>CM044566.2:18596271-20996271 GCA_024416835.2 Perccottus glenii
TTAACTGATTTAGGACACGGGAGATTCCAGTCTAATCCCAATTCTCCTCGACCAAGATCCTAATTCAGTGGAAAATCATCTAATTACCATGGCTTTCCTGTCCATCTGCGATTTGGAGTAGAGTATTGTCTGTCTTCCGTAAACTGAGGGTGAAGAGTTTGTGCTATTACTACCCCGTTTTGGCAATCAATCCTTGGATCGCAGACTCTTCAGATGAGATTGCTGTTGGTCAAGGTCTCGGCCATCCAGACAATTAGGAAGGGACGCCATGGGAGAGAGAACACGAGGCAGCAGTAAATCTTCAACACAGCCAAGTTTATGACAGTGGAGGATAATGCATGTCTAGAATGAGCGTGAGGGGATTCATTTGGCCATTTCTGGTAACTCTGTGGGTTTAGATCAGGCAGACTGTCCTCACCCTAACTCCCACTACACGGCATAGCAATACATTTACCCTGAGGTTGGGAGCACAGGCAATGGATAAGCAGTTATTTGGATTTTGGACTCATGTCAGGAAATGCCCTGGCCTTAATAAATGAATGAGTGTGAACTAATATGAGGGGTTCAAAAGCTATAGATTTGTATCTATTGTCAGTAAACGTTTAGTCCGAGGAGGCCATTTATATTTCTGACGGGAGTTAAGGCCTAATTTTCAAAAATAGAGTCCCAACATTTGACTTCTGTCTATTGGGTAATACATATGTAAAACACAGATAACAGCTGATATTGGTTAAGAGGTTTTTTAATCTATTTTATACACACACACACACATGGGGCCAGGTCATCATTGTAAATGAGAATTGGTTGGATGAGTGGCTCCAGTTAACAGTGAGTAATTTAAAGTCCTATGCAGAAGTTAAGTGTTGCTTCTGTCAAATACTACTCACAAGACATAATAAAATGCTGCTACTATCAATAACTGTCCACTTTATTATGTTTTTTTTGTTCTCGTCTTAAATACTTTCTATTATATTTTTATTCTACGTCTTTTTAATGTTTGCAGCCTGCATGTCCATACAAATCCTGTTTTATAAAGAAACAGTTATTACAGTGACCTATTGCTGTTGAGAGATTATCAAATCCTGATCTTTGTCATTTGTAAGTTCATTGCATTTGCCAAGCTGGATTTCTGTCCATGGATTCTTTTGACACGCCTTGTTGAGAGTGTGCATTGCAAATGAATGACTGATGGTTGCTTTTGTTGCTCATATCGCTTCAGGTATGAAACCAAAGTTACAGTTTTAAGCCACTCCTTCTTTGGCTCCATCCTGAACCTCTGGGTGTAACCACTTCCAAACTCAGCTGATGAACCCTTCACCCCATCACTGTAAGCCATTTATACAGTATGTACACCTTAAGGCTATTTTGTGACATTACTGGCCAACATTTAGGTAATTAATCTTTCATCACCTTTCACCAAAGTATAAATGTTGACTCCCTCGATTGGCTTGACTCATAGTTTTAAGTGTTAGCTTTGCTTTGCTCTTGCCTTTGGGGTAAATGACACAGATCTGAGTGCAGTCTCCAGTACAAATTCCCACTCCCCATCCCATCTCTGTATCTCCATAGTAACAGCCATGTGTTTTGTGTACACAGCGCAGACTTGAATGTAGAAGTTGCATTTCAGAAAAAAAAGGAAAAGAATCACCGTGGGGAAATACAGGTTAGCATCGCTGAAGGGTCAAAGGTGAATGCAGGATCCCCACTGAAAACAGCCTCACGTTCACTTTCTCTGCCCCTGAATCGCCTTGCGCCCGTCAACTTCCTCCCAAGCTATGATTAGAAACCATAACTTCATACTTCAATGTCACACCATGTCCACAACCATTTAGCAAGGGAAGCTAAACAACCAGTTTGTCGTACAGAGACAGGGACTACCCCTATGCTTCTCAGCTCTGGGAAAGTGGGACTTTGGGGTCTAATTAGAGTCAGCAGATGATTAGGGAGGCCTATATTTCCCTGTGACATGTTAACCAGGCTAGTCTGTGGACATACTTTTAATATAGTGAGTCTGTGGCTTTAAAAGTCCCACAACATCAGGCCTTGTCAGGGTCACTGCTTATTTTTTATATTTACTTTGATCTCTGTGGACAGTCGGCCCCCACCAGGTGAACATGTCTGTGTCAGAAAGGCTATTAAAGGGGAAGAATTACTTCACTCAGAATCAAGTGCCCTTTTTAACACATCTGGGAAATATTTTGGGGGTTATCAGAGGGAGTGGTTTAACTTTAGTTATATTGTGATGGAACTTGGTGTTGAGTGTGACTAGCAACCAAAAATATCTTAGAGACAATGTCTTGATGTTTTCCATTTTATTGTAAAATGGCCTGGATGTCACATTAGTTGTTAGTAGGCGGTAAACATGTTCAAAATGATATGCTTTTATAACACAGCTGAAAGAAAGGCTCGTGGCTAAAAGAATAATGAGCTTATAGATTTTATTTCACCTTTTGTGCCCTACTGTGTTGAGTCCATTTTCAAAAATGATAAAAAAAAATGATAATAAAACGGTAAACTGTCTGTATTGAATCTGACTTAGAAAAGGAACCTAATTGCTGGCACATGAAGGTCAAACAGTAATTTGTGGCTAAATACTTCCTGTATAAATTTGAAAAAAACACCTCATTTTCCACTGAATGTTAGTAACTTTTTTAGTAAATAATTTGATATCATGTTCAGATTTCAGAAAGTTGTACTTGTTTGGGATGTATTGGTGTTTTGCCAACACTTTAGGGACAAATTGTGCTTTCTATCATGACTTGGCATTATCTTAACTCTTTTATTGATTCTGGGGGCAAGGGTTCATTTTTTGAAAAATGAGCCTCAGTTCTTCAGATTCAAGATTCATTCCAATACCTTTCTGCGACCAAAGAAGTACCCGTGAAATACGAGTTTCACCGCTGACCTCATAAATAAAACCATTACAGCAATCAAAGTGAAGTATAAAACGGGTGGATTTTGGTTTAAAAAACGTCAGAGCAGGATAGCTTTCATTAGGAGCACAAATAAATCTTTGGTATGGGAGTCTTCTGCACGGGCCAAGTGATCCCCAGACGAAGGTAAATCAATCTGAATATCCTCCAGTGTCATCACACTCTTAATGGTTATGAAAGAGCCCTGCGAGAGCAAAAGCTGAACTTTTCACTCCTTTCGACTGGAGTTCAACCTCTGTACTTTTTCCATCACCCACTCAGAGAATGAAGGATTTGATAGAAGATGCACATGGCATTGAAAAAGAAGATCTTTTTTCTGTCAAGCCTGCTCTCATCTTGTCAAAGCGATATTTATTATCTTTAACTATAACCACCCTGGATTCTTACCCTTCACTGGTGACCTCATCGGCCACCGCAGCCTGTCATACGAACGACAGTAATACCTCATCTCTACAAACTTGAAACAGCAGCCTTTTATCTTGACTACAAACATACACCTGAGTCTGATTCTTACTTGGTCCTTGACGGATGGAGATCGTGATAAAAACGTTTGAGTAGAGGCAGTAAATTTAAATTGGTCTAATAGAGAAAATCTTTAAGATGAAAGAATGGACCAGTAACATTTAGGATAATAAAATTTGCTTCAACTGAGTTTGATGTTTGATGTGCTTTAAAGTACACAGACCAGTACATTGTGCACTCTCTAAGACAGATTGCAGTCTCTTGTTACTTCCAGCCATTTAATCATATCATATTTTTTCTGTCTTTGTCTCTGGATTTATTGTTTGTACTTGAAGCCCCTATTGTCTGCTTTTTTTCCCGGGCTGTGTCTGCTCTCTTGTACCTGCCACTGCATGTCAGGGGTCCTACAGGGATGAGAGAAGAAGAAGAAAGGCTCGGTAGACTTGGATAAAAAGGGGATAAATCCGAGAAGAGGAAAAGCAGAGGAAGAACAGGCGACCAATATCTCTGTGAACTTCTTAAACTCTTGATTTTGGTCTTTCAAGTGCTGCTGTTGTTCAAACCCCACAGATTTCTGACAATCCCACAGGCCAGACAAGGCTTTGAGAAAAGCGTAAACAGACGTCTATCTCTTCCATTGTATTGCGTTGTATTCACCTTGGCTACATTGGTTTTTTTATATTTTTTATTTTTTCTACTTCCATTTTAGTTGGTTAAAGATTTCTTGTTGAGTGTACATATAAGAGCCATCCAAAGATTTTAGAGTCATGTGGATTTTTCAGATAGTTTTCAGTGCTTTGTTTTGAAGGTGCTAGTTAAAGCCGTGACACTTTTACACTTGGCAATTATTTACAGTTTACAAGAAGTTTAAAAGAAAAGAAGGTCAAACAAATACATGTAGAGGCTCTGACACTCTCATTTGCTCAAATAAGACAAGAATAGAAATCTTAAACTTGACTTGTTTGTAGTATTAACTGCTAATAAACGTGGTTAATTTACTCATTATTATTGACTCATTTATAAATAACAATAGTAACACTCTGATTTTACGAGTTAAAAGTATAATAAAAAACAGGTGAGCCAGCAGCAGATTGACTCAAATATATCACTGTGAACACTGGTCTTCAGGTTTACGCTCAGAGCTCGGAGTAAGCCCTGTACAGGCAGCATTAGTTCAACAATGGACTTCGAAAAAAACAGTCAGTATCTGGTGTGACCACCATTTGTGAGCATTTGCCCACTCAAGTCGGTTACAACAACAAAATGCAGTCAGGTTGAGACCCCGATGAGAATGACAAACATGCAGATGAGCTTCCCTGAAATGATTTCTGACAGTTTGTGCAGAAATTCTTTGGTTATGAAAACCGATTGTTGCAGCAGCTGTCCGAATGGCTGGTCTCAGAGGATCTTGGAGGTGAAGATGCTGGATGTGAAGGTCCTGGGCTGGTGTGGTTACATGTGGTCTGCGGTTGTGAGGCCTGTTGGATGTACTGCCAGCTCTGGTGGATGTTTCTGCAGTCAGCATGACAATTGCAGGCTCCCTCAAAACCTGTGACATTTGTGGCACTGTGTTATGTGATAAAAATGCACATTTAAGAGTGTCCTTTTATTGTGGCCAGTGTAAGGCACACCTGTGCAATAATCACGCTCTCTAATCAGCATCTTGATATGCTACACCTGTGAGGTGGATGGATTATCTCGGCAAAGGAGAAGTGCTCACTAACACAGATTTGGACAGATTTGTAAATGAAAAAATCTTAGATCTTTGAGTTCAGCTCATAAAAAATGGGGGCAAAAACCAAAGTGTTGCATTAAAATTTTTGTTCAGTATAGGTTACGAGTAAAACGTAATATTCAGCAAACCTTGACTCAATCAAGGTTTATGGTCAGCCCTCGGTCAAACTATAATCATCTGTAAATCACATTTGAGAGAAAACCCACACCGGGCATCATTATGGCTGTATATGCTCTGAAACAAAAGGCAGGACAATTGGCTGCCTTGCTGCAAATAAAACCTGCCTCACAGTTATTGGCTTCCATCCTGATGGTGCTGTGGGGTCAGAGTTCAAGTGTTGAGGGACCACTACTGTCCCCACAGGGAACGTCGGGTAATGGAATGGGAGATTCGGGTCAAATGCAATGATTTGGGTGCAACCTCTGGCAGCGTTTTAGATTTGAGCCACTGAGAAGATCTAATGCTCGATTTGGGACCGTGAGCCGCAATAATGACCATTAAAAGTCTGTCCAGTGACAAAGAGAGCTGTAAATCTAATCCAATATTGGCCCCTGCACATATGTTAGCTGTAATTCAGTTACAATAAATAATCTAACGTCTCTTTGTATTTTAGCAGCTATATTTTAAATTCACCTCTCGGCAAAGAAAAGTTATTTTAAAATGATTGATTGTAGATGTGCTAATAAGAGATTATAAAACTAGGTTTGCCTATAAAAGTGTGTTTTCTGGCATGAAAAATGGAGTTAGTGCCATAATTTACTCAAGCATCAAAGCTTCACGCACTTTTTGTGCTCACACTTAAATCTAAGCAACATCCATGCATTGTTAAAAACCAGCAGAGTGCCAAGTGATAAAAGAAGACATGCTGCTGTTTGTGTCTATATTTGATCTGTTTGAACACAACAGTGATGGGACCCAGTGTAATGTAGAGGGTGGTGTGTAGCAAGCTCAAAGGATGCCAGTTTTAACTCTTCTTTTTTTGTTTTAATTTTTATAACATGGTCCACAATATCAGGGCCACCCCCAACAACTATACCTCAACAAAGCTACTTTTCCCTATAAAGTACTGTGGCCATGTATAACAATTACAATGCTGTATATACAGACAAGCTTTGTCAGCGAGATGCAAGCTTTGTCAGCGAGATGGGTTGTAGCTGGACATTTTACTAATTCTGCATTATTTGAAACATAATTTTTGCCCCTTTTTGCTTTATAAAAACTATGAGAATTACAAGGGAAAGAAATTGGTAGACTCATTGTAATGACCAATCACTGTCAATTTTCACTCTGAATACTGCTGCATTGATTTGTTATTGTTAGGTTTTGAAGGAAGGAAGAGCTTTCCAACTGGATAAAATCATTGCTCATATAAATGTATTTTTTTAAATATTCTGTGGATTTAGGATTGACTGCTGTTGTGTCTACTTTATAAAAAGAAAAAAAGGATTTAAAACCCATATGTAATACTGTATTTTTAACCCTAAAATGAATTCTCACTCCCTCAGGTTAGATTCACCCAAAACGTTGACATTGCATACAAGATATGTGCACGTTCTCAGTCATGCTAAACCGCACGGGACGTGTCTAAATGTCGGAGCGTGTGTGGCTGCCTTCACCTGTCACCTGTCATTCTGTCACTGATCGTGATGGGCCTGTCCCCTCCCTGCTCAACCTGCCAGCGTGGGGGCACGAAGCGGGACAAAGCCGGAGTGACAAACAGTGACAGGGGGGTGATCCCTGCTGTACGCCGCAAACAGGGGACTGCCTCTCCCCGTGTCACCCTGACTGACAGTGGAGTTCTGCGCCAGAGGTGCATTGATACGCCAACGAGATAGAGAAGCGGACTGAGGCACAAGCTGTCACTCTCCCAGCGCTGAAGATATAAACACACATATGCACATTATGCTGTTGCCAGAAACCACTGACATAATGGAAGTCGACTCAGTTAGCCAATGGTGCAGGCCGGCTCCATGAAGCCTATTTCTATTGTCTCACATTTATAAAGTAACATAACAGATAATTAATTTGTTTACAGCTGCATCAATTTCTCTCAGAAATTAATAAGACGATTTGACAACATAAACCACTTTGATGTATGGTCAATGCATGCAACCCTATATTAGGAACTAATAATAATTGCCAGCCTGCAGCCTGCCACAAGCTTAACTGCATATCGTCATCATTCTGGCACCAAAAAATGCACTGAAAATGAGCTCTCAGCTTAATGCAGTTTCAGCATACAAATGCAGAAAAAGAAAAGAGATAGTATGAGCTAACTTGTATAGCATTGTGTTTTCTAAACAGTAAAACAGTATAGATTTACAGAAGGAAAAATCCATTTTATTGGTCTGTGAGCCCACGTGTTGTAAATGTAATCTTTATTAAGCTTGTAAAAATACAGCATAAAATACTAGGAGTTTTGATTGACTTTGATCAATTAGATTGGAGGTTGCCACATCTAAACCCAAACAAATTTAAACCTACTCGTGTTCATTTTATTGCCTTTTTTCCGTTGCATTTATTGCATTCAAAAAACAACTGCACCACTTTTACTGTGTGGGAGCTGCCTTTAGGTTAGGTTACGGACATAGAAAGAAATATTAGCACTTGGCTTTTTATGTTTTGTAATACCACCTTTAAAAACATTTCTTTTCAAAATCACTGTGTTTTGGTAGCTCTCTGGTGCCAGCCTGATGTATCTGTGGCCCTCCAGCCCCCTGGAGTCACTAAACCTAACCATGCTTGCAATGAGTAGCATCATTGTTGGATGTGCTATCTGCCCCTGGAGACTCTCAGTGTGTGATCTCTCTGGGCCATGGGGCAGATCCACAAGAGGACCTTTTAGGGGAAGGTCTGGAAGGAGGGTCACACAATAGTCTCATTACAACATTACAACAACACCAATATTTATGTTAGGGACTTGAAAAGGACATATTTCATTCCCTGTTACCACTTCCTGAACAGACTTTCTGGGTAAAATAATAAAAAAAAAAATGTGTGCCTTTTCTTTTTCTTGGGGCAAACATTTCTGATCACTTTTTTGTAAGATGCATAGATTATAATTGTTCAAGCTCCTCTCTTTAATGACTCTGATCTCCAAAGCCAAGTTCTTTTTAGGCTGTGGGACCAGGCAATTAAAAGATACAGCATGATAAAATGTTTTTTTAAAACCTCTGCAACTTGTTCTTTATCAGGTTTTCATTAACCTGGAGCCACGCTTGTTGGATTTAAAGGTCACCAGATATGTGCATAGGGGTCACCACAGGCCCGGACTCTGAGATGTCCTGAATGCCGGATGTTCAATCACCGCACTTAGATGTCGGCGTGCATCCATTAGTACCTCCAGGAAACTGATTGGGACCGACAAGCTTCTCTGTTGAGCTTAAGAAACGTATCGAAGTGTCTTGGGGAACAGACAGGCGGCGGGCAGATAAGCATCTCAACCTGATCCAGACAATTAGCCAGTGTTTACCTCAGGAAGCCCCTGACGATACATCAAAGGCACTGGGGGCTGTATCAATGGCTCCAAAGGTTGTTCGCTGTCTCCTCTGTTCATTCACATTATCTCAGTCTACTGCCTGCCCTCCCTTTCTCTGTCTCAATCATGGAATTTTGCCTTCGAATGACCTCAGGGCAACTTTGACCCCTGCCATGGGCTATATTTTTGTCTCAGCTACTGTTTTGCACCACCTTGCTACATTTCCTTTTTAGAGTTTTAAAGATTTCTTCAGTCAAGTTTTGCATTCAATTCATTGCCTGCATTTATATCCGAATTGGTGCATGTTTGGCTAAAGATGTAAATGTAAATGGGATCTCCAGTGTACATAGAACTACAGTGGTTTTACATGAGCAGGCACAAACAGAAAGACTGCTGCTGATCCTAGGTGGCTTATCTCTGGGCTCCCTGGTCCCAGAGGTGTGTGGAAACCTAGGCACACACCCCTCCCTCTCTTTTATAGCTCACAGACGCTCAGACTATCTGCAGTGTTCTCTGGGACTCTATGTCTGGGAGCACCATTCTTTTCTTTGATCATAAAGTCATAACATTTTTCATTATTGCTTTCAAGAATAAGGTTGCATTGACCCTGGTGCTTTTAATTTTTTAAAGCAAAAACGACATTTTAGACAATGTTGTCAATTCAACCTGTATAATTTCATGTCCTTGTGGATACTGTTTTGTTTATCTCAAAAAACTATTCTTAGAAGATAATCAGAATATAGTGCCATGCTGATGGTAACCATGCCATATTCAGTTTTCTATTTAGTTGCAAACTGTTGATGTTGTAATGAAGCAGAGAAATTACGTTCTGGAGCTACCTTCATTCTAGTAAAAAGCCACCCAAAGAGCTCCACAGAATAAAAGCATGTCAAGAAACGCTCAGAAATCTGGCCCCCTTTATAGATGCTACAATCAATTTATCACATCATAAAGCCATTAATACGTGCCGTTTCTTCAAATACTTCCACATTCTATGTCCAAATGAAGTATAGTACATCTGCTTCATGCATGGACTCTATTTCACACAATGGCTCCACACTACCTCCTGCTTAGCACAGACACTCCCGCCCAGACATCCACTGTTCCCTGAGGCCCGCAGGCTTCAGCGAACGGTGCTTAATCTGAGACGTGGAGACAGTGGAGCCATAAAAGTACAGGAGCTGGGGATTCATAGTGGGACATTAAAACACTCTTCCTGCCCATTCCTTATACTTTCCCCTGTCTCAAATGAGTGTAGGTGTAGGGCTGTAAGGAGGCCTGGGTTTTCCATTGTTAGAGTGTAGTCATGGTAGCAGTACATTATAGGGTGAGAATTTTTGGGTTTGGTGTCACCTAAGTTTAGATGGAATTTTAGAGCCACCATGACAGACTGAGGCTTATGGAGGGCCAAACTAGAAAATAAGGAGAGGCAAAACATTCAAAAAGTGTTCAAATGAAATCAAGAAAATATTTTTCCATCAAATAAAACAAATGTAGTGAAATTTAGAATGTTAAGCCTAAATGCTAAAAAGTGTATTTCCATGAACTGTCGAAAAGCAAAAAACATTAGTAAATCAGAAGTTTACAAAAGTTACATGTGGGGGCTACTCACCTTTCTGGCAAGTGTTGTTTCCAAATCCACCCAGTGTCATGATATGGGCTGGTTTTGAATAAGACCATACCACAGTGACACAACCGACATATGCCTCCATGTTTCCCTTTATGCTTTAATACCAATACTTATGGTGTCATTCCCCAAAACCAGAAACAGATAATGGTTTGAGAATGACATTTCAGAGTTTTCCCCCAAAAAAATTTATTAAAGTGATTTAAAAACATTTGAGAAATAAACATATAAAAAAAATAATTCTCATGATCCGGCTCAAGGACATATTATATTAAATATTTATAGAAACATGGCTAATATATATACATATATATATATATATATATATATATATATATATATATATATTATGTTGATGTACAGTTAATTCAGAGATTTTATTGGATTTTTTTGTTCTTCATTTGTTTCTGTTGAGCATCTTTTTGCATTTTTGGTGCCATTTCTTTAACTATTTTTAACCTAGTCTTTAACTAGTCTTTTAACTAGTTTTTAATGGTGGCCTTTTATAACCTGTTACCCTTTAATAGCACAGGTTAACTAGCCTGGCGTAGCCATACCCCCTTCCTTTCTGAACGAAAGAGAGTGGGTATGGGCACGGTCTGTAAGCCCGTCCCTTCTCTCGGCTGAAGCAGAGCCAGACCAATCACAGCCGTGGGGTGGACAACGTCACACTCTCTAAGCTGTGGAGCTATTCCAAAACAAAGAAGATGGCTCCTGCAACAGACGGAAAGTTTGCCGTGGCACTCTCGTCTGTTGAAAGTGACCTGGACATGTCTTTAAAACCACAACAACTGAAAGCTTCAATAACTTTTTTTCGGAAAAATGATGTTTTTGCCATACTCCCAACTGGATTTGGAAAAAAGTTTAATATAGCAACTTGCTGTCGTCACGTCTGCTTTGGTTTATTTGGTACCTGTTTGTCACGACATGATCCCGCCCCTGTGAACCAGACTAGTTCTCTGTATAGAATAAACAGAGAAATAGTCTTGTACCCAGGCTACAGGCCAACATACTAACAACACTAAAATGTAACTTTAGGCCAGATGAAAAACTGCAAAGAGCTAAATGTGGCCCATGGGTCTTGAGTTAGTACGTCTGCCTTACAGACTTGGAAAAACCTGACTTTCCACAACCTGGAATTTAAACATAAGGTATTACTTTAAAAGTGATTCATGCCATCCTCAGCTTCTCTCTTAAGTCATGTGATGAATGATGATCAAAGGCAGTTTCTGAGGCAGTCTGTAGCCTCTAACCAACAGACAAACCGCATTTCCCATGCTGCCCCACTCACCCTGGCACAGACTGGAAAGTTACCTTGTGGTAACTCTTCATGTCTCACCTCTCGCTCAGTTTAGTGGCTCAGCAGCTGTCACGCTCCACCTTGTTCACATGCACATTATTTTGAATCTTTAAGAAATGGAGACTGAGATTGGATAGTTGACATAAATCTAGGTCAGCACAGTTTCTCCATTAATGTGAGTTATTTGAGGGCAGCTAAATGATTTATCATAATGGGAAGTTGAAGAAGTTAACGTTGCAGTTACTGTCTGACTGTGCTTTGGAGAGCTTACAGTAGCATAGGTTAGACTTCAATAGTCAAGGAAGTACACCTTGTTCTGACCAAAAATATGAGCAATTGACACTGAAAAAAATCTAATTAAGCCAAAATATCAAAGCAAGTTAGGACAACATAAGTACATCAAGTGTACACATTTAGATTGTAGGCCACACAAAGAACAGTAAGTAGAGAACATAGAACATGACTTTCCCACCATAAATTCCAATACATTAGCAACATAGCCAGCATGCTTTTGCATTGTCAGTCACCATATAAATAAAAAGTTGTAAAGGTAGCTTTAACACTAAAATGAGATACGATGTACAGGTAAGGGTTTTGACACTACTCTTGCTCTTAGTCACTTATCACAGATAACACACAAACCTGAACTGAGCCAGACCTTGTTAGTTTAGTATTTTGGGGTCACCTCAGGTCTCTAGTAAGTGGCAAAGTCCTAATGACCCATTACGCAAACAGCACTGGGGTTAACACAGGGTCGAGGTCCTGGCCAAAAAAAGGGCAAAGCTCATGAGCGTTCTTTGGTTTGAACTGAACACCTCTTACTCTGTGTGCCCCCTTAGTCAAAGACAACCAGATGTATCAGAGTTCAAAGCATCTTCGGAGAGCGGGGTCAACCCTGGGGCCGGCTGCGTTGCGAGACTGAAACATGATCAGTCAATGTATCTTCAATGGTTCCCAACAACCGCAAATGCATTGAAGTTTGGTGAACTTAAGAGCCAATGATATTGCCATAAGTGAATACAATCTTGAATATTTCTTAATACTTTAGATGTCAGGTTGTACTTTGGGTAAGTGCTGCTGTTAGCACCAAAGGTTATTGCTCCCTCCAAATTTTTGACAGTGATGAGAGATGTGTCCCTGTCCGCTGGCTGACCCCAAAAAAGTACCCGCTGGAACAGACCGCAGAATACCCCCACCCTCTCAACTCTTAATCATGTGCTTCATTTTTGAAGGCGCTGGTCTCCTCTCTGTTGAGTCACTATCACCTGATGAGGAGTGGCAGTAATCAGCCTGATAACTGGTCATTTCTGTCCAATTAGACCAGCATTACGTGGCTTACCTTACCTGAACCGTGGTCACTTCTCAAAAAAAAAAACAGAGAAATCTGGTCAGACAATAGTATCAGAGTTTAGACTTTCATAGTGCAACTTAAGAAAGATAGCATAGTTCTTTAGTCTGTATTTCTGAACTATATTTATGCTTTGTCCACATACTGGCAGGTATTTTTGAAAACATAGCTTTTTCAGTGTGTTTTTGCCTTCATAAATCAAGGTTACAAAAACACACATCCAAGGAAACTCCATTTAAGTGTGCACAGAAGAAAACTGATCTCAACTTAATTCATGCTTGGTTATTGTTTTGTGTATTGAAAATGCAAATTTCTTTGTTAATGTTGAAGAACAAATGAAGAACATTTTAAAACAACATTTTGTTACAAGATCATTATTAAAACAGTTCAACCTGTATTGTAACACAATACAATGTTCATACAAGCCTTAAAAGTGCCTTAAATTATATGTCAGCGTAAATAATTCATACAATGTGGAAAATGAATGAGAAGTCAAATTTTAGAATTCATGTGACTTTGCCCTTAAACCCAGATTCTACATAATGACATACATACAAATGAAAATAAGTCAAAGTACAAAAATGTTTGAATAATATGATTTTAAAACCCCAAAAGTCACACAATATTATTAAACCCATGATTAGAACTTGATTAACAGTAATTTCATATGCATTCTGTTGTTTGCATTCCCATTTTAACTAAATCATATGTAAACCACTTCCTTTTGGTGTTATTTTCACCTAAAGATGTGAATAATCCTTCCCGACACTCCCTTTGTGTCTCTCCGTCTCTGTTGTCATTAATAATTTCTTTATTTCCGCACATTTGCCTGTCAGTGACTTTAAAGCTTTTTGGCTAATAAGTCTCATTTTGCATCATTAACTTCTGGCTTGGGGGTCTATTCAAGCTGAGATGATGAATTACTAAGTGACACACACGTGCACAAATGGGCGTGTGCATGCAGCAGTTCACACATACACACAAAGTAGCCCGAGGTGCCTGCTTCCACCTCGTACAAGCACAGGGAGACACATACAGGGAGACTATGAGGGTCTGGCTAATGCGCGGAAATAGATGTAATTGATGCTGGTACTCAAGATGTTTTTCTTTTTTCTCACAATCTCTCTGTGGTTTTCTGCTCACTTTCTTTCCTACTCAAGTGTTCTCAGATAATTTACTTAATGTGCCTTGTAATTAATCTGAAATTCATTAGCAACAGGGGAAATTTGTTTAAAAATGTTTATTGCATTTGCACGACTCACCTCGGGGTACAACAAGTTTTTTATTTAGCGCCGGTTGTTATTGTTTGTCTTTTATCACCCTTTATGACTTGTGTTTGCAATCAGCAAACTAGATCTCCATTAAACTCATTTCCTTGTCGAATGCGGTCCCAAGTTGTGGTTAACACATGGGATGTTTTGCCTCAGAGGGAAGCGGTGTTTGTGATTTTTAATGCTATTCCGATGAGGGAGGTATCTGCAGTCCTGAAATGACCCGCACTGCATCTGATCTAAGAACCGAGACCGGCACGAGTCATTAGTTGACTTAATAAAGATCCACGGCATACTTTTGTGTTTGCTTCAGCGGAAATTTTCTTGATACAGACATTGGGTTCATAACAGCTAGTTAAGAAGAGGCTTGAGATCATTTACACTTTATTAACATAATTCGGCTATCAAGATGAATGCAGCGACTCATCTTAGAGCCAAACTTACAGTTGGTTAAACTTCTTTTTTTAGTTTAGCACAGGGCATCCTGCCACGTTTAACATTTCCTACTCCCAAAAACATACTGGTTAGCTGATTTGTACATGCATGCAAACATGCTGAGTGGCTGTAAAACATGACCAGAGACTAAAATGCATGGAGCCAGTGACTGGGATGTACTGTATACTGTGGTGATGCAATGCAATTCATATTTTCTCAAACCGGGAAAATGAAAAACCTTCAGGTAAACGCCATGTTATCCTCAAACACAAAGGTAAAACATAAATGACATTTCAACAGCTTTAGAGGAAGAGCAAAACTGGCAAAACTTTTGATCTCACTTTGTGAAGGATTTCAATCCTAAATGATCAAATATACATACACAAGGATGATTGTTCTCTGCCCTCAGTAATCTACTAAGTCTTTTCCAAACTTTTGCCATTTGCAAAACTAACTATTCTACAACAGTTCTTTGAAAGATGATAATAATGCAATAAACGAGTGTAGTTTTTGTTACCTTTGTTACAAACTCTAAAACAATGAAGATGTTTCTGTCTTTAATAGTCGCACACATTTATGATGAAGCTGCAGACATCTATAAATACTGATCTGAGATTGACGTGGACTCTTCTGCTCGCCGTGTGCAGCTTGAGTGGCAGCTGAGCTAAGTCCAGACATTGTTTTCTGAAGGATATACGACTGAGCCAGAATTCCCGAGACGCTCCAGTTGCATTTATATCATCTGCTATGGGATATGAAACGTGAGACTGAAGACAGCTTTATGATGTCAGTTGTGGATGCAATCTGGGCTTATGAGAGACTTCCACTATACTGAACTATCATGAATAAATTGCATTGTAAATATTTTTTTTTACAACTAGTTTTGAGCTGCAAATGGAAATAACACCACAGCTAAGTTATAATTTCTTAGTATTTACTATAACGCTCTAAACCTCAGTCAGTTTTAGTGTTGGAAAAATTGGGCTGGGGTCAAAAATCTTTCCTCTTGCCACTTAAAGAAAAAGCAATTAAGCCTGAGACAAGTTTTAAAGGTTGTCATTTTGTTAAGTTCTCACTTTAAGATGAAGAAAGGAAACTTTTTCTCTTTTACGAGCCTCTAAAATCAAGCAGTAAAAGTTTTTATTTATTGCATTCCTTGCTTTTAAATTAACTCCTCTTAGTCGGACTTTGTGTTTTCCTGAATGAGTTGGCTTTGGCTTTACATTTCATGCTGTTTTACTGTGATTTGTAAATATTAAAGTGTTCTTTTATGAGCTAAGTGAATTCAATGAGCCAAAAAGCTAACTCAATGGGGTTTGACTCGCCCCATTCTCATCTGCTCCTCAGCTGCTTTGAAGATCTGATGGAAGTGTGTTAGTCTGTTATTACTCCAGCTAAAAAAAGTATTGAACCATGGTGTGTGTGCTTCTGCTCTTGCTGTGTAGCTTTCAGAAGTTTGAGAATCTTTTTTTAAGGAGAAGGGGAAATGAAAAGTCACACAACACTCTTTTCTTCACCTTTATTTTCATCTTCACAATGGGACAGAGGAGAAAAAGTGCTGTAAAATGTAAATGTTTTAGCACCATTTGTATTTTGTATACAGCACGAAACATTTCTTTGACACGTGCTCAAGCAAAAAAAGTAACTGCTCTAAACGTTGTGTCTTTTTAACCCCAATCTTATCCTGCTTGGTCACACACACACTGCGCATTCAACCAAAAAACCCACGACCCCTTTTTACTTTACACACTCACACTCGGCACATGCACGCCCACGTCGCACCAACCTGCTCCGCCTTAACCCTTTGACTTCTCCACCTGCCTCCTCCAACCTGCTCCACATGCTCAGCACTCCAGACATACCCGACCCTTGTGCAGCTATTATCGAGGGTCCACTAAGGCCACGTCGCAAACATATGCGTGCACCCCACTCGCAGGTGCAGGAGGAAAGACAGCTCTGCCCTTGTGGACTCTGTTAGTAATAAAGACTAACCTCAAAGCAACCAGCTAAACGGGGAGTAACCTTAAGGGTCATGCAGGGGAAAGGCACAGTTCTGCTGGACCTTGTTGTTAATTAGTTGGAAGAAGCTGGAAATATCTGTCATAAAGCTTCTGTGGTCCCATGTCTCATCATATATTTGCAAGTATTATCATAAGGCAGGAAAAAGGACACTGCAAAATACTGCAACCACTTCATTATGTATCTAAATGAACAGCATATAATTATGACTAAAATAGGCCGAGCTACAAAAATTTTGGCCAATCAATATAAGAATTGTTAAATTATACACAAGAGTAATCCCGAATTGAGGTTGAGTATAGTTTAGTGTATTTTGAAGTTATTTTCATTGATTTAGATAAAAATCGTCTTGCCTGTGGTCATTTTTAGTATTTTGCCTGTAGTGTCTGGAGAACTGGCCAGGTTCAGGAAATCTACCCTATACTTCAAAAAAACTTCAAAAAACACTGCTATTATACAAAATTCAGACATCTACAAAACTACTTGCAAGAATCTTTTATCAATTACTAAAGCTCAATGGTAAATTCTGAACCTTGTCCTTAAACATATGTAGAACATCCCTTGGTTTTACAAGATCCCAGTGACCAGAATCTCTGTTTGAAGATCCGTCCTAAAGCAAACCCTAAAATCCCAGACCACTGTGTCTCACAAAACTGAAATATGCCAATAAATAAGAGGCTGGGGAGACGAATGCTGAGGCCAAAGAACAGAGACGTCTATCAGTCACTCTGCGCTCAACCCATTTTCTCCGCATTTAACGGCTTCTTACAGAGTGTATAGGATGCATTGGAATGCAAAAAAGGGATGAAAGGAAGCTTCTTCCATGCATCAGGGGTCCCCCAAAAGGTTACGCATATAAACTAAAATGGAGGCTAGACCTCAAAGTCCATATCCATCAAAAACACAAAGAGGAAGAAATGCTGTACCCTCCTACAAATATTTTAGCACAAATATATGAATCCGTCTTGGCTTTTCAGGCTTGTGTTGCTATTTGGACATTTGGTCCACACATAAGCACGCACCAAAGTGAAGCCAGAGTCCTTTAAAGAGAAGCCGGGGAAAGAAAATGGGGGTGGAATTAAATGTGCTGAGTGAAAGAGAGAGGAGGAATCAGGGGAAGAAACAACAACAATACAAACTGGGAGAGGAAGTGGGCTCAAAGACCGAGAGGCAGTTTGAAAAGAGGGAACATGGTTTAGGGATGGAAGAGCAAAGAGGGATGAGAAAAGGCCCTGGGTGAAGCTGGAAAAGTGTTTTGTTCTGAGGCTAAAAATCTGCATTATTTGGTGGGTTGTTGTCATGTGCCGTACTTAAAAAATAGGTGAATAAATTATGAAATAACAAAAGGTAAATGTTTGGGATTCTTCTGCTCTTCAGATGGTTCCATTGGATGATACGTTTAACTTGGAAATTTGCAATGTTCAAATTCATTCATAATCTGACTCAGGTCATCATCAGGTTTAATGTTACTTTGAATTAAAAAAATAGTACCTATTGTTGAGTGTGGAGGGTTGAATACTATGTTAATAAATAGCTTTTCTGATGAGTCCACATGATCTTATGGGAATTCTAATTATAAACTTTAACTTGAGGCAAAGAGTTAATCTGCAATAACCCAGAATGTGTCATGCTTTGGCATCAGAATTACATTTTTACCACCGTTTTCTGTAAATATAACATATAGAAACTAAATATTATGCTATCAGCTTGAGCATTGACATTATCACATTATAGGACGCCGGTGTGAAACTGTTATTAATGAAGTCCAGTTTGTTGTGCTTATATTGTGATATATTTTCACATATCTTGTTAAACTTGCTTACATCTGCAGCGCTCTTTATGCAGTCGGTATAAGTGATGCATTGGGCGTGCTTATGGGCATCGGCGCTTTGTGAGGCCCTGTGAAAGGCGTCCTGAAAGGAGCCGCCAGTCCGTGCCCGGCGGATTTAGGGGACTGAGTTTAGGGGGTCAGCATGGTCACCCTGGGGATAAATGCCTGCCATTGTCTGCTCTAAGGAGAAGCTCTCAGTAGGGAGTCTATAAAGCCCCAGTGGCAACACTAACACCCAGAGCTCAGGGGCTCCCCACAAGAACACCCCAGGACCCCCAGCCAGGGCCAGGTCTGTGGGACAAGAAACAGCTGAGGGGACCCCTGGATGGGTTTGTCATTGACATAGGGTTGGTGTTCTTGTAGCAATCCATTTTTTTAAGAATCCCAATCCCTAACTAAACAATAAGCTAAAAAAGATGAGAAATTACTAAATTCTTTGTAAAAAAAAAAAAATCAGCAGGAATGGTAATGTCCACACATTCCAGTGTTGGCTGTGGGCTACCTATAAATAAATCCAGGTAGTGTGTGTGCTGTGAGTGTTGAGGAAGCATTGGGAGCTTCTTTTGTGGACTGTCTCTATTTCTCAGAGCCGAGATGGACGAACATGAAATCAAAGTGGAATAGGCCCACAAAGAGAAGCAGGACGATGAGGTTTTGTAAAAGGGTGGGGGTGTCCCTGCACCCCAGGCTCCAGAAAGCACCAGGCCCCATCGTCCCATGAAAGAGGCCTTATGAGGGACCTGGCTGTTCTTCCTGCCACGGATTAAAAACCCCAACCCATTGGCTGCCAGCGCGGTAAGGATCTGTCATGTTTATTACTCACTCACAACACTGCAAACAATGCACTGTGGCAACAAATTAATAGTATGTCTTTTTGAAATGTGGTTCATATTCACATTAAAAAAAATCTTTATTTATATACTTTAGTTTAAATTTATTAGATTATATTTAGATCCATTGTCTAAAAAGTAAAAAATTTAACTGTTTATTCAGGTCTCTTCTACAGATGTACATGTGATGTCAACATGTAGCTTGATAATCTACATTATTAGAACTTTAGTCGAGGAAAGTTACAACTCTGCCCAGGCTTCCATTTTTCCCAAAAAAGTGTTGAGTCGGGTTTGTCCAGGACATCCCAAAGATGTTCAATTTCATCCCTTGCTTCACTTTTGTTGTGTCTACTGCAGATCAATAACAACCCACAATAGCTGCAGTTATGGGGATGCTCTTCCAACTTAATGTTGTATATTTAAGATAAGAAAACTTTTATTAGAACTTTTATCCCCAGAATAGGGGAAAAGCATAAACTCGGGGGTCAACAGGATTGCTGTGTAGTGCTTGTAACATTGCACGTAAATGATGAATATTGCTTTCAGAAACATTTTATTTCACATGGACTGATGATAGCTAGGACTCACACTACCAACACCAACAAATGTTTTAGTCCAAAAATCTCTGCACATTCCTTTTGGTGTACAATGCTGACAGAATTGACATGTCAGTTCTGCTAACTAAATGATTAGAGGTCTGAACAGGAGAACACTGTAGAGCAGGACATTTTACTGTAAATGTGCCGACCTATCGCCCCACTCAAAGAGCCTTTGTGGTTTGTGCCTGTGGGCCATTGTTCTTTAGTCTGCTGCACTGTTAGACATTTACAGCCATCCAAGTGTCATCTTCATTTACCATGCCTATGAATAACACTCTACAGTATGCATTTACAGTATTTAACTCATTGTGGGCTTCTCAAAGCTCATATTCACACAGTCCTGAATCCATGAATGCCTCGGTGTAAACGGCTGACATGCTTTAAATAGGATCTAGTCTTCCTCTAAAGGTAATGAGGTGAAGCTCAGGGTGAACGCTGCATACAGGGCTGCTTCAGGCTTTTGAGCAGCAAAATATAAAAGGGGAAGGGTCTTGGTGCAGTTACCAATACCAAAGGGATGTCTCTCATTGTATTTCTCTCATTCACTTGTTTGCAATGCTTAATACAAACACTATTCAACAGACAACAGTGGGAACACATATTAAAAGTCAAGACAAGCTTAATATTACTACAAAAGTTAAACTTGAGTCAGTTTGGCGAGAGCTCTTTAGGCTCTATGTCCAGTACCAAGACAAGTACTACAGCATTAATGTTCCCCAGTGAATCTACGTAAGTAAACCTCTGTGCTTTTGTGTCTGTCTGGCTCACCAGATTTGAGACCTTCATGTCAATGCTGTGTCCTTTGGGAATTGGGAAAACCAAGGCGGTGTGCAAGTCCCTGATGCTCCATAAGTCTTCTGTCCTGAACCTACAATGAAATAATCCCCGGCAGGTTGTCATTTGCAGCAGGAGGAGGGGTGCAGTCGAATCGGTCCTTTGTTTAACACCAGCCTTTACCACATCAGCCCTCCGACACCCTGCATGAGTTAACATCTGTGGTGGGGCTTCTCACTTCTTCTAACTCCATGTGTCCATGTGTTACAAAAGGTATTTTGTCTCATAGTGTTACTTTTAAGTATTTTTTCATGCTGGTGTTATTTGGCATAAAAGAAAAGGCAGAGAGTTTTCATAAAAATATTTTCTATTTTCAAAAAAACTCTTCTCCTTATTTTTCTGGGCTGGTAAATAATGTCAATTTTTCAGTTTTTTTCAAAGTGTCTTTGTTTTTAGATTGCAGGCAAAAATCAACCTTATCCATTTATGCAAATGTATGCAAACATTTATAGCTTATAGTCATGCAGCTCATTTATTCAGCAGTTTCTCTTTCACCTGTCATCAGTATCAAAAATGTCACAAAATGTCAGTGTTGCTGCTTACTTCAGCCTGCAAACCATTTACGTCTGACTCCTTTAGCAACAAAAAAGGTGTCCCAAAACCGTAAAAGTGACCTCACATTTAATACAGTAATAACAAGTTACCAGTCTGAGTCATGCACAAATACAAACAAAAGTTTGAGTTTGCATTGGTCTAAATGTATTTAACATTAATCCAACGTAATGGCATTATAAGGAGTCCGCTGCTGGCAGAGCTCCCATTCTCCTGGCATGGGACAATTTTTCCTTCAGGACCCTCTATTAGGTCACCCACATGAGGTCACCCCTGTTTATGGCCCTGTTCCATTTATCCAGTCCTGTTTCACCAAGGTGTGTGTTTTTATATCTTGCTTACAGTAGACAGTGCCAATTAGTGTCCCGCTGCAGACTGATTACCTGTTTATCCCACCTCTGAACAAGGTCAGACTCCTGCAGTAAAACCTGTGTGTAAGGGAAACGCTGGGCTTGTGTGAGTATCCATGTGTTTATCGAGCAGGGCCTGTGATGTCACCGCAGTCTGGCGTCGGGCTGATTAATGTCTGAATGTTTTCCAGCTATTTATCCTCGAGCCCTTAGACTGGGCACACACAAGAGGGGACGGGGAAAGAGGAATTAATGACAAAATAGAGAGCTAAACAGAAGGAGAGAGATGCAAATGGCCTAAAGTAATATCCAGTTAAAAAGAAAGACAGTGGGAGGATGTTGGAAACCATCTGCTTTTATTAGGACGGACATCGCAATCATCCTGACTTCCTCTGACTCAGAGACTAATCTGGTGTCCATGGTATCGAGAGTGGGCTTGTCCCGGATCATTAGCCACAAAAAAGACAGCAGCAGGAGCACAGTTAATGAAATAACCCAAATAAACAGTTCTCAATACAAAGTTTTTGATGACGTTTTCACAAGTCACTGACTGACAATGTTTTGATTATGGTCTGTGTTTGGAATACAATACAATAAGATGTTCACAAGGACCAAAGATAAAAGAATATCCCCAATGTAATAGCAATGTGAGAAATAGCTGACTCAAAAAACTGCAGCCTTAACAATTCTACTAAAAATATTTAATCCACATGTAACCTAACCTTACGCTCCAACTGGTTTTCTTTGTGTCTCGCATTTTTGGCATGTCTTGAAAGGTGTTTTGTCCGTTTCTGTTCTTAGTCCTGGGTTTTGATGTCCCACTTGCCATGTTTGGGACTCCAGAGCTACAGTATGTCTGTTGGACTCAAACAAAATGAGCAAAGGTAAAACACGGAGCCGTGATGAGGTAAAAATGTATTATTTGTGTTTTGTGCAGGCATATTTTCAATTCCAGTCAGGGTGGCTGTAAATGTGTAATACATCAGGACTATTGTAATTGCGTTGTAAAAAGGGATTGCACAGTAGGCTCTTGACTCCTTGGTGGCGTCTGCAGTTAATTAGCAGAGCTATTATCGGTCCTTGTTCATCACACTGATGAACAGACAGCCGTTTTAATCTTTGATAGAGTCTGGGGATCCAGCATATTATATTTGTGAGCTATCGCTTGCTAATGCTCGCTCCCACCCAACACCACACAGAGTAAAGTGCGCCAGAGAGCCCCATCTCAGCTTTAAATCGTATGATCTTCTTTCATGTACAAGTCCTGTTGAAAGGGTCTCAAATAAAGGTGGAAAAACTAAAGGCGTCGTTAACAAAGGGTATTTTTCATTCTGTTTTCCGTCCATCTGTTTTCCTAATTGTCTTTTCTGAATTGCTATATTAGCCACTGTCCCGATTGTGTCTCGTCGGACTCAGACATCACAGCTCCGACCAAATCTCCTGGCAGCACGAGGCAAAAAAGGGGGGAAGAATTCGGCTTAGCGTCGTTGTAGATATCTGGCCCCAGCAGAGTCCTCCTCCCCCCGATCTGCGTCTCTCTTCTCTCTCGATAACTTTTTAGTCTGTGCGGTGGAAGATTTACTGTAATCTGGCAGATCAAAGGCAAGCATTGCAATCCCATTCCCTTAATCCAGTTTGATGGTGACTATTGCACATGTAATAACAATTGCAAAAAGGCAGATCACTTTTAAGACATACAGTTTTAGTGCCTATTTAAGTTGTCACAGCAGTAATTGTATGTATGAGTCAAAACCTGGAAGATGTTGACGCTGCTGATGACTGGTTTCCAACTCTTTGTTTTAGTTTATGTATCCATTGCTAAGCCCAGTCTCTTCTGAGTGGCCAGATTAATAAACCTCACTTTCCTTTTACATATAGCCACATTGTGATTGTGTTACTTATCTACATCAATATGTCGACGCAAACCAGTAAACATCCAGGCTAGGCTGATCTTTTGTGCAGACAAAGATTGGAGATGTCTTACAACAAGCAGTCCAGATCCGACTAGATTTATACTAAGAACTAAATAAGGCCCTGTCAGTGTTGCCCAATCCTTCAGTGAACACTTAGTGCTGCAAAAAAACATCATATGTTGCCACTTTTCCCTTAAGTTCCTTTAGTATTTGTGGTGGTTCTCAGTCACCCAGGTCATGTTACTATATTAAAACCATTTGTAGGGGCCTTACTTTTACTCCTTTCCCCAGTTCAACTTGTATTAGTGGTAACAAAATCTCTATAGTCTTAGCAAAGAAGCAAAAATAGTCAAGTAAGACACTGCTCTACAGTGTGGACAGGATTAGACACATAGCCTTCTATACTGTACGTTTAGTAATATATGTGACAACTACTGCACAATGCTAGTACCACCTCACTTCAGCTTCACATCTGAAACACATCTGGTTACTTTTAAACTATATATGTAAGCCGTTTCCAGAGTGGGGTCCGGTGAGCATTAAAGCGTTATTAATCTAATCCCTGGAGTATTGGATGTGACAGCTCACTTATATTTCTAATAGCTCTTAAACAATGTACTTTATTTGATTTGGCTAAATAGGAAACAATTAGCGCTGAATTAGCTCCAGGGTATACTCCAGCCCCCATCACCCCTCCCCCGTTAACCCTTTCTTCCTAAAGCTGCAAGGAACAAAACCCTATAGCTTTTTCAAATCAGAGGCCACAGAACAGGATAAAAAACAAAAAAAAAGTATATCAATAATGAGAAAAGAAAATTGAAGCACATTAAAATAAATTCTTTAGGGGGAAACGGCAAGCAAGTACTCTGTTGTTGTTTCTGTTTGTCCACACTACAGCAAAATCTGACAACTAAAAACAAAACAAATAAAGTCATATCCTCAAATTTATTTAAATGGTTTCTTGACATTAAACAGAGATTAGCCCCTCTTTTAAAGACAAAGTGCACCTGGTTCAACAGATAATCCACTAGCTCTTATGAGAGGAAAAAAGTTATTGCCGGAATGTATCACATGCAAACAAATGTAGATTCCATTTCATTAGTTAAGAAGTAAAAAACAAAGTCAGAGGTAAGAAGTCACATTTGTCATTTGGTGTTTATACATCCTAAAAAGTAGGATCAAGACCAACCAGACCAAAGAGCCCATGGCTAAATTGAATAAATAAACTCAAGTGATTACATCAGAGCTAAAATGTCTCATCTTTTTGTTATTTCCTCTTGTTGCTTGATGAGGCAAGGTGTTAGAAAGACAGGAATCTATCTTGGAACAAAAAACTACATCCACAGACATTTCAGAAGTAAGAATTTTAGTGCTGGATTAGTGTGGCTGTTACAGGTGAAAAAGCAGGATGGTTATTATTTTATGTTTAGATGCAAATGTTTGTAATTGAAGCTCTCACTTTAGAGCACTGCTGATTTTTTTCCTCACAAATCATCTTTTCTTACAGTCATCTGTAAGTATATAACTCAAAGCATTCTTTGCCATTCAAGCACTCTAATAAAGCTAAGCTCTTGGTCCTGGGACAGTGTGCTCTTTAAGCACTGCTGCGCTTCAGGCTGGCACTGGGAACAAACAAAAAAAGCATCTTCAAATAGTCTAGTTAGTTTTTCATAGTTTTTTATGCTCCGCCCCCACTGTTACTGTTCACACACAGCCACAAGTGGGACATATCTTGAGAACAAAGTACAGTATGTCAAGTTCTCCTGACCTCAGATTAGCTCCACAAAAAGGGTTAAAACACACCATGTATCCATTTGTTTGCCAGAAAATGAGGGTATAATTTGTTTAATTCTCATTTGGAGCAGGGTAACAGTCTCTTTGAACATAAAAAAGAAAAAAAAAATCTGTTCCCTATTCTCACACTAAAATGAGAAGCAGCCCGATGCCAGATGAATGTGGAAAACTGTGGTTGCTTTACTTCAAAATGTTTTTTCCCCTTTCGATAGACTAAACTTTGATGGATCCATTAGTGAAATACATACATGCGTGGAATAACACACATGCTCATTCTTTTAATCCTTTTGTTACTACAAGTGGCTGCTGACTGACGGCTGGTCTGGGGCTTGGAGAGAAACCTGTGGAGTTGATAGCCTCAAGTGGATGCTTTGTGCAACTACAGCTTCAACCTCATTTCTCCAACTGGGCTTCTTTGTATCTGTTTAATGTTGTGTGTGCCTCTTAAGGAACATATTTTCTGGTCAAATGCATTATGATTTGGAAAATAAATTACCAACTTGTTCATGCCAAAGACATCTGAAATCTTATAAATATAAAAGTCTCACATCAAATGCCTTTCAAACACAAGGTTGTATTTGTCTTAAGTGTTTCATTTACAACTTACATCAGATACTTTTACATGAAGTATTACTACACATTTGAGTGCATGCATAGCTTCAAATTCAGTCAAATATTTATGACAAAAAATAAATCAGACTGCTTTCCATCCATGTGTTTACAGATCCTTTGAAAATCCAGTTCATTTTAAACCTCTCTAAGTAACTGTGCCGTGTGAAGTTTATTGTTTCTCTTTTTGTTTTGACGTCACTTAGAGGTTTACGTAGCATTTCACCCCGAGTTTATTTTCTTCCCAAAGATTGTGTTCCCTTTAAAGCTCTGCCAACTGGAGAAAGAAAGCAGAGACTTGACGGCTGCTGAGTTCTTGCCGGAGCTTATCACAGCCCAGAGATGGATGAGTGGACTAGAAGATGGATGGCTTGACGGTTTAGATAGTACAGACGTGTGCGTGAGTGTGGGTGGGGATGATCATTGAGGATGTTTGGGTAAAATTAGGGCGTGAACCAGTGTGTATGGGGCACGGGGGCAGTGTGTGTGAGTTGCAGAGGTCCTGTCAGCGAACACCAATGATTAATGGCCAGCAAACTAAATGCCACGGCCCTAACTGGAGCATGGCATACCTCACCTCTTCCTCCTGCGTTTCCTTTCCTCTTCCCTTGTTTTTACACCTGCTCTCCAAAACCGAAAAAGCTAAGGGGAACTTTTATTCTTCAAAATGTGCATCTGCACCGTAAAGAGAAAGTAGGCGGGACATGAGTATCACAGACAAATCAAAAGGTGACCTCAGTCGTGATTGATGAGTGCTTATATTCCCTAAACGCTTGATATCAGTGTCACTATTCCTGCTGTCCATTGGTCAGGAATAATGTGGTTATTTAACATATCTGCAAAGTCTTAAGATAAAACCAGTGTTAATGTTTTTTTTGGCACAGCGGCTTCTGCAAATCATTGATAGGTAGAGTATAAAGCACAAGCACATACTATTAGCATATATTTCAGATATGAGTAAAAATGTAGCTACTCTGAAAAGCCACAAAAAATACAATCAATTGTGTAGAAATTATGTTGCATCTGATGATTTAATGTGTAGTGTTTTCATGATTTTTGGGGCTTATTTCTGTTTGCTTATTTTGCGCAAAACATATTGCCAAATATTTTATTCAGTTTTTTTGCTGCATTCATTCAGTACTTTCCAGTACATTTCCATAGAAGATAATAATAATAATCTGTATTTGCTTTACAAATCAATTGAGTAGAAAGGATCACATTTCTGACCTGACACTGCAAGACAACAGCATTATCAAATCCAAGGTGTATGGTATGAAATATGATGTTGTTCCATTGATCATTAGTTGTGCAGTAAGAATAGTTTCTGGTCACTGGGCGGATTCTAGCTGGGCCTTTCACGGCTGTGAGCTGCAGGTGTCGTCCTGTAAGGCCTGTGGGTCTAGGATGATTGCACATGTTTGGATGGTGCAGGTCCATTTGGTTTGAATAAGTCTACAGTAGATTAATCAGCAGGGGACGATAAATGGTCTCTTTTTGGCATAAAATATTGGCCCAGTGCCCACTGAGGTTGGACTTTATTGATGAACATTCAGTTGAAAATGTGAGTGTAAGAAAAAAAAAAGTGCACAAAGTAAACTATACAGGTCACACACGAACGGTAAAACTAAATAAACCTGTTTTTTTTTCTTGCCATAAAGCAGCTTCTCTTTTTATTACGTTATAGTATATTGTAGAGTAAAGAACCAATAAGACTATATTTTTCTCAAAGCCATGGCATGGTCCATATGTGTGTATAATTTGCTATAATCCATAATCCAAGTCATTACTCTCATGTTATACACTTTTATTTTGATTTTCCCTGGTAAATGTTGTATGCATATATCTTCAGTCAAGCAGCAACAGTGTGCAAAACAAGACCAGCCTAACTTACTCGTTATGCTTATTTTCAACACATAAAACATTAATGATATATTGAGCTGCCATAATTTCTTAACACCGGATTTCACAAATGTCTGCACAGCCTCCACAGCACCACTCTAAAGCTCAATATGAGAAAGCCCTGGCAGCATTTGAAAAGAAGAATAACATGCATATAGTGCTCTTAAATTTTAAACCTGCTGAGCTCAGCTGAAAACATCAATCTCTGCAAATATTTTGAAAAACTGCTGTGTTCTTGCTGATACGTTCCACATGCAATACACATGTCCACATTTTCCCTTGTTCCTGAACACATCTCTGTATGGCTCTGTAAACTGTGAGTTATGTGTGCTGTCCAGATCGCTGCAGCCTGGACTTTGTGAGCAAAGCTGATAAGGACACACAGACACACACAATGTCAAGGACTTCCACACAAACAGTATTGACTTCAGCTGTTTTCTGGTCATTAAGCTCCACACATACTGTAGTTAATGTTATTGGCTGTCAGCTTTAGCAAATGCTGTCCAACATTGACAAGTGAAAGTCAATACAGGAAGTTACTCTGTCTCCTCATCCCATGAAGGGAGAGGGGATTTAAATTTTCAAAGAACATTTTAGAGAAGCTTTTAATGTGAAACTCTTAAAGAAAAATAAAGTGCTTAGTGTCTTCTTAGTGTTGCATTAAACATTTTAAGGCTTCTCTTAGAGAGAGAGTTTCAAAATTACTAAAAGTAAGTTAACTTAGTTTAGATGTTTATAATTTTATCCCAAAGACTACATTAGTCAAAGCTATCTTGTTACAAATTGATATTATTATTATGTATTACACCTGACAGATGTTCAAAAGGTAGGAGCTATCTTTTTTCTAGAATCTTCTATTTTAGCCATTTACTAAACACAACTAAACACATTATTGGACCAATCAGATTAGAGAGAGGCTAAACAAGACAGACAACATGAAGCTTTTTTTGTGTAATGTATTTTTGAATAATCTTGAAAATCATCAAACAATTGCACAACAGTGAAATGTATTACAGTAATATAACTGCTTTAAGCCAGATATCATATCCAGTTTTAAGGTGGTAAGCAATGCAACCTTGTGCTAATGTTTATGTACATGATGTCACAGTAAAATCTCACACATAATGTAACCTGAGTGAGCTCAAAGGTCACAAACACAACACATGCGCTCCATTCAGGATCAGCTATCCACACTGACACTTTTAGAAAATGAGCTCATGTCTTGCGCTGGCACACCATGCCATTCTTTTCCTCTGATGGAGTAAGCTACATTTGAGCCAGGGTGGGCTCATAATCACTATATTCCTTTACCCCGCTTGTTATCCGCCTGCGGTGATGCCACTGACAAGCGCAATCCCACCTGGGCCCTGCCAATCCTGAGGCATTAGAGAGACAGAAGAAGCAGATTTGGAAAAATGCTTGACAGGAAATGGATAGAGCTGGGAGCAGACAAGCATAGAGAGGAGCTGGGAAAGAGTGGAGGTAATTGGTCCCAACAATGACAGCAAAAAGTGAATAAAATGAGGCATTGCAGAGAGCATTTGGAGCTCAACACCAGTGAATGCCGAGTTTATAGAGGTTAAAAATTGTGGAGTTACACGCACATCACCAGGTGCAAGACCAGCGTCTGGAGCCACACATAGAGAAGGAGGTCACATCTGCACACTTACTTTTGTTCAACCTCTATTGATGATGAATGGTGTTTGTCAACAAGTAACACACACCAGGGAAATGCTGTTGAGCTGCTGATTCTGGAAGCCATATCCTTTTATATCAATAAGACATTGCACGCTGAATGAGTATAAAAGCATCACAGATGTTCATAAAGCAATAGAACACAGAGGTGTAGATGATTGTGACCACAACTACAGTCAAGATACAAGAACTTGTCCTCAAGATCCTCACTGATTTGCTTAAAAAAGGTTTAAAGCTAGTTGCATGTATTTAGGTCAACATGGTTAGTTATAACCTTGCGCTGCAGCTGGATTCTCGGAAGATTTGAGAGTTTACAAACTTCCAAAAATCAATAGTAACCTGCTCCGAGCAAAGTATTCATGGTCCAAACCCCAGCCAAACTTGGCCGTGTTTTAGGCTAGCCACCGTTTTACCATTATGAACATAAACAACATGTTACTGCTCTGATAAATACAATCACCAACCAGTTATTCATTTAGTGGCCTGGCCCTATGTGTGTACTATTGTACCTGTGGTAGGGGAAACCGGAGCAAACCAACACAGACGCGGGGAGAAGATACAAATTCCACACAGAAAGGACCTGCTCTGAATGGTACTCAAACCCAGGACCTTCTTGCTGTGAGGCAAAAGAATTAACCACTCTGCCACTATGCCGCTGTTTAAAGTACTTTGAGCTGGTGGTACTGTGGAGCAGTCTATGTTCTGTGTAGCAGTTTTATCTGGCAGTCAGGTTGGGTTAGTTATGCTTTTCCAAATATCGCGCACCTTCAGAGAGTTCAAAGTTCAAAGTGTTCAAATAGCTAACCACAACTAACCACTTCTATGAATGGTTTGTCGAGAGATGTGTATTTAAGTCTTCAATACGAACGTCATGTGGCTATTCTCAGGTAGTGACGGTAACACTGCTGACTGCCTGTATCACCTGTGCTGTTCTCACCAGTGATAAAAGCTTCTCATTACTTAACAGCTGCCCTGTGGAGTCTAGGGATGAGTTACTGGCTCTTGTCTCCACATCACAGCAGGCCATCCCTAATCACCTACTGGGAAAGTTGGGTACACTTGCTTACTTTTGTGCAGATATTTGTAATTAGACTCAAGCGGAACTAGATGCCTCTGCAGCAGTAACACAAATATTAGCACAGGCACAAAAACACGGCCAACCACACATGTAGTTTTACTGGACGCCTGAGAGTCTAGTGCAGAGTGGCCAGTAACAGCTGTGTCTCCCAGCAGCCCCAGTGCCAGGACAGACAAACACTGCCCCCTGCTTAGCCTCATAATCTGGACTAATGCCTTTACTGAAACACAACCTCTCATGTTCAGCACGGACAACCAGCCAGTTCCCATCCTGTCCCATTTTCTACTCCTCCAAAGCAGCCAGGAACCCCCTCTTTAGTTATAGTTAACACATTACTGCTATGACAAATTCTGTAATGCTTCACATCAACCTGATTTGACTGCAGTGCCTGTAACACCTGTTGTGTGTGTAACATTGGCACGAGCTGTGACTGACATACGCAATCAAACCATGTTATTGGTGTCAAGTACAGATTAGCTCATGGTTGTAAAACACCTGTATGCTCATAGTCCAGTAAAAATAATATTTGGGTCAGTGTGGATTTTACAAGAAAGAGGCTGAACGAGGCCTGAGGTGAGGAGTGGTTGATAAATAGAGGTATGTGCTAAACAGTCCGACTGTGATTATAAAAATAACTCTAACGTCATGTAAACGATTTGACCACCTTTAGATAAATTGTTTTTAGATTAACTTTTTAACTGTTTAAACCTTTAAAAAATATATGTACTTTAGTTTGGTATTCTTTATGCTTTCAATGATTTAGTTTGTTAATTTGCTATTTTCACCTTAACTTTTCAACCCTCTTCAAACGTCTTCACCTTGAAAACCGAGTCCAGATGCTTTTACTTCAACCTTTTTTTTCAAGATGTCCTGGATGACTGAGAACCTTCACAAACTTAACTTACATGTTCCTTCTTATCCTACATAATCAACCGTCCCATTTCATACTCCACTGCCCCCCACTGACCAGCTGTTGGTCCTGCTCCCAAGACCTGAGACAAAGGGGTGTCCATTTCCCTTCATTTTCAGTTTCACCATTTTCTTAAATATCCTAGTAAGAGTTGGATCCTAAATCATTAAAGTTGCTCGCAGACAGACTGTCCGGACGAGGAAGCACGCCTTCTGTTTTTGTTTTTTTTTTGTTTTGGTTTAGGGTTTATTTTCATACCTTCACTAATGAAATGTGTTGTTGTCCGTTCGTCCCTGAGAGTCTTCATCATTATCTGTTGAATGCTTGCTTCATTTTTCCTGTTCAGTTCTGCCTTGTTTGAGGGGATTTAAGGGGCAGGATTGCTAATCCCAACTTTGAACATGAATCAGCATCCAGGGGGAAGGCCTCCTGAATTCTCTTTCTCTTTCTTATGATAATAGTCCAATCAGAATGGCCGCAATGATGAAAATGCCAACCAGCTTATCTCAGTGGGACAGCTTGGCAGTGGGGTGGAAGGCCCATCAGAAAGACAACAAGAATCTGTTTAGAAAGTGGGAGAGCTCTTCTTTCTGCTGGGTAGTTAGAGCGGGATCTGTGTGTGTCCAAGTGCATGTCTGTGCCATAGAAATTAGCATGTGTCCATATTGACTGACGTAAAGCTGATAAAAACATGCTCCTCTTCATGTTTATGTTGGCATGTGTATCTGTGAAGTGTAGGAATGGACCTGCTGCAGGAATATGTGCACACTCGAGCATTTCCTCGAAAAAATCAGTTGCATATATTGTTAGCTATGTAAACTATTTGCATTTTTACTACCATTTGACGTATATGTACTTACAGTATTTCCCCGGATACATAAACATTTAGGGTTTAGTACTGCTTGGAGAATTATATTGTCCCAAAAATCTTGTACCAATTTCTTTTAAATGTTTTTTATGCAAGGACTCAAGCTGTAATATCAAGTCAAAAAACACAAAAATCATTATATTTGTTTGTAATTTGTTGGTAAAATCATATCCATTATTTTTTCAACTTAATCTTTCTCGAATCTATCCACCATCATGACAGAGGGATGAGCTCAGGGATGCTTCCACTCGTCGTGCGCCGCTCCAGTAAAAGTGCAGTGTTAACAGTTTTATATCATTGTCCACCAGTGATTATTATAGACTCACCGTCTGTGCTGAATATAAAAGTGTGCTCCTGCTGTGATGCAGGTTTCACACCAAAGGCATACTTGCTCTGTCTAAACATATCTTGTAAACTGGAAAAGGCTAAAAGACTTTAGCTGTATGCAAAAACAGTAGTAGTATAGGGGGCACCATTAAGTTTATAAAAATGTGAGGTGGATTTGATTGGTTTAATAAAAAAAAACACTGAAGAAGCCATGTCATCAGGCTTGTAATAATTATGCTGCTCAGAATTCAACCTTCAAAATGTCTTCAACCCTCACTGATGTTAGTGTAATTGTCAGAGGAGATACTTTGTAGCAAGAGCGCAGTGACACCAAACTTGTAAAAAACAAAATATAGACAGGTGTACAAAAACTGTAGACAAATGAAATTTTGCCACATACATTCAGAATCCTGAGACAGACTTAAACTTATATTGTGGCTACTCCTGCAGATTATCAGGAAGTCCACCTTTTTAACAAACTTGTCTCAGGGGGTTTAAAAGATCTACTTGAAAATCAGTCAACTTGATCTAGAAAAGTGGCTCATCAAAAGTTTTGTACAATATTAAAAGGAGTGGTTATTTTTATTAACTAACTGCTGAATAGGCAGCTCTTATGGCTGTGACCCACAGGCAAAAACATGCTGTGCCACCTGACCATAAAGCAAATTTTGATGAATATATTACTACCATACTGATTAGTCATCATCATTTATAATGACGCCCTGATGCAGCTTATTTAAAGAGAAAATCCTTGTTCTGTTCAGAGAAATACAAATGTATTACAATAACCAACTTTAATTACTGCACTGTGGCAGTAATTAAAGTTGGAAAAGTAATATATAATCAACATTCAGAGCATGATTATGCCGCCGACGTGGAGCTCATTAAAAACATGTTGTAATCCAATGGGAATACCAATATGGAAAAATCCGAAATGAGGCTCTGTGCTAAATTATAATGAAACATTGACTGTAAATACAGCTGAGATGAAGTGTTCAAGTAATTATTTAAAGAATTAACATGTATTACAGTGTATGAATAGTAAGTACTTGTTTTGATTAATAGAGAGACTCATAAAACATCTGCCTAAAGGTCTTAAATAAGCACAGAGCAGTGTCATACACTTGTGTTTATTATTACTTCTTTTTTTCTCAATATATATATTATTATATGCTGATATTGGGATATTTCTGTGCTTTTTGTAAATGCAGATGCATGTTAGCATAAACGTAATGGTGGACATTGCGCTGGGTTTTTACACTAATAACACATTTGTGAGTTGAAAAGCTTACAGATTTCATTGTTTTTATTTTACATGATATAAAGCTAAAGCATACAGTCCAGACCAAAGAGAGGAGCTCCACTGCTGCAGAGACAGAAGCTGAGTTAATAAATGTCTGCTGCTTAAAACTTCTAAAGTGTGAAGTGTGTTTAGGGCTTATACATTCAGTCATTTACTATTGTTTTGTGCTGTTCTTGACAAGATATGATGAATAATTTGTAAAATGTTGTAGGCCACAATCATGGTTTAATTTGAATATTTTGTTGTATTGTAAGTCTGATGGCTAAGGCTGAGGCATGCATCCGTGAGCTTCACCCTGTTCAAGGGGATTCTTTTTTCCACAAGTACTTTTTTCAGTTAAGAAAATGTTGGTGCATGACAAAAATCACCCTAAGAAGTACATATCTTTAGAAGGCTTCATGGATGAGGCCCATTGAATGTCGGCTGAACTGTAAATATGAAGACTGTTCAGTATAAAAAAATCTACTCTGCCTTGGTAATTTATCATATATTGATAACTAAAACAAGGTGCATTACATGGAAGTGCAAAATCAATAAAAATACATTTCACAATGTCATCTAATGAGTAAAAACTGTAATCCTCTTGCATCTCTTTTTATGGGACATTTGTCTAAAATGGAAAGCAAAATAATTCTGGCTGATCCATATTCAAGTGCAAACGGTTCATGGGCATAGCTTATCTTTTTATGTTTGCCTCTCCCTCTTTATGCAATCACATTAGAAGCAGCTCAGCGAGCCTCTACATCGTGTGTGCATTACAGTGTCACATAAGAGAGTATCAAGTGTACAAGGATTAGAGTTAAGTGTAGCCTAAAAGCCGTACCTGGATCACATTAGACATGGCAACGCAGCTGAGATCAAATGGTGGGCAAAACAAGTCATTAATATATTAGGGTTTTTTAGAGGGTTTTCAAAGCTCAAAGGGTTGTACAGTTATAGAATATATATATATATATATATATATATATATATATATATATATATATATATATATATATATATATATATATATATATATATATATATATATATATATATATATATATATATATGTATATATGTGCACTGGTCTTGAGACAGGTAACTGTTGTACAACATACTGTAACAACATTTAAAATATTCTGTACTTAGTATAGTACAGACAAAATGATATGCAAACTCTTCAAAATAATATATTTCAGGCGTAAAAACATGTGAGTAATCTTCATTTAAACATATATATATATATGCATTATATATTTTTAAAACCAGCATACATAAACCAAAGGTGCTGGTGTGTACATTTTCTGCCCTCTGGCCTAAAGGTACTTTCATGATCCACTGATCTTTTCTGTTTTGTCTTTTACTTCATCAAAGCTTTTCTCCTGATCTATCCAAGGCCCGTCCAGTCACTTTTATGATCTCCCACCTTTAAACCACATTGTCTATTCCCTCACGCCCCACTTGGTTAAACCCGAGTCCTCCTCCATTCTTCCCCGTTGGCACCATCACCACCTGGTCTCCATTCCCTTATTGATCGCTGCAGGCTATGGTGATCAGCTGGGTCTGGCTCTGTATTTAGCATTTATAAGGGCCGCCTGAGCTTCAAAGGGAACTCTCTGTAAAACAGCTTCCTCTACCCAGCCCCCGCCCAAATATCTGCATGATCGTCCGTCAGCGCTCACAGGAGATCAGGTTAACCCGCCAGGGAAAAGGCCAAGCTGCATAAACCTTCTCTGCTGGGATTTCTTTCTTTATCATTATGATTTTCTGTCAACACTATGCCCCTTGCCCTATCCTCTTTCGGGACCAGCCCATTTAGTTGTACTGTTGTTATTTCTCGCTTCTCCATTGACATTTGGAGTAGCCCGACTTGCCAATCAGGCCTACAAAACCCTCAGTGGCCCTCATTTTCTTGCCATCCGCCAGAATCCATCACTCATATCACAATGGGACAAAAGGGGGCTGTACCGCTGCAGGGCAGAGGATCTGTTAGGGTGGGTTGTGTGTGAGGTGTATGGGGCAGGGTGTTACGGTGGGACTACGCTATTCTCTTGCTTCCAGAGCTAAGCAGAAGGGTTAATGACAAGTTGAATGTGTGTGTGTCCCGGTCTTCTGAGGCTATGTTAAGGCTACAGATAGGGCTTTCATTGTTGGCCCATGTCAAAGTGCACTGAGACAATGAAGGATTCAAAGTCCAGGGTTTACCTCCAAAGGCCCAAAAGGAACCTATCAGGTTTTCATGTGCAATGGGGTGTGCTGGCACTCACGGCCCGGTCAATGCTCCCTTTGATTCTGCTTTGGGACGAGTGGACAATGGAGGAGAATGTGAGTGTTTGTGGGAGGTGACGGAGATTAAGGCAGGCATCAATCTTTAACCTGTGAACACCAAACACAGCTGAACCCCGACAGTGGATCTCATGGTGCTGTCCGCCTCCAGTGCAATTTGAGCTGACCCACTCTTTTTTCATCATTTTTTTAGAATGTGAATTGTTTCTTTCTGTGTTTTTCTACAGGAAAAGTGTGACATCTTAACAAATAAGATTTTGACATTACCCACACTTGCAGAACCAACAAAATATGAAATCACTCAGTTTTAACACTGACTTTGTGAAGTTTAAATAAATTCCACATTGCATTGTTTTTTTTTTTTTTATCTTTGCCAAAAATGTATAAATGCAAAGTCGCAATTTGTGGCTTTAAATGTGTAGTCATATGTGACAGGATTAAAGGTGACAGCAAACAGAGTTGTGTGATGATTACCACCTTGACAGTGTCACAAGTTTGGACCTCTCACATTAAAACACATAAACACCATCCAAGCTGATGCTCTCTTATGCTGTCTGCTTGTAACCATAGTCGAAATACAGCCTACGATGTACTGAGTATCTCTGATCTCGCAGTGTGACCAGTTGTAGCTAATTTAAATGCACTGTGTGAAATTTGCACAGGCATAAGACAGGATTTTGACTAAAACATTTACCATTGCCATTAATCAAGCCACACATAAACCACTTTACAGACGGTACCGTCAATGTTTGCTTAAATGGAGACTCTCAAGTACCACTCAAAGTCCACCTCATTGGCTCTTGTTTCTTAATTACACACATCCTCTTCCAGAAGCCACTTCTCTGCATTGCATTAAACACTGCAAAGCCTGAGAAAAGAAACAAAGTTCATAAGGGTTTTGCTATGTTTAATCAAACCCATGTGGTGATATATTTTACACTGCAAGGGCCATTACTCCTAATTGGGCCCTAATTTGGCAAATATACATCACGAGTGACATGGGGCAGTAGGGGTGGCTATATTTTTAGGTGAAGGTGTGAGTGATTGTTTAATACTCTTGGTTAATGCTTCTTGTCAAGCCGACCCATTCTCCAGCCTGGTTCTGTGATCTGGAGCTATGGGTCCAATCTGCAGCCCTCTTTGTGAAGGATGTGGCTTTTCACAGGAGTTTTATTTCCAGTTAATGAGACTCATTTGGATTTTCCTGCCGCCATCGACCCAAGTGTGCTGACATACCGTGACGTCTATAGCGTCGCCCTTTAATTTGTGATAAGTGCAAATTGTTTGGCTGTTTTATTGCCATGCCAAGTTTTCGGTGTTTTGACAGACCCTTTCTAACAGCCCTTGGTGAAGATTGATTAGGCTCTAAAGCTATTCACATACAGGCACCCAGCTCTAAATGAGGTTCCTTAATGTTAGTCTGCCTTTGGCTTTGAGTAAAGATGACATGTCTGCGCAATCAATCATGTATCAACTAAGCACATTTCTTTGTTTTTTGTCTACGATGTTCTCTGTGAATTTGTGATACTTTTACGTTAATGGAATTCAACAAATAACACTCACTTTCAAGAGTAATTGCAGTATTTTGGAAACAAATGTGCATTGTGGGGCATTTAATCACCAGGCAAAACAATGTGTGATTTACTGCACGTGAGAGTACTTTCCCATCTCAGAAGACATTGTATAAAAGAGTGAAAATTGTTAGCAAACGATAGTTGCTCGACAATTACTCCATTAGGGCCAATCAATCTCCCATTATCCCTTTTATACTGGCTATTTAGTCTGCAAGGAGCTGTGAAGGCCTCTGTGAGAGACTCTACCTAAGCTATTGTCTTTCTGAGTCTATTTGATCTTCAGTGAAAGGAACCTAGGTCCTGGTCTCATCCTTAAACAGCCAAACAGCCCAATTATTCCCCTTCTCATTGGACTAATTGGAGCCCAGGCTGAGGTAGGAGTGGTAACCTATTGAAAGAGGAGGATGGTGAATTCTTTACTGTGAAAGTATCCTGTCAATGGATTTGTCCATCCCAGTTCTGGTTTCCCCCTCACCCCTGCACTCCCACTGGATAAAACAATGTGTTTTTACAGCAGCTCATGAATAACACAGGGACTGATTTGATGGCACTTTGAAAGGAAGCAGAGTCCTTATTGTTGAACTACTGTCTTCAATAGAAGTTGGTTCATTTTGAGGTGATTGGTGGGGATTAGGGCACTCATGATCCTTCAGCTTGTGGGGATTATCTTTTCCATTCTCAATCTTGCATTTGCATTAAAATGTGTCTAATGTCTTTGAGTGATTTAAAGGCTTTCTGTGAGAGAGTGAACTCAAACACTTACATTTGATTTGTGTTAGGGCAAATACAATGTAGCCACTCTTCAAATCAAGTTGTACTGTTGAAATTTATTGTTAGATCTTTTATAGTTTCAGTGACAGTGCCTTAAAGCCAATGTCTGTTTCTCATTTTGATTTTGATGGTACAACAGTCTTCCTTAAAATAAATTAAACTTAATCCACTCTAGGCAAATATAACACACATTTGTTCTCTTGTGACCAAGTACTAGACTTTAGGTCTTAAACACTCCTTAAACGTCTCAATTTGCCCTTGCCTAAAAAAGGCGATTAAAACAAAGACTTGAATGGTGAATTGAATCTTGTGCATTAAACAGAGGAGGCTTAAGCACACCGTCAGCATCAGAAGAGGAATGTAATGGTAATGTGAATGCATTCAAAGTGTAAAGTTGCACCAAATCTGCAGTATTTTATCTCATGTACCCACATTTGTATATAAAACTGTCAATACATTTACCACAGTTCAGCAGTAACTTATTAGTTCTTTAACCAAATTTTGAAAAGGCCTACTTTCCTCGTTGCACAATAAAGTTCTTATCAATGTAATAAGCAATGGCCAAGTTGTTCTACATTGGGGATAACTATAGATCTGAGTCAGGTAATTTGACCTCTCGTTTGTGGTTATCTCAGGGTCACAATGCCTGGACACGGGGCCCAGCTGGTGCACCTGCCAGATGACTCTTGTATTGACGGGTCTGAAACCCAATGGCCTGCTTTCCACCTGCCTCCTGTAGACCTCACTCCGGTACCAGGCAACTCCTGCTGAGCGCCACCATGGCAACCACAGAGCTCCCCACTGATTGGCCAAGCTGTTACAAATTAGCTCATGGGGCTGCTTTGTGGCACCATTAGCATATAAAGAGGTGAGCTGGGGGCATGTGGGGCCTGTGTAATGACCACTGAGCACGTCACACAGGCCTACAACACACACACAACTAGATACTTTCTCTGTCAGTTATTTGTCATTACTACGATACCTGCAGGCTACAGTGGCTCACTGGGGAGGGGAGCAAGCGCTGTAGCTAGACAGGGACATCAGCTGGGAGACAGTGCCTCGGGGTAAACAAAGTTAAAGAGTGCAACATCAGCATTAATGTCAAGTGGCTAATTTTCATTCCTATCAGGTTGACTTGTGTATCTGGGAATTTTGAATTATCTGCTCCATAACATTGCACAGTTAGGGCTCAAGCTAAATAAAGAACACGACTGAAAAAATGTGCTCTGGTTTTCTATAAACAGCAATAATGAACAATTTTGGGTTCTAATATTGCACAAAACCTGACCAAATGTTGCACATGAGTTTATTGGAGTTGACCACAAAAGTTTTTTTAGCCCTTTTCTTTTTTAGGTCCGACTTGTTGGCGACTTGATAAGACATCATCTTTCCACCTTAAAGGTGCATTACAGAAGACCCAGAGTTTTTGTACTTGTGTGCCACCTCTGGCGTTAGTGGTACTGCATCCAGAGTGCGCACACTTACACGAGCACGAACGAACAACAACCAAAGAAGAATCTGCCAGTTTCGAGTTCGCTGGAGGCCTGTCTCTTCCCTGTGTTTCAGGATTCCTTTTCAACTTTGCCACTAGCTTTGCTTAGTTTACTTATGGCGGCATATCAGGAAGTGAGAACCAGGTAAACGAGCATTACGTCACATCCGCTGAAACAGCGCAGGAGTTTCAATCCCAAAACCTTCTCATTTAATTGACTGTACAGGCTTACACAGGCAACCGCGGGGAATTCAGATCAGGCTCAGGCTGTTCCTGACGCTTACATGGGTTAGAACATTTTTTTATTTGAAACCATTGAAACTTCTCTAATGTACTATTAAACATTCATTTCATATGTTTGTGGCATATACAGTTAATTGCAAAATCCAGGAATGGGAAAAAAATATTGGATTTAAATTTGCAACATGATTTTTGAAAGAAATATTTACTTTGGGTGAGTTACAAAGTATGGTCAATATATCCGTCAGTGTAAACAATAAACTATCTGTAATGTGTTCAGAATTTCCTGTTAAATTGTAATATCTAATTTGTAGACTGTGTTTTCTCGAAACTATAGGTTTCCAACAAATCTAACCAAAAGTAAGTATCCTGTTACATTTTCCTCATTCACATATATCTTTGAATTCCTTATTCCTCAACAGTCACAAACCTTCTGGTGCTGCCTATGTTATCACAGGCCAATTTTTCAATGTCTTGGAAGTTTTACTTAATAGCTCACTATCTTCTCCTGTCACATTTAACAGCTCTGAAGCCCTAAGCATTTATTTCTGCTTGGTTGTACAACATGTGATGCATGTGTGTGTGTGTCATCATGTGTCATTTTATGACTTAATGAGTAGTTGAGGACTCATCATTGTTGCGTTTTTAATTAACCCTGCTCCTATTCTTTCTATTCTTGCTGTATGTGTGGGCTTACAGTGACAGATGTACAACAGCTGAGTCCTTCTGCTCTGACAGGCTTACAGTTTAACCAAAGTAACTCTGGCCCCAAAGGTCAAAGAGTAGGCAGACAATGGCCAGCACCGGGATCAATTCTGCTCATTAGTCTAAATGAGAGGGGACATCATTAAAAGCTACTTTATGTTAATGAGAATTGCTACCCAGAGTCCCATTGCATTTACCATTAGCTCAATAAAGGATGAAGCAGAAGTTCTTATTGATTAAGCAATTCGTGATCCGGTCTGTAATGACTCTTAATGAAAAGTGAAAGAGTAAAAGTTGCTTTGATAGAAAATGTCAAAGAGAATGTGGATCTTTAATTCAAGCAATCTTCCTTGTAATCCTAATGACTTCCTCAAAAGTTTGGTCCACACTCTAATCTAGTTTAGTCTGTGGAGCCCAGTGTGTCAAAAACTCACTCCGTATCCAAATATTCAGAGTCTGAACTACGGATATCTTGGATATGTTGTGAAATCTCCTACTTTGTCATGTGACTATGCAGTAAACAAACATTGCGACAATGCATAAAAAAACATGACTTTGGCATCCAACTTATTGTCTATTGTTACAAAGTTGGTAGAGAACATAAGCAAGTGACTTGGCATTCAGCTGCTCTATATATGAGCATCACAGCTACAGCAGCTCAGGGCAACAAGCTACAAGACCCTGGATGTTTACAACTATGTCATGTTATGTGTGCACAGAATGCTAAATAACACAACATGGAGGAGCTAGAGTTAGTCATTAAAAACCTATTTCTGATCTATGAGATGAGGCACAAGATGAAGCAGCAAAACCTAAATTAAGGTAAAACTTTAATGTTTATAGAAATGGGAAATTGCAAGTTATCTATTTGATAATGTTGCCGATAAAATAGTTTATAACCATGTTGCTCTCATTACCCATCTCACACCACAGACAAATTTTTATGTTTATCCAAATAAGAACCCTTGTAAAAAAAACTGGAACTGTTAAAGTATTTTTTAGCTGCACATTTTGCACCTGAGACTTCTGTTCTCACTTACAGCTTCTTCACCTCACACTTCCTACATCCTCAACATCCTTGTCAGTTGTTCCCCTTAGTTTCCTGCCAAACTGCCTCATCATTTGATTTAGACCGTTTTCCAACTGTTACATCCTCCTGAACCCTGCAACCCATCCTTTGAGACTTAAACAGTTCACCCTGCACATGCGGAGGCCATGTTTACTTCCTGGACAAGGATCTTTCATTCTTAGAGCTCAATCCAACAGTACTCAAGTGGGACACTCTTTCAAGTGTTTGAAGTAGTCTAAGGCAATGAATACTTAATGTTACACCACTACTGCCTTTATGTCACTGGCACTGCATTTAAACCCAGTATCATGTGCTTTCAAGGGCACTTGTTTAATTTAAAGTTGGATGTTACTCATATTCTTCAAACTATGACCTCTTTATATTTACAGTCACAAGAGCAAATCAGTGAGGAGTCAGAAAGAAGAGATAGATGTTATAAAAATGTCTGACCCAAGGCAGTAGTTGGGATTTCCATGATCCAAAAGCTTTCAATGGAGCATATCAACTTTCATTTCTTGTATGAATCTTCCACACTGCTGTTTATACCTCATGGTCTCTTTCCAAACCATGGGTTTTGTAAAGAATTCTCCCAAATACCTTTTCGATTCACTCCATTGTTGGGGTCTGCTTCATCACCCCTACTTTCAATGACCTCTCGAAGTGAAGAAGGAAGTTTCCAGATGGTTTAGCGCTTGTCAGGGTTACTTTGGTGACCTCAGATGCTGTCCAGATGCAGGTCAACGACAGGGTGCGGGCCGCTGTCCAAGTGACTTACAGCTAGCTGTAAAAAGCTACTATTGGAAAGAAAGGAGAGAGGCTAAACCCTAAACTCCACCTTGCACAATGGGCCAAAAAGCCATGAATGCCTTGAAGATTGAATTCCCTGTTATTGTGTTTAGCTTTTTCAAACCTCTAAAGTTGTGGCAGCTTGAGTGTGAGACATGTCACCAGTGGCTCTGGTATGGATCACTGGAAAGCATTAAGTGACATGTTAATGTTCCCCAAAGTTGCTGAAATATAGCTGCCTGCCAGTGAAGGGAAACATGGCAGTGAATAAGCTTGTGTTAACACCTTCTGTGTTTTTGCCGTTGAGTCATTTTGTTGTTCAAGACGCCATTGCCAAATCTTATGCCCCGTTGACTCTTCAAGTTCTCCTATGTAAGCAGTATAGAAGTCACTTTCATGTTTGATTAAGACACTTGCAGAGCTTTTAAATCACTTCTTGTTTGTCCATTTACAGGATGTGTTTGCTGAATAGTAATCTGCAGTTAGATCCAGTCAAGTGTTCAAATTATGCTAATAGGAGTAATGGTTAAGGAGCAAGAGTACAAAGGCAGAACATTTTGCAACGTTGAAGGATTAGCTTTTTAAAGAGACGTTATGTTTTTCTTCCTTAATTAACTGGAGGTGTCCCAATGGTCCCAGAGAGCCCAGTGGCTGCCCTAGTGCAAATTAAGGCTCTCTAATGGACTGAAGGCAGACCATATTAGTTTGCCTTTCACGCTGGCCCCCGGAAACACTCCTCGACCAAAGCCGAGCCCCAGCCTTTAAACAAAAGCCATAAAATCCAATGAAGCATAGGAAAATGTTTGCCATATGGCCTTTGATTGTTTGAAAGAGAAATAGAAGGTGAAAGAAGTGCACTGAGCATTGTGTGTGGAAAAGGGTTCTCCACAAAACCCTTTAACGCTGCGTAGAGCTTTGGGTGAAGTCTGTCTGAGTGCTGGCAGTGTCAACTTTAACCAGACATGCATTTGCGATTTACAGTAATGACCCCCAAGTATTTATTGAATCCACAGTCAAAATAAACTTTTATATTTTAATGAATGAAAAGCAGCACATCCTTTCGGAGTGATGTGATTCATTTCATGAATTTATTGTTGTTATCTATCTATAAAGCCATTGTTTGTGTCTTTCTATTATAAATAGCAAAATCAACAGTTGATAATGAAACCTGATGTGGATATTTGCCTTCCTGGGGAAACTATTAGATTATATTAGGTTAAGTATAACCTAATATAACATCATCAACTACCATTTGAAAAATGAATGTACTGTTACTAGTTCTCTTGCCCACTAAAAATATTTCATAATGGAGCTGGTGGACTTTCATAAATAACATATCCTTTGAATTGTTTGGCCAATTTTACTACAACAGTAAAAAAAGAACTAATTAGAGGCATTAGGGAACTTGGGGTTCAACAGCTTCCAGGTTATTAAGGCAATGAGAATGACAAGTCAACATCAAGTCAATCTTTTTCAAAAATATTACTCTACTTTGAGCTTAAATGCCATGTGCTTTGAATTCTCATAAAAGCATAGCTCTTCCAAACAAAACCCGAGGGAGTGTTCAGCTTTAGGCCAGAGCTCATAGGCCTTGTACTGTATCCACAAACATGGATACAGTACAGTACACAACAAAGACAACATGTTGTGTGTTGTCTTTGTTCTCTGTCCATGCATAGTGCTTTATGGTCTATGGTTGAATATCTCTGCCAGCCTTATCTTCCTCAGCCCCATCTATCTCCTGTGGCTTAGCTCTATTGTCCTGGCATTCCAGAGCTGCCCCAATGCATGGGCACTTCCAAAGAGACACTAACCCACTGGTATCAGCCAGGCCGTCCTATCTCCTCCTTGGCCCCGGCAGACATTCATTTGAGAGGCATTACAGCATCTGCTTTTGTTCTTCTAATCACCCTGTCTTTATTCCATGTCTCTGAATGGTGCTGTTCGGAAAAAGTGAAAGCTGGTATAGTAGCTCACTAATTAGCTTCACTAATGACAGTTTTATTACACTTTCAGTCTGACTCTAGTGAAAGAAGAAATGATTTTTTCACTTTGGAGCTTATTTTAGATCCTTCAAAAATTTCAAAGGAAGACTGATATGATAATTAGACATGCATATGCCTCCTGAGTCCCAGAAATAAATCATCTGCCTAATCATGTGAACGTGTCCTTTTAGAGGACGTGCTTTGTTTTATCTGCAGATAACAGTGGATCATTGCAAAGGAGTCTCAGTGTTGTCACTAAAAATGTCCAGACAGTGGCAGCAGAGCTCAAACACATAGTACACAGTCTGAAGATGTGTTCCAAAGTGGGTAAGCGAACAGTGATATGTTTTTTTTGTTGATTTGGTTCACCAGAAAATTCACTTTTATTGTTTTATAAATGTTGTGTATGGTTTTCATTAACACAAAAGCACAGAATTTAACAGACTTCGCTAAGGATTCTGCAGATACCACTTTTTCTAGAACAAGTCCAAGTACTTGATAGTAGTACAGTATGTAATACTTTTAAACCATACACAGATTTTTGTGGCATGTTGATTGACAACTAGTGTTTGTTTGGAAGGAAACTATTTTGTGCTTTTTGACACTTTTTGACATATTTGCTTTACTTTTAATTATCTTCATTTATATAAAAAAAAAAAAACAGGTAGCAGTGACTACTAAGTACTCATTTGGCAGAATCAGAAAAGGTAAAATGACTACAAAGCCCTCTGATAACACAGAGTACAACTCTCATTACATATTTAATACAGCACTGAATGGAAATATAAAAGAAAAAAAGTAGCTTTTTTGGATTTGGAGTATTTGTTATTATTTGGGGTTTTGTTGAGCTCATAAACCATAGATGTCACATATCCCTCGTTTTTTTGTTTTTTTTTCATTTGTGGATATTTGTAGGAAAAAACGTATATCATATTTTCTTAGTTTGCTAATGAAGTATCTGTATTGGCCCAAATGTTCATGAAGTATTCCTGTTTGAAAAGAACCATTAGAGAGTATTATTTCCATAGGAGGCCGTTTTACTACCGTTCATCCTGTCAGTGTCTGGGAGCACAGAAAAAAACAGTCTTAGGTTACTTGTGCAATGTTAATTACTGCAGCTCTTGTTCTGGTTTGTTCTGGTGAATCGTCATGTTTAAAGCAAAGTTCTTATTATGCCTCTTTTTCTCTCCACAACACTGTCATCTAACAAATTCTTAAGGCTGAGATATGCCGGTCTCGCCTGTCAATCTAAGTGTTATGAGCACCACTTGAGGTTCACAAGGCATAAAAGTGAGCCGTTTTGTTGGCTATCACATGTTCGCTGATGTTTTCCAGCTGCTAAAGGTGCAATCGTTGATGTTCAACTCATTACTTGACTATGTTTATGAAGTGAGAGGCACGTTTCCACGCCGTCGCCTGCTTTGAGTCCAACACAAAGCCTCTGACCGTCCAATTGAACCACATCCAGCTCCGTGGGCGTGCATTGGCGATAACACGATTAGAGCCTCTGTGCGGGTGCATGTTGGCGTAAGTGATCTTGATGTATGGCAGAAGCTGAAGTTGATTTACTCCCAGACTACATGAGCTGCCAATCTTTGCTTTTTTCACCAACAGTTGATGGACGTCTAAGGGGTCAGGGGTCGTTTATGCATGGTGTTGACCTTGGCCAAGTCTTGACCTTAGAAACAGTCAATACTTTGGGCACTGGTCTGTTCAGGTCGGCTGGTTCAATACGGTCCGTCTTTTTTAAGCTGTGACAAATGAATGGACGTATCATTGGAGAAAAAAGAAAACTCTGTCCACTGTGGCCCCTTCAAACAGCGCTGCAGGGAGAGTAAGACCTCAAATCTGTTGTTGGGGTTGTATCGTGGCCCCGTCGACCAGGGATCATGTTCCCAAATAACCCCCAGACATCCTCAGAGATTTATGGACCTACTTTGCCAAAAGAGCACACCTTGGATGGGGGTCAAAAATGTTATTGGTGAGTATTGTATGGCAAAGCACATGTGACACATATGGGAGCTTGTACTTGAACATACTAGTGCATTTCTACCAGTGCCGAAGCCTGAGAGGTCAATCTAAATCTAATCTTAGCCAGCTGCATGTCCTGGGCCAAATTCTTTTCTCTTCTCTGGTGGGGGTGGAAATTATTAAAGCTACAAATTACCCACCAAGAGGTTCTTCCACTGGCCGTGATGGCAAGCAGATGGCAGTGAACGTAACACACAACCAGTCCTCCTCCCTTTACCGCCCAAACCTTACATAAAGATCCATTTGCATTTCATGAGCTTTAATTGTGTCTGTTGCACTGCTCCCCACCGGCTCACCAATTTTGTGCTTGTCACCGTACGCCGCTGCCCCCTTGAAGGAGTCATGATAGATTAAGGTAGACCTTCTGTTTGCGTCCCACACATTGTGTTTCAGAAATTAAAAATATTATCTCCCAGACAGTTGGCACAAACCTGAAAAAGAGGGGGAACAAAGGTGATAGTGTTATTGGATGGGACAGGACAAGACAGGGGGAAGTTCTTAAAGCATTAATGGCAAAAGTGATTATTTTAAAAGCTTGTCCTTGACCCGAATGAAAAAAACAACAACAACGCGATGTATAAACCCTACGCAACCATTAAAACATCAGGGCCAGAAAGCGAATCACCTGAGCCTTGACTGACATACTAAAATGATTCTTTTGAAAGCAAGCTTTTGCTGATTTTATAGATGAGCTAATTGGTAATGAAATGAAAGATAATAGCCTAAAGGCATGACTTTATGAAGCTCTTTTAACTGTCATAGCACATACGGAGGTAAAATTAAACTGCCAGCTGTAGCAGACAGTGTCTACAGATGCTAGCTTCAATATAATAAGCATGGACACTTCTTTCCAGACACACAGCGTGAAAGTCTAGCACTGACAAATATGTCTCGTGTGTGTCTACTGTGTCCTGTTGCAAATTTATAGCTATTAAATTAGTGTGGGTACCATTAGTGCAAAAGATGGTCTGACTCTTGGCCTACACATTAAATGACCTGGCCATTTTATCAATTTGTGAATTATAGTCTTTAATCAAAAGCTGAAAAATCATTAGTCTTTTGTCTTCTGATGCATTATGTCATTAAAACCCTTTGCAATAAATCCAAACGCGGAGCATTCATTAAATTGACTGAAGGATAATGGTGAGGAGCAATCATTTGTCACTATCACGTACATATGCATGGACGTATGTATGTATGCTAATCTTATGCTAATGGAGAAGAAAATCTGCCCTCACAAACAAGCTAACTGTTGGACAGGTTTAATGGTTTTATGGAGTTAATGGGTTCAAAGCTGGGCCGACATCAGGAAATATATCACAATGCACCTAAAAGGTTGAATGGAAAATAAGGTCTGCTGCAATTTTTGTACATTTTACATTTTAAATTTTTTGTGGAGGTTCTCAGACATCCAAAACATAATCAAGAAAAGGCTTCAACAAAGACCTACATCCAGATGCCTCTGGTGAAAGCTTTTCTTGTCTCTAAAGAAATGATGCATAAAGCAATCTCGAATATTATTAGACTTTGTGCCACACTACCTCTGACTCACACAATGTAATGCTTTCCATAGTGCTGCATGGTTATTTGACCAAATGCCACAGCACTCACTTTCTGTCTTTTGCACTGTTTGCTACATAAGCACTTTTAATGAACTGATCAATTTGCAGTATGCAGTGCCAATTACTCACTTTCAAAAACAGTCTGGTTTATAGAGCTGTTCCTGGAAAAATAAAGGGTAGGTAAGGGCTTTTTACTATTTCACACAGTACGTGCTGAATCACTGTTTATTTTTGCATTTGTGCCTTTCAGTGATAGTCAGACTTTTTCTAAAGCATCTTCTGCAGTTCCTATATTGTCCCACACAGAGGCAGTGTTTGCTAAAGCATTCCTAGTCACATTATCTATTGCAGTTACAGCCTATACCCAGAAGATGGCAGTATTACGCTGTAATAAAGAATGTAAAAGTGCATGCTGCGTGTCAAATCATAACGCATAGATAGGCCATACTGGGACTGGTGATATTTACCTACACCGCGGGAATGCTATTATCACATTATATTCATACATTACAGACTATACATTGCATTACAGAACATGTTGACTTGACTTAATATGGACGTCAGCATACACACTGTACATTCCCAAAGCAGTGTCCCCAGTTCACCCAGTGCTAATATGTCAGAGGGCGAGGCAGTGGGAGGCTGTGACCTCTCAGTCCCACCACAAGAATGCCCTCTTCTGAAGAGTCTTTTATTGTTAAACATTCATAACTCATCAGTTCAATAATGGGGCAGTTGTTCTGAAATTGGATTGGAAGTAAAAAGGAAAAATGTCATCGGACTCTATCAACCATAATCCTCAGACAATAATGCATCTGTTTGCAAGACATACTTGAAAATCAGAGAATCAGCTTTAGTTTAGGATTTGTGAGGCTTTTGGGTTGGCAAAATGAGAAAATAAAAGGCAAGACAATTATTGTGGTGGTAAGAAACATCCTTTAATGGTTAAACTCAAAGTAGCATTGGTATTATCAAGAGCATTTGGAAGTGTTCATGTAAACATGGTATGGACAGTTGGACTTTACAAAAACAAAGTGGGCAGTCTTCATTAGAGGCTGTCTCTTCTAACTGGACCCATTAGTGTCATGCCCACATCTGTGTCTGCTAGAGGAAGCTCTGATCACTCCATAGATCTACTCTGGGAATCTCACAGAGACATGGCAAGCGGACAGTCCTCTTATTTCAATGCTATGCGTCAGTGTTGACACTGATACACAAGCCACATGTTTTGAATAATTGTTGTCGGTTCCAATCCCCAGTGCCTTTGGCCCCCGCTGTGTGTAACACAAGCTCCACACGACGTGAACGCAAGGCTGCATTTCAGGTGTGGCACTGACATCTCGACTTGTACCAAAACCTAGATTAACTATCATTATTTTGACTTCCCATTTACGGTGAGCTTTTTAACATGACGCTTCACTATTCATGATTTGTCACGGAAAATAAGGTCTAACTTTCCATGCAATAGTTGTCAGTGTGACTCCAGACCATTTGTAACAGTGGAATACACATTGGTAGAGTAAGCTGAGATTAGCGATTATAGTTTTATTGAGTGAGTGTTTACACTTCACTGACATCAACATCTGTTATTTATGTGAGACATAAACAGTGTTTTTTACAGTAGAAGTCAGAAAAAAACAACAACATAGCGGCCAGAGACTGCAGCATGTCAAACTTCAAGTATGTTAAACAAAATATATCATTACTGCTAATCTCTGACCTTTATAATTAATACTTTCCCTAATATCTAGTATAATATTTTTGGTATGGCTTTAACTCAGTGGCCTTTGCTTTTTTAACCAAAATGCCCAAAAAGTGTTATATTTAGTTTGACATTTGTCACTTTAATAGGTGAGTAAATTCAGAAAAATATCCAAAATCAAAATTAATGTGCACTGTATTGTCATTAAATTTCTGCATTTGTAGAATAATACTGACATTGTAAATGACTTTTGGTTTAATTACACAAGTAGTTTTTACAGTAAGTGATGATAAAAGTAAAAGTTGTGTTCCCCAAAGAATCACACCTCTGTCTGATTCAAATAAATGGCAAGCGACTTGACTCAAAACAAGAAGCACAGTAACTCTGTTGTAATGATAGGAATGATAAATACATAGCACCATCTTTGTTGAAAATTGAAAAAAAAAAAGAGAAGAGCTGAAAACATCATACATACAAAAATGACCAATTCTAAATACGTTGCTACTGTACATCCACAGATGTCACCACTCTTTCTAAAGCAAGCTTTTTAACAGAAATCTGTCAACACCCTCTATTTGTTGTCATGCATTTGGGTTATTGAGTTAAATTTTTTCTTTGTTTTTTTGGCAAAAAGGCAAAAATGATACAAGTAAAATAGCTTCTAATTATTTTATCATAACAAACAAACCAACACTGAGGCACTTAATCAGCTAAAACAAAGCTCTTACATCAGTATCAGAGCAACACAAAGCTATGTACATATATGTAAAAAGTGTTATAAATAGGTTTTAAACCATAGATACTATATACATCCTTCAACGTTGGGTTTTGGAGTTGGCTTCCATGATGACTTAGTTATACCCCCTGTCTGTAATGTAGCTGTTTCGTCAGCCAATGGCATTAGAGCATGAACCAGAGCCTGGGGTCACATGACATGTTGAAACTGGGTGATTGAAAAAGCAGTGGCGACTCATTCCCGCTTCCTTAAGACGACATAGATGAGTCCGCTGATCAACGCCAACGGGAAGGCCACCCAGGCCAGGATGTAGCAGTAGCCGAAGGTGTTTGTCGCAGGCACCCACTGCGGACTCATAACGGTGTAGATAATGGCGCCGCTCATCACAAACAGACCTGCAGCCACAAAACAATGAGCGCTCAGAAATGTCTCACTAAAGTCTGTCTCCTGTCCTGGACTGTACCTTGTGCGTCAAAGAAGGCTTCCCTCCATCTTACATCATAATACTGAGTCAATTATGAATCAATTCACCAAGAGGCAATGTCAGACCTCTGTGTTTTTAAATATCTCAGAGAAAATAACTTGACTTGAATGCATGTAAGAATATACTGTATGTGACCATTTATTGTCAACTGAAGAATACATAATCATGTATGTATTATATATATATATAAAAAAATAAAAACAGATCCAACCTAATGTTCAGTACATTTTTCATAAACAATTAATAAAAATGTGTAACTTTTGCTCTAAAATGCCCCAGTCTATGGTTGTCTATCTGAGGTTTTTTAAACTGCTCTACCCACCTCTCTGGTCTGACATGGCATTATCTCTCTGTCCAACCCCTACTCAGTCAGCCATCCTGACATTTCAACTCGCGCTTTTGGCTGTGAGCCCAGTATTTGGCTGAGTGGGCACCTAGGTGCCAGGCAACATGCTGGCACAATGCAGAAAGCAAACCTAGGATGTTGAAAAGGGCTGCCAAGAGAGCACACAATGGACTGGCAGTGGAGCCACTCTGTGGCCAAAGGGCATGAAGCATAATAGACAAATGGAGCACTAAGCCATTAGTACTGGCTCAGACTCTCCTAATTTAATTGTCTGCCACAGAGGATGCACTGTGAGCGTTCACTTTAGCCTAGGTTTTGTCAGATGATTTGTGTGGGGGCTGCAATTGCTATTTTTATGCTGCTGTTTGTGGAGCATATTAAATAAAACTAGATTATTAAGGGTTTAGTTTCTTTTTAACTTATTCACTATTCCTACAGCATACTTTTAGTTTGCCACTGCATTTTCTTTGGTAAACAAATCCTAGTGTAGCAGTCAATAACACCAACATCCTAAACATCACAAAACACCATCTTGTCAATCTACATCAGTCAGTATAAATCACATTCAAAAAATACTTTTTTTTTTAAGTTTGGTTTATTGCCTGCTGTGGCACTAAACATATTGTGTTCACTGCACTCACCTTCATTTACTTGATAGCACTTAATACTGATCTAAGTTAATAACATTTTTTGTGAATAAACTTTTAGTTTTAGGAAAGATGTAAATATTAATAAACTTACTAGCAAGAATTTGGAAAGCTCCAGTGAGGAAGAAGCGACCTCCCTTCTGCAAAGTGAAGAGCTGGCAGAAGAACAGGACGAGGGCCAGGCAGCTGAAGATGATAGACAGGATCATGAGGGCCTGGACCGCTTGGATCCACTCTGCAGGGATGAACAGAAAAATAGGACAAGGCCATCAATAACAATAATGAGCCACATTATCTATAACATAAGACCAAACTGTAACCTAATCATTTGAACAGAAAAGAGAAATGGTTGAAAGTGACATTACAATATGAATTTTGACTTAAAAGTGTTCAGTAGAGAGTGACTCTCTCCCCACACAGAAAATAATCTTCAGCCATGTTTCCTTCTGGGAATGTGTAATGGATCCATAACAAGCAGATATCTTGTTCCTAAAAGCTCTGTGCACCCCTTTACAGCAGGACTCCTGACTAAATGTACCCTATTGATTGTTCCCAGGGCCAGGCCATTAACCCATTAGACACCTGTATCGATGAGGAAGTAGTGTCAATCTATTTAGCAACCTCTGCAATCTATGTTTCTATCTTTGTATTATTGTTTTTATGGTGGTAGACGTGTCTGGACTTCATTTGTGTCGCCATGCCAGGAATCCCAAGATTTCTAAGCAGGGTCTATTTCTTGTGTATGGGTTATCCAAGCTGCCTTCCAGGGCTCTCAGATTTCATAAGCACCCCTCCTTGCTTTACTGTATATCTGTATCTGTCTAATTCATCTACAGCTTGGTTTGGAGCAGCTTTTCCAAATATTGCTGCTTTCATTTCCACTATACAGCCCAGCTTTGATACAGCCCATAAAGCTCTCTTTCCTATCCTTGCATCATCCAATTTTCTGTATATATTGTATACAAAATGGGTAATTTTATTAAACCTACTTTCTCAGACAATAGATTCAGTCACTTATGTAAATCAAAGTAATGTGGTTTAATGGATAACCACTTGAATGTACCGGTTAGACACAATGCATTATTAATCAGAGCTTTACCTTAAGAGATGTTTTTGAACCACTGCAAGACATTGCATAAACTGTGCTAGATTCAAAACAATATGTATCTCTAATGGTCAGCTCAGGTTACCTCCTAATGACCACTGCTTCAGGGAGGAAACATGAGACGTTCTTCAAATCCATGCACCATTGGAAAGTCATATTTAAAATCTTTTTTTTTTTTTTCACACCACAATACCACATAAGACAAACAATTAGATTCCACTACTTATAATAACTCCACTTATGTAAGAGAGCATGATGACAATGTGGCTAATTTCAGAAATGTTCCATTCGCCTTCAGCTATTAATACAAATCATCGCTGACTTGTGATAAACACATCTTGTTTGTCTTTCTTTTTCCAGCCACCTGTTGTAGTAGGAAACACTGGCATGAGGCATTTCTTGGCTCTGGGTTCAAAATATTGCTGATACATGTGACACATGCGCCACAATTTACACCAATGACATAATATATCATTGTGGTGTTCCCTGGAAACAGAAGATGTGAGGAGACTCTCATTCCAAACAAGGAAAAAGAAAATTTTTCTTGAGCAAAGTGCTACAGTGTTGCTAGTACAGAAAGGACAACAACAAGACGATATAATTATGACCACATATAACCACTTTTAAATACACTTATGTTTGCAAAGCCAGAAAGCACAATAAAATTACTGCACTGTTTACCCTATGTATATTGTGTGTTGGAGTAAATTTTATGAAGTCTCCATCCTGGCTACGAGGATGTGATGTCTAAACTCAAGCTCAGCATGTGATGACTATGACACGCTCTCATCAACCATGCCTTAATTTTTTTTAATCCAAGGCAACGGCAAAAGGCAAAATCATACGTTTGACATAATTTCCCAAAAATAACCATGATTCAGTACATAATCCACGTCAGAAAAAAAAAAAAAAAAAACAAGAGTGCTCAGCGAAAGTCTGTTAAAGCTGTACGCTGCTGTTGGCTATCTCCATGGAGCACAGAGACTGTGGACACATGCACTTTTCTTAAATAAACACTGTGCGTTAGTAATGACAGCAAGTCAAGCAAACGGGCAGTGGCTGTCCGACTACCTGGCAGAGCGCTTGGTGCTGCTGCCCTGTCAAAACACACACGGACTGAGCCAGCTCATTCTCCACCAATGACATCACCCGTTTGCACCAGTGACCTCACAGAAAACTGTTTTTAAACCATTAAAAAAAAAAAGTGAAACAAAATGTGCTCACACTGAAGGAGTTATGTTTTTCTAATTCAGACTTGGACAGTTTAAAATACATCTCCAGCTGCTGCGTCAAATTGTCCTAATGATCCCTGAAAACCAACACTGGATGCTATTATCTGACACTGGGCGTGACCCTTTGCTATGTCCTACATGAGGTAATCCAAGGTCCCACGCAGCCACATAGATGTAAAACTTTAAATACTCCCTGCAGCTGAGGCCCGACCCCGATTATCCCCACGACTCGTGTCACTACAGAATCCTAGCACCAAACACGGGTCCTGAATATGGACACAGCACCATGACTATTTATACAGCAGCAAGCCTATCAGCTCCTACACTGCCACATTCTCTGCCCTAGATGGCACCACAGTCCCAGGGGAGACAAGACACACCCACATTACAAGCAATTTTAAAAAGTCACTCTCCACAGTTCAAACATGTTTCATCTATGTATAGCATACATTAAAAGTATTTTGACAGTAATATGGCCCACAAATGTCACAATAACTAGAAATCCTTAAGTAAAACATTTTGACATTAAGATACAGTTTAGACATATTTAGTTGTTTTAAAGTACAAATGCAAATGCTATTGTCTGACCTCCAGCTGATGCAGGTTCACAGTATGAAGAGCAGTTTTGCCACAGGTCGGAGGTGCCTGTTTGTCCTGTCGTCCATACCTGATCAGTCAAAAAAGAATATTAAATTGACAATTTATATATATACACACACAAAAAGATGGCGTAAGCAAACATAAACATAAGACAAAGTGACATTTTACTGCAAAATCCCCACCTTCACCTTTAATATAGAAGTGTTCTTTACTGGTATACTGCTTTAACATTGCAAAATTATATTGGTGTCATACTTGCATTGCATTTAACCAAACTATTGACACTAAATTTGCGACTTACATTGACTATGGTGGACACAAACAGTAGCACCAGTGCAGCGACGTGCAGGAGGATGATTCCCAGTAGCAGCAGCAGCATCTTTACACAAGGTCTGAACAGTAATGAGAGGAGAGTCAGTGCCTTCGTCAGTATCACTGTGTGTATGTGTGTGTGTGTGTGTGTGTGTGGGTGTGTGTGTAAAACGAGCGTGTGTAGGGCTGGCGGGACATGGGTGTGTCACTGTGAGCGCGTTTAGAATGAAAAGCAGCCCGGGATACCTCATCTGGACGTGAGTCTCATACAGTAGCACAGTATGTATACAAAATGACACATTAACAACCAGCCTATTTTGGTCATTACACATCCTAGCATAATTCTCTTTCATTTAATTGCTAGTGACCATTTTAACACCATTCATCTGTGAATTTTAAATAAAATCAAGCCATTTAAGCCATCTTTGGAAACATTGGTCTAATAAGAAATGTGAAATGCAGTTATTTAAGTCCCTTCTTTAGAGACGTTTTATATGAACTAAGCCAATAGAATTGAAATATGAAAATACAACAAAAACGCATAGTTAGAAAAAGTTGAGAAGTATTACATGAGGTGCTATGATACTTTTATTCCAGCCATAAACGCCTGCCCTGCTTTCCATCTGCGTCAGAGCCTGTTTATGAAATGTATAACAGAGTAAAGTCCACTTACTTTTAGCGCGAAGCTTTAATTCCCCAAAAAACACAATGAAAAGGCGATAAAAGTTTCCCTAAAGTCCAGTAGCAGCGGAGTGTATCCTCAGTGATGGGTGCGCAGAGTCCGACTGAGAGTTGAGATTGATGCCAGAGCCTGACGTGTTGTTATAAACTGTCTCATTTTGGAACGACGCCCCGCGTACGTCGCTACGTCACGCAGCCACATTTCCCAATTTAGACGCTCCGTGCGTAACAGCGCGTGGTTTCCTTAGTTACCAGTTTGTTTTATGTGTACCGACTCGACACAATGTAGTGAAGTGGATGTGGAGATGAACTACTTTCGAGGGAGTTGTCTGCTTCATTTTAGATCTGTTTTTAGCCTTTTTACCGGAGATATTATTACACAGCAATGCATTTGAGTTCATCTATGTTTAGAGCCCATTTCATTGACTTGACTTTAACATAAACAAATAAAACCTCCCCCAAGCCACAGGAATAGGTGGAGTACTGTGTATTTACAATTCAGTATCATGGGCTGTGTGTATATAGTCTGTCGGGACTCTCATCTAATTAAATAGGTAGGCCTGCCATCTTATAAGTCAATAACATGGTTTATCACACTGATCATTAAGAATATGTTATGTTCAATGCTGCATTAAGGATATAGATAGTTTAAGATAGTTTGTAATAAAGGGCTTGTAAATCTGTTTACAAAAAAACTAAATTTTAATGAAGCAAATACTTTGAAGTTAGCCTATAGTTTTTATTTTTATAATATTCTTTCAATAATAGGATTAAATCTATACCAAGCCTCACAATAACTATATAATAGCTACTACTAATACTTGGTAAATCTAGCTTTCTGTTTTCATGGCAACACATAAATAGTTTCCATAAATAGATTTGCTGAGTTACACTTCCCGGGTTATAAATGTGACATGCGTAATGTATTTAGTATTTGGACAAACTGGTGGTGAATATGCCTCCTAAAGCGGGCCTTTTGTTGTCCTGGCAGTCGAAACACAAACAGACTGATGTTGCGGTGGAGCGGGGGTCTTTCCCCTCAACTGCTTGGGGCCACGAGCTTCGTGACTCACTGGCTCAAGCATGAAAGTGTGTGAGAAGCGTGTGTGCGGTAGGTAAGCCCACAGAGAGAGATACCATCATGGGCTCTCCTCTGTTTGACATGACTCATTTCCACTGGGAGTGAGAGGACGTCCCACCCCGACAACAGATCGAGCCCATGTTGTTAAATGCGTCAATGGAATCCCTGTTTAGGGAGTACAGGGGGCGCTGAAAAGTGTAAATATTGTATCACTCATTTCTGATGAAACTTGCACATATGGTGCTAAAAGTTTACTTATCCAAAAGTGACTCTGATATTCAACTATGATAGGAAAGTAAACAATAACTAAAATAAGTATTTGCAGTACTTTGGGTTTGGTCTCTTCATAATATTTATAAGATATTACAAAACTCTAAATTTTTACAAAAGCAGATTTTCTCCCAGCCAGAAAGGGGAATTAATCTTTATCAGCCATGGAAAAGTTGTCAAATCATGAGCAATCCATCTTAGTTTACCAAAAGTAAACATTTCTAGAAACCACAGGCATGGATCTAACATCATATACAAGAATCTTGTTGTCAAGTGCGCTATACACAATACATTGAGACATACATTCCCTCAAAGGCAAAGTGCTGAGAGAAGAGTCAGCAGCCCCTGTCAACATCCCATCTCTATTCTTCATCACTTCACTCACACTTCTCACATGGCTCTCCGTGACTTTCTCACACTCACACAAATGAAGGCCATTCTGCTTTGTGTCCACTTAAACATAAAAGAGCCAGATCCAAGTTCCAGACACAGCCTTAAAGTGGGGCTGTGTCTAAGAGCTTTACAATAAAGTATGTGACAATCTCAGCCTGAAGTGAAAACAAGAAGCACTTTGTGTGATACAGTTGTGGCTTCAGTGATATGTCTATGTATTGAACAACCACAAAGTTTGACCATTGTAGAAATAAGTTGTAATATGAACTTTGGTCAACTGTTTTCGATGCCATTTTAAGAGGTCATTAAAGCAGCCTTTCCCATATGTCAATATTTGGACAGTGGGTTGAGAAGACGTGTTAAAGTTAAGCAGTTTTTATTTGTGAAACTAGATTGAAGGCCAAATTTCAACAAAAGAGATCAACAGACTGTAGCAGTAATACCACAAGTGGAACAACATTCAGTCCAGAGTAGAACACTGGTTCTTGTTCATACAGAATTGGTAAAGTATGGGATTTGTTTGTTGGCTTAACCATTAATCCGCATACATACTTTATGTATATAAAGTTTCCGATGCCTTTAAACATTACTAATGTGTGCCTTTTAACCTCACAACAAACAAGGCACACGCCAGAAACGAGGTAGGACCGGAGCCATGGGCCATTAATGTGGAGCGTATCACTTATTGGGTTACAGTAACCTCATCCACATACCAACACACACTAAAGTGTCAAAAACAGATGTGGATTCTTTAAGTCATGTCTCTTCATCTTTTTCAAATAAGGTCCAATATGACACCAACCACTAGTTGCACCTTACGATAATTACTCTTTTGTACTCACTGCTGAAGTGTAGATGATGGATTGAAAAAGATACAACCCCAAACAAAAAACAGTGCTTTTTTTTTAAGCCTAAAGTGATCATTTTCTAATGTTCTGACATCACTATGTGGAGTACAACAGGTTCCCAAAGTTAGCACCTAACAGACCTCTTGTTGTCAAACTGCCCCTCTCCCAGATCACACCGGATCATATCTCACTCATTTTAATGATTACATACTTTGGAGCCCATCATGCTGTTTTTTATATAAAGCATGTGGCATTATGCTCAAGGGGATACACAGGTGGACAGAATAGAAAGTAAACAGTCTCTGTTTGTCCAGTGATTATTTAACACATCAATACATTTTAATTAAACACAGTGTAGTGATGACAGCAAAGAACCCCATGCTCTATGCTTTAAAATGGACTAGTCAAGTGGTTGAAACATGAGACACGTAGAGGTCCCACTTGATTATGTGAAAGTGATGTACTTTAGGTGATACCAACAATTGTGACAAAATAATTGTCTGCTGTTGTACTCTTTTTAAAACCACTTTCTCAATGAGACACCCTTTACTTCTGTCATTCTCAACTGGTCGGTCAGGGCCCAAAAGTTGGTTGCAGGCTTGTTCTCATTGTGCAACACAATGTGGAAAGAAATATTGTTTAAATGTTTACTTAGATTCTGGAATTTTTAACATGAAGTTTTTCTAATTTCGCTATAATGACAGATGACAGTATATTATTTAAAGAAAAGATTTTATTAAAAAAAGATGAAGCCTGTTGAGCACGAATAGCACCAATGCTATTCTTTATCAGTTATCTTTAAAGGAAAATGGCCTTATATCTGTGTCTTGGATTACACATTTTACCAACTCTGCTATTATGATAAAATGCTCATTAAAATGTGGTTTGTTGATAAAAGAAGTGAAGTGCTGCCTGACAAACAGCTGTTTTCAAGAAGCGTAAACCATAGGAATATACAGTAGGTGACAAAATCAAAATAGCTCTGGTCAAAGGTCACATGGTGGTAAATATCACAGGGTAGCTTCTACCCCATGTCTTTGACTATGTTTAGTGAGAAACCAGGGCATTTCTTTCTCTTTTAAGCACATATAAATAAATGTTATCAAATTTAATAAACAAAGCTCCATTTCTCAGCTGTACTCACTTCACTTTGATTCAGCAGAACAAAACTGCAGACTTTTATTTAAATGCCTACCCACTATTGTATGACCAGGGCTTTTGTGTGTATCAGATCAATCCCAAAGGTCAATGCTATTGATTTGTCCAAAAATGCATCTCCTATCTATTGAAATACATTGGCTTTTTTGTTGAAATGTGAACTTTGTTGAGCAATTGGTCTTCTATCAGAAGCAGGTATGTGCAGAATCTGGATGGTAATGTTGATTGAATAAGAGTTTGGGGAAGTAAAGATTTCTCATGTGAGCAGAGATCCGCAGACAGTCACACAGAGTATAACTATAGAGCCACTGAACGTGAGGCAGTTGGGATAAAAAAACACACAAAAACTCAGGGTTGTTATCTGTCTGTGTGCAGCTTCCTCCCAATGGGTTTGAACTGGTATTAGGCCCATTACTCAACATATGCCAACGGCCCCTTTCACATCCATCATGACCACAACGTTTGAAGAAAACTGTACATGACAAACGGCATAGATCCTAAAAACCACAAGATAGGGTTGTTCTTGTGAATGTTTAATTTACTCCAAAATAAGTTAGTTAGGCAGTTTTATCAAAAGCATGTATTACAAAAATAGGACATATTTGTTTGGCAGTTTTGATGACTTGCTAACCAACATTTATTTTTAATCAGTTTGCTCACCCGTAATAACATTATTGCATGCTATCAAATAAAGTCCCTAGTAAAGTAGTTTCCTTTACTGCTTGGGGATAATTTGCCAACACATAAGAGCAATAAATTCAGAATTCAATAGAAGCTTTATAAGGGCATTCTGGTAGAAGAGCTTTAAGATGACTTTGGGAGCTACAGCATGTGTTCCTCGATTTCTCAGGATGTCAACAGCAAAGTTCCTGGTTACATTTTTGTTAAAAGTTATAAAAAAAATATTTACTTACCACTGCATTAATGATAATCTTTTTGCAAACGTATATGAGAAGGCTAAATATAGCGTGTTGTCCTGTGGTGCTTAGTAGTGCTTTTGCTTATGTCATTGATCTTGGTCATTGGTCTATCATTGTAAACTAGGATGCATCCCATTCACTTCCCCCACACACATACAAATACATGCGAGCCAGGTCACCTCCAAATGCATCAGATATTTTTTTTCTTTTCTTTCTTTCTTTATTTGTTTGACAGGGACGTTGTAAAATACATACAGTATATTGCACAGACCAGAGATAGCTACAAGCTAAATTTCATCAGCAGAGGCAAAGTGACAGCAGCTTAACAGTCCATTTAAATATATTTTTCTTTTATTTATTTATTTATATTTTACAATAAGGCTGGTCACACAAGATCTAATCACCCTGTCCACATTCTAATGCTAGGTCTGAAGGAGGTCCATGTGTTTAGTTGAGCACATTTTGCAGCCCTAATTATACAGTTAAATGTTTAGATATATTGTTATCTTGGCTCACGGTCAGTTCTGCTCAGTCAACGTGTGTAATTTCAGTTGAGGGAGAGTCTGTCTCCGACTGGGACAGCTCAAGTAATCTGCGATCAGCTCTTTAGCTCGGTATGTTTAGTATGTGAGGGACATAAAATAACACGGGACACAGGGCATCTATAACAAGAGTGGCTGTTAAAAATAAACTGCCAATATGTGTGGACTGTGGCGAGAAGAACACTGGAGTAGATTCCCCAAATGCACGGGTGGGACAAGAGGTCACATATATTCACGTAGGGGCCTATATGCGTCACCAACAGAAAGTACAGTCTCAGGCCATGCATGAGAGAAACCAGTCCAACAAACCAACTTTTCATGGACAAGTCAATTTAATTATATATTTGAGACAAAGGGAAGAGAAAGGGGAACATTTCAGAAGAAACCTGAACCAAATACTGGGCTTTCTGTCAGTAACTTTAATTACAAGGTGACAGAAGCAGGGAATCTTTTGATGTTCGCTTGACAACAGGGGGCTTTTCTTTGGGATACTATAGGGCTCAGGAATGTGCCGGGGACTAGAATGGGACTGCTGTAGGATGTAGTCAAACACAATGATATTTGCACAGCACAGAAAGTGCCTTACATTACAGCTGTAAAAGATTACAGCTAAATCAAAGGGCGAATAATACACAGATCCACCGATGGCTTTATCTTTATGGTCACCCCTGCCCCTCTTTCCAGTGAAACTACTCTTGTTCCACTTATCAAGGGGGATTTTCTATACATGTAATAATAGTGATCAATACAACTCAAGGCATAATGACCAAACTCTAACAGTCAGTGATTTGAGTAAAGTTCCTGAGGAAAGGCAAAGGTTATGAAGGGAGTGAACCAGACAAAGGGTTGGGTCGAGGTGTGTTTGTGTACTGTACTGTGTGCCTGAGGTTAATGACTCCAAAGTGAAAACAAAATAAAAGCTATACCTTGTTCAATGTTTTGCCCAGGAGTGGCTCAGCGCCCATTCTATAGGTAACTGTACGATAATTACAGGTGAATAGTAAAAATGCTGGACATGTGTGTCTATAAATAACACAAGGCAAACTTTACTAAAAATGTCAGTGATGTGTATTTGCCGGACCTTATTTTCTGTGACGTCACAGCGAGGTGTGATTGTGGTTAGGTTTGATGTTTTTCCTCTCTGTGGACAGACTGCGTAAGACTTATCAAGGACTTGTTTGACTAAAGATTGCTGTCACATGAGGTTCCAAGTTGAGTGTTTGTACTGTGGCTTGTTGTCAGTAAGGTGCAAAGAAAAGCAGGGAATGCTCTTAAAAACACCTCACAATTCAAATCAATATAAATGACAATGCATTTTTCATGAAATTCTTTCATCTCCAACCACACTTAATCACTCCAAATCAGTTTTTACTCCAAATAAATTATTACATCTATAAAGAGTCATGTTAGATGCTAGATTTTAAGCGTAGCCAACCAGGCGTGGCATGCTGGGAAAGCTCTTGCGGATGCTCATGCACTTCTCCTGATCCAGGAACAGTGAGTTAGCTTTGACGGACAGGTCATGCTCCAGGGTCACTTTGGTTTTGACCAGAGTCTGCAGTGTGTTCTCAGCCTCCATCAGTCGCTCCTGGAGCTTATAAATGGTATCCTCAATCTCTTTAACTTCACGCACAAGTCTAAACGGGGGACACAGGTTTGTTTAGAGCAAGATCGTTATAGAGTTATTTATTGAAGGTAGTGGCCTAGAAGGTACCTGTGGTGTGGGTTGTCCCTACAGAGCTCTACGTTGGGGCGGCGTGTTCGCTCTTCCAGTCGAGTTTGGGCCACTTTCAGAGGACATTCTTTGTCTCTCAGGGCTTTCTTCAGAGATTCAATTAGCATCTCTGTCTGGAAGATCTCCTGTAGAGTCTGTGTGGAAAGGAAAATCATATTTGTTTTAATAAAACAGGTCCTAATCTTCCACCAAGGTTAACATTACGGTTCAGTTTAGTATAGCACAGTTGTTTCTCTGCTTTCTGAAAACCAGACCTTTTACTGGTCTGGTTTTCAGAAAGCAGACCAGTAAATCATGTCACTGAAAGATCACATGTCTACAAATGTTTCTCAGGAATTATATACAGTTAAACTGACTGTAAAACTGTAGATGTGTTGCCATTAACAAGAAAATAAAATTTTCAACATTTGACATTGACGCTTTTTATGTCAATTCTGTTCTGCTTGTGTTTAATCTAATGTAACAGCAAATGCTTTTTTATTTCACAAAGTTAGAGCCATAAGAAGCAAACTTGTATCATGCAGCTCAATGGAAATGCATAATATACCTATCTGAACCATACCTTACTACTTAAAAGTGTCTCAAAATGGAAAGTGACGCTGAAGTTTACAGAGTCTTGCTGCTGTAAACCAGCAGAGCTTAGCAATAGACAGTGGGCTGCAGTGTCTGGACACATTAAATGTAATTGAATTTGAGAGAACAACTGATTGAGAATGAGGTTTATTAAAGACTGTCTGCCTCACATCACAGCTGCTGTCAAAGCTAAAGCCTTCTTGTAGTTGACGTAAATTTTTTGATGACAAATGTCCCCAACCAACAATGCAGTGACTGATTAAGATCGATCCCCTCTCAGGTGTCATACCAACATTGGATTTACATTGGTTTTGTTTGTAGCTTGAAGAGGAAAGAGAATGGAACAAGCACATGATCTGCTAATAGGTAGAAAATCTAGTTACCCAATGATGCAAGAGAAGGATTTGGCCTTTTCACTGAACATAGATGCATGTGGTTTCACTCCTGAGCAAGATTCTGCTAAAATGCAAAAATCTAAGAAACTGCAATGGAATATGACTTGCAAAATTCAAAATTTTCAAAAAGTATACAGTTAATTTTCTGCTGCTTTGCTTTTCTGCTACTAAACCATGTATTTTATGGGTGGGCAATTATTTTTCCCCAAAAGCCACATTAGAACATGGAACTCTTGTGGAGGGCCAGGCCAACACAGGGAACTCATTTATGCTCAATAAAAACATGTATCTTTTGCCCCTACAGTAAGGGTATTTACCGTTTGAAGTATGTTGTATAGTGTAATAAACTGATTGCTGCAAAATATTGAAGGAAAAGGAAAAATATATGCAGTGTTTAATTATCAATACAATATTAGTAAATGCTTGGCAGGCCACAGCCCAACGGGCTGCATGTGGCCCCCGGGCCTTAGTTTGCCCACCCCTGATGTATTTCATTAACAAACTATTTTTAATGTTGCGTATTCCTAATTATAATGTATTGAAAGAACAGTGAGTGACCTTGGCCAGGTGAGTCTGCAGGCTGTTCTTAGCATCCCCCGTCTCTGAAATGCGGTTGGTAAAGGACACATTAGCATTGTTGAACTGGTTCCACATCTCGTTGGACGTTGTATTGAGCAGAATTTCTATCTCATCCCTGAGTTTGTGGGAAGCAGCGCGTTCACTCTGGGAGAGCAAAATGTTGTCGTCTGTAAATTTTGACCAGGTGTCGGGAAGAGACAGTCTGACAGGGATAGAAGAAGACAAGGAATGTTGCGTTATAACCCAAATTTCTGTTAGAAATAGTTTCCATGACGAATGATACTGACATATAAACAACAATGCTTATGCTTGATCTAGTCCGGCAAATTTATACCAAGATTTTGATCATATCAAATATCCTCCCTAATTTCTTCTTCTGTAGTTTAAATCTTTTCTGTAGAGATCGTGCAGACCCCTATTGATATTTTATATTGAGGAGACTGGTCTGGATTTATTACATTTTTTACACAACTATACATTATGGCTGTACATTTATGAAACATTAGCACATGTACTGTATACTCACGAAGGGTCTAGTCTTTCAATCCCTCTGTAGTAGCCAATACCATTTGATGTGTTCCTCAGATGGTGACACCTGTCATCGATCCTTTGAGCTGTCACTTTGTCATTCATGTCTCTTTCAAGTTCATGCTGAGCTGCTCGGTTTGACCTAATACCCAATCAACCAAAGCACAAATGACCAAGTTAAAAAACGTTTACATATGAGTTCTGTTGGTATGTTTCCTGTTTTGTGCTTGAAGCAAGAGCAAGACCTCATTACTTATTGATTGAACATTGTGTAATGCCATGTGCCATGGTTTGTCCATACTCACGCCAACTGAGCAACAGCTCTCTCCAAATGCCGCTTCATTCTTTCTTGACATGATCTGATCACTTCCACTTCCTGTCAACAAATATAGTATATGTATGTGTTAATACAATCTTAATTTAGGTTTGGTACAAAGATAATATCAACTGCTTATACCTTACCTTAATGAGATCTTTTTCTACGTGATCATGTACTAGATCAATGGACATCCGCTTCTCTCTGTGGTACAAACACTCTTGAGACACCTATTGACAAAGTGATCATGACTCCAACAAGACAAGATGAAAGAAAAGACTGTAAAGAGTTTGATTCAACATCATCCATTATGTATCAATAGGTTTGTATCATCTGAGCAGGTCCTGTTACCACTCCCTGAGAAAGCTCTGTGCCATTTGATCTTGTTTTAGCGAGGTGTCCTTGTCATTAGACCATTAGACCATTGGGCTGACCGGCTCAATGACCAGTGGTGCTTTGAGTGGTGCCTAGGTGATGTGAAATAATAGAGCGAGACGGTTGCTACAAGGGATTTCGTTGTCAAAACATCTTGACTTGGGAGTGGTGACCTGATATGAGGCTTTAATAGTGTATTTGTTGTAAGGTATAAAATAGTGATAGACTGTTTATATTGTGTATATGTGTATTCATCTGTTACCTGAAGAGGCCCTTCAGTCTCAGCCAAGGCTCTCTCCAGTCTCCTCTTGACCTCGCTCAGGGCTGCTATCTCTGTTACCATGTTATCAATTTCATGGCTCAGCTCAGACTTCCAGAAAACAATGTCATTGAGCCGCTCTCCAAGATTCTTGCTGGAAGTCTCTTGCGTTTTTCTGGTTAGCTGCTCCCTGTCTTGCATGAGTCTAATTGTATCTTTTCTCAGTCTTTCAGCACTTTTTCTTGAAGACTCTGACTCTCTGTAGTTGCTGTGGTTGGACTTGTACCAGTCCTCCGGTGTGAATCTGGTGGACAGTGCAGTCCTGTTGGATGGGTAGAACATGGTTTTCGCTCGAACCAGATCAAAATTGTCCCTGTGAATGGGAAGTGGTGATGAGACACTACCACTGCTCTTGTAGTAGCTGCTGGTCCTCCACTGGTTGGCACTGGGATTCATGGCCAAGGCAGGCTGCGTGTTGCGGTAACTGGCTGCCATTGTGGAGATGGCAGGAAGGAAGTGGCTTGTTTTTGGCCGAGCGTATGTGGCAGTCAGAGTAGAACCCATCAGCTCCATAATTGTCCGTATGTGATTTTCTGTAGTAACTATATGATTTTTGATGAAACATTCAATAAAATGTTAAACATTAAAAAGTTTGGATAACCTATAAAGATGGCACAGGTAACAGCTATAACGTGTTTGGACGTTGGAGTTTGCCTTTTTCACTCAATTGGCGCCGTAATAGAAGACAAAGAAAAATTAAGCAAATATGTTTTAGCAGAAAATATTGGATATAATCTTGTAGAAGGTTTAGCAATGATGTTTTAATATATACAGCTATTGCTATAAAATTACAGAGCACACATTGGTGTTAGCCAGAATTTAGCGAAAAGTTGATCAACATAAAAATATTTTCTAAATTCTCTTTTGATATATTATGTTCCACATTGGGTTAAAGTTAACTACTAGACACAAATATTCAAAAAAATATGATAGAAAAACGTACCGAGATGGTCAGAGCTGGTTGAGGTGTAGTGTCCTGTCGTGGGCTGACAGCCTGTGAACAGTGCTTACTTGAAAATGAGCTCAAGAACTCTCTAAAGGTAAACTGACATGAATAATAGATTAGCAAGGCATTCATTGAGTGAGCCAATTGTGGCACAGTGCTAGGCTACAGGAGCTGGCCCATCCAAGATTTGTGTTGACACAGAAGCAGTTGCCACTGGTTACAGTTGCTCTCTGTATTCAACTTACAAATTAATGGTGACATGTTTCTTCTTACCTGTGGTGTTTATTCAATAACGTATATAGAACCATATTGGCTTACGGTCCTATTAAAGATTTTGTGGACTCAGTGGCTGCAAAAGTAGCCTACTATCTAATATCTACCAAATAATATTGGATCAATAATTCTATTTGCAGGTGAGCAATCTGAGCTTTGTCTTGCAGTCGTAGATTTGAGTTGGCCTCCCTGCAGCATCAGAGAGCTCAGGCTCATTCTGTGCACCTAGCTGTCTGTATGGATTACAGTCACCTGTTTAAAGATTCATGCCACAGGAAGAGTCTTCACAAACCCCTGTAGGACAGAATAATAATCTGTGTTGTGTTACCTACCTTTGGAGATGAGGATCGTTTACACTAATCTGTTCTGAAGGGGTAGGTCTGGACAGACGATAGCCTGGTTTCCACCACAGAGCTGAGAGAAGCTGTCACCAAGAGGATCTCAGCTGATCTACCAATAAATATAAAAGAATTTGCTACCCTGCATGAGTCATGTGACAAATATACAGGTAAAAGTGATTCAAATTAGTTTTGGATTTTAAAATAGTTTTAAGGCTCATGGACAGCGCCTTCTAAAAACTGCTGATTATGTGAGTTAAACGTTCACAAGGTCAAAATTTGTCTGTTTCCAAAGCTATTTCTAAAGTGAATAAAATATGTTCATGGAAACCTGATGACACTCTTAAGCCTGCTATCTAATGATGGTGAAGTGATTGCAGGTGTTGGTGTATGTTTCTTGCCCTGAAACATAGCCCTTGTTTGGTGTTTTAGACTGGTAGTCCTGGGCAATAACTTGTAAGTGGCTACACTGCTCAGTTTTGCGGCTTGGTGCTTTACAGTTGATTTGGGATGGCATGACTACACTGTGGCTCCACCCCTTACAGGCCTATACAACTCTTAACATGGATATGTATCTACCTCTCTGACCTCCTGTAAATACACTAAAAAGCATAAAAACCCAGCCCCTTTATACGTTTTCTCCCGGTGATTGAACTTTGAGTGTCCTCTGCAAAAGAGCTCCCAAGTCCCAACAGGCCTCAGACAAGAGGGTAATGTTAGAGGGGCCTATATTTACACTGCTGTCTCGTGGCCCATGAGAGTATGTTGTGAATTACTGCATAGTGGGGATGTCTGAGGGAGCAAGCACACTGTCCACTCCACGTAAATTGCATTCTATTACATTATTCCACTGTACCAGCAGCAGTGGAATACGCTATGAACCTTTGAATTAGGCAATGATGTATTACATTGATGAAGGGCAGATCAACAGGACAGCAGCATTGTTTAAAAGGTTAAATCTAAGTAAAAAATTTGTTTTCTCTAAAAATTGATCGTAATATTTAGCAATATATGTAGCACATGTCTACACACATGTGAAACTGTTGCTTCTTTGGTGCCAACCAAACCATTGCAAATGATATGATGGGTGCCTCATGTCATGGTGCTGGTCATGTGTTTCTGTAGACATGATTAAAGGCAAAACTGTCCTTTTTTATTAGCCCCTAGTGGCTGGAGGCAGTATTGTTTACAAGCCCAGCATCCAATGTGTTTTTCTGTGAGAGCTGGATACAACGTTTAATATATAATCATGTAAATATATGAAGAGTTCATTTGCAAAAACAGATATATGCCATTTTGGGTTAACCACTTAATATAGGTTGTGAGATATCACCATTCTGTCATTTTATTTCACTTTCAGAAACGTTTTCTTTTTCTTGAATATTTGATCTTGTCTGTTATTGTATGATATACAGTGAAGGCAGTGAGGGAGTGAACCATGCAGACTAGGACAGAGATTGCCTCACATAAACAAAATGATAACCTCAATAACCCTGTGCTCTGGCTTTAATTTTACACAATAGAAGGAAGTAGCGCCACTTCATCCATTTACATTATCAGTGTATCTGCAGTTGTATCTGTCATGAAACATACACATACAAAGGATGTGAAGGATGTGAGAAGGTCCACATGTCCTTCTCACATCCGTCTCCCATCTTCAACCTTGAGTTTAAGTCATATGTTGTCTATTCATTTTCTTTTTTAGATGTCCTTGACTATCTCTTCTCTTGCTCTAATGCACATCTTTCATTCCCAGTATAGAGGCTGTTGTAATGGAGTCGGTTTCCTCTCATAAATTCTGGATGGGGCTTTCTTTGAGGAGGGCGACCACACCTGAAGGGAAACACAAACACACAATTTACCATTAAAATCCAATGATGATATTTAAGATGTACTTTTTTTCTAACCATTATAGAAAGATATCCCAGAAACTACTGGGTTCATCTCAGGACTTCAGCAAATAGTACAGTGCTCTGCTAAATTAGCTTTGGTTTTAGTAAATACTGTTGTAATTAACTAACAATACACACACAGCTTAGATACACAATTACCTGAATAGAACCTGTTTTGTAAAGTTTTTCACTCTACGGGTCACAAATATTTCACTTTTTAACACAATTATTTGTCATGTAATAGTCATTTGTGTGAAAATATATTACAGTGATCATCCTTTTCACGATAAACAGCACATAAGCTCACACATCTCTTCTTGTTTGTGTCAGGGTGTTTTTTTAGGTTGCTGTTCATTGTGTTGGAAAAGTCTTCCAGGCCCTGAGTGCACTATGTGCACTTTATTCTATTATGTAGGCAAATAAAGCAAATGGATACTATTAGAAACACCGACAGAGAAAAGACGTGGACAGACAGGCAGGCAGCAAAAGGATTCCATTGCATTTAGTGTATGTCATAAGTACATCAAGCTCTGTTGGTTGCTAATTCAAACGTATAGTGCAGCCATAAAAGAAGTGGTCCAAAAAACACATTGTATTATGACAAACAGAAATTAGCTCTGTTAAATGGAAATATGCTCCTTGTATATGAGTCCTAATGGTGCTGCAGGGACAGACAAGGGGCGGTTGGACTCCCCTGCTTTCTGTGATCAAGGCTCCCACTTGCGAGCTTACAAAGTTGGACGAGGGGGCCATGAATGCAGGGCTTTGTCCCCTCTCTGGTCATCACATTCCATTGGAGCCAGTATGCGGCGTGCAGCCGAGCGGAGGAGAGGGCAGGCCAGGGCAACGAGAGCCAGACAGGACAGGCTTTAGAGAGGAAACACTAGGCAGGAACTGCTGCACCTCTCAGACGACTGCTCAATGTCCAGATTACATCAAAGACTCTGCTAATATGTCGAGACTAGGATCATGTTTCTGACTTGGCCTGAATGCATTTATTAGGATTTTGTACTGACTACCTAAGTCCAAACAAAACCATGTGCGTCATACTATAGAAGGATTTTTTCTCTTTTAAACCTTGAGTTACTGTATATAGATGAGAGCACCCCCACTGGTGAACCACAGACAATGCAATGTAAAGCCTATCAGTAGCAAAAGTTGACCACAGCACATTAAACTTAAAGTAAAATGGTGAATGTAAGTCTGACAACACAAAATACTTTTGAAAAAGTTATGTTTTTTACATGTAAAGAATAACATATTGTTTTGCATTCCACGCACATATTGCAAATGCATTTCCAATTTCAAAAGACAATGTGTTTTAACCACAGCCCATCTAAAAAAAAAAAGTGCTTAGATTAAATTGCTGCTTAATTTTATTGTCTCTGTCTTTAAGGCCCTGCCACTCATCCCTTTCTGCTCTGATTGGTCAAACACTGAGTAAACCTTTTTCATAAAATGTTTTAGTATGTGCTTAAAATAAAAAAATAAAAAGGTACATATATGTGTCAGAGTGCAGTGTCAATTTTATTGTTCAAATTCTTGTTAACATTAAATGAAATTTGATTTACATGAAATTGTTGGATCCCTTGACTGTTACTGGTCATACTTAGTATTTATGTCGCTAATATTTCAGATTGAAATAACTGGGACAGTATCCTAAATTTGTTTTATTATTGATTTTTGTTTATGCTTTGTGTCAATCATGTGCTTTGTGCAATTTCACACTGACTGAATTTTCCATTCAGTGTTACCATGGGTTTCCTCCGGGTACTCTGGCTGGCCCAAAGACATGCATGTAGAGGTCAATTGGCAACTATAAAGAAACCCTTGTGAATTATTGTGAGAGTAAACAGATGGTTGTCTGTCAGTGACGATCCCTAAGAGGAATAAGCAAAAGAAAATTAATGAATGGAAATAATACAAAACTAAATTGTCTCCTGTGTGTGGTCAGATCCAGCCTCAGAACCACCATTTGCATATACGTAGTTATCACATTATGTAAAGACTAAAGTTTGAACGGGTCTATTCTGGGTGTAACGTTTACAGAGCAGAGAACAGAGTAATGTTTCCATGCTGAGTCAGGAGCTCAATTATTCACTCTGGGTGTGTGGACTGCTTGCACACAGACCTCCTCCCCAAATTAGGAAAAATGCAGCTTGTACTTGTCATCTCTGGAAGAGTGGAAGGGAGCCTGAACTCATGAGACCTCACATGGTTATACAGTGACTCAGACAATGCACTTTAATCAAATATTCTGAAACTACAGTGTAATATAGCTTAGCCTATTTTATAAGCCCGAGCTAAACCAATATTCATACAGTTATTTTTCATCCGTTTTTCACATGTTTCTCTTAAAATATTGTGTTCATTAAATCTCTACTTAAATATTCTACTTGATCTGCAGACTTTTTATAGTCCTAGTTTATGTCCTGTAGCACAAAGATGTGTCTGTCAACGTTGATGGGAGACTGGGAACAGCTGGGGCTAAGAATCATGGGAACATGAGTTGGAACTGCAATGGGGCTGCGACATCCAGATGGACTCAGTGACTTCAGACCCTCACGATTGATTGACTTTTATGATTTCCACTATTTGGAAACTTAGGTGCTTTTTCATTTCCTTTTCAAGCCAAGTTTCATGGCTCTCTCTTCTGAAGCTGAAGGCACTCTTTAGAATCCTTTCTAAGCAGGTTATTGTACAATATTGAAGAGTCAAGAAATGACTTTCTGTAACTTTAATACAAATGCTGCTTATGCCTGAACTTAGTATTTTAGCACTTGATAAATTAGCAACAAGAAGAAGTTAGTAAGCTATCCAGAGCCACCCTTTGTCTTTGTGAAGTTAATGCCAGATGTTTTTGTTTCCATGGTAATGTTCAACAGGATGAACCTATGGCTAAACTGTAAAATACAAAATGTTTATTAACCATTGTCTGTGAAGATTTCCAGTCATCCAGGTCATCGTGAAGAAAAACTCAGATTTTTTCTTGCTCAGATGCTTTTGCTTTATATAACATAACTGTCACTGCACTCTTCACTACGCATTATGCAGTTCAGTGTAGTGAAGAGTGCAGTGACAGTTATGTCGGTAAAACAAAACAACAGCTTCGCAAGAGGATTGTATCAGCACAGAAGAGCCAATCCTGGAGGACCTGAATCTGCAGTTCACCTCCACCTCAAAGAAAAAGGACATTCCTTTGAGGACAGCAATGTCCGAATTTTGGCCAGAGAGGCCAGATGGTTTGAGAGAGGGGTGAAGGAAGCCATTTTTGTGAAAATGGAAAAGCCTTCTTTGAACAGAGGAGGTGGCCTCAGATTCAGGATTTATAACACTGTTTTGAAACCTAAAACAAAAGAGTTGCACCTGAAGTGAGCAGTGGCACTAACGACTCTCCTGAGCCTTAACGACTCTCACATCAGAAGTCACACTTCCCTTTCATGGCCAACAACCATGAGCCCAGAACAGCCTGGTCCATCAGGTTTGGTTTCAGGGGAAACTCCTCCCTCTAGAGATATAAGCTCAGCTCTCTTACCAGTTGATCTCAGAATTAATAAAGTCTCTTGGAATTAGAGACAAAACGTCTTCACCTTGAGTCCAGATGCTTTTACTTCAAACTTTTTTTTTAACCTTTTCTTACTAACCAACTTCTACATTTTGGAACTTGGCACCAATGACATGGTTTCCATGGCAACTAAATATTATACTTGTTAGACTAACAAGTTCTGTGAAGACATGTATGATAAAATATCAATACATCTTTACAAATCCAATCCAGTCTTTGGATAAGAGTTCATTACATTCTTATTCTATACAAAATATACCATACTATACCATACATTAGATACATACATAGCATTTCTTGGCACCAGAACATTGTCTTAAGTCAATGTTTAACTTGCTGCTCCCTCAAAGGCTATTTGGCATGCACTCCACGCATATTCAGTGCACACACTGCTGTGGCTACTGCATTCCTCTGTCATTACATTTGGTTTGCACACTGCCAAAGGGTGCTACACACAAGATATCACATGAATGTCTGTAAGTGTGCTATTGTATTTTAGCTGTTCTGTTCCAGTGTAAATACACAGTGACATTGGCCAATGTCACGTTTTTTCCTGAAACTTATTGATTGCAGGCTCATTCATAAACGATGTCTGAATTCTTCATTAATGGCTCACTCTTTCAATACAGGCCAGATAAAGATTTAGTGAGGCATTCAACACCAAGACATTTTTTTGTTCTGAGACATTTTCCGACCTCTACACCTCCCTCTCGCTCTGAAATGCCAAAAAGGCATCTAGTTGATAGTTCTTCACAAGCTTTCCGATTGTTCTATTTTTTATTTTTTTTTTGCAGATTTGTAGTTCAATAACACTATTGTTACCGTCTGACCATCTCATTGCAGATCAGGCATTGGCCCATTCAAAACACATGCAAAGAAAGAAGTTATGGTGTTCTTTGAGCTTTACTTTTGCTTGGCATTCACTCAGAGGTGTCAGGATATAAAAGATGTATGTGACACTTAATGCCATACATGTTTCCTAATAAGGCTGAACACTAAGACTTGAGATGTAAAAATGCATTGGTGAAATTCCAGGCAGTAGCAGTCTTTCGCCTGCGTCAATCCCCACTGGGACATATCATTTGCTCTCACTGCGCTTCATTCTAACTGCAATTATGATACTCTTTAAACCTGTATACATTATGTTTATTAAAATCCCCCATTAGCATCTGCAGCATTCAGCATCAGCTACTCTTCCCAGGGTCAAAATGTGTCAGGTGTATGCAACACGTGAGGTGGTTTTAGCTCTTGATGTTTAACAGCTATATGGCCTGTGCAGTGTGTGTTGACAGGACGAGCTGCAGCAGCTGGGAATGCACACTGCTCTCAGCGGGAGGAGCCGGGGTCGGCAGAAGTGAGGTCAAAGTGAGAACAGACCTTTTGCACTGTGTCCAGCAGTTGATGATGCATAAATAATGTAGTGAGAGCTGTATATGGGCACTTCTGACAACAGAAGGATAACTGTTTAAATGAAGGCTATAAAGGTTACAAACTTTTCAAAGGCAACAATTGTTTGTTCACAATTTGCCTTGACACTTTCTATGTAAAGATCACCACAGAAAGCATGCAGTAGTGGCCCACTGTACCTAAAAAATATGGAGAGTAATGAGTAACAATTGGACTTTGTACATTTACAAAAAATAAAAATGTACCTATTTATAAAGCTGGTATACTACCCTCTACATGTTGTGTAGTGTATATGATGCCTACTGTTCTCTAACAATGTAGCAGTCGACCACTCACAGCCTCCATCTTCAGTCTCCTCATCCCCTGTTTACCCATGGCTTCACGTGTGCACATAGCTGTTGCATGGCACAGCTGCACTAGGGACTGGATTTCACCCGCTTCGATGTGGAAACACGCTTTACACTCTGCTTTGGACAGCTGCAGTGCCGTCCCTGGGCCCATATACATATCAGAGTCCATTTAGTGAGGTGAACTCATGAGTATTTATAAAACGGGTCAGATGGGGAGACTTGAGTTTAGTGGTATTTAAAGATATACAACACACTTTTTACATTTCTTATCTAAACAGGTGCACCACTGTTAGGGTTGGATCTGATTGAACTATTAAACAAGTGGCGGTCTCACTATTTTGCTGACATGTCCAATCATATAAAGTAGTCAGCATAGAAAATATCAAACAGACCACCAGCTGAATCACTGTGCTAAGTTGGAGTATTACACTCTGATGCCTAAATGGCTAAAAATCACATTTCTTTGAGACATTAACTGATCTTCCATAACATTATTGTTATCATGGCTCCTGGCAGTGGGAAGTTTATATCAGGCAACAATTAAATGCTTGGTTATTTCAGATTTCAGCCAGTCAACATTGTGATGACAAGTATCTTAAAAAGTTGGATAAAAAGAAGATGTTGGGCAGTGCAGTTGTGTGATATATATGGCTTTTTATTGATGTGGTGTCATTTTTGTTTGCATCTAGTGGCAAAATTGCAATTTTGCCTTGCACACACATTCTGCTAAATCCATTTCTTTTTACATTTATATTAATGTCCCAATAAGCTTGAAAGATGTGTTTAAAAAGAAAAATGACAGCTTTTTGCTATTTGCAATATAAAGTTTCTCCAATTAAAATGAATCCAAGAATGCTAAAAATCCAAAAGTTGTCTAATGAAATACAGTTTTGACTTATCAATTGCAATAAAATTTTACTCACCATCTTTGCGTGTCTCATCCTGAAAGATTTAAAACAAGCCCAGCCTTTTAAAAATGGTTGCAACATTATTAATATAAGAACTACAGCTGCCATGTCAAAGACAAATAAAAATTACAACCAGCTAACAGCTAATACAAAGTGGCACAGGAGAAGATTAAAACATGTTTGTACACACACATATTAACACATTTGTGCTGTGTGGGGAACATGATTTTAAGACTAACAAAGGCCAGCTTTCACTTCTTGGACTCCATAAATCCAAACCTACACTGTCACCACTGAGTCTGCTAAGATTTTACCAGACATCTCCCAACCCACAATGACAAATTTGCAAATTCAAATCATACCAACGTCCTACAAATTGTGATGTGAAGGGAGTGTAGACTGGAAATGCCAAATCTGCAGGTTTCCTTGTCGTCACAGTAAACCAGCTGTGATGTAACATAGATTTACACTAGAACCAGATATCTGCCCTCCCTGAATTCCTCATCTGCAGAGGAGAGTCCTGTGGGAGTGGTCATGATGAGGGGTGGACAATAGGCGTCAATTACAAGAAAGATTATCCGGTTAAAAAAAGAACATGTCTGTCTGGTTAGGGGTGAAAAGTTGTAAAATGTCAATGGAGAAAGTGAAAAGCCAGGGGTGAAAGTAGTGTCAGAGGATGTTAATAAAAGAAGGTTTATGGTTTAGTGACTGAGCTTTCCTGCATATGGCCTTGTAAAGTAAATCAGATTGTTTTAGGCCTCGACCAATGATCTTCTCTGCAGCTGTTTTAACAATTACAACTCAAAGTTATTTTGTTGTGTTGTCCTTATCAATCAAAATCCAATTGCTCTCTATTGATCTATAATCATTTAGGCCATTTATAATCATTGTCATTTTGTAACTATAACTTGTCAAAAATGCATAAAGTAAGGAAAAAATGTTTCAAAATGCAAAACCGAGTCAAAGTGGTTTGGTTTGGAGGTGGACACCTGCTCTATCATTTGTGCTGTAATGAGCAGCAGACAGAGCAGTAGCTCTGCTTTTACTACAAAGCCTGACATTGTCTGGGATTTCACAGCAGCTATAGGGCATTGGCTACAAACGTTAATCTTTGCAATTAAAAGGCCTCTGTTCAGACTCAAGTGATTTATCTGTGAGGCCAAGTGAATACAGGCCTTTGTGTTGGGGCTTTGTAAAGTGAAGATGAAAGTCAATCAGTCTTGTCTTCTCACACTGCAGCTGTTTTAATTCTCTGTATTTTTCTATAATGTCAAACTTTGCGTAGACTATAGTTTGTTTGGACATGCTGCATATTAGCAAATTATATATTTATATATATATATATATTTAATCTCAAATTAGTTTGGTCTGTTGGTGTTTTAATCTAACATATACTTTCAGAGACAAGAGCGTTAGATCTGAAATCACATTAATGTGGACAAAGCTATAATTAATTAGAAGCTATAATTTTCTAATTAAAAATAAATTGGACATTCAAGCCCTGTTGCCAAGCATTAGCAATAGTAGATTTTAATTTGGTTGTGCCAGACTAAAAATACAACCCTTGTTGTGACGGCTTTATTTGAAGCCACAGCTGGAGAAATGGAAACTTTGCGTGGTGATCTGCTGCCAAATGTGTTCCAGTGAGTGCTGGAGATGAGACATGAAGAGTTTTTTTAATCGTGTTAAAGAGGAAAGCCTTGCCCTTGTGACCTAACATCACATCAGTCACCGGGCCAAACACGCCCAACCCTTTTAGTGTCAACTACTGACTGTTCCCAGTGTAAACTCTGTTACAGCAGTCCAACTAAAAAAAGAATACATTTCCGTGGACAGATTTGAAAAAAAACATTTATTGTGAGTTGATATTTAGTCTTGGACATTGATAGGAATCCGACTGGCCTTTATTTGAGACAGTTCTGGTAACACCCAAAGCATTTGAAGCATGCCAGGATGGGTGGGCTTGCCATTTATAAATACCCTTCTCCAAAGATATCCTGAATTGACTGTGGGGTTTTAAAGCTGCGAGGTTCTCTCTTCAAGTCAAAACAAAGAGGGAGGCATTAACATTTATCATCATGTGTCAGGGCAAACAGTCAACAAGATATCAGGCAGGTCACAATGACAGTAGCACGGCCGCTCTGACTGATGCTCTTTTACATGTTGTATTTGTACTGAGTGGAAGGCCATCTTGGATTTAGTCAAATATGTCTCACATTTTGCAGCACTGTTGGTTCCAGTGGAGAATCACAGGTCACATCTACACCTTGGTCTGCATAGCTCAATTCATTTACATTTGTGGCTCTATTTTGTGATCAGATTAGTGTTTGATAAGTAGTATTGTGATTAGCCCAAAAACAATGCTGACTTAGCAAGTAAAATAATTATGTTTACTCTGCTATTGTGGTCATTTATACTTATACTACAGTATACTGCACAAGGGTTAGCATTGCTTCATTAGCCTTGTCTTAGCTTCATGTCCCCATGAACCAAATTGTGCATTTTGTTAGCCCCCCTTCAGCTACTTTGACATTGCTGCTCTTCGTCTTCCTGGTTTTTGGGAAGGACCAGAACCACCATCATGGAGACGTTTAAGCTTCTGAGATTCCCCCCAAATTCATGAAATACATTAATTAAGTTTTCTCAAAACTAAAGCTTGCTAGCCCTCAAGTCCATAAACTTTGTCTATAATCAAACAATAGCAGATGAATAATTTTTTTTATTGAATATTTTGGTAATTTCTTTGGTGTTGACAAAAAAAAAAAAAGATTGTTTTGCCATTAGGTGCTTAGGCTTATTCTCATTTAAGTGTTTATAGTATAGTTAAAATGTGTTTATGCTGGAACTTTTTTGGAAGTTTTGGGAGTGTCCATTTTGTATTGCGCCAAGCCAACAGCTTGCGTTGAACACTGGGCTTACCGGCCTCTTGTGACCAATGATGTAGAAGCATGAACAGGAAGAGGCGGGTTCTTAATTTTACAAATGCAACAAGATCTTTGTTATCAACATGACTACACTAACACTGTGGCACTAACAAATGTGGCATTAAAGGATTTTCTGGCTTTGGTATATCCTTCATCAGCCTACGTCCTTGTTTCATTCACCAATTTTGTGTTTGTTCACGTTCCTTTTATCCGCAGATTCACTTTGCAAAAACTGTTACTGTTACAGCGGTTTGTTGTTTCTTCTTCTGCCACACTCAAGTTATGTCAAATAAATTGTTGCTATGATAAGCTAAAACAAATTTTGTGGAAGTACTAGTCGGTGCTTCATCCAATCACATAACAAGTTTCCGACAGAAGGCCCCTCCCTTTTGCAAATGCTTTTAACAGGAGCCTTCTCAGATGGTTCTGTGAAACAGACTATGTCATGTGAGCAATTCTAGCTGTCAGAGTCAGATTATAATTGTCTAGCTCCTGAACTGTATCTAGTTTTTTTCTGCCTTTTTTGGTCAATTATTTCACAAAGTAGGCTATTATTGTTTAAAGCTTAAAAAAAAAAACTCATACCACACTGTTGTCATTCATTGCCTTGAACCTGTGTCATGAATCTGCCCTGTTTATTTTGAAGGTTTGCTTTTAAACCTGCTACACAACTGCTGTCAGTGAGTAAATAGAAACTGGATTGAAAAAGTGATATTTATGTGAGTTGTGTTTTTTGATGAAAAATTGATGTGAAATGTGTCATGTTTTTGCACTTATTCAAATGATTGTTCTGTGCTGAAGCCACAAAGCAATGGAGGCCACTCAATAAACTTTGAATTAGGCTACTTTTTGTAGCTCAAAATTCCTCCTCCGTTTTTCCAGCTAACCAACACTATACTGTGAATAAATTAAGCTCAGATCGGGAAGTCTATAAAGCACAGCCATAAAACAAATACAAAGTAAAATTCAGTGATCGTTTTCAGATGTAGTTGGTCTTCTGCTGCTAAATGGAAGGATGCTCACAGTGCCATTGTAAATAAACCCTTAACCTAAAATGGAAATGTGGGCTCGTGCTGCGTGTGTGGTCCTCGCGCTCCAAACCATCATCACTTGCAAGCTCCGCAAAAAGCTTCTTGGAAATGAGCATTGCTGAGGTGTAGGCTGTGAAATTCCTTGAGGTTAGTCCTGCTTCTGTATCACTCTGTCCACATTCATTGCCTTTATCATTCATTTTTGGCTAAATTTAGCAAAGAATCAACAGGGATTAAAAGCTGTGGTTTCTTTAGCAACAGTATGGCTGAGTCCAAATGCACTTCTTAGTCCCTAACCCCTCAATCACTATGTAGTTTTGCACTTTATTGAGGACTATATCGTGCACTCGATTAATAAACAATTTCGGACACTACACGGCTGTTTTTCTGTTGCCATTAGTGACTATGGCGTACATGTAAAAAAATTTTTGATAATAAACGTCTGTAAAAAATAAATAAATAAAAATAACACAACACTTTAGTGATAAACTTAAGTATTAATATAAATAAGTTTATGTGTTTTATTCAACAACTCTTGTTCTATTGAATGACCGAAACTGGATTATTGCAACTCTTTAATGCCTCAAGAGGACATCTCTCAAATGTCCGTCTGTATGATTTAATATAAGCTAACGTCATTGATTTTACATTCAGTGGTGGAGGAAGTACTTAAGTTTAGTACTTAAGTAAAAGTACAACTACCCTGCAAAATATATACTTAAGTAAAAGTATAACTACTACATCAACATCTTACTTAAGTAAAAGTCATAAGTACATACTTTTAAATTTACTTTAAAGTATTTTTTTTAAGTAAAAGTACAATCAGTTGTATCAATGTCTGGGCTGTTCAATTGTAACAATCACAAACAATATCTATTGTGTACTGGAAAGAGTTGTTGTGCAATACTGACACTGTAAAAATCTGGTTATTTACTTATTACTCATTAAATAATAATTAGGCTAAGCCAATTATGACATACAATTTATTTTATTTTTACTATACTATTAAGAGCAGTAAAAAAAAATTCAAAAGTACACAGGTGAGTGTTATTCTGAACACTTTAATCAAATTTGTATGACCAGTTTATTCTGCTCAACAACAGTTGCTTTAGTCCTTTACCTAGGCCTGCATGGGGGAAACGTAGCTAAAACTGCATTTGAGGCTTATACTCCATTGATTACAGAAAATCCAAAAGCATTAGGCTAATGTATAACACATTAGAATGAGAAAAAAATAAGCACCAAACAAAATTTGATATAGCAGTAGTTTGCTCATCTCCAAAAATGTAACGTACTAGCAAGCTATCGTCCCTGCTGTGCTAATAATCAGCTAAAGAAGTTGCCCTGTTAGGGTACCACTAACTTACGTCGAACAAATATTATACTGGTGTGATATTTTTGTTATGTTGACATCCGTTTTTCTATAACAGTCATAGCACCATGTCATAGCAAGTTTGTAACTTAAATATTAATAACTAGCATTGCATGTCTTACCTCTATATGTTTCTTCAAATTTGAAGGGGAGTTTTTAAAAGCCAACAGTTCTTTGCGTTGAGGTAGGCACTTGACACATTGAAAACGCCAGGAGTCATTCTTTGAACCTTTAAATTCAAATAACTTGCTTAAATAAGGCCAGGGATGTCTCTCAGAATCAGAGCTGCAGGGCACAGGCTCAAGCTCAGTCGACTTTGTTGGCTCTTCGTCCATGTTTGATATTTGGTGTCCACCGTGTCCTTTTCTTCGATTTCTATCAGTTCCGCTTGTGTTGTTTCAAAACGCACGCTGAGCGCGTGAGTTCTTTAACCAATCAGATCTTCGAACTGTTTCAACGTGCATTGGCCAGCAACGCCAAAACGTTAGTCGACCAAAATTTTTTTTATGCAAGATTCGGAAGGATGTAACGACACGCATTTTAATAATGTAGTGGAGTAAAAGTACAGATAATTGCTGAAAAATCTACTTGAGTAAAAGTACAAGTATGCATTATTTTTTTTACTTAAGTAAAGTATAGATACGTAAAAATTTACTTAAGTACAGTAACGAAGTACAAATACTTCGTTACATTCCACCACTGTTTACATTGTAATGATTTATTGATAACTATTTACGACAGATTACATTTCCACAGAAAGTCAAACCTTTGTCTCTCACTTGTTTCATTCAAACTTGTGTTCACTTTAAAGACATGTCGCGCTGCTCTCCTCCGACAATTCGCAAAGCATTATGGTCTATTTTGACCGTCTAGCGACCATCACTGCTGACTACTTTTAGTAATGCATTGTGGAAAACTTTGAGTGCACTACATTTCAGTCACTAGAGTCTAGTGGTGTCAAACATGAGGTCAGACATGCGGCCCGGGGGCCAAAACCGGCCGGCCGACAGAAGGTCCAATCTGGCCCATTGAATTAATTTGGAAAGTAAGAAATTAAATAGAAGACATTATCTGCAATTTTTAATAACAGTAACTGCTATTCCTTAATTGTTCCTGGCCCAGAACTGGCAGCAAATGGCAAAAATGCATAAATGATTTTACCTTCTGTGGGCATCATTACCCAATCAGTGATGCAGCAGTGAGAGTTCGCTACTTTATTGCCAGAAAAAGCATTAGCATTAAAGAAATATTGTGAGGGTGACTTTATGAAAACATTTCGATTGCAATTGATGAGAGCACTGACATAATATAATTGTACTTGTTTGACTAAAACAAAGGGGGAATAATCATATGCTATTATTAATATTATTATAATTAATTATATTATTTAATTAATTTTAGCTGAATCTAGCTATTTTTTTGGCTAGCTCATATAGCTATGGTAGTCAAATAAAACTAAAAATGTTCCAAGATTGTTGCCAAGAAGAGTGTCTCTTTTTTTTCTTTTTCTAAATCTTAAAGCAAGTTTGAATAATTGTCTTTGAACCAACATTAGCATGAAACAGGTTATTTGCAAATAGCTATTTAATCAGCCTGTGGAAATATTAGGAGACAGTGAGTAGCTTAGCTAGTTTTTTACAGGCTATACATTTATACACATATAAACAAACTGAAGACAAGTTGCTTTTCAAGCTAAATTTGGATTTATTCCTACTTGTAAAAGTTGTATATGTTTTTATGCTTTTCCGTCTGTTAGACACCTGCCTCTCAAGCACAGCAAAGGAGCAGTAAAGAGATGATTGTCTCCTGTAATGGTCCATTAATCTGCCCACTGCTTTGACTCACTTTAGACGTTATTTTCCTTCATTAGCCTATGTAGGCTATTGAAAACACCACTCCACTTTCTCCACACAAGTCACAAGATTGTATAAAACTGAACCCTACTTCTTCTTGGCAGGAAATCCTTATAAAAACACAAATAGAAGTTTCAGTCATGCAGAGAAAGGCCACAGATGTGTAAGATTAAACAGCGATTTCAATATGTCATTAGCCTGTAGACCCAATGATGCTAAATGATCAAAGCTAACCTTTTAGGAAGCTATTGCAGAAATTGGATTTAGTGTTTCCCTGACCTTTTTGCTGTCTCTGGCGCCAGACTGTTGTGGTGTTGTGCATCAGTTTTAGACTTATTTGTCAAACAAAAGAGATTTAACATTAACATGTATTTGTCAAACCTATATGCTTCTGTTGTGCAATAGTTTTTAGATTCTTATTTAAATAAAAAAATAAAAAAGTCAGATTCCCATAAAAACATTTTAGTCTCATATCAAAGAGGCAAGGCAAGGCAATTTTATTTATATAGCACAATTCATACACTGGGTAACTTAAAGTGCTTTACAGGAATAAAAGACAATTTACAAGATTTAGATTAGGAACATAAGAAAAATTTAAAACATTTTAAAAGAAGAGTGCAGATAAAAAACACTTTAAGTTGTGGTGTAGGCGGAGCTAAAGAGGAAGGTTTTTAACCTCCTCTTGAACATTGTTAAAGTTGAGGCTTGTTTTACTTCATCTGGGAGGCTGTTCCAGGTTTTTGCTGCATGAAACTTAAACGCTGCTTCACCCTGTTTAGTTCTAACTCTGGGCACGAGCAGAAGGCCTGTCCCAGATGTTCTCAGAGTCCGAGGAGGTTCATAAGTAACTAGCATGTCAGAAATATATTCTGGTGCTAAACCATTAATAGACTTGTAAACCAGCAGTGCTGTTTTAAAGTCTATTCTCTGAGCAACAGGAAGCCAGTGCAGAGATTTTAAAACTATTTTAAAATTAAAATTTTTGCAGAATTATTGCAAAGATAACAGCCAGAAGGTCAAAGTAAATAGTGGCATGAAGGTATTATTTTTTATTTGCAGTTGTGTTAACAATAGTATCATGTTCCCTCATCAAAACTATTTAATTTGATTTAAACTCAAACCATCCCCATCACCAAAACACATTTGACAGAACACAGAGTCTGTTTATGGTGTCCAAAAACTAGTTCTTTGCCTTGCCTTCATTTCTGTTTCCTTAAGCCCAAAGAGGATACTCAAAATGGCATGTTCAAATATAAACACAAGACCATTTTTTATTCCTCTCTTGCTTTCATTTAAACCAAAACCATAGTAATCCCTATACAGGGAAGTCCTAACCACATATAAACACACATCTGGTAAAAAATAAACACAAAAAGGAAAGGGAGGTGCACATGTTGGAGTAGGGAAGTGCCATTTGTCCATTTCCTGTGTGTGTTTCATTGTGGAATCCCTCTCAACTCCACCCTTTACAATTTTATTCAAACTGGAGCAGAATTTATGGGGAACGCCTATGTTTTGTATAAATATTTCACATCTGCCAGTGCTACCTCCTTTTTCTCATCTTAGAGAAAAGCTGTATTCCCCATTTAACCTTAGATGCCCCTTCACTCTGGAAGGAAACCCACTGATCTGCTCTGCCCAGCAGATGTTAAATCCTAGAGGCCAGAAGAAAAGGGTGTCAACCTGGAAAGTCTAAAATGACAGCAGGAAACGCCAGGAGGAAACAGATAGGAAGTGCAAGTGTGTTTTTCAATAACAGCAGGCAGGATGTCTTAAGTCAGAGTGGTGTTGTAAGAGTTACGGAATGTCACTGTTCTCAGGAGACACCCGCAACTCAAATGAGTATTTGTGACACTTTAGGTTTATCTCCATGAAAGTTACAGAATTGGGAATCTAATAAGGTCTATTTAATTTATAGGAAAGGCATGAAAGGGAATGTATCTGCACACACACTACCCTCTTTATTTTGATATATAAGTTACAGGAAGCGAGCTAGGTAGCATTAGCATAAAAGCAGACTTGGAGAAAAGGAAATGAAAAGGAATAAAACTATTCCTTATCTCCTGTAGTAAGTGGTGCCAGTAGAGTGACACACAGTTACAAAGCAGCAGAGGAATTCAAATGATTGCTTTGGTCTGACAACAATAGGACTTTTTAAATCCATGGATTTGGGTATGCATTTATAAGTCTTGTTCTTAGGCCTTTGATTGGCCTAGGTCATTTAAAGGTCAAAATAAATAATATGCACATGGTCAACAGATCACAACACTGTCTAGTCTAGTAACAACACAAGCAAAGAAAAAACAAATACAAGAAGGCCAGTGCTTGAAGTAATATTACTTTTTTTTTGTTCTATGGAGCTGGCTAACTTGCTTGTCAGTTGTGTCAGTTGTTTCAGTGGTCTCTCATGAATTAAAAAATTGAAAAAGAAAAAGAAAATGTAACTTCTACCGTAACTTATGATGGAGTTATGTGTTCTTTGTCATGTGTGTATTCTAAGGTAGGATGTTGTTTCTCTGACTTTGTTGTGATCCGGAGCTATTCACTCATAACTCAGAGCTACAAACAAGTTTTTTTTTTTACACAGCAGTGTTTATAAAAACACTCAAGTCATTATGTTTTGTTTTAAAAGACTATATTTACACAAAGGCCTTGAGAAAAGAAACATTAAAAAAACGTGTACATTCACAAGAAGCAAAGAAATTCAAAGTATTAACATTTTTCTTCTGGCCTATTGGCTTTAAACACCATTGTCACTAATATATATAACGATTATATGCAAAGGCCATTTTCAAACATTTGTGTTTTCTTGCAAAGTGCATCTTAAACAGCAATCAATTTGTGAATGTTTCCTATTGGACTAATTGTGACACATTGAAATGTTCCCAGGGCAGATAGAATCACTCATTGTATTTGTCTTTAATACCACGTGATGCTACTGTAATAACATTGACTATTTAACATTACATTCCTGAGCAGGACACTGTACAAGGCTACTGTTTACAGTTTTTTGCAAACATGTTCACAACTTGACTGAAAATAAAGAGCAACTGAGAAAGTTTAATATCGGATACTTGTTTGTAAATGTTCTAAATATTAAAGGGTTTGTGACAGATTTACTGTTATGTAGTGTTTTACATGACCCAAGACAAATGACCTAAAATGCTCATCATGACAACTTTGTCAGTTGCAGATACCATTTTTCTTTTTTGGACATTTATTTACTGTCTGGTCTATTAGGCATAACTCTTAACTAAGTCTCATTTTATACATGATGTAGTGGCAGACATTTCTTTTTACTGAACATTTAGAAACACACATTAATTATTCTGTGTTTTTTTCGGAGATGTTTTTAAGATGACCCTGATCTCCATGTTGCCGTCAAGCCCTAATCATCGAGCTCTTCTACAAGTCAAGAGAGTTAGCATATTTTCATTTTTAATTGGGCCACCTGGATAAACCTTCACCATAGATGAAAATATTTTTGGTTTCCTGCTGGAAGTTAGAAGTCCACTTTAATGAACAAGGTTTAAAAAAGTCCAAACTTACCTAGTGGGTTTATTTCCTAACTATGTTTATCCAAAGCATTCATTGCATTAAAAGTCCTTAATGTGTACCTGACTAACGTATAAATTGCAATTTATGAATATCACTATTTGGTTCATTTTGACCAGCTTTTAAAATCAACTTGAAAGAGGATGTATCAAATATTCTGATATGAGAAAGCCAAGCAAAAGTAAAACACATCTAGCTGCACCGGTTTTATGTTCATATTCAACACACACCTTTCTGCTTGGAGCCTGTTTCATTATGCATTCATCTCTCTTTGTTTGACCACGTTCTCATTTACCAAGATTAATCGTGTGCCCTGTACTGCCTCAGCTCAGCTCAAACTAAATATTTGAATGTTTGAGGTGAATGTAGTTTCAAACTGTGCTGTGCTGTGATGATGTTTTGTCGACCAACACAGCAATCAGTGCTCTCTGTTCAGATATACAACACAGGGAATTGAAATGCCACTGTATGGAAATAACTGTCAGTAAATGACATTCATTCCTGTGATAATTGACATATAGATAACTGCCTGTTTAATCACTGCTATACTGTGTTATTACAGGTCAAAATGGTGGATTACAAGGGACTCACATTGACAGACTAAACAAAGGACTGGGTGATGATTGGTAGGGTCTCTGAAAGATACTCAGTTTACCCAAACATACATTTAGGGTTGGACCTTTTAAAGATGATTGTAACTTGGGTTACACTCTTATTTGAGAAATATATTTATAAAACAAAGTTGTCTGACCAATCCAATGTATTCATGAAAGTACAGCCTGTGATGATGTAGATAATGGAATTCTGTTGTCCAAAATGCTCTGGCTCCATCTGCTGGTTGACATTTGTTATTTACATTATTATAAACTCACACAATGCTTTTTAGAGATATCAAGAAATCTTTGAGAGGAAACTGTTAAAACTGTCCAGATGCCTACTTTTAAACTATTAACATTCAGTACCCCAAGATATTAATAACAAATATGTCCAAAACTATAAAAAATTGAGGTCTTTGTTTTACAGAAGTTAAGTCTTTACAAAACCATGGGGTATTAATGGGCTTTTTCCAAATAAATCCATGTTGTTTTTAATAATTTAATTCGTTATCATAGACACACTTGCTTTGCACAGGATTTAATCACAATTAAAGCAAACATCTTCCCGTGATTAAAACAAATGGGTTTTTAGAACAGTTTCAATAATACAACACTAGAGGGTGGTAGAAGAACACTGTAAAATCCTCACGGCTCGGTCCCCTTTTGACCTACAATTCAGTCACTTCATGAAAAAAAAGGTTCAACAATATGGCTTAAAGACAAGTTTTAGTTTTTTTTTGTTTTGCTAAAATACCATAAAACCATATCGTCTGGTCAATCTACATAATGCTGACCCCTTTATTTTCTTAGTTAATTAGTTTATAGCTGTGTCACTGTTTCCCAGATTTACAAAGGCACTCTCTTCATTGCACCTACTGTGTAAATTAAAACACAAAAGCTTTGGCACTAAAATGTCTTCATGTCTAATCCAAGCCTGATGAAATCCACAGCCGCCTGGGTAGCTGTAATAATTAGCCAACAAGACACGTCTTGCCCATATTGTGGAACCTACTAAACAAGGTTTCAGCTTCTGTTCCTGAGTATTATTGAGGAGGAGCCTTGAACTCCTTTATTGGCTTCCTCATTTTAAATTCTTGAGTCAACATTAAGGTCAGATCTGCTTATTTTTGCCAATTTAAAAGTGATAGTGATGATTAAAATTCAAAAGACATATTTTATAGTAACATTAATTCAAAACAGCAGGTGATGTTAAAGATTACCAGCTTTTATTTATTCAAAAATAGAGCTGTTATTTCAAAGAAGGAAAGTGAGGCAGGTGAATATATTAATACACTGTAAAACCAGAGTAGAGAAAAGGAAATGGTACATACTTGGCATAGAGCTACAGCTGTATAGAAAACAGAAAACATTCTACAGCTGAACCATTATTGTTTTGTCCATAGTCCAAACCACAGTCGACAGGGCAAATTGAGGCCGACCCGGGGAACTTGGTAAATTCCTTTATATAGTTTTTTTTTTTTTTGTCTCGGTGTTTCCCACAGTGGGACACTAAGCTCCAGAAAGTTAAGACAAGAATTTTCTATGATCGAAACCCTATATTTACATTTTCTAGATTCTAACGCCACCAGTCTGGTCAGTCCGCTCGGTTAGACACACATTACTTTCAAATAGTTTGGCCAGAAATGTGCTATTTAGTGTTTTTTTTAAAAGCCGCTAACATTCTTCTGGTTCTCCTGCCAGTACCACAAGGTCACATTGCTGATAACAAACATAGTTCCCTCATGGCACAACATTGTAAGCTCATTACAACAGCTGCAACTAAGACGTTTTTTGCTGATATGTACATATCTTAGTGATGAATGAGAACAGCTGCAGCTGTCTAAACAATCTCAGAATCAAAAGCATTAGAAAACATTGTAAATTTGGCCCATTTACATCAAAATCTTAGACTCAAATCATACTGTATGTCTATACATAGTAAAAAAAAAAATAAACAAACACTGTGCTGCTAACATTACCCCAACGTTAAAAATGCACTTGGCTATTTCCTCCAGATCACTTTTAAGACAGTTTTCACACCTGCCTCAAAGCCGTAACAGGAAATTAGTTTTTCCACACACACATTTTTTTTTTATTTTACACAAAATATAACAGCCATGATTCCAAAGAGTTGTGTAAACTTTGTTCCTTTTAATTATTGACTACTGGAGTTGTAGTGTGATAAATGATCAAAAAAGCTGTGTGCAAAACATGACAAAATGCACACCTGTCTGTTAATGGTAATAGATAGAGAGGACAGGGAAAGGCCAGGCGATTGGTCGATTTAATCATCCGTTATATCCAACAGTGTGATTTTATAAAAAGGTAACACCTACTCTAGCCTGAAGTCATCTTTGAAGCTCTAATAACACTTCTATTAGCATAATTTCTCTGTCTTAAAACAAGCGAGACAGTCTGTCAAGACAGAAAATATATTTAATGTTGTAATTATAATTTTTTTATACATCCTGTACAACAACTCCCTTTTAGACGCGTCTGCTGTCCCTCCGGTGACCTGCTACTCCTACCAATATCTATGGAGGATGTGGAATTAACACAAATAATTACCACAATAGCTCCAGTCCTTGTGGTACACTGACAAAAACATAGAAAAGGCCTCTTTTTAATTCACATTTTTTTTCAATGTTCACTAACAGCAAGTGATTTTTAAACTGCCAACTAATACAGCTATTCCCTGATTGTGTTAGGAGTGATCTCAGTGTCAAGTAAGTGTCATTTTACTTTACACGCAAACCCTTATTGGAAACCCCTATTTTTTACAAATGAAAGGAAGGAACACAACTTTCTACAAAAACAAAAATAATAATGATAAAAATAATAACTGCCCTGCAATTTCATATCTTAGTTTCACTTCTTCTATCGCTTTGTCACATTGCATTGTGGACAGTCACTCCACATTTTTGACCTCACATGACTTTTCAATCTCACAATTTCCATATGGATTTCATGTGACGGCCCACAGTTCTTTAACCTTGTGGTCAATCCTTTGCTTCAAATGACTGTGATGCTAATCACTGATGGCTTGTTTAAATATTACCTCTGTCATTGCTCCCATGAGAAGGGCATATTTTAAATGGGGAAAAAATTATTCATCAAAAGAATTCTCAAAAGAGCTTTGAGTCTCCTTTGTGAATAAGGCTTAAATGATTATTTGTGATGTCAAGGTATGACTGATCTTAAGAAGCAGATAATCTTTCCCTTGGCCTCTTCAGGCTCCTTAAGTGTCCATTTTTGAGTCCACCAAAACTGATAACTAGTGTTTAAGCCTAGACTCGGATTTCATCTTCATCGTCATCCATGAAGGTGAAATCTCCGTCTTCGCCGTGGCGTGGGGAGCTGTACTTGGCGCTGTCCGTGTCTCCGTCGAGATAATGCCTTTTATCGTCGCTGATCGATCCGGAGCTGGACACCGAGCAGCTGTCCAGGTTGTGATGGTTGTTTCTTGTTTGTAGCTCAGGGGTGTATGGATCCACTACAGCCTTGTGTTGGTTCATACTTCTGGGAGGCCTTGTAGGTGCCTTCACTTCAGCATCGTCATCGTCAATGTGAGGAATATAAGATGGTGATGCTCGGCCCTCACTGCTTTTGTCTTCCTCGAAGCCTTGATCGTCATCCTCAGAACCTTTTTTCTCCATTACACTCAGAATATCTCCGAGCATGGAGGGCCCCAGGTCGATGTGGAAGGACATCATGGACTCTGCGTGTTTCATTCCACCTCCTTTAGGCATTGATGGTGGCAAATCTGTAATCTCTCCAAAATTACGCTCGTCAAATTCAGCATCCAACGCCATAGCTGCTGCTCCATTTGCCGGCTTACTTTCGATCTCTGTTACCGTCTTCATCGGACTTGATGAGACACTTTTTGGCAAAGGGTTTCTGCTGCTGACATCATCGTTGTTAAGATAAGGCAGGGATATTGCGTTTTTCACATAACCAGATGAGCCATTGTTGGGTGCCATCATGTTGTAGTCGAACTTGTCTGCACGGTTTACGGACTGGGAGCGTTTACTGCTTCTGAAGGTGCGTGAAAGCAGACTCGGTTTAGAACTAGGGGAGCTTTGTTTTGAGTCTGGCTCCCTTGGAGGTTCCCCCGACCGAGTGCTGAGAAAAGATGTGTCCCCAAAAGCGTCTCCTCCACGGCCCACATGCATAGTGTGGCGAAAGTCTCCCAGCGGAGCACTAATCATCTCGGCAGTCAGGTCGACACGAGACCGTCGCTTTGACTGGTTGGAGTTGGATACCAGCTGCTTGAGGATTGGCATGATTGCAGTCTTTTCAGAGAAAATCCACCGGAAAAATGTAAGTAGAAAGGAGTTCAGTTTTGAATTTGTATGTATTTGAGTCGTCAAAACACGTAGAAATCCAGGGGTTTAACTTGAGTATCCATTATGGGTGTTTGCAATGTTGAAGTCAGAGAAGGAGTAATGATCTGTAAAACAAGAAGTGAGCCACATTAGACACTATATAATAAATACAAAATAAGCTTAAATACTAAGCATTTACTTTAGCAATTGTTGTTTCTTGTTTTAGATAGCTTTGGCTGTAACTTTGTGATCTAAAAATAATACATTCCTTGCTTACATATAGCATTAAACAAAAGCACAACGTGTGATATTAAATATTGACTCCCTAAAATGTAGAAAACTGTTGCAGCCTTCTTAGTTTGGAGTTAGAAAAGGCTGTGACTAAACCAGAAACAGTCATCTCCTACTGTTCATTGCAGTTGACCTCTATCCACTCGCACCTTTATACACAAGGATTTATTCTATTTAATAGCAATACATTTTGAAAAGTTTGCGTCAAATGTGATAAATTTCTTATATTATGAAAAAAACCTGTAAGTCACTGTTGACACAAAAACAAACCTTTTCAGGAGTTAACGTTACCAAACAGTGACACACAGACCCAGTCCATGCCGTACCTCTCAGTGGAAGTGTGCCATTTGTCTTATCTGAGTCTATATTGGTAGTCTTGACAAAAACACATCAGACAACCTTGTGCAACATCTGTAGTCAATTCTGTGTGAAAAGACTAGGCTTATATTATAAAGACATTACTGAGACGGTTACTTCAAGTGTCTTACCTATATTCTATTCTCATAACTATGCTCTGATCTGAGTTTGAAATATAATCTTTTGTCCACTGTTCCAAATAAGCCTCACTTGAGTGTTTTTCTTTTTATACAGTAGCCTGTAAGGGTGTTATACAATGGTGAAGAAAAGCTCTCTAGACTAAAGTTCACAAGACTTGCAGCCAACCAATAGAAATACCCAAAGTGAAAGTTACAACCCATTCCCATTTAGATGTTTTTACACAACATTTCTGCGGGCTTTCTCTAAAACTTTAATATGCCTCTTCATTTTTTTCCAAGAGGTCTGCTATCACTGCTGTGCTTGTATATCCCATTTAGGCCCCTGATTGTTACATAACCAGCAAGACACAGGATACTGGGAGTTCATGCTGGCAGAAAGAAAAGAATGGAGAGGGGGAAAATAACTTGAAGTGGGCCAGCATTTCTCCAGGGTGGATCAACTTACAGCTCAGAAAGTCCAGATCGGCTGCGTTCTGTTGAAACCAGAAGATAACGTGTTTCAGCAAACATTTTAACATCTCCAGCAGGATGTTTTACACCACTTGTCACCATTTTATCTGTTCCTATTTAAACCATATTGAGACTGTGTACATTCTCCTCAACTCACATCAAATAAAAACGCTGTTATACAACTGTGAACCACTAACAGTAGGCACATTTTTTTGTATTGACTGAACAAGGCCAGGACGCACAAAGCAGCACGGGGTTAGATCCCGTTAGCTATTATGCTGATGGTCAGAAAACATTACTAGTGAATGTCATAAAGCAAAAGTACAACACAAAAAACAAATCAAAAATAGAAGAGAGTTCAAATGGAAAACTATTGTAAAGTGTATATATTATTAAAATATAAATTGGACAAACTGGACAGTTCTTGCTTTCACATAGATCACTTGGCCAGCCAAGTGTAAAAAAAATCCTACAATAATCACATGATAAAACTGAAATACAACCTACTTTAGCAGGATTTTACACAAGTGTCCTTAAGTTACCAGTGACGTAAGCCACACAGCATGATCGCATAACGAGTCAAGTGGGGAAACAGTTTGAACACCCACTGGCTCCGCGTGTTACTGACATTAACAAGGCACTTTATTGTTGTATTCAGACAGCAAGCCTATCATTCCCAGTGTTTTCAAAACTGAGCCAAAACCCACGCTCTAGGCCTGCGTGCGTCTCTCCCATCCATGAATGGGGCTTTACTCAACAATATTCTGAAGCTGCAATGTCAGCCATGAAAACATTTGCATCCCCAACAAGACGCCATTCAGTTGGGAAAGCAACAGTGGCACTAGAGGGAACAGAGACCGGTTTGAGAAACTGTTCATCTCCATGAGAACTGAATAATGGGGATGACAAGAAAGACTTTTTCACACTCAACAAGAGCTCTTCAGTAGATGAGACAGGAGATTTATTAAAAGTAGTAATTATATAGTTGGGAACTAGCCTATGAACAAGTAATAATAACAAGAAGTGTGACAGCTGCTAAGGTTTATTTATCTTGGGTGACCTATCAGAGCTACATAAAACTATACATTGACAGATTTGTATCAAGTTTCTGGTTTAATTTGTGATAACGTTTTTTGACCTTGGCTACCTTGCATTTCCGAAAATAAGTTTCACATGGCATGTTTGTTAAGTGATAGTAAATACACGATCATGTTACCCTACAGTAAGTAATCTTGGGCTGTGCTTAAGTTAGTTTAGCTGTACAGGTTATTGAAAGTATAGCATCTGTGATTTATAGGTCAAGCCAATACATTTTAATAGACTTAAAAAATGATTGCGCCACCACTACTGTATTAGAAGATAGATTTTAGTAGATGGAACAAAAATTATTAAACAGTTTCCTCTTATTGTGCCATGATTGGTAGTTGATGGTTGTTATACAGTATTGTTCAAAATAATAGCAGACTCAAAACTTTTTTGTACAAACGTTTTTTTTTTTCTAGGATTTAGCAATCCTGTGAATCACTAAACTAATATTTAGTTGTATGACCACAGTTTTTTAAAATTGCATCACATCTGTGTGGCACCAACTTGTGGCAACTCTCAGCTGTTATTCCACTCCATGATTATTTAGCAACATTCCACAATTTATTTACACACTGCTATTTTTTTTTAACACACCCCTTTCAACTAATTGCCCAATTACACAGCCTGCACAGCCTTAAGAGCGTGCATATCATGAATGCTGGATCTTGTTTGTTTTCTGAGAATCTACTGCACCTACTGGTAACTTGTTTGCCACTTAGCAATAAAAAATATACTAAAAACCTGGATTATTCTGGTTAGTCACATTGTACTGCTATTATTTTGAAAAATATTGTATCTTAAAAGAAGAGCAAAGTAAGATGCTCAACTAGACACTATCATACATTGATATGATTTATGTTTTTAAAAAAATGTGTTGTCTGTGTGTACCAAGGACATGAATTTTGTTTTGACATTGGTGGCCTTGCAAAATAATCTCTCTCTGCTGTGTCTCTTTTGTGATTTCCTTTATTCATTCTTTGCTTGCTTCCTCATAACCTTCCTTATCTTCTTCCTTCTTAAATTTTTGCATTCCATATTTGTCCTCCAAAGTCCACCTTTTGATTTTATGTGCACCGGGAGTTAGAATAAAATGGCAAATGTTTCATAATGGATTGCCAGGAACAAATGATTGACAAAATACACAGAGAAAAATATTGCTGTAATTATTTTAGTCCTCACTAAATTTAGCCCATATCCAGTTCCCACATTTTCAAATAAATATGTTTTTTTATTTGTTTCATGGCACCATTAACTAAAAAGACAACACAGAACAATAGTGTTGGAATTTTAACCTCCCTAACTTGCAACACTATTATTGTAACTAAAGCAGACATTGCCAATTTATAAGATTATAGCTTAGTGCAAACAAATGCCAAGCAAAACCCTCAGAGCAGATCTGTGGTGGTTAGATTAACATAGAATCATCATTGCTTAATGCCTTGTGGAATGGCCAATTAGTCTTTGCCACACAAAGACCTCTGAATGTACAACTGACCACTCAAGACAGGCCCCCATCTGATATGTGCCTCCCCGCTGCCCTCAGTTTTGTACTTCTCTATGGCAACATGAGAGCCGAGCAGTGTCCACCAAGCCTGTTTCCTGTTCCTAAGTCGGAGACAGGCCATGAGAGATTTTATCCCCACATGGAGGGATCACATCACTGAAATGGATTAACCCTTCGCGGTGGCCACATGCAGGGAGTACGACAGTCTGCACAAAGCTACAGTTGCGGGGGAATGCGTTTGATGTGGCTCATCACCAGAGAACATTCAACCTCGCATAAAAGGTGTCAGTGGGTGCTCAAATATCAAAAAGGTACCAACTCGCACCTAAGTCATTCTAAAAAGTGGGCCGTTTCAAGTCTTTTGGGGGCCACTCGGTGTTTGATGAGGTATAGTTTTAAACCCCCCACCCCCCGCAGGCAGCCCCTTCACACTCAGTCCTGGGCTTTCAGTACGTTTTATAAAACAGACAGGCAATGTTAAGGGCAATACTGTTTTAAAATACAATGTACAACAAAAGATTTTGACTGATAGTAAATTTTGCATATAACATGTATCAACTGTTTTAACTGTATATATACTAGCTAGTTGTACTAGCTATAGAAACATGGGACATGCTGATACATTACTCACCTAGAATGTTTTGCTTACAGATTTAAAATATGAAAATAATAAGTATAATTTTGATGTGTCTGAGGCAAAAATCTATTTGCCAACACAAACAAAGCCTTTATGTAACGGAGCTGGAAGAGCTACATGACTCCAGTTCAGACTGAGCGCGCTGAAGGGGCCATGAATGATTAAGAGCATCTTATGTTGAGTACGCAGTGACATCACCAGCTCCCACAAAAGGCATCCAGGCTCACACTTGTAATCCATGTGCTCCATACAGCACACAGTCATCCCATGTCACTTTCTCTTTCCACCAAATCCACAGGCTAAACAGACTTTGGTAGCTTAGCCAATCACTGTTAGGTTATACCACCAGATGCAGTGATCATCCAATTTTCTAAACAGCATTTAAATATTTTAATAGAAAAGGAGGACTATCATTTATTTTCAATGTGGAAGCCTCCTTGCAAGTATAATATTGTGTCAGGTAAATGATGATTACTCAACAACCGAGGGACCTTAATGGCTGTGTAGCAGTTTGCCATAGTATCTACCCATCACAGAATCAAGCCCAGAATGTTTCCCTGTTACTTTGCCAAACTAATTGATCTTTTGTGGGATAAATACACTTAAGGTGTCAGATAAAGTTTAACTCGCAGCAGGACAGTGTTTGACCCTGGCAAGACTCTTAATACTCCTCTGGGGCTTTTTCTTCCTCCTAATTGTATGTTGGAAACTAGATTCTTGTCTCTAAAGTGGGTGAAGTACCACACATAGCCAATTTAATATAATTTAAGGAAACCATGTAGGACTTGCTTTTAAGGACACTAATTGTCACAATTGTCCTTTCATGATTTTCAGTGTGTGTTTTGTAGTCTGTGTTGTAGCATAGGGTGACCAGATTTTCAAACCTCAAAACTGGGACACTTTATTTTATACACGCAAATCAAAAAGGACAGCAATTTAACGGAAATTCCTTAATAAAAAATGCTGCAAAATCAATATACAGTATCATTGTGTATCACTGTGTGTTTACACTGGTATTAATATACCACAGTAAACACTAAACGTGAACTGATTGAATTAAGTAGACAAACATGTGCTTTCATAAAAGCAAACAGGTGTATTGTTCCTTAAGCTCGTTTGTAAAAGGCGACTTTCTTTTTGGCATGATGACAGACTGAAACAGTGAAAGTTGGAGAAGGGAAGCTTATCAACCCTTAAGCACGTAAATGTGTATTGAGTTACAGACATGTAGAAAACTGATGATCTTTTCCCATTGGTTAATATTGCCATAACCATAGCAACTTGGTGACACAGAAAGTCTACTGACAAATGAGTTACAGGCAAAGTGTGCCGCTTTGGCTTTATGATTGGCATTGACGGTAAAAAAATAAATAAAATAAATATATGGGACAATCAGAACAGGAGGGGAGGGGAAAAGTGGGACATTCTAGTGTTTTTGCAGAAATCTTTCGGGACATGGGCAATATTGTAATATTGTAGCAAGGAGCTGGTAGAAACTATTACGCTAATATACTTGATAGGCTAACAACAGCAATAGCTAGCTAACTTGCAAATGCTAACAGGGCACCACAGCTTGCAAAATGTTTTGTAAATTTTCTTGTAAAATTAAAGGATTATCATCTGTAATACCTTTGTAACAACACAGAAATAATCGAGAAACACACTGACAACAGACAGCAGGCATCTTTGACTCTAGAGACTGTTAAACCAACTGGCTCTTTGACCAGGAGCTAAGAACTAGAACAAACATATCAAAACAATAATGTCCCAACCTAAACATCTACTCACAAACCATTTAAGACATTGTTAGAAAGTCTGAAGAGCTGTTTTTAAATTATAAAAATGCTAAAACTAAAATGACAACTAGAAAAGATACATCTCATGCCATTTTAATGACCAAGGCATCCAAGCAGTAAGAAAATCTTGTGCCTTTAACCTTGAACAAGGGACAAGGGACTATTGTTCTGGTCAATAACAATAGGACCACGCGGCCCCATCGTCAGCCATTGATGTGCTAATGAGTATACAAGTTAGCCTAGCCGCTCAGTAACATTTCTAATCAATTAATCAATGGTGGCTGCATAAGAATGGAATATTGGGACAAAGACGGTGGACAAACTTAATTTGCCCCAGCATTATGAGGCGCATAACCTCCAGCACAAACAAGTGATTCTCACGGGGGGGGGGGGGACAAAATGCAAGCTATTTATGACATCTGCTTGGCATGAAGAATAATGTTTTCAAAGAAGTGAGCTGTCTAATTATCAAGAAATTCCAACAGCGGTGCTTCAAAACAGCAGGAAGAGAGGTGTAACAAAACTCAAAGCTTTTTAAAGTGTCATGAGAATGCACAGCTTTTCATAAAATGCAGGACAGCACATTTTATTTAAGTTTTGAACATCTCCTTGTTGCATGCAAAAGCCTGCTAATTGTCCTCAAGTTGCTGCTTTACAAAATTAGTCGGTTTATAGAGTTCAGAGGAAGCCTCATTAAAGTGAATGAGAGAAAAGTTAGACTAAAGCTAAGCTGTAAACAAACCAAAGTATTCTGAAGCAACCGCTCTAGAAAGAACCCGTTTTTCTTGCTCAGCCGTATCCAACCAAGATTACAGACTGCGTCTTTTGTGACAAATGACATAGATATCTTTAACACCCATTAGACTTGAGTTCTAAGAAAGGTGGTAATAGGAAACTTACCAATTTGACACAGGAAGGTTTGATTATTAGAACACCAATTCTTGATAAGCATCATTGGGAGGGCAAACCACAGCTTAACAGCTAAAATATAGCAAGAGAATAAAAAAGAGGCTTCAAATTATTACTTTCTATTACCTCCCCCACTCCCACGGTATTACGTACACTTTACAGAATCAAATGTAAACAGTGTAGGCTTACATATGTTTTCAGTTTGTTTATGCAACACGCCCCACTGGTCATAAATAAATCAAAACTGTCTTTGCCTATTTCACTTATTCTTTTGGTTTCTATCGTTGCCCAGGTCAAAACAGCTTTGTTTTCCATCAATTTTATACTGATTGTCTGCTTTTGGCCTTTATCTTGGCAAGATATTAAGATTTACTTTGATAATAGTAGTTGGAGTAAACTTTGGAGTGTCATGAATTAAGCTGTAATGAATGTGGTTGTCAGCGATGAACTCCTTACTTTACACATAATATTTAACCCTGAAACATGCCTCAGATCGGTCTTGCACACAGGTCAACGGGGTGTTTGGTTTACTGCCTGAAAGAAAGATGAACAGTAAAAAAGCTTTGGAGGACAGGTTCTAACAGCTAAACTGGGCAAATATACCTGCATCAGCAGTCCTGCTGCCCAAGTACAGCCCTGTGTGTGTATTTGTACTGTAGTGCATCAGCTTCCAGGGCCCCAATGCCACACAGGCAGAAACAAAACCACAGGAGGATTAAGGCAGTGGGCAGTGTGTTCGGTGTGAGCAAATAAAACCGGCATGCCTGGGCTGGCCTCTGCTCTGTGAAAGAGCCTCAGAACGGCCAATGACACACCTCCAAAAAACACACCAGTGCTCACTGCCCTCGCACAGTGTCAGTGACAGTGTCTGTACCGCCAATTCATCTACTGGTCCTAACACTGAGTGTAACATAAGCTCCTGTTTTCTGTTCTGTTGACCCCATTGCAGCGTGTATCTCACTGATAACATGATTCTCAGAGGTGGAAAGTAACGAATTACATTTACTCACGTTACTGTAATTGAGTAGCTTTTTTGTGTACTTCTACTTTTTAAAGTAGTTTTTAAAATCTGTAATTTTACTTTTACTTAAGTATAATTTGTTTGAAGTATTGTACTTTGTTACATTATAAATCATATCTGTTACTGAGTAAAAAAATAAATAAAAAAAAAAATCAAATGGGGAAAAAAAAAAATCGCGCTTGGAAACTACTTCACTGATTGATTGATGGGCTAAACTGACAGGAACGATGGAGACGTTGTAGAATAATGTTGTAGGTGTAGTAAAATTAATCTTTGCAGTTTCTGTATTAACAGAAATATCAAATATGCATTTTGAAATTCTGGTCTATGTAAGACAACACCTTGACCAGATGGCAGAGGCAGTGGTGGAGCAAAATGAGTAACATTCATCAGATGAAGATTTCTTCTCCTCAATGAAGTCCAGAAGGTCACAAGGTACAGGGGATTTATATTATCTTGTCTTTTTTTGAACTACACTACCCCCACCCCAGCTGTTAGTAACGCAGTAACTTTTACTCTGAGTAAATTTTTAATGAGCTACTTTTTACTTTAACTTGAGTAGATTTTTAGACTGGTAACTTTACTTTTACTTAAGTAAAATTTCAGTGAAGTAACAGTACTTTTACTTGAGTACAAAATTGTATTACTCTTTCCACCTCTGATGATTCTGCTAAAAGATTGGTTTTAATCTTTTTCAATCCCAGGGACACCGTCTTTGTGCTAACATGAAATAAGAACGTCTCATGCATACAATAACTGAAACAATTTACTGCATTTAAATTAAATTGACACCACCATCTAGTGTAAAGTTTTATCAAGATTACTTTCGCTTTAACCTTTTAGCCAGCACTCAACAAATGTTACTCCTCCATCTTTTGGCAAAGTGTGGTTAAACATTTGGTTTCTGAGTATGTATGTCTGAGTATGTAAGTCTGTTTTATCAGCTAATAAAAGACTTCCCTTTCTTTTGATGAGGGGAAAACATCCGGAAGAGAAATGTAAAAGGGCACCATTTTTCCCATGGAACATGACCACTGGGAGTTTGAAAATGGAGAAACGGCAGATGGAGGCAGGAAACAGAAGCGTACCCTCAAAGGGGTGGCGAGGGTGTCACCAGTTTTGGATTCAATCTGTAGCAGGCCATGCCAGGACAGTGACAGACGCTCTTTCACCGTGTCCTGCATAAAATGTACCCAAATGCTCACTACGGCACACTGTGTGAATTGCGTTGTACGGTCTGCGCCAGTCCTCATGTGCATTTGAGAATACATGTCTAATAATCTCTGAAATCCTCCCCAGCACTCTGACTAATACTTCATGCCAAAGCACCAAAGACCAAAGTGGAAGCCAAGCGGATGAGTCCAATAGCTGCTGGACAAGACTACAAAGTTTTTACTAAAGGACTGCATTTAAAATAAGAAAAAGTTGTACAGAGAGGTTGCTCAAAAGTTGTTGTAAATTTTTCAAAATGAAGCCTTAAGGGAGAACAAAGTACCAAACCACAAAAAGATAACTACACACTACACAGATTCCCATGTGGCAACCTTTGGACTCCATTTTGGTAGATTCAGCATGAGGTTTTTTTATTGCAGCTCAAAGATAAGTGACCGTATCAGTGCTGTGTCAACTTCTGAAGCACCTCCTGGCCTTTTTATCAGCAAAGGTCTGCCTGCTGAAGGAAAAAACACAGCAGCTATAAAGCACTGAGCCCTGACCAACAAGATGAGTTCATAAACCCCATGGTGCTAACTTTAATGAGACAACAGACGACAAACAGGCACTTTACACTACACAGACCATGTCGTCGGGGGCATTCCTCGCAAAGCAGATTGTTAACGTAATTGCCTCTGTGTTTGATTTACCTCTGTCCATTTTGACTTGATTGGTGTTGTATGTGGAGGACAGGCTTGTCAGTAAAAGTCATCCTACGTGACTTTGCAGGAATGTCTAGCTAAGGGCAGCGAGGCAGGTCACATGTCTGGGGCTCACATCACCGGAGGGATGCATTTCACTTCAGCGAGAGATGGAAGAACAGTTGGGTGACAGCATGTGGTAATTTGCTTAGTTCTGCTCAATTGCGTACCATAACGCTGACAAAACAATAAATATACAAATAAACAATATACAAACTTACAAGTAACGTCACCTGTTCTGAGTGGCTACATACTCTTTGCTTGATATAATGAATGATATCAGTTTATGGTTGAAACATAGTGTCCTGTATCCTATTTTATGACTGCTTTGAGTAGTTGGCATGAAAAAGAAAATGTTGTGGTCATTAGTTTTTTTTTCCCTTCTCTATTTTAACAACATGAAGTCACACAACGCAGGTGCCAGCCTTTTCTCTGATTAAATTGTGTTTGTGTGGCAGATGGGTCATGGGCAACTGGCAATACAGCCGTTAATCGCATGTTTGTGTAGAAATATGTAATGAAATGCAGCCAACAACTACACAAAAACTTCAACCATTTTTCTCATGTCTCAGGTGGACAATGAAAACAGTCTGTGGGCTACTCCTGCTAAATACAATATCACGAATCCTGATGCTGTGCCTTTGTTTCTTCAGTACATTGTCCACAGTATCTTGTAATCAAGGCCATGGTATTCTAAGTTTATCAGTAGGCATCTGGATATAGTTTTTTTAGCTTGAAGATGTTTTAGTTCTCATCCATGAAGTTGTTCCATCTGTTTAATCTAATATAAAGTCTACGGCCAGCAACAAGTAGCTAAAACATTTGCAGACTTCTGGGGCTTTCTAAAATAATCTCCTCATTTCATCGGGAAGCCTCCAGTATCATTAGTGTTGTCATATGGCTCTCTCTTTTTTTAAGCGGTTTTGCTTTCATCATGGCAGGCCTCTTGGATTTGGCAGTCAAGTTGCAACTTCCTGGAATTGCTTGCATTATTGCTGTCTACAGGCCGTTTTCTTTTGGATAGTACAGATGGCCTGTTGTGACTGTGTTTACATATATTCCATTTGTGAATTGTTCAAAGTCCTCTCACTTGAACTGCCTTGTGTTTCTGTCAGACAGAGCATAAATAGATTCAAGGGTTATTGGAGAGAGTTGGCTTTTGTTTCCTGTGTGTGCAGTTCAAAAACATGCATAAACACACTGTTGGATCCCTAAAGGTAGACAAAAACCATTAGAGACTAATCTGGACAGTCACACTAAGCACAACAGATTCCAAAGAACAAAATACAAAGCCTTGTTTCTAGTACAGAGGAAGATGGGAACCAAACCCTTTTGGCACACCCAAACTGCACGCATTCACAGCAACAAAATACACTATGTACATGATGCAGAGGAACTCGTATTACTGTGATCACTCTTTCACCCATTTAATAAAACCTCACAAAGGACTGATCTTTATCTATGGAGGTATTGTAGCCCTGAAGCCCATTCACGGCTGTAGATTGCTGACCTAGAAACATCCTCATGTGGCCTGGGAAAGGAACATGTGTAAGAGTTTTAATCCAAACAGAGAGAATTTTTAGGGGATTAGCTTTGACGTAGCTTTTTCCATGTTATTCCTTGCATGGCTGAGTCACGTATAGCCAGAGGTGACCACGGTTAAACCAACAGTCCCTTTGTCTCTGCAATGTACGCTTGGGAGAGACCACCTGTTTCTATGCAGCAAAAACAATGGGCGCTTACTGGACTGTAAACAGGCCCAAGCCTCTACCAGAACAGTATGTTTTTAATACAGGCAAAGTCTGGTCGCCATATTGCGTCATGAAGCAACAGGCAAAGTCCTGCTGTTTAGATGAGTAGTAATATAACCATAGTTTGTGGTTAATGCTTAACTCCACGGCAGAATGTACTACAGATGGCAGGGCTCAGTGAGCAGTGATTATACTTGGATATTGGATTTCAATAGAGCTCTACACCAAAGTAAAGTGGCTCCAAGAGCTTTGAGTCTTTTACTTACACACAGATAAAAATGTATGCTGCTTAAGAAAAATTTTCAGGAAAGCAGTCTGAAGTACTCCAATGGCAACCTGTGGTTCTGATGTGAACCCTGCAGTGCTACCAGAAATTTGCCTTAAGCCTACAAAAGGAGAAACATGAAGCGAATGAATACTCAAAAGTGGAATTACAAGTGAACTTCACACATTTACAGCCTGGTATAAAAATGTGTGTCTTTTTCTCAGAAACTAAATACATCTGCGCACATTCACCATTGCCTATCAATGTTTTCTTTTTGTATTACTGTTCATATCCCAAAATAAGTCTTCCACCAAAAAAGGAAATAAAGCAGTTTGTTCCGGTGTGTTACATTGAACTCATTCCTCTTCTATGATGCGCACTGAAGGATTGCTGCAGATCTGCCCCTGACAGGTGTGTCAGCTGCTGACAGATGGTGTTGTTCAGCGATAACCTTAACAGAAACATTCTGAGCACATTTTTTAGAGAACATAAACCCACATAAATGGCCATGTTCAGCATCACTGAACCCGTCACAGGTTTAACACAATAATTATTACAACTGGTTCAACAACTTCAACAACTTCAACAATGCCAATCACCATATAAACATTGGCAGGTCCTGCAAGAGAGACAATACTGAGTGATAAATCCACTATAAATTTAGACGTGTTGTAAACATTCTGTGAAGAGCACATTAACAGTGACAAGTCAAGTAAATATTGTGTTACATCTACAAAAAAAAATAGAAATGACATTATGTTTCTCTCCACTTCACAGGAAAACCTTCCTGTTCAACCGGTTATTTATCTAAAGGATGGTTGGTAACAACCATCAAAACAAAGATCTATTATTCAAGGACTGTTATTTGTTGCTCAAGGATTGTTGCATTTAGTAAGAACAAAAGAGAAAGTCTTATAACCTCTTTCATTATAAGTGAATATGCTGGCAAAAGGTCAGTTGTTTGAGCTTGAGTAGGTTTCATGTGAAAATACCTTAATATTGTCACATCCCAAAAATATACTCTTACAAAAAAAGTAAACTTTCAGTATGTAGAACAAAATCAATGAAGTCTTTGAAATAACACAAGAGAGTTGTTCAAAGGTAAACTGCAACATCCTCAGCCTGATTTCCACTTCATATCTCAAAAAATGTACTTTATGTAGCAGCTACACACTTTATGTATGAAACAAAACATCTCACTAGTAACTAAATCCTATGATCATTTGGTATGTACTAAAAACCTCTTGAACAAGAATGTGAAGTATTTTGCACAATACCACTGAGCTTGTAAACGACCTGTTTCCAGCTAATTTTTCAGACAACGTAGTTTTTGAACAACATACTTTGACCTTTTGCGTGTGCCGAGTCATGGTAACCTTACAGAAGACCAAATGCCAAGACATGATCGTTCCATCTGTGTCTCCTGTGGAGCCTGGGATAAAGGTGGGTGGATTAGAGAAGCTGAAGACAATTTACTTAGACATTTCCTGAAGCATGGAAAGCCAGGTGTTATCTTCTGTAATGCATAGTTCCCTAATGACTAAAACTTTATGTTTTCTACATAAAACCTACATTGGGGGACAGAAATCTAAACTAGAGACCCCCATTTTAATTAACTGCATAGGAAACGGCCTCGTGTAAGCATTCTTTGGCTTACACGTTCAATGGGCTATTTTTCTCGCTCCAACCCCCACGCCTTCTTTCCAGAATAAAACAGTAATGACCTCAGCACAGAGTCGGGCAGGTAGCCAGCTCACTCACTACGCAGCAGCAAAATTCTCTAGAGCACAGTAAAAAGCCTCCACCACCAGAAAGAGCACAGATGACACATGCACAAATACTCACACCCCCTCCCTTCCGACTGCACACAATAGATCCTGACGGGGGAGATATGTGCCTGGCAGCAACGGTTGAAGTCCTGTATGACTGGGCTGAAAGGCTTGGAGTGTGTGTGTGATAATGCACTACTGTACCAGAGAGACCGCAAAAGTAGTAAGTATAAGCTCGGGGTGAGTTAAGCTGGTGACGTGATGCTGATCCAACTGTCTGACCTTGGTCTGAATCGCTCGAGTTAACTTTAAGGCAAAGTCCAGCAATGAGGCCCACTGTTCTGGAAACCACTGACAATACTAACCTGACCTTGATAACGTTTTCAGTTGCTTTTATCAGCCTCAACTTTGCCCTATCTTGCTAACTTCAACAAAAACCCTACTCCACTCACAAAAAACAAAAAAAAAAGTGATTACATTCAAAGACCATGCCCTGTCACAACTATACACCGTTGGTTGCTAGTCTGATAGTCTGACTTTCCAATAATCGTAAGGCACACAGAACAACAGTGGGGTTATAGTCTTAGTAACATTTAAGAAAAAACACAAATAAGATGTTAAGTTGATGCTTTGCTTTACTTTTTTCATTAGCTTTCAACATTCTCAGGAATGTGCCAAGTTAGCTAGGGTTAGCTTACAAATGTTGTTCGCTAACTTCTACAAAAAAATAAACATGGTAATTGTCAAATGTTTTTTTAAGTCTCAACTTCAATGTCTCTCAGCAATTAATTTTAGCAAGTCACACAACTTGAGATACCAACACCCAAATGACTTAACTAAACGATGTTAGTTCCTTGTTTTGCATGATTTGCTGAGGTAATGTTTTCTTGCCCCGACTGATTTTTTCAAACTATTCATTGCTATTAAAAGAGAACAAAATGAAAAATAAATAATTTGAGTTTGATAACCAGCATATGTAGAACTTGGTCAATAATCTGAAATCATGAGTGTAGTTGACTACTGTTTTTTGAGAAACTGGGTATAAGAAACAAGTTGCCTAGCAATAAGTGACAAAACCTGGTCAACTCCTGCTCTGTTGCTAGGGTGTGGTAATGTGTTGAGTGAGTCTGAAGAGTCAAAGGGCAAGAGCCGCACAAACAGAGTCAATGCATCTGAGCCCTTCACTTTAGAGTTCCCATTTTACAACAGAGTGGTTGAAAACAGGCAGAGTTGCAACAAACAAAGAAAGTGCTTGGAATAAAACAGGGCTGCAGACTTTATGGTCAATGCAGTGAAAGTGAAACACACGTTATACAGCTTTCAATTAGAGCCTGATGAATGGGGCTGGGCAGGTACACGGACCCGGTGCCAACTCTCCAGTACATCATCCAGTTCATCAGGCGTGATGACCACGAGAGGAACGCTCCGATTTGCCAGGTTCATCACATTAATGATGTGAGAAGGTGGACAACCTCGAGATAATTGACGGTGTGACTGACAGGGCACTGGGAACGATGTGATAGCAGCTGCGAAGTTGGCTGAGCTTTGCCAACGACACTACAGTTGGGCCTGCGTGGTGCCTCTGCAGAGTATTATTATTACGTAACTCTCACTGATGAGAACTGATGCCTCATGTTCCATCTGTGCCGCTCTGATTAAGCTATATCCTGTCCCGTCGCTGAAAATAGGTATTTGGGACACTCTCCAATCTGGCCCCACTGCCACTGAAAATGTTTTTATTATTATTGATACATGCTTAAAGCGTTTATAGACCAATAAAGATGCTTAATACAGCTGGGCCTCCAGGGGAAAGACACTGAACTCAGATAATGGCTCAATAAAAACACAGTATTCACAACTTCAAACAAATTACAAATTACCTTGCTGCTGCTTGATGAAAACCTGAAATCTGTCCTAATTTATCAAAGCAATTCATAAATTAGGACAGATTAAAATGTACAGACTGACAAAGAGGCATCACTGTTAACTTCAAAACTAGTAGAAAGTAAGTCAAAATAAATAATCTCTTAAACCTTGAAATACACAACATTTAGAATAGTCATTTTGAAGACAGATTGCACCTAGCAGCAGCTAAAAGTCTACTTGGCCATAACTCCCAATTGGGCCTCTATATTGAGATCTGTTAGTCAATATTTCTGGGAACAAATCCAAAAAGTCTGCTTTAACATTTCCCCACTTCTAAACCGTAGCCCATTTTCCTGTTTTCAACCGCATTGTAACACTAAAAGTGAGAGAAAACTTCTAATGACTTTAAGTTTAAAATAAAACATATATCGAGCTAAGACAGCTGTAGTTGACTTGACTTAAGAAAAACAGATTTACCTGAATGAGCAATGAGGCTATGGAGTCAATTGTACACCATCAGTTTGGGATTTCCTTTCACTTTGATAAAATCCCACTAAAAGCACAGCAATCAATAATTACCCCGTTGATCTTTCATCATTCCTATTTTGTTGACCTAAAAAGTTGGTTGATACGATGTAATCAAGTGATTTATTTAAAGAGTCCCTCCTTCTACAACGTGACAGGACACACACAGATGAGTTCCTATTGTTGCTCCATATGGGACGGATAGGAGCCCCCCCAAAAGAGGCAGGCTCTGAAGCAGATTTGACATACAAATGAGATGTAGATTTGTACGCACTACTATTTGTCTAGACACAAAACCTGATTAGAAAATGTCGTGAGTGAAACACGTACTCAGAGTCGTTTGATGTAAGTATATTAGACACTACTATACGCAGCTGATCCAACTTAAACAAAAGCAGATGAGTTACAGAGAAAGTTACCGTGATTTGGGAGTCCAGCAGGAAGTTCCAGCTAATGTCCCGACTTCCCGATCAGCCCACACGCTCATAAAACACTGAAACAAAATCAACTTTAGTGTCCTTAGATGAACACAAGCGGGAGGTGTGCTCGAAGGAGAGCGCTCTTGTCGCGAGTCCCTGTGACGGTCCTGCGTCCGTGGGCTGTGTGTGTCTGTGTGGCGCACAAAGCAGCGGCCGGCCCTCCTCCTCCCGCTGCGTCCTCCCTCTCCGCGGGACAGCAACGCCCCCCCGCTGCGAGTTAAAGAGACATCCACCTATTTACGACTAACAATAGACTCAACTTCAAACACACCTTTTTAACACTTATACACTACTGTATAGCTGTCTGACACTGAGCGCGTAGTCTATTGCTGGAGGTCTGTACTTTTAATTCAGTGCTGCTCTGTGTTATGCAGGTAAATAGATTTGGTGAGAAAAATAGTATAGCCAAAGCCCTCTTTAGTCTTATACATGGACTAAAGTAGGCTATGAACTCTAATAAACTATACACATATAAGGTAACAGTGGACCATGGGATGTTTGAAGAAAAATAGGATTTGAAAAAGTCGGGTGTTGCATGCTAGATATTCATCACTTGCCGTTTTGCGTCAGTAATGACTCATGTTGCTTTCTTGGACAAACAACAACAACTTTGTTTTAATTGGAGCAGGAAAAGGGCGAGTTTAAAATATGCATACATAAACACAGTCACTAATGGCTACAGGCCACTAGTGACTGTGTTTAAGCAGCTTTGTTGCACAAATTGCAAAAAAACTTTGTTGAAATTTAGTCTTGTTTTCTTTTTAATTTAGCAATGTACACAAATGTTTCTAGAGACAATAAAGTCGATATTTAATATGATACAGTTCAGGTATTGTCAGTGAGAAAAAGATTAACTGTTTGTCCAAATTATGTTGCCATACCGCTGACAGATGTTTCAATTAAACCCTAACAGACAACTTTTTTACTGTGTGAACTATGTGGCTGCAAGTGTCTCACAAACCACACTGAACATTTTTTGCCATATATTTACACATTCTAACAATAATTATGCCTTCAAAAGAATGGAAATCTTTAAAGGTTCTTGCACTAATTCATCCATTAATCAGTCCATCTATTTATTAATTCATCTCAACCTATTTCTGCACAAACAAATACACCGGCACTTCTTTCTGCTTCCATTTCACATGAGCGGAAGAAGATTTTTGGTTAGCAAACAAAGAATTTTTTTCTTTCAACTTGATTCACAAGTTTGTATTGAGCATGTGACCTTTGCTACAATAATGAATCAATCCATCAGCATCTGAGACATAGAGATGGTGAAAAAAGAGCATGAAATCTGAATGGGTAGGAAACAAAAACAATTCAAAGAAGGTTTTAGGTGTTCAAAGTGGAAATCTGTGCACTTCATTGTAAAATGTGATAACTAATTCAGGTTAGAGGCATAACCACAAACTTAAACAAAAGCTTGTTGTTTTTGCTGTTTAGGCATACTTCCTGCAATTTATTTAATTACATTTACATATTTATAGGTGGCTTCAAAATTGCTCAGGGTGAAGTGTTGTGTGTATATGAATTACTTTTACAGCCAGTTGAGGGTTCTTATTGGAGCCATCTGGTGCTCACGTGTGAACTTTAACTCTGGTTACACCGCAGACACCTGTCTATAACAGGCCTATCTACCCACCTGTAAATATCATCAGGGTTTATAGAGTAACACCATGGACCAATTAGCCATGCAGGTTAACATATCCAGCTCTGTTTGGGAGCCTCTGAACCCCAGTGCTGTTTTTGATGAACAAAGACTTTGACGACACAGTTCCCCAAACTGGGCCCCTTATTCCGTTATTGCTTCCTTCTGTGCCTTTGCATTATATAATACGAACAGTTTGAATAGCAACAGAGAGAATGAAACTGGGCCATGAAAAACTCTTTTTTAAATGGAAGTGGGTCAACTGTACAGTCCAAAACTGCTACAAAATGACATCAATTTTAGCAATTATTAGAGACAAAGTTTGAACCAGAGATCACCCAAATAGCTTAAGGAGTGACTACTTTTGCATTGTCTAAAATAGATTGAAAACCAATTTAGGCGTTCATAATACAGTACTTTGGAACGCCAAAGCACATTCATGGATTACACTCGGGGAACAACTCCATTCTCAAATTAGTGTCCTTTCTTTAACAGCCTGTAGTCTTCAAATCCCCAAACCACCTTTAGTGCAGTTCACAAATGAGGCAATTAAATTTGGGGTTTCTAACTCCTTTGAACTACACCTTCTGTTTGAATCCTTTAATATCCCAACAGTGGGTTCTCAAAGCTCATCAGGCCTATTTAGGACCTTGGGCTCCCTTTTTAACAGGGACCACCAGCTCGCTCTTTACTCTGTCATTCATTTCCAGGGGGAGATGCATAGAGAGGGGGAAATGAAGATTTGAGCAATACCTTATGTCTTTCGGAGGGAAATTTCCCATGTGTTTTCAAAAAAGGGATTAACGCTTGGATGTGCTTGTTCCAATTCCCCGATCCGTCCCACCACATCTAATCTCTTCTTCTCCTCTCATGCCTGTGTTTAGGTTAGCTCTGGATCAAGTTGACTGTGATCCAATTAGCATCTAACACCATCTAAAATACTACATATGCTTCTGCAATGTAACGTCAAGTCTGCTTGTTTCGTATGGCCCACAGCAGCAGCATATACTTTCACCTAACGTACACCCTGATGTGTCGGCAATGGCAACGGAGAGAGTGAACAAGCCCAAGAAACAAATAATGAGCTAATGAATAGTGGAGTTTAAGAGCAGTGAGGGAGATGTCAGGAGGGGACATTTGTAACCAGATAACCGGATTTCACACAGCTTGCACTGATCCTATTTATTACCGCCCTGAGAAACACATAAGGTTAGATGGAATTTCATCAACTAATTGGCCATCTTCTGATAACTTGATGTCCTTTTTTCAGTAAGCATTTTTTATTTGTATAATAACTAAGTCAAGTAGAAGCCATGGTAAAAAATGGCATCCATTTTGCTGTTGTGTTGACTTTTGGGTGTTCTTTTATTCAGATTTTTAAATAAGTCTGTTATTTGACATCACAATGACTGGATCGTGCTGGGAAAATTGCCTTGTTAGGCTATTTTTAAAGTAAAAAGTTCTAGACTTGTGTACTATTCAATTCACTTTTTCTCCTAGGGGGCACTTGGGTCGCTAGTCAGTAGTGTATGTTTTTGACAGTCAGCCTTAATTTATTGAATTCTTCTGCCCCTTCACTTGTGCGGTGTGTTCATAATAATATACAGATGTTCGATAATGTTTGTAAAAGGAGTAACAGGCACACTAACATTGAAAAATAATTTATTTCAGAAATGTACTGTGTTTATATATTCATTCAGATTCTGCATGATAAGCTTCTGATGCGTACAATAAAGTCAACCCACGGAGAAATAAAGATGAGCATTTTTTTCTTCTTTTTTTAAGCTATAAAGTCTAGAGCACACCACTGATTCTTCACTATAGCGATTATGAGTATGCCTGACCAGAACAATGCCTAGGCTTGGTGGCGCTACTCCAGGCAGGTTTACAGTTGCTGCAGGACAATCTTTTAAAAAAACAGACACAGTGAATGATCTGTAAAGCTTACACATAAAAGTGTAATCATCCGCTCCTGACAAACACTCTTACACAAGCATACATTAGCATTTTGGACTCACACCTGGGGAGTACAGTGATTGATTACACAAAAGGGAAAGAGGTGAGGCATTTTGATGACATCATTTCTTGGCGCAAAACTCAGCGCCGCTTTGTGAACATGGTTGGCAAAAGAACAGTTATACCATCAGGAAATAAAGCAGGAAAAATCCACCTAATGAAATCATACTTTTCAGAAGAACCAGCAGAAGAACATACTCTACTGTAGCAGTCCCCAACTATCGTTGGCTGGTTAGGCTCGAAGCATTTCAGCCAACATTTGCTGAATGTCAATATTTGAGACATGGGGTGAAAAAATGCCAGGATGTGTATGCAAATCAACAGAGCCCATGTTGGATTAAAAGGAGACCCTCGTTGTGGTATGATGCCAATGTCAAAGACACCGCCAGCTGTCCTTTTGGTGCCGAATGTCATAAATACATGTTTATAAATCAAGGCATCATTGTAACACAACTCACAAAAAAACTTGAACATTTTCACTTGAACAGATATACACCTGTTTCACATCCATTTGATCCTTCAGGCACTGCACAGTCACTGACATTTGTCCAGCTTTGAACAATAATTGTCAGACTGTCTTTATTTGTGTGCACGCTCTTGGCCAAAAGAGCTGTTTCCACGAAAACCCATGATTATATCCCCATTGTCCACTGATGTCTGAGTCCCAAGACATTTTAAATTGTTCGATTTGGCATAATTCATGTTTCTATCGCAATCTTTTTTACATCCTTGTTCATGTTCCAATCTGAGCAAACGTATCCTTAGTACTCCGCAATATGGCTCCAACAGATTTTTATAGTCTCTATCGGTGCGTTCACTGGAGGCAGAGACTGCACTTAAGTACTGTATACTGTATACCTACTATATATATAGTATATATATTTATATATTTATATGCTTGTGTTTTCAAAGATTGGTACCACTTTGTACAGAATCAGCGATAACTTAGAATATTTTTTTTTAAACTCATGCAAAGACCAAAATAAAATAAAAGTTATTGCAAATGTAAAAGTGATAGAAGAACTCAAACTCTACATTGGCATTCAATGTAACAAAAAAATTGCTTGTAAATCCTAGTGTACTGTATGAAAAAAAAAAAAATGAAGAATGAAATAACCAAAGATGGAAATGACAATGACTTGATTAGGTTGCCTTTCTTTGATAAAACATTGATATTTTCACAAATCTAAATGTTCGTTTAAGCGTTTTTCACACAAAGGAAGAGAAGCCAGCGATTGGGGCCCGTGAGCCCGGGGCTAGGCTGCTCGGTGGCCTGTAGAGGGTGCTGTGCTGGCTGGGGGGGTTGGAGCTCTGCTGGGACGGAGTGGGAGTCCGGCTGCCTTTAGGCCTAAACAGGCTTCCCTGGCCTTGTGGCTGACCCTGGGCTTGCTGAGGCTGGGGGGTCGGTGAACTGAGCTGGGGGGGCAGCGGGGTAGCGGTGGTAGTGGTGGCGGCGCGCAGTGGTCCGGTTCGCCCGATTCGGACTCGGTGTAGCTGTAGGCCTGCGCTCGGGATATGCCTTTCTGTTGGCGCCGCCAGGAGTTGTAGTAGGTGGGGTCGCTTATGTAGTGGTTGACAAAGGAGTGGGTCTTCTGGCGGTTGGGGTCCACCTCATATTCACTGTCACTTCCCTGTGGGACAGAGAGCACAGTTTGAAACGTTTTTAACACATTCTGCAGTGAGTTCACGTGGGACAGTTAGAAATACCATAAATGCAAATGAACATGGGGTCATTGAAATTTTACACCTACAACTCACACCTACTTTTGACACAGACATGCACACACAATTTCTTACATTTACTACACAGCACAGACACACATGGACACCAAATGGTGAAATGGTCAAAGCATGGAGAGATGGCTTTATATTCGAGCGTGCAATGGAAATGGACCATCAACACAAGATGGCTAAGGTCAAATCTTTTTCAGGGGTTTTAACCCTAATCAGCCACTGAATCATGTTACTATATGTTCAGCCATAAAAAAACATCTTTGTATCCACAGCACCAGCAACATGGGGTTTGGTGTTGTATAACAAAGTTTTCTACAGGAGCTCGTAATGGGGGTCTGAGGGAGAGGATTGATGGGGACAATAGGAACCTAGGAACATTGAAAGCAGGCAGCCACGGGAACCTCACCAAATGCAGTGGAAGTGTATGTAGGCCACCTGTCCCATGTGAAAACACCAGCGCCTCCTATGGGTGGACAAAACAATGGCGTTTACAGTACAGAATCAGCTTATATTACCGTCATGATGATGAAAGTAAAAGAATGACCTTTGGTGGAGTAGTGTTTAAAAGTTACACAAAGTTGCAATGCAGTCTCTCCAATGGTGTTTTTCAAAGGAGTTAATTGTAAAAGCACATTTATAGTTTCTTATTTCATGCCTTAATGCACAGTAAAGTTAATTTGGATTCCATTTCACCCATCTGCACACTACTCACAGCACTCTCACAGCACTGACCCTCTACCTTGCTGCAAGCTGCGGCTGAAACACTATTGTATTTGTGTCAAGTAACGTTCCATCTGTCAAACAAGAAGCATCGCGATGGCTCAACAAATGGGGGGTAATGCTCACGGTCAACTAATTACAATGAAAGGTAGCGGCTATTTGTTAAATTCAACACTGATTAATTACCCGATCTCCATGAACTAATGTTTGCAATCCACAGTCAAAACTTTTCCCTTTGCTCTGTTTCCTCACCCATTTTCAGGTGGCCATCTTCTCTGAGAAGGTTTTGTTTGTCAGACTACCCAATCAAGAAGCAGATATGCAAGTCAACCAGCTGGTCGACCTGCCAGCTTAGGGTAAAAATTGGCTGTTAGGGTTATCCTGGGCAAGAACAAATGTTGGCTATTACTATACTACTATTACATTACTGCAGCAAATTCAACAATAATACATCTCTTTACAGAAGTTCATAGGAGTAACCTAAGTTTACTATCTAGCTAGCTTTGAGTAGTTGCTGTGTGTGAGTCAAGTATTTTGATAAATAATTTTAAAAATGTACATATTTTTTCAAATTCAAAGTCAAAATGCAATAAGCTGACATTGATGTAAAATGGCACATCATAAATAACTATAAAATGTTTTTTTTATCAATGTGCAACAAATAAGGACCACCCTTTTTATAATGATTTTTTTTTCTGATATTGGAAGTTTGTTGGCACACACTTCAGAGGATACAATCTAAAGCCATGCTCTCTTGCTGCATATTGCACTGCACACATGTGATGCATATGGCTCTAGGCTCAGGTTTCGTGTGCCTCAGTGTGCTTCATGTCCCCTATGCCATACCTCTATACATACTCTGTTTTATACATCTCAGCAGAGATTCTAAATGGTAAAATTAAAAACACATGGCAAATTATACTAAAGTTTTCGGAACATGTTTGGGTATATTATAATTACTATTCAGGCATTACTTTCATGTTGCAATTTATTGATCATTCTGTACCAAATTAAACACTTCAAAGAGTGATCTGGATCAATAGCTGCGTATGTTTGTGTGCATCTAATAATGTTAGCAGCCAGTTCTAAGCACTTGGGGCAAACCGCTGATGAAAAGCATTCCGGTCATGCCAGTGCATTTAGCAACACAACAACACAATAACAAGATCCATTCACAGTGGACCTTATCTACTTCAAGAGTTATTACCTTACTCTAAAAGAATGAGCGCCCCACTGAGAGATGAACCACCACTGCTCTTATGTACAAAAACATTACATCCTAGTGTTGACACAGGGAATCAAATCCTTTTCCTGTTGTTAAACAAATGTCTTGAAATGTGCTCTAATCCTTGTCTTTGGATCTTAACCAGTATTTGAAATAGCTGTCTGCACTGGAATACATGGATACTTGGAGGAGTGCCATATAGAGGGAGCACAGTCCTTGCAACAGCTCCTTGCGTCAACTCATTACAAGCTAATTACGAGTGCCGAATGCTTGGGAAAAAACAGCCTTCAGGCATAAAATGCAGTGCTGCACTTCAGCCTCGGGGGAATCTTATTTACCCAAGAAGAAGTGGAAGATGGACACCTACAGCTAGCATCAGTAATTACGTTTTGTATTATTATGGTGTTAAATTAGGCAGAAATGCAATCAATCCTGGTAAGTAGTTAAACCATTTACAGCTGTTTATTTTCCATTTGACAAAGTTTCCTATTTACAATGTATAACTAGGATATGCAAAGTATCCAAAGTGTCCAAAGTTCATCATTAGTGCATACATTTGACCTTTGACCACTTGTGTGATTGCATTATCAATGCTGACATGCTGTATTCTTCACTAATGTAAACTGATCTAGCAGTATGCAGCATATTATCTGTGGATTATGGGGAAACTCCTATTTCAAATTCCTATTTTGAAAAAGCATGAAGAACTAACAAGCAAAATAATATATCCCTCTGACCGGGAGCAGATGTCTTATACCGCAAAAAATCAGTGTCGGTTGAAATGCTGGCTACATTGGGAATGTCTTCACCACTTTTCAAAATGATTGAATCAAACACATTTTTATTATATATATTTTATTACATTAGCTCTCTATGAAGAAAACTGCCCAACAAAATGTGACAGCAGTACACCAGAATTTTAACAAATTTTCTCAATGGAGTCTGTTGGCTCAAACAACAAAGAAAATGAGAACGTGTTTATGTCTGCTGGTACCCTCCATGGAACACAATTTGATAAGAACCTCACACAACCCTAGTTCAAAACTTACACTTAAACTTGTCATTACTTTAATGACGGGTCGGGTTGGTGCAGCTCACTTTTAGAGGCGTTTCTATTGTCAAAAGTGGCATGAAATGTCCCGAATAACCACGTGGCTTAAGACTTTGGTGGAATAAGACTGAGCCTTTTCTGGTTAACTGGGCACCCATCCCCCTTAAATTAATTCATGCCCCAACCCAGAGTGGGTCAGTTCTTTGTCCTTCAGTTATGGATTATTGCAGAGGAAGGGAGACGAGGGGGTTCTGTCCATGTCACTCTTATTGATTTAGTGAACCCAGCGGGAGTCACACAGACAATAAAAGTTTATGGGCTGGAGGGAGATTATAAAAATCCTGACACATTTGAGCGCTCACATTTTTTATGTGTTTATTTCAATTCACGGTTGGTAAAAGAACCTGAGGGCAGGAGGATGAGTTTACTGAGGCATGTTGGGATATCCTTTATTCGTGTTGGATTTAGTTATCAAACTCTTTAAACTTTGTCCACCAACTATCCTTTCAGCCATCTTCTTCCGCTTATCCAGGGCTTTACCCTGCGGAGAAAGCTCATTTTGGCCGCCTGTATCCAAGATCTTGTCATGACCCACAGCTCATGACCCACAGCTCTTGACCATAGGTGAAAGTAGGAACTTAGACTAGTACTTTTTATATACTGGAGCTGCCAAAAAAACTGTATGTGAAAATGAACACTGGGATAGCTCATTAAATCAGAGCAAATAAAAGTAATACAATACACCATTACTATTAAAACTTGAATGTAAAAATATTAACAGGGTAAAAAATGGATAATTAAGCTATTTTAAGCTACCAATCAGGTGACCAGCGGGTAGTCATTTGATGTTTTAGTGGCTCCATAATAGCGACTCTGTAACTTTTCAGAGTGTATAACCACTAAAAGACTAAAAGAGACAAATGGTTTTCATAAAAATCCTTATTGTAACATAGATTTGTGTTGATGACTCATTTTAGTGGGATATATGGCCCCTTGAAATGTTAGGATGCCCTGAATCTCAACATAGTGGAGAATCTGTCAAACCAGGTGTACTTTGTGAATCAAAGAGGGGTTCCTTTTCTTGTTTTATGTTAAAGAACCATCAAAATAAATCAAATACTATTGTTGTAAGGTTCCATATTTTGGGGTAAAAAGTTACACAGTGTTGGTTTATCTTGAAATAATGTTACATATGTCTATATTCCTGTGATAAAATATAAAAACACAGATATTGTAAAATGCATTGAAAGATAATTTTCCATAGAAATTATGGTTCTCCACTTGACTAATATTGTAATATCTTGTAAAATCTTCGCTTGTATATATTGAAGATTATTGTAAGCAGCAAAACATTGTTCATTCATCATTTAATCCATCTTCATGGTCTAGACTCTATACCTATACTCTATATGTTGTTGTTCTTCTGATCATTTTCCAAAGCAACTCAAGCTAGTTTCATCTCCCATTACATCTCTTTTACCCACTTACTGTCATCTGCCTTATGGAACTGGAAAATAATTCCAAAATGTAATTTATTTGTGGCCATAATTTTCCTTTGCTTCGCCCGTGACATCATCTTCAGATTGAGCCAGTTACAACAAAGTGGTGTGTTGTCAGCAGAGGCAGTGCACAGAATACAGATGGTAGCCTCTGTTGAGTCTCAGCCAGTAAAGTTACAGCAGTCTGACAGACAGGGGAGTGGAAAGAAAGAGCATGTGAGCCAAACCAGACACTTTCATTTTTCTCCCTCTGAATGCCACTCCGCAGAGAGACAACAATCTACAATCCATCTCTGACTCAGAGATTAGATCATCTGTCTTGGACTGGTTTCGGCTTTAAATGACACACAAAGACACTGCCACAGAGACAACCGTGGAAAATGAGAATCCACACTGTAAGGAAAAAGTCAATAGGGTTCTACCTGCAGGGGAGCAAAGTGGTAATGGTGGCCTTGTTGCCTTGCCAAGTCAATGTTAGCCTTCTTTAAATCCTCTTTTGAGGAGGAGTACAATAGTCACCCTCTACCTGCTGGGGTAGGCCCAGGGGACTGAACAGGACACACAGCACAATGGAATACTGATAGGGCAAAGTTATCTGCTCAATAAAACTTCAAAGGGCATTCCTGGGTTTTTCTGCAGCACCATTGGGTGTTGATATGGTGAGCTGTCAGGGGCAGAGCAGTTGGGATAGAGGCAGGGTTTTGTGTCTTTTTTAGACCTTCAAAGGGCTGTCAGTCCCCCCCAGAATTCGCAGGCAAGCATCATTGTCGCAGCCTGAGATGAGGATGAGGTAGATACCTGATCAAGGCAGTGTTTGACAAAGCACAAGTGCAAGCGGTAGATATGTCAGGGAGGTGGCGACACGCCGAAATGCTTCATTTTAGAGACGCTGCGAAAGTTCCTGTCCGTAGAAGCTCATTGTGGAGAGACTTTTATTTGATCTAAAAACGGGACTCGGGAACTGATAAGACCAGGTGAAGAGGGATTTCTGACGAGGAATGTATTTAGCTAAAATATGTTCAGAGATAATTTGGGCACCATACAGAGCAAAGAATTCCTAGATAAAAGGAAACTCTGAGGAAACTGAGGGAATTTAATACTCCCCTTTCGCCGCATCCCCCAACACTTTCATGTGCCTCAGATCAAAACCAGACTGCAGACCGCAAGTCACAAAAACACAAAGATTTATAGAGTGACAAACAAAAACAGAAACAACATACAGTATGTATAGACATATAAAAGAGCAGACTGTAGGACAGAGAAGAATGAAAGGAAATCAGAGACATGAGGTAGGTGGCACGAAGACAGATCAATGGAGACAGAGCAGAGGCAGATGGAGCGGCACACTATTGATCGCAGTTTGTTTGTGGAATTGTAAAGGTAAAAAAGTCAAAGACATTGTGGCACAGGTTTTTGACCATCTACCAAAAACCTGATAAGTGCTGCTTTGAGACTTAAAAGAAGACTGAGGCTGAACCAGAAAGGTTGGACCGCCGGCCTCTGCTTGGAAAATAAACTTCAAATACGTCATTTGTTCTAAAATAACATTTACAAAAGAACACACGGTAGCTGCTGTCTTACATAACAAGTGCCGTGACTGAAATCAATGGCCTGAATCTAAGGTGAATGTTTACGGAGGGACATTCTCCACAGGTCAGCGGCTGATGCACAAACTGCTTTGCCGCTGATGTGCTAAGCCATTAATCTCTCCTCTCTCCATCTGCGTTTACACCAGCAATATCTTATGTGTTGTAGAGGCTCAATGCATTTCGAATGACGGAGAAAGGACACCACGTGGACAGTGTGACATAAAACACAACAAGCCGAATATGCAGGGCTGAATTCATTGAGGAATTCAAAGAGATGACAGTGAGGACACAGACTGGTACAAACATATAACACAATTAGTACAGGCAAGATTTAAAAGCAGTGAAATACACACAGAATATATTAGGTTTACTGCACCTGAGAGTCTGAAATCTCTGAAGGCTTCTCAGTAAGGCTGCTGCTTTCGGCTGGTATTAGATCGTTGTATTTTGTACTAACGTCTTCGTCTGAATAGTGAAGGCTGCCAGGACTTGGCCTTGGAGGAGACCTGGTTAAACAATGGATAAAGATAGGCATTAGACGGACAAATTCATGTTGGTTTTAGCATGTTGCACAATTGAAAACTGGCTATGGAAGACAACAAACATATAAAACAAGAGATGAATAGACAGGGAGCTGCTGGTATCCCACAGCCAAAGGTGCTCGTGGAAGGTCAAAGACAACTTTAAGGAACACAAGATCCAGGCACTCAGTTGATTTAGTTGGGGCCGGAGACACTTAAAACACTTGAGATATATTTTTAACATAAAAAACCTGTTGGACACTGGCAATAAAAAGAATCACTTTTGTGGTGCAGCTTGTAATTGTTGTTTCTATGACAACTCATAACTGCTCTGACCAATGTTGTGTCAAAGTGGTTATAAGTGGTGTAAGGCAATGAAAGAGCAACTCTCAAGAAACTTTTATGATTTGCTCGAGGCGAGACCTTTGTGTATCTTCAAGACTCTGCAAGAAAGCTTTGGATAAACTTTGTGTTTGATTGCTCTCAGACTTTTTAAGCTGTTTTGGGTTAATTTGAAGATAGAGTTGCAGTTGGCATGGCTGGGTCACACTTTGTAACATTTTGTACAAGCATTATGTTCCACAGCAGACAAGATTTACAACATATTCAGAAAGAACCCAGTGAAAACGTTGGGAAAAGGAGGTTATGTACCAAAAGCCCGAATAAGAGCAAATTAAAAACTGCTCAAATGAACCATGCAGATTGGTGCTAATGCATGAAGATTGGTTTAATTGTTGTGAAAATTTCCCAGGAAGCAATTTGAAAATATAAAGTTCAAGTGGTCCAAAATATCCTTAGTTTTAGACTGATTTTTATCAGACTCTGTTTATTGATAAAATCTAGAAATTGGAGAGATCGAATAAGCCCCAAGATACAGTATGCCATGAAATTATTCTAATATTCCAGCAATCCCAATTCACTTCTTTATTTAATTATGAACCCCACATGTAGTTAAAATTCATTTTAACCTTCTGTGGAGACATAGTTAATTTGTAAAGGGATTTTGAGTATTTCTCAGCCCTCAATGACATTTGATGATACAACGCTGAGCGCTTCCTTTCAAGTTCTCATGTATCACTGTGTGAGTGTGTACCGATGAGGCTTTATGGGGATCATGGGACACTCATGAGATGGCTGCCTACAGTCAGTGGCTCCTGGAATGAATAATTCCCCCTCATCCGCTCTTCACTGTGGTCTGCGGAATGTCAAACCTCTGGACCCATGTAACTAAATTATAAACTGTGATGCTCAGTCAGTCAACAAATGAAGGACTATGCTCAGCTCTGGTAAATCACAGAGGAGTGACACTGTCCAGGGCATGGATCTGTGATCAAACATGTCATCCAGATAATGATGTGTTGGCCCTGGGAGATTGGAGTGGAAGCTTCATTCATGAATATATGATTTAAATTCAAATGCATGCATTGTGTGGTCACTGGATACAGATTTGAGAGCGTCTGACTTAATAGTATTGAATTTGGTTATTGTATCTAAATTATGTGCTGATTAGTCTGGTGTTCTAGTTGAGCTGATGGTAACACTTTATTTGACACTACACTTGATACATTGTATCTACCTCATTGAGTACAATGTAACACACTGAGTAACTGTAACTGTAGTAACATACATACCCTAATCCTAACCCTACCTACAATATGTAAGTACACATAATTTCATTATGTATGTACAATGTAGTTACATGTTATTACAGTTTGTTACACTGTGTGTTACATTGTACTTAATATGGTAGATACAATATATAAAGTGTAGTTTAAAATAAACCAAGCTGATTTTGTACTTAAGATTTTAGAAATATGTGTTATATAGTTTTTATCAACCAAAACAGACAACTCTAAACCTAACCTTGACATTACCGTGCAACTTACCATCGACTGAAAATTAACCTTTAGCTAGTGTATATCTGGCACAATATACATTCAATTATTTTTCCAGTATGATTAGGAAATAGGTAGATTTAGGCAGAAAGGGCAAAAATATGGTTAAAGAGAACCGGCAGCTAAAAAAGAATGAATTCTGAAAACACAGACAAAGAAGTCTGTGAGATCCTGGAAAATATGTCCAAAAATGGTATGCTGTAGCCAGGGGTGCTTTATGTAAACAGATGAGGGAAAACGTCCTCACTGCCTGAGCTGCTTCGTTCTTTCCACTGTCCCTGGTCCTGTTAAACAAACACCCATCTGTTTCTGCTGATTGGTGCTGGTTTGGCAAAGCGTACAGGGACACACAGACTCCTACTCACTTTCCAGGCCACAGTGTCGGCCACCAGCCGCTGCCAGCGGAGCTCGGGCTGCAAAAACAGCAGCTTTGCACATGAGACCACATTTGCATAAGTATTTCCCAAATAAATGCAGTACATTTTTGTATGGTGTTTGAAAAAATGTTATGGGTAAATTCCAACAGTATATAGGGTTGTTTATTTAAGGTCCAGAAAAATAAAAAGTCCTCAGGGAAATTAGGAAGTAAGATAAAACTCAATTAGGTTATAATAAACTGGATTAGGAGTAAATCACTTGAGAGGAAAGTAAAATAAATGATATGATTATACTTATTTATAGGCTCATAATTCTGTTTTTTCTAGATGTCAACATGTGTACAGAAACTATATGAGTTACTGTAATTTAAAATTAAAGTTATCCTCACTTGTAAGTCGCTTTGGATAAAAGCGTCTGCTAAATGACTAAATGTAAATGTAAATGTAAATGGGTGTGGCTGGCCAGGCTAAATGAAATGCATAGAGAAAACACTTGTTAGCACTAACTAAACTAACAATGTGCAATCTTTAGTGTAGTAAGGATGTATTAATGTGTCAGATTTACACATATTTCTTAACTTTCTAAAGCACCAGAAACTATTGGAATTCTAAAAACGTTTTTAAAAGTACTCAAAGTGTAAGGCAGTTTTCAAGTAGGGTGGCTTTAACTTTTGTTGGATGTATAAAATGTAAAAAAATGTACATGACTTTCCTCTGGAGATGCCACTCTTCTCTGATATAATCCCACTCAGCAAACATCGCAACACACGGTTTTTAGCACAACCCTGCGATTCTGTGTGCACTCATATTCCCCAAAGGACTCTCCACTGTAACCTTTGGCAACATGCATTCCTCTGCAGTCCTTGCACCAAACACCTCTTCTAAAAGCCAAACAAAGCCGGGGCTTATTGTGAGCCCTTTGGGACATTATGATAAACTGCCTGTTTAACAACATTGAGAAACCTCGGACCACTTTCACCCCATCTCCTTGACTCTCGAACACAGCTGAGTGAGGCGTAAATTATTTATTGGCTCTCGGGCTTGGACGTAGAAGAGTCCACTTAATCCTCTTTCTGTCGGCGGCACATCGCTATAAGAAATAAGAAGCAGGAGGTGAAATCAAACCTGCCATGAGTTGTTAGTCATTATTGGCGTCCTCGTTCCGTGAAGCCGCCTGTGGTGTACAAGAGCTTTGTCACTTGAGAGTTTTTAAAAACATGCTAATCCAATAAAATACTCAGATCTTTTGTGTCGTGAGCGTCAAAGAAATAAAGGATTCTGTAAAAGTTTTATTTTTATTTAGATTGTTTATATGAAGTGAATTCTCAAGCTTTCCAATTATATAAAAAATTTAATTGCAATATTGTTTCTGGTACTGCTGGCTTCATAGCAATTTACTGGTTCATTTTAAAATGTAAGCCTACATTTTTTATTGTGAAAGCAAATAAATAAAAACAATAAAAAAAAAAAAAATACTTTAGCTGTTGTTGATTTTCATTAAGCCAAACTGATGTTTTTAAAGATGTTTACCACCACAGAACCTCACGGAAGGTTCTGTGGAGTCTTCTCAGCTCAGGTGTCAGTCAAAGTGACGTTTTCCCATTTAATAAACTATTGTTCATTCTGTGTTCTGTGCCTTCTTCTCTTAATGACTTAATTTTGTAAATGAATGCCCTGGATGTGTAAGAATCTCTACAGAAATACAGTCTATGTTTACACCCAGACAATAATTTGTCTCCTTACATTTTGCAGCTCACTATTTGCCCTTGCTGTTCTGAACACACACTGTCTGACCTCAATATCGTGCTAATCTCTTTCCAAATTCAACCGTAAACGGCATTAGCTCACACTGTCAAACACAGGTCTGGATTAGGACTAGTACAGTGGGATCAGGGAGCTGTTTGATTTCTGATCCCGGTTTAAGGCAGGGGACTTTATCCTGTCTTTTGTATTCAGAGTCTAGAAACCAAGGTGCAGCATTAATGTCTAATCGCTGGCTCAGGTGTGAGGATTTCAACGTCTCTACAGTGCGGCTGAGTTCAAAGAGCGCTGATTTGAAAAAAAGTACATCTGTGCATTCTTTCACTCCCAGCCTCCCCTCTTTCAAAGTTGATGCATAATTGGAAGCTGCCTGGAAGCCCCTCAAAGACCTGAGCCAACTTTGATCAACGCTCAAGGACGCGCACATATGCACACGCAATTTCAAAGATCAAAAATGATTTCTACTAATACTGTCAAACACAAAACAATGCATTTATTTCATCTTCATTCATGAACAGAGAGAATTTTAGCTTTCGGAAAACATCAGAGTGCACCTGTCTCTTCCAAATATATTTGCTCAGTGATATGCATCTGCAGTACAGTCCCTGATGACAAACCAGTCTTCAACACTGACTTTAAATCCATCTCTTACCTTCAAAGGTTTACATAATCGAAGGCAAGAAAACGAATTCGAACTTGGATTTAATGCACATGACTAAGTCTGTGGAGTCTTCTCAGCTCAGGTGTCAGTCAAAGTGATTGGTTTAACACAAGGCATGTCTTCTGCAGGCTGCATAACTGGCAGCTAGACATTTCATCGAATACAGAAGCTCATTAAAAGAGATTCACGAGTAAGTCAAGTTATATAGTATTTTTAAATAGTGGTAAAAACATTCTTGATGTCAGACAAGGTTTTTTTCTACTGCCGTAATGACTTTCGGCATGAGGTAAAGTTTCTCCAATTACTTTAGCATATTGCTTTTTAATTTACATTTCAAACTGAGCCTCTAGCATCCTCCTCATGTATTACGTATTTAAGTCAATTTGTGTAAGATATACCGACCTGGTATAGACGCCGTTCTTTCGACAAAAGGAGTTTTTGACAGAGAGCCGTCGGTTGTTGAGCTCCAGAGCGGGGAAGCGGCCCTCGTCCAGGCTCACCATGTCTCCGTGGGTCAGAGCGTTACAATTGGAGTTGTTACCTGGACACACGTACAGAGACACTGTGTCACCACAGGCCAAACAGACAGACAGACAGGTTAGGGACTGGAAGATCAAGTGTTAAGCGAGGGCATAATACCGTTACAGCTAAATAATCATTCAAGAGACTCTTGAAATTTTTTCCAATTAGTGAATTTGAGTAGTCTTATATTAGTCAAGGGATTGGGTTTATAAATCTTGTACAGGACATTGGTCTCCTGAGGTTGGTTTAGAAATGAGTTAGACCAACGTTAGGTACACAAATACACATAATAGAAAAGATGAATTTGTGTACTAACCAAAGACTGCAGAAAAATGAAAAGATAATTTTCTGAAGGAGAATCTCAGAAGTGAGGGCTGGCTCCAAGAACTCCCATTAAAAATGGTGCAAAAAGACATTTCTGTTAGCCCACATTGAGAACAAATGAGCAGCTTGACCATGTGAGACCAGCTTAAAGACAACTTTTCAATGCTACTTTTTAAATGTGGATACTTAAAATGCAATGATGAAATTGTGTTTGAATATCATCAGTGGTTGTTAGCAACACTTGTTTATATCGCATCCAAATACGGTAACCACTTATGAATTCATATGTGACTTTATTTGGTCTATTACTGTCTCAGGTCTTAAACTGCAGCTTATCTCTTTAAATTATGTCTTTTTTATGTAACATATAAAATTAATATGCACTTCTCTTTGTGGAATAATTATATAAATAACACTGCATAGTGACACCCAGGTAGAACCCCAGAAAGTTAGAATGTATAGATGAGTATATGAATATGAATATCTGTATTAACCACATAAACCTTACATCATATAGGTCTGCTTTAATAAAATATAACCCAAAATCCACACACACATATTAAGATGGAATGATAAAATGACAATAAAAAATGAACTGCCCCTTTGTGTAAATATTGAATATGAATCACTCAAAATATTGATCAAGTGTCTGGCACTATACACTGCAGGACAGAGGCTGTAAAGTAGATTAATGTCGGGCAGTGCTAGAACCTGCACACAGGTTAAAACAACTGTCTGAGACCACAGTGAGGCCAGGACCTCCGTTGCTGCTCCGGGAGCTACTCCAGGTCAATTGGTGGTTATGCAAACACACAGTAAAAAGAAAAAACACTGGGTAGGTCCAGCGGGCCGGGCCAGATTCCTGAAGGGGGAAACGGAGGCATCTTTGAGCGTCTTTGTGTTGAAATGAGAGGGACCCCTTGTTTTCCCTCCATCAGTCAGAAAGATGGGCAGTGACCCGCAGGGACCCCCTCCTCAGCTTGGGCCTGGCAGCAACAACTAAGCCATTGCAGAAGTGCTGAGCTGTGAGGAAATACCCGCTGATGTCAGAGCTGCTCAGAATCTACAATTATACTCCATCTGCAGCCTTTCATCTGTGTTTTATTCATGTCTGGTCTGTCAATGGTTGGATTAATTTCAACGCCAGTTACCACCAGCAACAAGAGCTCCCTGCCTCGTATTTAAAGTTATAAATCTGTGAAAATGTTGCACTTATATATAAAACAGCAATCAATCAAATGGTCTTGTATTCAGGCATGTTATTCAATTAATTCACAACATTTGTGTGACATAATGATCATTACAAAATGTACATTAATGTAAATTTAACTACTGGCAAAGACTCTATCAAATTAACATAGAAGAGATGCTTTAATATTATCTTTGTTTTATGAGCATTTATTCTTTATTTTTTAAGCCACATACAGATAACGTGACCTAAAACCTTAAAAGTGCATTACGGAAGATCCAGAGTGCCACCTCTGGCGTGATCAGTACTGCATCCAGAGTCGTGCGTGTTGAACGTGCGCACACTTGGACGAGCACGAACAAACAACAACCGGAAAAGAATCTGCCAGTTTTGAGTTCGCTGGAGTCTCTCTTGAGTCTATTCCCTGTGTTCTCAAGATTTATTTTCAACTTTGCCGCTAGTGTTGCTTATGTTGCCATTCTGCCCTGCTTGTGGTTCTGTGTGTGAAAAATAAGGGTGTATGTGTGATGTAGTGAGTCAGGATGGGTATTAAGAGTGTAAGAGGAAGTAGAGGGGGGGAATGTATTTTTCCGCTTGAAGCTGTACGCGGCAAGTTAAGTGTGACACAGGTGTATGCTCCAGGAAGTGTTAGGAAGTAGAGTGCTGTTACGCCGTGAATGTATACTGTTTTTCCACTGTAAGGAATAAAAGCCCGAGTTCATTGTGAGAAGTAACCGACGTCTGACTGTTTTTGTGCTTCGGCTCTGTTAGCCCGGACCACTAGATGCAAGTTACCTGCCGCGAGCCAAGTTTTTGTATTTGAACCAGCTCGCTCCCAACTACGGTTCGGTGCGTGGAAGCTGAAGAGGTAACACTTAGTTTACTTATGGCGGCAAATCTGGAAGTGAAAACCAGGTAAACGAGCACATTACGTCACGTCCGCTAAAACAGCGCGGGAGGTTCATTCCTAAAACCGTCTCATTTAATTGACTGTACAGGCTTACAGAGGCAACCACGGAGAATTCAGATCAGGCTGATAAACTCGCCCCTTCGTTGTGCATGCAGCAGTGTGCACTCACCTGACTCTGACTTCTTGGCGTACTTCTTGCTCTGGCCTCTTATAATGAGGATAAAAACCAGCAGCAGAATAAAAATGAGGCCGACCAGAGCCACAACGACCAGGAACCACCACTCCTCGTAGAACGGAGGAACTTTTTGGGCTGAGGATAAACCACACAGTATTGGTAGTGTTAAGCAGATGAGAAAAGTGAGCTTATATTGTGTGCAGTGTTCTCAAAAACTCACCAGATATAGATGGAGAGGGCGGACTGGGAGATCCGTAGCCGTAGTCGTTCACTCCAATCACCCTGAAGTCGTAGCTGACGCCCTGCTTGAGCATGTCCATGTTGAATGTGTGCGATGTGGCCTCTCTGGGGATGTCCTTGATGAGAATATCCCATAATCCTTCATCTGTAAAAGGAGAATTTTAAATAAGTGTTGCATACTAAAGTCCACGGCATTTGTAAAGGATTTGGGGTGTCACTATGTCTTTTTTTTTTCCAACAAGCTGTTTGTTTGTGTAATAAAAACTCCAGCCTCATTGCCAACTCACGGGGTAATTCATAATTCTTACCAATATTACACAATTCATCAATTTCACAGCTCGCGTTAAATTTACAGCCACCAAATGTACATCATAAATACTTGTACAGCCATATTTCAAGTGAACTAATGGTAGATGTTCTGCTGCTTGCTTTGGAAACGCTGCCAGATGCCATTTATTACACGCTGGTGCTTGTAAACATCAATGTAAGTTTGACTGTTTTAATGGAGTATAGCGACATAAACAAGGAGCAGAGTTCATCTGTCATGCCGCCGACTTTGGAAAGTTTGAAAAGCTGATGTAATTTGATTTGGAAAAGTTGTAGTGTTAAAAGGGAGTTATTGGCATTAGAGTATGACGAAATGTGTTGAGTGGCTTTTCACTAGTGCTAACTCCACGGCTAATCCATGACTAAGTACCTCCTCCTCAATTACCCCATCCAAGTGCTGAAACCCATCTTCCTTGTGAGCATAATGCCATTCTTTAGCCCTTTTAACACAAGCCCAAGTCTGTCAATCACAACTGAAACCAGATGCCATTTGTCTCCATTGCAGCGCTACAATCAATAAGCCATTAACATTCCAGGGACAGACGCTGAAGCAGCAGCCAATGACACTTTACACCTCTTACCTTAAACACAGGAGCAAAAAAAGGTCTGTCGTAAAAGTAATTTATGAGGAAAGAAGAAAACCATAGACTATAAATAACGAGAGACAAAGATGCTGTTGTCTAAAAGTCAACCTGATGCTTCTGGTTAGAGGTGTGGCCATATCTTTTTTGACAGAGGGGGAGGTTCAGGTTAATGGATCAGGACAAGTCAATTAAATCCCTTGTGACAGATAAGTCATTGTAGATGTCAATCACATTATAGTATTACTGTAACTCTGCTGTATTCTATAGAGCTATAGTGTGTACAAAATGAGATACAAAAGAGATTCTTAAATTATTATAAAACTGTTTGTTTCAGTTGCCTTTAAGGGAACTCTGGAATGGTTTATTGTGACTTAATAGCTTTAAAAAAAAAAAAAAAAGCGGTAATAGCAATGTTTTTGAGATACAACAAAAGCTGAGGCAAAAACATGAAGCAATGAAGAGCTGAAATGCCTTATTAGTATTTGGTGCAGTCTTATGTTTTGTTTGCGGGAAACACAAAATGCTGATGTGAAGGCTTAGCTGACAAGGAGCTAACCACAATAGATGGGTTGTTTTCAAGTTGGTCTAAAAAAAAAAAAGATACAGACTACAAGTGTAAACACAAGCCAAAAGTATGTCAACCTGATGAACTGTTTTGCATTCTTCCCTTTTCACAAAAATCAAGTTAATTTCCTTTCCAGCTTCTACTTGTACTCTGACCCATAACAATAGAACTTAAAATGACCTGACCTTAAAATAAACAGTTAAAATGTGATAATGTTGGAGGCTGGATATTGACACAACTTATAGAATTTCACTAATGGCATTTTGAGTTTGGTCTTGGTCTATTTACAGCAGTGGTTGTCAAACCTTTCTTCAGTAAAAATGAACTATGACATTATTTTACACCAAGTACCCTCTATCAGCACAAAGCCTCAGTTGGCAAAAAGAGGTCCAATAGAAAGTTGTACCATCAGTGAATAATTCTGAACTCTGTAACTGAACAACACTTTCAAATTTAAAACTTATTTCAAATGTTATTAACCCATAACTAAATTTATGGTAAATCTATTCCTTAGCTCTAAAATGTTGGATTTAATCTGAATAATCTGAATTGATTGAACCAAGCAAAAAACTGTAAAACTCAATCAGTAAAACACAGAGTTTTCTTCCCCAGGAGTTTAGTAAGAAAACGTCATGGAAGGTGTATGGCTATCAGCTCTCAGCCTCAGGAAGGGAAGCATCAGTGAATTTGAACCTGGGTGCGCATCAATGCGCTCTTGTGCTTGGCCGTTCTTTCCTCACGCTGTCTCTGCATCAGCGCATCCAGGTTAGACGGTAAATGTGCTCCTCTCTCTCAGGAAAAGAACAATGTAGCGCAGTTTCTCATATTTTTAAGACACACATTTTTTGTTACTGTTACTATTCTTTGAACAACACACACACCTGAGGGACGAGCTTCGATGACATAGCGTGTGATGGGTGCGCGTCCTGGGTCCCCGCTGGTCCACTGGATGGTCAGGGCCGACCCATGACGTGTGATAAACGGCTCACCGGGAGGTCCTGGTGCTCCTGATGAACAATAATAAAGTAATGAAGACACTTTTGACAAAAAGGTGAAGCAAGTCTGTGTTTGGTGAACAAAGTACCTTCTCCTGGACCGGTGGTGATGTTAGCCTCCACCTCAGGCCCAAAGATAAAGGTCTTGGCCCGGATTCGGAAGTTGTAAGTCACACCTTCTGCCAGGTCTCTGAGCTTTAGCCAAAGCGGGCCACTCCCCTTCACGTCCACCGTCACGGTCTTACTGACCCCTGGGGGGGAGGGGGAGTGAAGACAGTCGGCACAGGCCACTGAAGAGTCTAGACAAACACACCACATTTAGAGGAGTTCTTACACAAGCCGGGCATCGTGGGACACACTCGCCACACGCCCCAACACACAGACCCAATGGATTATTATTATAAACAAAGATAGGACTAAAATTTGAAAATATATCTATGATGATATATTTTTTAAAAGTCCGCCACCATTTTGTGCAAAGGGAGTTCAAGGGAATTTTTGGTAAAAAATAAGGCCATACCATCAACCGGTGTGAAGGGCTCATAGATCAGACGATAGCCTTCAATGATGCCGTTGGGGTACGTCGGCTCTCCCCAGGACACATTGACCGAGGTGGTGGTCAGCTCACTGAAGTGGATGAAGCTGGGGGCACTGGGAGCTAGAACAGAGGCACACAGACAAGTTCAAAAACAGACTCTAAGCACTACTTTTCTGTCCATTTTTCAAATATGAGATTGAGTGAGTGTTTTGCAGATTAGAGAGTTATGCGCAGTGTGGTTAGGCTAACGCCATTTGGCATGCTGACAGCAACAATTAGCATCATCTTCTCATTGAATTGTTCTCCCCACCACCACCCCCCACTTGTAGTAAAACTCTCAGGGAGGGTCGTCCAAACTTACTTCAGCACATAAAGCTGACAAATGAATAAACATGGCTGTAAATACTCCAATATATCTTGCTGCTAACCTATTTATCCAAGGTTTTTAACAGTACTTCCTCGCCCCATTTAATTTTTTAACACGGTCATATTAGTTTTAGTGCTTTATCAGGGAGCTGGGGCTTGTGTAGTCGTTCATAAATCACTGTTCTGGTATCTACCTGCTTGCTGAGTGCGTCCTCTTGTCGGAGCACTGCGCGGCCCATCCCCAGCTGCGTTAAAGGGGGCCACGCTGATCATGTAGGTGGTGTAGCCTGTCAGATTCTTTAGCTTTACCCCTCCTTCAGGCATGAACAAAGTCCGCAGTCGTTCAGTTTCGTTTTTTCGCTGAAACTCCCAAAAGTAAACCTAAGCAGGATCACAGAGGAGTAAATAAATATTAATGCATGTCTAACACTGATGTTATGGGAATAGAGCTACGTGTGTTGTGCAATAAATCTCAAGCCTATTTCAGACTCCCCAAAGGCAAAGATATGCTATTTCACTTTATTCCCAATAAATGTGCCTGAGAGTAATAGACTTTTATTATTGCACCCTTTGGAAAATAAGCACAGACTGATTTTTTTAAGTTAAAATGTGGATTTAATTGTATGAATATAGTCTCTGCAGGGCCACAACAGAACTCTTGGTGTTACTGGTACAACAGTATATTATTATAGTGCAGCACTGTGCACCATCATTTTGGGTTTAGTTAAGTATGCAGAGTAGACAGCATTTGTATGACACTGACCTTATAACCTTGAATGTCTCCGTTCTGAGCATCCACAGGAGGAGGGTCCCACATCACGTCCAGCTGAGTGGCAGTAGCCGACTGAATGGCCACATTTTGAGGAGGAGCAGTAGGGACTTAAGCAATAGAAAATACAATCAGAGAGACTAGAAAACTTCTCCAGTATGTTTAATTAGAGATTAATGTAGGATTAATGTAACCATTTTGCCAACCAACTAAGAACATATATTTATTTTTAAATACATTATGTATATTGGAGTTGTATATCTTCAGGGCGTGTTGCTTTAGGATGTACTACTGTATATACGGAGTCCAGGTTATTTTGTAGCTTTGGGCATTTAAACTAGACTAAGTGAAAGGCAATAATTTTACATACAAAATAGAATCAGAGATATAAGAAGTGTCAAATGTGGAGCATATTTGATTTTTTGAAAATGCCAATGGTCCATCTTAAACTTTTGTTCAACATTTTGTATCACTGTAATTCCTTATACCCAGAAAAACAAACATATACACATTTAAAATATCTCCAAATGAGAAAATGTGAGCCATTTTTGACAATAACGTATGCCAAGGCTGACATATAGGAATAATTTTGCATTATCAATATGTGTATCCTCTAAAGTTCTAAACCAATGACAATCTGTCATGAATAATCTGTCATTTATATGAGAATGTTCTCGACAGTGTAATATAGAGTAGAGACTTCCATCACTAAATGAAATAATGAACATGCAATGAAATGCATGGAAAAATCTGCTACTTATAATTTCTTACCTAAATGACTGGGCACCTAAACACATGTGGTTATATATATCTGAGGTTAATGTTTGCAAAAAGCACCCATGAGTACATACCTGCTTCTCCAACAAACACCTCCTGGGGTGGACTGTTTGTCCCTTCACCCACTGCATTGTACACACTCATCCGGATCTCATAGCGCTTGTGTTTGCTTAGCTCTAAGGTGGAAGTAAACAGGACATACAGAATGAGATATATAACCCACAGTTTATCCCCAAGTCTAAAGTCTAATTCCCTTTTTAATTAAAACATCAAGGGCATTATCAGTAACATCAGCTTTCCATGACATTTGTAAAACCTTTTCCCAAATTATAATTAGGGCTTAATTATTGTTTTTCAGTGAAATTATAACATGTGCTGATAAAGAGGTTATTAAATTCAGCATGAAGGTGCAAAATAATTATCTGACCATCTGTTTTTGTACTTATCCAAATAAAGCCACATGTGCGAGGCAAAGAGGACAAAATATTATCACTGTCCAAGACCTTCTGTCCGTCTGCTTCACTTGGCCTTGGTTAATTTGTTTGTATTATTTTGGTTTGGCAGCCAGACATTTTCTTTTTAGCAATTCTTACAACATATGGTCAGGCTAAAAACTAACTCATTTGGGAGCTGTAGTGTTGTCGATACAAGTTGTGTGTTTTGAGGCTTACTGTCCAACTCATACTGCGTCATACTTGGATCAGACAGATTCCTGATGCTGTAAGGGCGCTGTGGAAAACAAAACACTTAAGTGAGCTGGGGAAAGCTGTTAAAGTAAATAAAATTAAAATAAACTGTTGAAGAGGCAATTGCATTTATTCTAATAACTTCATTGTTAACAAGAGCTGCACTATTCTCGTATAAACCCACACAATCACACTAATCACAGCTCCAGAGAGCATGAGAATGATGCAATGAGAGTCAAATTATAGCCTCAGTTACACCGAGCAATGGAAACACGGCACTCCTCAGTAAACCTAATAACAGCCTGCAGCTGATAGCTACTGATCTCAAGATGAAATGTTTTGCTGAAAAGTGTCAAGACCAGCAGGGAAATCGTGGAAGCAGAATAAGGCTGCGTGAAAGTTGGTTTTTGATCGAAATAATGGGGCTGCTGACACATAAAGACCGCGGAGGCATAATAAGCTATTATGAACTGCTGTAATAGTCTGAAAGTGTGGTAAACATACAGATTCTCAAAGTCACAAGTGTTTACAAGAAGTCTATTTGCTCAAAAGACATAGCTAATAGCTGTTGCATAAAAGTCCCACTCTAAGCATAATCATAACTTATATAAGTAAGTCAGTTTTATTATTTATTTTTACATTGAATTGGTTCCTTAAGAGCTGATTTCATGTGACATGCCCTACATCCTCACCGTTGAGTTCAGCCCAAGCGGACGAACTGGCAATGCTACGAATGGAGTAACCGCGGAGACGGTCGTACAGGAGCTCTCGATATCGAATACGAAATCCAAGGAGGATTCCATTGATTTTTTCTTCAGCTGGGGCCTAGAAGAGAGAAAAACAGAAAACAAAATGAAACTGCTAAAGATAATTCTTTTGCCACAACCACACATGGCCCCAACAGTTTTAATTACAACTACTGTAGTTGTAAGATACAAAATAAGACTTGTTTCCTCGCTTCCTGTGTTCTAACACCCTATATTTGTACTTGCCAGCACTTTCAGTAAGTAGGGCCGTAAATCTAAAAGAGAAAAATAATAACCCATCTCGTCTCTGACCGAGCTCATCCACATGTGAGTCACTCTGAAAAAAAATCCCCTTTGGTTGAACATGAGAGCAGGCCTAGAGGGTACTCGCAGACAAAAAGCAAGTACTTGTCTGTGAATGCTTATAAACTCTACAAGTGCTCTACATAAAAGTTGGATTGTGGCTTGGAGCCTCCTCTTTATGATCTGCTAATTCAGGTGTGAGTGTTTTTATTGCACTCCAAGGATGTGTGTGGAAGTGTATTGTGTCCCGTCTGTAGTCTGCCATTATATTCAGAATCTGCATGCTTCTTTATGTCACCCACAATGAAGCATAAAAAGCCAGTTAGTGTTTTTCTTACCTGCCAGCGGATCAGCACTGATGTAGTTGTGTGCGGCGTGACTGCGAGAATGGTGGGCGCTTCGTCAGGAGCTGGGGGCAATAAAAGGAGATAAATGAGCTAAATTGACCAGAAAATGTGCACGACTTAAGATGCTTAATCCAGCCATGTGCAGTGGCATTCATGGGATATAAACAAACAATAGCTAACACAGAGAAGCCATCAATTGAGTCAGAAATAGCAGCTGGAAAGAGCAATGACGGCGTAAAACAGTCTGTGCCAAAGGTTTGAGGCTCTACCCTGTTGACTCACAGTAACAGCAGATGGTGCTCACATGACATCACCTGCGGCCTTTGCCAGCAGTTCCCCAACAAAGGGCTGTGTCATCTCAGCAGAAAGAGCCCTCAAAATAACCACTTCCTGAACTCTCCATGAACGGTAAACCACACCACCTGATAGCTCCAGGTGTGTGGGTGAGTAGTTAATGTAGGTCAAACTGCATTTGTCCAAATAACACAACAATTACTGCCTTTGCAGAGAATCTATTTAAAAGTCCAAAGAGGATAGGGCAAAATGATGAATGGAAGGTGCTTTTTTGTGCTCTAACAGATTTGGGATACAATACCTTTTCTTGAAAAGTAATGTTGGGGCATGAAGCTTCCCCAAAAGAGAGGGCTAAAGTAGTTAAGTTAGTTAAGAAATATAGGATTTTATTCTAAAATATAAGCCCTGCCTATAACTACTTTTCTTGAGTGATTAGCCGCCTGAACAGCGGGGGGCAGCAATGCACTGAACGGGCCTACTCTACCTTAAATCCATAATATAATAACATTCCCAATAATTTTAAAAAGCAGACCTAGCATTATGAGGAGCTTATATATAAAGGATATACAATAGAAATCTGTGTGTCACTCTCACCATCCTGTAGAGTTGTGATGGCTTCACTCTCCTCGCTGTACTCACTGTCACCGATGTCATTGGTGGCTTTTACTCTGAACTGGTAGGATGTAAAGGGCTTCAGTCTTCAGGACAGACACGCAAACGTTATTTAGGCAATTATATATTGAACATATTGCAATTATTCTTTGATAAAAACTCATGGTGTAAATAATAATGTCACATGTACACTCTACCTTGACACAACGTAGGCGGTGGCCTCATGATTGACAGAGGCCGAGTGGACAGTCCAGTTGTGTTGTGGGAGTTCTCGGAGCTGCACAGTGTAGTACCGAACAGGCGACAGGCCATCGCTGCCCGGCTCCCAAGTCAGTAAGACCTGCCGGGCCTGGACGTCCTTCTGAGGCACAGTGGGGCGGCTGGTGGGCTGAGGGCGAGCTGCAGTATACAGGGAGAAGACAGTTAGAAGAATGTTCAAAAGAAGCAAGGTGAGCACTGGGTAACACGGAGGTAGGATAAGAGAGAAATGAAAAATGGGAAAGACAGGACACAGTGAGATCAAAAGATTCAACAAATGCAAATGAAAATGGATAGTGAAAGGAATCAAATTGAGAGAGGATGAAGAAAAACAGATATAAGAGCCTCTGTAACGCCTTCTGAAAGCAAATAAAGTGTTTTGGTTGAAAGATCAGCGGCATGATGCATTTAAAAAAAATAAAAAGACCTCCACCTTTGGCTGGTATCTGCATAGGCAATGTATCATGGATAAAAATGTGACTCTGATGAATGAAAAGTAGCTAAGGAATGAAAGTTGCAGAATAAACAATCCTCAACGTGCCTTTGGGGAAAGCAGATGGATTGATTCGCTCTCACAACTGCATCCGAGTGTTTCCGATAAACACCCACGGGGCAAAAAGGCTGCTTAGAAAACACATTTGCGTACTGGATTGTTCACTGAAATGAACTAAGTGCAATGAAGGCTCAGCGGAGATCTCTTCCAAGTTGTGTATTTATTGAGATCCCTTACCTCAGCATCATGCACACAACTGCTTTCTGTTTCTAGACGATTATACATTATGTCAGCTGAGCAACCGCAGAAATCCGCTTTTTGTTACCTGATTGGAGATTGTATGTAATGTGTACAATTAATTACCTCTCTTCTCAGTGGTGACCACAAGCGCCTCGGCAGCTTCGCCCCAGCCTTTCCGCGTCTGCGCCGTGATGCGGAACACGTACACAGACTCCGGTTTGAGGCTGGTCACAGTGTACTGACGAGCGCTGGGGTTGAGCACGTCCACAGTGGCTGCGTTGCTATTGGTAGAGTTGAGATGGTAGGTGATCTGGTAGGCTGGAGGAGAGATGATACATCATATTTCCATCATGATGCTGCATTGTAATAATAGAAGTAATCATTTTTATAAGCAATAAGTTATGGAATACAGTATTTAGCTACAGTAGACGTTTTTTTACTATGACTATGTTGACCTTGAAGATGATTTGTTGAAAGCAGGGCTCATCTGTGGCAAAAGGGGAACCTACACACTACACAATCATTAAGGAGTAAAAATATAACACACATTTAGCACACATGTTAGCGGATCATAAATTGTATGGCCCCATTTTTTAAGAAACTCTGGGATACAAATTTCTATGCTGCATAGAATAGTTCTGCAAAAGTAAAAAAGTGCTCTAAATACACTCTTAAGAACAAGAGAATGTACACTCCAACCCTGCCTTACACCAAGATTGACCATATAATTTTCACTTCTCCTTGTAAATGGACACAAACTGCACCTCTGGGCCCAGGGCTCTATTAAAGTGATATAAGTGGGCCTTTGAGTATTCTAGACTAAGAGCTTTAAGGTTGTAACACTTCTTCAGAGAATAGAAAATGGCAGTAAAAGGACTTTAAAAGCTACATACCTAGTATTATACCATTGGGCTGTGAAGGGGACTGCCAAATGAGACGCACTGAAGTGGTGCGCACTTCAGGAAACAGGATACCCACTGGAGGTCCAGGCACTGTGGGAAAACAAAGGACACTACTTTAAAAACGACTCCATACAGAGATAACATTATTGGTCATTTGCATAGTACTTTTAATCCACTCCACAAGGCTAAATAAATATATATATATATAAAAAAAAAACTATTCTTCTTGAACCAGATGTAACCCAATGTCCTACCATCATCCAAAGTCCTCTCAAGAATTGCTGGTGAACTGGGACGTCCATCTCCAATGCGTGTAAATGCCAGGACTTGTATCTCATAGAGCACATATTTCCCAAGGCCTGTGAGTTGAACACTGTGGGTGGCGTTCCCTTCTACTGTCCAGAAATGAACCCCGTCGTCAGAGTCCTTTTCTTTGTGCACAACCTAAAGATAAGAGAAAAAAAAAGATATTGAACTCAACAGGAAAAATGAAAATAACAACCGTGGCTGTGACTATCTCAGAGATTAATTAGAGATGGGCTCAGTGGATAAAAACACACAAGACTTCAAAAACAAACCTTATAGCCCAGAATAAGACCGTTTCTATCTGGCTCTGGGACTTCAAACCAGCGCACCAGGATGCTGCTGGATGTAGTGGCGAATGCAGACACGTTGGTGGGCCCGCAGGAGGGAACTGGTAAACAAAGACAAGACGTACTGTTTAGAGATGCCAGTCCACGGTTTGCTAAGTGTGCTTGGAAGAAAAGTCAGCAGAAGGTAGCATTAGAGTTGTGTCTTCATATGGTATATAATCTTTATATTATATAACCCAACCCCCCCCTAAGTAGTATTTAGAGTGTTAAATAAGTGTCTCAATCCCTCGGCTGAGCAACTACGAGATAATACATTTTCCTGTATAGAACAAAAAGACTGTCTGCTTAAGGAGGTTTTAAAAATTTTACAATGTGAAAACTATCAGATATGCCATAATTTACACCACAGAAGCCATACTGATGTTTGTTAGAGAAATATGTTATTGTCAGTTGAGTTTATTGTTTGTACTTGTCTGAAGAATAAGAACTGATTTAATGGTCTCAGAAAAAAAATAATCTAAAAGTTAACAAAAGATAAAGTCACATTTTCTTGAATAGATTTTTTTTGTGAATAAATAAGTATGTGCTTTCTTGCCAGTATAAAGAAATCTCCCATCTGCTTTAGTTGACTTTGTATCTAATATCTCATCTGGTTCTGCAATATGAAATGACTCAAGAAAAGGCCCTTTCTCCACCTTGGCGCTCATCCCTCGACATAATGCACTGGTTAAACAGAATTTGCTCGAGTTAGTGGAAAAAAGTGCATAGGAATTTCACATTTGAGTCCATGTGTTTCCAATTTCCTCCGACTCTTTCACTCCTTCCATTCCTTACTACTTCTGGCGTCTGGCGCTGAGCGATGCGAAGGCGCGTGCAGGGTGAGAGGGAGAGAAAAAATGGACTGTTGAAAAGAATCCAGCAAAGCATCGGCGAAGGTCTTCACGCTCATGAATTAAACATATGGCCGAGTTTAAATGATATGAGTAATAATTTAGACGGACCAAGGTGTTAAGAAAGTAATAAGGTGTTTTTTTTTCTCTTTTACTTTGAGAAAATATGTGAAAGTGGTTGTGGCAATAATTCAGGAACTGGTGTGTGACTGTTTTCAGTTGGCAGCAGCTGCGATATAAATGGTTTTCTTCACACATAGAAGTTACAAACCCGATTCTCTGGTTCTGCCTCGCACTGGTTGACTCCAGGGTCCCGTTCCGATGCCGTTAATGGCTTGGACTCGGACTTCATACTCGGTCCACTCCTCCAGGTCCTCAATGGTGAACTCTCTCTCCAGACGGTCAGCAATGACATGGGTCAGCGCTCGGCCTTGTGAGCCGGCACGGGAATACTGTATCCTGTAACCCACCAGATCTGGATTTCCGTTGTATTCCCATTCGGGTAAAGGCTGGACACACATTAACAACAGGGAAAGTCAAGCTATTTATATTCACTGTATTGTGCTGTCAATTTCACACAGTGTTGGTTGAAATATTTTAAACATGAAAAAATGTAAACCACATCAACTCCTGCCAAAGATTAAAAACATAGACAAGCTAAAGTTACATACTAGACACAGACACTGCAATTTGACTGGGAGCAACTGATTCTATTATTCTTTTCCTTCATCAAGGCTGTCACTAGTATCTTACAGAGCTGAATTATACAAGCTGTGGATTACACAATAGCCTTTCTCAATGTAAAATTTCTGCTTTAGGTCGACAGCCATGTTAACTAAGTAGACATGACAACCCAATTCTGTTTCTTTCATGTATTGACAAGTTTATTTTTTTCCTTCTTGTTATACAGGATGTGATTTAGTGTCCCACAGCCATTTCCCGCTCATTGCACTAACTCTAGTTTGAACCTAGTTGCCATGTTAAAAACACTACCCCTTGGTGGTCTAAATATAGGTTTCTCCTTACCATCCACCGTAGCCAGAGGCTGGTCTCGCTGGCTGTGCGTAGGGTCACATTGGCAGGTGCCATGTCAGGAGGTGCTGGCAGTGTCTGGATTTTTCGGGAGGGCTGACTTGGAGGACTGGTACCGACTATATTCACCTGCCGCATCCTGAATCTACAGAAGTACAGTGAATTCAAGCTGATGTTAAAATGCTCAAAACAATATGAAATGAGCTGTAATTTAGTGTTAAAAACCATGGACAGCAATGTTGACGCACCGCTTTCACAAGGCTTACTGTGTTTGAACTGAGATCAGAGCGAGGGTTATGAATACAATTATGAAAGTGCTTTATGCTGCGTGGAGAGCTTATTACGGAGAACATGCATAAATCCTACATTATAATCCAACGAGAACGATTAACTTCAGTGAAATGTAAAGTTGCAGTCAAAACTCTGCTGGTGTTAGTCTAAAGGGATGCAGCTTTTAGTGCAATGTTAATTGGCTATCTTGAATCTGATTATGGAACAAGCACACAGCTACAAGATAAAACCCATGCGCTTGCTGTAAAAATAATAATGTGGGTGATTATGGGCTTGTATCTAAATCACAGGAAATAACTGAATGTGAAAAGTCTCCTGAGATAAAACGCTTGTAGCACAGGGCCGGAAATACACCTGACTGCTGTGTAAGATTGTTGTTCATTCAATTTATATTTGCTGGCCCTTTATTGGGAAAATAATAAGGGGTCTGATGCAGACAAACACCATTTTATTTCTTTAATGATTTTTGTAATCAGTAGGATAATGCCATTATAGCATATTAATAGTGTACTTATTTATGTTGTTATGTATTTGACATTTTTAAGACGTTACCTATAGAAGGTGAATGGGTTGAGGCCAGGAACCACTAAGGACCGAGCGTCCGGCTCATTAAAAACCTGGTGGACCATCACCCAGTCGTCATTTTCCCCTGTTGAACCCACCTTCGAGAAAGACATGCTCTGTTAAACAAATAGAAACCCAGTGCAGGATGTACAATACCAAAGCATAACCCAAGAATAACATCCATGGGCTTTTTGATGCTTTACCTGGGCTTCCACCTGCCAGCGTGAAATGGAAGTCTTGCCATCATATCCCGGTTTGAACTGCAGGGTGACAGAGCGGGGGCCCGTGTTGGAGATTGCTATGTTTGTAGGCGGACCAGGAAGTTCTAAAAAACAGAAAGTCACAGGGAGGACAGTCAGGAAAGTTCACACAGGCTGTTTCAAGTTCAGAATTTACTCAAGTGAATCCATCTACAACAGCACTCCCTTGTGGCCGTACAGATAATGCACACAACCCTAATTCTGTCTGTGTGCTTTCAACTTGAGCTAAGACAGCAAAAGTAGATTAGATTTCAGAGGAAAAGATGTTTACACATGCTACACAAATGGAAACAATGCCGTGAATGTCAATTAGACTGCGGTTATCGGGAGATACGATTCAATCTGATATCTTCTGTTTACACTTGAGTAAATAATAAGCAGGATAACTCTCTGGGAATCCTTTAGGAGAAACAAACCTGAAAGTGGTGACTTCAAGAAACAGGCCATTTTTCCACTGAATATGCATTTATGTTTTTCTGTGTCTAGAGATGCATATGAGATTGAGTCCCAAATCCATAACTCTTCTTTATTTTCCCCTGCGCTTCCTCAAGGTAAACATTATCTTAAAATTACATATAACCACTCTGAACTCGATATGGTTAACATAAATTCTAGCTGCAGATATTAATGTCAGATTGTGGCCTGCATGTGTAGTTTAATTTACAATAATCACTCCCTGGGGAGCAATAAGCCATTTTTTTTCCACAGCTGCTAAACTGCGAGTATTGAAACATAACAAAATGCAGATTATACATAATGTAGTTAAATATCTACCTCTAAATCATTAGCATGACTGATAACTGGGGCAGCTTTTAGCTAAATTGTTTGGGTACAGTCGCAGGCCCAGAGCATTTGCTTTACACAAGCACAATAGCAGTAATTACTCCAAAGGCTGCTCGTGATGTAACAGCCTATCATTTTGCAGGTTTCACAGATGTAAACACTTTGAAAGCTGCCATAGTAATTAATGTGAGAAATCTACCTCCATTATACAGTTCTGCAAAATGAAATGATTAAGCAGTGTTCAGTTAGTCCCATTTTAATGACTTCTCATTTGGGAACTTTCATGTTAATTTTAGCTGAGGTCCATTCTCACAATGTCTGGAGTCAGAAACATTATAAACGGGCTTGCAAAGTTCAATTTAAGACAATAAAACAACAGCAAAAACAAGTTGGGAGAAGGTTTCTACATTTTCACATGGGGAAGGAAGAAAAAGCAACAATGTTTGCTTGAGAAGAGAGCTTTGCAAGGCTTTAGGTCTGATTTTTGTTGTTACGCTGTAGAGGGAAAAGTAGGATTTATCCACAATAAAGTAGGGTTTATGTGTATAGGGTGTATGGATATATGAAAGCAGACAAGAGTCTTGACACAAAACCCCAAAATGTGCATGACAAAGAAAGTCTAACAGCAAAGAAATCTCCCATGGGAAAAAGAACAGAGCAAGCATCACTGATATTGGACATCACTGAAGAAAAGTGTAATGATAGGATCAGATGAATGTGTGTTCGAGGTTGGAGCTTGACTCATTAACATGTCAGAACTAAACGACTTAAATAACTAAGCCTATTTTTTTTTTTTTTTAGATAGCTCTGGAAGTTAAGAATTTTAACAATGAAGTGTTAGTGGGTGGCTTGAAACATGGGCGTAGCAAACATTATAAATGAGGGGGACAAGTGTGACATTTTCTCAGCACATATCAACAAAACAGTGTTATTTTAGTTCATTCTTAACTGCTTGAACCGCTTAATAAAAGTATATTTTCACCTCCTTAAAATTACCAGAAAAAGAAAAACTATTTTATTAGTTTCTTGAAGGCGTCTAAGCTAAATGGTCCACTTCACTTTTCAAATGCCTCCTACGCCCTTCGCTTGAAGTGCAACTTATATTACATTACTACTTATATTATATTGCTTCTTTCTTCTTCCCCAAACATAACTTGAATTGAACTGAATTGAAATAGAGCTCTCCTACCAGTACCCTTCCATTTCTGTTCTAAAGTGGGTTACTGACCTGGAGGGACACCAGAGGAGATGGTCGACGAGGACAGCTGGCCTTGGCCTTTCGAGGTCATGCCAGCCACTTCGATTGTGTAGGTGGTGAGTGCTGTCAGCCCCGTGACCCTGTACTCTAAGGTCACATTTGGCAGGTAGTGTGTAACTCTGGTGTTGGTCCTGTTGAACTCCTCCCAGGAAATACGGTAGCCTAAACAGTCGCACAAAGTTGACACACAATCCGCTTAGGGGAAATTCGACAGCAGTGTTACCATAATATCGACTCTCAGCTCGCATGCTAAGAGAAATATTAAATTAACTTCATCAAAAATTGAATATAGCAAATTAAATCAGGCTGTGATTATACCTCCCCGCACACATCATCCGCCCACTCTGGTCCACACACAAACGCTCACCCTCTCAAAGTTAATGTAATTTGCTTCTTAGCCAGCAGCTCTTTTCATGTGATTGCATAAGGCATTAAGCAACATTTCTGGCCAAATCAATAATTTCACATGGCATTGGCAGCATTAGTCTCCTGGGAGCGTACAACACATTCATATGTTTTAGGGAAAACAATCTTAACCTCTCTAAACACTTGAATATCAATGTCAACAACATGACTCGGTTTTCTCAGCCCTGTTTAGCTTGCACGTCACAAAAAAAGCTTTAAGTCAAACAGCTCACGTTCAAAATATTTTATTGCAGCAGCAGTAAAATATAGTTAGAGTTTGGCTTCGAGGCTCAGAGCTCATCAATTCTAGCAGATGTGTTTACACAAAGATATTGAGGTGTGATGAAATATGAAATATCTTCCCAATCCGTTGCCTACGGGTGGATGCCGGCTTGGCGGAGCGGCCGGGGAGCGGGCAGTAATGCAGGGCCGGCAGAGGCATTAGCATTACAGTGGGAGAGACGGGGCATGGTTTGCAGTTTAAGCAGGAGAGCAAATTGGAAGAGTGTGTGTTTGATGGGGATATGTGAAAGGTGAATGTATGCAGTGGTTTAGAGGAGTAAAACACAAGTATGCCCTGATTGTAGCCTTGATTTAGGTGTGCTTCTCTCATTTGTGTCCAGACAGAATTGTCCATTTGTGCATGTTACTGTTTAATGTAAGCCATTTGTTTGACAAATAAATAGGATAATGTAATTTTATGAGTGAAAATTATGCTGCATTGAGACTACATTAGGTTGAAGCACACAAGCAACTTCAAATTAACTTGAAACCTTTGTTAAACCTTGTTACTACTATCAGTTCTTAAGCAGTCCTTAATGTATTCCTTAAGCAATAATTAATTGTAGTTATGGTTAGAAAATTATTTTGTAGTTCATGCAATTGGATAGAATTTACATATTAGACATTTATTTTTTTTTTCAGACCATTAGCTGTAGCCCTCAATTCAGACAAACAACCTCTGGTCTCCCAGTGTTGGTCCCACTTTCACTCAAAGTTCAGACTCAATTTTAACAATGGTGTGAGACTTGAAATAACTTGTTTCTCAGTCTTATACAACTTTCAGAAGGGTTCAACCTTAAACAAACATCTATATCTCACCAATCATCACTTATTGTGTGAATAATGTAGAGCACATGTACCTGTAAGAACTCCATTTTTCTCACTGGGTTCACTCCAGCTGACTTTGAGCGACGTATCCAAGATCTCTGTGAAACTAAGGTGTCCGACAGGGCCAGGAGCTAGGCAAAACATAAATGATTATCAGAAACATATACAGTCTTACAGTTACTTGTGCTAATCAGCTAGGGTAGACAAAAAACAAAAACAAACCATTGAGTCCTTTTAAGATGTGTTTATGAAAGAATTAGCAAAAACAAGATAATTGCAGAAGAAATTGGCTGATGACAAGTTGACGTTTTTTAAGCATAACCAATAATCTCCAAGGCAACTAAGCCCCAATTATGATGATCCTGCCTGGACGCAGAATATACTTGTTCATTAGCGCTGCTCTACAACTCGGTTTTGCATGAATAATACATCTTGCCTGTGGGATGTGTTACTGCGTGATGTCCCTTTTGCTACCACTAGGGAGGAAACTATAAGAAGATGTAAAGAATAGTGTCCTTACTGTCCTCGTGTGTCCTTAAGGCTCTGGGCGGGCTGCGGGGGCCGTCTCCTGGTGTTGTGAAACACAACACAGAGGTGTAATACTCGGTGAACTTCTTCAGACCTGTCACATATCCCACATGAACGCTGTCCTGGAAGTTCGGTCGCACTGTTACCATAGAAACTTCTTCATCTTTACCCGGCTCCCAGGCCAGCAACTATAACAGACAAACAGGAAAAAAGAAATGGCTTGTGAAGAAAATTACCCAGACAGCTGAAAATAGAGCAGCTAATATTTTTTTTCTGTAACTGTTCCCACACGTTTATTCTCTCAAACAGACTTTTCTCTCTTGTATAACTGAGCCACTCAGGAGGTTCTTGGCAATATACCGCTGTAGCTTTTTCAAATGTTTCAAAAACGGATCCCTAAAGAGGTTTTCGGCTCTGAGCGGTTGAGTAGTTACAGTAGTGAGAGACGAAGTGTAAGACCCACAAGAGGAATGCCATCATGCATGTTGTTCCCAGTCCTCATAGTATTTACTGATGGGAGTTCAGGCCAGGAATGACCAATTAGATGTCAAGCTAATAAGTCCCAAAGGTGTTTTATTCCCCAGTTTTATGAGTAGTAAGTGCTAAGAATATAGTCTTGATAGCAGAACCATTCTTGTGTAACAGTCTCATGCACAACATTTTATATGCCAGTAAATGTATTAATGTCATATAATGGAAGACAACTGACATGTCCCATTCTGTATAATATAGCCATAATTCTACAAGGAACTAAAAAATAAAATAAAACAGCCTTTTTCCTATGTCAAACTTCTTCACTACAGGTTGCTTTAAATTGCAGAGACACATCATCCAATTAAATAAAACCAGGTCATGCTTTTCCAAAAAATAACAAAAAACAGTGCTACCCCTATATGGATTTTGAATCTCTGTGGGAAGTATACACAGGAGACAGCGAGTTGGACTATATTCAAGTGTCTTGGCTATGACAAAATAATGAAAACATCCATCATTAAATGCACGCAGCCTCACAATAGAACCTGTGAAAAATGTTTGCAAGATAAAGAGACTGACCTTAAACTGACAAATGGTTGAACATTGCACATCGTTCAGCGAATATCTTTTGCCCCTTGGCTCCTTGCTACATGGGATGTTTGATACTACAAGTTCAGCCCTGACAGTTCTGCCAATGGACGCTATGGCCAGTGGTGACAGATACTCACCTTGTAGCCCTGGTTGATGCCATTGATGAACTGAGGGTTAGGGGGTGTCCACGTAAAACGGATAGTCGTTGAGTTGACTGCCTCTGCCTGGACGTTGCCGGGGGCGATGGTTGGCACTGAGGCAGAGAGGGAGAAAAATAAGAGGGAAAAAAATAATAGAGAAGAAAGCAAAGGTGAACATGGCTTGGAGTTGTCTGGCAGCATCTATTTTGATGATAGTATTGATTGGAGTTGCACAGGTCAGGGCAGACACTGATATCACTCTGTTCCCAATGCCACTAACACTAATACCACTGCTGGCTGGGAGTTTCATTGCACCTGTGTGAGGTGGTTATAGATTTTAGGAGGATGTCACACTATGGACTCATCCGCAGACGCTTTCAGACAGAATTGTTTGCCATTTTGATATGTGTTTGTATACAAAGGCAATTATTGTCCAGTCTGAATGCATGTGTCGATAAAGCTTTTAAGGGTAGCTTTTAAGAGCAGAGCAAATGACAAGTCAATACTAAGGAAATAACAAAGCATCACAGACATACAATATACAGTAGCTGTCTTGTTAGTAGTGCAGGCCCTATTGAGAGCTGCTGTTAATCCTGGATTTATGACTACCATTATTAGTACTTCGCAGCCTTAAAGGTGTCTTAATTAAGAACCACCCATTGATGTTGGAGCACAATGCTATGACACTTTCTTTTCCCACTAATTCCACTGAATTTCTTGCCCAAATTTTCTGACATCCATACACAAGATGTTTAATATCAGTATGTGTTTTGCTCACCTCCTTGAAGTGTCCACTCTGTGACCTTATGGCTGAATGTGCCCAGTCCTGCCACATTGTATGCTGCAACTTCAATCTCATAGTTGGTCCAAATGATGAGGTCCTCCAGCAGCAAGTTGGTCACATCTGGACTCATGATGTTCTTGATTTGGTAGTCCACAGGAAGCCCTGTGAGTCGGTATCTACAATACACAGGAGAGGTTTTACATGCTTACTTACTCTTTCATGTGCATGAGCTGATGGGGACACTGTAGTACACTAGTGTCCCTTAAGGGGGAGACAATGCACCAGCCACCATTAAAACACACAGACATTAACTGTTTGTTGCATAAAATGCACAGGTCCACTTTTTCCTTTTGGATGTAATAAAAAAAAAAAAGTCAGAAAAACAAAATTAATTACATTTTTGTCATTTTGGCACAATGCTGACTCTTTTTAGGTTTTCTGAAGTCAAAGCAAGCTTCTATTTTAAGAGATGCTATTAAACAACTCTACAAGGGGCCTTCAATTAATAAAACATTAATGAAACACAGAGACTTGGATTCCTTTTAGTAGAGTTTGTTAAACACAAACTTCTGATTCTGATTCTAATATGAACTGGTTGAATAAGGATCCTTTGACTACTCAACTTTTATTTCAGTAATTGGTGGTCCCATTACCTGACAGTGTATCCCCTGAGGATGCCGTTCTGGTGGCTTTCGGGTGGAGGCTGCCACTGGATCATGATGGACTGGTTGGTGCGTCCGCTGGCGATGACGTTCTGTGGAGGAGCACTTGGTGGTTCCTCAGGGAGTGAGACTCTGTGGAGCCGAATAACTGTTAGCTTTTCTGGATAGTTTAACATGTAACTACTACTTTAACTATGATTACAATCTCAATAATAATGCAACCAGTCATCAAATCTTTAAAGTCTGTGGAATATACTACAAAAGAACAGCCTATGGTCACATAAATCCCATGCCTGACTTAAAGACTATCTGAATGGTTATTTAGATTTATCTTAACAAGTGTTGGCAAGGCAACTTAAAACTGATGTGTGGAAACAACACTCATCAGATTTTCATGGTTTTAATTAAACAAATGCTTGCTTTTTTTTGTTCTGCCATCTGTAAGTTGAACAGTTGACTAGAAAACTTCATATTAGACACAGCTATAAAAGAAGTTAAAGCACTCTGAAGCTTACAGAAACTAAAGTTTTCAAGTATATCTTAGCTCTCTTTAGAAATAATCTTGTCTTGGCAACAAAAACATAAGTGATGGCCTTTTTTTAAGATGCATTACCAGCCAATAACACGTTTACTACATGTGGTTTGGATTAAAATGTGGAATGGTACAGTTTAACTGATAATATCGAATAAATAACGACAACCACCATTTAATAATCACACATTCATTTGTGTAAATGCTGGAGACAGTGCACTGAAATGAGATTATTGGCTGTAACTGGGCACCAAATGGAGCCTGGGAGCATTGGGTGCCAGTCCTCCCTGCCTCAGACAGACGGAGAACCCCACCTCGCTCCTCTGGCTGGGGATCTGGCAGTGGGACATGATGAGACAGACTGATGGAGGGATGTGAGTGGGAGGCTGGGGGTCTGAAGTCCTCTAAAAGCCACACAGAGGCCAAACGGGATCTCGCCTCAAATCCCTCTGAGGCTTTGACACAGTGTGATAGAGAAACACTGTTTCTGTGTGTTTACATGTGATTGTGTTGGTTTGTGTGGACAGTGTTAGCTTATACAGTATATCCCCTTCACTGACTCTTGACTGAAAGGAGAAGTCAAACTGGTTGTCTGGGTGAGGGATTCTATAAAAACAGTTTATTTTTTACTCCCAGCTTTAACATTGCCTGGCAGGTAGCTCTCTTTGTTGACAAATTATTAAAGTGGTGGTTTGAGTATTTTTGAAGTGGGCTTGAATGGTATGGCACAGTAGTTTTGTGTGCTGCCCCTGGTATCTGACTCCACTCTAAAGTGCTTACTAGAGACAAACAAGAGCAAACACATTTCAAACATAAGAAAGTCCTTCTGGAAAATAGAAAAATCTGTTCAGATTTATGCAATATTGAACTTTTTACCATACATTATTCACCATGTAGTGGACAATATTAAGTAAACTATATGGGACACTAAACAGACATTCAATTTTTCGTTCCTGACTGCAAGCTAGCTTACACTTCTGATGTGGTTGCTCCAAATGGCTAGGGAAATCTTTTAGAGCTAATGCACAATTCCCAAGTAGCAAGTAGTCTACAAGTCTATTTCAAAATGCCACTTTACATACACAAGAGAGTATTGAAGAAATCTCCACATAAAAGATACAGCAGTTTTACGCCCAATGAAATGCAGTCTAATTGTGAACTTGTCTGAAGCAGAGCCAGTTCTGCTTGGATAGGAATAAGTCGATGTGGATGATAAAATACCAAATCTCTTAGTGGCATATGTGTTAGGGGCTCACCGGTCCGTCTCCTTGCTGAACTGTCCCTTCCCCACGTCGTTAACAGCACACAGGCGGAACTGATAGGAGCGTGCCGGGATCAGGCCATTGACCGTCACCGAGGAGTCCGGCTCGATGTTTGCCAGAAGGATGGCCCAGGGAGCGTCTGGGGCAAAGATAATCAAGTCAAAAGTCACAAAACTTGTTGTAAAAACATTACACACAAAACTATTACAAGCAGAAAACAGTTGAAATATTGAGTTCCTACACAAAACAGCAGAATTATGAAAAGAACCATTTATCTCTGGTGTGTATGTTATTAATATATACTGAACAAAAATTTGGACCATTATGGTGGTACAGACACTGACTGATTACTTTCCCAATCTATTAAGTCATTTGATCATGACTTTTACTTTTTATTTGAAGTTTAAGGACTGTGTTTTGAGCAAAATGTGACATAAATAAGCTAGAGAAGAAAAGTAACACATTCAACAGTTTTTAAAAGATTCAGTTAAGTCCAAACTGAAGTTTTATAAATTATGTATCTTAGCCAGTGCCTAGAGCAGAGTACTCTGGTCCCGAGGAGAGAGATTCAACAGATGGATGCGTGACTAGCAGCGACTGGGTAAAATGTGACTTACTGTTCTCTGAAACCTCCAGGATGTAGCGTATGAGCGGGCTGTTGCCATCAAAAGGCTTGGCCCAGGCTAGGTCGATAGCTCTCTTTTCAGAAGAGCTGAGGACAGCCGTGGGGTTCTCTGGGGCATGGGGCAGCTGCCTGAGGGGAACAGCAGGACAATTTTGATAAATAAAGAATCTCTTCCATCATGCCTCTGAGGACAGAGCAATTCAGGGCTTTTGCTTGTTGTATATTTTATGGAAGAGACACTGGTTGGACAGGTGATGAAATACTGTGAGACAAGTCAGTTTGGACACATCCAAACAAAACGAGATATTACCAGAGGGGGAAATGCATCAAAAGGTATAAAGAGAGAGATAGCGAGCATGAAAAAGAAAATCAAAGCTGGGAATCATTAATTTGTTGAAGAGTGAGTCCAGATAAGCAGTTTTATAAATAGGCTACAACATTGAACAGATACAGGGAGGAACTCAAAAGGCAGCCAGCCAACAAGATGACAGCCCTGACACAAACATCAGTCAGTTCAAGAAGACAGGAAGTTAGACATCTCATTCATATTCAATTTAGCCTGAGATGTAGTGATCCACTGCGCGGCAAACAGACAAAGTTTGGAAAAAAGAGCATTTGAAATGACAATAACAATGCAGAGACGCTGTGCAGTATGGGAGGAGTACATGGAATTTAGAAAAAAAGGGGGTCCCTTGTGGTTAGCAGGGTGAGAATGAGGAAAGGGAATGTGAGAAAAAACGGTGTTTAGGTGGAAATGAGTCAGAGGAGTTGAGTTGCTAAGACAGAGGTTTGTTTTTGATACAGTATGGGACTGACACAGAATATTGTGTGGGTTAAAAGGGAAAGATGAGAATAAGGGAATAGGGAAGTGAGGATTGTAACACAACGGGAGGTTACCTGACGCGAAGATGGGCGCTGCGAGAGTCGTTGCCGCCGACAGAAGTGACCCGACACGTGTATGTCCCGATGTCACCAGACCAGGTCTGAGAGATGTGCAGGGTCCCGTCTGCGTCCAGTTTCATCCGAGGAAAGGACTGGACGTTTACAACGGAGCCCTCCTTTTCCCAAACATGTCTGCAGATTATGAAACCATTATCAAGGTTCAATGAGAAAACATCTGCTGCACCAATATTGACCTTTTATGAACAGGTGTAGAATCAAAGCATATTGATTCACATATTCATTTTCCACATTGAGTTTCAAAGTTTGTTCACAAAGCAGCCAAGTGCAATACAAATAGAGTGAATATAAGCAGATGCATACTTGCTCAAGGCACTGACATTGGGTGTCACATTTAAAATTCATCTCTTTAGGTTCTGGGTCAGTGCTTTCTAAGAGCGGAGTAAAAATAAAATGACACAATAAACAGGTCTTTGCAACATTTGAATACACTTTTTTTCAAGGACTTGATTCTTTTGGCCATCATAAAAAGAAAACGTTGCTGTTCACAGTCAAAGAAAGTATTTTGAAGCATTTGGGAAGTAAACGTGAGTGCTGTGGTTAGAGGACAAAAGTGAACCTGTGTGAAGTTAGCCCCTTCCTGACGCATGATAGAAAATCAATGTAATTATGTTTTATTAAGGAGTTATTGATTATTGATTTATATAGGTCAGTGTCCAAATCACTCCAAAATGGTGTAATTTGTTTGTGCATCGTTAGTGCAAAAATGAGCACACCTTCCAATGACGAGTTATTGATTATTTTACTGTAGGAGGGGGCTGGCCTAAAATAGTCAATAACTCATAATTAGAACAATGCACTAACAATCTGACATAATTATGATGATTTTCTGATAAAGGCTGGATTTGAATAGATTTTAGTTGGATTTGAACAGGTTTTAGTTAAATTTGACTAGGTTTTAGGTAGATTTGAACAGGTTCTAGATGGATTTGAACAGGTTCTAGATGGATTTGAATAGGTTTTTAGTTGGATTTGAACAGGTTTTAGTTGGATTTGAACAGGTTTTAGTTGGATTTAAATAGGTTTTAGTTGGATTTGAATAGGTTTTAGTTGGATTTGAACAGGTTTTAGTTGGACTTAAACAGCTTTTAGTTAAATTTGACTGGGTTTTAAGTAGATTTGAACAGGTTCTAGATGGATTTGAATAGGTTTTTAGTTGGATTTGAACAGGTTTTAGTTGGATTTGAACAGGTTCTAGATGGCTTTGAATAGGTTTTAGTTGGATTTGAACAGGTTTTTGTTGGACTTAAACAGCTTTTAGTTAAATTTGACTGGGTTTTTAATAGATTTGAACAGGTTCTAGAGGGATTTGAATAGGTTTTTAGTTGGATTTGAACAGGTTTTAGTTGGATTTGAACAGGTTTTATTTGGATTTGAATAGGTTCTAGGTGGATTTGAATAGGTTTTAGTTGGATTTGAATAGGTTTCTTTGAACAGGTGGTGGTCTGATTTAAACCTGTTTGTATCTGCTGCTGTTTGGGCATAAACAATAAATTTTATCACTTAGTCTGAGGGCCATAAGAACTCTCACCTTGGGCCACGATTGGCCCCCATGATTGGCCCCCTGTCTTCAGTTTAATCATTCTTAAGGTTTACTCAATTGTTTCACACTTAATGGTATGTAAACAATGTAAATGGTTTTCTTCTGAACATCTTGTGTAATGAAAAAAATTATCTACAGATGGACCTTCGAGGTTTTTCTAAGTGGGAGTCAGTGGGAGAGTGGGCATCTCGGAGCTAACCACACTTCTGCACAAGATTCATAGTCAGCAACTGATTACATGGTCGACCACTCTACCATCTGTTGACAGTACAGTACAATGCAGCAGTGTTCTATTCATATTTGAAGTAAAACTACACTGAGTCATATCTAATAATATGGAATAGCTTGAGAAACAACTTAGAGAAAGACTAGCAGCAGTAAGATTGATTTAAACCAAATGACTTTAATTGCTTTAGTGGCAGTGCGTAGTATTCTGTCAAAGCCTGTTCTAAATATATTCCAGGACCCACCTGCTGGAAAATGAACAGTCATGTACATTATGCATGACAGCAACAGATTATAGTTTAATTAGTTTTGACATTCAATAATGTGTACGCTGGGATCTTGCTTGTTTTCTTTCCATAACCTGAATCGATGCAGAATCCACTATTAGTGAGGTATTTTATCTTTCTCCCCTTAGTCTCTTCGAACCTCGACATCAGAGCAGGCCTCCATGAATATCACAGCCTCCTGATGTCTGCATATCAAACGTCAGATTCCCACTCATCAAACTGCACAACTCAAATACCGCCCTCAGATGTGCTCCTCTCTTCTGAATAGAAAGCAACAGAATGCTCCACTGATCACTGCCGATGTTTGATAAGAGCTCAGAGTTCAGTGGAAAAACCTTTGTGGTGCAGGATTGTGAGTTGCTCCTGTTTGGACCACAGTTTCAAGGCAAAAGGCAGAGCTTTATGTAGCTTATAGTGTATGGAAATAGAGGGTAGAACTTTAGATTAAACAAGCAGAGGTCTCAAACTGGGCAAACTGAGTAACAAGGGATCAGCAGTAACATGAAAGATTTCTGTTCTACAAGCGAGAGATGTCACAAGGATTTTTTCTATATGGTATAAGGCATCATTTGATTCAACTGGCGCTTACATAGAAGATATCTCAATTTCATACCATGAATACCCTTCATTCCTTATAAATACATTTAGATGGCTTTTTAAATTAAATGCAGAGCGAACAGTTCATGCTGTCCATTGATCCAGGGCACAGCCAGACATTTTTTATGTATACATCTTTTGCGGATGCCACAATGATGCAGTGAATGTGAAAAGCTCTTTGAACTTAGTGGAAGAGCTTCTGATGTACTGCAGATTTCTATGGTTCTCTATAAAAGGCAAATAAAACAAACAAACCAACAAACAAACAAATACATTTCCTGTCTTTTTCTTGTTGTTGTTTTTGATATTTTAATTTGAATGTATTAAGAATATAGTGCCATCTAGTTGCAAGGTTATAGATCTTTCAAGACACGGGCGGGAAAAAAGTATTAGTGGTGCTTGTAAATGGCGCTTACCTGACAGTGACACTGGGGTCATGTGTGACTCCACAGGTCAGGACGGCTTTGGTGCCTTTGATAACGCTCTGATCCTGTGGGGGGGTGGTAATCCGGGTTCGGGCTGTGGACACACAGAAAGATAGCAACAGGAAGTGAGAGACACAAGATGAAACAGCCGACATAAAACCTTTTCTGGGCAGAGCAAGACTGGAATAAAACATGACAAACGCATTTTGAAAAACTCATTCCAGTGAAAATGACATGTTGTTGTTTCTACTTTTTGGGATGGATTCACGTAGAAAACACCTTGATGATGCACAAAAGATTGTCTTTTGTATCGGCAGGAATTGGCTTTATGATTACATGGTATGACTTCATTTCTCAGCCACAACAGTTCCAGGCAGAAATGCCCTCTTGATCATTGCTGTCACCAAATGAAGTATTTCTTTGACATTTTGCAACACACCTCCCTACGCTTTTACGCATTCCCGTCCTGTTCATCTGCTCACTCACCCCAGACCACCAGGTCAGCAGAAGCCTCGTCAATGCCGCGGGAGTTGCTGGCCATGCATGTGTAGGTTCCAGCGTCAGAGATGTGCGAGGGCGATATGAGCAGGCTCCCAGACTCGAGCAGAGTGAACCGGGGAAGCTGCACGGAACCGCTGGCCAACACTCGCTCACCTTCAGCCCGGGACAGAGATAAGAGAGCAACAGCATTAATCAAAGAACGTCCGGACAGAACAAGTGTCAGTGACAACGCAACGTGACGAGAGGTAAAGAAATCTAATCAGCTTTTATTTGTGTAAAGTAACTGGACATGGTTTGAATTTAAAAACCTTAATAACTTCATTCTGCTTATTAATGTCGGAGTAAATGTTTTGTAAATGATCAATTAAGACATTGCCAATACCTGACTAATGCTCAATAGCGTGTTATTATAAAGTGTTACCAGTTATTTGTATATATCCAATAAATATGGGCAAATTTTAAAAACAATAATTGTAAAATGCATCAATTTTTTCAGTTTCTTTGTCCTTATTAATAATATAGCAGTCATATAAGCTGTGGCAAGCCGCAGTTTCATGTGATAAAGACTGTCTTTAAACCTTTCTGCCAGGTGATAGCTGGTCTGGGAGCTCCGGACGTCTCACAGTGTAAGATGACCGACATGCCATCGATCACGGTGCTGTCCGAGGGTCCGGCGGTAATATTCGGGGCAATACCTAAGGGGACACAAACATAGTTGGATCAGTACAGTGAAGAGGGGAGCTCAGAGGCTTATAAAGTGGAGATAATAGGTGTCTGAGGAGAGATTAGCGTTTAGTTGATGTTTTTGTCCCACTAATTCTTTCTGGATTGACGGGTCTCCTTCTCCTCAGTGCCATAACTATCTAGCACGCTTTCACACACATAGAGAAACCTGTATAAGAGGGAGACAAATGTGTATACCAATGGGTGATAAGCAATAAATCAAAGCTTTTATAGCAAGTCAGAAAACTGTATGACTCCCAAGAGGAAACAGTGAAACAGGAGGAATCTGAATCAACGTTGATCTCAGGACACAGCGAGGATGAGGAGGGAAAGAAAAAGGGAGGACTGTCACGGAAAAAGAGAGGTAGGGAGGGGAGAAGGTGAAATTCTGATAAGAGCCTGGAGTGAAGGCTGAAGGAATGCAGACAAAGTGAAGAAAATTAGGCATAAAAAAAAATAAAATAATATAATAAAAAAATATTTACTCAGACACAGGCTTACAGTAATGTAAGTCCAGGTGAACTGTAAGAGAAGGTGGTGTGAAGGAGGTCACCAAGACACTAAGGAGTGTCTATTAGGGAGTTTGATACATGAAACAAATATGAAATAAGTCTGTTTACACACAATGTCCATCAACGGATCAATGTTGAAAAAGATTTAAAACCCCCTCAGTAAGACATTTATCTGTGCCACGCTCTTAAAGAAATATTTAAATGTAGCAGTTAACATAAAAAACAAAATCATTAATGTTGTTGCTTTGTCAAAATGGAGCAAATGTTATGCACATTAAAAATGTCTGGTTCTCAGTCATCCAGGTATATGTACAGTTCATTAGCTTGTGTCAATAGTCTTTTTAACAACAGGAAACCAGAAAACGGTAAAAAAACTAATTTGCCTCATTTGCTGCTTGAAAATGTGAAACTCTGCAAAGCAATTAATGTTCTTGTAGGAAAACCTTTTTTAAGACTAAAAGCCTGTGCAGAAAAATGTTCACTGTGCAATTTTACAGGAGCCTGTTTTATTAGAGTACAGTGATTATGTGCAGCACTCACTGGTAACAGCCAGGTACGTGTTGGTCTGCACTTCTCCGGCCGAGTTGCGGGCGAAACACTGGAACATGCCGGTGTCGTCGGGCAGGAGGCCGTTGACCTGCAGGCTGCCCCCCAACAGCACCCTGTACCTGGGGGTCTTCACCGGGTCAATGGGCAGTGCGTCTTTGTACCACACTATGTCTGGCTGTGGGACTCCTGCAGACATTATATGAACATTCAAAGTCATGGCATTTGCTGCGTGTGGTCACATGATAGGCGTTTGCATTAGTTTGTGCACTGGGGATAAAATGGAAGAATAGAGTAGTTGAGGCTCCATTTATTATTTAAAGTTGCAGTGCGAGAAAACTCTGTATGGAATTAGATTTTCTTTGATTTTTGTTTTGTATAAGAGCTTATAAAATGTTTTAACTATCTCACAGAAGTTTTGTTTACTGCACTGGTGATGTTGTGATAGGAACAAGGAACTTTCATTCTTTGTAAAAACCTCAGCAGACAAGTTTGAAAATGAATATAATATTTTATATTGGTAATGCATCTTGTTATGTTTGTTCTTACCTCTGGCCTGACATGGAATATCCACCACCTTCTCCATCTCTGCTGTGATGTGTTTCTCTGGTTCCTTTACAAACTGAGGTGGCTCTGTGGAACAGAAACAAAACAATTATTGATATTAACTGTATATATGCAAATAATGTTAAATTGCACAGCAGCATACAGCATGGGTTCAAATTATTACATGATGATATTATAATGTGAGTAAATAAAACAGCATGAAATCAGTAATTATTTATGCACAATGAACCATGTTTCAAATGTATCCTTTCAACTCATTGCGAGTGAGAAGACTCGGTTAGCTGCACCGACGGAACCGTTCGCCACACTTTGGGCTTTGAATCACATCACAACCTTGAAACATCAAAGTGTTTGAGCGGCATGGAGTGAAAGTGACTAGTGCGATGCTATTAAACAGTTTCTTGAGGCCAGCCATTAGTCTTCTCCTTTTAAATCAATAACACTTTCCTCGCTGCCTCACAACTCTGCTGCTATGCTTCTGACAACTTCTACGCTTAGACAAATTATATTTAGATGAATATCATATCTGCTAGAAAGTATTTCACATATAGACAAACCACTGGGGGGAGAAACAATGAACCTATTTTCTGCAAAGATACTAAAGCTTTCCTACTGAGCTTTTCTGGAGTGCTGTTCAGCTTTTAGGCATTAATGTTTTTTTTTCAATCAAACAGAAAGCCAAAAGCAGAAAGCAAAAATGGCTTACATAATAGTTGCAGTGGAGCATTTGGTAAAATAAAATGAGAAGTGTTTGGCTGTTTTTGTATTGCTGATCTGCAATACTAAATGATCTTACCGAGTACATGCAGGTGGGCCCCAGCGCTGACCGATGGCACGCTGCTGCTGCGGAGAATGGCCTCACACTCGTAGAAGCCGGAGTCGCTCACCACTGGACTCAGGATGGTCAGTCTGCGATTGAAGTCACTCAGACCACTGTTGACCTCAGCACCATTTTTCCGCCATGTGATGCTAAGTTTGATTAGCGGCCTATTTCCAGGAAAGTTAAAGCACAATTAACATTCTGTAATAGTGGTATGTCTGCTACAGGGTTTTAAATGGATTGATTTACAATGTCACTTATCAATCAATCCTGGCACTCATTAGTTCATTCAGAGCAGATATTTCCCGAGCTTACTCATACAGTAATTGTCATTTAGTGTCATATCCGACAGCCGGCCATGCAAATAACTGTCATATCAATAAACTATGACATTGCATAGTTCAGATGTGAGTGGAATGGTAAATGTGTGGACACTAGCTCTCACAATTCAATTTGGGATGATACATTTGAAAAGCATCATACAAGCTTATGGTGAGCAATAATACAAGTCATTTTGTCTTAAAGATTTGTTGAATGCATGAATTGAATGCATGAATTAGGTTAAAGAATAAAGTCTCTCCAAAAATATATTTGTACAATATATTTGAGACTTTTACACATCTCAACCAGCCTGATTGTTTGCTTACCTAGCATTGGCCACACACTCCATTGTGACCTCTGAGGTGCCTGTGACCACGCTGGTGTTCCTGGGTGGGATGACGATCATGGGAGCGATGGGGTCAGCTGGACCTCCCACATCTAGACAGACAAAAGTAAAAAAAAAAAAAAAGTGTCTATCTATATCCAATCAAAGCCGAGTGTGTCAAACCCAATGGCAATTTCTGTGGGCTTCTCTGACAGCGATGCCCTGTACATTTAATTTCCAGTCAGTGAACTCTGTGGGTGTTCATTGACGTGAAATATTGAAACTGACCAGGGCACACACTGTATCTGAGCCTTGACAGAGCAGGGCGCACAGGATGAGACAGTGCACTCACTGTGTATAATAAGATGTCTTCTGCAGAATCAGAACCAGGGCTGTAGAGAAACCTGGCCAGACCAACACAAGGCTAAAAAAGTGAAAAAGTCTACTGTGTGTTTGCTTTCTGTGAGCATCAGAGACAGACAGGACCATGGCAGCAATATGTGCGCGCATTTCTTGAGATGTGTCATGTCTCTGATAAACTCACACTGATACGTCAATCCCATCATGCCCCGAGAGTGTGCCCATGGCTGCACATGTCAGAAGGAGCTTTGGGGGTTGTCACGACTCAATCTTCTCCATTGCAGGTCACCAGATTAAGTACCGAGGCCTTGAGGCATGCATATAGTACATATACATAAACAACTTAAACAAGGCCATGATTTGAAAGATGTTTAACTGAGAGCAATGTCAATGTAATAATAGTGTTCATAATAGGAACATAGAGTACAGAGTTTAGAGACAAAATATAGCACTATTCTGTCCTGATATATCTCAGACTTACAACGTTCTCTGTTGTAAGAGATATAACCGTATGTACAAATCCTAGTGTAATATAGAGAAAACCTATAAAAAAACAGGAGACTCAATACTTTTAACCAAATATGTAATGAGTTTCTTGCTCAATGCAACCAATAAAGCAACCAATAACTGAACATAACTAAAGCCATAAAAAGGAGGTGCGTTAACATATAATGCAATTGACAAGCGAGAACAGTGGAGTGTTTATACTTGTTTGTGTGGTTTAAATGAGTAAATGAATAAGAACACTGCAATGCTTCATTTAAAAAAAAAACAGACTTATCCAACATCTTCTAGAGGTTCATTGAACTTCATCTAAATAAGTGAACATAGCATGAGCTGTTTTGTTTCGTGTCCTTCAGTCTTCTTGAGAACTGCCAGAGCCAGGTAAGCTCTTGGGAAATGCAACGTCAGAGGCGTCTCTACGGGAACAGCTGCTGTAGCAGATAGTGACAGATACACACATATTAAAGCCAAGCGCACACCTGCAACACACTCATCCGTCATTTCTGTCTCTCTCTACACCATATACATCAATATGTTTGGAGCTATGGAAGTAAATATGTGAAGCATGTGAGTAAATGTAATGTAAATGCAAAATATTATTCCATAATACCTGGAGGGGGTAAGACCTCCTGCTAGGTGCTCTATCTTACCTGAACTCATGTGCATGTGTGTGCGTTCCCAGACTACTATAATCAAATGAGCCACTGTTCCTCATATGCGCCACAGGCTATTTATGCTCCCTTGTCTTGTCAACTGTATCTCACCCAGAACCCTCCTCATCCACTTCCATCGTGAACTCCAGTCTTGCATGTCATAAGATGCTGTCTGTCCGCTTTCCCCTCCTATTTCACTCTGCTGAGCCGCAGCCAACTGAATTGGTTTGATTTGTGATGTTGTTTTTTTGTTGTTGGAGCTAAAGACACTGGGTGCTGAATGTTAACAAGTACTTGGCAGCACTAAAGTCCACCGTTGCCTCTTCATCTTATCACATTTGTGTGCAGTTCATTTGCAAGAAGGCAGTTCACTTCAGTGCAAAGAAATATTGATCAAGAAAGTTACTCCACGGTGATGACAAAGCAGTGAGACACAGAGGAAAGAGAATTGTTAAAGTTGTTCCTGATTGGGAGTGTTCTCAATATAGAACTCCACATAAGTTTCTTTTTCTTTTCCTCATGCTTTTTATTTTGGTGTGACATTTACTATTGACAATTCAGATCTTTATAAGCCATTTGTATGTCTATGCACTTAAGGGCTATAGTGGCAGGGCTAATGGTGAACGGTTAATGAAATGACACATTGGCCTACATGACATTTTTCCGCATTGTGACATTACCATCTGGGATATTTGAGAGGATGCTCTAATTATGGTGACATAAGCTAGACTTACTCTCCACAGACAAGGTGATGGGCTGGCTTGTCTTGTTTTCTCCATTCTTGTCATTAACAGCTTGAACATAGTAACGTCCGGCGTCCGGGGCCACTGTGGACAGGATGACCAGTGTATTGTCCAGTGTGATGGCACTAAAGGAAGGAGACACAAAACAACATACTAGTAAGCAATGTTCTACTGTTAACAAATGTAAAGTAGGTACAAAGTGAATAAATAAGCTGTAGTCTACTGCCTGGGAAACAAATAATTAGCAAACACATTGCAGGGCTTTGTTGAGATCAAGAGGTTCAAAGAAAAGTTAATAGAAAAAAATGATTACATGTTCAGCCTTCAAAGTACGGCTTAATTAGACCTAAATATGTTTGAAGTCTAGTTATATGTCTACACTTGATCCCACAGCTGTTAGAAGCATTAAACATTTTAACATTTTAATTACACTGTTCAAGCAGCATTAGGTGGATCGATTTACAATGTGTAAACAATGTGTTGGTGCTGAGTGTGCAGGGCAGAAATATTGACAAGCGCCTCGATTCACATTGCTCCTTGTGGTCGGGCCTGAAATATGATAGCCTTGCATAATCACCCAGTGCTTTTTAATTGTCTCTTTGTAGCCCTCTGCTTCACGTGGCCGGCATTTTGGCAGCAGACAATCCTGGCAGGGAATAATGCTCTTTGTCGACAGCTTCTAAACAAATAGGCGCAGAGCCATATTTCAGCAGACAATCCAGAGGAGCTAATAGTGTGGGTCACTGTCACATGACCAAACTATACCAACATCTCAACACAGACTCTACACAGAAAGCGATAATAATTCAGGAGTCAAATGCCCATCTCACAAAATTATTATTCTGCACTACACAAGTATTTTGCAGTAGAAGTAACTCACAAACCCACAAGTTACTCTTTAATTTCATATGACCATTTATACGTCTGTTCTGTTATCTCTATCAAACTTTCCTTTGGACTTCCCATGTCAATTTAGCAACCGGTGAAGGAGAAAGGCCCCTCCTCCGCCTCCTGCTGCCTGATGTTACAGCCCCCCGACAATGTTTACAATCAATATTTTCCTATCATCTGCGGCTGTTCAACAATCTGGAGGTAGAGAGTCCGTTCCAACTGGGTGGCCTGCTCCACATACTGTATATCTTCCCAACTTTCTTATCTAAGCTGTGAGCTTCTATACTTCTCTGCCTTACTCCTCATTTTAACCCTTTTGTAATTTTCCCTTTTTGTAACTCAACGCACAAAAGAACATATGAACAAGGACTTCATTTATATACAGTAGATGACATCCAAATAACATTGCAGGGACCCATGGATTTATTTGATTATGACTTTTTCTCATATACTACTCATGATGCTACTTGGGTGTTAAGTTTAATCTCAAGAGTCAAATTTAGAATTTGTTTGTCTTTTAACCTTGGCAGATAAAGGACCAGCACAAATTTGAAAACTATTACTGGATGGAAGACTTTTTTCCTCGCACTGATGACCTCTTAACCTTGCGCTGCAGCTGGATGCTCATGAGATTTGTGAGTTTACTAACTTGCAAAAATCAATCTTGACCTGCTCCAAGCAAAAATATTTACGATCCCAACTCTCGTTCTCGCTCATTTTGTCCAATAATGTGGCAGTATTGACAGGTCTGAGCGTGTTTTATTTATTTATTTTTTTATTGGATAAACTGTGGTAATAAATCCATTCACCGACCAGTTATTCATTTAAAGTGCCTGCCCTTTGGCAAACGCTTTCAACGGGAGTCCTCCCAGATGGTGCTGTGGAACAGACTGTTCCGTTTATTCTTTGTAAAAGTGCAGCTGATGCAGTACGCTGCAGATGCTAATAAGGATCTCAATGATAATAATAAATAAACCTCCAAGTCTATCAAAATCTAAATCTCTAAGTTTCATGATCTCGGACAGTGTGTGCTTGGCTATAGACACTATATAACTTCAGTGTTAAACATTGGCAGTACAGTGTGTGTAGAGCCAACTGTGCCATTTCAGAAACTTTATATCCAATGAAATAGGGCAGACCAACTGTACACACCTTAAATGATATACTATAACAAAAAGCTGTCTTTTTTTCTAGAAATAACTGTTTGAAAAACAAATCAATATAATTCAGAATGTGTTGGCTTTGGCATCCACCCCCTGTGTTCTCCGGCATTTATGTTTTCTTTACAATAACAGTGATTCAGGTGATCGATTGAAAACACAAAGTCAGTGTTCCCTGGTAAATCAGAGATTGTTCCAAAGAAGTAGAGCACTATCATTTTTCCTGGTTGTAGCACATAGCCATTTGAGTTGGGTTTTTACAGTTTTATAACTACACTCAACAGTGTATCTCATGTACTTCGCTCCTCCGTCGACTCATTAATACGTTTTGACCTTCATCTCTGTTGACGGGTGATCCGTGTACCTGCTGTGCTTTATCAAGAGAAAACGGAGGTAAAAAAGATTTAAATGGTGGATGTACTAAAAAGCACACTTATGGTCACACACAGATGAAAGGAAACTCTTCTTACATATCCAACTGGAAAGCTCTCAAGAGTCTAATGCTCTCCCAGGTGCATATAGTTACTTCAGCGGTGTAGCATGTGCAGTACGATGAATTATGAGCTCCATCTACAGATTGATTGATTTTCAAATATCTATGAGCCAACTCCTGTCTCGTGGCTCATTTGAGATTCCTGACGTGGCCAAAGACTGAAAACAGTCTTCCTAAAGGGGCTGGCAGGCCTGAGTGGCTGCAGCTTATGATCTGCTGTAAATATTTAATGCTATCTCGCTGGAACGGTGACATCCTGGACACACGGCTATGAATTATGGATCCCTTCAGGGACACCGGTAGAGCGGGAAGTGTCCGAAGCACTAACTGAATCCCAGGTGAACCCCAGAACCCTTTCTAAAATGGGAATGCTGTTTTACAAAACTTCTTTACCTTTCAAAATAAAACGCAAAGATAAATATGTAATTTAGCGGCGGTACCTGGAATCTAAAGCCTAAGAAACCAGAGTACAAGGACTCACCATGAGCTGCAGTACAATACCCCTTTCTTCAGAGTAAACCTTTTACACTCATAAAAGTCACTAGTGTGGACCATTTATGCTCCACATGCAAGACAGTAGGGATGTAACGATTCACTCCAATCACAATCACTGATGTCACAATTCAATTTTGTCCCAATTTTCTTTTATGAAATTAGTTTAGACAAATTAGAAGTGAACAAGTGCCCTTTGTTATTCCACAAATTAGGGCTCCAGACTAACTTTTTTCATCACCTTCTCAAAAGCCAGTTTCAACAGTCCCTAAGTAAATGTCATTGTTTCCATATTTATTTAAAATACAGGCTAATGTTTTTCCATTTGTAAGTTTATAAATAAAATCTAATTCTACATACAATTTAATTTGCTTATAATGCTAGGTACTTTAAATAAGTGGATATTAACAAAGTTAATACAAATCTAAAAACTAAATTGTACCCCGCCTCAGGCCCAAAGCTGCTGGGATAGGCTCCAGTCACCCGTGACCCCTGACGGGACTAAGCGGTAGAAAATAAATGAATGAATGAAAATTTAAATTAAATAAGGGGAACAGTAGAACTTAATCAAAACAACTCTCATTTGTTTAACTGTTACCTTTTATGCATTTGCACCTGTTATCCATTATTAATAGCAAGAATGTCATGACAGTAAAAATTAATGTGAAGACCAAAAGTACTTCACAAAAGACTAGATTTGGTCTGCGGACCTTAAGTTGGAGACCCCTGCTCTCTTCTCTCAGTGGCTGCAGCAGAGACTCACGGCAATTCACTGTCTACTTTTATTCTGTGTCCTAGCAACCCATAGTTTCTAGTGCAAATAATTATGATTATGCAAAACAACCTCTTGACCCACCAGGCCACATGTAATACAGCGGAAAATACACATTTCAAGATAAGATGAGATGTAAGAATTAAAGGATAATTTCCCCTGTCAACACCGGTTTTAATTCACAAAGAACTAGGCATTTAAAATGTTTTCAAGTTGCTGCAAGTGTGTGTGAAAAGTACTTCTGTACACATCATGTAGAATAATGGTCCCATAAATGACTATGATAGAGGGCCTTTAAAAAGCGCCACTACATCTTCATTTAAATGCCCTTCTAACCAAATATCTAGTCCCAAACTCATGCACACAGCAAGTTTTGATTTTATCAGTCTTAGCATTTGAAGCAGGAGGAAATTTCCCTCGTTAGCTGATTTTAATGTGCCCTCCTACTGAGTATTCTCTCTCTTGGCTGGTAATCAGTACTGTGGCAGCAGCGACGGAGGGTCACATCAAAACTATCTTACTGAGCATCTCAGCAAGCCCACCCAGCCTCAGGGATCACAGACCACACAACGCAGGAGGGAAATTAAGCCTATTATCTCAATTTACTATATATTTATTTTAGAAGAAAATGTTCCTTTTTGAAACAACAATGTTTTAGTCAGGTAGATAAACAGCAAGAAATGAAATCTAAGGATTACTTAGAAGAGGTTAAGATCTCAAATGGTACTTGGCCACTTGCCGACCAAATACAAACATAGGCCATATGAACAATCAGAGATGACTTGGCTTAGAAGGAAGGCCTTAATGCCCAATAAAATCTTTTCCAACGAATGTTCAATTGGAGGACAATAGAGCTAAAAGTATATACATGTGATTTTATGTTTGATTCTTTAAACTTTTACACAAGTCCTCGGATAATAAAAGTGAGTCCTTTTTTATCTGTCTCATTCTTCTCATGTGTGCATCCCGTCCATCTCTTTCAACTCCCTAGTCTCCCGGTGCTGAGGCGAGCAGCTGTCAGAGGTTTGCCTGTAACGACGGCTTAGCACGTACCCAGCATGGTGTAGGGATTTATCAAGCCACAGAGCTGGGAAATTTGGGCAAATCAGATATGAGCGAGCATGCCTCTGTTTGGTCTTCTTTTTATGGCCACATCTTGTCTTTTTTATTCCAATCCAATTTCCTTTTCCATTATAATTCTCCAAAAGGAGTTGCGGTCCACTAGAGAGCCTGGCAGGCAGGACAGCTGTTCAGAGGCATCTTGGCCAACTGCACGCTTCATGAGCAACCCCAGCTTTCTGCTCGCAGCAAAACAACATCACCATCATATGCAATTACTTTCTTCTGGATCGATTTATTTATGTTGAGATCTGGGGCTGGTTTTAATGACTGCCAGCCTCGTAATGATTTTGTAGCACTTTATTTGATAATGATAAGAAGGATTGACATGAGTGGAACACAGACATGTAGTTTTAAAATTTAATTTGCCACTAGCTGTTTCTCACATCTACTTTTATTACTACAAGCAAATGGAATTATAGTTGTAGTCTCATCTAATGTTTATTGGAAACTAGGTTGACAGTTTTTCTAACAACTCCAAGTTTATTTTATTAAGTTTTGGTATCATTTCATAAACCAAACCTCTAACAACTGGTCACACTGGGGTTTTTTAACATTACCAATTCACCCAATGCATGTCTTTGGACTGAGGAGGAAAGAAATGTAGCTTTGGCTATTCTATGGGTCATTCTTCAGAGCTAACACCTACCTATTTTTTACATCAATGAAACAACGAATTATATATTAAATATTATTGTCTTGTGTGGACAAATAATAGACACCTTGACTGTACTGCATATTTTGATATGTGTAAATATGGTAAGTGACAAGAAATAGTTTTCATTCTACACTGCCTTCTTTCTTAGATTAGTCTTTAGAATAGATTTTTCTAGTCACCTTGAAAATTGAACTTGCCACAATACAGACAAATCCATCCAAAATCACCATGTGAAAAAGTAAAGGTAGAGTCCTATAAGCAAATCAAATAGTTTTACACAAAAAGGTTAAATGTATCTTGCATATTTAAATACAAAAACAATAAACCCTCAAATTCTAGTCTAACTTTCTTTGTAGCCGGTGTTGCATATTGCATCCCGTTAATCCAGTCCTGACACAAAGTGACACACGCACAGACACTAGGGAGTGTTTTGGCATCTGTCGCGGCTGTCCCTCTCCAGTGAGCCGTGTGGGGCCTAACCTCGCTCCACAGACCTCAGACCTCCATTACATGCAGACAAATGGCCCCAGTCCGACAACGGCCTTCCCCTTGAGAGACAGAGCGGGAGGTCACGGGGATCAAGCGGCCCACATGGCTGGCACCGCCTCAAGTCCAACTACAGGCTGCAGACGGTACAGGGCTAAGCCAGTGGTGGGAGTAAGCACCACCGGGCTGGATGCGCGACTGCTCTAGACCTGTGATAAAGAAGCCGATGCTCCAGGGGATATAGAGTGAGGAAAGGAATTTGGGGAGATGACAAGAGGTGAGGCAGTGCTGCTTGCAATACTGCCACTTGTTTTCTCACTGGGGGCTTGAACTGGAGATCTGTGGCTCATTGTTCACTCACTGCTTCCCAGGTGCTCTTGGTTGCCTAGAGTTTTCAAGAGCCAAGCAAGACAATGCAATGAAATATCCTTTATTACTTTATTATTTAAAAAATAGCCTTTGTTATAAATTTTGGACAATAAAAGTTGTTTCATCACAGTCAATTATGTATTCATAATGAAATAGCTTTAGCTGGTTTATAAAATACTTAATGAAAAACTTTCAGTGTTAGGATTAGTTACTTGTGAATGCAAAAGAATGTGACGTGAATAAATTTAAATAAAACATGCTGATGCTGCTCAGTCTGGCTGTAAATTAGTGACATGATTCCAGCAAAAGCAATAACTTTCATCCTGTGTATTTAATATTGAAAACATTGATGTTGTCCAGTCAAACAGCCTCTGAACTAGACTTCAGAGGCTGTGTCTAAAGCCACAGTGGTGTCTGTGACAGTGAGTAAAATAGCTGCTTAATGAGGGGCATTGCAGATTAGTTTAATCTGAAGGACCACTGTGTTTGTGGTTTACCATAAACCAGTAGCCACCACATTTTGTTAGGTTAGGAATCATAGTTCAATACTTGTTCACATAAATACTTAGGACTAGATTTTTATGACGTCGGGCGGAGTTTATTTTTTAGATTGAAGTCAAGTCTTGAATCGAAGGTACAGCAGGTTGCCTGGTGGTCTCCGGCCGTTTCTTGCATGGCTGGTTTTTCCGCTAAGACGTGCTAGGGACAGACCCCATACACCACGAAATAAGTCCTTAAGCCATCACATATGTTAAGGTGAAAATCCTGCACATTTCTTCTTTGAATAGAATACTGTATAAATGGAGAAAATAGAGAATCAGGTAGAGACCGTAGATTGAAAATAAATATGGATGTTATACGCCCATTGGTCCACTATTCACCAATATTGTCATTACGACAGGGCAATAAAATGTCCGTTACATCTGGGCTTTTCGGCCCATGTTTTGGGTGGACATGAGCACTTAACACACACAACCTACTCTGTAAGATGCTATATGCTTATGTCTTTGCATAAAAACAGGTGTTATGTGCCCTGTTTGTCCCTCAGTCCCCACAATTATCCAGGATTGCGCTCATGTGTATAAAAAGCTCATAAACTCACTCTAGCGGGTAAACGCCCGGTAACTGCATGCGTCGTTGGTCCGCGTTGTCCAGCAGCTTAGTACAGTCTAAACATGGCTTGCTTCTTCCATTCAAAAGGTCCACGCTGCTTTTTGTGGCCGTTGCAGCGTTTAATGTCCTGCTGTGATTAGGTGGATGTGCACGAGCACGCGCCTGAGATGAGATACACCGGGTTTGGACTCACACGAGCTATTCATTAATTCATCGTTAATTAATTTTAATGTATAATTAAACTATGTATAAAATCTTTATTTATTTTTTTTTTATTTGTATTTAGACTAGTAAAAATTAATTATCAATACATTTTAGATACATTATTTCTGTATCTATATTATGATTGTTTTGTTTATAAATCTCAAATAGCACGCTTTTTTGATGCCTTTAAATACATCTGTGTTATCAGACCTCACTTCGTCTTGCGCCAGATCCTGCCTGAGAATGGCCACGGCGGCGTATGGCAGCTGGTCCACACCTGCGTCAGGTGGAAGATGGCAAATCAGCCATGAGGCACTGACTATTCATCAGCCATGACTCAAGTCCACAACTGGGTCAAGGATTTATGTCAACAGCTCAATATAAAGAAAACCGTCTAATGTTTTCCTGGATGGAGTGGAGCTCAGCCTACTGAAAGAGTTCAAATATCTTTGACATTGTACTCAACACTAACATTCAAAAAAACACATCAAACTGATCACGAACATAGTCAATTTTAGTTTACATCATTTTAGTCAGATAAGACCTTTTATGACTTTAAATGCTGCTAGGATGTTTTTACACTCACAGATTTTTTCACACATAGAATACTGCATTACCACCTGGTCATTTGCTGCTGGCACAACACTTCAACCATTTAAATCACTTTTGAAAAAAGCCACAGAAATCTTTGACAAGAAACCTCTTTATATTGTACTGTTGCACACAGAGAAATCTAATTTACTCAATTTAGAATATTTTGAGCCTCCACCTCTGAAGGACTTTTTAAAACCGAAGAGCTCCAGTGGGATTGGTACCAGGGCCACGCCTCGAGGAGACTGTGAGGTACCACACAGACGCACCACATTTGGACAAACTGCTCTGTGAGTCAAAAGAACCAAACACTGGAACAGTCTCCCGCTGTCAATAAAAAAGTCAGAGGCACAAGCCATGTTCAAATCATATCTCAAACAGTGGATAAAGGAAAACCAACGCTGTGACCACTTTAGTTTTAGTCTTTTACTGTTTTGGTGTTATGTCTTTGTAATGTTGATAATGTTTTGTCTTTCTTTGTTATCTGCCTGCAGACTACAGATGTAAACTAGCACTTCTGCTATAATCTGGCATATTCACAACTGTAACTGTTACATATGTCCATTAATATGCATTGTCCATATTAAATAAATAAATATGACTCTAAATATGACTATGAGCCCTTTGCGAGTCGTAAGATTGGGTCCAGTCTCGAAATGTGAGCATACTCTTAGAAATGTTAGGTTTACATAATGTATCAATCATATGGCATCAGTGATTTGTATTTGAAATGCCCTAATGATTTATAGACAGGTGACGCACTGATCTATTGAATCAACGTGATGAGTTCTATTTAGCCCGACATTGCTAACCCACAGGGTGTTGTCTTTATTAGTTTGTTGTTAGCTGGGGGTAAGGATATGCAGAGGAAGGATTGGGCTGTCCCCTTGGCTTCTTGACTAATGGGGAATCCATACAAGACAGACAAGACCCCAGCATCACAAGCAGAGCCATTAATTGATCAGTCTCCACAGCGGATTACTCACAGGAACTGCGACGTGTGTGTCAGGGCTGTCCTCCCACTGACTCCTCCGCGTCCGGCTGGCCCGTGTTGTGTCTTTACCAACAAGCGTTTTTTTAGCAAACGCTAGATAAATCCCTGCCCCGACCTCAATAGAACGTTTCATGTGGAGAAAACTGGTACTGGACAGTGAGTTATTGTCAAGTGTGAGATAATGTGAAATCAGGATATGCTGCAAGTCAATATGCAGGCTGGCTTTTCTATGGCCAGCAACTCTACAAGACCTGGCAAATTATTATACACCACATTAAGTCTCCAAAATAACACAACAAATCACAGCTGAATGAAAAAGACTCTGCCAAATGCATACCTCATTCAATGGAGGAAGAATAATGGCTCCCAGGGCTAAATAAGTTGCATTGTGCTTTACAACAACAACAAAAAAAAGGCAAAGTCCTTGATACATTGAAAAGAAGTTGGACCAATGCCTACAGCTTAAAATATCTACATTTACTGAAACTGAGAACCCACCAGGGATTAAACAAGATCAACACGGCTAAGGCTATAAAGACAAACTGCACAAGTGTGGATGAAGTGAGAAAGAGTATGCCCAAACGCCAACAAGAACAGCTGCACAGGCCACATGGCACAGAGAGAGCAGTGACAGTGCACAGCCAGACTCTGCTTGCCAGGGGACAACTGGCAGCAGGGAGGTAAAAATGAGGATTTCACAAGTTTATCAGCATTTTCATTATACAGTCAGTGATTCACAGCCAAGACAAGAGAGGTGGGATTATTTGGTGTTGATTTGGGTTTTTTGGTTGTACAGTTGTACAGTTGCATTGTGGGAATAAAACAGCATTCATGTGGTGATCAGAGTTTGATCACAGGTCTGTTAGAAGCAGAAGTAGTGCTACAAGTGTTGCTGGACTTATCTGTCTAATAACTCCAAAGTAACTCAGTACTCTTAATTTACTCTTAGAGTGTTTTCAAACGGCCGAGATCGGCTCTAAGAATTCACAAATTGTTCGTTAGGTTAAGAAACTTTTGACACTGCAGTTTTTAACAGCGGACTATCGCACTTTCCTTTACGCTCTGTTCACTGTCGTCATGACAACAGGGGGCATGCCTCCTGCTGACAGCTTTTACTGAGGTGAATGTGTCTTCTGGTCCGCTCTTCAGCAGCCCAGAGTTAAACTGGAGAAATACATCAGACTGGCGTATGGTCAACGTGTTACTATTAGTATAGAATACAATTTATAGTATACTATACTGTAGTATAGAATTCTGTTTAAGACATAATTTGAATCATTATAATACTAATTGGAAATGGTCGGCTTCACAGGGGGCATCTCTCGAAGCATATCGATAAAAATAGAGCCATACAAACGTAAAATGGCTTAATCTATGTGTTTTATGTATTTTTAAACCTGACCACTTTCCGCTTTCCCTGTTTACGTCATCCTTTCACTCTTCTAGTGTGTTTAATTTGCTTGAAAGTCCGAACTATCTCCAAACGCCCTTTATCACCACAGACAAACCAGATCTTGGTACAGTTTGATCCGGACTGAGACCACCTCTTTTTGCCGGACCAAAGAGAATGGGTTTGGTCCAAACCATGGCTGACACATTCACATCTAAAGAGTTGATTCAAAACAAATGTAAAAGTCCAAAAATCTGGATAATTTGCTTAAAAGAAACTTTCCTGGCACTCTATTATTGCTAAAGCCAAACCCATGTGGTCATTTATTGAACTGCAGTCTTTTTTTTTTTGGCTCAGATGTTTGCACATTTTTTCTGATCATTTCTCAGCAAGACCCAACTGCCTCTGAGTGCACCACATGCTCGTGACTGTAATTATACCTGCCGCAGATTTTTAGTCCTCTACTTGTTATCAACTCCAGGATAAAAGTGTGAACAGGACCTTGGGAACTAAATAAAAACGCAATCAAATCACAATCAACATGTGTTAGCTCAGTCTATACTTCAAACTGATACCTTCTCACCGCTGCCGAGAAATTCACAAAAACATGAAAAACCCACCTACCGCTGTGAAATTTGTTGAAGATGCCAACCCCTATTGCTTTGAGACACAGTGCAGGCTCAATGAATGCTAAACAAAATGTGAAAACATGTAACAACATCAAGGTTCAAGCAAACATATGACTTTTATAGACTGCTCCAATTTACTGAAGGTGATTATGTCGCAGTTATTCTTGGTCTGGCATTTGCATTTCTTCTATTGCTGAGGTGAGATTAAGCATAGCACAGAGAAAAACACCAAGACAGACCCCTGGTGAGCTTGTAAATTACAGTTAGGACACCTGAGGAGTGACAGAAAGAGTATATGAGGAAAGACTTTAAAGGAAAGCGTACATTATGAACACAGGGCACTCCAGTACATTGCATATAGACCTAAAATGATCACATTAAACTGTGTCTTTGGTCTTCTGATTTTCATACTGATTGACCAATCTGAGGTCTTTGTAGAACACATAGAAACCCATGCGGCGACTATACTGTACTAATGGTGCATTCATGTGTCCTTGGGAACTCGGGAAAACATCTTTCCGAGTTGAAAAATGCACACGAAAAACTAAAGTCGGAACAGCAGCTCAGAAACTCGGGTTAGTCGGGGTTGCCCGAGGTTCCGTGATAAAGTAATTTGCATCATCAACATGGCAGAGGAAAACATAGTATATGGATGCTATAGTAAACAATATAAACCATCCCCATTTGGCTTTTGAACAACAAAGAGCAGCCAGTGGTCGTCTGAGATCAGTGAGCTCCAGGAAGTTGAGAGGATGTGCCCAAAGTAGCCACTGATAGACCAAGGAGAAAGTCAGGGGAGGCTTAATAGCTAGCAACTGCTAACACTTCAATCCATCATCACAAATTTAAACATATTAATACATACATTACATTTTATCAGTTTCCAGATATAACCACTTTATATTATCTTTATTACTTTAAGAATGTCACATGTTACCACACATTTGTGTTTTGTTATTTACATCACTTGAAATGTGACTTGAAATGTGATGTTTATGTAAAGCAATAGAGGCTCCCTCGATACAAACATCCTTGGTTAATCATAGATCTCTGTCCTTTTTGCTCACAAGAGTCTGCCCACAAGTCAGACTTTGATGCTTCTGCAGAGTCACCGCTAGTGGCATTAATCAAATTCAATTAAATGATTTTCAATAAAAAAGGCCTTCTGTTATCAACAGTGCTCATTTGCACACAGTGACCTTGGTGCTGTGTGGAAAATTAGCATTCTCCGAGCTTAAGGCTACTAAGTGAAGATGAAGAGAAGCAAACTGCACAGCGGGTTGTCTATAATTGAGTCGAGAGACAGAAAGGTAGAAACAAGAGATATACACAAAGGGGACGAATGTAGCAGAAAAACAGGGCTACATTATGTGAACAGTAATTAATGTGAAACTAGAGCTGAAATACTGCAGCACTTCTTGATAAGCCAAAAAGACCTTTTCAATTCACAAAGCTTTGCTTGCTTCAAATACAACAGATACATTTCAATTCATGGAAAAAGGCAATGGCAGGGTAACACAAGACGTAATGAGGAAAAAAAAGCATGCCACTTATTTCCAGAAGCATTACAGTGGAATGTGATTACATTTTCAGGGAAGAAAGAAATATTTCTAGGTAAACCTTGAAAAGTGAAAAGAAATTTTAATGAGTATTACCAGAAGCAATTAATCTCTGAATGTAAAGTTAGATCAGTGGTCTCTTTTTGGTGGCTTGATAATGCAGTAAGGCACCTACTGACCCGCTCCTAAAGCCTTAGCAACTCACCAAGACAGCTTGAATGATTTTTTAGTGTGCTCCAAACAAAAACATATTTATGTGAGAATGTGACAGACAAATGATTGGAGAAAGTTTAGAACCTACACTGGCAACTAGTCCTTCACTGCTCTGTTCTTTTGGAAGCCTAACGCATCCTGCATAAAGACTTCTTGAATACTTTATTGGTTTAAATGTCTTCTTTACTCTCAATTTAAAATCCAAGGTCTTCCATTTAGCACTGTCCAATAAGTGCTACAGATTTGTTTGGCTTTGCATGAAACTAACTAAATTTGCCATTTTAATTTGTCGATTATCTTCAGAAAACATTTTGGGAATAAAGTTTCATTGCAAATTAATGGAACAATCTACTTATATGGGACACTTGAACGGGTGCTTTAAGCCAGTAAAGATGTTCAAGATGGAAAAAAATGCTGCAAAAAAACAAAAAATATAACCAATTCTTTGGGTTGATGTCTATAAATAATTTGGTTTGCTTGTCACCTTTCCATTTCCTCAGAAAAAACAAGAAATCCAAGACAAGATGGAGAGAAATAAGTGTCCGAGCCGACCCAAATCAATCGGCGGCCTCCAGTTTCTCAATCAGTCCGGGCCCTCGTCTCATTGTCATTCTAGGTCAGGGTATGATTACTGATGATGAGGAGCTGATAAGAAAGATTCACTCTAACCGAGGGCAAGGTCACCTCCCACTGCGAAGAAATGCAGATGTGATGAGATCGGGATAAGTGTCTTTTAACACACCCGCCCCACACCTCAAGACAGAGATGTAGGCTGCACAAATAGTTTACAGGAAACAGTTTCACCTTGGAAAGGGAAATGCAATGCAAGGAAAAACAGAAACCTGCTAGTTTCCCTGTTTTGTTGAAGGTTTTAATGTGTTGCTAACACCTTGAAAGAAACTTGCATTCAGGCCCCTGCAGTGGTCTTTGTGTTTTCCAATGCCCCTTTCAATCTCACCCTTTTTAAGTAAAGTAAAGACAATGGCAAAGCAAAACAGCAATCCCATTTAAGGCTGTCAGGGGCACCAGTACTTGCTAGTCCCACTAGGCAGTGATGGCTTTGGATGAATACAAGCAAAAACAAAGCTGACCTCAGACAGCACTCTATGTCCCATTAAATTAAGAAAGACAGGGGTGAAGAAAAGGAGACACAGGTAAAATTGGTCTATTTAGGTTTGGAGACCCGGGGAAACAAAATACTGAGACTATTTCACGCAGTGCCACAACTGCTTTGATGTCGGCCCTCGTTCTGTAAAAAGACTATCCAATTCTCTCGTGGAACAAAGAGCGGCTAAATGAGGATGGATGAGAAACGGCAGGCACTGACAACAGGCTCTAAACTGAAGCACTAAAAATTGTCGAGGAATTAGAATAGTCGACATGATCAAACACACTTAAAAGAAGGTTTTTGAAGTAGCGCTAGTCCTGGTCTCAAAATGATCTCTTTTTAAAATTTTAGATCAAACCGACCGAGGTTACAACAAACGATTGTGTCCACAACTGTCTGTAAACTGGACTCTTGTTTCCCAGTAAATGGGACTTACATTCGACTGCCGGGTGGGATCTTGCGTCCATCCCGATACCAGGTGACTTGTGGCTGCGGAAAGCTGCGAATGCGTGGTGCTGGGATGACTGCACCATCCCCTTGAGAGACCGACTGTGAACGCTCCCCTTCTTCAAAGCTGCCCATAACTGTGAGAAAAGAACAGAACACAAAATACAAGTTCAGAAGTAATTATGTAATTGTGTGCAACAAATGTAATACATGAAGCTGCTTGTATTTTATGACATAATGGCACTATGATGGCGACAGGTAGAGAGCGTTCTGGGGTAACTGGAGCTCCTAATGGATAAATAAAGAAGAGGCTGGAAGTTAAAGTTTTGTTTGAACAACAATAATGGGTTTCATAACCTTCATAACCAAGAAAGACTGAACAGTCAACAAAGAAAATCAAGAGTCCTATAAAATCTAAATAAGCATCTGTCTACAGCATAAAAAATAAATGGGTTGAACCGTATATTATTTAAAATGTTGCATCAATCCAATCATGTCTTCTTTTCTAAATGACTTTTTAGAAACATATTGCTTCTGCCATAAGCTTTACGCTCACAATACATGGAGCCAATGTGACGGACAGAGCTGTAATGTTGCCATGGTTTTCACAGTACATCGAGTAGGGCTTGAAGGAATCGAGAGGTAATGACTCACAGAGGGACACAGAGGGGATGCCAAATTGACTAATATTCATAACCTGTATCGTCCTGTGCGCATACACCCAGCCCAATCAATCCCTATCACACTCCAAATGTGTACATTACTCAATATGGTAGATGACCAGTGCTGCTGCTATTCCATTATCTCCTAATACATTTCATTTGTTCCAAAGGTTATTTATTCTCCTGCCTCATTATATGATAAAGGCTGAACGAAAATAGATATACAGTAATACATAAATGTTCAGAGCAGTGGTTGTAAAGAGGCACACAAAAAAAGAACTGAACTGTAATTTTTCTACTTCATATGCTACATCATACTGGCTTCTAAATGGATGAATAGCATCGTCTCCACAATTTCCCTTTCGGTTTGGTTCCAGGGATTCAGAACCTTGGTGCTCTCTGTTGAACTGATTTGTGTTCACACCAGTTTGAGCAGAACAAACTCTTTTGCAACTCAAAAACAGAAGGCACTGAACAGCACATGTTTGATATAAACAACAGAGCAGCTCAGACTTGTGAGCTTTTGTACTTTTTTCCTACTAACTATTCTATCAAATCAGATAAATAAGTCAAATAACTCATTTAGAACTACTTTTATATCTTGGTAAAGACGGTCATTGATTGAACTGAATACTAAACCTTTTCAAATGATAAACTAAATTCTTTTTGGTGTGAACGCGTTGAATCATTTGTAGATTTCTAAATGCATCTGTGAGCCACTTTATTTATATGCATTATGGTGCATTAAGAACACATTTGTTCCTTGTATTCAGGCCAGTCACATTGGGACAAGTAATTCGTAAAAACAAGATACAAAATAACTGAATGTGTCTTCTGTGTTTCTGGAAACATCAAATCCAGATGACAGGAATAAAATTTAAATGAGAAACTACAAAGAAGATTGAGCTGAAATAACTTGACCAACATATCAAACACTCAATAATGCGTTAACACAATTTGGAAAAAATAGTTCTCTTTGAAATGAAGGTGTGCTTTGAAGGATGATGAGTGGTTGCGTATTGATGGCAATCGTTTATTTCCCCCCCTTCATCTATGCTGTTATTCAAAGAGAATAAAAAGGTAATCTGTCTTTGCAGTGCTGCTGTGGTGCTTAGCTTAAATAAAAATCTGGGAAGTGTGCAAAATCCTTTAACTTTGATCTGCAGTTTCAGAAATGAGATGTCTCCTCCCCCACCTAATCTGTAATGCCTCGGCATGTTTCCCTTTCTTCGAGGTGTGTCTTTGCAGTCCTAATTGTGGCGCCTCAATAGAATTGCTCACAAAAGACCATCTCCAAATCTCTTCCCCTCCCTTTCCACTATCTCTACTGCAGGTGTCCTCAATTCTCCTTTTGCTCTGCTTCTTTCAGGGTTTGCAGCCTTTCATGATCCACTGATGAGAGGGAAGTGGAGAATTATGGAAATGGGAAAGAGGTGGGGATAAAGCCAAAATGAATAACAGTGAGGTGGAAACAGTGGTGGCCTGGCGACAGACAAAATCTAGAGCAGCAGTGTCAAAGTCAAATTCATGCACTGCCACAGTAAGGATCAAATCAACAGTTAAATATTTATTTATTCATTTTCTTCTGCTAAGGTTGAAGGCCCTTGATTTTCAGAATGTCAAAGTCTCGAAATGTACATTGTCACATTGGGTTAAAGAAAATAAGACACTTCTGGTTACCAAACGGCTGTACTGTATGTTGTAATTGCAATTTTTTCCATTTATACTTTAAACAGATTTTTGTTTCCAAATGAAGAGTTCTATGTTTGGGCTTTTATTGTTTCTGTAAAGAAGATGCATTAAGAAAACTGTACTGTGCACTACCTTTGCTGAAGTGTGACCACTATAGCCTCTTTGTGCAAAGGTGCAAAGAGCATGCAGACATATTTGGTAGTTAGCTTTGAGGGATCTGGTGTAAAAAAAAGAGCCTTTCTGCTTTTCTTTTTTTTTTTTTTTTGCTTTGCCGTTGCTCTTCTGCTGGACAGCTTGCAGGTTGTGAGGGCAGGGTTTATGAACAGGTCAATCTGTTTCAGAGTTGTGTATTTTCTTTTTATTTCCATAAAGTCCCTTGTTAATAATTTGGATCTGTTAAATTTCATATATAAATGGCACAGACAAGTATATTTGAAAGTACATATGGGCTGGATACAAACTGCATATAGAAGCACTTTTGGTCTCAAGTTTAAAACTGATTAGTCAGACTACAACAAACAACTGTATAGCACCAAGCTTATGAAAATGAACAATATGTATGGTTTTGTTTGCCACAGCTCTCCCAGCCAACTTTTTAACAACCAACATTTATTTGTCAGACAGATTCAAAATTGCAATGAGAAGGATTTGGTTCACAGTCTCGGAACCTGACACCTATGATTAAACAACAGGGAAAAAAGACAAAAAGGATCCTGAAGCAAAAGCAGATAATTTGTCCATACAATGTTTTCCCAATACTAGAACGTAGACTAGTGGGTCTTTTTTGCCCTCTCTACCCCCTCCCCTCTCTGTTTTCTCTCTCATGCCTCGGCGCCTGCATTGTTCAGTCAGGTAGAGCAACATGTCACATTGCCTCGCGCCTGCATTGTTCAGTCAGGTAGAGCAACATGTCACATCCACTCAAACGTCTCTGGAACAAGAGAAAGCCAATGAACCCTGCCAACCCTGGGTGGGCAGGATAATGGGCCATAGGTGGTAGTGGGCGTTTGGTGGCAGTATCCAACACCACAGACACTTCGGTGGAGTTAACAAGACAGGGGAGGTTCTGAAATTAAAACAGAAGCCATGTTGCTTTGTTTTTTTTGTTTTTTTTTTCCCACCAAGCTGCGACAGATGTTGTTGACAAAGCATGGGAATGAAATAAGCAGCGGTCATATTTAAATGAAGCAAAGTTAAAAACAACCACGGCGACAATATCACTCTAATGAGAATGCTGAGTGGAACAGCTGTCCGGGTTGATAACACCCTCGATGAGATGCAGGTAGATCTTTCACCCCTCCAGCATCTGTCCCTCTTTGTAGGCAGTCTTTGATTCAAAAGCAACCAAACAGCCTCCTTTTTAAATAAATCCATCTATCTACGTATTTCCATGTTTCTATTTGTCTATTTTTGCCAGTAAGTGCTGATAGGGTTTCAATACTTCAGTACTTACAGGCCACCTGGACTTCTGTGCGCCTTTGGAGTAACGCTCCCACACGATTCCTGACGATGCAGCGGTAGAAGCCGGCATGGGAGCGGTCCAAGGATGGGATTAGATACCTTAAATAAACACAAAAAAGAAAGATATGATTAAGGATTCTTGTAGAGTTAATCAGGACCAAAGTAGGAATCAAAAGGCATGTTTCTAAAGAAGCAAACATTTGCAAATGTGTGTGTCTTAATACTATCTCATTGAGAAACAAGGGCAAGGAGGACATTGGAGCTTAGCCATTGTTTATTCCAACGATAATGACGCTCAAGAGGCTAAACCAACCAAGCTTTAACTCTCCAAAGACACACTTAAGTCACAGCCAACAAACACCTGAACTACCTATCCCGACACACACACGTGTAATCCCCACAGGAAGACGTCTGAGGAAGCAGCGTGTCTTGACTTTCTTGCCCGTGACCTTGACTGTCCAGCTGTGGCTGTGGCAGTACTGTCACTTAGCCATTAGGAGGCAGCACATGCTACATGTTAAAAAGCACTGTACTCTTCAGATTCGACTGCTGGTGAGTCCCAAGCCACATCTGGTTCCACAGCTGATGCCAGGAACGTACAAGGGGCAAGTAAAGACGGATAAAGCGGGTAGTGCTCATTAGGAATGGTGCCAGTTCTGCTAATAATGATATAATGAGGTATGGTGCTTGTGTGTGGATGGTAACTGTTTTTCAAGTCAAACAGCATCAAGTAATGATCAGTCTTTGGCCAGGTTTGTGCTTCAGGGAAAAAGTGGCACATGCAGATGAGCTGAAAACTGCTCATTAGAATACATTCAAATGTAAGCATTTGTTTGAGTATTTCTTGGTAGAATGTGAGGATTGCAGGTGAAGTGAAGTGAGAGAAACATCTCATTCATTTCCATTTGCTTTTTCAGCCTTTGCTACAAGTCAATACTGAAAGTAATTTGGAGCTAAACATATCAAAATGGTCTAAATCTGTTGTTGCACTGCCGCTTACCATATTAGGTTTGCATAAGCCACTTTCATATTTTGAAGTAGAAATATAAATAGCACAATATGACTTTCCCTACAGGCAACTTTTCAAGAAATATAGCCACTAACTATCTGAAAAAATGAAATAAAAAACAAATGTTACTAGAAACTGTTATCTTTCAACACATATCTGATTTATTTAACCTGGGATGTAAATGTGTGGTGATGTGTTCTGGCATGATGTGTGTTCTTAGGAGATGTTAGTGGGCCCCGCCAGTCAAACCAACCACACTATGTGATTAAAAAAGGGGTTATTCTCCTCGTTTTGTGTCAAGAGAGCTTAAAAATGAAGTTGAGGCTAATATTTTAATCGTTTTCAGATTTTGAGGTACAAGGTAACTGTGTAATAGTGTTGCTTTAAGAATGATGCCGTATTCTTTACAATCATAATTTGGAATCCGCAGCCAATGTTTTTTTTCCCTCTAACAGAAGTTTGATCACTAATAAAAAGTGTAATGTGAGAGATACAAGAAGCGTGCAACTGTGATCCAAAGCTTGTCTCAGATGAAATGTTGGATAGCGTCACGGCGTATAGAGTTTGCAAATTAGCCTACAGCAACTTGTACACGTTTCATTTGAATCTGTCCAACACATTCTTGTCAAAACAAATACTTGTTGTGGGAGGTGAAACAGTTGCCATCTTTCCTGACTAATTCCCACATGTTGTGTGTTTTACAGGGGGCTTGGTGTGCTGCCTGTGCAGAATAACTGTGTAACCTCCAGCAATGGGATGTATTCGTTTCTATAGTTACCACATGCAGATTTCTTTGAAAAGTTTGGGGATTTAACCTTTTGTTTGAACAGTTTATTTCATGAATAAAAGTTTAAGAGCAGTGCATGGCAATAACAAAAAGTAAAAGAGGGCATTTGACAAGTTCAGAAGAGCTTTCAACAAGCTGTTTATAGGAAAGTTTTCATACTTTGTTTCACTTGAAATGGTTTAAAGAGGAACTTAACATTCAAGGACAGAACATCCAGCAATAAGGGCAGTTTAATTCAAAGTTACACATTTGTTTGCAATATAGTTATTATTTAGTTATTATATTATTATATTGCTATAAAGAATACAAAGAATATTTATCTTTTTATTATACTTTTTAATAAAATCTAATTTATACCCTCAAGCCATCAACATGAGAGTTCTGCTTTATAAATACATTTTTTAATTTTTGCTGAGTGTACATATGGGTAATTTAATAAATGAAAATATGGGAACATGTTGAAGAAATATGACGTAGAATTAACACTGTAAAATGAGTCTTAACATTCTACGATAATGAATGTGCAATTACTTTACATTCAATGCTGTCAAATAATTTAAATAAATTCCAAGTCAGACCCATCTAAAACGGGCTGAATGGTATCATTTTAGATAATAACACAGCAGAACCTCACAGACATAAGACGTCAAAATGCTGCTTTGCTCTTGTAACCAGATGCATACTAATGTACCAAAGCTGCATGAACAAATGGGTGGGTGTGCTGGAAAGCTGTTAATATCTATAACAAAAAATTACGCAGTATCAAACCTCATTAGCAGCAGCCTGGCTTGGACCCATGGGACTAAATGAGTTTTAGCCCAAAGTATGTGAAGGCTTAATCAACTAATCAGGAGACTCTATTAATGATGTGTGGCTCCCGTCATATGTTCCATCAACTACATTAATACAATTAAGCATGTGTGTAATGCATCGATGGAGAGGATGAAAGTGCTAAATGGTATATCAGGGAATATAAGTCCTAGGTTGGATTGCACCAACAGGGATTCTTTTATACTACCTGATTTGAATGTATTTAATTCAAACTGTGATCTAGATGTTGTTTTGTGAGATGGATTCAGTAAACACTACACTAATATTGTTTTTATGTGTAAATAGTATATTTATATTGGTACAATACTGTAGAACGAACCCGTGTCAAACAGCAGTAAGTGAACTGTAGTCACTTCTGTGTTCCTGAGCCTTGAGGGCTAAACAGCAGAGTCGACCTGACCTAACTGAGCCAGTCGCCTGAACATATATATTCTGTGTAATTCTCATTTTACTATAATAATTTACCCAAATTGTTTTACTCAAAGAAAAGAGAGTATTTGTACCAACAGACTAACGGCTAATTAATAGTAAGTTACACTTCAACAGAAATTTAGACCCTACTCAATAAGAGTGGTATAACCAACACAAAACACACACAACTTAAGAGGAGCGCCACCAGCTAAAGACTGATTGTTCTTCAAGTTTAGTTAGATTGGTTTCAGTTGTTAACTTAAGCTACATTGGAGCAGAACTGATCCATCTGACCTGATAAGGTCCAGGATCACAGCAACTCAATCAAAGTACTTAACCCTCTATTTGGCCTTTCTGTCAAAATAAATGTGATTCTAGGTCAAAAAATGACTTCAAAAACATTTATAACATAAATGATGTCCCTGAACCTTCGAGTGGGTCCTTTGTCTTAATACACGATTGTGTCTTAAATAAGAAAAGTGATTTGCCCCTGAAATGCTCAATTTTCTATAGAGCTTTAAGTTTTATTTTTGTGAGAGAAATGCAAAGACCCAAGTATTTAGTATTCTCGTTTTGTCAAAGAAGTTCCATTGTGTTAAAAACTTAAACTCTCTGCCTAACACTAATTTAAAAATAAATTAAATTGTTGGTGAAACCCTGCCTTTCAAGGAAGTGGCTGACAGGTGGTGTTGATGACTCCAGGTTTAACCTCTCTCAGACCTGCAGAGAATTCACCCCAGAGCCTTAACCTTCAGAGTGACTTTACAGCGGTATTCTCACTCTCTGTGCCTCTCCGTCGCTCTGTCCCTTATATAATGAATACAATTAACCTTTGCGAAGCTGCGTGCGTTGGCAGCAGGTTGGAGGGGGGAGACCACTGGGGGCTCACAGTGTCGGACAGAGATTGATTGATGTTCCTGTGGTCAGCGCACTCCGTCAGATCCCCTTTAATTAGCCCCTACTCAGAGGAATGATTAGATGGAGGAGTGGTGGCGAGAAGGCTCTGAACAGGACAAAGATGGAGCGCCGGAGTGGACGGATGGAGAGGATGTAATTGAAGGAGGAAGAGATGAGGAGATAGCGCATGATTGGCAACACTATAATCCCTGATTGGACATGGCTGAAGCGCAGTTTGTAGAGTGTAGTCCAATAATAGTGGTGTGTGGTGTAGGTGTGGCCAAGGTTAGCTCAGACACAAGGTCAGTGTACTTCAATCCCAGAGCAAAGACACAAACTATTAATGTGATGTGTCTAATGCTAGATATGACTTGAAAAATGTCTACAATAATGAAAAATGTATAGTTTAATAAATGTTAATGATAATCCACTGGAAAATCAAAAAGCACTTTGCAGCAGCTCACAATTCCATCTAGTGGTATAAGTGGCACTTTCTTAGTTATCTGTTTGTTTAATTACTAAGATAAAAAAAAAACAATCAGAAGCTTTATAAATGTGTCTATTCCATGAGGCTTCAATGACTTTTTGCATGCATAATTTGTCGTCATGTTTTAAAGGAGGTTTGAAAGAGGTTTCTAATTTTATCCTTTTCTGTCCGAGGCATATACGTAGCTATGCCAATTTTTATTGTTGTTAGACTTTTACAGACCTAAAGAAAAAAATAAATGTTTTCTTTGTACTGTATGTTTGCTTATTTCTCAGTTTTCTGTATACAACAAAGCTTTTTCTACATTGTGCCAGTGACAAAGCTGAATCAGTGTTTAAAATACAGTTCAATAATCAATAAAAGTGGTTATTTAGATAATCCCATGTAAAGAAATGTATGTATGTAGTTACAAATAACCTGCTTTTGACAGTGTAATGGCTAATTTATATCAGGAATAAAGATGCACAGATTTGTATATCCTGTAAAAAGATTAATTGGTAATGACAAATGGCTATGTTGTTTATGCTGCATTTAGTATCATATGCCAAACTATCTTGTGAATAATATATTGACACACAATCAAACTTCTTTACTCACAGACTAGGGTTTGTTTATGTTTTTGAAAGCTCCTTGTTAACATAATTGATTAAATAAAGCTCTATTTTGAAAGCAATTTCTCCAAGTCTATATCAAATATGTGAGGAAAGACTTTTTTAATTCCACACAAGTCCTCATCCTGCTGCGTGCAACACATGACAGGTGAAAGTGTGACTGCTGCCATAAGCTGCTGGATATCAATGGCCAGTGATTCTTGTACAGGCCCAGAGGGACAGGCGCCACATGTTACATGTCCAACACTTACACACAACAGATGGGCAGCAGGTTTAATGGAAATAACCTATGGCCAATTGTCTTTTTTTTTTGCATGTTTAATTGATTTGTCTCTATTGTTTAAAAGTGAATTGTCATTGTCATTTGTCCTTATGATTATCCAACATGTAAACCAATAATGGAGCAGCTTTTCAAGCCATGCAGTGTCCATGAACCATATTTACGACCATGTACATAATGGAACAAATACAGCACATTCACCAAGTCACTTGTATATTCCATGAGTCTAAAAAAACAAGGACTGAAAGCAGAGAAAGGAGAGGAAGTCTATTGTATCTCGAGGGTGTTCAAGGAGAATGGCAGAGAGATAGAAAATGGACATTTTTTCGTTCCAGAAGAGAATCCATTAAGGTCATCCGCTAAGAGACCAGGATGGAGGCAGGCTGTGTCCACACACTGCCAGTCCTTGACATGGTGGGATTCAACTTCTGTATAGATTCAAATGCACTAAGCCTCAGCTCAATGTAATTGGATGCTCTGTTACCTTATATGCAATCATATTAGGGCTGTCAAACTAAATAGAACATTTATGCAAGGAGATTGCATGTGCTTTTATGAATCTTATAGTCCAATAAAATGGTTCCCCATATTATAATAAGTAAGATTTTTTTAGAAAACAGATTTGAGATATAAGTTCAATCCTGGTTCACTTGACTAACAAAAAGTGAGCAACAGTGCATTATCAGTGAAAATAAAATTTGATATTTAGTTTTAGTTAGCTGATAATATGAGCCAAATTCAAGAGACCAAATAACTGTGAAGGCCTTGAGGGCATATAAAGACTGTTTTGCCTCAAACACGATTGTAAATACTGAACCAACCAGTGGCGGGCTGTGCATTTTACATTTACATTTAGTCATTTAGCAGACACTTTTATCCAAAGCGACTTACAAGTGAGGAAAACAATGGAAGCAATTATAACAACACACGGTAACAAAATGCATAAGTGCACAAAAAACTAGTCAGTTAAAGCCCAGCACAGTATACAAAGCTAATTATTTTTTTTAAAGAAAGGAAGTAGAATTCAGTGTTTGTCAGTTCGGTGTTGATAGAAGAGATTGATGGTTGATGGTTTTAAGGCATTTTTAAAGATGGCTACAGAATCTGATGAACTTGTTAGGAGCTTGTTATATTGGGGGTTGTAACTCCAAAAAGGTTGAGAACCACTGGGTTAAAGTGCAGTTTCTTTACCAATTATTTTAAGCCAGAGGTGCCTGTCCTGTTGATTCTGAAGACCTCAAGGCAGATTTTATTCAATTTGGCAACACATTGTAAATGAGAATTGGTTCTTAATCAATCTACCTGGTTAAATAAAAGTTAGATAAATAAAGATGATTGGATAAAAGCTCCAGCATTAACAAACAATCCTGGAAGCAGCACAACCGAGAGACAAGCTATGAAATGAAGAGAATAGACAACTGGGAATAATTTAATACAAATTAATGGGAAAAAATATATAACATAAGTCAGTGATTCTAAGATGGCTCTCACGGCCCATCACTGGAACCTACCATATCAGTAGAGCAATAATAGGTTTATATTCCATTGAAAGCTTTTATAGGAAGAAAATATAATTCACATAAGGTTCACATAATCCAGGAGAGTGGACTTATATCAGTCTATAAGGAGCTACATTATCATTAATGGATCAGATAGGCCATGGAAACATAGGTACTCTGCTGTACGATTCTATGTACTGTCCATGATATATATTATAATATAATGACTCATAATGACCGGATAATAATAAACACATAGCTTTGTGTAATATACAAAACATCCAGTTCCTTTAAGTGCATAGAAGAATTAGGTAAACTGTATTAAGATGAAAATCATTATTAAATTCTCAATGAACTACAAACACTATAAAATACATCTTTTGTAATCAATCAGTTCATAAAAAAACATTTAGATTTGTTGTTGCAAATGTATTTTTAAAGTTTGCAGTTTATCTTCAATTTCAGTTTTTGAAAATTCCAATTTCTCACTGTCTATGTCTTGTTTAACACCTTTCCCTTAGACATGAGACTATTTCCTTGTTAAATTGCTCAGAGCCTCCATGAAATTCTATCTTATTAAAATGTGTTGTTTGTTATTCCGATGGCGGATGAAACATGGGATGAGCAGGAATGATGGCTGAGAGCTGTGTCAAAGAAGATGGAGGAAAAACTTCAAAATACACAATGCTTTTATCTTGATTTAGCTGGTTACCACTTGTTAAGTTTGAATCAAAGTGTCATTTCAGAAAGTGCTGTGTATTTATCTCCTTTCACTACAGTTTGAATATATTTGTGCAGAGACTCCCACAGTCTCACGACCATTCATTAATACAAGCCCAAAGTGGCATCCTATTATGCTAGCTGTCAAAAAGTTAATCTCATTTTCTCTGTTTTTATTTCTCTTTCTTGTAAAAAGCGGGGGTCATCAAGAAAGCTCTTCCTTTGTTGTGGTGGTAGGCAAAGAAAAAAAATAAAAACACAACAAGGCCAGTCAATCAGTGCAAAATTGTCACTGTCATACAAAATGTCATTTTCCTTTGTGATTGATAATGTTAATTAACCATTTATCTGGTTTTTATGGTCTTCTGTCTTTCTCACTGCATTAGGATACTTCCTTTTCTCTTTTTATAATGCTGCAGAGTCCACACCAGCCAACCAACTAAATGATACGAGACGTGACTCTGGAGGATTGCTTGATTATTAACTCTCTTAATTAAGTCTCTGGGTTAATTGGCAGTGTAAAGACTGGTGGTGTGCCAGGTTTTGGTTATGTGATAAAGAACTTCAGTGCTATGCTATGTATGTCCCCCCCGGACTCTGCTCCAGTATGAGGACCCCCAGCCCATCTGTCATCTACCTTGTTGTTGGCTGCTGTCCATCTAACCTTAGACACACACACACACACACACACACACACACACACACACACACACACACACACACACACACACACACACACACACACACACACACTCAGAGTGGACACTGGACACTGCCAATATAATGTGGTTTTTCTGTGTATTTTTATGTATTTTTCAACTGTCCTGGACACATTCCTGCACGGCCTGTCCATCCTGTGAGTGGATCCCTCCTTCTGAGGTTTCTCTTTTATCCCGGGGCGACAGTAGCTCAGTAGAGCGGGTAGAGCGGTCGTCCTTCAACCGGAAGGTAGGTGGTTCAATTCCCGCTCTCCCCACAGTTCATACTGTTGTTGTGTCCTTGGGCAAGACACTTAACCCACCTTGCCTCCAGTGGCTGTAACACTGGTAATTACATTAGAACAATGTAAGTCGCTTTGGATAAAAGTGTCAGCTAAATGAATAAATGTAAATGTAAATCCCGGCTGTTATGATATTGGGCTATACAAAAATAAATGTCTTGTCCTGTCTTGGTGTACAGTATAAGAGCGGTTGTCCTATAACCGGAAGATTGGTGGTTTGATTCCCGCTCTTCCCAGTTCATGCTGTCGTTGTGTCCTTGGGCAAGACACTTAACCCACCTTGCCTCCAGTGCCACAGCTCTGGTGTATGAATGTGTGAGAATGTGGCGGTGAGTTTGATGGTGGTCGGAGAAGGCTGTAAGCGCTGTGTGTATGGCAGCCCCCCTCTCTGTCTGCCCCAGGTGTGGATGTGTGTGAATGGGCTGAATGGAAGCATGATGAAAAGCGCTTTGGGAGCCTGAGAAGGGTGAAAAAAGCGCTATATAAATGCACACCCTTCGCCATTTAATCACTGTTTCATTAAACTAAAAAAATGTAATTACACTACTGAGATTAGTGACTGAGATAGAATTCAGGTGAAAGTCAGGTGAAAATAATGTTAACATCAATCATCATCAATACAAATACATATTATATAAATGTTTTTCTATAAAGCACTAGTTTACTGTCCAATAATGCTAAATTTGTAAAGCAAGCAGTAAACAAGGCTCTGTTGAAGTCATTCGACCCTGGCTCTATATGGTTATTTATTATCTGTTCTCAGTATCAGTAAATATACTGCTAATACTCTTCCAAAAAAGTGATGTTGGAACATCCCTATTTACATTTGTAATTTTAGATACAAGTCAATAGCCAACAAAAGGCATAACAATGTATAACATTATTATTTTATATAACACACACCATGTCATGCGATAACCTACAGACAAATGTTAATAATAATGACTTTCATTAATGCCTCACTTTATGGCTCTCTCAAACTCACGACTACATGTTGAATAGTAATGCCCACACACACAACTTCCACTATTGATTGGTTGCCAGAGGACACAAGGTCAAGTCGCACGGTGTCAATATTTAAAGCAGCGACTGGCACTAGGGACCTTTACCATAACCTCATTAATATGGCAGTCTACAGCACACAAATACACTCCTACTGAAGAGAACGGCAGATTTAAAGAAATGAGGCCAGTGTATCTAAATCCAAACATGAATACAAAATATGCAGACGTTAGGAATAATAAATCTAGAAGGTGGTTTGTATTGTGCTGGCTTCATCCAATAAAAGCACTGTTTCCTATTTGAGTTATTTAAAGGCCTCATGTGCAAGATTTCCAGGTGAATGTAAACAAACGTGACCCATGCTTCACCTTTTCTTTAAGTGCTCCTCACTAAGTAAAAGTCAAATCCAGGTTCACTCTGGCTTCTGAATGAACTCTAGCCTCCTGTCAAACCGCCATTCTGTATTTTCTTTTGAGAACTGCTATCAGATAAAAACTACATACTCAAAAATGCCCCTCTCATATAAATAAGGATAAAAATTGTGAAATAAAGATTGAAAGTGGTAGGTTTATAGATAAACTCACCTCAACATTGTTCTCGAGGGTCAAAGGCGTAAAATAAATGGTATTTACATTGTGTGAGTATTGACTGAATAACCCAAAAAAGCTGCTGTAAATTTATCTTGGGTCACCAACAAAATGACATGGCACCTTTTAGACATCAGGAGAGCAGCAAAATGTTCAGGGACATTGTATGGAAACACATTGTGAACATAAAATGCCCAACAAAAAAGCTGTGTGATTAGGTGCCTTTAAAAGTGTGTCTAAACTTATTGCATACTGAATTCTTATGAATTAAAATGCTTTTATTCTTCTTCAATAGACCCTTAATACTTCTATTCCTTTCTTTGTCTCCTATTGGCTTAAAAAACAAAGAATTCAATAAATAAATAAATAAGTAAGCTCGAGTGATAAAAGTGCAAGACAAGCTGCATTCACTGATGCTTGCTACTGTTTTTACTGTTTTTTATTGCGAACAAATTAAGCAAATCTCGTACATTCTAAGTTTTAATAAATATCATTCATTTATCTTATTTATTTATTTATTTTGGGCTGTCTCTGCATTTTATGGACAAAATAAATTTCCGTTGTGAACCTTGGTAAGTCATGCTGTTACTTATTGCCATCTGTTTTCAAGGAGTTGACGTGTTTTCCATCAAAGTGTCGATATCAGAGGATGTTAGTAGGATACATGTAGACACCACCCACACAGTCTCCCACTATCAGAGATCTAAATCCTATAATGCTTGTTAGGTTTCCTGTTTTCTCTATTGATATTGATTGAAATCAGTCAAAGGAGCTCAGAATCCCAGTTTCTCCAGTTTCCAAGTCCTAACTTACAGTTTCTATCAGTCTCTAGAGATTTGTCAAGGAAGCTCCACAACCCCATCAACAACTAGACGATGGTTGTCTATTGGCCATCGCCTCTTGTCACATCTGCTCTTTCTCTTTCCCGTACAAACACAACAGTTCAGCCAAGATCAGCAGACTGTGTCAACAAGCTTTCTTCCAATTCTCTAGAGCTTCATTTCTACTGCTGCCTGTACACACACGGAGACACATACACTTCTGCTGCTTTTTCGAGATAAGAGCAATGTTTGCCACATGATTAGGATCTTCCAGTTAGCATTAAAGACGTTTATCTCTCGCCCTAACCCTGATTCACGCCTTTGCTTGTTCGCTGCTCTCCAGAGAGACTGATAGAGGTCATGGAGCCGCCAGGGGAACCAGGAGAGCCCCAGACTAAGCAAAGAAAAGAGGAAGACGGCGGAAAAAGCAACAGGGAGATATTTCTTCATTTAGCATTTGGTGACCTATGACAGGTTTTGTGTGAAAAACAGACTCAGGCACATTTTGAAAAATGAAAGTGGTGTTAGACACAAACAAAAGAGTTAAGCGTCTAGGAAAGGATAGCACACCTTTCAAGGTAAGTTTATATACTTAATGGTCCCCTAGTTTTTGCAAATGTTCTTTTATACATTTGTTTTTAATTTCTACTAAAATGGATTTAGAGATGTTTTACATTTTTGTGACTTAATGTTTTTACTGAGCCAGATTTTTACATTTATTATACAATGCTATTAAACTGTGGGGTTACTGTGTGGCCAAACATGGGGAGTAATGTGATTACTTAATCAGGATACAAAACCTGCATCACAATGGGAAAAAGTAATCAGATTACAGTCACATCTCATCAGAAACGTTTCAACATTTTAAGCATATATAAGCTACTTCTGCATTAGTTCACTATTTCCGTAAAATAAGAAGTTAGAAGTTTATATAAAAAATGGTAATAATGTGACCTTATATGCCATTATGCTTAATATTCTTACAGTTTACATACAGTCTATGGATAAACAACCTTAAAGTAAATTTCATAGGAATGAAAAGAGGTGTAATTAAACATTACATTTGAGGCTATAAAGAAATAGTTTGGTTGACAATCTGGTGACCAGCTCAATGGGCTACCAATTATCTTTTTTTAATGAATCATACACAAGTTTTAAATGGTTCAAAAAAAAAAAAAACTTTATAATTGAAGGGGCCCCTCGTTTTCAAACTCAAACTTCTGACCATGCATTAATTATAGGTCACAAAAAATGAAAATTGCAATCTGGAAGCCAGACTTTAAACTTTCAAACAATCACTTAAAATGAAAAAAATATAAAACCGGCAAACCGCTATTATATTTGAGTAAAATAGAAAAGCAATACAATGAGGGATATTCAAGGTTAAGCACATGCATGTAGAAATGTTTCCTTTCAGACTAGAATCCAAGAATCCTTTCAGACTAGAATGCATGTGTTATCAAAAATACTATCCATGTTTGGCGAGAGATTATTAAAAACGTGGTCAAATTGGTTGCAAAATGTTTCTCCTCATTTCTGAATAGCTGTTTTCCGTTCTGTTGGTTTGTTTGTGTGTTGCTGCTCTGTTCGTCTATGGTAGATTCTCACCTGTACTCCAGTGAAAAGCGGGTCAACTCTGTGTTGTTGTGGATCCACTTGAACTCCAGTGGCCAGCTGCCCTCGGCCATACATGTAAGCACCAGCCTGTTGCGCTCCAGGTGTAGTTGACTTCGAACCGGCTCGGTCTTAAAGTAGGGAGGTACGTCATCTGTTAAAAAAGAACATCCATGCATTTAGACTTATGAGCTTAAAACACAATACATAATCTATCTTCATTCTTAGTGATTTTGAGTGAAGCACTTGAACGGAAGATGAAAACGGGCTTCTTTGTGCAGTGTAACAGATTGAACATGGCCAGACGCACGGATCTTACTTAAGACCAAGCAAACCCTTTTGTGTTTGGTGATTACAAACAAAGAGTAAATCCAAGCTGCTGTTCTTGAAAACAAGTTTGTTCCACCTAATCTTATGTGTTGTTGAGATCTTCTAACATCTAACAAACAGGGAGACATTGAATCAAAACGGATTGGACCTGGATCTCCTGTCTCGCTGGCACAGCACAAGACTTTCCCCGTGTTTGACAGCACAGACAGGAAAGAAAAAGCACGTGAGGAGGAGAGGTCATGAATTCTGTTGAGGGTCATAACCAAGGACCCAGTGACAATATCGAACACAAACCTATCTCAATCACCACCCGTCAAAACCTTTTGAGGTTGTAATATCTCAACACTGACGAACGAGTCAAGAAAACGAAAGGGCTTATTTGATGATCATTGTAAATATAGAACACATTAATTGGATGGTTGGTTAATATAATTATCAGATTGGGTGATAATCAGCCATTGAAATTAAACTGTCAAAATGATCTATAGCGCTGATATTTGGCTCTTCTACAGCTTTAGCTAAGTAAGTGGAGGTGAGCAGACAAGAGAAGAAAGGTAACGAAAAGTGCAATAGATGATGCACACCACAAATCTACACATAAATAAGGCTGCTGTATTGTTTATCAATTATATTTGGCTAATTCAAAAAAAGACAGGGCTGTTTAAAGAGAAGCTGGGCTTTTAGCTTAATGAGATCTCCAGACACTGCACAATCACAGTAATATTAGTTTTGTCATATTCATAAACTTTGCCACTTCATCATGTTGTTGCATTATTATAAATATGTGCAGAATGTTTTTTCTCTTGCCGACTTAAGTAAGACTGCAGTAGACATAATAAGCCCTTCTGTCCTTGTTTCTCCCATGAAACTAGAAAGAATAGATGTTTGAAAAGCGTATTCTGATTTTTTGAAACTGCCTCAATACACAAAAATGTTTATTACAAGTATTGCATTTGCCATCTCAAAAAGGGCTTATCCCCAAATAAATGCTATTTTCATGATGTCACCTTGACCTCTGCTCTGGACACACACTTCTATTGGGTTGGTTTCTTGACCCTACATTTTAACAACGTAGCCTTAAATTGGGGAGTCTGCATATAACATCACAAAAAGGGCCTGAAGCCACAAAATAGATGGTCCTTCTATTATATCATAAAAACACAAGCATCATATTTGGCATGTCAAAAAACAATCGCAACCCTGATGGTTGTTATATTTCAATTTGGTTGGGGTCATCTTAAACTTGACCTTTGCAGCTGACTGTACCTGACCTTTTATTTCAGGTGAGGACAATATCCACACGCAGCACATGGATTGACACCTTTAGATGATTAAATGGTCCTGTTGTTACAGGGATCATCTGTGAAGACATCATCTCAGCTTTTTTATCAGAGTTTTAATAGAGAATGTTCAGCAGAAGCATTGGCCAATCACATGCCTACATGCTTAGAGGTCTGAAGTTTAGGGACACTCTCATTGGCTGTTGGTTTACATGCCAAAATATTGTATTAATGGTGTTAAAAGAAAACAAAAAACAGATGGTCTGTTCCATCGCTTGCTAAGTCTGCTTACACCAAGACACATCTGTATTTTGTGGGTCTGATTTGGTTCAGTATTTTTTTTAATTATTATTATTAAACTAAAACAGAATATATGTCGCTATGATATTGTTGGAAGTTTGAGGGGTACGGTTGGTACTGTGACAGAAGGAATTTTTCTGGTGATACAGCTTTAAGGAGTAAAAAGTAAAATAAACTATAAGCTGCAAGCAATTTTTCTATAAATGGCTGCAGTTAAAGGTGAATGACATTTCACATTAGTCTTTGGAGAGGATTCATAATTCATTTACAAACACTATTCAGCATAAATTCACATTTACCAAGCATCTGACTCAACTCCTGTTTCTACAACAAAATACAAAATCTCAATCGTGCCACTTTTCATTCAGGCTTTGCAGTTTTTGAGCTGCTGACTAAAACCCTCAGCATGAACTGAAGCCTCCATCTGCGAGAGGAATACACAATGAAGCTGAGAGAACATGAAATCTTCAAGTTAAGTAATATAACTGTAAAAGACTTAAAAAAGTGATAAATGAGAGAAAGAAGAGCGTGGCGGAGCACTTAACTGATCCTGAGATAAAATGTAGAAGGGATTTTGAGGTGCAGTTTTCGCTTGAATGCTTGAGTATGTCCTGGAGCATTGTAGGTTAATGCTGTGCCGGCATGGTACAGAGGGAAATTTAGAAAGAGTGAGATGTGCAACAGTGATTGGAGATGGCCAAGACTAATTGTTCACTGACGACGCAAGCTTTGACTTAATCTGTGATGGCAAGATATGAAAGGACGAGGAAAAGTGCTATGCATAAAGACATAGTGCTACATGACATTGGTGCAGTCAGAATCTCAAAAACATTGATTGATTGAGGACAGGCAGACAACTGTGCCACTAAAAAATAAAAAATAATAAGAATGTCCAGAAATCTTACAGGTCAAGCGACTGAGAAATTATAACAGAGCAAATGTAACTACTTCACACTCTGCTTCGAAATACTGATACTGGTTCAGCCACAGGAGAGAAGTGGGAGGCTATAGACAGCATTGATCAGTGATGAGTATCTGTGCAGTGGCCCTCATTAGCAGCAGATGGTCTGTACACAGCCCCAGACTGACCCTACACCACTGTAGACTTTAAAGTCTTTCATTTGAGAAATGCAACTGATAACAGAGGTAAAATATTACTGTAAAGTAAAGTACTCCTTTTAACTTTCACTTGAGTAAAAGTACAAAGTATTTGCCTTCAAATGTACTTAAGTATCCAAGTACTAGGCTATAATGCCCTTATATAATTTTTGTCAGTCTCTTGCCCCTTTAGGCGCCAGGAATTATTTAAAAATACAGATTTTGAGATCCAAATTTCAAAAGGCTGTGGTTTGAAAATGATAAGAGATAGAGTCCTACTCTGAACTAGAAAAATGTCAGGTATGACCCAAAGTATTTAAGTAAATAAATTTTAAGCATCTAATTTGCATATAATTTGCATACTATGACATTATATATTGGTTATGTTTTTTCAGTACTTACACACTAATGAACATATTAGAATAGTTTTTTCTTTTTCTGAAATAAAGAATAACTACAACTTCTAATAAACCATAACTAGTAAAACGTATGCAAATAGTTATGAGAAATATACTCATGTACTGTATGTGTGTGGTTGCAGTTGCTTTATCTTTTCTTATCCATCCATGTGGCATAGTTAGTAGTTTTTTAGAGTGTGGGACCTCTCATAAAGCACAGCACACAGCCATCACTTTTATTACGATCGCTGCTTTGATTAGTGCATTCTCGCTGACTATCGCCTCTCCCTCCTCGACTGGGTAAAGTGTCAGGATGTCCAACACGTATTTGTCCCAAACAGCTGTCAATAGAAGCCGCATTATTCCCAAACTCCCCGTCACTACCGCGGCCACTGCAGTACACCCGCCCCGGCTTCTAACACCTGTGCTAAAGGTAAAGCTGCAGGTGCTAAAGGTAAAGCTGCAGGTGCTAAAGGTAAAGCTGCAGGTGCTAAAGGTAAAGCTGCAGGTGCTACGCGCCACGGCTTCCCTTTCCAACATCCTTCACGACTAGTTTCCTCCCGTTTCTTTCACTGATGTTTGGTAAAATGTGGGAAAAACAGCGTGTGCTTTATGAGAGACGCTGAGAAAGGCACGAGCAGCGGCGCCGCTGTCTAAGTTACACACGCACGCACTCTCGCTCATTCTCACTTTCACTCGGCTGAAAAGACTCTAAAGGTAGATGTTCTCCCTCAGAATCAGAGTCAGCCATTACTAATACCAAAGCTTCATCACAGGTGTATTTTTTATTTGTTATTTTCATGTTTATCAGCTCGCGTGTAGAGAATGAGGCTTCTATTGAGCCGGTCCTGACACTCCCACTGAGACGCGTCTTTGAGGTCTTCTTCTACAAAAATATTTAACGGAAACACAAGGAACGACTAATTTTGCAAAATGTACTTGAGTAAAAAGTAAGATATTTGACGTTGAAATGTAGTGAAGTAAAGTAAAAAGTATCCCTTAATGGAAATACTTAGTAAAGTACAGATACTGGAAAAAACTACTTAAGTACAGTAACGAATTACATTTACTTCGTTACTGTCCACCACTGGTTTTTAGTGGTAATTAAATCTGAAAAACAAGCAACATTTTGTAGTTTTTACTGATCTTTTGTTTTGTGTGATCCCTCATTGGTGTAAATCTATTTTTTGACATATGTTGCATGCTGTGTGGAAAGGGGAGTCGTTTTGTTTGAGAAAAAAAAAAAAAAAAAAATATATATATATATATATATATATATATATATATTCATTGTATCTGTGTATTTCCTTGAAGTCCCATAAAATGAAGATAAAGCCAATAATAATGATTCAAAGTCCTTGAGTGTGGCATAAAATGAGTATTGGACAACATATTTGGAACAATACAACAAAATGTACTCACTATTTACCTTCATCATTAAATTACAAACCCATGAGTATCAGACTACAACAGATTCTGCAATTTTTTGAGTCGGCTGTCTCAATAGACTTTACAATTCTATACATTGCCAGGATGGTTAATTGCATCATGCCAAATTAAGAAAAACAAAGTGACTCCCATTAACTCACAACTCATCTGCAAAAAACCTGTCAAATGGTTATTATTTGAGAATAGTCGTGAAATCTATTCATTTTCTTCCGCTTATTCCCATGAGGGGTCGCAGGTGAATGGTGCCTATCCCAGCAACTTTGGGCCTTTAGGCGGGGTACACCCAGAACAGTAGCCAGTTAGTCGCAGGGCTGACACTTAGAGACAAACACTAACAAACAACCATTCATTCACTCACATTCATTCACTAGGATACTCTAGTAGAGTTGCCAATCAACCTATTATTGCATGTTTTTGATTGTTGATTAATGAATGCTTTTATGAGCTCTATGACCATTGATTAAAAGGAATTATTACCCGTCTCATCTTCCACTGAAATTCATGATCACAAACCTCATTACAAACTAATTCTCAAGGACAGCTGCTTAATATGACCAATTCTATAAGTCCAGTCGCAAACAAACCCACATTGAGTCGACAGTGTGCTTGTGGTGCTATTGAAAGCAATTACTGTGCGATAGGGGCGTCTCATCTGCATCTAGAACACAGAGGACTCTCCCTGGGGCACCGGCCCGGGTCGTCGCGAAGCTGCGGTTCACCAGAGCAGTAGCTTTGTGTGTGCGTGCGGTATAGTGTGTCAGACGGACACTGCTAACCCAGTCTGCGGCACTCTCAATTAAATCTGCTCCCTCATTAATGAGAACAGTGCTAGGTACAAATGTCTGCCCCGCGGTCAGAATTCATAATTGAGAAGAACTTGGAGAATTAATTTTTACAATAACAAGAGCCATAGTAAGGAACATTTTCACCTATTTTTTTTTTTTCAATACTACTTTAAAAAGGTTAAAATGACCCTATAAATTTCCATTTTGCCATTCATCTTTTGACAAAAGTATTGATGGAATTTATAATGAAAATACTTTACCAATCAACATATTTCAGTAAAAGAATGTAGGAAATAAATTATGCCATTATTCCATGACCTTCATTAAATGCTTATATAATTGCTATTTGCAGTTTGCATTCACATGAATTGCTTCCCTCAGACACATCTGGTCAGGTGACTAATTTGACTGCATTTAAGACTAGCCTTTCATTTTTATGAAAAGAAACCCGGGGAGAGTCTAAACGTGAAGGTGATTTAGTATGAGCGGTGGCTGGAGGTGCCGTATTAATGCCACCACACTTATCTCTTGTCCGTAATTGATAGACACAGTATAGGGTCTGAAACATTAAAATTTTTTTGGTTTGAACATTCAATGTGACAAAAATTAACTATGCTTTTGTGTAGATCTAAGTGCACAGATTTTTATGTCACTATTTGTTCCAATCTTTTTTTGTGAACATTGAGTAGCCGTACCCACAAACTCCTTCCCACTGAACATTTAATGAGTGCTTGACAGCTATTTGAACAATTTCCACTTCCACTGTGATTTATTTTATGTTGAAAAGGGAACAGATCAGAAAGCCAATGGGTCTAAGTCGTGTGACGGATTTCGGCTCTAAATGATCTTGTATCTCAAAAACTGTGGCGGAAAATCATCACATTTTTATCGACTAGAAGGCGGCAGGATAGCTTTGTCTATCATTTAAAAATGTGTCGGGTACAAGATCATCAGAGGAAAAAGCATCTTCCTACAGAAACAACACGTTTTCTAAAGCTTTACAGCTTAACACATTTTACGCGTTTTCTCAGTTTTAGTAACGTCCAGCTCTGGCAACATTTACAGATAAGTCAGGTAGCTTATACACAAACACATTTAGGGGCTACTTTCCCAGTTTCCTCAACGCTGTGCTGCTTACAATGTGAGAAGACGAAGCAACCACCTCCTTCTAGCTCAGTCCTAAGGGGCTTGATGCTCCTAGACCCACGGCATACATATTTCAGCACCAGCCTGGGGGTGCCATGCTCCAAGAGAGACAGGTGACTTATTTTCACCTAAAACTTAAATCTGACACAACCAAATGTGTTTGATTAGGTTTTAGTTATGGTTGTCTTACTGTGATCTGATTGTAGTGCGCGTGCATGGCCGATTCATAGTTGGCAGGTGCCTGGATGTGTCTGTTTGTGATGCTGATGAGGATAGAAGTTTGCTGGTGGTCTAACTGAGCAGCTAATGGCCCCGCTGGGTGTGAAAATCTGTTGTACTGTCTGTCTTTATTTAGTGCACAGCTCCGACCCTCTTGCTGTGTGCATGTGAGTAAAAGCAGCAATGTAGAAGCTCCAAAATGTGCCGATGTATCTATGTCAGCCGAGCGGTGTACCATTTGGGCGTTGGCTGATATTTTACCCATCCCTAAGAGACACTCAAACCAAGGCCAGCTGCTGATTTGCACACCGCATGAGACACTAAACTGTCAACACCTTTTTAGAATAATGGGCCAAGGAACAGTGAGAGTAAGAATGGGTTGTGGGGTCACGGTTGTTATGTTCACATTGAAAAGTCATTCTAGATTAATATTAAAACAGTCTATGTTTTAATTTGAAGATTAAAAAAAAAGTTATGGAAACCTTACATGGTGCTTTTAAACGTAAACATGGGTCAGCAGTCTTTGAGCACATAAACATACAGGGAATGTATAGAGCCCAAAGTTACTATATATTTGGTACTGCATGGCGCTAGGAAGACATAAGTAAGCGTAAGTAAAGTAACCACTAAACAATATGGCTACAACATTACATACTATATAATGGCCAGTATTCAAAAATCATTCTGAAACTTTGAAATGGCATGTGCCTGGGGGTGCCATGCTCAGTTGTCCAATACGTTATTGAGACAGCAATGACTAATTGAGGAATCCTCTACAGATCTATGACAACAGAAACTGTCACTCATTCATCTTCTTCTGCTTATTCCCTTTTAGGGGTGGCTAGAGCCTATCGCTACAGCTTTGGGCCTGTGGCGGGGTTCACCCTGGACACTTGCCAGTAGTCACAGGGCTGACACTTAGACAGATACTGACAGACAACCTTTCACTCTCACCTTCATTCACCAAGGATATACTTATGGTCACCAGAGTATGCATGTCTTTGGATGGTGGGAGGAAGCCTGAGTACCTGGAGAGAACCCTAGAATAACACAGGGAGGACATGCAGACAAAAAAAAAAAAACAGTGCTAGCCACTCTGCAACCCTGAATAACTTGAAAAATGCCGACTTAGTCTTTAAAGATGCACAAGTCTCCCTGTTGGTGACTGTCTTTGGTCAGCACACACACAGACGCTCAACTGTGCATTCCCACACATTATTCTAAGACCCCGCTTTTGGCGAATCTCCAGCTTATTACTGTCAACCCGTTTTGTTTCATTCATGGCTCAGTGACGCCTCCTCTAGCCTGCAGCACTGCATTTCCCATGAGGCTGCGCTGCCTGCCACTAATCTTCACTCCTGCCTGTCTGTGCTCCAGCTTTGGCTCTGCTGAGTCCTGTATCGTTGGCAGGTTTCTAGAGCGGGACCCCTGTGCCTCCCAGAAGGGGTGTTCATTATTAATCCATAGGGTCAGGATTGATTTGTTTGTTCAAGAAATTTATTTGAGTCAAGCACATAACTACAGTTCTTTTATTTTTTTTTTATTGACTTTCATTTTAGTATAAATATGACGCCGAGGTGACTGTAAATAGATTGGAAAAAACATAATTTAAAAAAATCTAAAGGAAAAACACAACATGGTTTTTTCACACATTTATTTGATGCATTACAAGAATCAACAATGTTGATTACCAAAAGTTATTTTCAATCTGAGATCATACAGTTGATATTACACAAAATGAAAACCTTTAATCTGCTGTCTCTAATAATGAGCATAACTGTTGACATACTGTAAAGTTACAAGTAGTCAGAACCTAAGGGAAAACAAAGGCACAGTCTTTCTGAATAAAGTTTGAAAAGCCAGTAATAAACAAACACATCTAATGTTTAAAATGTGCTTCAACGACAATGTATTTCTCTTGAACACAACATGTAGTTGTATAATATCATAACTGCACTTAAACTAGACCACTTAGTGTCAATCTGACTTCAGTTCCAACATTACTAGTGTGAAAATAGATGTCAAAAGTTACACAAAGTGATACAACTTCAATTTCTCAGCTGTCCTGTATCCTCCCATTGTTCTCCTCTTGTCTAGAGGTTACAAAGCAACGTCTGCCTGCAATCAATCAGAGCGGCTCAAACATTAAAAGTGTCTAGCTCTTTAAACAGCCAGAATGAGAGGGACCACAGCCATAAATCTATAAGCTAACCTTTAGCCGCGACAAGCTAAGCTCTCAGGCTGCATGCTTGCTTTTATCATTTACACTTCGCAGCAAGCAATCCATTCCTACTTCCAATAATGACTGCAAAAACACATGGGAGGAAACAAGGATACTTTTAGCACTGTTTATAGATAGTGTTGCAGAGAAGATTATGTAGCATACAATATATGGAAAATGCCAAATGCAAACACATGGACTTTTTTTGTCTATTTTGACAGAAGCAGATTTGTGGCTGTGTGTAAAGGTATGTGGGTTTGTGTTGCTTGGTAAGGGGCATGCAAGTTTAATTTCCCACAAGATCCAGAAAGAAAAATCTCCTTAGTGGTGTGGAGTGCGGCACAGTACACTGAGCACATTATGCTATTATGTTTATGGAAGCAAATCAATCCCTGTATTATGGAACACATTAAAGCTGGGGAGTTTGTTGTATGTCTGGATCAGGGCAGGTATAAAAAACATTCATAAAACAGGTCATTAACAACAGTTGGACTACAACAAGAAAAACACCATTAGGGCCTACATCAAAAACTCAACTCTATTTAACTGTCTAACACATCAGCAGAACGTCTAGCTCTGCAAAATGCTGCATCTTTTTAGAAGTATAATGGGTGGGTTTATGTTTTTCAAAGCTTGTTTTTTTTAGGATTAGTCTGGACAGTTCACCACTCAAAGTGAAAGAAGTCTGGACTCCCCTCCATTCACAACAATTCCTGCCAACCACATTTAATGTTTATCTTAACTAAACAGGCTTTAAGCAGAGATTTGTTTCACTAATTCATTGTTTATGTATCCAGTTGAGTCTATCGGTACTGCCCCCCAAAAACCCCAATGCAAGTCCACAGAGACCATACTAATGCCTTCTATGGAATAGGAGAAGTATTTGGATGGCTGGTCAGACTACTTGAGTATGGAGCATGCTCTGCTGACTAAGTGGACACATAACAAAATGAACTAGAACTCATCTTCTTGCAAAAGGGGTATAATGCAGTCAGGAAGAATAAATGAAGCAGTACACAGTCAACACAATACACAACTATGTGCAGACCATTCGCATGGGTGACCCGACCAACCTTGGCTTTGGGATGGGGTGTGTCTGCAGTCCGCCCCTGGTCTGCTGAAAAATTAACGCCATGAAACAATGTTCTTGGTTGTTCAATAATGTATGGGAAGGTTATAGCGTGGGAGTCACTGGCTGCAAAAAGAAAATACTACTCTTTCTGCCGCTCGCTTCATCTGTGCATTTCAATGAGTGCTCAGTAACATGCAGACAGGTGCTAGAAAATGGAAATTAATTATGTTAACGCTCGAGCCAAATTTTCAGTGATAATGAATCAGTGACAGTGCTGCTCATGTGATGATTTTATGTGAGCTAAAGGATAACACGTTTCACACTTGTTTTGGCTGCAATTCCTCACATCTTAGTCAAACTATAATCATTTATTAGTTAGTCTCAGTATCAGGAATTAGTATTTTTTATCATTATGATTTTACAACATCAGACTTGCATAAAAAATACTTATACATATAAAAGTTATACATTTGCTTTTGGGGGAAATGGGTTTGGTACTAGGCAACAGTATGTCTCTGCAGGGCTACCGTAGAATGAAAGGAAGGTGGAATTGCAGTTTGCAATTTTGCCACCAGATGCCACCAAAAACTACACACTGGACTTAATAATCAAGACTACTGTACCATCTAAAAGCCATCAGAATAACAATTCTTATATTTTCTGTCTATGTCCCAACAGAATAGTTAGAGTATAAGCCCATTTTCTTGGGCTTCTATTCATTTAAAAACCATAGGTGATTTTTAACCGTTATCTACTGAGACTACCAATCTCTTTTGCAGCGGGGCTGTTGTGTATGACTTTAGTAGTAGCACTTCCCTGGCTGGGAATCAAACCCACAAACTTTATGCCCTGTGAGGCAGGAGTGCTAACCACTCTGCCACCAAAATAAACAAGCCTTTAATTAGTTTTTTATTAACATCAATGTCAGGAACCATCCAAGAATGTAAAAATAACAGTTGCTTAATTTTTCTGTTATACATTTAAACCTGATTCATTGTGAGATAAATATGTGTATCTGTTTACATTGTGAAAGGTGTCTTTAAGATTTCTAATTTCTGCTGAGGATGAGTGAATGTGCATGGTGCCTTTGTGCTAGATAATATGAATTTATTTAAAAAGGGTGCTTTTTTAAAGAGAGATTTGGGGAGATAATTGTCTAAATTGCCACTTAGTGATGATGATTAGCACGGGTCAATACATGAAGCCGCTGGTAGCTGAGGTGGTTTGAAGGAGAGGCCATTATCCAGCATCTCTCCTGATTTGACGCTTGTTCTCTCTGCAGAGCAAGAAACAATTTCACTCCCTGGGCTTGTTAGACAGCTTTTAATGTACAACAATAAGCCCCTAAGTCTTTTGTTATTGCCACACAGCAGCTAGTTAGCGACTGAAAGGACAACCTGGATCCTTCTGTAAATGTCGATTTAACTTTGACTCCTTTCTGATAATGTTTCTTTGCCTCTTTGTGTTCTTTCTTCACTCTGATGTCTCTTGCTGATGGCTACTCAGATGGAATTAGCCGGTACTTATAAACACAAATTATGCACTGGTAAAAGCAGGGTCATTTACAAAATGATCTACCCTTGCCTGTGCTCCACATGTTTAATTATTGGTACTAAATATTCATATTTTGAAAATAACAAACAGTGTTTTAAGGACAACGGTAAATACAAGTGCCTGAAGCCAGCAAAGGCAAACAAGTGTATTGTGTGCTTTTTAATGTATTAGGGGACAAAGCACAATGCATATTCACAAGAAGACTAACACAAGCTTAAAACAAACTCTGGGCATAAATTTGGAACTTTTAATTAAAGTTTCATGCATTAATTCACTTTGCATTGTAGTAATGCAACAACCTTTTGGTTGCAGGTAAAAGCCTAGTCACTCAAGTCCTTTTCTTGAATGTCAACATACACATATTTGGCCATTACAGAAAACAAGTTAACTTCAAAGTATTGTATTGTTGCTTTTGGCTAATACTATTTGTGGTTAAACTTTAGAATACAGAAATTTGTGTCATTATGACCCCTGGGTAGATAAATGTGGAAATAGAAGTGGTGGGTGGTGTTAAAAGCGTGTACTGCTTTTATCCATTAGATTCCTGGGCTGGCAGTCGGAACACACCAGAGTTGAACACGGACAATTACATGTGAGTTGTCTATGCGCACATGTGGTCAGGGTGGACAGTGCATTACTGTCCATAGTATACAGTGAACATATTTGGCTTTAATACTGTCTTCACAAAACACAAATGATACCTCCCCATCAGAAAAAATACAAACAAGCAAAATGTCAAAAGATATCTATGCACATGTCACCGGGCTCACGCAAATTACTCCAGCTCTGCTCTACGTAAACTTTGTAACCCCAACTCTCCACTCTGGGCACCATCCTCTCCTGTTTAATGTGATCATTGCTCTGTCCCCTTTGTAGGCACCTAATGAAGGGCACGTCTAAATAAAGCCGCAGGAATAGATGGCCCTGGTTTTTGCTGCTCAGCAAGCCAATTAGCTCCGTCTTACTTTCTGCCAAACATTTCTCTTTCACCTCCTGCAGTTTTTTCTCACAGTAATCATGACAGGCTCAACCTCCCCTTTCCCCTCCAGACTGCTTTTACTCAAATGCTATTAATGTGTTTGGTGATTTACAATGGTTCCGGAGAAAGGGACAGACTAGATGGTTGAAAAAGCTGTAATGTCAAGCCTCTTTACAACTTTCACCTTCTTTTGGTGATTTTTTTTTTTTTTTGGCTTGTTTATCAAAGTAGAAAAGGTCATGACTTCTTGTCAAGGACTGTGCTCCAATGGTTGCACAAAAGGCCTGCCATGCTCCTTTATACTGCTGCAGAGGTCAATGTTGGTACCTTTTGTGTGCCGGTCTTTGTACTAAATATGGCCCACTGTGGCTTTACAGACAGACCATAATCTTTCACTAATGAGCTCTTAATCCAGGCATTATTTGTGCTTAAGTACACAGTGCAAGTATACCCAGGTCACTCAAAAAATACCTGAAAAAGGATATGAATGGAAGGAAATAACTAGTGAAAAGGGGGCATGGAGAGGTGTAGCTTTAATTAAGTCATTGGCACAAAAAGGAAACATTGTATAGGCTACTGAACGGTATAAAAACTGCTCATTGATTTGGGTATGGGTGAATAAAGTTTGATTTTCTTCACGGCACACAGAAAGTTGTAAGCCAGGAGCCTTCTTAGAAGACACTAAGGCTTGGAGGCAGTGGTCAGTGATAATTTCAGCCAACTTCTAGAGACAAAATTACAATTCATTTTATAAGGAGAGACAGTTAGCTAAGCTGCCAATGACAAGTATACAGTATATAAATAAATAAATGTGTTGTGAAAGTAATGAGGTTATTTATGTTCTACAGCTGTCAAATAGTTCTAATATGTTCTAAAATGTGAAAAGCAAACAACACAGAGGCTTTGTACATCCAAGGTGTTGTAATCACATTGAATTTTTACATTTATTAGAAAGGATTACAACAATAAGTCACAAGTTTGTGGAGGTACCTAGTGACCCACACATAACTATTAGTACAAAGAATCTATGCAGATGGGATTTGAATGGCTTCAGACTTTAAACCGTGGCTATGACATGGTTCAAGTGCACATTTTATCATAAACTTTCTTCAAAAGATGTAAAAAACATAATTGGATGGGCTGTACAGAAACTTCTACAAAGAAAAAGTCAGATGGGGAAAAGTACTGTTTAGTTGTTGGCATAAGATAAAAACTGGAAGCTTTTTTGGTCAAGCATCAGTAGACTATACCTTTGAAAACTGAACATAGGCAAAATTTTTATAAGTGTTTCTGAAAACCTTTAAAGAAAAGGGTTTGGTGGTAGGGGAGCTGACTAATGGGCCATTCTGGGGCAATTTATCACCACAGTTAATCTGTCATGGCTGAGAATTAGACAAGATGGGATTGTTGACTCAACAACTGACACAGTAGGAGGAATTTACAGTATTTTTTTTTATAGTTCTAACATTCACTGATAAATGCATATTTAAAACAAAGCAAATGATTGATTCCCTGACCAAACAGAAATAGGATATTTTTATGTAAGTATAAGGTTGTAGGTTTAAGGTTTGGGTATTAATAATATAAAATGACTTATTGATCACCAAAAATATTGCCATTATGACACGCCTTTAGTTGAAAGTACATAAACTTAGACCATCCATGGACGAGAGGAATAAAGCATTTCAGTTCATGACTGTTGTTGCCACTGTACAACTCAGTTTACGCAGTACACATTCTTTTTTTTTTTTACTTTGGATGTGAAAAACCATTTATAAATATTTAAAAATAAAATGCCAACTGTTTGAATAATACTGTGGTGAACTGGTTAAATATAAAACCTGTATATAGTAACATTTTTGATGAGGTCATTCTGTCTAATCAGAAAGCAGCCACAAAGACGCCTCTGGCCACAGTCTGTATCTGTCAGTTAAACCTCCTCTAGCTCTGGTATATCACCCAAACCCCCAAGGGAATCATTTTAAGGACCCTGTCAGAGAAGTAGTGGTTCTTCTTCGTCATTTTTACCAGATCATTTTACCTCTGCCTGAACGTTGTCTTTTTCTCTGGTGACAACTACACCATTACTGCACATCTCAGGTGACGGACAGCTCCCTAAAATGGAAGAGTATTGGACGCTGTGTGACTGACATTGCTGCCTCCCACCACCGTTACAATATCTGCCATAGTTTGATGAGCATCTGTCGAAAAGTGAACACTCCAAACACACCATCAGCCACTCCACTGCTATTAGTGAGCAGCGCCTCTCGCCATTTTTGTGCAGAAAATAACGGGCAGTTTTTCCATTCACTTTAAGTAAGATCCACTTCAGATTACAGGACTAAACCAGTACTTCTGCTGAACCCACTCTGCAAGGGTTTTTACAACCATTTCTAACACTAAAATGAATGTACATGTACATTAGAAAACCTATACCATGCTCCATTATTTAACATCTTTGTTGGACATAATGAGTTTTGACCCTCTGTGTGTAGACAGGAGGTTGGGCGGTGGATGGGTACACAAATCTCAGGACTTTAAGGTGTAGTTAAATTAGTGATTTTGCTTTGGATATGGTGTGTGTGGCATTTAAATGTAAAACTCATTATCAAATTGACAATTAATGGGTTTGCTGTGAGTGCCAATTAAATGTATGCATTATCAGGTTGCGCTTTGATTTGAGTTGTTTTATTTCCTTGCATTTGCATTTTCCAAATGTATTTCTTACAAAAACCTATTACTGTTTGTGTGTTATTTTCCATGTTGCCTTTGGAAGGATTAATAACACAGTTTAAAATGTTTTTCTTGTTGGCAGCCTAATGCTTAGCCCATTTTAGCTTATTGGTTTTATCTTGAGAGATTTTTTTATTATTGTAAAAATACAGGAAATAATATATCTGTGTTCTCACTTGTCAGGCAACTACTCCATGCTGTGTCTTTGTGTTTTTGGTCTTGGCACTGTATAGTTAGGATTGAAGATGAAGAATGTGACATTATTTCACTCAATTTACATACAGTATTTTCTCATAAGCAATGATGCTTATTGTTATTTATATCTTTTTTTTTTTCTTAAAATGCATACATTTTACTTATTCATGTTTCTGAAAAATATTACAGATAGCCTACATTCGGGAGATATAGGGTTGTTTTTGTTGACCATATTTTATATGTTTTTAAAGCCTTGTGAACAGATGCTACAGCTGTAATCCTGTTCATCACAAAGCTACTCTCAGCAGATGCATAAATACCACACAAAGACAAGCTTAAAAATGACAAAAGTAATTTTTCCACATCCTATTGTGATTAAGCCTCTAAAATTGTAGAGTCTTCCTGGTGACCTTCGAGGGTTAATACCCATCACTGTAAAAGGAAAAAAGGAGGCTTTAATGTCATCTGAGGCACATTCCTGCATTTACAGTTGAACAGCCGTCGTAAGGCCAGTTAAGCTTCCGCACACACAGAAAATTAGTTTGCCCTTTGCTCTGTATCGGTGCCATATAGTGCTATCCAATTCTAACTGGAGTAAAGAGCTGAGATAAAGCCAGCGCTGCAGGCCAGTTTGGGAATCAGAGTGTATGAACACACCGTGTAAGAGAACATGAGGCCCTGAATCCTAATGGGGAGATATCTGCAGATCCAGCTGAAAATCTCAACTTTGAACAATGCTGTGGTAGCCTATATCTTCTTATATATCATAAAAATACAATGGGAACTATTCAAACTTAAGTTAATTTGCAAAAAAAAATAGTCTTTACAATGTGAAATCTATTCATGTTACATCTTTCATCTGCAGAATATACACACACAAAAAGTACATAATGAAAGTAATGAGCAACTTTTAACTTATCACTTTCATTTTCACACAAGATTAAAAGTAATTTCAAACCATTTTTATGGCCTTTTGTTATTGAACATAAAATACCCAACAAATCAAAGAGTTTTTTTCTTAAATTAATCAATATTATTTGGTCCTTATGTCTGACTAACCATGAGTTTCACCATCTCTTTTCTCAGAGAAGATTTAATTGAGCTTTGTCAATGCAGTGTGTTGCATTCAGTTTTTTAAATGTGTTTTATCTATTTATTAAGTGAACCACTTCATACATTTTTTTCAGTCAAGGATCAACAACAGCATCTCCCAGTACCAGCATTTCTGAAACCCAAGTGGAGCCGTTCACTCAGCACATCAATAGACCGTGGAGCTGCACACTGCATTCAGAAAAGACCACCGAAGCTCTCTGCCTAATGACACTGCATAGAGGGCCAAGGTCGGACCATTCATCACCGGTACCGCACCCACCACTGCCTCTGTGTGGATGGCACCCTCATAATGCAACACAGGGCTTCACCTGTCCTTTACCTAGCTTGAACACTCAGCGTCGCCTTTATACCAGCAACCTCTTAGCCTCAGTTTTTCTATTTTGCAGTCTAGTTTGAAGTATAATTTTAACACGTACTGTATATGTTTATGTAACCACAATTATCCAGTTTATCCAAAGGCGTTTTAATGTTGAAGCTTTTGTAAAAACTCAATGCCTTATATTTCACAACACAACAAAAGTAGTTTATATTTCTCTTAGTTGAGTAATGGATCTGAAAAAAAAAACAAGCACCAAGAACAATAACCTTGTTTAATAATTTTGTTTAAAACCTTGATGGTCGGCTCATTTGTCCGATTGCTTTGTCTTTATTTAGTCCAGCTAATTAGGTGCTATGAAATAACCTTGATTACGTCTGAGTAGAATGTGTGAAAATGGCTTAAGGTTGTGTTTTGTAATTCTTTTGTATTGTGTAAAATGTTGTCGTACAGTTAAACAACATGAAAATAAAAATGTTTTTAAACCCAATTACAATATCCTGGGCATTTGTTGGCATTATGCATTTAAAGCTCCTGTAGATCCCAGTCAAAGGCACTATTGGTTTCTCTTCTTGTTCCTACTGCACATAGTGGACAAACTGAGCACATGGTTGACAAACTGGTAAAGAGGATTCATGCATACACAAACTTAACCAAACAGATTTTGTTTCCAAAGTGAAAAATTTAAAATAAATAAAATCATTGATATATTTTCACTGAGGTCTAGATGTATGCATGTGCTCTGACACTAACCTCACTTCCTGTATGTGCCATTTCACATTGCACTCTGTATTACCAATTGTAATGTGCTGTCTCTTCATCACCAGACATCCCAGGTGTCATGTCGCTGTCAGCTTCCACCCTTCTTTTTAACACAAACCAGGACAGTCGTCAAACAGGTGACATTGAGAAAGTGGGTGTGTCTTGTTGTCTCTCAATCGCAAGACAGAGGAGGCCTAATTGCAGCCGCTCTCTCCCTTGTCGCTAGTGAAGGTCAGAGCCATCTCTCACTCTGACGAGAGCCGCCACCGGTGACAGGAAAGCACCTGTGATTGACACCCTATCAGCTGTCTTTTTACATTCACATACATCTACAACACGCGTGGACATGTTGGAAAAGAACATGGAGTATTCTCATAATATCTAATACAACACATCAGTAAGGGTTTCATCATCTCCCACTGAATGTATCCAAATACAGTATAATACAGCATGGAAGCACATTTTCACAACCACACAGTATACCATCAATCTCTTAAGAAGAGGAATAACTTATTTTTAATGGAGCATGAAGTGCTTATTCTATAGTGAAACTTGTGATAATGAAGTGCCAGAGCTGCAACACACACACTTTACAACTCTGTGTTTTGTCATGGATTGACAGCAAAATGGGATGAAAGTAAATGAACGCTTAAACGTTTCAAAGATGCCCAGGAATCATGTGTCCTTGGATCAGACATTAATGCCAATGCACTTTTTGTTACAAGTAAGTTACATGCTCTGCTTTATTTTGTCTTCATAATAAGTATCATTTTCCCCAGAGAGATTGAGTTGCTGCGTTTATGTAAAGATTGGAAACTTTTTTCATATAGAAAATAAACTGAGGCTGAAACAAAGTGGTGTATGTACCATGTCATGACCACAAGATGAAATTATGACCAAGACCAGTGTTGACGCATAGTGAGAGACATAAAAATGTGTGTTAAACCTTCCCAAAAAGGACACCTATTTAAGGAGTTTATTGGGTTTATGGCTGTTTATAAATTTTCAATAAGGTCCTAGAAAACATAAGAAAAATGTCAGTGGTGACTTATTTCTTGCCAAATAGTAACCACACACTGGTCAGCCTCATATCTCAAAGGTTTCTGACATTGTATTTACCATCTTCAAGAATGTATAGTGTCACCTTCCCTTTTCCAACATTTTGTAAAAACTTACCAGTGGTATATAAAAAGCTATGAATAATATAAACCAAAAGGTAATTTTTTGAGGTCTATTTCAAACTGTTATATTTTCATTTCTTCCTGAGATATTGGCAGAACAGGTTTAATGGCAACTTTGCAAGCTTATTTTCCTGAGATTGCATGTTCCCGAACAAATAAAGAATAATTCAGAGAAAATTTATTTGCCAATGAACTAAGAGCTGATTACAAAATATTCTTTGGAGTTGAAAGACTAGACCACTGATTTTTAGTGGTCTTATTTCCACACTAACCCTTTTATTCCAACTCATGCGGCTCACCTGAAAGTCCATTACAAACCATATCTGTCTTTATCGCTGCCCTTAGAGCATCTTTTGCCGACTGCCTTTTCTACCTACTTTCGGTTTCTCTCAAAAGTGTGCAGTGTTGAGAGCTGGCTCACTGTTAAAAGAAATTCCACTGCCTTTAGTTCAGACTTCAAGAGCTCAGTGTGCTGCCCCCTGTGCCCTCTACCTGTCCACAGGCACTCAGTGCAATTAGCTCATCCTGGGCTATTCTTACTGCTGCATCAGGTTCCTTTTATAATGCAGATCAGACCCAAACGCTGCCGCTAAGATGCATTGTACTGGGAAAATAGCTGTTGTCATTGAAGGAAAAAGGGCAGAATGGCCTTTGGCAAGCTGTGCCGACGTGATGTGATGAAGGGCTAAGGTCCGACAGAAGTGAGATACCAAGAAGCCGTTCACCTTTGTAATTCAAGTTTTGTGTGAGGGTTTCACAATGCAGCCTTTCTTTATGCACTTTTCTTGCAGTGCCTCAGATGGCTACCTTTTCATTCTTTTTTTGCTTTGTTCTTTTTTGTTGACCAACTCTTTAATGATACTATTGTGTCTTGAACAAATCTGAGGGAAATCCCAGCTGGGTTTTACCACAGATTTTGGATTTCACATGTTGCAGATTATTCTCTACAGTTATGTATGTTTGCATATGTCAGATAAAGTCTGAGATTGTTTACAGAACTATAGTGGAGTTCCTCGTATAGTTAGAGATATGTGCAATATAATCTAAATTTAAAGACATATAGCCATATAGCCTACAGAACATCCAAAACCTGGACATTGTTCAAACATAACCCTCCTCTAGTGGTTGCACTCAGAAGCCAGTAGGATTTCCTCATGGTGAGAATGTTTGCACATGCAGCTTTTAATAAAATCCTAAGAAGAGTGCAGCTGTAAAAGGGTGTCGAGAGAAGAAGCCAGAATATTACTGTATATACGTATGTTCAATAGATATAACCTTGTCGAGACAACGCTACAGTCTTAGAGATTATAAATAGATTTGTGATTCTGAGCGAAGACAAGTAAGCATGGACTTTTAAAGGTATCGGTGCAAAATCAGCAGTAGCTCTTTTGCGTCTCATTAATTTGGCTTCAGATTTCGATTGGAGGCTGCACATGTGAGTGAATGAATATGAATGTTTGTTATGACAGTACTTTTTTCAGCAGGCGTGGCGAGGAATGTCAAAATATACTTTGCCTTGATGAAGATGAGAGTCGGCAGAAGACAGACACTTCTGGAGCCAATTTGAATGAGTGTCTGGAGCCGCTCTGAGGCAGCTACGAGTGGAGTGGAAGTGTTCATTAGTCGTCCCAGGTCTGCAGGGAGATTTGCACCTGGGTGAGTAGCAGCATCCACAATGACTAAATGACAGTACATATGCTCAATGTCATGTTACAGTATGGATTTGAATGCACTTTAGTACACATAGCTCTTTATCTTTTTTAAATAGAGCATTTTAAACTAATGAACTCCATGTTACTAATTATAGCATGAAAGCACCAGTCTATAAGTGTAATAATAAGTTGTAAAGCTCTTGGTTTTCACACATAATACATATCATTAGTAAAGGTCAATAAAGACAACTGTTTTTATCACCAACTACGGTACTAAAATACAGTTCTACAAAAAGGACCATCCATAGTTCAGACAATTAAAAAATCAAGTAAAGATAAGATCTACTGTAAGGTCTTTCCATTTACCAAATTGCTCTACAATTCTTTAAAACTAGAAAACCTTTTAAAAGGTAGTCAGTGTTTTATTTGCAGTAAAGAAAATGATTTAGTGATTGTACAAATGCTTTAATAAAAAAATACAGGAAAATCACTGTGGGGAATCTGTGGTATTTCAAGTTCAAAAAGTTCAACAATGTTAATTTGTCCAGTTTACAGGTCAAAACACATGCCACAATCAGCAAGTCTAATATGATAAGGTCACCCAGAAACACTCACATACCTCATCTGAATATTTGGCAATAATAATTTAAACATTAACTTTTCACATTACCAATGAAACTGTGACCTTAACAATTATGAGTAAAACTTTTTAATGAAAACAATACATAAACCCATTTGGAGTTTTGTAGCAGATTATAACCTTGTTGTTTGTGTGTCTGTGTGTGATTTTTAACAATAATAACACATATCATCACAAGAGGATGCTCTTGAATGGAAGCCCCCGGCCCCACACTGCTCAAGGTCATTAGTACTAATGCCACACATTTTGCCATCTGCTGAGATTGTTTACACATGCCTCGATAATTAGCTCCTAATTAGTAGTGGTAAGTGGGGAGTATATTCTCTGTCCGCATGTGTTCATATTTGTGTTTTTTAAAAGGGTAAACTGTATTTGTGTGTGTTGTGTGTTGTTTTCAGAAATTGGCTAATGGCTATTTTGAACGGCAGGTTGACCAGGCAATTTGAAATGCGGCAAAATGGAAAGTGATTCAAATAAAAAAATATGCTTACATGTAAAAATGTTAGTTATGTATGACAAAAGATCCTCACCCAAACAAAAAAAGTTGCCACAAAGATAATGTAAAAATGTAATGGCAAAACTGCGTCCTATTTTACAGATAAAACACAAGATCAATTGTCCAAATATGGAACCCTGTGGACTCCCTTATGTGGCGTATGCAGTACAGCTGTTATAAACTGGCATTTTAATTAAAAGGCACAAAAACCACAGTCTGGTCTGCAAATAAAATAAATAAATAAAATAAAAACATTCAGCAGACTGTGCATTCTCAGCAGTTTTTCTCTGTAATTCCCCCTCTTTGTTCTCTTTCAGTTCACATCCACAGACTACACAGTTTCTAATCACTTGATGAGATTACATCTTGTGCCCATGTGTTTCTAACAGAGCATGTGGTTTCTCCTATAATCTCCATGAGCCTTTATAGTAAAACAACTCCCATAGAGGGAGATGGCCCTAATCCAACAGAGTACTATAATCCCACCCACAAATATTACATTATATTTTGTTGTATGTCGTCATTTCAACAGTTGTTCTTAGAGGTTGTGTCAAAGGGTTGAGCCTGGGACAGACGGGTGCAATCTGCGCTTGGAAACAATCTCAGTAGACTGTACACAAGGGTCATTCTAAGAAAATAAAAAGCACTTGTGTTGTTTTCCCAGCCTCTGTTGTGGTCACACAGGGTTTAACTGTGGCCAGCCAAATCAATTGTTCTGCAAACAAGGCACATACGGTACGTTGAGTTACAAAATAACACAGGGAAAAGGTTTAAGAGACCTTGAGGTTCCTTGATGTAACAGTATTTTCTGGCATATTTAAAATCTAGCCTCAGGCTGTATGAAGAATTGAAGAGCGAGATGTTTACTTTTTCTCATAAGGAATAAGATGTGACAGACGTGTTTATGGAGGGGTGGGGGACTGATGCTAATGCTGAGCCAAAGTTGAAAATACTGCAAGGCGAGTTGATTACCAAGTAGGTACTTTGTAAGAGATGAGCGGGTCATAACCTCAAGTACAGACTGTCAGATCAAGCAAGAGCACTTGTTCTGTTCTATTAAGCAGTCTGAGTTGTGGCCCTCTGTTCATTGTACCATTGCCGCACAGAAAGCCTTTCCCAAGCTCTTCGTAGAAGCAGCACCCTGTGGTATTAATTAACATTGGTATTTATCAGAGGAAACATGCCATTGATGTGTCTGCAGACCTTTTAGAGTTAATTTGTAATGATAAATTACACAAAAGGGAGCATATCTTGAAAATACCAGTAGCTTATACACAACTAAATATGATAAAGGTAGTAGCAAATGTTCACAAATGCTGTTCTAAAGGTGGCCTTACAGGTACTGTACTCTAAGTGGACTTGTTGACGTCCATGTGCATCCCACCCTAAGCCTAACTTAACATCATGTTGTATACTGCTGCTAGATATAAAAAGAGATTCTTTACTAATCACTTTTCATTGTGAAGTTTGTCTGTGCAGATTTGCTAAATCAGTGACAGATGGCAGTTTGATAAGTGTCTCTTTTTGTGGATAAGAGGCTTTAAATTTGAGAACAACACAACAATAAAACATCTATCTAATTCAATTTCCAACTTGAGAGAGTAGAGAATGAGAATAGAAAATAATAACATAATGGAAATGAAGATTTGTTACTCTCCTAAAGATATCATTCCCAGTTCAAAGTCTATCACTATCAAAATATGTGATTTTGAAAAGCAGCTAAAAATCTTTACTACAACCCCAGAGGCTTGAGTTAGCACTACGCAGTTCAAAAATGTTATTGGCCTGCATGATCTCCTCAGGACTGGGACTGGGGAAGACGATCGATATTTATCTTTCAAATCAAAGGACCATGAAAATAAACACTCTGTTAATCTACATTTCAGTCTCAACTCAACAAAACATCAACAAAGTTCCAACTAAGTCACAAGGAAAGAACATTTAAATCAGTTTTTTTAGCACATTTGGAAGCCTTGTATTTAGGTGATAAATTCAGCCAAAGTGGAAAAGGTCATCCCTTCCAACGGTTAGAAAAGTTACTCCCACGGCTGGCGGCTCCTCATTTGGAGCAAATGTTTCCTTTGGCCCTTGTCTTAGCTCCACGCCTACTTGCATGCTCTTTTAACTTTGCCTTGTTTAGTGCATGTCAAAAAGGTTTTGTTTTATCCTGAGGAGACATGTAAAGACAAAGGTTGCAGTAGTGTTTGTTAGACAAAATAAAATATATTCAGGATGTTGAAGGTGAGAGAAACTCAGAGGTGGCTGAATGCAAACGTTTATTTGGACTTGGCATTAAAAACAGAAAGATTGTGAATCTTTGTTCATACTTGTAGAGCTGCACTCATGTCAATTTCAATACTCAAGCTGCTTTTAGGAGATTAATAACCCTCTCTCTGTATGAAAATGTATAAGCAAATTTGACACATTAACACGTTGCACGTTTGATGCAGAATTATCTTTTTAATGGAAAGAAATAATGTTGTTGCACCTCACACCTCAGAACTCAGTCACCTATTGTGCGAGTGACACATTTAATTTCAACTTGTTGCTTTGTCCTGACAAAACATAAAAAAAACATTTCTATCCCCAGAAAGTTTGAGAAACTTTGGGTCCATGGGTTATGGCAGATTTTGTCTATTATCTTTAGTCTCTCAGCTCATTAAAAAATAAATAAATAAAAAAAAATAAAAAAATAGACACACATTAAGAACATGTGTCTAAAATAAAAGGTGCATTAAAACCAACACCCTATGAGTTATCAACACAACAGTCATAAAAGTCTTTCTTTTTTAGTTTTAGTTTTCTAGTTAAGTGAAACACAGCTATTGGCAACAAGACTTTCTCACAAACACAACAGTGACCTACACAACCCTCGTCACAGGCCTAATCATAAAATAATTTTAATAATGCGATGAATCATAATGACCCAGTCACACTAATAATACCCATACCAGTTACAATGAATGACATGCTGTCAACTGTGACGCTTACAACAGTCTTTTGTTTAACAGAATTAATCACGCTCAGAGGAAATGGGTACTACTGTATGCTTTAGGCGTAACAGCATATGCCTGTCACCTACAGATAACTCAAGAAATCGACAGATGCAGAGAAGACCCAAAGTCGAGGATGAGGGCTGAGAAGAATTTTAATTGGGCAGGTGAGGCGTGTGGGGAATAGGAGCATTAATACCCATTTAATGGAGTGTGGAGTGTCGGCTGACTGGCCGTGGATAGGAGAGGTCCATGGGCCTGAGTGTGTTTTGTGTAAGCCGCTGAAGGGTGACGGTTTAGCGCTTCTGTGAAGAGCCTTTGTGTTAGTTTAAGCCTCAGATTTAGCCCCGTGTGCAAGGAACGATACCAGCTATTACTGTCAGAAAAGTTATTATAGCCTCATAGCGGATGTACATTTAGTGCCCATGTTTTTAATCCGACCAAGTACAATGAATTTAGTAAGGAACGGTAGGTCAGCATAAAATGTGATTTGAATGTGAGTTTATGCTGTATCTTGTAAACTGCCAGTTCCCAATCTTTAAAAGAAAAAGAAACATTTGCAATTAAAAAAAAATGTAAATAGATGAAACACAATAAACATTTAATTCATTATGACAATAATTCCAACAAATCTGCTCTTTTTATTTCCAGTTTTTCCAGGACATGTGGGGACCCTGAAACTATTTACTAGCCTCTTAACATAATCAGACAAATATTTTTTAATAGTCAAGTGGGCATTTTACAATCTTGTAATTTGTTATTAAAATCCACAATATACACTCCATATTTACCAAGAGCAAAGCACATTCACTGCATGTCCTAGTAAAAATATGAAAGTACAAAACCTTGCTTGAACAGATTTTTGGGATGCCTTAAAACTATTAAGATTGATCACGCTAAAGAATTTTAATAAAATGAAAGAACATTCATGAAAATTTAATGAAGTACATTGCTGTGCATATTGCTCGCCCATATTTCTCCCAAACTAACTGGGCAACTTGGTAAGTAAGTGCTTTGTGTCCTTTAGCAAATGAACGGCATCTATTTGCATCAATATTTAACTTCTGCGATTGTAGGGCCGCCAGCCATTCTGTGTCCTTGTCCTTCACTGCAGCCAAGCCACTCACAATTTTCTTTTTAAACACAAAAATAGACAGACATGGTAATTGAACAAAAACTGTACTGCGAAAAAATAAAAATAAACTGTCCTTCATCAACTCCTTAAGCAATCTCACGATCTGCCATCTCAACAGCTTTCACTTGATTTCTCCACACCATTTTCTCTCTTTTAATTTGTCTTGTATCTGTCCATTTCTTGTGTCTCAGCTCCCCATTGACTCTTTCCTGAGCTGCTACTTTCAGTGTCAAAGTAGTGTCATCATAGGCCATCTTCAGACTGTGAATATTAATTCATATTTTCAATTTTCTCTATATGTGTCAAGCTTGACTGCTTGACTGCCACAAAACATAGCTTCCTACTTCCTTGTGAGTCACTACTGTATTAAAAATCAACTATTAAACCATAAAAGTCTGTGGTACAATGTGACGTAAAATGTTTCCCTGATGATAACGTCCGGACACTGCTGACTCACAGAACAGACATACCTACACAGACTTACATAATTAAGTGCTTTAACACAATACACTTTACATAAAGTCCCTTTTATCTTTGAGCACTCTGTCCAGAATTTAGTGGTAGGTCTGAAGGCGGCCTCATTATGTATTTGTAATGTCAGTTGACTGTTAAACCTAAACAGAGTATTTCCAGACAGAGACCTTGTGTAAACCACATTGGCCCAACCCCAAAGCACTCACACACATAAACAGATATACAGTCCTGCTGGGGCACGCCATATCTCACTCCCGCTATGTTTATCTCCAATGACAACTTTCTAGGCCAAGCTATTGTTTCACTATTTATCTAAACCTCAGGCTGACTCAGTTTCTCTGCTCCCTTTTATAGACTGTGGCTATGAAGTTGACGAGAATGTGGTTCGCCGAGGAATGAAGCGGAGGAAGCTAAGAAATGGCTATTTTGTTTGCAAGGTCCAGTCTTTTTAAAATGCTCAAAAGTAAGGGCAGAGACCCAGTGTTCAAATAAATGACATGGACATTTTCTCTCCCAAAAATTAAAAGCAGGACTTAAAGGCTAAGGCAACAAGGTTTTAAAACTGTCTGCTGTCACTGCAACACAACTGAGGGGAATTTTGTTTAAACATTCAATAACCTTACTAACACATTGGTCTAAGACAAGGTCTCCAAACTTTTTTTCCTCAGAGAGCTACTTTTACAAAATGAAAACGGCCGAGAGCTACTCGTGTTTGTAACATTTATTCTCATAGCTTATTTCAATGCAAATCAATTTAATTTTGTTTTGCCAGAACATTAACCCTGAACTTTTGCAAATGTTGGTGTCCACACCTTACATTTTGTAATAAAACATAACAAAACATATTTAGTTCATCGGCTGTGCCTTTTGTACATACATATGCATCTCTTTCCTGTGTATCTCAGTCTCTTTTACAATCTCAGTGAACGGCTTTGTTAAGATGTGTGCCACTTTACACGGCTCCCAAACGCTCTTCATTTTAGTGCTCTTTTGATTTAATAATTTGTATATGTACACATTTATCACTTCAATTATTTAGTACAACCTTTTATACTTAAGTATTCAGAAATTTAAAAAAGTAAAAAATTATAAATAATATCAATAAATTGCTCGATACGACACGTTTATCTTGCAAATTCTGCATTCTGCCTTTTTTCCCACAATTTTTTATTTAACATTTTTACTTATATGCACAACGTTATTGTCACAATGCAAGTAAAACACAGTCATCTTATTATAACAGGTTACAGTTTAACCACATCCACACTGATTCTTGCAAGGTTTAATTTATCTTTTCAAAACTGAATGCTATAAAACTTAATTATATGTTCATGACGACCAAAGTTTGTGGTTTTACTCACTAGGGTCTCTAAACCTTTAAAAACTACAATCAGTCAGAGTGTTTGTTACATTGAAGGAACTTACATGCATTTATTTTGATGTATGACTGCTTTTTATTTGGTTTTTATATTTTTATATATACTATAACATAACATAAGCATAAGCTATCTCTTAGCAACATATATTGTGAACATATCTTCTACTGGGCCACAGTTTAATGAACACTGAAGTAGCTCCATGTCTTAAATATTACATGTACAGTACTGTAGAAAATCCTTTTTTTCTTTGGGCCATATTCATAGCAATACTTGGTTTAGTCTCATTTGGCATTTACTGTATCCACGCTGCTTCTCCAAACTGGGCATGTGCTGACAGGCTACATATTTCTTACACCCATTGCTAAACTTTGATTTTTCCTACCAATAGACATAAATAGACAGGCTAATAGTGTGATGTATCCAAGAAACCTAAGATGTAATGTCCCACCATTAAAATGCGTGAAGAAGCAAAATAAAGCTGCATACTCACTGTGGTGAAGGAAAAATTAATAATGCAACCCCTGTTCCCCAACCACAAGAGGGCCCCAGCCAACTTGGTGCCATTCCTCTATCTTTTAGATTCTGTCTTTCACTTCAAATGTCATCCTTTCCCTCTTCCTCTCCCATTTCCCTCTGTTCTACTAGCCCCATTGTGGTCAGGCAGACTGCCCTATTCTTTGCAATCAGAGCTCAGCCAAGGACATGCCCATCAAGTGAAAAAAATCCAAAATAAGGATGGAATTGGCCAAAACGGGAACATTTTAGTGCAAAGAAACAGCTCTCCAGTCCAAGCATTAGAAAAGACAAAGATGGAGCAAATCTATAAGTACCCCTCTTTGACAAATTATTCACATTGTTTGAATGTTAATAATTAAACAAGGGCAATGCAGCTAATGAGAAAACGACAATGGACCTAAAAGAGAATAGGGAAAGAAAAGAAGAATTACTGCTCTCGTCCTCTGTGGATGGTAAGCCCACTTTAGGTTTTTGGGGAGTGTTGGCGAGCTTAGAGGCCATTTCAGTCTGTTTCGCTTCGACAAAGCGGATGTCCTGAAAATCCCCCTTCACTCTACACTGTCCACAGGCCTAGCTCAAAGCCCGAGCGCTGACTAAGAAGCCGTCAGAAACCCCACATTTTTAATCCCCTTCTCATTGGGATTTGCTGTTACTCAATGAATCTTAGAAATCTTACTTCTCGCTCTGAAACCGGCTTGACTTTTTTCTTTGACCAAAATGGACGACTTAAACCAGTAAGGCCTTAAAATGTTCAAGTCAATTACCATCTTTTCGGTTTTGGTGTGAAGTTTCAACAGTCTTTAAGACAACAGATTTTTTTTTTATGTAGCAGAAGAAGTTGAATGTAAAGGCTGTAGTGCATAGATACAAAACTGGAATTTGTTACATCAGTTCTTCATAGACTTTTCCTCTAAAGCAGGATCTGTTTGATTGAAACACAAAGACGATAGGCTTCTGAAGCTGTACAGCAATTTATTTCATACACTAAATCTTCAAAGAGCAGTCTGTACATGAGACGGAGTCCATATAGCCACCATCTCCTCTGGCTTTGGCTTGTAGAAATTGTGCTGCGGGTGTGGTTCTATTAATTTGAGCCATTGTGCACGTAAACCCACAAAGGAATGGACAGTTCCATAAGATGTAGACAACCTGCTTGGGTTTCTAAACATACATATTTTGCAAATCTTCACTTAACAGACAATGGCTGTTATATAAAGATAGTGTAACCAGAAACCATAATGGAGGCCTTATGTAGTTACAGTAATGGGAATCAAACCCTAAACCATGGTTATTATCTAAAGCAGATATTCTACACATTTTAAAATCAGTGAGGTGATTTTACCCAAACCCATGTTTGCAGACATGTTACTTAACTACATTATTTCTAATCAAATATTATCAAAGAAATATTTTATGCCACTCAAGCTAGACTCTAGACCCTAAGTAGATAAAAATGACCAGTTAAATACAATGCAATGCACAAAACGATCAAATTAGGTTAGTTTGTCTCATTATTTACTTCTGGTCTGAGGTCTGCTTGCTCGGCTGGAGGAGCTTTATAACCTTGCTCCTTGTAAAGATTAACAGCAAGAAAGGATTTGAGTAAAGGCTATAATACAAGCTTAAATCCTTTGCCACTTGGGGATATGTGAAACAGAGATAGACAATGGGAGTGCAATTGTAATGAGAGTCAAGTGACCTCTTGTTCATGTCCCTCAGAGTATGTGCCCTTAATATTATGATTCTATCCTACTCTATGAACCCAGTGAATTCCCAAGGCATTATACAGTATGTGTGTGCACCCCCTCCCCTACCAACATTTAGTTTAATTGAAAATAGATGCAATATATACGATATTTATGCAGAAGAGTTAACAACTGGGAGGTTTTCTTTAGAATAGCAGCCATCAGCTCTAAAATCAAAATACATCTATTGGATTATGTATGCTGATAGTTTAATCTGTGATATGCACACATCTCACCGATGCCCTGAGGTCGCACAGTCATATTAACAAACTGGGATATAAAGCTAAATGAAAATACAGATGAAAATGCCTGGGGGAGATTAGTCCTGCCTAGTCATGTGTCTAATCAAGGTGCACTTTAAAAACCGCATTGCTGTTTTTTTTTTTCTCAATTGCAACTCAAACTGAATTACAATGATGACTCAAGTGTAAAACTTTTTTCCCCCCACTCTGATATTCCTTTTGGATAATTGATAAATGCATAAGAGATCTGGCACAGTGTGAAATAAATAGGATGAGCTGGATTTACCTCTGAGCTATTAACCCTCCCATTGCCCCTCACTCTCAATTCTATTTATTTAATCATAGCCCATCATCTGCGAAGGTAAATAGGACTCCTCCAGGCTGGTATTTACATTGCACCAATCTCTGTGTATCTCTAATCCTACCTCTAGTTATTCTTAGGTAAACTTCTGCCTGACTACACTAATATATTCTATTCAAGAGATACTGAGCTGTCCTCAATATTTAGTGTGTTTTGTTTTTTTTTAGCTGAAAATAGCCTCTGAGCTTGAGGCTTGCCCAAAACACTTAAGACCTTTATTAGAGGCACTTAACCATCAGGCCCCATTGGTGTTGGAAATAGTCTCTAAGACACGCATAATGGGCAGACACACAGGTTACTGTGTCATTACGGTGTTATGATCCAGCACAATGTGAAGTATTTGATGTAAGAACCAGAGGTCTGTTCTTGCTGCAGACCCCCTTTACCAAAACTATTATTATGAAAAATATTCATCCCCATTATTATCTAAACGGGCAGCGAGTTTGCGTCTTAGCATCTATGTTTGGATGCATGTCTGCAGGCTGATTTCATTACTTATTGCTTTCTCCAGTGCTCGCAACACAAGAAAATTAGCATTCAAGCCCATTTCTCTCGTCTCCTATGAGATGTCTCCTCATTTGAAGATGATACAGCCCCTCAAGCTTGTATGAAAGTGAGAGAGCGAGTGAATTGAGAGACACTCAGTTTACGAAGAATGTTTCGAGATTGCCACGCTGAATATTCAGTATTTCCATGTAGACATTGCTTTCAAATAAAACTTTAACCTTATCCGTGACCCTAAACACTGCTTTTTTCTTTTACAGTCTACAGTGCAGGCCAACAACACTGTAAAGCCTTGGACAACAGAAGTTACATCTGCTCTTATTATATTGTGAGGATGAAGTGTTTTGCAGCAAGTCCTCTTTTTTGCCAACACATTGACAGCAGATATTAAAACTGAACTGGCAGATCAGATGGCAAAGGCAGTGTTAATGAATGCAAATAGAATTATTCACCTTATCTTTCAGAAATCAGACAGTGTTTTCTTGGTCTTAGGGAGAGGAATATTCATATTGTAGTGATGTCAAGGCAAAGTTAAAGATGCAAAAAGAAAAAGTCAGTTTTTCTGTTACATAATGAAATGGATAAACAACATAAATGTCAACTCAGGGGAACCCAAAAAGAAAAGCCAAGATCTTGTAGTTTGCGAGGTTTAGAAATATTGCTCGCCACAACAGAGTCAATCGTTGACCAATCAGAGGGATGCAGGGGAGGGAAAAAGAGTTTGGGACAAATATCATAAATGTATTAACAATCTGCAAATAGCATTAACTAACTTTTACATGCATATCACAAAGACAAATTTGGCAGGTTTAGTTTTTGTCTGAATAGCAAGCCCAGAAATATCCTTATTTAATACACACACACACATAAACAAAGGACACACTCTCACAAACCATCCCTGCATCGACCCTTTGTCCCATGAGTCATCCGCTGCACCCTCATTTATCAATATTAGCAATCTGCACAGCTTTCCAGTCTAAAAGGTGAGTAGAGTAACACATACAAACACACGTGTACACACTAAGCTCACACACTTCCTCGACGTGAGATGGGCCAATGGGCAGACGGGGGCCATTAAACGAACGGGGGACACTGTTTCTTGCCAAGCGCCTGACTTTTAAGCAACTGGCACCCGCATGGTTCAAGCGACCTGATGTGAAAAAGAATTTGATTATTCCCTCCGAGCCTCTTTCTCATTTAATTTTCTCTTTTCGTCAGCAACTTGCACTTCTCTTGCTCTATTATCCCGTTTCTATTGGCCCGTCTTCTGCGTCTCCCTATTTCCCGCTCCAAACCCGTACCTTTACATCTCCTTTTTTTAGTGCTGCATTTTTATTTTTTTTATTTCGTCTCGCATTTCTACAAGCTTATTCTCCAGTTTCTGATAAAAAAGTAATAAGGCATCTAATGGCTTCAATTTCCTTGCCTGGCTCCTCTCATAGCAATCCACTGTGTATTGCATTTGTAAAGATAGCCCCTGTTGTTTGGCTAAAATAAAGGCTAGATGTGTGCATTTGAGAATCCAAGAATGCTTGTCCAGAGAAAAGTGCTTATTGTTTTTTTGTGTTGTCAGTATTGGTACATTTATGCATGCAGCTGTCCCTTGTGAGTCCACCCAACCACTTAGAGCAGAAGTTTAATTGAACAGTGGAAGTGGTTGGCTGCTTTTTACTTCAGCAGAAGACACTACCCATAACCCCCCTCGGGCCAAGCTAAGGGCTTGCTCGGGGCTATAAAACTTTCACTAAATCAATCCCATACACACTCTGGCCACTGTGAATAAAAATTGTGCAACATGAATGTGTGTGTATGAGCGTACAAAAAAATCTTTGAAGGTCAGCCCCCCCACCCCTCTTCATCTCGTCTTCCAAGTGTCATAGATCCACTTTTAATCTCCCCTGTGATCTCCCAGCATCGCTTAAACACACCCAATATGGTCCTGGGCTGCGGGCCCATTGAACCCTTACTCAGACAAAACCCTGTTGCACCTCACAGGATGAATAAGCCTCGTAAATATCACTATCTTTAAAGGGACCAGCCCCCAAGAAGCAAGAGAAAGTAGCCAAGCGCAAAAACTAGTGGAAATATTAAACCTGATCCTCAACACTGTTGGCAAAAGAATGTTAACTTAGCAAATGTTTGGTTTGCAGGCCTCACAGAAGATGCTAAACGTTAAAGGCCATGATCGTACACACGGACTGCACAACCATAATACTTTAGATGTTTCTGAAGGTCTCCGTTAAGCTATTTTAGTCGACTTAGGGCTTAGTCGAGACACATAGACACTGGGAAAAAGTGATCTATTAAAATGATGTATTATTTATTCACTGAATCCATCAATTTTGTTTTTACTATATAGAAAGTGACAAAACTAAACCTAAAGAGCTTGTCCATCTTGGAATCATTCCGGAAGCAATCACATTACATTACATTATCTTTAGCTTCCTTAGAGATGCAAATACAATACAAAATGCCAACTGGAGCTATTTCTTTCAATGATCTGATCAAATTGTAAAAACAAAAAAACATATACTGTATATTTATACTGCTACTGCAATGTAAACTTTTTTTTTTTTTTTAGTTTTCCACTGCACTGTTTTTTATTTGTTTAGTTTGATGTTCATAAAAGATAGACTTTTAAGTCAAAGTCATAAAGCCAAAAGCAATAAATCAAACAACATTGTAGGCTGCATTCTGTCAATAATATGCTTCAATGGAGGGAATAATCACATAAAGTACAAACAGTAAGTATATGACATGACCAATGCCAACTTCTGATTCTCTTACAGCTGACCAATCAAAGCAGAGCTATCCTAAATGGAGGGTTTGTCTTAATATTAGTTAGCATATAGAAACAACCTACAAATAAGTATTTAATAATTAATATTGTGATTATGAAAAAAGAGATCAAGCTTGAGACTTAAAAAAAAAAATTCTATGTCACACAATTTTTATTTTCCTTTGCCTTACTCAATTCTGTCAACTACATTCCCACATTTATCCAGCTAGGACAGAATGAAAGAGGACAACTTTTATAACCACAAGGCAGAGCTATTGAGAAGCCTACAATGGTATGTTCACTTTCTGAAGGCGTGGGTAAGAGGTAATAGCTTCCCACTGCCATCCAGAGATGTACAGATGAAGGAGCAGAAGCGAGATGAGAGGCTAATGCCGATAGATGGTGACCTCTGGGGTGAATGAGGGATGCCATTATCCTGACAGGGCTGGTTTGAGAGGCCTCTAAAAGCTTCAGGTTCCAGCTCAGATGTAACTACTACCCATCCTCAGACTGGAGCGAGTAGGAGTTTGTCTGGATAAGTGGACTTGACAACCCCCCAACAATGAGGTCTCCCAGCAGACTCACTACTCTCACAGGAGCACCATTTAGTTGAGCCCACAGTATGTCTGTTGGGATTGGTCTCTTCCCATGAGATTCTTACATGTGTTCTCGAGTCAAAAGGACACACTACAAATGGCTTTTAAGGAAAACTATGGCTGAATGATAGAAAACCTCTGTTAATGATATAACTTATTTAAAATATTAAATGTAGCTTCAAGAAGATTTTTAGAATATGCAACTTTAGACAGTAGGTGCCATACTGAAAAGACTATTCATTGTAGGATGCATGATAAACAGTGCCCATTTTAATATATTACATAAAAATAAAAATAAAATAAAATAAAATAAAAGGCAGGCTTGCAAAGTCTAGAGCCTGTCAATGTGACTTTAGGTGCAAAATGGGTAAGACCAGTTATTAGATACAACATACAACACTTAAGAGATAGGCAAACAGAAATTTTCATATTCATTAATTGTAGACTCACAATTGACAAAGACCAGTTGGCAGGACTTGCATGACTTTCTGAAGAACAATCTGGAGAAAATAAAAGGAATATCTAAATACCTTTTACATCTTTGGAGTCAAATTAGTTTTTGTGGGACATGAGTTTGAGCTTTCAGTGGGAATAGCTTGTACACATTTATTAACCAATAATAGCCCAACTGACATATTTCTTGTAAAAAGGAAACTATGGTGGTCACAAATTGTCAAATGTTACAAAAACAAAATGTAGCTATCAATGTTTTAGGAAGATATTACATGAATTTCTCAAAACTGAACTGCATTTGCATTGGAGTCAAATCCAAACATTCTCCACTTTGATGTTCATACAGCCTAGGTCGAGTATAATAGATTTGATCAGAACGGGATACGAGTTTAAATGGCGCCTAAACAGCTGATGTATTTACTGAAGCAGAAACAGGACTCCTCCCCTGCACTGGTCAATCCAAACTACGTACTACATTTAATCAATGAAGAAGCCAGTGTAAACGATCCTCTTGCTTCATATTGATGGCATTATTTTTCAACTCACCTTTTTCCTTCCAGCAGTAGAAAGACCTCAGTTTTAAGAAAAAGAAAAAAAAGACCTACAGATCTCTGTTATCATGCAAAATTGCGTCTCTATCCATAATGGTGCTGTCATGTCTGAACAGAGTCTACACAACAGAGACCTATGTGTGAGAGCCAAAATACTATTACTTTGACAGATAGATGAACCCAGCATTTTGCTCAAAGCGCCTGTACACACACATTTCCTGTAGGAAAAGGGTGCAGTCACAGATACGCGGCAATATGTTTACTTATTTGCATAATGGAAGAGACTGTGGCTGTCACAGCTTATGGAGATAATGGAGAAACAACACATGTAAGCACTCAGACTCCAAAAGTGTGACATACAAACACCTTTTTACCCGTTTACTTATGCTCCTAATCAATGATTTAGTGGAAAAAAGACTGAACTGGACTTTTTGCACTTTTGACTCTACGGCTATTAGTGTTGTCCCATTTTCTCTGGAAATCAGTTATTGTGTTATACTTTCTGCCTTTTGTTTACAAAAGTGAAAAGTTGTCACCAGCGAGCTCTCTTAAGATCACATGTTTCTTAGACCACCACTTTAGATGGTCTAATTACATATTATTAAATATCCAGTGTATTGCAATTAAGAGGTCTGTTTGAGGCTAACTTTAGCACTGGTTTGGTCTAACTCTTTCTCTCTCAGTCTTTCCATTTTTCCTGTATTCTTTTCCGAGGTGCCAGATGCCTCACACAGCTGGCACCACTACAGAGAAGGAAGGAGTGCCGCAGAGAAAGACAATGAAAGGAGAGAGGTTCATCGAGGGCCAAACTGCGCGTTGGCCTGAGGCGCCGGATCAGCGTCGACTCTGCAGGAAGAGGCTGCTTGTATTCAGCCGACAGCTTCAATAAGCGCTAAACAACTTCACTTGGCAAAGGTCACCGAACCCCAGTTGATCTCATACTCTGCCTTCTACCTGTGCCTTCACAACACGAGGAAAATGTATGTGAGATTTGAATTCATGAATGTATTTCTCTGTCAAAAGGCACATTTCAAATGAAGGTTGTCAAAAAGTGAGTTTGTGATCATATGTCTGTGTGAAGAGGCTCGTATTGATTCACTCTGACAAGGGATGGCTTTAAATATTTCAGGAATTGAGTTGCAGTTTATAAGTAGGAAACTGGACTGAGGTTTGATAGTGAATAAATGTGTCATGACATCAGGTCAAACATGCAGCATTATGGCTAAAAATAAAGGTATTTCTATGGTCAGCAGGAGGTCCCTTTTGGTATTTTGTAAAACCATTAACCCATGTAACCTCAGGGTTTAGATGGTATGTAAAAGACTGTGTGGGGTGGGAATATTTTACCCTACATAGAGTTGTGAACGACTTGGCCTCGTGTTGTTTTATTGCAGCTTAAGTATAATTAACTTTACCCAAAAAGCAAGGTACTAAAGTGGCTGTGAAGTAATTTCTGTTAAAATTAAAAACTGTTAAAATTGTTAACACCTTCATGTGGAGCAAGCAAAAAAAGCTGTCACATAAAAAAAAAGGCTCAAACAAATTAGTACAAATGAGTTTTACAAAATGGTCTCCACTTCATTGGGAGTAAATTGAAGTGAGAAAAACAACTGTTGATTGGATTCAATGTTGTAATAAACCAAAATGTTATTATTCCAGGAGAAACTATTGCAGCATGACAGACACAGACTCGCAGAACTAGATGAATGGACATTTGTCAACTCTTCATTGTAGCATTTCAAGTTAACTCTGCTCACTCACAGCTCCTTTAATATCTGAATTTGAATGAACGTTTTTAAGAAATAAGGTAATAAAGAGAAGCTATACCCATCACAATGTAAAATGTTTGGTATGTTTTTGTCAAACACAAGATCCCATGTCAAAGATTATTTATTATTTTGCCTTTTCACATGGTAATACCCAAAGATAAACGCTTTGTATAAATCACAACATTAAACTAGATACACTTACTTTGCCAGTCCCCATTGCATCTTTGAGGGCAAAACGTACTAAACGTAGAACTATCCATAACCCATATCCCAACTCCATGATCGATGCACAGCTATTGGTAAAACCATGAAAGTCTGGATCAATCTAACTGCTGCTGGGAGCAAGCGTACAGCTGAGAGGCAACAAAAAGACATAAGCGCGAGTCAAAGATCAAGACAACACAGAGGTATAAAGTATGTATGGGGTCTACTGCAGAATTTAACAGAGTCTAGGGTTTACAAAGCACCATGAAACATACAGCAACGCATTTTTCTTTATTATTACAGCAAGTGAAAAGAGAGAATAATGTAAGTCAGATGTTTTTATTTACGGTAATTAGAGCTCAAATATGGGTCAAAAGAGACCAAGGGCTGACAAATGGGGCCTATATCTTGTTGAAGCACCTGCAGAGTACAGGTGCAAAATCTCATTGGTTGAAGATTCCCTGGAAACGTTGGTAAAGTTGTTGGTAATGTTCATTTGATGTCTGTAGATAAATGTAGAATTGTAGAAACTAAAATTATAGCACAAATAGAGCAGTACAGTACATTTAAGAACTAAGAGAAGTTCATTGAAATCTTTGATTATAGTCATGGAAAGGTCATATGATTTCCTAACACATTATCACAGCTTTTACTTTAAAATACTGGAGTACCTTTAAAATCCAATGTCTATTTTTATATAAAGATGTGAATACATTTGGTTTTGTGGCTTTTTAAACATTTATCAAAGGTTTATTGGCAGTTATTTTTCTGTTACGGGACCTAATCAAATGAGTAGGCATAAGTCACCTTTTTTGGCTCTGGAGTGGGCTTACATTTGTTTTTTTTACACTGAAGGTCTAAGATTGAAACACTATATTCCAATATGCAATATCAATATTTGGCTCTGCTGTGCTGTTTGCTGGAGAAGCCCCTGAGGCCAACTATTGTCTTGTAAACAGGCTAGTGTTTCAAACCGTAGCTGTGACTCAGCAGTGACATAACAGTGGCACAGGGATGAAGCCGTCAGATTAGGAGGGGATAAAGTTTCCACAGGTGACACCGGGCCAGTCATCGGCTCAGTTTCTTTCATCGGCTTTAAAAGCTGTGCACTTGTGTAAATGCTGTGCAGTGAAAAGAGAAGCTCAATATGTCCTTGTCCAGTCGAAGCTCAGGTACAATACAAGCCACCAGCACTGTCCATGGTCCTGAACTGCAAAACACATACAGTCTCTCAAACACTACTCTAAATAATGAGCCAACTGGGTGAACTGTTTTCTTATTAGACAATTCTATTCATCTAAAATAAGTGAAAAAACATAAAAGACTGAGATTATTGATCACGACTGCTCTGTATGGTAAGAGATTACACTACAATATCAAATGCATTTTTATTGGGTTTCTATTAACTACCGTTCATAGTTATCCTCAGTTTGAAGAAGCAAACAGGTGTAAGTCTGGCATGAGGTTTTCCTTCTGTCTTTTAGCTTGATTCACCAGTGCTGGTTCATTCAGTGCATTACTGGCCCCCAATAATGTCAAATAACGTTCTAGTCAGTACTGTGCAGATTTTAATAGGCCACAAAACAGATGAATTAAGTGGAGTGTTTACTGTAATGCAGGCAATCAGGATTTGTATTGCTTTTAGAGAGATTAAATAATGGTTACATTGTGCCTTCTACAAAAGCATGATTATGCCATTAATTAATTAACAATAGGCCAGACACATTTTCATTAAAGACTATTGCTTCTTAAGGAGAAAGGGTGTAGGATTTAGCCTTATTCAGACCCCCAAAAAGAAAAAAAAAAAAAGTAACTCAAAGTTGCTGAAACTATAAACTACTAAATGTGGTAAAAAGGATATATTTTGCTACAAGACTTTGTCCAAATCAAAATTTGACAAAGCAAAAGATCAGTGTTGCTGATAAAATCCAATAAATAACTGGCTACATCAAGGCCAGGTCACACGCTCTTTCACCTAGACCTAGTCCATACAAGTAAAATAATGCTTTATTATTAGTTTCATACAACACCATTGCTTCCAATTTTCCTCTAACAATCATAAGGGTCTCTAAAGCACAGAGAGCAGATCCTCTGTGGTGTTATGATGGCCTCAGTTCAGATTGTGTTTGAACTGGTACAGACAAGTTTATTGATTTGGTCGCCAGGGTCAGCAGTATTTCATGGCACGTTTTGATCATAAAAAAATAAATAAAAAATACTCTAAAGTTTGCTAACAACCACTTTGAGCCTTGAACGAGTAACTCCACTCTTACTGAAGCCGCAGAGACGAAAGCAAACAGAAATGAGGCACACTGAGAGATTGAAAATCGTGTTTTCTTCATATGTCTTAGATACACAGCCAGAGGGGAAAAACAGTATTTTTTACACATTGCTACTGATCTTCGATTCAACTCCTCCTTAATTTCCTCAGCCTTTGGTGCTGAGCTTTCTATCAGCATTATGAGTAAAGCGCTCAGCCAGGGAGAACAGAATCAAACACAGAATCAACATCAGAACACGAGGCAAACACAAGGAGATGATGAGAGCAGATCTCTCTCAAGGCAAGTACCTAGAGACACGGAGCCTGAAGCTGCACAGCCAGACAGAATGGACAAATTAAAACTCATTTTAATCAAAAACAACTTCAGAGAGTCCACTTACTCTCACACTTCTTATTTACTTCTTATTTCTTAACAATTACTGTTTATCACCGAGCCAAATATGGGAAGAAAGAGACAAATCGAAAGAGGGCATTTCTAATGAAATCCCATCAGTCCTGCTAAAGCTGGATTTGCACGTGCCTGTTTTAACCTGGGGACATCATGCAGTTTGATTAAGTTGGTAAATTGGTTGAGTGCAATTTTACAGACATTATTGTTTTTACCACAAAATTTTCTTGAGGGTTCTGTTGCTACAAAGTTAGAAAAGTTTATTGTGCTGCATGAACTGCATGTTGTTTCTTTAATGATGGATCTGAAACAAACCTTTTTCATTAACTATGAGCCTGGAGTACTTTTTAAAGTCCATCCATACCAAACTGTTTCGTACCAACCCAGCCTTTACAGTGCCACTCAGTGGAAACATGGCTTCAATGATTTTAGAAAATAAAGAATGAAATTAAAATGAATTATGCAAAGATGTACATTCAGTTAAGTCACACCAGGTGTTGGATTGAAAACCAGTTCAATTCAATTTCTGTAATAGCATCAGAGCAAACAATGTAAAAACTACTACTACTACTTTCAATGTAGGAAAAAATTTACAAATAAACAAAAATATAAAATCAAGAAAGTCTTTTGGCAACTATAAAAGCATACTTAAGTGGACTTGGCCAAAAACACAGGGAAACATGAGACTGAGCAAAGAGCATGATTTAGAGTGAACTATGGCAAGAAAAAGGTGAAGGTCACACCTGACAAACAGCAAATTACTTGTTATCCTCAGGTTTAGTGCTGTGTGAACAGGGCCAATATTTTTAAGACAGCACCTTTTCTGTCTGAACTGACATGACCTTAAAATTTCCAGCCAAAATGTGACCTAAAAAAATCTGGCCATTACTTCAAAAGGTAGGAAAGCTATCGCCAAAACACTAAAAACCCTACCATGCCATCTTTTTCTTTTATTCATTTTGATTCCTGTCTCAGAGTATTTGTGTCTCTTCACATCTCTCTACTTTGCCTTGTGTTTCCCCCGTCTTAGCCTCTTCTCGAGACATGCAGATGACACGGTTCTCGGCCAGACAAAGTGATTCCACAGTGTCGGGGTCTGGCAGCCAGAGATAGCATAGACACTGTGTCACTGCTGTTAGCACGGGGCTGGGGGGACCCGGGCAGCAGGGGAGAGGCACAACTCAGAAATAGGTAAAAGAAAGGTGTGGATGGAACAAATGTTCAAAGGCAAAAACGACTTTTAATCAGACTCTAAAGATGAGTGTATTGATGTATTTTGTTCTATCCATTTTTATGATTAGGTCTTTCTGAGGGGGGGGGGGAATCCATCTGACCCACTTTTGAGTATGTGTCAGTTATCTCCAGCAAGTCAAGACTTACTCCATTGTGGAGCACCTACGAGGCAACACAAGCTAAAAATACATAACCACAGAAAGCTCCACTCTGCGGCTCTCATATGACAATACACAAGATATGGGCTGCAGTACCATGGCCTGTATTGATCCTCATTCTCTCTGGTTTCATATGTTTACTTGTTTAATTATGCCTTCATATGTCCTAGATTTCTATTACAGAATGTGGAGTATGAAATATGTTGCCAGCCACAAGCGATGACACCAAGAAGTAAAACTATGTTCAGCTGTCACTGTGATCGAAATTCCGGGAATTTTTTTTTTTACATAAAACCTCCACACTTTGGATATAAATATATAAATGTGATTTTTATATTGCCACAATATAAATAGCTACAAGCTTGTTGTCCAATGTTTAAGATTTGTGTCTTCTCTTAGACCTTATGCTTGGGAGACTGTATACAAACTCTCTTGTACATTTACAACAATCATCTAGAAATATACTGCGACTGTCCGCACAAGCTACCTATACAATCCCTTTTTATTAAATAGCCACAGAGACATGACATGAAAAATGACCCGAGATGACAGACAATTTTAGACATTTATTGGCTCTTGCTTGAAAAACATAAAACACAAACCATCAAAAGCAGAACAATGAACTTGTATTCATCTGCTGTTGCTTTGGACGTGGGTGGTATTCATCCCATATAGCTGTGTAGTGTGCTCATGAAAGTTATTATTTGAGATAGATGTGGATGCATCAGTCACAGCAGATGGGTTTGACTTTTGCTATATGACAAGCAAGAGAGACAGTCAGAGCAAAAAAGTTGACAAGGGGACTTGGAAATAGCGCTGTTTGATAGTGCCAACTGGCCGAGTCATCTTTGGGCTATTAGACCCACCAGATGGACTCACACACACAGAAGCATCACAGCAAGAGAGTAAAATGTGCTACGGCCATACCTGAAAGCCATCCTGCAGCAAACACAGATCATACAGTGCACAGTTAACACTGTGGTAAAACTCATACATACCAACAGAGCGTTACAACAACCAGGTGGGATGCCATGCCGTCTAGTGTTAGGGCATATCAAAATCCCAGGCACATCCTGCTCTGCTATTGCAAGCCAGTAAAGGAACGAAGCGTTAATCTGGCAGGAAGGAAGACAGCGGCTCTTCCTTTAGGGCACTGTGCCTGCTGTTAAATCTCTACAGCGCTCTACCTTTTCCGCCTGGCTGCTGCAGTGCCACGCTGACCCCTGGCCCAGTTGTTCTGGCCCTATTGATGAATGAGGGGGCAGAGATGTATTAGTCACGCAAGGAAGATGATCCCGCTGGTGTGTGTTCATACATGTGTGTAGGAGGAAAAAGTCTAGCATTGAAGGGAAATGTTTGCGAGGGCACATTCATGTTACTGTCTGTCTTTATGTATTCATGTGTGAGCATGTATTATAATAGTGCTGCAGCTGCAAATGAGTCACCAGCTGAATGTGTGTAATGTCAATTTTATAGTTTTACTCTAGCCTCTAAGTAACCTTACATATGCTAAGAATATTTGTTGGCAAGAACATAATGTAATGATTTTAAATGTAGTACAAAAAAGTTAGAGGGCATTTATGTCTCACTGACTTCACTGACTGTGCATCCTAGTTAGTCAAATCATTTTCTAAAGAGGGCCATAGACAAGCTGTTTTGTAAAATTGTAGATAACAGCGCACAATGTAGCTGTTCACATAGTCACAATGGCTGCTAAAGTGGTATTTCACACATACCAAACAATCCAAAATGTATATTTTAAAAGAATTCAAAACAATAGAGGCCAAAAAAAAACATAAAAGCAATATCAGTGCACCCATTGCCTATAGCTTTCTCATAGAAGCAGTGGTTTCACACGGAATCAATGTAAACTAGTCTAGATGTTCCGCTTAGAGCAGTGGTTCTCAAACCACTGGTGGAACTCTGACTTTCTAGAGTGGTGTCAGAGAGTTTCTGAGATTTTTTTAAAACCCGATATATAAACATACAATTATAACATTCAAATAAAATTCATAAAGCAGTTAAACTGACCCCTGCAGTTTATGAAGTCTACTGTGACTTCACTTGTATATGTAGTTTACTTGAACCATGATCAGTAATATAACACAGAAGAGTGGGTGGTACGCAATGAGCCAAACATTATTTGATGTGGTACTTTGTGAAAACAGTTTGAAAATCACTGGCTTAGAAAATATTCCTTTAGAATCATTGTTATTCCTCAAAATGGAGGTCTACATTTACATTTAGCTGACACCTTTATCCTAAGCGACTTACATTAAGGTTCCATTCACCAGTGTCACAGCTGGAACACCACTGTAGAAAAGGTGGGTTAAGTGTCTTGCCCAAGGACACAACGACGTATGAACTGTGGGGAGAGCGGGAATCGAACCACCTACCTTCCGGTTGAACGACTGCTCTACCACTGAGCCACTGCGCCCACAGTCTAAAAGTCCATCTATAAAACTAATCAACCTGAGACAAATAATTTCTCAAAATCTGTTAAAATAATCTGTTTTCATGGTTACTTTGACTTTGTCTAGTCTTTTACGTTATGGTGCTGGTTATTGCTCCCCCAGTCTCAATCTGAAACAAATGAAAAGGTCAATTGATCTATCTTGCATTTACATAAATATAAATCTCTCTTACTACAACATGCATGTTCTCACTTTACTCATTAATACATGACATGAAGCAGAACAGGGAAATGCTGATTTGTTTGTTCTGTGCTCTGCAGCTACAGGCAATGGCTGCATGGATGGATTTCCCACCCAACCTTTCATTTCTCTTGATTGCATCTCATCTCATTCTACATTTGTCACATCTGTGCTTTCTATTCTCAGTCCCACAGCTATTCTTCTCCAAGTGTGGATGTCTCAGCCATGTTCTCAGCGGGAGAGTCTCAATCAGGTAGCCCTGACCTTTTGTACTGGAGAATACAAGGCACCTTGTGAGATATGGAAAGGCTTTGATTGCACTGGAGTCTCATTACTGTCCATATTGTCTGCTTATATGACTACTTCTCTCTCTGAGAATATCATAACCCAAGGGTAAAAATAATTGAAAAAAGGATATAAGTCTAGTTTGAATGAAAACTGAGTCCAGATGCTTTTGCTTTAATCTTTTCTATAAGTTTAATTGTGATGATAAGACTCATTTCCAGGAGATACATAGCTCCAACAAGAAGACGGCGGCAATGAAAAATCTATTTTTCTCCACCACAAAGAACAAACAACCTGGGAAAACAAAGTTAACGTGTCAACACTTTGTTTGTGTGACCCTCTGGTCAAATTGGAACAGAGGTTAACTGGAACTCAAGCTCTGTAAACAGTTATTTCACCAGCCACGTTAGCATATGCCAATAGCGGATAAATCCATCGAATTTGACGAGCCTGTGGCACTGGACGGCCAGAGCTCCTCCAGGCAACAGACATTGACTTGGTTAGGTTGTTTGCTTCACACTTCAGCACACTTCTCAATTAACACCCAAAAGGAGAGGAATAATTGGAAGAGCGTGAGTTCTACCAAAATCCTGGACCCATGTCAGTTAGCATCAAACAAAACATTCAAAGCTATAGAAGTTGAATTCAACAGTGTATATGCACAATATTACATTCTGCAGTAGGCCAAAGTGTGGTAAATAAACATAAATATATATATATATATATATATATAATCCATGCTTCTATCACATCCTATTCATTAAATGCCAAACACTATAAACAGTATCATATCATTGGCCAAACTATCAGCCAATATAAATCTAATGAAATGGAATAAAACTAAGAAAAACAATAATGATAACAAAAAAACTTTATACTTTAGCTTTACCACAAAACAACAGAATTATGTGCTAATGTAAATTATTATGTTTTGCGAGTTAATTGTTGACCTGCAGCATCTAAAACATTTACTTTAGCTTATTTTTGTTTTGAGAAAATGGACAAATTGTAGAAAATGCTTATAATGCTAAAATGTTGGAGCATTTACAAAGTGACGTATGAACTCTGGACTAGCTGCAATGTATTGAGCAGCATTATTTTATTGCCATTTTATTTATTCAGACTCTGTGCACCCCAAACTCTGTGGCTAGTGTATTTAACTTTTAGCAATAATATCCATTTATTGCTTGATATTAAGGCCAATCTACAGTTTACAGTAAAAGGACATGTTGGTTTTTACAGTAAGTCACTTCTGCCTGACCTACTGCTTGACCCCAGCATGGGGTCAATGGCCCAGGTCCGGCTGCAGACCGGAACAATATGTCTCGCTTTAACGCCTTGTGACTTGAGCAGCTGGTCCCCACAGATCTGGTGGCACTAGTCGGCCCTATGACAAGTGTGTGGGCACGGGAGTGTGCTCACAAATGCCAGCAGCTGTTGTCCTCACACTAATATCTTTTGCCACAGATACACCTGTATGACAATACTTCTTTCACGCCAGGTCACCACAAGCAGGTCAAGAAACATTTGTCTTCAAAGAGTATTCAAACAGCCCTGGTGCTTAACTAAATCAGAGCCATCACAGACAGAAAAGAACAATAAAGCAGCGGTCGTTTTAGCGTTCAACATGGCTGTATATCCCTCTTACCCCAAGGGCTACAGTACGCTGCTTCACAAGTCAGCAATTTTTTAAAGCAATATCTTCACGATCTGCCCCACCTCCAGCTCCTCTCTGAGCAGATCAGGAGATGTTAGTCATTTCTGAAAAAATCCATTGATCCTGGAGATGCCTTCCAGTATTGGCTTCTGTGTTAAATTGAAATAAGGGCTGTACTTTTGAAGCTATAGAACCTAGAATAGGATGAAAGGACTATAAATATACTCTTCATCTTACTCACTAGGGGCTTTAACAACAAACATAAACAGGGTGTTTGTTCATTTATCCATTAGCTAAATGTATGTTACACTAATGATGTGTCCTTGCTTTTAGGGCAGCATTTAGAGGGAATTCTAAATGTGTTTTCTTCTTACATGCTTACATACTTAAAGGCACAGCTTTTGAGGGCATCTACTGGTGGCATGTCAGATAGTAAGCTCCCTCTTCACAACCCTCCTTTCCAAATCATAAGAATACTTATGGAAGCCCTGGGGGTTTATGATGCTTTGTATGAAGCTGCTCTGTTGAAAAATAGTGAAACAAAATTAATTTACTTCATAAATGTTTATGCAGAAGTCTAAAGAAACACTATGGCACTTCACCTCTAGTAGTGCTCAGTTTGTCCACTCTGGGGAATTGTAAGTACAGAAACAAGAAGTAGTAAAATCAACTCTGAAAATCTAAAAAGCTACAGAGTCAAGCATGTGTATGCATGTGGAATTGCAGAGCAGTTTCCAGAAAGGAACCTCATGAGAAAATATAAGAAATTTCACATTCAACCAGCAAATGAACAAGTAGTTCTAACCTTGCTTTAATGGCTGCATATTGATTTCTATGTGGTGTGTAAACATTTTGAAACTTTACACTTTTTTTTTTTCCATTACATTACTGTGTTACAAAACTGTCTAACAATACCAACAAAGAAACTTCAGCACATGTTATTCATTCTAAAGTGGTTGCTCATTCAACCACTTAGTACCACTTATAGATAAGCCTGAAGCAACTGTATAGAGTAATTTCTTTAGACAATAGTGTGCCTCCAACATTTTTGCATCCTTTTGTACACAGCAGGGTCAATAATATACATTGAGTTTGTTGAATAAAAACTCAAGCAGCTTGTATAAAACTCTTAAGGCCATAATACTCAAGATCTATAATTAAATGACACATAACATGGTAAAGTAAACAAAAGTAAGAGTTGTGAATATAAGTTGTGAGAACTTCTGTGTAGCAGACCAATATTCCATAAAAACACAATTTGCCTGATCTGATTTATAGCAATGCAGCACCACAGTGGAAGGTCCACTAGGTCCATTAGGTCCTGTTTTAAACAAACTGGACAAACTGAGCCCAGAGTGAGCAAGCCAAGCCTGTATTTTTATTTTTTTTTTCCTGTTCCTGGACACCTCAACATTAAATACAATGATTTTGGGAAATTGCAGGAGTGTGCCACAAGGCGTAAATGGGCAGACAAAAAACCTTTTCTTATTCTTTCCTTTCCTCACTTTGTAGTTCTTAGACATACAGCACAGTCCTAGGCTGTAGTCAGCATTAAGTGCATTCGACAAATGGGTCCCTGCAGAGAGACCCGTAGGTGTCCAATCCAAAAACGGCTGTACATTAGAGACTCTCTTTGTCATTCTCTGCCGGCTCTTTCTTTTTCTGTCTCGTACAAGCAGAGCAACATCCACATTCACGCCCACTTTGTGCCCGCTGCCAGTAAGACTTTTGCTTCGTCAGTAAACAGTTGACCGTCCTTGTCAGTAAAATGTTTATGTAGCTGGCAATAGTCCTGGTCGAGGCTGGCACGGCGAGCTGGCTCTAAAGATAAGACCACAGATGAAAGAGGAGAGCTGTGATAAATAATGACACGCAGCCACCAAAGAATAATTACACAACAAAAACAGGAGGATCTTTCAAGTCACAATGAGGAGATTAGATGTGTGTATGTTTTTAAAGCCTTATATGGCAACTTTATGTGCTGATATACATCTGGGGTGTTCCAACACATCTCACTGTCCTCATAGTGAATGCATGCTGCAAGGTCAAGTGTTTTTGGATGAGCCTGCAGAAAACCTGAATATTTTCTACTGCAAAGTTGCACAGCATTGTCAGGCATTTATATTCAAAGTTAACCTCTCACAGGATCCCTATCTCAATCGTGTCATTGTCTTATTTTTGTTCATTAGCAGGCCCTCCGTGACGTTAATGATCAGCAATATGGACGAACAAACAGCTCTCCCCCACACTCTAGGGCTCCATTGCAGTAATTCAAGTCGAGATAAAAAGCACAGAGTTGCCGTGAGTCCGTCTATCTCTATCGCACATCCCGCCCACCCCACCTGTAATATTTCCTCACTCCCATCCCACGCTTTTTTCTTCTTAGCCGTCTTCCACTTCGAAAGCCGATCCATCTGTGTCTTTGCTCCAGGTTGTGGCTGTTGCAAATCCATTACATCAGATAAAAGAGGGGACAGAAATGTGACGCCGCCATGATTCCCCATGGGCCTGACAGAGATGGGTCGATGAGAAATAGGGGGATTACTCCACTCTCTACGTATTAAGTCTCGGCAGAAAATGGTTGTCTGCAGCCTTATGTCCAATGAGGTCTAAATCTGAGCCAATAACTATAACAAACACAAATTAACAAAGGTTTTTTTGGGTCAATGATGCGTCTTCCCTATGCCTGCCCCAGAGCGACCAAAAGACCACTCAGCCAACTAATAATCCCCTATCTAAATAATGGCTCTTATTCAATTTCATTCCCAGCTTCGCTCTTTTTAGGCTGCTTGTAATTTCCTCTCTTATCTATGGCTCAGCTCACACAACTTATGAGCATCTCTCTGCAGACCCATTCACTGCAAAGTGAGAGCAATCGTACATCATTTCTCCTTCTTACACGCTCCCACTCCCTGTTACGCCATAACTCTGTTTGGGCTTCCACTTGAATTCTGTTTATTTGAGGGATATTTTATTGTCACGCGAGCATCAGAAACCAATTAATTCATCCAAATATGGGGCAACCAGATTCTGTTGTTAGTCAAACGGCCACAAGAAGCAGGCTCCAAAAGTCTGTGAAGATGGAAGTCAGCAAGAAACCATGACCATATTAATTTCAGCTTGTGAAGACTGAAGTATGATGGTGCTATTGATTGGTGTATTGTTAGTCAAATATCATTTAACAGAGCCTTACTACTGTAGTAGAGAAGTTATGTGGCTTTGCAAATCGCAGTATGTGGGCAATTTATTAACCCTTTAGTGTTGGATGGGGTTGAAACCAGTTTAATTAAAGCAAATGCTAAAGAGAGATTTGACATTGGTCATAGAATGTTAATATACGGTATAGACCATAGCTATGTGTAAAAGTATATAGATTATTAAAATATGGCACAGTAGTAGATCTTAGAAATAATCATGCTCATGCTTTAAAAAAAAATGTGTTTAATGAATAGCTAGAAGCAGTTGTCAGTTACACCGGCCAATTATTTCTCTGCGTGACATCTTTTCCTGTTACTATTAGGTGAAAAGTATGTAGAAAAGTAAAGGAAAGTATGGACTGACTAAATATTATTTGACTGCAGTTAAGCCAGCTCACCACGTTGTGAAATATTTATGGAGAACAATTTCAATGTATAAGTTTTATACTAGATAACTGCCAGAAGGAACAGCTTGAGTCCACTCTTAAATGTATTTGTAATAAGTGGATCTTTAATTGCTACTACTGGTCACCTGCCAGACTATAGTCTTTCTGCCAGCCATCCTCCATTGTTAAAGCAGACATTTTAAGTCTAAAGCCTGAGATAAAAAAAAATCGTACATCAGGCTCCATTAGCCTTTCCTCTAGTCCCATTTAGCTGGCACATCACAATCCAGGTCGATACTTCTTGGATAGAGGACAAAAAAGTAGGTAGAAAAGTAAAAAGAAGAAAGAAAAGTGACTTTTCCACTTGTAAATGTTGCACACTAAGCTCTGGTGTATAGGCCAGAAACATGCTGCCAAACAACACCAAAAGTAAGTTTATCTTCCGCCATTACATTCCTAACAGATCCTAGCCTGAACCCATGAGGCTCACAGACACAGTCAAGGATACTTCCAAGACAATGCTGGTAATGGGATTTGAAGGAATGTACACTAGAGCTATGCTTACAGGTTGGAACAGGATGTAACTCTCTTCACAGGTTGGAAGTAATCGCCTTTATTTTCTCTCTCGGGGTGTACACTTCCTCAAAACGTAACTACACTAAATCAGATCACACTCAATAGTTTGCAACTTTTCTGCCTTGGCAAGTGGTGCTTCAAGTTTCAAATGAGTACACTCAACTCAAGGCCTACTCATAAACTTTCTGTAATACTGTCAGTATTCTAAATGTGCTTTGGTTTAAATTGATGCTAAATGCTTTGATTTACATTGAAACAACTGCCTGACTAAAATAAGCTATAAGTTACTTTGCACAACTTTATTAGTTAGAGAGATGTCTATAAGCATAAACCTATAAATGTACAAAAGAACCTAAAGACCTGTCCATGTGCTTCAACAGTCCATTCATCAAGCACATATTTAAACTTTCCAACGTGAGCCAACCAGCTTTTTGAACCCCACCATACAGTTTTGCATATGTATGATTGACATGATTAGCAAGGTTAGACACACAAATAGAAATATATTTTTAAGGGAGTCCAGGCCCCATGGTGTACCTACTGCACATGTTTTTGGATGGATGGAGAAACTGGAGCACCTGGAGAAATCTTTGCAAACGTGAAGGAAACTCCATGCACTGGTGGCACTGGCCCAGGCCTAAGATTGAATTTAGGACCTCCTTGTAACTTGTTAACTCTATCCAATCACAGAGGCAGTACTTTAGTGCTGTAGTGTGAGCCCATACAGATAAATAATGTACATTTTTTTTACATTCGCTGGGTCAGTTTATCTGCATTAGAGTAAAACATCACTATATTTAGAGTCCTATCATGACCCATGCTGAGACTTTACAGCGTGGTTTCACTAAATCTTAGAGGACACATTTGATGTTTTACCCTGTTTAACCTGAATTTGCTCTGTATAATCTCATTTATAGCAATACTTGCACTGACTGACTGTGATCCACAAGCGATATTTTAACATTTCAAATTAAAATGACTCACAGGTGATATATTTATTTTATTTTTAGTTATTTCACCTTTCCTTTGAGGTATGCTGACTTGTAATAACCCACTCTGTTGGCAGAATTTCTCGGTGCATCTGTCTGTGCGTTGTAGTCTCACATATCACTGTCCTGTTTTTTCCTTATATAGCTCTGCCAGTGTGACTCGACCTCCATCTCCTTGCTTTGACAAATATCTGTCTCCACAATTAGCACCATGTTAGGCATCCTTAAGCATTCGCCAACATCATTTTGACAACAGTTAATTGAGGTTTAAACATTAGCCCTGTCAACTTTTCCAGGCTCGCTCCTCTCCCTGCTCGGCTGGTTGTGACAAAGACGTTGAACCACAGCCCATTTATGCTATCATTTGTCTTCTTTTTAACACTTATTTGTCGAAGCTGACACAAAGGTTACCGAGACATTAGGATATTGAGAAAACATCAATGTTTATTAAATTGCCTGCGACAAATGGAACTGTTAGAGTTGGCTGCACTCAATGATACACCAGTTTCCTCACAGGCCATGATTGAACTAGGGTTACACTTTTTTGAAGGTTCTTAGGTAGGCCGAAAAATCGATGAATGAATGAATTAGATTTTTTTGTGGCGGACGATTTAAAAAATAAGTAAATCGAGTTTTTGTGTAACAACGCATTTTTGGCTCCCCGGAGCTTCCGTAGCGTTAGTTTCACATAGCAGAGCAGTACGGCAAGCGACAGCAACAACATCATAGCACACACAAAACAGCAACAGAAAGCGATAACATGGCTACTGGTGAAAGTGGGAAGTTTGTTCCCAAGAAAGGAATAAAATCATCTGTTGTTTGGAACTGGTATGGGTTTGCTGCGACAGACGTGGATCAAGAGACCCCACGCTGCAACATTTGCCTAAAGACCATCGCAGTCAAAGGCAGCAGCACCACAAACCTATTCCAACACATGAAACAGAGACATCCAGCTGAACATGAAAAATGCCAGTCTCTCCGAGACGAACAAACACACAGTGACCAACAAACCTTAGCTAAAAAACAGCTAACTGTAGCCGAATCCATTTCACACGGCACCGCATATGACAGGAAAGGGGCACGGTGGAGAACAATCACTAAAGCGGTCACTTTGCACATAGCCAAAGACATGGTGACTTAAAACACAGCTGGGAATTTGATTCCAAGAGGGTGTTCATTTATTTATTATTCATCCCAGAAATGGGGGTTACATTTGTCTTGCTTTTAAATAAAAGCAAAATTTGCTTTAAGTTGTCTGCCGTTTGTACTTATTGCTTTTCTTAATAAGTAGGGGAAATCGGAAAAAAATCGTAAATCGAATTAAAAAAAATAAAATCGGAAATCGGAGATTTTATTTTTAGGTCATATCCCCCAGCCCTATTCTTAGGGTACTATTGTTGTGTCATGGTGTTTTTTACATTTACATGGAGATAATTTGTTGGCATAGTTTCAACTGTTGTTAATTACTTGATGTTCCAAGAACTGTACGTCTTGTATTTGCAGTTGTTCAATTTTTTTTACTGGATTTGTTATTTGTCATAACCAAATCAAAAACACTGTTTACTATGTATATAACTGACCAAAATATGCATACATGTAAAGGAGATATCCCATCATCTGAAAGCATCTGAAATATAGCTGCCCCTTATTTGCAAGACCAGTAAAACCCTAGTGGAACATATTCTGTCACACACTGTGCAGTTTAGAAACCAATAAGCAGACAACCAATAAATCAAAAACTATTTTAACACCAAACTCTGTCTGAAATATATTTGCATAGTACAAAATGTAGAGTGTTGAATCCTTTTAACAGTTGAGAAAACTACCGCTCAAACTGAATGGAGGCAAAAGTTCAGTTCTTTTGTGGGACATCATTTAAAAACAAAAAAAAAACAAGATGAATGTATTGAACATTACACATTGTATAATGAAGCATTGAAAGCGTCTGAGAGTGCACTTTTCTTTCACAGGTGCAGTATGGGCAGTGCTGTGAGCTGCTTTGGATAAAGGCTTCAAATAAATGTAGTGTATGTTAAAAGGCTTGTCGCCTCGCAGTCTTTGCATTCGCGCTAAACTTCGCAGAGTGCTTGCCTGGCATTTTATCAGCATCATGCACCGGCTGCTTTTATGTGAATTATTGAATTTTTTTTTCTCCGTCTTTCTGTGTGTGAACAAGTCGAGATAGCTGAGTCAGCGAAAGGGAATGCAGTACGTGACCCTCACTTTGATTGAGGACTCCTTTCTTTTTTTAAATACGGCGAGTAACAAAGAAAGCGTCAGATGTGCTTCCAGTGCAGTGTCTTTATAACCACACAGAGCTAAGTTTGACCACAGTTGGGGGTTTGGGGTAAGTTGTGGTTAGTGTGTAAAGAAGGAAAATTATAGGGTTGACAAAAGCTTGAACGGAAGTGAAGGCATCATGGGAAAGTAGCCATAGCAAGGTCAAAGTCTTACAAAGTCGCTCTGAGTGTGTAATAGCTACTATTAATTAGCATTTTCAGTCATCAAGATGTGGGGGGGCTCAACATTTGGGTGTCACATTAGTCATTTTTTTTCTGCTGCGGTATTTCTGCAACCCATTTAAACTGAATGTTCAGGCCCGTTTTCAGCAATGGACCAAATCCTGTCACTGTAATTACCAATCACAAAACGCTGAAAAATTCCCCCAAAAATTCCCCAAAAAATCAATCAATCAAGCAATACGCATTAAACTACAGTATAATAAACTGTCAAATACTTTTAAAGAATTTAAAAAAAATAGTGAACATCTTAATAGGTCCATTAGTGTTCTTCATGAATAACTTTGTCAAGTCTCTGACCAATGATCGGTGAGGGTTGTCAGGGTAACACAGTGGCACCTGTTCTTCACACAGCTGTCACTTCTGTGTCATAAATGTAATGTGTCTTAATGTAATTATGTTGTTTTGAATCACTGTATTTACTTTTTTTTTTTTTTTTTAGAAACAGGTTTGAAGTTAGGTCAGTGTCAGTGTCTGTTAACAAATTTAGCTGAAAAGAAACCCATTAGAGGCAAGAAAAAAAGATTAACCATGGAAACGGCAATCAAATTAATAATAACAGTTGCTTTGGCATATTTGAACAGTTTTAAAATAAAAAAGTGATGTAAAGTAGTGTCTACCAATAGTTTGATGGATAATGAGGAGAGTATAAATAAAACCACATGCTGCATTATCTTTACCATGTACTGGACTTTCTTCTATGTAATTCCATTTTCAGTATAAGCCTACACTTATTTTAATGTGACATTGCATGTGTTAGTGTGCATTGAGCATTTAGTGTAGTAGTGCTTCACAGACGCACATACATCACTGAAGTCTGTTGAGATCCAGGACATATTCAATAAAAGGTTTCAAAGAAGGTTTAATCCTATGCCCAGTAAGCTTTTATTGATTGGATTTCTGTTCTCTGCTCTTGAACAAGTGTCTTTTTCAACATTAAATAAGTTACAATGAACATAAAGAAATGTGAATAGCCTGTGAACTAATCACTTATAATTGAAAAAACACTGTATTGCTAATAAATCTACAAATGACTCATCTAATCAGAGAGCTCCTCCAGATGCAATAGAGTAGGGGACTCAGGGAAACTCTGGGTTAGAGAATAAAATCTGCAGAGACAAGGTTAAGACAGACTCTGAGTTTGCACTAAACCTGCTTTTGTTTGTCGCTGTCATGTTCTCTCTAAAGTATATTGCAGGAAGAGGTTGGACAAAACCCCTAAAGGTTGAATCAAATGATTAACAATAGTTTTCTCTAAAATGACAAAGTTAAGGGGGTTGTCCATATCTGTCTCAATGAAATAAAAGATCCTACCTGTTGATGTGTCCAGTGGTGAGGGCCAGGAGTATGCAGAGAAGAAAAAGAAGGAGAAAGAATAATGATCAGAACATGTACAATAACAAAACAAATGAACAAATGTACAAATGAACATATAAAGATCATCAGTCGAATGGTGCACAATATCCTACAACAATCATTTCAAAGTGGGTCTGTTATTCTTATATCAGTTTCCCAGATCTCTTCATTTCTGCAACAAAGGCAAAGTAACAGTGGCACATTGGATTTCTGCAGTGTTTTATCTCAGTGTGTGTCCAATGTTATCCCAACATGCTGTACAAGCTGGAAAAGAACAGTGCTAGTGTGGAGCATTGTAGGGATGATATCAGGACAGATAGTTAGTCTTTGTTTTAAAGGAAGGTAATTATAGCATCTAGCTGTGATTCAAGGGACACATGATTACAGATTGTGATAAACCAGATTGCTTGGTACAGATTTACTCAAATAATGCAAAATCCCTAGAGTTTAAAAATGTAGTTGCAATAAAAATCATTGAAAGAAAAACTGAACTTGCATGTTTTAGTCAGATTTAGTTTATACTTCTGATCATCACAGTGATGGAATGACAGAAACAATCCTCATTTTTGTATGAGATATGAGGAACACTAGAAACAAAAGTTACATAAACCAAATGTTTGACCCAAACTAAAGTCCTGACTTGACAAGGTCAGTTCTCAGTGTATGCTATGGGTGATTGTAAAAAGCTTTTAATTAATTAGTATTTTCAGTCATCAAGATGTGGTTGGCCTTGAGTATCAAGTGCAAAACATGACTGCAAATAATAAACAAGGCCATACATAAAAAAAATTGCTAACTATAATGTTGGTAACGCATGGTTTTTGTACATGTACCTAACTGTTCAACAATTCTTTATTTTTCAGACATTTACTCATGTAGCTGCATGAGTCAGGAGATGTCACTGATTAGCAAGATAACACTTGTCTCTTCAGATCACCCCCAAAAGGTTCATCTGACTTCTCAATGGAATTCTATTCTGTAACACATTTGTCTTTTTTGGAGCTGGCCATTGTAGAAAATGGTAGAAAATTGGCTTTCCCAAGTTGAACTCTCCCCTTCATACATCACTGAGATGTCCTTCCGATAGCCGGCCACATCCACTGTCAAAGTAGACTCTCAAATAACTCTGCCTGATAGGTCTCTTTTTGCCACACAGCTGATACTGGATTCTATTCATTGTATAAGGAGCCTGACAAAACATATAACGTATAACATTGAGTGCAACATCAATCTATGAAGTAAGAGGGCTTAAGAGGCATTAGATGCTCAGTATTTCCAGCACAATAAACAAACAGCCCTCAAAGGTTTCTACACATACATTTAAGCTGTAAGTTAAGTTGGTAAAGTAGTGCTGCATCGTTTTTTTTTAAAGTAGGCTACTTCTAATATCTCTTCTGAGGATACAAAACAAAGTAGGGCTGGGCGATATGACCTAAAAATAAAATCTCCGATTTTATTTTTTTTAATTCGATTTACGATTTTTTTTTCCGATTTCCCCTCCTACTTATTAAGAAAAGCAATAAGTACAAACGGCAGACAACTTATTTAAAAGCAAGACAAATGTAACCCCCATTTCTGGGATGAATAATAAATAAATATACACCCTCTTGGTACTTGCGGCTGGGTAGCTCATATCTGGGGTCTAAGGTTTTAATCAAATGAATAAACCCAGTCTTCTCCACTGTATATATGGGTACCATGTCTTTGGCTATGTGCAAAGTGACCGCTTTAGTGATTGTTCTCCACCGTGCCCCTTTCCTGTCATATGCGGTGCCGTGTGAAAAGGATTCGGCTACAGTTAGCTGTTTTTTAGCTAAGGTTTGTTGGTCACTGTGTGTTTGTTCGTCTCGGAGAGACTGGCATTTTTCATATTCGGCTGGATGTCTCTGTTTCATGTGTTGGAATAGGTTTGTGGTGCTGCTGCCTTGTGTTGCAGCGTGAGGTCTCTTGATCCACGTCTGTCGCAGCAAACCCATACCAGTTCCAAACAACAGATGATTTTATTCCTTTCTTGGGAACAAACTTCCCACTTTCACCAGTAGCCATGTTGTCGCTTTCTGTTGCTGTTTTGTGTGTGCTATGATGTTGTTGTTGTTGCTTGCCGTACTGCTCTGCTATGTGAAACTAACGCTACGGAAGCTCCGGGGAGCCAAAAATGTGCCGTTACACAAAAACTCGATTTACTTATTTTTAAATCGCCCGCCACAAAAAAATTGAATTAATTCATTCAATCGATTTTTCGCCCAGGCCTAAAACAAAGTCATCTACACACCAGAGCACATAATTACACTGTTGACCAGTAAGTATAGTTTGAATTAAATCTTAAACCATTGTTCTTGGCGGTGTTTTGACAAATTGCCTCTTCTGCAAGGACCAATTCTCTGATGCAACGTGGATGTCTTTTGTGTTCTATTATCTAGAATATGTTTTTAATTATTTAAGAGACTCAATGACCATGAAGTTCTGTTTGTGCTTAAACTGTAGATGTATAGTAACTGCATTAGTGCAACAAAATGGCAGATTATGCAACATAAATGATCAAATGTTTGTCAAAATCCAAGTAATATCAATTGCAGTGTGTGTGAACAATACTCTACTGCTAAAATATGAGTTCTACCCTTGGTCAAGTTATGTTCCCAGCCATACAGGAGGAACACTGTATGTTTTTCCACTGGAAAGCTGGACACGGTTTGTTAGGCTTTGTACAAGGCAACAAAGTTTGCGGTGTAGTGGGAGGGCCGTGCATTTCTGTATCTTGTCTTTCTTATCTGCCCTTGCTACTTCTGTTTCCGTTCCTGAACACTGGCCTTTACACATACACACACTCTTATTTTTATTTTTTCCAGTCATCATTATCTCCCCAAACCCACTACTTGCAGGTGCTGTGAATTATCTGTGAAGCAGCTTTAGGCATTTTTTTCCCCCTTTTTTTTTTTTTTTTTTGCTCTCTTGAATCTGGCAGGACACTCTTTTCTTGGAGACCAGCCAGCTTGTGTCATTGTTGCTGTGTTTATAAAAGACTGCGTGTGTGTTCTCAGTGGGCAGCCGTGAGAGACGAATGGAGCTGCTCTCTGCTAACTGATAAGAAGCCAATCTAGTGCTATGGATAAAAGGACAACCATAAGGGCTGCAGAACAGAGGACACAAGACAGAAGCAAAGACTTGTCAGAAAAGACAGAGGGTGAATGTATGGAAATGTTCGACATCACTTTTGACTCATTTTCCCCGTAAAACATTTGAGACTGACCCATATCTATTCCGCTTGTCTGATTCCCTTCTCCTGTTTAGCTCTGCCTCGTTCCAATTTGCTTGTGATGGCCGCCCTGTCGTTCGCTTGTCTATTCTCTGTCTTTCCCTCTCTTTGAAGGACAATTGGTCTCATTCAATAGCAGGAACTGGAGGCAAATCAAACTTTGCTGCATAAGTGGGTACATGGAGGGGGAGACAAGGGAGGGCGAAATGCAAACGGGAATTGAAATCGACTGGCACTCAATGTCAGAATGCCAATCAGGATGACTGTCATACTGTATGGGAAATGAAGGCTGCTTTAATAAGGGGACATCTTTATTGATCTTTGTGGAAGAACAAACACATCAATGGCAAAGGCAGGCTTAAGAACAACATACACCTTTGGATAAAAAACACTGGGTTTGATTACTGATACGGCACAAAGGGAGGTGGCGGTGTAATTGACCAGTTACAGCCACTAGGAGAGGTTAATTGAGGCGTTCTCTCTCGCAAAGGCAGGGAGTTTCAATTAATGCTGTGAAGGTTGCCGTCAGAGGAGGAAACCACAGGAATGCAAGTCTATTAAGGCTGTAATTAACACCAGCATTCAGGTGCAACACTGAAGCGGACTTCTAATAGACTCCATTACAACAAATCACCACAGAAGCACAGTCAGATACAAACAGATGGGTGACTAATTAGCGTAAAGAGACCTTCTTCTATAGGACGGAAGGGGTCACTGAATGTCTTGATGAGGAAAAGTTAATTTGTGCTACGTAAGCCTAGGGTTAGGTTTGAGAGAAAAATATCAGGTAATCCCATACACATTTAATTTTGTGAATATATATTGGTTTGATAGCTTTGTTGAGGAGGGTTTTATTGTAAAAGTAGCCAATGGAATTGTGAAGCTGCAATTGCACGATAACTTAACCCTCACAGCAAGAAGGTTTGATCCCCAGTTTGGAATTTGTCTGGCGTTTGCATCTTCTGCATAAGTTTCCCCTAGGAGCTACTACCCAAAGCATGTACATTAGGTCCCCTATGGTGCCAGGACTCCATTGAAAAAGAGATTAGCATTATCAAACGGGCATTCTAGGTTGTTTCATGTTCATAGTGATGAGACCAGGCCTGGCAGTTCCCACTTAACATTTACTGCACTACACTTGGTGAACTGGACAATCAGCCTTGGTTTTACCAGTACCAAGGCTGATACGGTTCAAAATCATATTCCTCTCTATGGGCAATGCTATGTTAATGTTAACTTTGAGCAATGTATATTTTGAAATGTTTGAGTTGTTGCTGGAATATGAATAAATAAAACATGGAACAAACACAATAGACACATCATTTACAACTATTAAATATAGATTGTTAGTGAAAAGTGACTTCTATACTTTCTTCTTCTGTGGGTTGGGGTCAGTGCAGTGAGACATTAAAGGGGCAAGGTCTATGGCAGCAGACTTCTATTGCCCTTTGATGACACTGCAGCGGTTATTGGTCATGGCCGTAGAGACTGATCATGTCTGTTCAGAGTACAATGGCTCCCTGAAGGTAAAAGCACTTACAATGGCCAGAACGATTAGGCTTCGTTTTATGGCACTTTTGCATGGTGCAGCTGACGGGTCGCCGCAAGATTTACACGGCCTGGGGGAGGGAAATCAAGTTGACTCTATATGACGGCTGAAGGAAGTAATGAAATGGTTGTCTCATGGGAGACACAAATCCATGTACAGTAGGTATTCCCAGGTGTTATAGTCTGGCTCAAAAACTGCTGTCTGGCAGGCAGGGCTCAGGAAGCTGTGAGCCTGACAAAAGACTCCCACAAGCCACTGATGGTTAGAAAAAAAAAGAGATGGCCTCCTTTTTCTGCCCATTGGAGTTATTTTGATTATTTTTCTACCTATATTTTGAAAGAGTCAGAGGCTTCAAAAACTACAGAAGTGTGATTACTTATTCATTCATTCATTCATTCATTCATTCATTTTCTACCGCTTAGTCCCGTTAGGGGTCACGGGTGACTGGAGCCTATCCCAGCAGCTTTGGGCCTTAGGTGGGGTACACCCTGGACAGTGGCCAGTTAGTCGCAGGGCTGACATGTTAATAAAAAGGGCAGTAAAAAAGTACTTCAAATGTTGAATCATTATAGTACATGTACTTAGATCTTTTTATTGCATTAAAGCGCTTTGATAAGAGCCATTTTTCTAAAGCAGCCAGAGTTCATCACAAGATCCAAGTAAATCCTACACAATGTAACTGTTTAGTAATTTGTCATATTTTTATATAGTGGAAAACAGTTTCAGTTCTGCCTTACTCTTAATATGTGACAGGGTATATTAGAGCATAAATGTTGAGCATTAAGTCCCTGAAAAGGTGAATATCTCAAGAAGTCTTGCACGTTGCCTATAGATGCATTTTAGAATAAGATGTCTGTGCATAAAAGAAACTGACAAGAAAAATGAGTGCAAACTGAGGTTACTTGCAAACAGAATAACAATATACCTCCACTTTTTAACAAAAAGTGAAAGAGATTGACAGAGACAGTAATTTGTTGGAATTTTTCTGAAATACCTGTCATATTTTCAAATGTCACAACTCGCATAAAAGACGGCGATGACATCTAGGATGTGAAAGGACTGTCTGGCACACTTAGAACTGATCATTTACTTGATTTTTGAAGTCTTAAAGAAAAACATAGCACAGTTCACTTGCTGCTAATACCACAATCTAGTTCCCATGGATATCTGTGGATTTACATTTTCAGTATTAGGGCAGATATAATAAATGTTTCTGTCCCAAACTGTCTAATTGCTAAAATATAAATGTATTTTTCCTATTACTCTGTAAAACAATGACAAGCACAAACCTGGACAGGGAGTGGCGCTGGACAGTCTGCAAATGTGCTCTATTTATTGATTTTCTTACTCAAATATGCCATTTGGTAGCATGGGCTTCAGTAACATGAGCCAGGGATACACTCCACCCATTGCTCATCCACCAGCCACCATGGGTAATGACTGTAAATCTGGCCTCGGGTGAACCGGGACAAAAAAATGGATCCTGATATTGATAGTCAAAGCTAATGAGGATGTCAGTGTGTCATATTGGGGACAGGGGAAAGTTTTGACAATAGTTTAAGAAGAACTTTTCTAAAAACATTGGGGCTTCTCTTAAGGATGGCAGTGCCTTAGGTCAATAGTAATTTGTTGAAGGCGATAGAGGTAAAGTGATACGGTTGCAAACATTCCCAGATCACAGATACAGATTGTAATGTTGAAGCCAAGGCTGGGTTGGGGACAAGACTGATGAAGAGTATTGTCCTGTGCTAAAAATATTTTGGCTTCTAAACAAATAGGACCTTAAGCACTGTCAAAAAATGCAACATGCACACCCAATGTCAATTAATCCTATGCTCCAGTGGTTTTACATTTTTCCTATATTACAAAGCTAATTATATTTTACAATCCTTTCTTAACTGCCTTTCCACATGAAAGGGACTATTTGGAATTTTCAATTTTCATGCTTACTGCGTACTGTCAGTGTGTACAGACAGACTACATTTAATATTTGAAGTCATTAAAATTACATTTTATAAACTATTGGGTTTCCAGTTCTGGATGGCTAGTGGAACTGATTGGGAATGGTCTTCATCACCACTACAAACAGGACATAAAGGCATTATAGAGGAGTAGGACGTCTAAGTTGACCATTACAACAGGGACAGAAGGAAAAGATAAAGAGAAATATAAACGTAAGTGAAACATAAAAAAAAAAGAATTTTAATGATATTGAACTAAAACATTATCTACCTGTTCAGTGTAACTGATGTGATCTCCATTTGACATTTGACCCAAAACATGGAAGGTAAGAAGGGTCAGAATAGGTTAGAACCTTGAGGCACATAAAGTAATTAATAAACTGTCTATTAATGAATGATTAGTAATCACTTTCTGAAAAGTTTTTGTCTTATTTTGTCCACCATAACCATAAGTGGAGTATGTTTGTGTGTAGACGTGTATAGATGATTGGCTGTACATAATAGATGGCAAGCATATTATAAAAAGTAATTAAAGCTGACACAAATGAATACGTTTACAAGGTAAGCCTGTGATTTCTCAGATGCATGTATGGAAACTGCTAAGCAACAATGCTTTCATCTGCTCCATTTTGATGCAGTGCTCTGTTGTCTCTGTACCACTCTTCTCCCTGTAGACCATACATATGAGTGTGTTGCTATTCATTATACTGCATAAATCACTGCAATGTTTTATGCTGGGACATAATATGTTGCAGTGTGTTGTGGTTAATGTGTCACATTTTGCTGTGTCGAGGTGTAAAGACATGCAACGTTGCATTGTGCTGTGACCCAAAGCACGTGTATAAAAGCTGAATGATTACAGTCCTGTAGAAAAGAAGAAGCCAGGAGCTAATGTGGTAAAACAAAACAGGTTGTTTGTCAGACTCCGAGGGGCATTAATGACACTACAACACTTATTTTGTTGGATGGTATTGGACAGATATGCATAAAAGGAAAATGAAAAGCCCAAGTATTATTTTAACACTTTATTTTACACTAAACTCATTAAGTACACTGTGTAACAAACGTTAATAGCATGTAACTACATGTACTCTACTCTACCTGCAATATGTAAGTACACATAATTCTATTATGTATGTACTATGTAGTTACATGTTTGTTACACAGTGTGCACTTAATCCAGTCTCAAATAAAGTGTTACCTGAACTTTTATTTATATGGCAATAGCAGGTGCTCCCAGACAAACATATGATAATGTATCAAATATCACTCACTAGACTCACATACATATCTATACACACACTAATATAGCTCCATCCACCAGTCACTAATTAATTGGATGAAAAGGCAAGGCATATTGATTTTCCAATGACACAGGCTCAGGGTTTGGAGATCACAGCATGTGTCTGTGCCTATTGCACTCAGCCTGTGTATGTGTACATTAGTGTATGCCCAGTTTATGTGTGCTATCTGGGACAAGCAGCGCTTCATGCCCATGTTCTTGGGAAGCTTTTAACAGTACGCCACGTGCAATATCCATTGAATCATAAAACACGGCTCACACACATTTCACATTCACAGGCCTGAGGAATGATGCCATCCGGTTTCTTCCAAACAGATTGTTCCACTTTGGGATCTGAAGTGGTTCTGGGACAAGGGGGAGAGGGGGGGTCTAGCCAGTGAGGTATTTTAATGAGATTCCATGACGCTTGTTTTAAAACTGGCTTGCTCCTTATCATTCTTTGGCAAGGGACTGATGTGGGATAAAGTAAGCATGTAACGTTGAAAAAGGCCTGTGTGCCATTCACAGATCCCTAAGGAGGTCTGGCTTTAAGTGTTACTGTACTTTCATACATTGTAGATAATTTAATTATGCCCATTTTCAGATTATACCGACATGGCTTTCTCCAGAATTCATGTTTTAATATGTTATATATCCAAATGATATTTAAAAAGAAAGGATACAGCGAATGGGTGTGAGATAGGTATGGGATGGATTAATAATAGAAACTCTTAAGAATTGTAACGGGCAAAATTATGCCACATATCACAAATCCTTAAACAGCAGGCCTAAAACTTTTAAAAGTTTATGACAAACAAAGCTGCCTTTCTAATTTTGTTCCTTCTTGGATCGTTCACTATCCTACTTATGTGGTAAAGGGAATGAGTTCATGCTGCAACTCATTTTAGGTCAGATGTTTTAAATAACCACTGGCTAAGCCCCAGTCAAAGGCCTTGACATCACAACACTTAAATACTTTACTGGAAATGTAAGCTATGTGTACTGCATGTCTAGCCATTTCCCTGTAGGCATGAGAGCAATGCATCCTTTGTACCCCGTGGAGAAGCTGTGAAGGGTTAAATGGTGAAAAGAAGACCCTGAACAGAGCGGCAGTGAGAGGAAGAAAGCTAACTTGGGGCTGGATGTGAGACACAAAGCCTTTAATTACACTGTACAGGCTTCACTGGAATAGCAGTGCGCTGGGCAGTAATGGGATCCAGATGAGGGAATTATACCATTTCCTGACAAAATGGCTTCAAGATGTAAGGACACTGCTACCGTCTTGCCTTCTAATAGAGCCAATGAGAATGAAAGGAATTGCAGGGCTTTAGGGAAAGACTGAGATATAGTAGGGGGTACAGTGTATGTGTGTCTGTGCTCATATTGTTCTGAAAATATACATATATACCACACACAGTTAAATATCACATGTTAATAAATCTGCAGAAATAAATAAAAAGAAATAGAGCATATGTATTTTAGCTCATGAATCACAAATAAATTATTTTAGACCAGTCAATAACCTAATGACCCTCAATGTTTTAAAATGTTGTTTTGGATCCAAATTTAAGTAAAATAAGTAAAGTAATGAAAGAGCTGTGCAATATGAGAATTTAAATATTTTTAATCATGTTTTTTACCCAGTTTACCCAGGAAAAAATAAAATTGTTTTTCTTTTGCAAAAAAAAATTTTTTTATTTTTAGTTATTTTAATGGGTGGTTGACCTCAATGTTGTGCATAGCTTCCATTATCACTGTTTGTTTCACCAGACTACACAGTAAAAGGACCCCCTTGAAAAATAGATTTGTAATCTCAATGGGACCTTCCTGGTTAAATAAAGCTAATTAAAAAATATTCATTTTCTAAGTAAAAATACAATATATATATTAAAGATGCAGTACATTATCCTTTTTTTTAACTACATATTGAAAATGCTAAAGATGTGACAAAAACATTATGTTGCATTTTACCTCACACCCAAATGATCAATTTTCTTATTGTGTAAAAATATAGTTTATTCTATTTTTACAATGTGAAGTTATGTTTGTATGTGATAAGGTTTTGAATAACTTCACTGGCCTCGATGTGATGACTAGACAACTGCGTCAGATCATTTTGACGAGTCTACGTCTGTAGTCCTAAAGTGGTACAAGGAAAGAAAACAACCACAGAACATCTGGAGGATGAGCTTGAAAAACATATCTGAATATCTTATCTTATAGTATATACTGTATTTAGTTGATTGGTGCAATTGGAGATCAACACATACAGTATGTTATACAGTAAGTAAATGGTCATTACATGGCTGTTTTAAGTACAAAGTAAGAATTTGTAAGATGTTTCATGTAGTCTCCCTGAGTTGACGATTACCAGAGGTGCACCAGACACTGTTCTCCCTATGTCTGTGGCAGACTGACTTCTGTCTATGCCACTCAACACTGTGGACACAGTCAGGGTGATGCAACCTGTCATTTGATTTATTTTTTTCTTGTTTGATGGATTCGTGACTTTGATCTTGGAAAGCAAGCTGTAAAGATGACATGAGTGGCCAGTGAGACGGATTTAAAAGTGTGTTGTAAAAGCAATATCTTGGCAAGTGTAATAGCGGGTTGGAATAACAAAGAAAACCTCTTTTGTTTCCTTGTTTTTATTGCTCTCTGTAGTTACACCCCTTGACAAGCCTACCTTTATTGGACTGTCCTTAACACATTTTGTCAGGTGACATTTGCGGGAGAAAAATAAAAATAAAAATCCGGGAGACCTGGAAACTGTTGTTGTGGTGTGAAATCCAGCACTATTTGTTTTGAAACACACTTAAAATCAAGACATTTTTTCTTTACCTCTTTTCTTCAATCTGCCTGGGTTTTAGATGACTGATAAAAATAAATACAAGGGCTGAAGAAGGACATACATTGGGGACTAGTTTAAGCTGCACTGTTGTAAACTGCCTTCCATGTACAGAAAAAGTCTCTCCCATAATGCCATGCTTTTTGTTACATGACACTCTTTCCAGAAATGGTCTCTAGTCGACGTTAAAAGGCACATATAGCTTTTTAAACATGACAATTCAGGGAGTATTGTCAGACGCCTGTGACGCAACAAACCTCAATGAGACATCCCGGGTTGACTAGGAGTTCAATGTGAAAACATATGTGCATGAGCAGGGACAGTGTGACAAGGTTTGCCTTCAAGTGCACTGTGAAAAAAAAAGCAAGGGCAACAACAGGAAGATGCAAGAAATCTGAGGAAGTGTAAGAGAATGTAGAAACACGGGAGGTATTAGAAGCACAGTCCAACTCTCTAAGGGGGAAACGGCATTAAATAAGTGATAAATATTCAACAGAAGGCAAGCAGGTACTCGGGAGACAACCTTGACAGCCCAAACAAATACTTAGTGAGCACACTCCGGCAGCAGTACCAACATGTACCAAGAATACACAGTGGTCCCTAGTCGATTTTTACTGACAGCAGACAACACAGGCAGAATGGGGCTAGGGAAGAGGCATGTGATGAAAAATAAGGATGTGGCAGCCAGTAGGGAATGAGAGGTGGTTTTGGAGACTAGAAGTGCAACAATGCAGAAGGGGATTGTTAGAAAATACCAACCATTTGATGGGACTTTTATTTCACACAAGGGTTTCCTTTCATTTCTTGTTGCCATAAATCTTCCCTCAATTGTACTCCAAAAAACTTCCAGAAACCTTGAAAAGTAGACTTGACCCTTCCTAAAACCTTTGTCATGAGGAGGCCATTCATCACATGGCTGCCACCACCCAAACTTGTGATGGAATCAGGAAAGAGTGCAAAAGAGGCCAGATAAGGAGCTGGAAGCGTAGTTGGCTGGGAGATTTTTGTGGTTCAACGGAACAGGTCAGAATGGTTAGGTCATTGGGGAGAGAAGGCATCTGGACCAGGGGAAATGAGGTAATATGTTGGAATCAGGTGAAAAATGGCCATGTTGCTCCAGTAGAATGTCTCCACTGACTCACTCCACTGATCACAGCAACTTTTTGGAGGCACAGGTAAAATATTTCAGAGGAAACTGAATGGGTTTTCAAACAGACATATTTGCTAGTATAGGGTTATTTATGACAGCTATGGAAAAGTGCCACTATGTACATTCACACCTTTCACTCAGCATGTTGAAGCTGTTTATACTACTAGATATTCAACTCTTCAAATCACATTCTATTCAATTCTGGGACATGAATTAAACAGCAAAGAAGTTGAAAAGATGGAAGATGCAAATGTATCCTGCAGTTTCCGTCTTCAGAGGTCAGAGTGTCTGTTAATCTTGAGGTAACAACACCAAAGAAGAATGAAAACACGGTCGCATAGCAGCATAAACACAATGACGTTTGGACTGGCATGGCAGTGGAATAAAAAACAGATGCCAATCATGATGCATTTCTTTAAAATTGCTCGCACTATGCAGGTTGAAAAATAAATATGGAGTGTGCACTAGTGTTTCAACAAGATGTTAACCCACAACTTCAAACATCTTTTTACAGGACCTTAAAAGAAGTTCAGGTCTTCTCTCCAGGTATTTACAGGAACTACAAGCCAATCAAATGAAACACTTCATCCACTCCACACAGGCTTTTCAACAGGTACAATGTGGTGCAAAGCAGGAAGACAAGTTTGATTTCACAATCACTTCTCCACACGACACACTGCTTTGCTTTGTGTGTGTAAAAGTAGGCACCACAGAGAAAGAATGCGTTCTAGAGGAAGAAACCAACGCTGAATGGCTTGTGCTTGAAGCCACTTAAAATTACCAGTTAATGTGATCAAAAAAATCTAAGGCCTTGTGGTTCTCATTTTATTCTCATACTCATATTAAAGTATTCGGGCCTCTTGAACTTTGCGACCTTTTGCCACATTTCAGGCTTCAAACATTAAGATATGAAACTGTAATTTCTTGTGAAGAATCAACATAATCATGAAGTGGAACGAAATTTATTGGATATTTCAAACTTTTTTAACAAATAAAAAACTGAAAAATTGGGCGTGCAAAATTATTCAGCTCCCTTAACTTAATACTTTGTAGCGACACCTTTTGCTGCGTTTACAGCTGTAAGTCACTTGGGGTATGTCTCTATTAGTTTTGCACATCGAGAGACTGAAATTTTTGCACATTCCTCCTTACAAAACAGCTTGAGCTCAGTGAGGTTGGATGGAGAGCAATTGTGAACTGCAGTTTTCAGTTCATTCCACAGATTCTCCATTGGATTCAGGTCTGGACTTTGACTTGGCCATTCTAACACCTGGATATGTTTATTTGTGAACCATTTTATTGTAGATTTTGCTTTATGTTTTGGATCATTGTCTTGTTGGAAGACAAATGTCTGTCCCAGTCTCAGGTCTTTTGCAGACTCCATCAGGTTTTCTTCCAGAATGGTCCTGTATTTGGCTCCATCCATCTTCCCATCAATTTTAACCATCTTCCCTGTCCCAGCTGAAGAAAAGCAGGCCCAAACTATGATGCTGCCACCACCATGTTTGACAGTGGGGATGGTGTGTTCAGGGTGATGAGCTGTGTTGCTTTTACGCCAAACATAACATTTTGCATTGTTGCCAAAAAGTTTGATTTTGGTTTCATCTGACCCGAGCACCTTCTTCCACATGTTTGTTGTGTCTCCCAGGTGGCTTGTGGCAAACTTTAAACAACACTTTTTATGGATATCTTTAAGAAATGGCTTTCTTCTTGCCACTCTTCCATAAAGGCCAGATTTGTGCAGTATACGACTGATTGTTGTCCTATGGACAGAGCGTCCCACCTCAGCTGTAGATCATCCAGAGTGATCATGGGCCTCTTGGCTGCATCTCTGATCAGTCTTCTCTTTGTTTGAGCTGAAAGTTTAGATGGACGGCCAGGTCTTGGTAGATTTGCAGTGGTCTGATACTCATTCCATTTCAATATTATCGCTTGCACAGTGCTCCTTGGGATGTTTAAAGCTTGGGAAATCTTTTTGTATCCAAATCCGTCTTTAAACTTCTCCACAACAGTATCTCAGACCTGCCTGGTGCGTTCCTTGTTCTTCATGATGCTCTCTGCGCTTTAAACGGACCTCTGAGACTATCACAGTGCAGGTGCATTTATACAGAAACTTGATTACACACAGGTGGATTCCATTTATCATCATTAGTCATTTAGGTCAACATTGGATCATTCAGAGATCCTAACTGAACTTCTGGAGAGAGTTTGCTGCACTGAAAGTAAAGGGGCTGAACAATTTTGCACGCCCAATTTTTTTCAGTTTTTTATTTGTTAAAAAAGTTTGAAATATCCAATAAATTTTGTTCCACTTCATGATTGTGTCCCACTTGTTGTTGATTCTTCACAAAAAATTACAGTTTCATATCTTTATGTTTGAAGCCTGAAATGTGGCAAAAGGTCGCAAAGTTCAAGGGGGCCGAATACTTTCGCAAGGCTCTGTATATAGCGCTTTTGTGTAATCTTGTCGGGCACCCATGCACTTTACATCATGCTTCCATTCACCCCACTCACACACATTCACACCTGGGGCAGACAGAGAGGGGGCTGCTATACAGCTGGCGCTCACAGTCACACTCTTACTACCCCCAAACTCACCACCGCAGTCACTTCAATGCATGTCTTGTGTGTTTTTTAACTTGTGTGCTCATATAAAGTGATTAGAAATACCACTGTACATTGCACATTGCTCCATTGTAAACATCAACATCTCATACTTTACATGCTGTGATACATTTTAAGATTAGCTATGACTGAAAAGTAAAAGCTATGTGAAGAATAGAAAGAAAGGCTGAGTCCAAGTCTACATTTTGGAAACCAAAGCTGTTAAAATGTCTGTGTTCGGCAGGGACATTAGATAGACGGGGTTTGTCTGCTACTGAAATTGCCTTATGCCAACTCCCGTGTCCCCTGTCAGCATGATGTCAAGAGGATGTGCAACATGATTTATGGCATGTTGGAAGATTCACACATGTGCATAAAAACAATTTTGTTAACCCCACAGTTAAACCCCAACTGGGCAAACTTTTCTAGTTATATATTTATAGAAAATCATGAAACAATATAAAAAGTTGGATCTTAAACAGCCTTGAGTTGAAAAGGCCAAGCTCCAAGTTTGTCCACACTTATATTCCTCTGAGTTTGACCTCTAAAATGTGCAGTATATATTCCTTTTTCCTTCTGCAGGCCTTTCCTTTTGTCCTAAAATGGCACATTACCATTTGGAACGCATCCGCGTATGATCCATTAGCTGACCCCCCGTACCGGCATTGCTGTCCGTCCCCTTTTCCGAATCATTAATAGTATGTAAATCCCATCACGGGCCTCGCTCACCATGTCTTCCAACAGATGTTGACAGGCACCATATTTTATAGGTCAACAGCTGAACGCCGGTGTCGGTTAAAACGGATCAGCTCAAAGGCAGCTGGGAAGAAGGGAACGCCAGAGCGAGAGATGAGACAGCAAACACGAAGGCGAGAGGAGGGTGACGAGTTTCCTCTGATGTCACAGGCTCCCCACGGAGTTAGGACTCTTTGCTCTTTTTTTTTTTTTCCCAGGTCGTGTCTTTTTCACAAACCTTTCAAACTGTATGTCCGCGACATTGACAGCAACAGCAAGCAACACATTCGTCATACTGTTCACAGGCAGCTTTTAGAAGTCCTTTGAGACAAGTAAAGGCAGAAAGAGAGGAATGACTTCTGCCTGCCCAGCAACTAAACAGCAGTGGGAAAGAGAACTATTAGAGTAGTTATTAGACTTAGCAGAATAAGATGTAAGAGAAAAACTGAACAAAATGGAATAATCTAAATGAGAAAGGAAAGTACTGATGAATTTTTAAAGAGTTTCGCTGGGATGTCCTGCCTGAAAACCCAAGCTTTACTTCTTGCCAGATCCTATCGATTCAGGGCAAAATATCTTATAGTGCAGAAATCTTAGCAGAAAATCCTCTGAGTGTGGGCCCAGGGCTCTCTTACTGTCCATAACTAAACTTGACGGCAGTTTATGCTCCTGCCAGTGAGAGAAAAAAGTACAAAAATCTCCATACCAAACTTTAAAAATGTCTTTACAAAAGTTGAACATTGAAACTTATCTCAGTGAAAAATTGTACATGAAGTTGCATTCTTTTTATACGTCAATTACTGTGTCTAATACAAGGCAGGGGCAAAAGGGCAGGTTATAATTCTGAAACCTCATTTTTTTAGATCTACTTCATGTAACAATTCAAGTTCACTTTATGGATTTAGATGTGTGTTCAATAAAGGAACATGAATGTGATCCTCCAGTAGTGCTCAGTTTGTCCACTTTGGGCAGTTTTAGAATATTCTTACGCAAGAAAGATATAATAAAATTTCAGTTTTTTTTCTTAAGACAAAGACACTCGAGGGAGAAGATGAAGGGAAGCATGATGAGCAAAATGGTATACTAACTTAATACTAACTATGCTCTGTGTAAAAGGCTTAAGAACATCTCTGCTTTGGGATAATTGGAAATGAATATTTTTATTAACAGCCACAAGAAAAATACAGCTTTTCACATCCAACTATTGACACTGTTTTTGTCTTTCTCCAAGAAAAATCCTTTTAAAACATTTCAAGCAATAAATTGAATGAAAACAGTGCCATTTCTTTGCCAAGTGAGTAGCTCAGCAGTAACTGATGGGTGCAATTAATGTCAGCACTTGTATATAGATCCGATGAAAAACTACCTGACCAAGGGTGCAGAGTTTCATTCCAAGCCATTGATGACTCACTTTTGCGAGCCGAATGCAGCCATTAGCTGTTGGTTTGCTTTCTTTCTGTAGTAGGGCCATTTTTTATAAATCAAGTTGTCAGACCTTAGACCTCTTATGGAATCAAATTATAATGTTTTGTTGCTTCAATGATGCATGAATACAAGATGGATAGAAAGGCAGATAAAAGGCCAAGACAGGAGCTAAGTGTAAATCAATCATGTAAAGGAAGTAATTCAGCCTGGTACAGGTAGGAGAAGGAAATTGGAGGAAAACTGGCACTCATACAAGATGACAAGCATACACACCAGCAGTTCAGATAATCGCAGTGAGCTTGACAGGAAATTGGACAGTCAGGAAGTACTCCAGAGTACAGGGCGGAGATTGTTGGATCAAGGGAGTTCCCCCTGTTATTCTGTCAGTTGCTTTAAATAGATTCAAGTAATTGGTTCCGACTCACCACTAGAAACTGATGTTAGTGTTGAACAATGACAAAAACTGTCTCTTGTCATAATAAACGTGTATGACACCACTGTCCAGAAATAAATATTGACTTGACTTGAATGAAGTTCAAGAGCTCAACTATAGTAAGTATAGGCTCAGAAAAATGAATGCCTAAGCATTATTAGTATCATTACATTTTCATTGTTGTACATTACACAACAAAGAAAAGCCTAGTCAGGAATGTGAACATGCTGCTTATAAAACACTTAATCCACTTATCTGGATATCTTGGCTTCATTGAATGAGAGCTATTGTCGGAAGTGGCTATGATTACTTTTAAAATTATAAATCACAAGCAGTGATGATATACTGCTTGACTCTCTGGTAACACAAGGTAGAAGCCATTAAAACTTAGTAAACCCTACAATGCTTAATGTGTAAAAGGAGCTCTGTGGTTCTCTTTGACCAAGTGGGCAGTTGTCAGATATTAAATATTGGTGGATTAATAGGAAAACCAACGTACATACATTATTAATATTCAAATTATAATGTAATATAGTCAAATGAGGTCGTCTTTATTAGTCACCAATGCCAAGGTTTATCATAAATTCCAAGGCCAACAGTGATGGACACTCACCTTGAGACTTCACACTAAATGCTGACCAGTCACTGGGCAGACACAGAGCTGATTATGACAGTAAATACCCCACATGCTCAGCCTGTGGTAGATCTGGTTCCACGGTTAGTCTTGGGATTAGTAGCTGTAATTGTGTGTGTTCGTGTATATTATTAGATAAGTCCACGTTTGACACAGGTACCATGTGCAACTGCACTCCATTCCCATGTTTGTTGAATGCCAAGTTGCGGTTTGCACCTATAAATATTTCAGTGTGTGGTGGTAAGATAATCACTCTGATGAAATGGCTGACATGCTACAAGGCTGAATGGACCCTGAGACGCTAACAGGAAGTGAAGTGGGAAAAAGGAAGCACAGGAGAGAAAGTACAAAGCAAATGTTTAATGTTTACTGCAGCAATGTCAAAAGATGAAAATGTCAAAATACAGCACAGCTGGAGACGGCTTTGTTTTGTCAACTGTAATTGTGAATATATGTTCCTGTGAGAGATCTGAACGTGAAAATATACACTGGCATCTAAGTTTCATCAAAGCAAGACAGACAATAGAATATTCTTAAATCCAATAAATGTAAATTCACACACTGTGAGAAACCTGGTTTTATGTGAAAACGTTTTACCTATCGTTATTTGCAAAGAAGTAATATCAGAAATCTCTTCTACGTTCCTTCTGTTTGTCATTGTGATATTAATTTTTATTCATTGATTGTACAGTTTCAAGTACAGATAAGCATTTTTATCTCCATCTTCAAAACTTTTGATTACACAACCAACCTGTGAACAAGTGAATGTTTGTCTGTCATGTTTGTGACAGTATTAGGCTTGCAAAAATGAGCTAACGTGACGATCACCATCACGACTCAAATGAAGTGGGAATGGGAAATGTGCATTGTTTTCTCTGGATAGTTAGGGGCTCTATTACTCTGTCCTCAGCTTTAAAATATTTATAGTTAAATAAAAACTGTTAGATCAAACATTTGACGCCATGTTTGAAGCTGATTTTTGGAGTCCAGAGTGAGCTACAGGCCATTGGATATATCAACAACCCTGAGTGAGAAGGTGTCAGAAACTATTTGGGAGATGGATCAATTTTCTGGCCAATTTTTAACCTTTTTCAAAGAGTAACTTCAGGTCGGAATCTGGTTTGTGATAAAAAATGCCAGCAGACAGGAAAAAGGGCAAAATTTGAGACATTCACATTCAGTAGAGACACTCAGACTCCGCTTGGTTCAGTTATCAGAGAGTGTTTAGATTTCTATTTCTTTCTTTGACATTGGCAGGAGGTTTGTGCCCAGCTGTGTCTGCTTTAAGATTTACACTAAGGTATTGCAGACGATTTTTTACAGGATGATACATTTCAGAATGGCCTAAGATGCTCCACTTCATGAGCCCTATCTGCAACAGGATACACAAGGATCCATTATGACTGTGAGGCCAGAATTAGCTTTTAAATTCATCTTCTTTATCTTTACGTCAAATTAAGGGAGCATTTTTGAGGATGCCATTTATCACAGGACCCAGACCGAGTAATCTAACCGACCTCACAGTAGATGAAATATTTCTTTAAAATGCAACCCACCAGGGACTATTTTCATTACACCTCTGTTTCTTTTCCAATTCATTGTTCTACCTCTAATTTAATGACTTGATTAAAACATAAGAGAAGTCTGATTAATTATTAATGGCCTTTCATCTTTTCTTCTCTCTTCAGGTTCTGTCACATTGGAATGAATTTATTATTTTCCTTCGTGCTGTCTTTGCTACTTTCATCTTTGATTTGGAGCATCTTTTACACTGTAGGCAAAAAAGCTGGACACACTCGTAGCTACAGTATATACAAGAAACACAAGCCATTTAATTAGGAGCTCATTACAGGAACACTTTTCTGATGTTATTTTTACCTCTTTGACCCTCTAAGTGTTTCATCTAAGATGCTAAAGTAAATCAGCTGTATCAGCAACAACTGAAATATTTCGGCGAATAAAGCACTGTAAAGTCTAAGGTATGGCCTTTGGGGAATAAGCACCTCATTGTCTGTGTAAAACCATGCTGTAGCAGTAACCAGAAAGGAGCTACTGTTGGATGTAGAAATACAATCCCAAAGACAAAAACTAGTGCCCAATTTGGATGGTGGGCAGCAGTAGCACAGTGGGTAGAGCGGCCATCCTTCGACCGGCGGGTGAGTGGTTTGCGACCCGCTCGAAACATCCCAAAACATCATAACATCCCGCTCTCCCCCACATACTGTCGTTGTGTCCTTGGGTAAGACACTTAACCTACATTGCCTCCAGTGAGTGTTCTGTTACACTGGTAAATAGCTTAATCTGTGTAAAGCGCTTTGAGTGCCTACTACAGTAGGTGGAAAAGCGCTATATAAAAATAAAGATTATTATTATTTTTATTATTATGGTGCTGGGTGGTAAAAAACAAAACTTATGAAACAATTTATTCATCAGAAGTTGCATCTCTCAATTTGCAATATTCTGTGCTACTCTTGTAAATCCTAACATAACTTTGTTTTTACAATGTACAGGAGCAACACTATCAATCACAGAGATACATGAAATTCCCTGCAAAATCTAATGTGAAAGTATTATAAACATCATACTGAGGAGTCATAACATTTCCAAACCCGTATCAGTTGTGTGCCGGTGAGTCACTGTGTACAATGGTCGGATGCTCACTGCAAGGCATGTAGCTATTATCACAATCTCAAAAGAGAATAATACTTTTACGGCAGTAGCTCAGTGGGTAGAGCGGGCGACCTTCGACCGGCGGGTGGGCGGTTCGATCCCCGCTCGAAACATCCCAAAACATCATAACATCCCGCTCTCCCCCACATACTGTTGTTGTGTCCTTGGGCAAGACACTTAACCTACATTGCCTCCAGTGGTGTTCTGTAACACTGGTAAATAACTTAATGTATGTAAAGCACTTTGAGTGCCTACTACAGTAGGTGGAAAAGCGCTATATAAAAATAAAGATTATTATTATTATTTTTATTATAAATACAATAGTTGAAAAGAAAAACTTTAACAACAGAAGTTTAATTCAACTCCCAGCATCATTTATAAATCTGCATGTATACATCATTTGCATTCGTGACAAGCTAGCAGTGTAAATAATGTGCCTTGGTGCATTCTAATGTGTTCAGAAAAGAGCCATACTGTACACAGGTGCAGGGATTTCTGAGTCTTAAAATGATGAGATGCCTTAATACCAGACAGTAGCACTATGCATGTTCAAAAATCCACATGGATTGCCTGCTTGAAGTCATCATTTACAGCAGGATTGCAATACACAAACACACACAGACAACATAAAACCCTTTTCCTTGAGCCGCATATGCTAGCAATTCCCCAAAGTCCTCCCAAACCTGTGACTGTCTTTTTATTCTTTTTGCACACACCTCTTGATAGATTTTATCCACCTACTGCCACCACTAGAGGAAGCACAAATCCCATCTCCACCTTCCATAGTCATGTGAGAGCCCGAGTTAGCGCTGCATTAAAAATGAAAGACTCCCCAGCAGCCACAGTGTAAATAGTCATATAATTAGCATAAAAGTACTTGTAAAAGGGGGTAGAAAAGCAGAGATTATGCATTTCTCACACAGACAGAAAGCAACCAGCTTGCTTTCACATGATAAGCCTCGCTGGTATGGAGCGGAGTAGAAAGTGTAATTGGAGAGTTCAAGCGCACAGAGGAAATCTTCTCATGTTTAGCAAAATGGGAAACGCAGGACTTCTGTGTCAGCATCACACACGGACATGGTGATATACATGACATGGAATACGTCCCTGGGAAATATTACAGAGATGGATGGGGCTTTTTTGGCATTTTGTTTTCATCTCTACTTATTAAATAGAAAGGGGTGATGTAATTAGTTTCAGCCACTCATATTCTCTCTTGGTATCTTAAATTAACTTTCACTATTTGCCTTTTGTTGTGAGTGCATCTGTCATGTTAAATACATACCTCTTCACCATGTCATTACGAACATAAACTCCCCAACAAGGTGCCATGTCAATCATATAACCACTATTTGTCTTTGTAATCAGTAAGTGTCATAATGATCAGATCTAAAGAGGCATTAGTGTTTTCAAACCTAATATTGAGGCTGCCCACTCAGTGCTTGTTTTACCCACTGTTTTCATGGCACAAGGGGAGGTACATTTTTACTATTACTTATACTTTTACTATTACTGTGGCCTGGACAGGGTTTACCAAACTGGTTGGTTTGCCACAAGAATGTTTTTCTTTCACTCTGTGGGAGCCCCAGACACAATTATGACACCTGAAATGGTAAAAAGCCTTTGCACCTTTCAATAATAATAATAATCTAAAACATAAACACGTTATAGCTGTATTTGGTGTTGGCTTTCTTTTCGGGCTAAGATTTCTCAGTTCAGATCATCCCGAAAGCCAGAATTACCTCGCTAATACAATATATGCAGAGTGAAACAACACAGGGGCAAGGGGACTATAATGCAATCTCACAAAGGCAATGCACTGAGGTGAAAAAAAAAAGCGTCCTCCTCCTTCATTCTGCAAATATGCACACTCTACAATCCATCTCGCTCAATCCGCTTCCCCAAAGGATATAATCTTGGGTGTATGGGAGGGAAAAAAAATACATAATAAACATCCAGCGGAGCTTCTTTGTTTGCAGTTGGGGCCTTTGGACTTTCTGACAGAATGCTTGAGGAAGGTGCTACACATGCTGAGCATATTGTGTACACCTTGCTTTGTTGCTTCCATGACGAGAGCACAGGGAGGAAATAGGGGAGGGGTCGTTACGGTGGTGGAGGTGGTTAAGGTGGTATATAACAATTCATTTTGTTTCGTTCATTATGTTTTTTTGAGTTTGAGTTCACTGTGGTTTAAGGCATATTCATAGGCACCACTGAGGTCTATACAAGTTTCAGACCTCAGTTTATTTTTCTATTCTGTATTAATAAAAGCAATTTTCATACAGTATTTCATAATAAACTGACTATATCTGCTCTTCTCTGTGTTTTATTATTATCTAAAGATGCTTTGTAAGAAACTTGTTACTGTTTTCCTTCATATTCATCTAATATTAAGGCATATTTTCAGCAAAACATATCCTGGCTATTCTTCATTACATTATGCAGGTTTGCTCTAATAATCTTAAAATGCACTCAGTTATATATTTTTGTTGTGCCTTGAGGTCGACCTCATCTCAATGGACCTTGACCTTAGTATTTGTTTAATGAGTTCAGCCAGGGTTTAAAGAACAACCGCTACAAGAATAAGATTTGGTTGCTATCTGTGTTTTAGCTTAATCAAGGCAAAAGTTCTGACATTCCACCAAGGTGTTTAGCACAAAATCCAAAATCCAATTCTACCAAACAAGGAAAAGGCAATATTAAACCACTATCTTTATTTACTGGTCACTTTAAATGTTACAATGAAAATAGATTAAGATCATTTGGCTAAGGACATAGAGAAACATAAAACCAAATTTGCCTGGAACAGGATGTCTCCAGATAAGACTGTTTAAAAGCACTTCTGTCCATTATTTGTATAAAGTACAAACATGTCATATTAAATTGTTAAAAGAGTCTAATTAAAGCAGTAAAACACCACTAGTTGGCCTTGTGAAGTTACATTTGTTCGTTGCTTACTCCTAAATGGTTCAATAGTGTAAATATTTTAAGTGTGGAACCAAGCTACATATAGACAACATAGAAATGTGGTGGTTAGCACTATTGCCTCACGCCAAGAAGTACCAGAGATTGACCCCCCGGGCTTTGACTCCTTTCTGTTTGGAGTCTGCATGTCCCTGTGCTCGGGTGGGTTTCGTCCGGGTACTCTAGTTTCCCCCACCCACATCAAAACATGCTATAGTCTCCCGTAAATGACATGACTGGGGTACCTGGGCGCCCCCTGGTAGGATAATATATATATTTTTTATTGCTTCATTATTTTGTAAATATAGTCTATATATGATTATACATGAAGAAAATATGGAGAAATATGTTCTTTGTGGCTGAAAAGGCTGCATCTGTTCATCCTCAAAACATAAAATAATAACATAAATCTTGCAATAGGGTTGTGTTGTGCCCATAGTCATCTTTTCTCTTTCTGCTTTCTACTTTCCCAGTATAGTATTACTGCTTGATTGTGTGTGTATGATATACTGATCTTTTAGTAAAGACCTTGCCTTTTATCTCTACCTCAATCTCCACAACATTACGGCAATTGCTTGGAGCCACGCAGAACACTCTTTAATGCTACTTCTGAAGTCAAATCTGAATAAGTAACTGTAGAAGACTCTATAGTGTATTGAGAACCATCCCATTACACTACTCGAAACAGAGCATCTTCTGCAGCAGACTGGAAAATTAGAACGCTCTATATTGGGCAACGCAACCCCAAAGTGGTAAATCGGATGCTGCCACATGCTGCTGGGTTTTCTCCACATATCATGGTGCGTGTCATTGAAAGTGAAGGCAGGCTCTGGGCGTGAAAGGAAGAATTACAGCCCTTTGCCTTTAATAGACTCTGCTGGTGACTATGCTAACAGTTACACCTCGACGCCGGCCCACTACTGAGACAGCAGCCATGACAGGCATGAAATGTCAACACCAGGGCACACAAAGCCAAAGCGACAAAGTCAGAGAAGGAGACTACATGCAGCTCTGAATCATTACGAGGAAGCAGTGCATCCGGCATATGCTGTGATATTGTGCTGTATGAAAAAAAGCTGCTTTTAAGGCATTCTTGAAAGCCTGCTGTTGAATACACTGTTAAATAATAGACACAAACACTAACAAAACAACAATAGGTCTCGGACCAGAGTAATTTTTTTTCTTTTTTTCTGCCAACATTCCTCCTGCTATTTAATCTGACCCTGACAAACAGCAAGCAGACTGAAAGGAACAGTGATGACTGAGAAAAGTGGGCGCAGCTTGAAATGACAGAAGCTCATTGTCACCAGCATTAAACACTGCAGGCACTCTGGACGAAATGGACTAGTATTTTCTGTCTTTTTTTTTGTATTTTTTTCATATCTGCACCATCTTCCTTCATTCAATAAAGGGAAGACGGTGAAGCATGAAAAGACAAAGCCCGAGCCAAGAAAAAGTTGATGACAATGGACAATATGCTGCTCTTTCGACTTAATAAAAAGTTAAAGAAGGGGGAGTGAATTATACATGACTATATGGGAAGACATCAGCCAGCACATCCATAAAATTGTCAGCTCTGTATTAACTATTCCCTTTGTTGAACCTGCTCCCAACAGATGCTTTCACCACCTTGTGATGCTCTGCGTAAAGTCACATCTGCAAACACATGAGGTTAGTGTTAGAAATTTTCCACAATGGAAAGGACCAAAGAATGGGGATGTTCTAGTACTCCAAAACTTTCAACACAAATGTTAATACTGAAACGTGACGGGATGAGAATATATTGAGGTTACCCACTGTTATTAACAGTAGGAAGCAGCATTATTTGCCTAATTATTAGCCTGACACATGTTGGCTGACTAACCCATTCCAATTCTATGCAATTGTACCAAAACACAGATGTACAAAATGTTTCTTTTTTATGTTGTTTAGGTAGCATCAAAGTCACCTTTTACCTGAAGGGTAGATAAAATATTTATAGAGTGTTTAAAGGACACTTGATCTCTTAAGTTATATTGAGGAAAAGAAATGGTTTAAATGTTTAGCTATATTAGACCCTACATAATATTATATTTAGACTTTAATCATGACAGAGGTGCATGCACAGCTGGCTGACTTTGACTAAACAAGAATGTAGATTTTACTGATGAAGGTTGTGGTGAATTTGTTTTTCGACTTACTTTGTTGTTCTCTAAATCATCAGGGGGGAAATGGGTTCTACGATAAGGTCCATTAAGAACCACTAACAGGACTAAGCGGTAGAAAATTAATGAATGAAAAAGGTTATTTAGTCTGCATCAAGACTGCAGTCTGACCTTTTGCATACCAATCACAAAGCTCTTCTGTGCAAACGCATCTAAAAGCTGCCATAACCATCTTACATCCCTGTCTACCTTTTCCCATTATGCAGCTTTCAAATGTTCTGCTTGTAATTCACTTGTAGTCCGTCCTGCTTTAACACATTAGGTGTGCAATCAGGTCCAGAGGGCACCGGGAGGGGACAGAAGGGCAGTGGGCCAGAGGCACGACGACAGAGGGTGTGTGAATACGACACTCTGGACTGGGAGGAGGACATCGTCGCAAAGGTAATTAGATACTTAGACGTCATGTTAAACACGCTGGCCCTCTCTCCCTGTCCTCCCTAAGTCCTGCTCTGTTTCCATCTCATTCTGTGGCTGTCAGCCCTCCTCATTTTCTCATGGCTACTGTTACACATTAGTGGAAGATATAAGAACAACTAAAAGCTCTGGCTTGAAAGTGTCTGTCATTTATCAGATGCCCTTATTTTAACCTCTCCAGTCTCCCTAGAGCCAAACCTCATTGTGTTGACATGCACACTTTAAAACCCCACGCAGCCTCATTATAAATTCTGTTCAAGATCATTTTCTAGTCAAATATGTCAACATGACTTACAGGCTAATGTGATGGGAGTGCTGCTGGAAATGGGCAGCCCTTTATTTGGTTTTATGGTCACGTATCTCAGACTCCCATCAGCCTCTGAGATGGTCACTTTAGGGAGCGCTGTTATTGTGTTTTAGACTGTCTTTTGGACCTATCATCATTTACGATTATGCTCTATTGGATCAGACTGTTGGGTTTTTCTGCAGATTTCTAATGAGAAATGGGTATCAGGTTGTTGAAGGCAAACTGCCCAATAGTGTTTTCATAGACTGATAAAATCTGATTAAGACACTGCCATTTACAAACTATCAGTTGTGGTTGATGTGACATTTATAGACATCAACATAATTGTGTTAAGGTTTATACAAAATTTGTAAATCAAGTAGTATTGTATGTTAATTTCAATTTTTATAAATTTTTTATCCCTTTATTGCAGCCACACAAGGGGGCGCGCAGCATGTTTGTTGATGTTGATGTGGGAAACCAGAGTACCTGGAGGAAACCCATCCAAGCATGGGGAGAACATGCAAACTCCCCCACAAAGGTTCTGCCCGCAACTAAAGCATAACCATTACTTATATTAAAAATGAAAGCTGCATTAGCTAAACTATCTCCAGTCTTCCCTCGAACTTCCACACAAATTTCCTTGAGTTCAACTTTAGACCTATGCAATTCCACAATTATTTTCATCACATGAATGTCTGTAAAGGTTCTCAGTCACCCAGGTCATCATGAAGAAAAAGTTAAAGCAAAGGCATCTCTAGACTTAGACTAGGGATGAAACGTCTTCACTTTTAAAAAACTAAGTCCAGATGCCTCTGCTTTAAGCTTTTCATCACATGAATGGATTATCAATATCTCTTTTTGGCTATTTCCACTGGAGGGAACATTCCGGTACAAATGTTCCCTCATTTTATTTCAATGTTAACAGGCTGTGTAGAACTGTGGCTCCCAAACACTGGGTCAATGATTTAATTTGGGTGGTCAAAAAAATCAGTTCAAGAATTGGCAGTTCATAGGCATTTAATGAGAAAATGTTATTGGCACTTCCAAAACTTGAGTCCCACTATAAAAACACATTTGTAAAACACTGGTCTAGACCAACCAGCCAATGGGCAGCATCCCTCTATTTGAGCAGGGACACATTCTATTTATGCTACTCTTATCATATTCTTCTAAATTTATAAGACTTTCAGTCATAGCTGCCACATAACCCAGAACCAAACCCATTTGTTTTTTGTGCCTAGAAACACATGGTTAGCCTTAAGCAAAAGAAAAACCTCAACCACAGCCAATGACCATCTTAATGTAAGGGACCACTCTGCTTCTAATTATAGACGGGCTGGAGGGTGATAGGGGATGGGAAGCCTGTCTCATAAAGCCGAGAGATGAGATCCTTTGCTTATGAAACTGCCTCACTCAGCTGCCAGAGTATAGGCTGACCAAAAAGATCTTTATTTTGGATTGTTCAAATAATCATCCCAGGGCTGATGCAATTGCCACATTATGTTCTCTTTCTGAGTCAGATTTGATATATATATATATATATATATATATATATATATATATATATACACACAAACAGACTGCAATGTAAAACTGTGGAAACAAGAAATATATAGGAAATCTAAACTGAGAAATTATATTCAGTTTAACGATCAGTTTAAACAGAATTGTGTATAAAACAATTCAAACTTTATTTGTCCAAAAACAGCAGTCTCTCTGTGCCCAGTTAAGAAGTAGCCTTCGTCTGGCAGTTGAAGTGGGCAGGTATAAGGGTCTTCCTGAGTATGTCCTTTGTATTCTGAGCTAAGATGTGCTTCATTTAACAGTTAAATTGTAGTAACCCAGATGTGTTTTGGTTATCATAAGATAAGATTATGAGCTTTATTTATAACAATGATATTTTTGCGTAAGCTGGATTTGTTTGTAAAGCCTGGGATAGAAGGCCGCAAATGTTGTATCGTTTTTGATTTAAAGTGACACTATGCAAATTTTAGCCACTAGGGGCACAGATTTCTCTACAGACAGTAAGTGTTGTTTGTTTTTGAGAGGAAACTATCCAACACCAGCAAGTTTGGAAGAAAAAAACATGTATTTTGAAATGGTAGGCTCATTCTGCTAGGGTCCTAGGACTAGTGCTGTATCTGACTATTTCTGCTCTCTCTGTTTGAACTGCTAAGCATGCCAAGTCAGAAAAGGTCTACGCGTCCCAGAATTATATATTATTTATATTAGCGTTTTCTGTCCAGCTGAGGGTACTGTGTCAGAGAAATAGGAATAATTCTACCAATTGTGTGTCTAAGAATCATTAAATCAATACCAGAATGTATCATTTTGGAATATAAAACTACGCAATGCTACTAGCTAAAAGTTACGCAGTGTTACTTTAATATGTACTATAAGCAGATGATCTGATATGTAATAGCTTGTTAAATATATCTAGTGTCTTGTAAGCCCATGTGGGGTGGGCATTGATTGTGCATGACACTTTCAATCAATCAATCAATTATATAGACGGCATACATTATAATTAGTTAAATTAATTGATTTTCTTACTGCACCTTAATCAATAATGGTCAGATTAAAGAATACACTTTTGCATAGATATATTATTCCTTATATCCAGTCAATTAAGTTGTCAGATTGGACGTTTGAAAATTGGAAAAAAAATCATCAGCTCTTCTCCTCTTCGCCGCTCTCTTGTACAGTCTTTTGCACAGACCGCGAGTCATTTTCTCAGCCTCAGGGAAGAGTGTAATTGAAGCCTGCTGAAAGATAATGTAATTTGGAATAGATCATAAATAATGAATAGTCAGGACCCAACATAAGTATATGGGAGGAAATATTATCTGGTGTTTTAACTGTAGGCTGGTAAGTGATAAAGGGAACATATCGGCACTTAATACTCCTGTCTAGCCTTTGGGCATAAAGAATTAAAAACAAGCAAAGAAGGAGAACACTGAGCCCTCAAGCTAAAGAGAGACAATAAAACATTCAAACCTTCACTTGTGACATTAAGGATTTCAAAATGCCCCAGACTAAAAAACAATGACGCCCCAAGCAGACAAAACACGCCCACAATTTTCAGTCTTTTGACCTAAGCAACTACAAGTTACAAGTGTCCATAAAACAAAAACAAAGAATACCAGTCTTCCAGACTCCTGCTGCGTCTGACGAACCCTGCTATTCACCCACGTCGATCCATAGCACAAACTCATACATCAAACTCACACAGCAGTCCGTTAACCGCGGCCTTTTTCACTCGACTTTAGGTCAGGCAGAGGAGATGAGAACGTGGGGTAACAAAAGCCCCAGGGGTGGGCAAGGGTCAATGATGACTGACTGCGGAGTTGAGGCCTTGTGACGAGGGCTGACCCCTGTACTACCAGCATTTCCTTCCCACACCGTGCCTTGCTCTCTGTTTAAATTGATGGACAGAAATTGGGTACGGGGGTTGAGAAAGGAGGCGTTGTGATCTGTTTTTTGACATTGATCTCTTCTAGTCATCATTCAGCTCACAAACTCCCATCATTTCTACATCCCATGACTCCTGTTGCCCTTGTGATATGCAGTTGTACTGCTCACTACCAGCCAGCGAACTATTGTTTTACTCCTGCTTTTTGGGCACTCCGCATCTGGCCTAGTTTTACAGTTGTCCGCCCATTGTCAAGACGTCAGAGACTCTTAACCTCACTCCCTTGTGCTTCACTCAAGATGAACAAACAAAGAGAATAAGTCCAGAAATACCTATGGTTAGGATAATTGTCAGTACCACAAACTGTTTTTCAACAGAGCTGGGCTTTAATCCAGACCACTTGAGTACACTGTGACCATGGCATTTATAGAAACTAGCACAACATCAACAGATATGAAAATAGGGGACATTCTGCTGACACATATAAAACTATCTGTAAATGATCTGTGAGTGGTTAGCTTGACCAGCACTTCTAAAATAAAGACTATTGTATTTGTAGGTATGTGTGCTGTAGAATCTCGCACAAAGGTAGTTGGGTTATGCCTCACGTGTTTGACCCAGGTGTACCAGACAGTTACCAGGAACAGCCCAGAAGAACTCCAGATTTAGAGTTGCCCTGGCCCAGTTACTTTGCCATCACAATTTGGCCTCTGTCATTTTAGTTCCCATTTTATTTGTTGCCCTTGTCATTAAAGTGATTATACTTGATGACCTTATTTTATTCAGCTTGAAAGACTAATATATCTTAGCCACTGACATGTGTTTGTCTTGACCTGAATGTTGGGAGATAAAAAGGGAAATAAAATGTATACAGTTTTATACTTTAGAGAGTAAAACACTTCTGAAGTCTTATTAAAAGCCTTTTGTGTGGGCCACATTGCTTTTGGCTGAGGCAGAGTTCTGTGTGTGTCCTCTAAAGCTCAACCACCCCTGATGTTGATAACAATACTGCCTGGCACTCTGCCTGGTTTTACCCCACCAAATGCCACCATTTGTCCTGAGTTGACAGATTCCAGACCTGGGGTGAAGCAAGTCAAATAAAAATAAAAAACACACACATGGCCCTGTGGTCCGACCCACAGTAACATTCTCGACCTCCATCTGTGTTCTGATCTTTTGCTTTGAGGGGGGTCTGAAAGGGCTCAGTCATCCAACAATGACAAGGGCTGTTCTTCAACTTGCATTCAACTTGGCACTGCTGCTACTGTAGTCACGCTCTGCAAACCCCAAATTACCTAATTGATAGAACCACACGTTGCCAATATTTATCACTGGGGCCAAGGTGTTTGCTGTATTCCTGCGCCACACTCACTAAGGAGTTCTCCTCCTAAAGGCCAGATAGTTCATTTGCAGATGCTCTTTCATAATCAAAAAATGTGAGTTGGACAAATATTAAACCTGATTTAACAGTCACTAAAATTGACTACCCAAGTGAATCATGTTTAAAGAGTGAGCGTATCGATTTTGTAATTGTACATGAATCAATGGAGACTAATAATACCTTGAGTATAAAACTAGAGACAAGAAAGAGACAAAATGCAAAGACCCTGTATAGCAAAGCCTCAACTGTAGCATGTATCATTTTACTTTTTTAATTAACAACGCTGTCCATTTCTTCAGATGTTACAGAGAAGAGCCCCGCCGAGGGAATTAAGAAAAATAAAAAAAACACATAGAAAATTAACTCTCAGGTGTTATTTTGGTCAATCAGCAAACATTATACCCAGAGCCTTTTGTATGGATTACAATTTCAACTTTAATTAAAAATGTCTACTTTTAAATATAAACCACCACTTTAGAGAAATGAGGATTTCATCTTTTCATTAACTGCGACACTGCGGCTTTAAGTCTGCTGACAACTAATTAAAGAAAGGAATCTTGTTTTTTGTTCTCAAGAGAGACAAGGCCAGCCTAAAGACTGACTGCATCTGAAAGAAAAGAATGTCAAGACTTTTCTACATTTCAGCAAATTCCCTTAAGGCTCACCCTGTGTGTGCAATCAACAACAAGACAATTGTTTATTATCTCCCTCACCTTTACTTTTTCCTTTTATTGCCACGCCCTCTTTGGGATTTCTGTCATCATTTTACATTTCACGCATAATCAATGCTTCTAGACTAAAATAACATTACATATCTTTCTCTCATTTGAATTAGATCAGGTAAATTATGCTTTTTGCTCAAGTTATGCTGGCTGGTTAGATTGGTGAAATGCATAATGCCATTGTTTCTGTACTGTCCAGTTTAGTGTCATGTACTGCATCTTCAGTGTTTGGATTCCTCTGCTTGTAAATACTGTCACCTTTATGAATGCTTGTCTATAAAGCAAACATGATACTGCATAGCTTTTAGCCAGTAGAGGGCGCAAACCCTTCTACGGACTCTGTGTTGTTATGACAGTAGCCACTATTTTTGGATGTTGTTTCTTTTCGAGAGAAAACTATCCAAACTGGCAAGTTTGGAAGTAAAAAACTTGTCTTCCAAGACGGTAGAGTCATTTTAGTGTACAAATACAACTCTGCTAGGGTCCAGTGTATTGTCCTGCACCCTCTATTTGAGCCATAAAGCATGTCACTCACATAGTGTCTTCGCAGTAATTTTGCGTCCCGGGGAAAGGAATTAGATTTTATTTATTTTGGAGGTTCTTGTCCAGGTGGGGGTTGTGCCAGTGAGAGAGGCATAATTCTACCGATTTCATTTCTGAGAACCATTAAAGGATTACAATAATATATATTTTTGGGCTTAAAAGTTACACAGGGCTACTGGCTAAAGTGATGCTTTAAATACTTTGTATTTGGGAGCTACGTTTGCTTGCACCGATTTAAATTTACATTTATCTTATACAGCAGCTTGTTTACATCTGCTCCTCTTCACTCAATGCTCCCTTTCTTCCTTCCTTATCCCTCACGCATTTTATCTATACACAAGCTATTTACATACCACTGTGTTCCCGCGCTGATCCCCCTTTTGAAAACCACTTAATTAGAAAAGCCCACAAGGCCCTCATGTCCTCCCTCCACAGCTACAATCACACTCACGCTTTCATATAAACTTCTTTTTTGGCTCCCTCTCTCTCAGATTACCCTGTGTCTCTACCTGACTAATTACACCGAGAGATTAGAAGCAGTAGCACGGCCGGGTAAACAACACAACAGATGTAGGGACATTAATATTCATCCAGGTATTAATATCAGAAGTGTAGCACAGGTAGAGTGAAGGCCATCAAGTTTGGGGCACCAAAGGAAGGCTAGATAAGGGAGGAGCAGCTGATGACCACCTTGTTTTTTAATTAAAGGAGGCAAACAGAAGGAACCTTACTGGTCGAAGAATGGAACAACAGGCGAGCTACAGTAGAGCATATAAATGAACCAATATCTGTAAAATAATTGCTGAATGCATGTGGTAAAATAAATCTAGAAATGAGAAAATATTGCATGAAAGTGACTAAGGTTTCCCTGGAGTTGTTTAAAATAAACATAAACTAAACCTAATGCCTGATAACAGAAAACTACAATTGATTTTTTATTTTCAAATATAAAGTGTCCAGGTAAACCTAACTTACCTGCTGTGTGTAAATGTATAAACACAACTGTCCCGGGTGAATGAAAGGACAGTAGATCATTAGCAACAGGCAACAAACAGGTTGTAGGAGAATGTCATGAGTTTTCATGTCTATCCTTCATTTCCATCTCAAAGTATTTTAGCTTTCAGAATGCAAAGTCAAACTTTTAAGTCAGAGATGAAAAGCAGAGTTGTTATTTTTCAACTAGTATACTGTACAGACAAATCTAGGAAACCTCCAGACCATAACCCAAACTAACTCAAAGTCATTCCTCTGAACTCTGAGCTCATGGAAAGTAGCTTCTGGTCCATGATTAAAACCACACGCCATTCCCCGCCGCTTTCAGTCTTTTTGTTCTTCTTCAGATGTGACCTGTGTGTATAAATACACATACACACACAAATACTTGGGGGGCTGAATAGTCAGCACACTTTCAGAGATACACACCACGACCTACTTACCCTGACAGCCGCAAGTGCTGCTGCATGCCCAGCCTGGAAAACTGTGGCAGTATTGATATGCTATTTATAATTTCTTTTTTGCATAAATTACATTAGTCAAAATGGAAAAAAGAGGAGATGGGAGAAAGGCTGAGGCAACCTAGTTTGTAGTGAGCACCAGGAAGGATCTTTTTAAGACCTAGTATCACAAAGTCTGACTAATAAAGGTGAGTGCTTGCTTTCATGAGTGTTTAGGAGTTGTTTTTCCCGCTCTCATTCTGTGCTCTGGCAAACCAGCTTCAACAAGCCTCACATGGCAGACAGGCTTTTGTCATTGCCAGCGAGAGAGCCCTTATGCTATGTGACCAAACACTCACAGATCAAGTGTCTGTGTATTGACTTTGACCGGTACTAATGACAGCGAGGAGAGTGAAATACTGCAGCCCACATGCTGCTAATTGGCTTACGGTCTTAAGAGTCCATGCCTGATTGGGCGGATAAAGGTATACACTTCATGACATGCTGGCTTAGTAATGGGAATACATTTTCAAAATACAAAGAGAAAGAGGGTTGCTTCTCATCTCTTCGCATTAAACATTATATTGAGTCATTATTCAAGGAGGAAGAGCTTCCCTGATGAAGACCTAACTGTATGTTCTGGCTTACTCTTGATATACAGTATTTTTTACTGTCACAGTATTTATTGCGACCACAAACAGGTTTAGTCTAAGTATCTATTACCAAACAGTACAGCAAAATGGCCCAAGAATTTATTATTTGTGGTAAGATTTGACCTGAAATCACCTCATTCTAACATATTATAGTCTTAATGTGTTGTTTCTAATAATCTTGTCAATAAGAGCTCACCTTGTTGTTAAGCATCTGGAAATAGTGCATTTAACTGACTTTCAATCCTCTGTGGTTTAAAATATCTGTTTTAAATTTCTGTCCACATTTTTCCACAAAATTTGTGCAACATGATGCTAGACTTTCACTGGAACCAAAGTCAAATAAGACCAATCAAAATCATAATTTTCCTGTCGACTGATCCGTCTTTAATAAGAAAGGCACCAACACATAAACACAGCTGCCCTACTCCCAATGTACCCAAAACAGAATTCAGTGGGTTTCCCCATTCAGCCAGTAAACCAATTCACTTTTCAGCTCTTTCATTCAGCCATTAAATTAGAGGAAGTGTCTGCCAAATGCATCTAAACACTGATCACTTACATTCTGCACAAACTGCTTTGACTGCCTGAATCGAATTAGAGAAAGAGAAAAAAAAAGAAGAGTCATTTACAGTTTTTACGGGAAATGGTGCTGATTACTTCAATTGGACCAAACATTCATTGGGATTAATTCTGCTGATTTATTCATGTCACTTTAACAACTGATGGAAAGAGATTGGAGGTATCTGGCGGTAAACTCACTCTTCTTCTATTCTGTCCTTTTGCTCTTTTTCATTTGGGAAGCGTCGTGAACTGAACCATGCCCGCTCATGGTCGCCATTGCCAGGTTCAATAAAACAATCATCACTGAAAAATGGCAAACTTACATTTCATCCCATACCTCTGCGTCTCAGTGCCACAGGGGCCCATTTTAAGATGTGAAATGTAATCAAGGCAATGGCAATGCAAGCGCAAGTTTCACCCTAATCAGAGTTGAGAGGGTTATTATTTTCATGCTGTTTTTTGCCCTACAGTACACTATATTCCTCTACATCATTTCAAAATGCAGACTCTTCCTAGCATAGCATTTCTTTGCACAAGGACAGACTTGAGGATTGGTAAAGAGCCCACCTTAGGTCACCAATCATGTGGAGGACTTGTACATAACTCTGTCACATCCTGACATGGGCTCGTACAAATGGGAGAGGAATGGCAGACATAAATCGTAGCCAGAGGCTGCCCAATCAATAGGCTGCCCCGACTGACTGACGTGACATTTGTCATATCCGTCCAACTCGCTTTCCTGTACCTGCTAAAGACTGGAGTACTTCTGTGATTGCTGAGCTACTATGAGGTACACCCTCCCTAACAAAAAAAAAAACACAATTAGTCATGGGATGTAAAGTCTAAGTCAAAGCAATAAACAGTAGACAGTGGACTTGTCCTTTGAACACTTTCTAAAAAGACATGAATAATAGACTATGGGGGATTTTTTTGGCTACTTTATATGTGACTAAAGATTCATCTGCTGAGCCTGTTTGTCTTGTATTTCATATGCCACTCAGAATTAGAAACAAAACTGAAGAAGTCTGTGAGAATTTCAATGTGCAATTGGCAGAATGGCAGAACTTGGGAGAAAACAGACTAAGCAATTGTTTTTACGTAGACATTTATTGGTTTAAATTTTCAATGAGGTACGTCATAATTGCTTCCACTTTCACTGGATTACACATGTTTAATGCTCTGCATATTCTTTTAGTTTAATCTATTAATGCAGCTTAATAATTGATACCCTGCCTCTTTGGCTATGGTCTTGGCCCATAATCAATTAGTCATTATAATGAGCAGGGCCAAAAAGCCAGACGGAATGATTCACCAAGAACTTAATAGAACTCTGAGCTCAGAACAAGAATGGCTGGACATTGACTCCAAAGTCACAAAAATGCTATAAATATAAGATAGATAGACTCTTTTTGGGAAATGTACAAAAATGTCAGGTCTGTGGAGGTGATGTCATCAAAAATCTATTAAAAAAAAGTTATGTTTGCTTATAACACAATTGTTAAAAAATATTTCCTATTGTGGTTTCAGTCAAATGTGTAGCTGTTATTTCAACGTTTTAGGCATGAAATCATCTTATCTGGGGGAAAAAAAGAAAACAAAAAGAAAAATACAGAAAAAGAAAATATGAGGCTAGAAAACAGCATGGTGTGTTATTTGCAGGAGGAACCGACTATTGTTTGGCTCTGTCAACATTTAGTAAACTTTTCAGGTTTTGTACCATGTTGGTCAGTTTTGAACCGGTGCTCAGCCTGACAGGTATAAGAGCAAGGAAAGAAGCACTAATTTACCCAACTAATAAGTATAATATTTTGTGTCTTTTAGCCAATTAAGATTAGGATTAGGGTTTAAATGTTGTTCATCTAAGCAAAAATGTTTGCATTTATGAAATACATATTCATGTACACTGCAGTGCATAAATTGCGGATTTTATAAAGCCAAGTAAAACTGAAGCGTTGCTATTCTTAGTGCTATCTACTCATCAATACATAAACTAATTAATGACTTGGTACAAGTCATTATTGCTAAATGCCAGTGTGTAATGGTCATATATAATGAAAGTTTGATACTAATCAGGACTATATTTGAGGTCTAATCCTCTAAGGAGCATGCCTGCAGAGAGGATCAACCCAAATGTCAGCCATATTGTTTTACCTAAAGGTGGCGAACACCAAGAGCAAATTATTTGATGCTTTGGTGATGACTAGAACCAAACAAACATTAATTACTCATCTGCTGATTCTCGACTAGGCTCTCACTCATTATTTACAGCGTATTGCCAGCTGCCTTGTAAGTCTTACAGCAAGGTTAATGAAGAACGGTGCAATATGAAGGCCAAACGCCCTACCCCCTGCCATTCCTCTGTTACCAGTGCTATATGTGTTTGTTGTTCTCGGGCCTGTGTGTTGTGTGCATCTCGTCAGGTGGCTGCAGCAGACGCGGGTGTGCCTGCCATTTCTTAATTATTGATAATGAAGCCCACTGAGACTGCAGTGAAAGATGAAGGGGAAATGGCAAACTGATGCAGTCAGACATAATAACAATACACAGCATGATGGGGCTGTAATGAGAACAATTACAGAGCTTTGCACTCAATAGCCACAACAATGCAACTGTTTCTGCCACTCTGGGAAGCCTGTTTCTGTGAGACCATAATTCTGAACATGCTTTATTTCAAGGCAACACTGAAGTAAAAGTGTATCAGTCACTGGTCACAGTACTGCAGATACACATCACAGTAAAGTGACAATTATATTTTGACATTTCATTGGACTATCCATGTCCCATTTGTACGGAAGGAATCAAAGAAAGAATTTGAGCATATTATATTCACAGCATCATTGTTAGTTCTATGATACATAGTGTGTGGTGAAATAAAGTGGCATGGTAGCAATTCATTTCTTCAACATGAAATATCATGTTTATCAGGCCTGACTCAGTTACAAAGCAGGTTCCTGTTCTACTGCACAAACAGTGTGCCAGCCCCAAACTACATGGTTTGGGGCTGGCACACAATTTAGTTCAGTTTGGACCCAACTAAGATTATGTGTGCAACAGTTTGACTTGTATTGAACATTTTCAATAGCATCATGTAAACACGCTTCTTCCCCTGCATATTTCACAAAACCCATCACCTATTGCCGTCCCAGCAGGTGGCTTGAATGGTTTTGACAGATGGTATGAGGATGAGTGGGATAAGCACAAACTCAGCAAACAAGAGACAAAATAAAAAGGCTCAATGTTCTCTGCCACATCTAACAGTCCTTGTGACCTTCTCAACCTTGGGGAGAGACGGTTTTACATCCCAACACTCATTAAGTCCCCCTGAGGTTTATGGCCATGATAAAGCAAACAAATGGCTCGTAATCACAGCGGTAATAAGCAGAGGGGTAGTCATTAGAGTTGCTATTCATCCCATATGGAATGGTTCATTGAGAAACGGTGGACTCTTCTCTTATTGTGCCAGTGTGACTTATTGTCTCTGGCATGGAACCGACAGTTTGTCCTTGCCGGTATGGGGGGCTTATTTTCAAAGCTCGACTGCCCACTTGCCTTGTTTGGAAAGCTTTATTTAAGCCCAGCCTGTACTGATGCATGGTTATGAAAGTCTGTGCATACTGTGAACAACCGTAGACCTGCAACTTTCATTTCCACTCATAACAGGATAAGGAACGGCGGCAGAGTGAAGGATTATGGAGACAGTGCCTTGTCAAGGCATCAAGGTGGGGTCTATTACAGCTGGCAGGGGCCAGTTATAAAAATAAGTAAGGCAAGTTTATAGAAGTTAGAATGGCCTCCTCTAAACATTACAGAACTGGTTTTCTTTTCTTCAATTATTCTATCGCTTCTATATCTTATTTTGTTACAAATCTTATTTCATCTACTTTGCGAGACAGGGTTGACAATATAGTATATACAGTGGGGATTAAACATTTGTTTTCTGTTATTTTGAAAGTGTATATGATGGAAATAAAATCTAACTTTTTTTACTTATTATAAGGATGTCTAATCTGTCATTTGATGCCTTTTGGAGATTTTTCCATCTTTATGCACATTAATAAAAATTTTACCTGGGGTGCCCAAACTTTCGATCCCCACTGTATTTAATTAATGTCAAAGGTTAAAAGACAGGTCATCACAGAAGAAATGGAAACACCACAATGAACTATAATTCACAATCCCTTAAAATACTTACTTTGCAGTATTTTTAGGGTTTAGAATGAACTGTAGATATTTGTCATATCGTTTGGCTTTACATTAAAAACAGAGGGGTAACATTATAAGAGATACAGACCTATGGATGTTGGTTTAAAGAAACATTTACCTCCACATTCCTTTAGGTCATAGGTGTAGAATAAAGTCATTTCCATTGTGTGAAGATTATAATAATTCTCCATTAATTCTCCTGTGTTATACCTTGTAGTGGCTCTATTGTTTAAAAATGTTTTAAACCTGCATAGTATGGCTCTAATCAAATCAAAATGTCATTTCAAAAGCAGACGCTAAAGTTGCACATTAACGTAACACCGGGGAACACAACCTGAGAGTAGCTTTCAGACTTGTTGCTGACGTCAATCATTTTTCTCACCAGATGGAACAAGGTGGCAGTGGTAAAAGAGAGAAAACGCACATTGTGAAATCATACAAAACTGTTGGAGTATACTGTAGATGCAGAAGGAATTACATATCTCAAATGTAAATGTTGTTTTTGGATGGAAAACCTGGGTGACACTTTATTTTACAATTAATACAGTGTCTTACATTGTACTAAATGAGGTAGATACAATGTATTGAGTATAGTGTAATATAAAGTGTTACCAAAAATGATCATCTAACATAAACCCAGGAGTGTCACTGCATTCAAAAATCCTCTTGGTCTACCCCATACATCTGTAAAACCTACAAGTGCCCCAGTAGTATAAGCATTTACTTAAAGAACAGAAGTGTGTAATATTCCCAACGCTAGTTTGATATATGCCACTGGCTTGTTTACCTACTTTACAATTTAAGAGTTTGGCTAATGACTATCTTAAAGCAATTATCCAAAGAGGTGTAACTAAATCCCTTAAAGCTACACATAACTTTTGAAAGTGTCAGAATAATATGCATGCATAAAAAATGAAAGGGGGTCTTACCTTTGTTTAGAACCATTCAGATTAAACAGCACCCAGAGGGGAAAAAAAGAGCAAAATAAGATTAGAAAAGGGATGGTGGTAAATTAACAACTTAAAAACTAATTTGTTTTCCTTTAAAACTAATCCCACAATTTCACAAAACACTTAACAAAGGCAACATTTGAAAACACAACATAACAGCTGCACAAAAAGTTAATATTCCATCTGCAAATGTACTGGTTCTTACAATGTATTGTTGACAGTGTTAAAGCAAAATGCCATTCAATAGTGTTTTCTGATTAAGTTTTAGAGTTAGACTTTTGATGCCAATTTTATTTTATCTCTGCATTTAAATACCATTGATGGCTCGTTAATTATATTTGTCAGTTCATTATTGAGATGACTATATAAATCAAACTGAAAAGACACTGGAAAGTCTGCCAAACAAGAAGGGTACTGGGAACTACATAAGCCAATGCTCACAGTATTAGATGCATCTGTGAACGACAAATTTTGGTGAATTCATTGCCTCAGTCCTTCAATAAATTGTACACACCTTTGAGAGAGGTGGCACAGGGGTTACAACAAGAATGTCCAGAGTTCAACTCCTAGGCCGGTCAGATGGGGCCGTTCTGTGTGGAGTTTGTATGTTCTCCATGTGCTTTGGTGGGTTATTGAGGGTCTGCTAAAAATACATGTTCCCACTGGAATAATAAAAGATAATAAAAGGAAAAGTCCAGTCTTGGGTCTTGGTGTCATCTTGGAACAATTCTTAAGTCTAATTCATCATTTTAAATGTGGACATGGCATTATTGTTAGTGAATCTATTTTGCCTCGGTCTTGACTTAATCTTAGTTTCAGGAGGTCTTGGTCTTGTCCTGGTCTTTGTAATGGCCTGGTCTCAGTCTTGAATACAACATCAGGTGTTAAGTTGTTCCATTTTGCCAGGCATTAAACATATCTCCAGCATGCTTTCTGAGTGATTGAAGCATCAGCTGCCATTTGTCAAGCTCCCTAGACTTATGGTTCCATTAAAATTCCATTAGCTCGAAGTAAAATGGAGGGAGTGGCAAGAAGAGGGGAGAATAAAACTCCGAAGGACGATATTTGAAGATGAGAGTGTTGTTGAGAAGACTGAGATCGTGAAGAGTGAGATAAAATGATGGACTGAGCCGTGGCATACAAAAAGATGAAAAAAAAGGTTATTTCATCCCGTCAGTTCTCAGGAAACTCATGCTTGGTAAACTAAAAGGAACAAAGAACAAGCCTGGCATCACAAACTATCATCGAGAGTCAAAAAAAAATAGGCTATGAACAAGCTACAGTGAAAAAGACAAGGGAAGCGCATGTTAAGAAGTGGCGGGTGAAAAAATACATGAAGGGAGGAGAACATCTGCACGAAGAGTACAGACACTACTGACAGCTCTGAATAAGGCCTTTTTCATTTTTTTTTGCCTTTGAAAAGGGAAAGAACTAAGAAATGAGCTATGTTCCAGATGTACTAGCTTTATATGTGCATTGTGTTGGATAATTTCAATGAACAAAGGCCAAATGTTATACCATAATCACACTGGAATTTCTCAAGGTTTAGTAAAAGCTCCAATGAAAACACTATAATGTAACATATGTGTTTATAGAAGTGTTGACATCTAGTGCCCATTTGTAGAAATAATATAGGAAACTCATGGCTGGTTGAAAAAAACACCTTGTTTCGGTTTTGAAAAGACAAAATGCATGCATTACAGTTTTTAATTTTCACTGTCAGACAGAGTGATTACAGTGGATTAGGATCGGCCAAGCAGATAATAAGGAAACAATCCCACAAAGAGAAGCCACAACAGAATTATGTTAAACAATATGAATTGCGTTTATCTTTTTACAAATAATTCTCACTCTTTCCCACATCATATGCAGTTGAACTTTAGTGTGTATCATAATGTCTGTAATCAGCTATGGAGGACTAGTTTAACAGAAAGTAATTGGAACAGCTTGCGTTGTAAAACAGGGGTCTACTTAGCTAACTGTTAAAGCTCTGGCCAACACAGCACTGGGCCAATTCCCCTCATGGTGACAATCCAGCTTTATTAATCCCATCATTCCTTTTTTTTTTATTAAGACTGCTGGTGGCTGCCATTTGCAACTAGCACTTCACAAAAAACCTTACTTTAGGGCTGTTCTTTTTGGCAAATTTAAATGGCGCCCGTCATTTTGGAAAGAGGCAAAGTGCTTTGGATGCACTACTCCTTTTAAATGCACATATTTCTTTTAGACCACAGAGGTAAAAGATGCAAATTCTTGGATCCATGGAGTTTAGATTGTATAGATAACCACAGTTATGGCTTGTAATTCAAACCGTGCATGACAAACTAAAGATGGCCTCTGCCTCCAATCTCGAGGTTGGTTTGAAAATTGCTGTAATTTACAGCAAAGATCCTCTCTTTATGTTTTAATGTCTCCAATGTAGTTTTATGCACATGAACACTTATGGACACCTATGAAAGTGGAGGAAGGTGCATTGTGTATGTGTGCCTTTTGTAAAGCTACATTAGTTCACACATAAAGGCCACTGCAGGCAAAGCTGCTATTAAGTCTTTATGCTATTAAGGCAGTGTATGCTGTGCACATTATTATCTGGACAAATTGGTCATGATTAACACAATGCAACACAGTTCCACCTTTGTACATAGATGCAGCTCATTACACAGGTGCATTGTGTTCATCATGTTTTTTTCTCAAATACACATTTGGCCCGTTTTTGATTCCATGTAAACCAAATCTGCAGGTTGGTCGGGTTTGTTTTGTCACAATCTCATACCTCAAAATCAGGGTAAGATCAATTCAACACAAATCCTTGATAATGATCCAGTTGTAATTGAAGCTCTGGAGCTCCTGTGCAATGAACAAAATGAATGATCCTCTTGTAACGCAGCCACCCTAAAAGGTTGGACTGTCTTGATTAGGATTATATTATGACTGACATATATTCTTTCATAGTATTTTTTCTCTCTGCAATCTGAAAGATCAGCATCATTTTACAGTATTTGTGCACAACCCAAAACTACAAAATCCCATTTACTATTAATAGCATCCAACAGCATGATACCATCTTCCTTTAGAACTTCCAAATGCTATTATTACATCCGCACCACATCATTAGCATTTCTCGATTATACAATCATTCATGGGCAATTAACCCGACTATAAAACAAAATGGCAGTTGATACAATATTGGGAGAAGGAAGGAGGCTGTGAAGGGGAGTGAGGATAAAGGAATCAAAAAAGAAGGTAATTGGGAAGGAACAAAGCAGGGGAATAAACTGGGCTTTAACCACACCTTGGTAAAGAAGCTTCCAAATTTGGCAGTGCATTAGCATTTACGTGGCTCAGACAGACTTGATCTGTTGCGCTTTTCCAAAATGAATTATTCAAAAATACGTGTTCTGTCCTTAAATGTGCACTTGATTTTACAAAAGCTATCATCTTAACTACAACGTGACTTTTTAAAATGGATTGTAATGTCAAGAGACTGGAGGATCTGAAGGATTTAACACAATCCCAACAATGTTTTACACCGTCCTCATTGAGAAACTTTATAATCCCTGCTACAGACTTTGAGATTTCTTTAGTTAGCCTTTGCCAAAAAAAGATCTCCTCAGATTTTGTTAACAAAGTGTCAAACATTTGCAGGCAGATCACCCATCCAACCCCAGATGTAACAGTCAAGATGAAAGTCTTTGATTCAGTTTGCAGTGACTGCTTGAGTGAGAGGATGATTTAAATGAAGGATCCTCGACTTCTCACAAGTTCTCGCCACATACTATATCTATTTATGCACGTGTTGAATCATTTATCATTAGCAGATGGTATTGTCCCCACCTGTTTTCTGAAAGCTAAAACACAAGCAATACTTTAAAGAAATGAACAGACTCGACTATGAATAATTTAAGCATTTTATATAAGGGAAAGTTTGGGAGTTTTATAAGTCATTTCCTTGTACAAAGAACTTTTCCATATTTAGTATGTCAGAGTTTTTGAATAAAATGTTGTTCTCCCTGACTCTGATGAGTACTCATGATTAGTTGTTTCAAACCTATTTCTAAAATCCAAACAACTAACAAACCTTTAAAATGCAATTAAAGCAACATTTTTTAATAATTGCTAGAAATCACATTCAACTATTGCCAATAATTTGAAGAATCATTTTTGACCTTTAATGCCAGATTGATATTTTTTCAGGTTATCTCTTCTGGCAACAGTTTTCAGCATATGTAATATTGCTTCTCTGACATTTGCCTCAGCTGCTACAGTATGTGGATAATTACTGCTTTGCTCCACCACAGCTCCGTCACGTCTTTCCATCAATAGTTAGTTATTATGTATATCGTAATTACTAAGCACACTTATTATTGCAGTTACTCAATAAATCATGGCAAATGTATGGGGTAGAAATGAGATACCTGGCTGTATAAAGACACAAGTGCAGACAAAAGCACACAACAGTCTCAAGGACAACTGGAGAGATGTCATTTTTTAATGGAAATAAGTCCACTTTAGTTCACTAATGGATGCATAGGCCTCTAAATAACTGCCTCATCCTCTCAAGGGTTTGGGAGATATTTGTGGAAAACGAGGGGAAAATAAACAACTGGTTAGCAAAAAAGAGAGGATAAAATAAGAGCAAAATTTTAAGGTACAATAATAGACACAGGTCCACATTCCGACATAATGGAGTAATGAGCAGTCCATTGCCAAAGGCAGTGGCGGACTTACCATTAGGCAAGGTAAGGCAATTGCCTAGGGCTCACCGAACATGCAAAGTGGACAACAAGAAAATTCTCATGTACTATTGCACTTTTTGTTATGATTTTATATTTATAGAAACAATTTAATTTACAATTAAAAAACACCTAAAACATTTACAGAGTCGTTGATCTATACTGCACCCCCCCCCTCTCAATACTACAATGGACTATTCCATTCCACGACAGGCTTCTCATTCTGTGTTTGAGTGAGATAGCGGGAATCAAGATGAAGCGGAGTTATCCGAGCAGAGCCGATAAAAGAAAAATACATTGCCACGTTGCCAAAACTGACACATTTCTTCACGGGCGACGCGCCATGTACTTCAGCTGCTAACGAGATTGACAAAGAAGAGGACGAGGAGCGGATGAGAAGGACATACAGCCCGTGACAGAACCGGCAATTTGCAGTAATGAGGTGTAGTATTGTGCTAAATAATCACAGTCACAGAGCACACGCATTTAAAACCTGGTTTAAGAGAGATTGTTTACCCTTAATGTACAAAAGACGGGACGTATTTTTCAATTATAAAGCCTTCTGAATTGGTAGATATGTTATGAACACTAGCTAGCTAATCTGATTAGCTAGCTAGTGTTCATAACATATACCCGGGTGTTAACGGACCACGATTTATTGAGGATTATTAAGGTGTAAATAAGCTGCCAAACATCACAACCTAATAATAAGCAAAACTGTTTATTCTGTCATACTAAACTGACAATCAGCTCGGTTAAAATTATTCAGGTGAGCTCAATAAATCACAGTAGTTAATATTGTCAATATATGAGCAACCAGTTATATTTTAAAAATGTTTGGCTGTTGTTTAGCATACAGGGAACAAACAATATTGTTACACTTGTTAACTAACAGTTTTTGAGTAATTCATTGTAATCCATGATGTTCATATGTGATCTGAGCAGTCCATTTCCTGTGAAAAAATATACGACAGAGTGTAGCCGAGTTTCTGATTTCATAATTAAAATGGGGTCAAATGTAAGCAATATGGCTGTAAGCCACTGACAGCTTCATCACTAACCAGTTAATCTATTGACTTAATATTGTGAATCACACCCAAACAAAGGTCATTGTCTTTGGAGTGCGCCATCTGTTGGGTAAACACAGACATTGCAAGGAAAGATAAAATGAATGAGGATTAATTATAATAAAATTTAATTATTTAATAATGGTTTAATAAAAGGGGAGAGGCAGGGAGGGGCCCCTTCTCAAAGGTTGCCTAGGGCCCCAAATTTGCTAAGTCCGCCACTGGCCAAAGGCCAGTACCCAAGCACTAATTAAACAGAACGCTCACCGAGAAACCTTGACAAAGTGGACAAGCAGAAAATTCTCATGAAAAGGATGCAGATTAGATTCGTGGAAAGCACAGCATGTCATCGACGATGCTACAAATAAAAATGCATACCTCAAGTTTTTCAGTTTGTGTTTTGTCCACGCTTCAATAACTACTTTCCAGCTCTGTACTGCACCAAAGAAGTAAATTCTAGTTGTGTCCTAATTGAGAGAGTGTACAGTTAGCAAATTAAAACAATTACGTCTGCGGGCCAGTAGCCCACTGGACCATGAACTTCAACAATATGGATGCAGAATTCAGCGGGAATAAAGAACAGGCCTCATTAATACATGTGAGGAAGAAAAGGAGGGGAGCGGTGTAATCAAGCTGGAGCTTATTCAGCTGAAAACATGGACAATTTTGCCAAAGATATGCAGCTACAGCTGGGTAGGAGACCTAGATAAGATGTGATTCTGTATTATCTCCATGTGAGCACTAATATATCCCAAATCAATTCAAATTAGGTCATCTCTACACTCAGTCTAATGTTCCGTAAAAGATGTAAAAAGGCCCCATTCGTGTCACTGTCACTTCTTGGCATTACTTATCTCTAGGTGTCTGCTGCAGCCTCTTAGGCAACACAGGCCACTTCTACAGCGAACCTAATGGACTCTTACATAAGCCACCTAAAGCTTGTCCTGCCATTCGTGACATTTAGTGTGAGAAAAGACCGAGGGGAAATTTTGTAAGGGGAAAAAGCCTCGGGAAATTACAGTGCAAGCGCTAAAAAAGTTCCTGATCTCGAACTCATCAGTACCATTAGCTGTAAGCCCAAGCTGTGGGATGTCAGGGAATGGGTCAAATTTAAGTAACTTCCTGACATAAAACTTTGGACAAGTGGGTGATGAGTGAGTGGCTGGGGAATCTGCCATGGGCGAAAAGTAGAGAGGGGAAAAGAGCAGGGCTCAGTAGTCAATAAAATGAGTGGATTTTGGACATATTCTCTCTCATAATATTTTAATGGCTGTACTTGGGCAAAATTAAAAATGAGCACAAAATGGAAGGAAAGTAATATACCCCTTTCCTTCAAAAAAAAAAAAAACATCAAACTAGTAAAGCACAAAAATGGTTGGGAGTTCAAATGCTGGACAGAAAACTCTTCAAAAGAAATGGGCAATAGGTTTACGTAGTGTACGGGTTAAGCTCACTATCATCTGAAAGCAGAAAGTAGAGACTTGCAAAGTAGAGAACCTGGGTTGAACTTTCTTTTCCCCCCTCAGTATTTATTCACACTGTAGCAAATCCCAGCAGGGAGAGACCAAGACCTGTATTTAAACCTGTGACTACTGAGTTTCATGTCACCTAAAAGTTCAAAGACAATGGAGAAAAAGAAATGTCAGCTCATGTCAAAAATATAAAAAAAATATATATATATATATATATATATATATATATATAACAATAAACATTGGTGTTTGCACAACATGACAGAATATTCACCATTTGAAGCATAAGCACCCACGTAGTGTAGTGTATAGGAATGCTAGCATTACTGTAGTCAGAGATCGGCAGTGGCTCAGTGGTAGAGTGGTCGTCCTTCAACCGGAAGGTAGGCGGTTCGATTCCCGCTCTCCCCACAGTTCATACTGTCGTTGTGTCCTTGGGCAAGACACTTAACCCCCCTTGCCTCCAGTGGTGTTCCAGCTGTGACACTGGTGAATTGAACCTTGATGCAAGTCGCTTTAAAATGAAAGCGTCAACTAAAAATGTGTAACGGTAACACTGTTAAATGTAAGTCGCTTTGGATAAAAGCGTCTGCTAAATGACTAAATGTAAATGTAGACCCTAATTAGAACTCACACTTCCAAGTAGGTCAGCAGCATCAGCCTCATGAACACGGAGGTACACAAATAATTAAGGCCTTGTCATTGAACAACACTATGTAGGATCTAGCGTAATCCTTCCTTGTGTCATTTCACATTTGTTCCTAGAAGACAATATGTACAGTTGAATACGCAGTGGGGTCCTACACGCAAATTCTCTTTGTCAGAAAGAGACATGAACGCGAGCTGCTGGCTCTGCCCTGGAAATTATGCTCCAAAATCCACATGGATGCCCATTAAAATTGAATGCTAATTAAATGTTAGCTCGGTCGACATATTAGTTATCATATGTAAGTCATATTTAACTCATTTATTATGTATGAGGGACACTCGGAGCCCGTTCCAGGCTATTTATGGGGATTATGACTTTTTCAGGCGTGTCCCATGCTCTCAACACGCATAGCATAAGCAGTTGCATTCACAGAAAATGCATTCTTTTAAGAACTCCTCTAAGGTGAAAGACACATAATTATAGAGTAGACAGGTAAAGGTTTTTGTTTCTAAGCACAATAATGGTAATGTCTAAGCTCAGTTTGCTTATTTTGTTCTGTATAACGAGCATGCTCTCATCTCTCATGCTCTCAATGACATAAACAATAACAAAAACAACAAAAAGAAAAAAATTACAAATTTGATAAAAATGCAAATGCTTAAGATAATACAACCTTACTTACTGTACAAATCAATGATGTTCTTATAAGAACGTTTAAAAAATGGACATGGCTTTGTGTCACTAGTGGCTTAAAGGTGCACACTGTATAATATACTGCAGCGACACACAAAAAAATCCCTCACATTCAATTTTATTTCTTCAAAGATTTTTTTTTTAAATTTTAAAGCTCCATAGAATCAAGTGGAAGTTCTATTATGTCCTGTTTTTGTTTCTACAACTGCCATGAGTGGACAAACTGGGCTTTGCTGGAGTAGAAGCACTATAATACACACACATATACAGGTACATACAGTATATACAGGTACATTATATATATATATATAGACAAAAACAATAGGGGTGTCATTACTGTAATGTCCCAGTATCTATTTAGCAAAAGGTATTGGTGTGTTGACTTGAGATGCAGCAAAGTTTCATTGAGTGTTATTGGCCAAAAGGAAAAGCACCAGATGGAGCCAACAGCAACTCATCAAACATTTACAATTTACAGTTAATGGTCTATAACAAGTGGAGGTCCAAATAGTCTTTTAAACGCAGGAAGGAGAGAGGCTGCTTGTCACTGGAGTTATTAATTGAGCACCTTCAAACTGATTTGGTTGTGGATAATTAAGACCACAACCACCAGGCTTTCGGTTCTCGGCTCGATTAACTCTGTGTTAGTTTCAACAAGAATTGGCATGGCTGTAAATACTGCTGATTAGAAACAAGATACTCACCAGTGCAGATACTGATTTTCTATTTTCCACATTTCCACTAAATTACTGGGGTAATTCTGATGAACTCCCCTCTCCACACGTACAGTCAAACACCTGAAAGCAGCCCAGTGAAGATGCCATCTGCTCAGGACGGTGTGGTTCAATGATAAGTGCATCACTCAGAGCAACAAACAGGGGGTAAATGTGCTCGAATTTATATCAATGTCCAGATGAACAACTGGGGAACTTTGACTGCCATAATGTTTGAGCAACCTTGTTTTCGTGTTACTATTTAAACAAGCACTTAATTACAGTTACAAGTGCATTGTTTTAATCATCTGTAATTGTTTCAATGCAAACATTTTTCAGATCATTTATCATGTGACTTTTGAAAGAGGACCTTTTCATGCGTCTCCTGAAGCTTTGTGAAGCATTATTTGCAGTTTGCTCTAGTTCTATCATCCTAAACTCCAGCCCAAATATTTTTAATGCTAGATACAGCAAAAGGAAAACAGAAGTTGACAGTGCAGCAAGTAAAGGACCCAAGTGGCAATCTACGCAGAGGTCAAATGACTCAGACTAAAAACAGAGGCTCTGATACTCAAGAGAGCTACTCTGGTCAAATAACAGACATTACCCTAGTCCAGTGCTTCTCCAACTTTTTTCGCCACGCTCCTCCCTTGGATTAAAAAAAAAAATCTAACTATGATCTATAATCCAGGTTTGTGATAAAATTGAGTATATTGATAATGAAATGTATACAAAAATATTATATATTAATAGGGTTATGGTTAGGGTTAAACCCTCTAAATTGATTTAGAGTATAATTTTCAAATAAAACAAACCGCAACCATTGGGCCCTGTTTCTACAAATTCAGGAAAACTTGCCTTCAGGAATGATAGTGAGCAGTTTAACTAAATATAGTGTCATTTCCACAATTTAATATTTATTAATTATTTTTGCAAGCTTAGAAAACCTTTGTCAACCATAGCTACCACAGTATAATATTAGGAAATCATTTGTTACTGTATACACAAAAGTGGGCATTACTTAAAATAATGAGTACCACCAGAATATGTCTAACCCTAATCCCAGCTGTTACACTGATAGATGCTTTAGTGAGGAAAGGCTATTCATTCAAAGGGCTGCTACCTAATAGCAGGATCATTTGAAAAGGGTAAAAGCTGACCCAGATAAAAATAAAATGCAAACCCAGATAAATAGGCTCCATTAAGTTTTAATGGAAACTAGATGATTACTACACCTATTGCATGATTAATCACTTTTCAGACTGTACACGCCATGCATGTTTCAATTAAAAACAAGTCCTTCCTATAGCTTCTTCTTTTACTAATCTCACAAAAGACCCATGAGATTACTATAGCTACTCAGATTGGCTTTGCTGTCTTTAAAATGTGTACTGTTTTCTTAAATGTCATTTCATGTGTCATTGATTTGTCCCAATCCCACAAAGTGTTGGTACCCTGTCCTTGTTTGAGCGAGAGTGACCTTGATGACATTACCTAAAGAATTTGTGCTCCAACTTCTAAATGTTCATTGCACAACATGACTAAAAAGCAGCAGTGTGAAGCTGTGTGTATGGCTATGAAGTCTGTTTAATTAAGTTTCACACGCTGCAGTGTCAGATTGAAAATTCCCCCCCTCCAAGTCTACCCCCTTTACACACTCTCTTGCACAGCCGTGGCATTAGTAGTACGATGCAGATGAGACATGATTTGAGTGGGTGGGAAACACACCCCTGATATAAGAATGGCTTGGTTTTAATTGCTAGTGTAGAGCAAACAAGCAATCCCTGATGTTTTTCCATTTATGTAATCAGAATTTAGCCAAGCACACAAAAAATACTATGCTATATTTACTATTTACTATATATTGTGTGACTGCCTGAAGTGTTAATTTTCAAATTCTTCCATTTATGTCCTAACATGGACTAGGATTGTACCTGTGGTCACAGTGATTGACAGGTGTCTTATTTGTGTTAATGTTATTCATTTTCAGGGCTGGCGTAAACAAAAAGTGTGATTTTTAGTGACTGATGAGCACTAAAAAAGATGATGCATTATCCATGTTTATACACAAACATTTTCCTGGAAATACTCATTGCCACTCAAATACTCAGAAAAGACAGTAACAGGAAGCCCAAAAAAGAAGGAGCATAAAGCACTGGCTGATTTTGACACTTGTGTGTTACTGTAGGATAAGGGTGCTCAGATGAAACCATCCAAGACCACCTGAGTCCATCTGGGACCCTCTATACCCAGATCAGTGGCACAGAGGGTGAGGGGAGCCTTTAAAGCACTGGCTGAGGACTCAGGGCTGGATGCAACTGTAAAGTGTGTGACAGGTGTGTGTTATTGCTCTGTTACGCTTTAACTTTACGTGTATGCTCTTTGTAAATCAATTAAAAACAGTAGTTCCAACAGTAAGTAGAAATCAGAAAAAAAGTGTGTTTAAAATTAAACTGTTCCATTTTTAGACCATTCAAAGTTTGGGGTTTTATAAAAAATAATGAAATCTACACGTGTTAACATCCTTCTATGGCTGTTCTGGTTTTACTGTCTCGCTTCTGGCATGATTTTAAATTGCAGGAGAACTAGGTAATTGAAATCAGCAAAAAATGACCAGAATTTTCATGGCAGATTCATTCCTCGGCCTAGTTGTTCAATCTGCAGGATTTGAACTCTCTCATCTGATGTGTGCACAGCTCATTTCTGTCAGAAACACAGGAACTGGGACCTCTACTTAACCCAGACACACACAAACACACTCAAACCGAATGGGCCTTTGAGCCATTTGTCCTATCTACATCACACATGAATACATCTCATTTTATTCTCATTTTAATTGTGAAATTAATGATGACTTTAGCTGTTGGGAATAAATTGTAATTTACTTGTATCTGGTCCGTCACATTGGCTAACTCATGACTGGAAACAAGTAGAAAAATACTTTTGGGTTTGCTAGCATTATCTAGTCCATAATGAAACAATTAAAAGTGGCTTTAAATTGCAAACAGTGGAAATGAAGAAGGCTTGAAGGCTTATTCCCTTTCTTCCTGGTGTGGACCATTTTCTTCTTTAAATTAAAGCTGAAAGCAGCAGGTCTCTTTAGGCCCTTCATCAGGAGACTCGAGCGCTACAGTTAATACCAAACAGAACAGTGGTGGGAATATGCGGCGTAAGCGTCTATACCGAGAGGTACATCATCTCTCTGTTGGGTTTAGTGTGCTGTTGTGTTCAGAGGAAAGAGGCGGGGATTGCTGTGTTCTTACGCACACGCCTACGCACAGCCGAGTACAGTGAACCCCCCAAGGTTCACTGTACAGGTACTTCTACTGTAAGTAAATAATCTGTATCCCCTTGTGTGAGCCAGTGTGTGTTTGCTTAGTCCTTCGTGTGAGTCTTGTGCCTCTCTGAAGTCTCCAGGGTGCAGGCCAACTGCTTCAAACATGTTGCATTCAAATATTTTGTTTTTAAAAAGCTTACTGGGCATGTTATTCTTTATACTGTCTACTGTATCCCACATACAATGCAATTTACCCATGGCCCCGTACTCAAACATGAGTTCCACAAATGTTTCCTCAAGGACTACAATGTATTATGTACATATTGTATAAGTTGCTTGCTGTGAAATGCCTCTTGTTTGTCACTTGGATTCTTTGGTAGACATGCCATGCAACAGAGCACTATTTACTCTTTGTACATCACTAGTATGCTGAAGATGGTTTCAAACACAGTCTTGGTCATCTCTACAAAACAAGGCCTCCTCAGTTTGACCACGACAGGCCGTTTGCTAGGTACAGCCTGATCAACATTCACCATGCATGCTCTTTGCTCTGCGTGGCCACTCTTCCTCACTCCTCTCTTGCTCATATCCTCTTCTCTTTCATTCTAATTCAGCTCAAAACACTCCAATTCCGTTAAACCATTTTATTTGGCCTTTTATTTCCCTTGCAAACCGTCTCTTCTTCTTGTTTTGTGCTATTGTCATCTTTTATTCACTTCTGTCCACACTCATCCCTCTTATGTGTATCTCCTTTTAACTCGATTTATTCAAGTCATTTCAATTTATTTCGATTTTATTCCCTCTATGTTGTTCTCTTCTATCTCCACACTGTGCTTTTCCCTTTCAGCACTGTCATCCACATTCTTTTGTCTTTGGCAATGCATGTAATATTCATACAAGGTCATTAAAGAAACATACACAGTACTGTAGGCTTTAAAAACAGTGCTCGCTTAGACAAGCATGAAATAAGCAATTTTAATACAAAACAAGAATCTGTGTGAAAATCACCAAGTGAATCAGTGTCTGCCTGCAGCTTGCTAAGTGACCACCCTTCCCCCTTTGTTCGTCACCCTTCACTTGTGCAAAGTCACGTAATGGCAGTCAGCAGGCGTCAGGAAAAGGAGAAGAAGGTCCTTAGTCGGCTTGCTTCAAATTAAGTGACACTTTCAATGGGTGGGGGCCACAGTAAGTGTGAGCGGCTTAATGTCAGATGATGCAGGCGTTCTATGGGTGAGGTGAAGCTAGGGGACGAGAATCAAAAGAGCAGACATTGACTGTCATTTAGTCACAGTGAGGAGACATGAGAAAGAAGCAATTAACGAGAAGCGCTTGAAAAAGACTCCAGCCAGGGAGCCGACATTCAGCAGCAGGAGGAAGAGGCAGAAGAATGAGGGACACTAAGGAGAGACATGATGAGACACTGCTTCAATTAGGGCCAAAACACAGTGGGCAGATGTGAGCAGTAAGTGCTTAGACAATCCAGCTCATTCCTATCCAAAGAGTTATATAATAATGACTGGTCTTTGGTGAACCTTGTCCATACGATTCAGTGAAGGCGGTGGTATGAAAAAGCATACTGGACATTTATAATAACAAAAACAATACAATAGATGACAGCGAGAACCAGGAGAGTTTTAAGTGCCATTCGCCTGCCTATTGATGAAAAAAAATACAACACTTTCTGACCTTATTATATTGCAGCTAGGTTAAACTGTGCTCCCTGGTAGATGTGTTTTTTCAACATTCGGGAGCTTCACAGAAGAAGAGAGCAAAACAAGCTGGAAAATTGTGAAAGCCATTGTTGTGAGGACTTGACTCAAAGCAGGATTATCCATAATGGATGTGAGTCAGATGTGAAAATGAAAGGAGTATAGCTGTTCTGAAGGACATCTAGTCCTTAGCAGGTGTTAGCGAGGCATGAGTGATGCAGCAGCCCGGTATGTGGTCCCTCTAGAGAGCGATGGGGCAGACAGGGGTCCTGTCCCAGCAGCAAATATCACGGCAGCTTGATGTTGTTTTGGCGCAGAGAGCTGAAGTGTCATTCTACACAGGGCTGTACTTCACTGACAGTGTGTGTGTGCGTGCCTGGCCCTGCAGCAGCACTGCCGGTCGAAGCCTAAGGGAGGCCCTGTCATGACTTTCACTGGCTGGCAACTCATAAGGCCATTGTTAGCATATGGTTGAGCGCTAAGTGAGTTTGTGTGTTTTTTTTTCACCATATCAAATATTCACATTTACAAACAGAGTGAAACCTCGCCTTGGTAGGCATTAATGTTTAATTAATGACTCTCTTCCCTCTTACTGTATTCTGTTTGTTTATTTCTTTGTATTTTGCTGTGGCAGAATTTGGATATCTTGTTAGACATAGCTGTGCAAAGTTAACAAAAGGTCACAGTTCTCACATTCTAATGTATAGTGAGTACTCTTGTGTTCTTTGTACATACTGTAATTATGATGGGAAGCTTTGTTAATTTAAGGTTAGGTTCTTTCCAGCACCGGCACTTTTCCAGTTATATGGGACTTATAATATGTCAGGAGAGTTGTGTTCATGTTCTGCTTCTGATGGAAGACTTGATCTCACGAGGCAGTAGCCTACCCACCATGGATGGAGTATCTGTCTGTATATTCCCTGTTTTATGTCGAGGAACAAAGTGACCTCCAGGCCTTATAATAATTATATCATACGTAGCTATATAAGGTCAAGGGTTGCATTGTGTTGCTTTACAAATACAACTTCCATTGACATGAAATATAAGGAATGTAAAAAGGAACAAAACAATAACTAAAGAAACTAAATTGAACTTACAAATGTAGAGTTAGAAAAGACGCCTCACCTTTTGTTCTGCTTTCAAAGTGTACAATTTCCATAATACCTTCATAATGTTATGCACATATCTATTTTATTTGTCCGATGTTATGCTAAAACGCTATGGCAATAATAAGATAATTTGGCTGTTGTAAGGATTTATGGTGAACTCAAACACAGGTGTCTTATTACATTTAAAACAAATGTTGGGGACTTGCTGTTTTTTTTTTTGCTTGTTTATTTTGTTCTTTTCAAAACTCTGCAACATCTACAGCACAAACTGTTTATTTCACTGCCATTAAGAAGATGTCCTAGTGTTAAGATAAAATACTTACGGGGTCACTGCAGTGCTTTTATCTGTGCTGTTTTTAGAGAACAAAGTCCAGAACATACATATATCATGTCCCTGACTTGTTTCATCATTTTGCCTGTGATTCTCTGTCAGTCTGATGAGGAGCAGAAACAAAGACTGTCATGTCAATGCAGGTGCTTTCAAGGCTTTGCACGGTATGAATTTCTCTTTGTTATACTCAGCCCAAATGAAAGGATTTGTTGAAAGCAAATGTGGGGAAAAAGGGCTTTCAAGGTGATTCCAAAGTATCTCCTCAAATGCACTGATGGTACTCAACAATAAGGTTATGTACATGACATAATATTATTCTTTAAAGCCTGTTCTTTTTATCAGTTGCTTATTTGATTTGTTTAATACAGCACATACAAATCAACTGACTATTTATAATAACCTGTTCTAATTTGATTAAGTGGCATTTTTTACTGTAAAAAATCATTATTCCTCATGGTAAAATTTAATGCTCAGTCTTGTTATTAGTCAATAAGATATTTTTATTCTTTCTCTTATAGGCCATAGAAGCATATTTAGTAAATTAGTTATATTACTGATTAACAAAAAGTGAGACTTGAAACTCCGTAAGTTGTTTTAGTTGCAGAAAATAGCTCTAACATCTGCAACAGTGGAACGATATTTTTTCTTCATTCAGCCCTCTGACTGGAGCTGATATTCCAATGAAGATCAATGACACTTAATAATAAGGGAATAAGCAATCTGTCTAGAAAAAATAGTATTTTATTAATTTACAAAATGCTGAGTTGAAAATGGAATTCGTTGAATCTTACCATGCTCATCAATTATCAAGCAACCTGACCCTATCATTTGATCCAATTTTGTAATTTGCATCCACCCACACCTGTGCAAAACCAATAATTTAGAGTCAGTGGCCAATTACACATCTTATTTGCTGCCCTGCAAATAACAGGGAGATAAAAAAAAAGAGATAAAGTAATAACAAGTCATGTCTGAAAACACAATTTGGAATAAAATAAGCCCAAACATATTAAGTGCAACCAAATTTTCACATACATTTGTAGCTTCCAAACAACTTTATGCTTAGCGCACGAAACTTAAGATTACTGTCTGACACTTTAAAGTGTTTAAAGTGCTACACAGACACATGAGTTAATTATTAGCACCCACCAATCTTCAAACAATTTAAATGTCGCCTGAACTTTTATTTGCAAAGTGTGAAGGTCTAGATTTGATTTCTTCTAAAAAGATACAACTTTCATATCTTTTGAAAGCATTGGTATAAATATTCCATGTTAAGTATTTGGCCATGCTTAGCTCCTGGGCCATCTGTTTGAAAAAGCCAAAGTCATTGTGGAGAATCAAACATTAACTGATCGAGGCCTGACATCAATTGAGTGCTCATTTCAGTGCTGTAAAAAGTCAGAAATGGCCTACCCACCTAATGGCAACCACCTGGGCTTTAAACTCCATTCTGGCATTGCTTCAATACATCATGGGTAATTTGTAGCAGTAATGGTGCTGTGTGAGTCTATTTAGGTCCATTTATAGTGATTCTTAAGTGTTTGGCTAGTCCACTTTTGGCCTACAGACTGCTGCCACTTATGAAAACAGGAAGTGCAGACATTACTGTGTGCAGCATCCATGTTCCTTTACAAAGAAGCAATGAGAATTTACACTCATTCTCTACTGTCATTTTTATATTTTCATCCCCCTTTTATTATTATTTATTATTACCCCACACATTCTGGCACACCAAAACACACTTCACTTTTATGTTATTGGCTACAGCCAGTAATCTGATTTTCACATTAACAGGATTAGACCTGAGCAGAGGTTTTGCAGAGACAGGGGAATGAAAACTGTCTATTATACCACACACCAAGATAAAGCAAACACAGATATAAGATAGTCGAAGTGACGCACTCAATCGTATCAGATCCCTGCAAATGATATCAACCAATCATAGATCAAAATAATACAACTTGTCTGTTCGCACACAACAAAAGAAAAATCCCTACACGGAAGCAATATGTGGTATGAATTTCAAAAAAGCCCTATGTACTAGTGTTGTCTCCTGTCGCACCAGATGTGTTTCGACGCCTGTAGGTATGAAACAAGGCATCTCTGGACGTTCATTGAGGCGTTGTGATGGACCGGCATCAGCCAAATCGAGACCCCCAGAGCACAAAGGCAATGGGCAGACAGAATGACAAGGGTGTACCATTTCTGTTTACTTCAGGGCAAAATGGATATGAGGTAGTGTCCAAATCAGATACCAGCACATCAAAACTAGCCTCAGGACTCAAGGGACGTCACAGAAGCGGTCTGTGGTAAAACAAAAAGGGCCATTTTAAAGTGACATGCTTTTCAACAAAGAAATAATCATTTGTTTCTTCTGTCACAGAGGCAGAACCTGGCATATGAGTGATTCCTCCTTTTTCCCTTTTATAGCAAATGAGGAAAGAAACTTCAACCCACACTGAACCAACACATAGATTTCAAAATGCCCAGCGGTCTGTAGACATCAAATTTTCAACCTACTCTCGCCACGCTTCAGTCAGAAAATCACATTACCTACCGCCACCCCGATCTGCAATAAGCACAAAGCAGCGGCTAGATCCACCTTGTCAAACCGCAGAAAACAGCCATTACGCCAGTGCTCAGCTTTCTTGTTGTGCTCCAGAAACAATCAACAAAGCGGCGATCCATCCATCCAAGACATCGCCTAACATTTCCCATTTTTCCTCTCATCTGGGACGGTAACAAGCTAGTTTGAAAAAAGGCCCAAGGAAATAAGAAGGAGTAAATGTATGGTATTTGATCATTAGTGAAAGGAGATAGAGGCCAGAGGGCCGGCAGTGGTGGCATTGACAGTCATGGTTGTTCATTTAGATTGACAGTCATTAGTTCAGCCTTTAATCTGGCCCTGTTTGGAAGAAAAGATGAGAGACAAGGTGGCGAACAGGCTCTATGAATCACCAATGTGGACACTATCATACCTGGGCCTCCTCACTGCTGGTCCTTAAACAAGGAACCTTATCACAACCCAGAGGCCTCCCTAAATAATGAGGCTGCCACATTTGCCTTGGCACGGCTGTCGGACTCCTTACTGAGACATAAAAGATAGCACGCACATTTTCAAGGATGCATGAACGTCGGCAGAACCAAAGCCACAAAACAAAATGCATCGTCTAGTAATTGAATGTTCAACAGACTATAAAATAACTACGCTAGACAACCTTTTATTTATTTTTATTTTTTTACTGGGAAGATAAAAGGACCTGCAGAAGAAATAATAATGTATTATTTTTCAAATAAATTACATTTACAGATCTTTTCAACTTCACAATTCTGGAACATTTGTAATGATGATTGTGATGGTTCTGGCATTTAAGTCAATCTATTGAATTGCTTTAATAGAATAATAAATGTCAGTCTACTTAGATTCAAATCCAGTATGTGTCATTTTGATTCTACCTATCATAAACTATTCTTGCTTCTCAGAAATCCTATCAAAAGAACCAAAATGAAAGCCTCAGTGGCATGTAGCAGTTCCAACCAAACTTGGCGCAGCAACTTGCTTTTCTATTATAATTTTAGTCTTTAATTAGGGTTAATTAGGCTCTCAGTGGGTTTTGTCCATTCTTCTCTCTCCACGTGAGTCGAATGAGCAGCCACTCAGATGAATACGGACCACTGCTGAGAGACACAGTGTGGCTTCGCTCGTGCTACACACTTTTGTGTGTGCGTGGTCATATTCACTGGGCTTCTTTTAATAGATTGTTTCTTTCAGGGTTGGTTCCCAATATGAGAACATATCCATACACATAAAAGAGCCCCATTATTCACAGATTTCCACAAAAGATTTTTGTCAGTAATGTAGCACTCAAGGGAGCCAGAGATGGTTTTGATGCCCAGTGCCTCTCAGAGATAATTGGGACAGAGTTTGTGTATCAGTGGTTGCTATTAATTTCATAAGTGCCCGTGAATTCGTAAGAGCATTGGGTCATTCAAAGCAATTTTGTTATGATTTTGTCATAGAGTAGACTGCAAAGCAATGCTAGTGTTCAAATATGAAACAGAATGTCGTCATACGAGTGCCAGTGAAGTAGATTACTCTTTGGGAATACGCTCTATACATTTCCTAAGTCCCTCTTCAATTTGATAACCCCGATTGCAACAGTTTTTGGCATCTGTAGTCCTCATTGCCTGTCCACTGTTTACACAGACAAAGCAAAAAGACGATCCTTGTGAGATTTTATTTAGAGACAGGCAAGAGAGCCAACAGGTGATTAATAACTTACTCTGTATTATTATACTCACAGAGATGCATTTCCACAGTCCTATAGTATAATACACTCTTAACACAATGTTTATAAAAGTGATGCAAAAAGTATATAAAGAGCAGTTTGTAAAATAAAAACTAAATGAGGACGGCTAATTAACATAAATCAATGCTGCAAACAAGACATTTAACACACTATTTGTGCTGCACAGAGAAGTAAAAAAACAATGACAACTGAGTGATGGGATAATTGTGCTGTAGAGTTAACACTTCATACCAGGTAATGCTTCAGAAAACTCTGTTAATATCTCATTGTAAGAAACAAAAGTAAATGTGAGGAGTGAATAAAACAATATTTTACATTAAACCGGCAAAAAAGCACTTCATTAGATGATCTTTTGGTGAGATCATTCTCCCCACCCACGAGGGTTTAGGGCTTTTAATCGATACAAACACATGACACCAGGGGAGTCTGGGCAAAACATCCATGTGGGAACATCTTTTCTCCTCCGACTTTAATTGCATGGAATTAATTGGTGGAAACTTTGTCCCCGACAAAAGCTGCCCCTGTTTCATTAAAGGTGTCATTAATAAAAGATGACGTTTCTTGTCTTTAATTAGAATTGGCAAAGGGGGAATTGAGTGAGTGAGAGACTGTGAGAGAAGTGAGAAAAAGAATGGGAGGGAGACAAAGTGGGGCACAAATGGCTTAAAAAGAACTGTTAAAATAATAGTTCATGTCAGGTATTAGATAATAAATTGTCATATTTTGGCTTCACTTCTTTTAACCTAGGGCTGGGCGATATGACCTAAAAATAAAATCTCCGATTTTATTTTTTTAAATTCGATTTCCGAATCTTTCCGATTCTTTCCGATTCCGAATCTTTCCGATTTCCTCCCCTACTTATTAAGAAAAGCAATAAGTACAAACGGCATATGCGGTGCCGTGTGAAAAGGATTCGGCTACAGTGAGCTGTTTTTTAGCTAAGGTTTGTCGGTCACTGCGGGTTTGTTCGTCTCGGAGAGACTGACACTTTTCATATTCGGCTGGATGTCTTTGTTTCATGTGTTGGAATAGGTTTGTGGTGCTGCTGCCTTTGACTGCGATGGTCTTTAGGCAAATGTTGCAGCGTGGGGTCTCTTGATCCATACCAGTTCCAAACAACAGATGATTTTATTCCTTTCTTGGGAACAAACTTCTCACTTTCACCGATAGCCTGCTCTGTGAAACTAACGCTACGCAAGCTCCGGGGAGCCAAAAATGTGCCGTTACACAAAAACTCGATTTACTTATTTTTTAAATCGCCTGCCACAAAAAAATCGAATTAATTCATTCAATCGATTTTTCGCCCAGGCCTATTTTAACCCATAGTTTCTCAGTCTCTGTATTAAATGTTACTATACAGTAATACTAAATATATATTTTAGAACATTCTCAATACTAGGAAAATGTGATTTTGTGTTCATTCCTTCATCCATTTTCTCCCACTTGGTTCCTTTAGGGGTCGCAGGTGACTGGAACCTATCCTAGCAACTCAAAGTGTGCATTTAGCAATAAATGTGGTATAATATAACAAATGTTGACAGCAAGAGGAGATGAGACTTCCCAGCCAGTTCCCTCGCTGCTAACACTCTGAGAAATAAAGTCACATCTCATCTCTGTTCTGCCACGGTCATACACACACACACACACACACGCACGCACGCACGCACACACACACACACACTTCGACATCTGGCTAAGTGAAGATAAGTGGCAACATCATCTGGAAGCCCAAGTGAAGAGATGCTAATAATTTGTTAAAGAGCTTAAAGCCAATACAGCACTACATCTTACACAATATATATATACATATATATATATACAATAAAGCAATCTCAAAAGCAATATGCTGTCAAATAGAGCACTGATTGGGCAGTTTATCTCACCCTGCAACTTGTCCTGAGAGTCCACACATTGATTTGTCCTTATCTTTGTCATAGAGGATATTTCAGTTACTTGATTGCAGAGGTTGAATGTGGTCTGACAAATATCAAGTGTGAAATGTATTTTATTTTTTAGTGATCAGGAGAAAATTTAATGTTTAACTCAGAAAAAGCTCAATCTTTCAATATAACTTATATAGGAATGGTATTGGTACTTCAGTCAAGGATTACATACTTAATCTTGTTGTATGGGGCCTTTGTGCACATGTACTGAGCTAATGATAACTACCTCCACTTGACCATGGGCTAAAAGCAAGAAAATGTCAAAGTTATGACAAACATTTGATTCAAAAAGCATAGCTTAAATTAACTAACTTTTGATCTGCAATATCAAGGGCTTATTCAACAAGAATTGCTGAAAAGTATGCTGCCATGGAAAAAATAATTAACTACAACTGACAGTCTCCTTGCTTAAATTGAATGAAACAGATATTAGCACTGGCACTAGCCTAACATTGATTGTGGTTTTTGTTACTTTCAAGGTCAGTATAAAAGCCTATTTTGTCAAAGGACTATGATAAAAACCACTGAATTATTCCACTGTAAAGTGCTTTATAATGACTCAGCATAACCATAATTCTTCAGTAGCTGTTTTGCTGCCATAGTTTGGCTCATGCACGGGACACAGCAGGCAGGATGCCATATAAATATTTTATTGGATACCTTGTTACGAGGGCCCGGGCACATCCCTGCTAAACTCCTGGTTTTGTTGTGATGAATTTCTGTCCTTATTGTTTTGCGTCAGCCTAAGATGTGGATACACCTCTGACTTTTGTGTGTTAATGCCTTGGTGTTGTGTGTTTTCACGTGCTCCGTTTGTTTTGTTCATCCTCTCCATGTTGAGTCTATCAGGAAAGGAACTTGTTGACCTTGCAACTCCCGCAGAACAATGAGCGAATGCCTGCTGTATGCTAAACAATCTGGAGGCGTATGCTTATCGCAGTGTGTGTACTATATGAACCTGGCTGTGCATAATCAGCACAATCTGCAAGAGACGGACTCTAACTGTGTGAAAATGGTAGTGTGTGATTATTTTTTTTTTCCTGTGGTTTGGGAAAAAACCCATAACACACCCGGACAGACTTGTTTTGTTTGAATACAGTTTCTTTTGAATGATGGTGTACTATGCAGTCCATGTCGGCTGTGAGTAATGTTGCTTATATTCCCTTTTTAAGATATGGATCCTCTTTTTGATACAGCTGCTTGCCCATGTGACTGTCTGCCATTCTTTTGCTTTGTCTGATCATATACAGGCATAACAGCAGGTGTCTTGGCTGTGATTGTTTAGTAGTTCCCTCTTTTTCTCTAATGCTTTGCTCTATATTTATGAAGGCTCTAAATATGGCAATAAAAAGCATATAGGCTAGAAAACATTTATGGATCCCCAGTGGTAAGATTTCAATGTTTTTTTTTTATAGCAGATACACAAATGATGTGTGAGGTTGGAGGCAATTAGAGACGGATGGAGGGCTGAACACGTCTGCTGGAGAGATGAAGAGAATAGCAGAGGTTGTGTCGAACACATACACACAGTATTGCTGGCAAATCCAAAAGGCACATGCACTAGACAAAGACACAGCTGCTGTTAAGGCAATTACAATGATTCAGACGCGCCAGTGGGAATGGTGTGAGTCACCTACGAAAAGGGTTCTGGCCACTGAGTCAAGCGTCTCGCTTTACCACTTCTAAAGAATGGATTGGGACTGCACATACTACTACACTCAAATTTAGACTTATATATGAAAAGGTCAGAGGTCATTAAACTGTACTTATCTGCTCAGTTTAACCTCATTATGTTACTAAAGGTATTTTAAGGGTACCATCCATTTAGGTTAGCATTATCAGTCCAGTCACTATAAGTGATCAAGATTTGAGGACTGAATCAGATTGACAGAATCAGATTGACTTGTGGTTATCTGCAGCTTAACATGTACTATTTTTAAAAGAGTAATAGACTTCCATTCATACTTTTAATGTGGGACAATGTTAATTTCAACTCTGGGGGTTATGTTTGCCTGTGAACCTTTGTATGCAGGAAGAGCTGGGGAAAGTGTTTGGGAACAGGGAAGTCTGCACATCTTTGCTTAGACTTCAGCCCCTGTGACCCGGCCTTGTATAAACAGAAGATGGATGAATGGATGGATGAAAAAGTTTGATTTGCCGTCTTGTTATTCCTGACCCACACCTTTAACACATAAAAGTTTGTCCTGTACATTTGGTTACTAAAATAGAGTTAAAATGGAGACCACAGTGATAATGAAACCTCCATAGTTCAAACAAAAGTGCTGTCATGTAAAATAAAACTAGTTGAATGTATCATAATTAGGTTCAGTAGGTTAAACAATCAAATCCCGGAAACAAGAGAACCAGTGAGAATCCACAAAGCACAACTATGTTCAGGTGACAAGTTGGTCAAAGGCCTGAATTGGTAAATGAGATGGCAGGCTATGCTATTGTCATACCCCTCTCATTCACTATGCTCTATTCTGTTCCAGTGTACATGCAAGTAATTACATGCAAAGACTTTCTCCTCTAGGTAATGTGACTTGGCTTAACAGACCCTGTGCAAACTTGACAGAGATAACTCTTAAGACACAAATCCAAATAAAAAAGGGAGCTCAGATTATCTGTGTAGGCAGCCTTTGACATGAGCTTTGTTTCAAATGTGATAATAATCCACAACTCAAAGAGTCAAATAAGTAAATTGCTCAGTAGTAAGTGAAAAGGCATACCAAGGTTATACAATGATCTACAAGAACCTACATGTCAGCAGTGACTCAAGCAAACCAAACAGCCATGAATATCAATCAATAGCCGCATACAACAACCTCAACACAGTCCATAAAGTAGGTTTCACACGATTTCCTGGTAAATTCACCTTTACTCAAGGACATGTTTGCACAGCGATTTACCAGATGTATGCAGAGACTTGAACCAAGACCATCTTTCACAATGTTCGAACATGCTGTAAGCCCTTGTAAGTAAAAGTTCTTTAGTGTGTGCGTTTGTTTGAATCTGTCAGAGTGGGTTTCTCCTGCGAGCACACTCTGCTGTCATTGTGTACCAGCTGCTTGGCTCAGGAAAGTAAGGGATCTTCAATCACACAATCCCTGGCAAATTGCTGCCTGCTGACAAGAAATGATAAACTAATATCTAGAACAACACAGATCTTCACCCCCACCATGGTACGCACTGCTGAATGTCCCAAGTCTAAAGTTAAAACAGTGCAAATCTGCAAATCTTAAATGAGTTTGCATTTTCTGTTTTTTCCACTGTGGTTTAAGACTTCAGAAATGAACATATTCATAAAATAATAAGAGAAACATGAAAGATGATTGTCAACAATTATATTGTGTAGAAAAAATAAGTAGCTACATTGTTTGCTGCAAGATTAATATGTTAATAAATTAATAAAAACACATGCGTCCACACAGCAGACATCAAAGCTTGTGATCTTTATTCTGTTCATTTAAGATACATAATCTGCAATGATACATTTTACAAAATACATAGTATGAACTATATGAACCACAGCATTTTCTAGTCGTGGACGTTAGATGAAGATTTGTATAGCCTGAGAAATCGATGGATATCAGCAAATAAATCACAATAATCCCCCCCAACCATGGCCAAAATAAAATTGTGTGACAGAAGCACTAGAATTAAGAAAGCTTTGCGGTGGTATTACACTTTGTGGAGCATATTTGAAAGTAGCCTCCTTGCCCTTTTCGGTGTCAACATCTAAAAGCGGGAGAAAAATGGCCCTGACGTTACATATCTTTAGCCTCTGGCCCCAGATCAGTCCCGCATCAGATAGAGGCACAGCAAGCAGAACATGAGAGAAATCCCACCGTGATAATGGTGAAATGTGAAGACAGGGGGAATTCACAGAGATCACAGATGTGGAAGACACATGGCAGCAGCTGCATGGACGGTGCCGTATCAGTGACCTTGGCCTTGTGTATGTGCAAGATTGCAAACAAGAGTCTTGAGAATAGATCCTAATGCACTAATGATGCTGCAGCTGTCATGGACTTATCACTCCTCCAGTTCTTCTCCCACTGCTTCACGGAGACACTGCTTTGATCTCACTTCAGACCCCTCTTCCTGTTTTTACACAGTTTTCTCATTTAATTTTTCTTGACACGTGACCTTCTGTTATTTTATTTTTCTTAGGCCATATCCTGTTAACCTTGAACGTTGTACCTATGCTTTTATCCCTCACATAGTACAAATGTCATGATTGACTATTATGGTATTGTAAGCCGTTGTGTCGGTTTACTGAAAAAATGGAAAACACAATGTAGCAACAGTATCTAGTGATATACAGCATCAGTAAAATAAATGGTCTCAGAATTTTAAATCAGGACAAGCCAAGACTGCCACTGATTTATTTATGCAATTGAAAATACCATAAAGACCTCTAAGTAGACCTGGACTTTGGCCTAGCAAATCAAACTAGAAAAATCCATTGATGATTCTCGGTTTTGGTGTGAACACGTCCTAAGGTATTTTTCCTGTATTCGTCTTGATCCATTCTAGTCTCCATCATAAGTATGGTCTTTTTACAATGTTAACAATCTCCTTCTGTCTCATAATGACTCTCTGAACACCTGCTCTGTGCCTCACTTGAATCAAAATCAGTGTTGTCAACCCCTCCACCTGTCTCCTCGACTCAGAAGTTGCCAGCACCAAAAGGCAACAGACGCCTTCAAATATCCAATTGTTTTTTTTTTTTTTTTTCCCACAACCAAATGTTCCATGCTCCTCCCAGGGACCAATTTATCTGGAAGCGTTGTGTCTCATCTGCCTTGGCTCTCCACATGCATATAAAAAGTAAAGACTAGAGCATGCAATGAGACATTGCATGCATCTCTCCGCAGTAAGGTGTTTGCAGTTTGATTTGAAATGGCAGATGTTGAGTGACACCTTTTGGGAAGAATGCCAGAAAAAACAATATCTCTGTACAAAGGCGTGTTACTGGTGGCTGACAGTGATACGGTGTAAGAAGTTGCCTTCAGAGCAGCAGCTGTTGTCAGATCTCAAGTTTTTTTTTACCCCTTAGGTTACATACGATCCATTAACCTTACTTACTGTAGCTGTGACATCGCAGACAAGGATATATTTCAACTGCAGCTTGTCTTGAAGCAAACTATAAAACATCAAGCACCATGCAGATGAAAACATCGTCTAGGTTCTCCTCAGATAATAATTCAAAGGAGATTTGTGACTGGGAGCCAAGCCTTTTTAAAGTCCAACCAAGGGCACAGTCCCAGTCCAAGGTCATGTTATATAGTGTTTTGAATTGTATCTTTAATGCTATACCTATGTCAGGCCCTATTCTTAGAGACAGACACGTTTTGAATGGATGAGGTTTAAATGAGTTCCCCAGAATAATTGTGGCCAGTTTGATGCATTTTATTCCATTCATATTACTGCAATATTACCATAATCCATCTTTATCAATTGCTTGCACAAATTTTCAAAAGACAGTGTTTTAAAATGATAACCTAGAAATTTGTGCATTCACCCTACACACAAATCTTGATGGACAAAAGTCTGGATAAAACGTGATATTCATTGTGTGTGGATTAATAGACATTTTTACCAAAATTTTGCATATTACACCTTTAAGTCAGTCAAAACCTTGCTACCATTCTTAATTTAAAAATCTCCACTTAAATACCAGGGCAAGAATAATAAACAAACTTCCCTAAGGTTCAATAAAAAAAAAGAAACAAAATATTTTTTCCTGCAAGAAACACATGAGCTGAATTGACAAGACTTTTTATGAAGCCAAAGAAGTAGTTGAAAAAAGTAGTTCATTAAAAAGGACTTGGCAAATGTATCCCCCTTAGTCATAAACACACACCCAGAGGGTACAACAATGGATGTTTGGATGTAAGGTAAAGCTGCCAGAGGATCAGATTTTATTGCCTAGCTTGTGTGTGAGTATATAATGTGTGTGTGTGTGTGTGTGTGTGTGTGTGTGTGTATGAGATAATGTTGTTGGGGATGTAGCCAGAAAACAAAATGCTGGATAACAACTGTTCATTTTTCACAGATATAAAAACAAATGTGTATCCCAAAGCTAATACACATTTTGAAAAAGAGAGATATTATTAATGCTTACTTGTTGCACTGTAATAGGGCAATACATAAACATTTGAAGTACACAATAGAGATTTCTACCTAAAATGTTGAGAATCTTTTTGATTTTACAGCCACAGTAAGGAGAAGAGTGACAATTTAAACAACCTTCTAAATTATCCATAGAAATGACTCCACCTTAAAAGTATCTGGTATTGAAGTCATCACCATGAACACAGGAGGTGGGGACAGAATCCAACGCCTCAAGCAAAGAGAAGCCTACTGGAGCTATGTTCTTAAAGCCACAGAGGTCAAACAGTTTTTGGTCAACCAATTGGAGTGTCCATTATTTGAGTCCCTTTGCATATGATTATTCAAAGCTTGCTGACACATGCTGAAAAATTCCTATATATTAAAATCTTAGAAAATCTTGTCCTACGGTCTTATTTCAAAGATCTTTATCTAAAAATGTAAGAGGGGGTGATTTAACTGCTTTCTGTATTGCACATTTAAATCAATCCCTGATGGATTGATCACAGATTGAAATATTTTGAAACATTATCTAGGTTCTCATCACATATTAATTCAAAGTATATTTCTGACTGTGAGCCAAGCCTTTTTAAAGTCCAAATTGGGAAATTTGAAATTTGAAATTGGGAATAAATTCACCAAAATTGGGTGAAATAGGATTAGGAGGTTGATTTGGGACAAACTTTCAGGACAAAAAAGTACTATGGAAGAAAAAAAGAGTTGTGTGTGGTGCTCAAGATCAAAGACCATTCGAAGGCTAGGGCATGTCCTCAGAATGGACCAAGCCTGCATCCCCAAGACAGGATTGAAATGGGGCAAGGCTCAGCATGATGTCTATGACAGATCTAGAGGGAGGCGGATCATTGATGTCTAATGTCTAAGCAATGGAATGAATGGAAAATGTGCAATATAGAGTTATTAATGTTGGCATTTGAATTCTCTTTCCAATAGTAAAATAACGTTTTCAAATATAGGGCAGCCATATTTGTTACAGACAAAGCCCCACAGCATGGGCTAATCTGACGCAAACGCACTATGGGGTCATTCTGGGATCCTAGCCACAAAAAGTCACAACAAACTGAATGAATACTTCATTAGTTTCGGCTTCATGCTGCGAAAGATTCCAACACACATTTGAGCCAATAAGAAAATGAAAAATAATAGGTGTTGAAGGGTGTAGGAAGTTCCCCCTGTGGTTATTTGGCATCTTCTAGTGTTGGAATAGCATTGCCAGTCACCGTGGCCGTAATCACAAATATCACTGCACTGCTGCATGCTGGGACTTTCGCTTCTAACTCCCAGTCAATTTGATATATTAAACAATTATTGAATATGCCACCAAACAAAACTCAGTGACACAAAGAGCTGTGTAAATCTTTGGCTGCTTCCCCTAAATTATGCATGACTTGGATGAATTATTCATAAGGAGGAAGTTGAAGACAGCTAAGTACAGATGGAGAAATATGGACTGAAAATAAAACAATGGACTGTACATGAGGGAAGAAGGAAAAGGGGGTAAAAATAAATGTTCTGTCAAAAGTCCAGTTGTGTTTTGGTAGAAGCCTGGCAAATCAATACGCGTCAGTCAATTCAAATAGAGTCAGCTGTCATTCATGGATGAATAGAGGCTTATTATGATGATACCATTATGGTGATGACTTGCATGCATGACGGATCAGCAGTCAGTGTCGTATTGCAGGATGATAATTTGATTGCCAAATGAAAAGTAAAGGCAAAGCATGGTGTTAGAGTGGAAATATGTACGCAGCGTAATGTGGAAAACATGTGGTGGTGTGTAGAGGGCAGCAGTTAGTCACCATTCAATATATATATATATAGCACATTACATGGTTAAATAATCCCAAAGCTATTAAAAACATAGTAGATAAGCACTGCTTATCACAAGTCTTACATGATAAACAGCTGTCTATCCTTGTTGACAAAATCAAGACCCATTATGGCAGATATGTCCAAAGCCCAGCCCTGGGACCATTCATAGTCCAGGGTCAGATTTACACAGACAACAGCTGTACAGTGCTCTAAAACGTATTGCTGTTTGCATAAAAAGTTTTGGACACCTATGTACAATGTTTGGAAATGTAATGCTTGACACTGGAGGTCAATCTCTAAACATGACCGTGGTCCAGGTTTGATTGGAGCCTATATAATTATAGCCAAACAGGTGTTCCAAGCTGCATGGGTCTGCTGAGCTGTCACTGGCCCCCTGCCTCACCTGCAACTCTGTTTTACATATAGATTGAATTACCTGGGACAGTGGTGCCCTATGCAAATATATATTATGCTAATGGTGTGCAACATCACACGCTCCTCGGCACAGATGTGTGCCTCACTGAAAGCCTAAATGACACTAAACTAAAAGAACAATGCAATGATTAAAACAGTGAACTAAACTTTATATAAGAAAATACAAAACTGTCTAAAAAAACAAAGAAAAGTTGAAGGATGAGGTATTCCTGCTTTGAGTCTGCAAACAGAGCAAGACAGACCCAGACAGGCTGGATATGCTCAGCTTAGCTACGGGCCACAGCACTATGGGAGATGAGATCATGACGGTCCACACAGGGGACCTCTCTCAGACAACAGGTGCAAAGACAGACAACAGCTAAAAACGGAGAACTAATGAAGAATGCATACAGGCTTGGACTAAATATCTAACTTTAACAAAAATTTAAATTGTTTATTTGTTATACTGTAGCCGTTTCAGGTTATGACTCTTGCTTTGAGGATTATAAACTTCATTTGTCTACATTTCATCAGCTATTAATAGTAACAGAACAGTTGACAAAAACTATGCGACTAAATAGTGACATTGTAAAACTTTTTTATGTTATTGCAATTAGAAACCCACTGGCAATAAAACTAAAGTATAAAAATACTAAAGGCTGCCAGACATTATGTAATGGTTGTAGTGATTCTTAGGTAGGTACTGTATTTTTTGATTTTTTTGTTTTGTATTTTAAGGCATAATATTAAATTGTGCATGAATTTAATTAAATTGGCACAGAAAATGGTCACAATTTTAAACAATGAATGCCAAGGTACCAGAGGTGAATGGGCACTGTGCACTAATGAGGAATTACTGAGACAACTATGTCATAAACAAGAGAATAATTTAAAATATATGTTACAAATGGAAGATAATCAGGCCATACAAAAGAGATAAGGCACATAAAGTAAGGACATAAACGTTTATTCAGATGGGGTGCCATTGTGAATTTATGAGCGAGCAGACAATGTATGTACAAGTTGAATGTGTTGCCAGTTCAGCTTCACCATCAGAGACAAAAGAGGCAACCAACTACACAAGAGTTGCAGGGAGAGAGGCCATCATTAGCTGAATGCCAGGCCCGGGCTAATGAAGGCTGAACTGGAGCACAGAACAGAGCACTGGGGAGCTGAGCTTGCTTTTACCCAACATTTTCTGGGAGCAGAGGGTGACGCATTCCCGCAGACTGCTATTCTTGTCTGATTGGAGTGGTCTGAAGCACCAGGCGCATTGTTCTGCTGTTTAGAGGGATGATGGTGGTTTGTGGAGCAGGAGGGGTGCAGGGCAGACCTCAAAGGAGAAGTTTGTGCCATAGGGGATCAGGTTGCAAGGTTGAGGGTCACAATCTCTGGCCTTTTTCAGGGGTTGCATTCCTCAGGCAGAGCTAATTTAAAGCACATCTGTTGCTCTTGTTTCCACCACTCAGCCTTTGGCACATCTCTTTTTAACACTTCTATCAAACACAATTTTCTTGTCTATCTACTTCTATTGACCTGGGTCAAATTACAAATAAACTGACATTCAGAACAACCAATCAACTGAATCCATTCTTTATCAAGATGAGATATGCACATTTCATTAGAAGAAAAATAAATGTAACTGCTGGATTAGTTGAGTAATAATTCAATAATCATAATCAAGAGTAAAAAGTATTGTGATTGATTTGCAGCACTGATTTTCTCCAACCCAGTCTGTGACGTGCCAATAACCATTACCTCCACATCGAGTTATGTTTAGGCATTAAGGACATTTGGGTAAAGATTAGATAAGAATAGTTATGTCTACAATGTTACATATGTATTCATATTTATTGTATTAATGACAATATTCTTGGGAGTCATTTAAGTTCTTAGACTGGACTGGTGCAGACCTGCTAAATATGTCTAAACTTTTGTTCCAAATCGTCCACTGTGTAGGCTTGTCTGTAATTGGAACAGCTACAATACCTGGGGAGATTATTAGGCCTTGGAACAGAGGTCTCTGAAGAATTTTTTTTTTCTTGCTTCTTTTTTCTTGCCTCCAGTCTTTGATGTCTTACCAAGAAGACTGACCAAAGATGCCAAAACCACCTCCTGAATTCACATAATGTGCACAAGTTCCAACTACTACAACAACACAGAGTAATGACCACACACAAGGAAAGAACTGCCTCCCAGTGTCCCAATTCTTGAAGCTACATCCTCTCTAAACTGGCAATAACAATACATGTGCACTATGCAATGAATATGTAATTAACACAGTAATGGAATGCTGAATGTGATTATACTATACACATGTCTAAAATGTATTTTTTTTCTTTTTAGACATCACACGCATGACAGATCAAGTATTACTTAACACACAACCAACCCTTGTTGAGATCCCAATCATCTTCATGAAGCTGTGCCCTTCTAGAAGGACGTACTGAATGTGCCTAAATGTCTAGCACCACTAAAAAGTGCAGTTAAACCAGACCATTTTTTCTACCTCTAATGGAGCCATTTTTATAATATCTTGACTGAGTTTCATCAATTAGATTAGGTGATTAATAAGGGTGTCTACAAACCAATTTGCATCTGATTTTGCAACATAGACAGCACATAGAAGCCAGAATTCTGATTCACCAAAAGAACCACAGTGCAAATATTAGAATTTTTTTTTTTTTGTCTATCATCATTGTGTGCTTTGTAACATTAGAACATGAATGATAACCCTTTATTTAACATTACTCAAGCAACTATTCAAGAAAGTTTGACACTATTAAGCAGTGAGTCAAGTTGAGTTTTACATTTACCAAATATCCATAAAGGGGTAGGTTGTAGGTTCAATGACTAGATGACCTGAACTGTGTAGGATTCTGGCTGCTCAACAGGGTCCATTGGTAATTGATTTAGCTGAGGCCAGAGAACCAGTTGGCTGTCCACTCAGATGCTGCTCAAGCGGTGAACCAGGTCAAAAAATCACCAATAAAAAGGTTGTAGGTCAAGCTGCTTGGAGCTGACCACGTGAAACATATCCACTGAGTACATGCTGGACTTTATAGAAAGCTAAGAACAATAATCAATAATACAGAGCTGCTATTTATAAAAATCGGATGAGTAATGCTTTAAACAACCCATTCACATGACCCATCAATTAACAGGCCTGTTTGAGCAAGGCACTGCTGTTTTGGCAATTTGTAAGAGCTTGTTTGTAATTTCTCACAATAAAAGCCCAGGCCTGAGCTGCTACCACATACTTTTCATAGCTGAAACCTGAAAGCATTATTATTCCAACTAAACAATAACCAAATGGATCAAAATGTTTTCATCCCAAACCCTCTCACTAGATCACAGATGTCGCTTTAAAGTGGCTAACGAAGCCTTAAAACAACGGCGAAAACACTCAAAAGGCTCCCCTGACAGCGTTCATGATTGATTTTTTTATTTGTCCTAGATATTTCATGAATTTCTGTGTCTTCAAATGATTAAACAATAGTCTCCTCTGTCTGCATTTCTTTGTGTTTTCTCTAGCTTAGTTTTTTTTTTTTTTTTACTTTGGGCATGTTTACACAGCTCGCTTTGGCAAGAGATGACAACAAAAAGATTACATCCTCCCAATTTCTGTTTGATAAAATGTTTTAATTTAACTTCCCTGATTAGAAAAGCGTCAGGGTGATAAATATATGTGGCTTCTTTGACACAAGAGTAATTTACATGCGGATATTAATAGATTCATCATCCAGGCTTAAGCACATCAATTATGAAAGGCCCGTAACCTGAGAAAAGTTTAAAAAAGGCCCCATTGAAATGTTGATGAGAAATATAATTACTGCAAGTACAGCTCAGGCAAAACAAACACATTAACAATAGGTAATAAACAGTGAATAATGAAATCAAATTAGGTATGAATAAATATGCTTATTTATGGATAGAATGTTTCATAAGCACTCAGGAATAATTAGTGGGCGTTTCGATTTATAATACATGGGGCACAGGGGAAAAAAGTGTGTTCATCTTGTATTTACAACTGTGTCCATGGCTGCTATTTTTATTCTCATATCAACTCACCCTAACAAGAAGTTATTTTAAGTTTGGTTTGTAATAAATTTTATATCTCACTTATATTTTATCTGAGAAAAGCAGCAGACTTTGTCCATCTATCAGCATTCAAGGGTTTAACGATCCGATTATGACAGTCAACAGAAAGTCCATAGTGCTTAATTTATGTTATCCATCGAGGCCTTCTAAAGACTTCTAAAGACGCTGTAACATGAAGATTTACATTTCAAAAGCATGTCTCTTTAAACCACGTTTAACCCTGAAACCCTAAAAAAGCAAGCCAGCAAATCCATCCTCCCCCTCCTTGCATTCCTGGCAGTAAATGAATATACCGCAGCAGCACCTGAGTAAATTTGGTAAAGTTGAGACCTGCCAGACAAAGAGAACTGTTATAAGGATTAGGTATGTTTGTAGAGAAAACAAAAATGCACCAAGAGGAAACATCTGTGCCAAAAAGGCTGACCTCCTAAACATGTGGGGCAGTGGCTCCAGCAGCGCAGTGCACTACTTAGGGGCCCATGTGGTGCATTCGAGCCAGAATCCCATAGGGAGAAGTGGTTGGCCTTGGACCTCAGGGAAAACCTCCATGAAGGTTATTGGATGTCTGAAGCGTGGAGGAAATGGGAATGGGAATAACAAGCCATCTGCATACAGTGAAAAACTCCCAGTGACACACAGTATTTTTTTTATTTAGACTAAATCACCATTCACTTTTAGACTGTGGTGATGGTGCAAAGGTTTGGCCAACTTGTCCCTGTCATTTTCCTTTTTGTGGCTGCAGTAATGATCTTACAGTATGATCTGGTACAAACACATGAAATTCCGTTAAAAGACCCATTAATGTAGCTTTAATGGTACGAATGACACAGGGTCTCCAAGAACAGACAAAACAATGTTGGAATTCTATAAATATTTGAGACACAAAAATATAATTCAAAAAGGCCATGTATTTAGTATACAGTATTGCTTAATTTTGTCTTAACACCATCAAGTTCCTTATGGTAAAGACAGACATAAGGTACAAAACTATAATGTTCTGAAATTTAGACACAAAAACATTTTTAAAAAGCTTTTTCATGGAAATAAAGGAATGAACAGTAGACACAAGGAATGGATAATTGGATTAAAATATGAGAACATGAGTTGTGGGTTTAATGGAATGACACAGTTGACGGCTGTGAGTCTGGAATTCTTCGCCTTTGAAAGAAGTCACGCAGACTTTGAGTAAGATGAGAAGACCATTGTGACCACGATTATGGAGCGGCATTGGGGGAAGCAGATCACACACATTATAATGCCCCAGCTGTTGTGACAGGAATAGGCTGCGAAGGATGAAAGCAGGCTGCTGTAGGTTCCATGAAGGCGCCATACCCCCCTCCCAAAGCCCCCATCCCATTCCCCTTACCATTCCATCCATTCTGTCTTAATGCCCAGTTGGCACATGATGTCACATGGGGCCTAAGGTTGAGTCTCATTAAACAGAACAGAAAGGTCCCGAGGGATGACAACACTACATCCCATGGGTTTACTCTTGCGACATACATTGGACATCTCAATGCCTTTTACACAACAGTCAATCTGTGTTAATATTGTGCTTTTCCAACTTTTTCCACTTAAGCACAAATAAAGGACAACAATAATGCATTATGTATTGGTATAAGGTAAAAATGTTATATTTGTTTTATTTAAACATGTTTTTTGGAAGCATTACATGAAAAGATTATAATTGGATAGCTCAAGTTGCTCATCTATAAGGCACTTCCTCGCCTCGTACTGTTAGACCAGTAACCTACTTAGAAAAAAGGATTTTGAATAAACTGAGCCCATAAGAACATTAAAATCGCCAAGTTGCCAAGGAAATTGTACCCCGCCAGAGAAGATTACATTGGAGGGATCGGTGCAAAGAAAAATAAAATGGCACCCAGTCGTGGGAATGTTTTGGAAAAATAATACATTGAGAATAAGTGATTTCTGTCTCGTGTAAATTCCAGGTGACAGGAGCTCATTTGGTTCCCTGCAGCCAATGAATCCATAATGCCTCTCACGTACACTTCTAGATGTCAAGAGCGTGTGGGGGGAATAACTGAGCCAATTTCAGCCAATAGTACCCTCCTGCAGACACGGTCTCTATCTCTACCTATCCTCAAACAGACACCCGCCACAACCACAGCTTCTGCCAATTCTTATTCCCCTTCAAAAAAAAAGTGTTGGCATACTCTTTAATCCCTTTTTGGAACAGAGTGACATTTACAAGTCAAGTTATAAGGGACTTTTATCTACCGAGGCATAGAGAAAGTCGACACGCTAATTCGTGCTAGTTTATGAAAGTTGTCTCTGCTGTCGGGTGCTGTCTGTATGCTTGTCTTCATGGAGACTTTACTGGAAAGCGCTCCGGGAGAGGGGTGGTGCAAAAAAAAGATGAAACCTTAAGTTCAGATGTCAAGCATTTTCTAGGATAGGAATACAGGGACAGAGTTTTCTCTTTTTGCATTATCAGTCAATGCCTCCTTGTTTTCTTATGTGTGACACTTTTTCATTTGTGAGACATGTATGGCCTCCATTTCTGTGGCTCTTCCTCTTTTGCATGAATGAGCTTGCAGCTTGTACAACTCAGCATGCACCTCTACTGAATGTGTATTCAATTGATTGTAAGGAAGTCATCGGTGAAATTAGAGGCGAGTCATGTGCATACATGTGCATTGAAAAAAAAAATATGTCGAAGCATCTCATCTGTCCCAGAGAGCTCTGTGCATCTCCGGGGATGTGCTTGCTCCACTCAAGCTTGCTCTCTTTTCAACACAACCAAAGCAAATGTGCCTGTCACTCCTGATCTCATTCCAGCAAAGGGGAGCTTGCTTTTCTTTGATATACTGTTGTACTTAAAATCCCCCCCTTAAATACCTTTGACCAGGGAGTCACAAAAACAGGGCCAATGACATGCAGCGAGGCCACTTAAGTAGGAGCTTTCTTAAGTCTAGGGGCTAAAAAAATACAGAGCAGGAATAGAGGTCGGGGGTATTGATGCACAGCTGCTTTATATTCTGCAGGGTGAGGTTTAACATAACATCTAAGATACAAAATATGAATGAGGATTAAAATGTTTAGATATCCAGTGTTGATTAATACTCTGAAAACAGGAGTAAGGTGTAGTGCAAAAGAAAGTGAACTCTTTCTGCCCACTGTATGCTAAGCAGAAGGAGCCACACCCAGTCCAGCGCCAGACAGCCAGTCTGCCCACACATTGTGGTTGAGCTGCCTGACTATATATGGAAATGAAATAGCAGGGTTGAGCCTTCACCCCCTTGTAAGGCCATTGGGAGCCAAGACCTCAAAACCTTAAAACAGCTTGTAAAAAGCCACTTCCTTAACATGATTATAATCAAGAACAATGCAACACAGCAAAAACACAAGAAATAAAGAAGCTATACTTAGCCACTGACACATTTGCAGCTCTTTTCTCCCTGTGACTTATTTCATATAATTGATATCTGATGATAGTCCCAGTCACATCTTTTTGAGCTGTGAAAATTTCTCATATTTTTTCTCTTTCAAAATCAAATCTCTGAAGAAAAAACATCTTTCTGTGTAGAGCTTCTGGTGTTATCAGGCATTATTGAGCTAATCGGCATATCCGCCACGTCAGCATATGCATTCAGTTTCTTAAATCAGTTTACAATGATGAACGGCCCTCATTTAGGCCTACAGCTGGTCCCGTGCTCAGCGCTGTCCCTGCGTTTTCACTTGTCTCCGCGGGTGAGGTTTAACGGTCTGTAGATTTGAAATGCCATCAGACTAAAGATGAGGGTTTATAAAAAGCAATAGTATGGACAGGACGGAGAATGGACTCGACTGAATAGAAGTAGTTTTGGTTTCTGGAAAAGTCAAGAGTATGTCAAGATAATGTCTCGACACACTCAAGACATATTTTCTTGAAATTCTCTTGAATTCATTCTCTTGAAAATGTCAAGAGTGCACCTGCAGCCTGTAAAATACCTCCAGGCCAAGTGGTGATAAAACAATAGAAAGAGTACTTAAGGTGTGGCTCAATGTCCTGCACAATTTCCCCAGAAATCCTTTAATGAAAATCTGTTTCATTATGCTTAGCTGCAGTAATATTCTAAAGAGTTATATTTGACTGTTTACAAACATCACAGAAAAATCCTGTTCAGGATGCCTTCCTGGCCCCATCAGGTGTGTCAGCGACCCTGCATGAATAATTATTACTAGTAATGGTTTTAGCCAGACAAGCCATAAGCCATCAAAACTTGGACTCACCTTTTTGCTTTTTTAAAGCTTTACAAATTCAAATTTTAGTTCAAAGTTTTTTGTTTGTTTGTTAAAATGTCCTCATGTGTACTGTTCCGTTTTGTTTGATGTCATTTAATGTTTTGTTATTGTATGTGGATGGAGATGATGCTGTGAAGAAGAATTTTCACAAAGGGACAAAAAAATGTCTAAAACCGTTTACTTTGAAATGCACTGAATGATGCTACTTATACAAAAGTGTTCAAAAACAGCAGTTGTAATGATGTATTGTCATGTAGAGAAGCCATCACACTGTCTTTTCAAAGCCATCGAGTCATCAAGTAATGTCTCCGGTTTTTAAAAGGCCCAAAACATATGACAGAATATAAGCCAACAAAAAAAACTAGACTTAACTCAACACTGTTGCGACCTTTGCATTTCATAAAGGAAATACTTTTGACAGTCATCTCATTTTATTGTGTTATGTTGGTGCTGCCGTCAGCTGTTTCCCTCAGCTGTTTATCTGTCAATAATGAGGCGCACAGCGTCCGCAATCACTGAGTCTCTGATTGTGTTTGTGCGAAACACAAGAGGTCTTTGTTGGAGGCATCAGATTGAATCACATTAGGGATTTTTATAAAAGCCTTTGACATCTGGACCAGTGTCAGCAGTCTTTGTGTTTCTAATTTGAGTAATGTGCGCCTACGCTGTTCTGAAATAGCAGAGATCACTGCCAGAAGGGTAATCTCATGTAAATTTCAATGTGATATGGGTGATACATGGAACTGGAAACACAACATTTAATAACTTAATTAAGTGTTGGGGATTTTCTTGTCTCCAAGCACCTGTTTAAGCCCAGAGATTATGTATTTTACAGTATATAACAACAATGGACAGGTTGGAATAACTGGTGTTTGCATCTTAATTAGATAAAACAAAGAGCACAGATTGCTTATTTTTCTTTTTTAAAAACACTGCAGCACTGGGAACACTGGGTCTATCCTTGTTTCACCGGACCAGATAAAACTGGCACCAACACCTCTGCACTTTAAAGCCTAGCACATCTTACACCTCTGTCGATCACTGTTGCACTAAGATGTGATAACACCGTTTCCATGTTACAGGGTCCAGTAAGTTTTTATTCCGGCTGTGTGCTTAATCGCTCAATGCGGCGGCTGGTGGGGTGTAAAGCCGTTTTATTGCCCCTGTGTCTCAGGCACAAGCCACTAATTGAAAGGTATCGTTTAATGCTGCATGGTTTGGCACTCAAGGGCTGGAAATATCTCCTTCAAACATTTTAACCCGTGTCAAGACAACAAGACTGCTGGGGCTGAGCCATTTTTTTTTCTTCAGGAAATTAATACTGCAGTTGATCAGTCAAATATGATGCAAGTGTGTATACAGAGGCAGTAATTCAAGTCAGTCATTCTGAGGACACAGTTGCTTTACAAGTACAGAGACTTTCCTTGTCACCTGCTAAGAACAAAGAGTTTTTTTTCCACAATCTTTTTGAAGATGAAAAGAACTCAAAGACACTGAGGTAGGAAGTGCAGGTTTTTTGTGAAGCGTCCTAGGTTACACCTTTGACTTATTGTGTTGCTTCATGTCTACCATTGTCACCTTTTGGATGTTATTTGATGTGAAAGTCTTGAGCTCCTTTCCAGTCATAACGTACCAAGCCTGTGCGAATTGTAGAAGCTGCCACTAAATGTAGCAATTAAATATAGTTGGACTTGACCAATTTATGCTGTATTTCTTTTATTATGAGCTTTTCATTTTTGTTCTTTCTGGAAGATAATTATTTGATTTTTCTATTGCTATGCCAGTTACAAAACCTGAAAGAGACCAGAAATTACCCATGGGTTGGGTTTCAACAGACCTTCATGTGGTCTGTCTTGAAGCATAAGAAACTGTGATTCAGACATCTTCAAAAAGCCCACAGAAACTGGACTTTCAGGAAATAACTGAAATTGGAGGAAAAACTCTGCATGAAGGCGGAAGAACGATTCAGGATTCAGTGGGAAACATGTGACCTATTCAATGATGATGACCACAGCAATGTATAAAAATAGGTTTGGCAGGACATGAAATTTCATTTACTTATGATGGTCCCATTTAAATCTATGAGACTGGAGATTCTTTGGATACACAAGGATGTCTGCACTAAATGTACAGTAAAAAATAAGGCGGCAATTAGCAGTGATAAAACAATGATGTCAGTACTCTTCAAATCATCTAATTAAATTTCCTATATGTATACATCCTGCACTTAATACCACATGGAAACTGGTGCTGCTTTGTACAAATGAAATCTTTTAAGCTTGGGGCTCCATTCATCAATCTTTCTTCTTAACAATATACTGTGAATGTAATTATTTTTCAAATGGGATTAAATAAATCTTGCCGCAATCTTCAGTGCTCTAATCTTGTTTCAATTTTAATTAAACAGGACTGAACTAAAGCCCCTTTCTGAGTTCTGCACAAAGCACTGCTGCTTGTACAGTGGTCTCCTCCAACACTTTTGATCCCTTTTTAATAAATGTTTTTACAGAGTCTAACAGCTGTACGGATGACACTGCTGGAGTCCATTGGTTACGTACAAGGCCATGTTCTTCTACACGGGTCTAATGGCTCAGAAACTATTGAATTTCTTTATGCAAATTAAGTCACAGCCAGTCTACGTCTACAGTGTCAAACTAACAGGTAGCATTTAAATTAACACATGGGGACATAAAGGTATTTTTACTTGTAGTGAAGTAAAGTTTCAAGTGTAGTGTAAAGATAAGGCACAGGTGTAACATTTAATTTATTCACCAAACTGTAACAGGTCTTAAAGAAGAGTTAATGTCTTGACTGATGTTTAACCAAATAACACTCTAAATGTGCCATCACAAAGAAAAGAAAAGAAAAAAAACATTTCCATCCACCCATCCATCCATCCATCCATCCATCTTCTACCGCTTATCCGGGGCCGGGTCGCGGGGGCAGCAGTCTAAGCAGAGACGCCCAGACTTCCCTCTCCCCAGACACTTCCTCCAGCTCTTCCGAGGGGATACCGAGGCGTTCCCAGGCCAGCCGAGAGACATAGTCCCTCCAGCGTGTCCTAGCTCTTCCCCGGGGTCTCCTCCCGGTGGGACATGCCCGAAACACCTCCCTAGGGAGGCATCCAGGAGGCATCTGAAACAGATGCCCGAGCCACCTCAGCTGGCTCCTTTCGATGTGGAGGAGCAGCGGCTCTACTTTGAGCTGCTCCCGAATGACCGAGCTCCTCACCTTATCTCTAAGGGAGCGCCCCGCCACCCTGCGGAGAAAGCTCATTTCGGTCACTTGTATCCGGGATCTTGTTCTTTCTGTCATGACCCAAAGTTCATGACCATAGGTAAGAGTAGGAACGTAGACTGACCGGTAAATCGAGAGCTTTGCCTTACAGCTCAGCTCCTTTTTCACCCCAACAGACCGGTACATCGACCGCATCACTGCAGAAGCTGCACCGATCCGTCTGTCAATCTCACGTTCCCTCCTACCCTCACTCGTGAACAAGACCCCAAGATACTTGAACTCCTCCACTTGAGGCAGGAGCTCTCCACCAACCTGGACCCAAACATTTCCAGTAAAGTAATATATGTTTTTTGAACTAACTACCCCAGAATGAATGTTTGCTAAGTTTGTGGTCTTCCACATCAATGTTCTGGGTCTTACGTCAACTGCCCTAACCTATTCTTTGTCTTGAAGAAAAAAAGAATTAAAAATTCACTGACTGTGTGTCGCTGAGACACATTCATTCATTAATTTTCTGTTCAAACCATAGCATCCTGCTGCAGGAGACAAAGCAGCACCATCTTAAGATGACAAGAACTTTTGACAGACAAAAGAACATTTCTGATTGGTTGTGAAGCTGCTGTATGTTGTTGGGCCGCCTCATCCATAAACAAATATGTGCTCCATTTTAAGATGCAAGATGTGAGGGGAACTGCTGCTGAGTGCGAAAGCACAATGGGAGCACTTTGCAACAAAGGACTGATCTTGAGATTGTCTCCAGAGAACTACCACTCCATCCAGCCTTTTTCAAACTCACTTGTGCTCCCGCATGCTGTAGCAAGGGAAGTTTAACAGAGCTTTAAGTACATACAATGCTATACTGCATCATTAAAAATAAGCAAGTTTTCATCAAAGCTTTGTTTTTACTATTGTGGCACATGTTGTAACAGAAGAACCTGTTTACCCTTTATAAGTCATGAGTTACTAAACACACAATTATGCATATTAAAGTCGTGTAACAATTCTCATTCACACCAGTATTATCACACATGTTTTAAATTCTCTGTTTGAACTGTGGTCACATTTAATCAGAAACAACGTAGGGGTCTATAGTATATGCCCAATGGAACAGCACTAGACACTAAAGGTGTCCAAAGAAGAGTCACACTTACAAATAGCATGCCAGCTTTAGACCTTTTTAGCTTATTTCACAAGTCAACCATAAAAAGGCTAGCTAGATACATATTCAAATGTCAGCACTTCAAGGAATTTATCTCATGATAGCAAAGAGATTTTATTATAATCTTTTTCTGTGAAAATAAGTTAAATAGTGCTGCCTTTTTCATGGTGATGAATGGGTTTGGGCACAAGCTCAAGGTTTCCATCACTTGAGAAAATAATAAAAGACAGAAAGGAAGTTACTTGTAACTCAAGCTGAAAGCCAATGACAGGCAGAATATCGTTGGCCAAATTGTGGAACCTCACTTTGTCAAGCTTGATCAATCCAGAAAATTCTCCAGTAGCCGTCGATCAATAACACATAATAAGCAGAACAACATTGCTACAAATATGTCATGTGAAGATATGGTTATGATAATTTTCACTCTGTAATTAGGGCTCTTTGGGAATGCATTTGGCCAAATGTCCAGTTACAATTTTTCTGCAGATACCAACTAAGCTCACAGGATTGAAGGGCTTACTTATATAGGTATTTGAAATGCCAACTGGAGAGCTCTATTTTAGACCCTTTGTGGTTTGTTTTTACTTAAATTTACAGTGTTTTGTGGTAATTTAAATTAATTACTCCTGCATTACTTAAAAGAAAATGCAAAGAAAATGAACTTAGTCATGAGGTGAGAAGGAGCAAATATTCCATTTATTTTCTGCCTAAATCTCTGCAGACAGTCCCAAAGTCTCTTTTTTGGCATTTCCTAAAATGATTAGCTTTTGGGAGGGATTAATATAATTAATATAAGTAGAGTCTAATCATAAATTATTAAAGGAGACACCAGTTGGTTAAGCGACAATATAATTTAACTTAAAATGAAAGTCTAACACTATGAACATTTACACCTATATTTAGCCTTGCATTTACTTCATAAATTTGGCATATGCTAACAAAGGCACACACATTTTTGAAGGTGGAATAGATTTGATTTAGTACCTGGGATGAACCAGTTGAATGAAAAATACTATTTTAAGAATCAGTACATATACACAAATTACATTTACTTATACTGATAAACACTGATAACTTGGAATGCAGAAGATGCCATTAAAACAGAGGCCTACTGAAAACTTCTGCAGTATGGATGTTTCCATCACTCTAAACACCAAAAGGTTCCAAGATTAAACACGAAATATTGAGCACTTAATGTATTCCTCACATCAGTCCAATCCATATGGAAGTCAGAGTTTCTCTGCCATCTTAATTCTCAGTGGATATTAGGAGAAGTAGAACGCGGCAACCACCACTCTAACGGAGTACGAACAACACTTCCTCACAAATTGAATGTCTTTATGTAATATTCCCCAAAAATGCTTAGTAGCTTTACATCCCATTTAAACACACATCTTCTTAACATCCTTATCCTAGTGCAAAGTGATGGGTTATGTAGGAAGTGAGGTTGTAATATAATGTAACGTATAGTATCTTGAAGACTGGCTTGGTAGTGAGGGTCTATACAAACAGGAAGGGTGCTCAAACATCTTTGTCATTCTGTTTACTTCAGCGGATGTACACAGCCATGTTTTATATATGAAAATGCAGCACTGAATATCGCACCCTCAGGCAGGTACAAGAGTAGATACTGAGGTTGGACTTTTAGAGCTCCCTAACAAGCCTCCCTAATCCCTGTGATCCCACCTATTCTTCCTCAGTCAGCTGTTTTCAATGCTTTGCTGACAGCCCTTATAGAGCAGTGGCCTGATTTCGGCTTTTTTCTCTATATGTCTTTCTCTGTAGACCTTTTTCTCACAGGTTATCAGCTTATGTAAAGCCAGTCAGAACAGTAACCTGTGACAGCTTACATTGACTGCTTAAACCCTCTGGTCATGAACTAAGAGCTCTCTGAGGAGTCACACTGCTCCAGGTGCAGTATCTTTGTTCATTCTCATCTGCATCTGAATTTGGTCAAATACAATGCTGTAAATGTGTCAGAACCAAAGAGGATTGGGTCTTTGCTACAACAGCCAGAACATGCTAAAGTGAATTATCTGAAATAGGAAAAACAGACTAATACATTCTGTGAGTTCCCTTGAGTTAGATATAAAAAACAAAGCAGAGCACACCAGGTGTTGGCTGGGGAGAGGCAAAGAGTTGAGAAATAGATGAAGGCAACCACAGAGAGGTTTGCAAGCTCTAAGAAAACTTCAGGCTTAACCCTCGGCCCATCTTTAATTGGCAGGCCAGTGTGCGCTTGGATGACCACCAAGCAAGACCAGCAGAGATGACCAGAGGGGAGAATGGGCATGCCTCCACATCACCACATGGCACTAGCTCACTCCCAAACCATCATCTTGTAACCCTCTTCCTTAGTCTTCCCACTATCCCACAGGCAATTCCATCTGCTTCTGTTGTTCTTGTGCTCTCATTAAGGAGGTCTGGCTGGGGCAGCAGCACCGCAGAACACACCCAGACAAGACAGGTGCCAGGGCCCGCCAATACGCCATACATGGCAATGCATCTCTTTGACCCAGTAGGGCAGTATCCAAGTCCAAAAGGCCTCAGGTTACAGCAGCTCTGCTATGAGCCAGATACTTCATCTTTCCCACTAGGTCGACCTTGAAGAGAAGCCCTAACACACTGAACCCTTCACAAAATAACAAAGACATACCCACAGTTTACAAATATGCTTGAACTAAGCACCTTGACAGTTTTAATCAAATCACAAGGTGCAAGGTTTTTACAGAAACACAGGGACTGCTGCTTTATAAAGTGACATTTTTTGCTTAAATTTCCATGCTAGGGAAAAAAGCCTGAATCTGATGATCAAATGACTCAGATTGTATGGTGGTGCCAGAAATATGCTTTATTTCAAAGTGTAATTACAAAGTACCTATTTTAAGTTACCTTGGATATGACGTTGCTTGTCTGAAGAGTGTTAATGAACACCCCTCACCTACATTTCTTTTTAGCACTTTCCAAAACATGCTTTGGGTGGAGTGGAGTTCAAGTTACATTTTAAAGCATCCTTTTCCATCCTAATACTTTGAGCACAAAAGCAATACTTAGTTCACTGTATTATATTACCAATGTGTGGTAAAGCTTTGAAGGATTTAAACAAAAGGGCCAGTGTTAAAGAATGTAATGGGCCTTAAATACATTTACTGAAATGAACTTGACCAGCTTTATCCAAAGTAAACAGAACGAAAACCACTGGTGTAACTTCCTACTTTCTCCACACCCTGAGGAGTCAGTGTGTACATTCCCCAGCCACAAACAGCTCTACAGTGCAGGGCTTGGTGACCATCTATTATCAAGTGTTTATTTAACTCCAGGGAAGCAGACAAAACAGGACGTCAGCAAAGAAATGTTTATAATAGTATGTTTAGATTTGAACAACTGAGGAAAAGAGACAGTTAGGTGACGCTAAACAAGCCCTGAGGTCTTGTGAAGGTCTGATGGGGGTCTGTTAGGGGTCAGATCACTCACTTATTTCTCAATATGTGCTGACTGTGTGCAACAGTTTGGGTGTTTACTTGTTTACAACAGATGATTCAACACGGGAAGTCCATTAGGTGAACGACAAACAGGTGTTTTAATGCCACTTTGTCTTTGACTGGGTGAAGGCGATCGACCAGGGGTGTCCTGGAAGTGGTCAGGCTGAGACCACCCACCAACTTAACCCTCTGTTATTGGACATATTCCCAGAAAAGATTCATCTTGTCCTAATGACTGGAAATGAGAGTTGTGATGCCTTCTTTCATGTAGGTCTAACTTTATAGACGCTGTGAAACCATTAAAGGCCAAGGATGTAGCAGAGGCAGACTGGGTAAACAGTGTAACATATACAGTTCATGCAGTGTTTTAAGCATAATCCTGGCTCATACCACAAGACCTTTTGCAGAGGGCGATGATATACAACCCACTACTGACCTTATTCCAGGGTCCTGAAGAATGTTTAAATAACTGACATTATCTGGACTAATTTACATACCTAATAATTGATGCAGCTGTAATAAAACACAATATTTAAATAAGAAGCGCTGACAGCTTCAGAGCTGCGTGTTCTGATTCGAACCAAGGGTGCATAATTATTCGATTGTTTCTCGTGAGGAGATTTGTGTTCCTTTTTTCCCTACTGGTTTTGCATTTGTTAAATGTATCTAAGACTAATGGCGATGCTTAGCTGTACTTCTTCCACTGAATGAATAACAATATTAATCAGTCATGCTTTGTTCTTGTGCACTATATACTAACAAAGTTCAGCTAGCTTACCTGACCCTTTTATCAGCTGAACACAATACCTTATCTAATTTTAATCTGTGTGCTGTTCTTTATGTAAATTAATTAGACTAGAATATCTTATTCAGAATATAATAAAAGTAAGGTTTTATTACACTTTGTTGAATTTTGACAAATTCCCTCTCAACTCAGCAGTCGTCGGGGTCACTTCAAAGCCCTACTTCCAAAATCAGAGGAAGAAACAAAAAGGATTTGTGTGAATCCTCTTTAGGGCATGACTGTGAGAAGGAGCTTAAGTTTGATCGTTGAGGAGAGGCATGAATTATAACAGCAGCTCCTTGTCCCTCATGTAGCTTTCCCAATATCTTGTTTCAATTAGCAAGTGGGAGTCTAGTCGACGGCATCTGTGTAAATCCACAACTACTTAACCATGACTCTTCAAAGAGCAAGAGTTGATTAATAGGAAGTCTCCTGTTCTGTTCAGTTTTTTTCTTATTTGTGCCCCCATGTCATTTGCTCTTCTTTTTTATCCATTTTGTCTTTTGAAATTGCTTCCCATTAGTGGTTGAGTAGAGGGGTGTTAAGACAGTTCAAGGTTACAATAAAACATTTCATTTAACAGACAACACATAAGAGCAGTCTGACCCAGATATGGTTTACAGTTCAGTCCACAATGTGATTTTGCTTCAAGGTTCTGTTGTGTGGTTGACCCTGCAGTGCCATAGACATTAGATATTAGAAAGTAGATAGTGATATCCATCAAACAAAACTATTTAAAATACTGAATATAGCCAATTCTGGAGGGATTTCTTTAAGCAAAACTACATACATGAAGTATCAACTCGTTTTCACTCCCATTGTCTGCTGCAGCATCATCTCCATCATCCTCTACTGATGCTGAAGCCATCATTGAGGTAAAGACAATTCAATTTAAACCATCCAAGATGCTTTAGAAATTCAAAATGCAAATATGCAGGAGACCCGGTTCGAGTCTGGCTGCCCAATGTTGTTCCTCCCTCTCTCACAATGTTTCCTGTCGACCTACTGTCTGCTCTCAAATAAAGGCAAAAAGGCCAATAAAATCTTCTCTAAAAATACGTTACAGTATTACAGTACATTTTCTTGTGAAGATGCAGTGTCATATGTAAATGTAAAATGCAGAAGTTAATATCACAGTAAGCATGCAGATGAAAAACCTTAGTATTATAGAATTGTCTGTAGGTAACTGTAATTGTTTCAAAAAGATAAGTAGTAAATAAAATGTCTGGGACTATAGATAGAGAAACCAAATAAGTGCCAAAGGATGAAGGAGGTGTAACCCAGTGCTGTGTATGCGTAAAGATATTATACTATCACTATATACTATAGTATACACTATAGGGAGCCTGGTCCACATTAGAGTAGCAGAAGGGCACTATCAGCAACAGTAAAGGTCTAAGGGTTCCTGTGACCAAACATTCTTTATCCAAACACACAAGATCTTAGGCACACGTGTGAATGTGTGCTTAAGTCTTGTTAAACACCAACTGTGAAAGAACCATCCTCATTTAAGCATTTCCCCTCGCAGCATTGGTGATGCTGTCTATGTCTCCCCTAGGGCTATGATACAAGTGTTCATACATTTTTCATACCTGTTAGACAGACGCAGAATGTGCCCTATACAAGAAACTTCTATAGACAGCCCATTGTATTCTCAAGCATCACTGAGGTTTTGTCATTATGGGGTAAAAAGAAAAGACAATAGCTGACTGATAAGAGAGAAACAGAAAAAAGCAAGAGGGAAAGGAGGTACTGAGAGTATAAAATGAGAGCAGATGATAGTGGGATATGAGGTAGGGGGAATAGGAGGATGACGGAGGGGAAAAGAAATACGCCTGTGGCAGAGAGAAAAAGGAAACCAAACCAGCTCATTACTGACCCAAGAAGTCAAAAAGCAAAGAAATTCAGGCAGACTATCAAATGAATATTGAGAATTTGGGTACAATTGTACTCTAGCGCATTGTCGTTATTGCGATTTCATCACATTGTGTCAGCAGCATATTTTGGAGTCGCTGGCTGTTCTCGGTCAGCTGAGCACGTCCTGTAGTAGGATGTAGGGTTCTTTAATGAGCAGCAGGCCGTTAAAAAAGCATGCAAGCTCCTAAATACTACAACATAGGAAAACATGAAACACAAACTTTCATTCATGCACACTGGAAAGCACTAAATGTTTTCTGTTGTTTTCTACCTTTGTTTTTTTTTTATTTTTCATCTGCTTTTGTGCCACAAACCTGTTATTCTCACAATCTGCCTATCTATCCTCTCATCTTCTCCATCCTGGCTCCAACATAACAAGCTCGCTGAGTTCCACTCTGCTGTGTACCAGCGGTGTCTTGTTTTTCATGGGGTGACAAATTAGCCCAGCAGAGAGCCACGCTGCCACTGCTGAGCAGTAAACAACAAGATCATCTAAGTAGAAAAATACAGGATTTGGAGCTGTAAAGGATTCTCCTGTGTAAGGATCTTCCACTGTCACTGCCACCTCGTTCGGCCCCAAGGAGCCAGCCCGCTGCTTCCACATGGCCAGTGCCCAGTAAGCACTGCCACGGTGCAATGAGCCTCAGCTTAACACCATCTCAGATACTGGCAGCGGGATAGGAGCCGCAGAGGGAAATGGAGCAGAATGGTGACTATAGGGAAGCCAAAATGACAAGTCAACGGGCCAGTGTGGGTGGTGGGTAATGAAACAGCCATATATTTTGTTGATTGTGAGGAAAATTGAAACAATTTGTAACACATGACTTGAGCGATGACTGCACAACATTCAGTAGCTGTCTCAACACAAAACTAAGCAGACCAGAAATACCCCAATATTAACATCAAAAAGATTGAAATATGCAAGACTGTGCAGTGTTCTGACTTCCTCGATAGCCAGCCTGTTAAGATAATATATTAAAAAGGGCCACTTTTCTCATAAATGTTGAGTTAATTAAATCCAATGATATTAACAAAACTCTGAGGCCACCAAACCATTCAGCAAGAGCAAAAGTTATCCCTCCACTTGACATTCAAAAAGAAAAAAATATGAAAAATCTATTCAGTCGTTCAACTAATGAAAGCCCTATTATGACTCTAGGCAAAACTATGCCACTTCTGTTTTATTTGAATTTATATAAATCCATTTCTTAAGCTCATCTATGAGCGCATAGGGCCAACAGTATATTATTGAGCATACAAACATCCCATGCACATGTTTCTTATAGAAGCTTACAGATTACATAAACCAAACAATAATCAGTAAACAAAAGCCTATTTCAAAAAGATCTAGTGGGACTCCCCTGAGGAAAGGGCAATATATTTTTGCAAAGTTGGCTTTCCAGCATTCTTGTGTTTTAATGGTAAAACCTTAAATATAGAGAAATGGTGGTCCCCTTATATATATATATATATATATATATATATATATATATATATATATATATATATATATATATATATATATATATATATATATATATATATGAAAGACCAAGTACACTCATGGGCAAGTTCAGAGCAGTGCCTACAATTAGGATCATCAGATCAAGCACCAACACTTACATCCAGTAGTTATTCCACATGGCCTGGCTCAAGGAAGGATAAATTAGGCCCTAGAGCCATTTGTCATGTGTGACCCAGTCAGGCGTAATCAGGGCCTAATTCAACAGAGATACCACCACTGAGGCTAAAGCCCAGCCCTCATTAATCATTAGAACATCAGCTACAGCTCAAGCCTTTAGTCTTTATTAATGGTAGCCCACTTTAACTCCCTGTGTTTGTGGTCAAGCACGATGTGGCAAAGATCCAAACCCCGGTCACCTAGTGGCACTGATCTCGTACACATGAAGTGTGTAGCAAAGCAACAGGGGCCAGTTATAGCCATGTGACTTGTACTCTAGCTATTAATGAACACAAATGCTTTCTATTAATTTTATTTTGAGGCACATAGCGCTGGCGTCCTTAATACGGCTAATCCACTATAGCGAGACGCTATCTCTCAGATAAAGCATTAGCTAAATATAGAGAAGGAAAATTACTTAGAAATGCAAGCTGTGGATTTATTATGCAGCAAAGACATCATTGACACAGATTTCATGTGTTTAAAGAGGCTTTTTTTTCTTTGCATTTTTTCTTGGCTTTACAGGGAAATACTACAATTAGTAGTATTCCTAAGACAAACTTGACAAAGTGCATTGTATTTAACATGGCATGTTATGGAATGACGCAGCAGGCATCAACATTTAATACTGGCCCAGAAAGAATCATATCAAAACTTTTGATTTGGAGCATTTCTATTAATACTGTAGTCATTCTTTACCTTCAGTAGAAAAAGCTTCTAATTTAGGTTTAATAAACACCATTCATGCACAGTTTTTATTTATGTTTCACAAAAATGCAAAAACTAAAGTTTAAAGTTATCATTTTGGCTTCCCACTAGATTATGAAAATATGTACAGCATATTGCAATGCACACTGCCTACTACCATTCCAGAGAAAGGACTGATAGTTTAGCCATTTTTTGGGATTTATAAATATGATATTAAACCTATTGTCATGTGGAAACTGAAACGTTACAGCAGGCCATTCATGCACCTCTACAATTTGCTTTATAAACTAGTTGTTAAGCATGCTACTATAATACCCAAAGTCAGTCTGTGCAGCGCTATCAGTAATCTCTGTGAATGAATGGTTTGGCAGCTGCTATAAAACACAGGTGTTAAAGAATTCAAATTTTTGTTCTCTTTCTATCCACAGAAAAATAACTGCATTTCATTTCATTATTATTTGGCAAGGTGAATCATTTTTAAACCAAGCCATGTTTTACAGGCCTGACTGTTCTTCTCAGTTCCTGTTGCGCTAATGATTATTTATGCTCTTCTATTAATTTTCAATTTTTATTGTACAATGCAACTAAAGAGCAATGTTTATCATATTTGCAATGGAGTGAGGTAAACCAGGCTTCCTCTTACTGTGAGCAGAGAGCAATTGGGAAGTAGCAAATAGAAAACCTGGAGTAGCCTAGAGCAGAGTGATTACAGAGTGATTTGAGCGTGGAGCTGAAATTGCCGCTGTTCCATTTTGTTCACATATAAAGCTGTGTATACAAGTTTGTGTATTTCAGGGCAGCAGCACATAAAACAACTGCTTCGGTTTCATTTGAGAGTTTCCAATCATCCCTTTTATTGTGAGAGTCTCTCTTAAAATACAGGTTTGGGGTTAGTTTTGGCCCCATCCATTTCAGGGGTCAACTGGGATGGCATTTGAGGAGAAAACAGAAATCTTTGGTTTCCAAACTGCTGCAAACATGCCAACAACTTAAACAAGGGGTCACAGAACCACACCATACAGTTATGAGTATTTATTTTTATTTTTACATAAGAATGCAGGAAAGAGAAAATTACCTTGATGAGACATTTTAGCATGTGCCTTTTTTATATCTAAATGTCCTTAATTGAGGCAGTCTTGTGTTAGTGCTTATTGTGAAAGGGCTAATGCCTATCACAGCTACAATGGGTGCGATGCAAAGACTCCTCAAACAAAAGGCCATTGGCGACGAGCCCAGGCAACAAACCCACATTGTGAAGCAATAGCGCTAACCACTCTGCCACCCTTGTGAAATCTAGAAAAGATTATTTCATGATTGAATTTTCTGTACAATGAATCCATGCAAGATGTTGATAACAGTACAACTAAGCAGAAAAAAACTTAACAAATTACATTTACATTTTACATTAGGAATTAAAATCCTTTTAATGTATGCATTGAACACCAATTAGAGGCTGGTTCATATCATGTTAAAAATGACCTAATGTTCTAAAAGATTATGTTTCTGTATTGGCTCCATTTTTCAACAGTATAACTATAAATAAACTTTCTGAGACTTGTACATTTTGCCTAGAAGAGCTACAAGTAAGGCAGCTAAAGAGAGGACACAATTATTAGGAAGACATCACAGAACTACATTGATTCCTTAATATAAAAGGTTATATATACAGAATAACAGACCCAAAAGCAGAGTGGGCTGTGACTTAAGGAGAATGGTGCTTCGAGGCAGGGGGTGAGCAGAGCGTGAGGATGACACACTCAATCAGACTCCACTCTTGGAGGGCTCTCATTAACTATTCCCACCATAATGATGGCACTAAGGAAGCCACTCACACTCTGTTATTACAGACAAGGTACTTTCTTCTCAAGTCTCATCTCACCATTTCTTTTCTTCCCACTTCACCCCTTTCCCTTCATCTCTCTCAAGTGTTGAGTGCAATGCCAGCCTTAAGTGTCTGCCCACCCACTGCTCCTCAGTCAGCTTGTCTTCTGTAGGAGTGTCAATGAAAAAATAAATAAGTATGCCATGTTATGACAAAACTAGAGCACAGAATCTAGTGTTTTCAAATATGTGCCGTTCATGTTCCCTTAAGATAATGACTGCATTTACACTTACCAATGAGACCACTGTTAACAGAAGTAAATATTCAGCCTTGCCTTGCCTTGCCATTGTCCTTCAAGTTGTTGTTTTGAAACTATGAAGATTTGGGCGACTTTGGCAAAGGGGGGGACCTTGAAATAACTGTTCATTACTCATTTCCCTGTATTCAACCTTTGTGCTAGTTACTGTTGATGTAAACATGTTAAAAGTATTGTCTGGTCAGTACTGGTTTTGCTTTACAAATGTACACAACCCTTATGCATTCTTTTAATCATGGTATTATATTAACAAGACCAGTTCTGAATTATTACACCTTATAAAAGAATCATTTCATGGCGGGAGAGCGGCCGCCTCTGCCCTCATTGTCTCACCACTCACCCCTGACTGAATAACCAGACCCACAGGGCTTCTTCACAGCAGGTGCCACACACACACCAGCCCACTCTCCACTTTCTTCCTGCCTCATCAGTCTCACCATATCCCGGCTGACATACACAGGAGGCCGTGTTCCCCTCAGCATTAAGACGCAACACTGTGTTACAGCTCTATTAGCTAACTAATCTGAGAGAACTTTATTTTATTAGCCCCTTAAGACTCCTGCCAAGGCCCTTTTCATCCTTTATGGATTCAGTTACTGTGCATGCTCCGTCTGCATGCCCCCACCTCTTCCTCCTGTCTCTCTCAATCTTTCAATCCCTCCATCTTATGAGCATGCTCAACCTCGTTCCTTGGCATCAACTTGTGCAGCGCTCATGAGCTTGAATTCATGCTACAGCCGTACATACAAAATTGAAAACAAAGTCTGTTCTCAGCTGCGGACCACAGCTGATGTATGAGAAACATAGAGGAAAGACATTTCGTTTATGGCAAAATGGACCTTCAGCAGCAGTTCAAACATTCAGGTAATGGCTCCACCGATGCCTATTAGTGGTCTTTGTTGTGTGGTTTCTCCATTTCCCAACATACTTAGGCACCCATCAACAACATACGCTGCCATAAAAGTAAGACTTCTAAATGTTACAGGGGAGATTCAGCATTCATCAAAATCAAGAAGTGTGTCAAGTTTATTTTGACCCAAGAGCAAGGCTTTATACTATGTCAAACAGTGATATAGCAGAAGGAAAAGAAGGTCCCTTCTGTACCATACTGTGGCAAATCACAAAGCTAAAAAACCTCTGTCAAAGACACTGAAGGATGAGAATGACTGTGTGATTAAAAAAACAGCTATGCCAGTTACAGATATTGTGAATGCCATGCATATTCTAAAGCTTTATATCACACTTTGTACTTTGTTTAAGAGCAAGTAAGCTTTAAGGAACAATGTTTTTCATTTTTGATGTCTAGGACCTGAAAATGGATTTGACTGACTGGCTCCAATTTATAAACAGAAGCTCCTAGTAACAAACAAGTTCTTAGTTCATTTTAATTAAGGAGTGACCAGCCGGAAAATAAGCCTTTTATTAGCAATAAGACATGAATAACCCAGGCTTGCTCTTAACAGACAGCTGAAGTTGAGGTGAACTTTGCGAGCTTCCAGCAGGTGGTTGCCGACCTTTGCTCAAGTACAGTGCAAAATATATTTTGTGACATACTTCTAGTCTCTGCCAGTGTGCTAGCATGAAGCTTTAGTGCAGGAAGATCAGAGCAAAACAGAATTGACATCAAACAGAGGGCAGCTCCCCTGTGCACCTCACTGGAGAGGGGCTTGGACGTCTTGCTCAATATGGAAGAGCTGATGGTCGGGGCTGCCCAACAGCAGTGCTGGGCCACATGCCAGAGGAACGTAAGGTGTAAACAGGGAGGGACATGAACTCACTTAGACACACAATCACCCAAGAAGAACACACACACAATGGCACACACGGTGGCTGTTTTAATAATCAGAGATAGCCTAATGATTTAAGAGGGCAACCTTTGATCTTCTTATTTTCCCTCCTAAGCCCTCAGCGAAAGAGAACAAGGAAGACAGACAGACAAACAGATAGAGAGGAAAACTTGCCAAATCCTATTAAAAAGCCTAAAAGAATATGTACAGAAACTGAACCCTTCAGGCAAAAAAATAAAAATCAAGCTGGTTCTTCCCCGCTTCACTGTACATACAATAGAAGCAGTGGACAGTTGACAGCCCACCACTCTCACAGCTGCCCCTCAAAAGTTCTGCCTGCCTGCCCACCCAGAGAACTGAAAATGTGGATTTGCCTGAAGATGCCACCAGCGTGCGACAGATTGTCTCCCAGAGCAGACAAATACAGCATGTCTGTCTGGTCTGTCAGTCCAGCTGCTATCTGCTATCCGCGATTAACCCCACACTTCATCCTCCGTAACAGACTGAGAGAGGTAGTTTTCTGATCACAGATGCCAATCAAATTTGAAAAGAATCCTTGTACAGTGATAAAACAAGGAGGAATGTCAGTCATGAGAAAGCAGTGCGGAACAGAGCAGTCTTGTGAGCAGGTATAACAGTTTGTTTGTTTTTGCCAGGACAACTTTGCAACCAGAAAACACATACTTTGAAGTGATGATGTCCTCTGGCCTAGATCAGACTTCTTCATCTGTTACAGATCAAAGGACTGTTGTTGGATGATTCCGTTAAGGTAGAGGTTTTATATGCATTTCCTGTTAATACACTATGAGCAACATAGACTATGGAATGGTATCTTTAAGCTCTTAGAGGCTTACAAGCTAGTCACCAGTGTATAATTTATTAAAAGATGTCCCCGCAAATTGTTATATAAACTTTACACCACAAGTCTACAAGTGTAAAGTCATGAAGGTGTGAAGGAGGTGGTGGTGGAGGAGGAGTTACACAGTACATTTTTACCGTGATAAGATGATTTAAATCGGATCACAATGATGCTGTGGTCTGGCTCGGTCAGGGTGAAAATGAGTTTGAATCAGTGATGAGAAATGACCTTTGGAGACAGGTCTTTAGTACTCCAACTCTACAAATCAGTGTTAAGTTGTTAAGCATAACATTTCTAAAAGCAAGGTAAATCAAACACACAAAGTGGATAAGGTTCTATACAAAATAGAATACTGACATTTCCAAAACTTGTATTACCCTGAATTTCCATTTACATTGAACCGCACAAAACCATAAACAGAGGCACTAGCTTTGTGATAACAATACTCCCTTGTACATTTATATGTTAGAGAGGAAAAACCCAGGTTGCTGTGTAAGAAAATGCTAACAAAAAAAAAACAACTGTAATTTTGGTTGCTAAAAAAATAAAAAAAAATAAAAAAAGTATTTTACCGTGGCTACTGCATCAATAACTTTCCCTAGGTAACCCACTTTATTAGATGCACGGTTTGGACTTATGAAATAGAATTAAACATATAAAACTCATCTGAGATGGCTGGGTATTTTTCAGATGACAGCAGCTTGTCTATGTAGGACATTTATGTAAGAAAACTAAACCCTGTGTGCCAGATATCAATCTTCTCCTCTCACTGTGGGTAGAATAGGACAGAAAATTTCCCCAAAGTATTCAGCTTTCCACCCAGAGTGTTCATTAAAACCACAGACACAAAATTTTAAATTTTAAAGTGCACAGCAGGACGAGTTATCTTTGCTGAGGATTTGCTGAACTTCTATTCTGTTTCAATGTATAAGTGTGTGCAAATGCTTTCATGGTTAGCAAGGACCACCATATCCTTCTACAATTGTTTCCTCCATCCCAGAGGAGTCGAACCGAACAGATGGGGTATGAAACAGTGCTGCTTGTCTGTGTGTGCTCCTTTTGACGGAGGGGTGTCTTTCTGTGTACATGCAAGTGCCGGGGGTCTTTAAAATGCAGCTGTGTGTTTGTAAAAAACACACAGCTGCATTTTAACTGCATAAATATGATATTCTCCATGCAACATGTACATGTTTATCGGGTGCATTTCTACGTTTATTGTTAAGAAGCCAAATGAGTATTTATTCTGATATTGTTGATATCAGCCTTAATTTTCATGGCAGCAATGCTCATTAGTTGTACATGTGGAAAAACTTTGTCTTACTAGTATTACTAGAAGCACCAGAAAGTGTCCATAGTTGTACTAGTGAGCAATTTGGCATCCACTAGTACTACTAATAAGCATTTTGGTCCTTACTAGTTTATTAGTTGACAAAATTACACATCACAAGTAGCACTAGTGACCCAGAAAGGCTTACAAGTAAAGAAAATTAAGGCTGTAATCAACAATATCAGAATGAATAAATAAATACTCAAACAGCTTCTCATATTTATGTGTTAGAAAGAAAGTGGGACTAAAGGATTGTAAATGTGTGCAAAGCTTTTGTTGTCTTTTTCAGCTTTGGGCAGGAATAAAAAAAGGGTTAATTGGCCACCACAGAAAACCTCTTACACAATAGCAATCATGGAAAATCCACCATTTCACCTATTTCTGTGGCAACTGTAGCTGAGCGGGAAGCAACCAAGAGCAGAAGGGGGCCGCATGACCATAACGCCACAGAGAACTATTAAATATGCTAACAACTCCCTCTGTACAGACATTATAGAGACATATTGCTAGCCATTCACTCTGTACAGACAATCAGAGTCCAATGATTTCAGTTCCACCTGCTTAACAAGCATGGTTATACGAGATTTCTGGAAGTTACATACAGTGCAATGCACCCACGGTCTGGAAAAGCAATAAGTAGCACAGGGACTAAAAATGAATACTTGTAATTGGGCCATTAAGTTTAAAATTGTATACACACTGCTACTCTGATCATGCTAGAGGTCAGTCCTTATTGTGTTATTTGGGTGCTTTCTAAGGAAGCCATGCATTAACTATTGATAAGTATGACTATTGAGAAGTATTGTATATATCCAATGAACCTTGGAAATAAAATAATTTTGAAACCTAAAAACTTAAACCTTAAATACTCCGGCAAATCAAATCGTACAAGCCTTCAGACATTAAAATGATGCAATCAATTCTATTGTTACAGATGCTCATTACATAAATCAAACCATATAATACAACACTTCCCTGCTGTGAACCACAGAAAAATAGCAATTTCACCTCTTTGGTCAGTGTCTGCATTGCCTGAGCTTAAAAATACACCCCTGAAACAACCCCTGTATTTAAAAGACAAACCTGGTATTTACAGGACAGCCATATTCATGCCACAGTTGGCCACACACATCCAAAGAGTCACGGAAGTGGTTGGTTAGAAGTGAAAAATGTGACAATGTAAGCCACAGATAAATAAATACAGTCCTGTTTCGTGTCAGTTGTTATGACAGATACAAAGTAGAGAGAGAGAGTTGTACTCCTGAATGTTGGACATTTTTTAAACTGCTGCAAATGTGATTAAGGTTTCTCAAGTTTCTTTTTGTTCTCTGGGGTTCAGCAATGAACAAAAGTAAAATTAGCCTCTATAGATGTCACTTTTCATGTGGACTCAAGCTGTGGAGGTAGGAAGTGTGTTTGGCTGTGATACGCCGCAGCTTCAGACTTCTGTCATTTTATGAGCGGTTTAAAGACTTGTGCCAGGAGGGAAGTTAAGATTTACAGAAGGTAGCAGTGCAAGCCAATCCAATAGACTGTCCAGACGTCTTTGATCACTGGTGTATATTGTCTTCTAAAATAGCATTAAAAAACTAGGAAGGCATTGCACATGACAGTTGTGTGGATTTAAAAACAACCTCACAATTTTTAGACAGGCCTGTAAATAAAAAAGGTCTTGCGCTCCTTGGTCTTTTGGACCCTGTTAACTGTCACATAATAGGCATGTGATGTAGCATCGCCTGCACTGTACTCCATCCTTGCTCTACAGTAACAGACCTCACTCTCTTTAATATGCCACTTTGCTGCTACTGTAAAATATGATAGCCCTTTTTTACAAGCAATCATTCCACACACAGCAGTACTCCACTTGCAGGTGAATTCTTTACACAGTGGAAACAAAATGGAGCTAGTTGTGGTCAAAGATAAAAGCACCTCCTTAACAAAGCAATTAATAAATTACCCAAAACTGATCAATAGCCCCCTGCCAAGCCTGGCAGGCTGACAGCACTCAGGTGTAATTAAAATGCTAACTATTGACAAATCAAGATGGATGGAGCACTTCCTGACTGTTCGCATTGCTCTGAAGAGTGATTATCTTCACTGGGGCAAAGGATACAAACGCCTATCTGTAGATGTTATGGAGGAGCACCTTATAATGCGAGCAACAAGGGCAGTGCTAGCCTCTGTTAGCGTGCACAACTCGAGGTCATGCACAAGTCAAAGCGGACAATCTAAACATCCATCTTACTCTGTCACCTTGCATTATCTTTGGGTCGCTCCAATTAGCTTGGCTGTTAAGTGGCTTGGTCAAGTGTGAAGTGCATCCAAGCATGTGACAATTAAGGTGTTAGTCTAATGTATATAATTATTGGGTCATTAATGAAGTGTTAGGAAGATTGCCCTCGAATTAGAAGATTCCACAGCATGAAGTTACCTGATAAACAAGGTTTCTGGTCATTTAGTTTAAATGGTAAAGTTCTCAATTAATTACAATGTGCATTAATGAATCAAATTGTTTCTACTGCTACCCAGTGTCACAGTAAACCTATTTGTAACATATTTGTTTGTATTTTGTTTGTATTTGTGCAAATTGATGATAACTGGAGTATTAAATCTTTATTTATATATGCTTTTTATAATAATGTTAACTTATAAGAACTCACAATGCATGACACTATTTCACATTTCAACACTTTAATTCAGCATTTTATCCAGCCAGCTCACTTATGCTGATTCTTATGGCACTATCAAAAGGTCAGAAACTGTAATCTGGGGTCAGCTGCAAAAGAGCCTCATCAATTTGTGAAAATTTAAAAAATAGTTCTGTCATAACAAATTTCCTTTCATTCTTTTTTCCTTTAAATTGATGTCACTCTCCTTTTGCCTTCAAGTCTTTCAATATATTTTTTTACAGTTTTACATGTAGGTTGAGCATCAACAAGGACTAATAACCGTTTAGAAATCCAAAGATTATTAGTAACAGTTACAATTACTTGGAGCTGTCATTCTTCTTTTGTCTTATGAAAGAATGATGTGGGACAGAGTTCATTATCTGGTTAATTACATTAAAAACAAAAAAAGCACTTGCTAAGCAAATTTAATATTTCATGACAAATGCACTTATTGCAAGTCACATAAAGATTTCAAACTGCTGCCCAATGTGTTACAAATGACCAAGATAATTGAAAGCTCAATGTATAACAACCCTTAATGGTTTGAAAGTACTGGACCTTGCTCTGGGACATTATGGTACATTGCCCTCCCAGCTTCTCTGTCATAATGCATTTCATTTAATCTTCAATATGCTTCCACTTCATCAGCCATCTTTCTTGCACATATCTTCGATTTGCAGCTGTGACAGTGTCTCTAACTGTCAGTTGATCTTTGTAATACAAATGCATCACATTTGCAAGTTCTAGCGATAATCAAGCAAAACATTTCAAATATAAAGTAAGCTCCTAAGCCACGGTTGAATGGAGCAACCCTATGGATACATAATCAGATTGCATTAAAAGTATGTAATTGTAATCAAAAATACCAAACTATGTATAAGGATTTCACACATAACGCTTCAGAGCACTTGCATAGCTCTGTTTCTAAATGTTAACGGAGCTGCCTTGCAATTGCACAAACATATTGTAAACGTCATTTTACGACTTCCAAAACAACTTCCGAATATAAAAGCCATTCAAAGCAAATAAACATAAGGCATTCATTTCATTATGTGGGAGTAATAGCTCATAACAGCAAGGTTATCCTTCCAATGCATCTGGAGGCTACATGCACAAAAAAGTCTCATGTTCTAATAGGTCTCTTCATTTGGGGTTATTATTATGTAAAGCATAAAAATGTGTTCTCTCATCAAATCAAAGCACCCTACAAATCAAAGTTAAGGCAATTACAATCTTATTCCACCCTTTCAAATGGCAACAGCTGTTTCTTGGTCAAAATTGCAGTGTAATTGCACACGGTAGCATATGGTTATGGCTGATTAATCCAACTGGGGGTGAAGGCCCCATTATTCCTGCATGGGATGGGTAAATAGGCATCGGATCCAAGCACTGGATAGATGGGTAATGGGATGGCAAAAAAGGGAATGGGTCTGAGATGTCTGTTAAAAATGTGGTGATTGTCAGAATCGATCAGGCCCTCCACCATCCCTATGCTAGCCGTTAAATTGATTTGCTTGTCATCCAGCTTCTTCAGGAGAGAATCATGCCAGTGATACCAAACTATGCAGAAAAGAGGAGCATTTTAGACTGAATCCATTTTCATTGCCAATATATGCCTCTATTTTCATTTGAATGGCCCCTTATAAAGTCCATGGACTTGACTTGCAAGTTTTTTACTTTGACTTTCTTGCAGTCTTTTGTCCAAGCAGAGATGAGAGCAAGACACAAGTCAATATGTGGCAACATGTAAGGGGAATAATTATACTTAAAAGGCTGCTTATGTGCCCAGCTAATGTATGCTATATAATGTACATTCAGACTGACATATGTACATGACAGCTTTAATAAGGTCTCTCATCCGTTCAGCAAATTAACTAACCCCAGGCTGCTGCCATTTGAGGATAAAAAGATTTGGGAAATAGATCCTATGCATTAATTGGTGACACAGAGGGCTATAATTAAACTCTATTTGTATAAGATGGTATATCAATGGACTATACTATTTTATATAGACCAAATGTTTGGACTTGAGATGAGAAAACTAAATTGTCACCAATCCATTTGTCCTTCCCCAAGGTTTGTTCCAACTTAAGACCATCACCAGACCAACCTTTAACCCCTCTTACTTGTCCCCTTAAACCAATCCATTTTTTTTCTTTCTGGCAGGCTTAAGATGCTGCATTCACATGTCCACCTGTCACACTCACACAACCGCCCAAACACATTACCAAGGGAACAGCAATTACCAGGTTCAGAGGTGACTTCCATGGCCCCCAGTCAATGAGTCCATCTCTATTATAAACACACAAGGAGCTGCATGAGGTAGCCGGCCACTGAAGGACTCCTGAAGCTAGTGTCACGCTAAGGTCCACTCTAATTTTCATTTGGGCAAATGAGGGATGTAGCTGGTACACAAGTCTTGACTGTGGCTCTCCCCTGCCTGTCACAGCATGCATAATGGCCTTCTTGAAGAGCCAGGGAAAAGATCAAGACCGTAATCAAATCCTCAGCTCCGGCTATTATTTTTTGAGAACATTACGGAGTAGAATTTAAAGAGACATGTACGACGGCAGATAAGATCACTGCCAGGTTCTGCTCAACTGTAAATGATATATTGTGTAAAAGCCAGAAGCCTGAAAGATTAAAGCATGTGGGTTGTCTTGGCTCAGCAGAGATAGCAGTAGATATCCTATCCATTCTTTTTGCAACATGTTTCTTAGGCTAAAGCTTTACCTTGGACACAGTCTGACTCTCAATTGTAAAAACAAATTCTTTGCACTTCTGGAAAAGCTAACTACATTCAACATGTAAGCTATCTCCCTCTGTACATCAAAAGGTAAACTCTTTCACCTGCAAATGTCGGATCTCAAGCTTAGGCAGTGCAAATGCATTTGTTTAACACAAAGCCAGTTGTACACACAGTGGCTACTAATAATTCCTGAGCAAGTAATCCAGCTTGGCCTTGTGCAAAGCTGAATGATTAAAGAGCATTTGGAAATTATATCCAGAGAAAAGACAAGCAAGAAACCACATATAATCATTTTCAGTCAGAGGAGCAATTAGGAATAAGGGATATAGTGTGTTTTAATGGGGTGGCTGAGCAGTGATAATCAGCCTGTCACTTACTAAAGCAAACACAGACAAGCACATCTTTTGTTTTTATTGTCACTAGTTTCAGCCTGACGGGTCATTCAACACTGACCCTTGTCCATCATTGTGTGTTGTGCCTGCTCCCTTCTCGATTAGGTGGCCTCTTTTCCCAGTCTGTCCCACTGTGTGAACACTGCCTAAATTAATAACCATGCAGAGACAAATAAGACAGCCCGCCCTGGCAAAAACTAACTAGACTCTTTTGTGCCATGTTCCAGACAGTGGGCAAGATGACAGCAACTTGAATGGAGACTATTTCTGAAAAAAAAGGCTGTTTCATCCTCATCTAAGCCCATGAGTTCTTGTCCAAGCTGCCTGGTGCACACAAAAAAGAAAAAAGAATTATCCCAAAAATCTTCAATCTAATAGTCAATTTGCTATATAAGTGGTGTTTTAGAATAGCCCAAATTTGAGGAATTAAAGTTCATACAATTTAGCCGTGTGAGACGAGAGAGGAAATAAATTAGATGTAGCTGGTATGCCAATGAGGGCATTAAGAAGAAAATGTGGTCACTGACTAGATGACTGTGACACAGGACTGATTATGCCACCCCATTGTCACCTAAGCGGCCTCTTGGGAGAGAGCTGTAGCTGCTGGCACCGCTTTTATCTCGACCAAGGTTAACCTTATCTTTGTCTGTGGAATTAAAGTATTAAAACTAATGTAAAAAAGATTTACAGTTTAGGACCACAGCCCAAAGTTCTCCCAGGTTCTCACATATTCTATGAAAACACAGGATCTTTCTGTACTCTGAAAACTTTAGCCTGGCCAGCCAACCCAGATCAACTTCATGAAGCTATTTTATTGATTTTCAGTGCTTGAGATATGTCTCTATGAGTTCTGCATTTCTCCACTGTCAACGTTGACTGTAATCCATCACTGTAACACATTGTGATGTTTCTGACAGACACAAGCCCTGGGGACAGGCCTTAAAATAGTTATTAATGTCAAGTTGAAATACAATTCAGCTGAGAGTTAAAAAGTCAAAAGTACCCCCAAAAAGGGTATGGTAAACATTAACTTTTCTAAAAATAGCATTTGCCATTATTCGTATCAGATTATTCTAGGTCTAAAACCAGTTGTTGGTGAAATTCTGACTTCCAGTATTGCTGTTATCCCTGTTTCCTATTCAAAACCAGTGCAAAAGGTCTATATTGGCCAGACAAATCCTGGAGCGGTTTGTTGAGATGCATTTATGACTCTTTAAGGTTGAAGTTTTTATTTGAAATAATCACTTGGATGTTGTCAAGCAGAATAATGAATGATGCTGAATTAGATTAAGGTCGGCAAGATGTTGCATTAAATCTTGATAACTCCAGACAAATTTGCTTGACACATATCCACACATATTCCCCCTTCCCGCAGCCAGCCTACACACACATTTACATGTCCGCATGAAAACAGTCGGCAGATGCATTGCAATACCAACTCATATCATATTAATATTAATGTTTCCTGCTGCTGTCTTCGCAAATGATGCACACTTTAATTTGAAGTTTAATTTTCTAAAATACAACACAACACAAAAACAGTGATTCAAAAGATAACAAGTCAAATGTCTTGCATATCAAGAGTGTTTGAAATGTTCTGCATTTATGGTCATCAGTGGGCAAAGCGTTCACTGATTGGATCCTTTAGATGTTTTCTTCTGGTGCGATCACCCTGAGGCTCTGCCTGTGGCCACAGCCAAACTCAAAGAGAATTGTACTATGTCCATTGAACACATCAAAGAAGTGTGCACCTGTGTAAATGCACACATAAGGACACCTTTTTGTTCTTATGGTACGGTTGCAATAAAATACAATTTAATAAAACATACATTAAAGCAGCAAATGCATCTTTTAAGCATGCTGTAAATTCTATATGTATTATGTATTACCCTATAATGTCTCAGTATTGTAGAACAATACTGCTGTCTGCTGCAATATATACATATATATATATTTTTTTATTCCATTCTGTATAAATATACAGCTTCAGGCAAACTCATACCAACTTGATGCTTTTTCAGAAAAAGTAAAGGAATTTAGGAAGGCAGGCCAAATCCCTATTCAATTGAATGTTATCGGGAAACAGACACCCAATCAATAAAACAGGTTGACTCCAAAGAACTCTGGAAATGCTTTCTGGAGACCTAAACAAAGGGCCCTTTAGTTACGCCTACCTCGGACTCACACCTACCAGAGACCCTGAGCTTTTGTTTTATTGCACCCCGCACAGTGAAACTCAAGACATCCCTCTGAGAAATCTATCACTGGACTTTGACCATGAGGTTTCTCTCAAGACCAGAATACTAAAAGCAAGACGTTGTGACCTTTTGCCTGGCTGCACCGATCTTGGAAATAAAGATCTTTTTTGTCTTTCTTTTGCAAATCATTTCACATTGTACTGCTGCTACAAGAGCTCTCCTGTCTGTCAATTACGATGAGTGACAAATGGGAGCATTTGTAGTCTGGAGACAGTCAGTCAACCCCACTGTCTGCACGAATCACTCACAGTCCAATCACTTTGTGTTTGTGTGCTTGACTTGGTTTAGCTTTGCCCCCGCCCAGAGACAGATAATCCTCAAACAAAGACCTCCAAAAGACCACTTACATGATGACACTGAGGTAATAAGAATTTCAAAGGTTTCTTATTCCAAGCCCATTATAGGTAAAGAAATTTTATTTGCAATAATAAAAAAAGAGGATGAATTTTAGGTGTGATAAGGTAAAACTGAGAAAGTCTAATCTATAATGCTTCACTTTTCCACATGGCACCTGTATTCAGTTTTCTACTGTCACATGGTGCTCCGAATGTGCAGAGCTGGTGTCTAATCATTTGGGAAATAGCTGATAACTCCTTGCCACTTTTAGCTGGCTGACACTTTCAGTAGGTACTACAGCTCATACGGTCACGTCAGAAACCATTTGGCTTGTATTTTGGAGACAGGATTACATATGACACAGATGTCAGTAAGATATACGGTACTGGGTTTGTTACGCCACTGGCTGCTTTGAATCTCAAATTTGTATATTGTGAGATAAAGCATTTGACAATATTATCAGGAGAGGATCTATTCATGAGTTTGGAGTAGGCCCACTTAGGTGTTAATGAAACTAAATATTATGGACCTAAGTATTCAGGCCAGTTATTGATTTTTACTGGGAACTGTTACACAAATAATCGAACATTCAAAGTTCTGGATAGCGGGCCATTGATTGTTGATCTGTGGATGACACCACATTTTCTGCTGGGTGCTCTTAATTGACTGGGCTAGCTTAATCTGGCAGAGTTTGCAGTGCAACTCAAAACCATTTTCTACATTTCTGATGTTTGTGTGTAGCAATAGCATGAGAGCCTCTTACATCACTGCTCATCCTGCTACACTGCTTTGTAAAGGACCATTGGGCACTTTTCTACCAAAGCTTTGAAATAATACCTCTACCCAAATGTGCACTTACAAAATACATTACAAGCTTTTTCAAACAACCACAGCATGAATGAGCACAGCATGTTAGACATCAGCTCTATTACATGAAACAACAGCATAAGCAACATGAGCTAAAGTCATGGAAGCTGAGTAGTAAGAGTATGTACAATATGTTGCTTACAGTATATAAAAAAAAACAACACTTTACATTAAAACTCAAGAGTTTTCTATTAATGGGATGTCTTTGTCATGCTTGCACGGTTTTAAAGTCTTTTTCTTGACACATTCAAACTGAAATGCATGTTCTTTTTTAACCAAAGAGCTAAAAATGTCCACAGATATATCTTTGTGCTTTACTGCTATACAAATTGTTGTTCAAGTTAAGGTGTCTTGCTAAGCAGACAAGTATCCATACAGACCTGGCTTTGTGGAAAGGGTAAAGAATTACTAAGAAAAGAAAAGAGTTAATGCAGTCCTACCACCACAGTCTTATTTCCAGTTGAAAGCTACTGACTCACACTGAAAAATTCTGCTGCATGTTGATGATTATGTGCCCTATTTTGTTGCCTGTGATAAGACTGCATCCAATTTTGATTCTTCCCTCTGAAGCAGTCAAGAGGTACTCACCAAGTGCATGCATTTTATTAACACTGCACAATTTCAATTCAATCTTCAACAGATTCAAAATGAAGATGACATCCTTGACTTCGATTACTATGTTGAGGTCCATGTCCAATACAGTAAACTAGAAAAAAACAGGCTGCCGCTTTAAGTATTTCACGCATTTCTGGCCAGACAACAGCGTAAAATAACCTATATGTTTACTCCAGTAGCTTCTATTCCATCATCGCCATAATTTTTGATGTAAATCTGACTGCCACGCCTCTGACAGAATGAAGTCTTCAACTGGATGGTAAAGTCCTTGAGTTGAGCCGGAGCCGGTCTGGCTAATCTACTGATGTTGAGTGATGCAGAAGTATGTGTGCCAAACATGACATTCCAATTCTCCACCAGCCCCCCTGCTGTTCCAAAATAGACGTGTTAGAAATGACAAAACCAGCAGGCGAGCCCAGCACTGTCTCGGCACGGCCTCTGTAAATGAATGGAAGAGAACAGTAGGACAGACCAGACAGCTTCTATAACTGTCACTTTAAACAAAACATCCGTACTGACGTCGGTGAATGGCCTGTTTGAGCCCATTTGAGCAAGTGTCTGCTTATGTGTCAGCTGCCAAAAATAGGGCAATCCATTTTGGAAGCACAAGTTATTTGGGAAGAATTTAAGCATTTTTACTTTTCACATTTCAGCTCTGTTAAGTTGAATGAAAACCATAAACAATTTTTAAATACATGAAATACTATGTTTTGTCTTGTTAGGTCAATCTGATTTATGCTAACCTAAAACCTAGATATTTGGCACTGCCAGGTTAATTCAAGAACAGAAGTGGCCTGGACTTCTTCTGACTTGGATTAAGGTTTGGGTTTTAACTCTGCACCCCAAACTACAGCAGCCTCAGAAGGTCAAAACTCAAACTGGGTTTACAGAAAGACAACACATTTAGTCATTTAGCAGACGCTTCATCATCCATCTGAAGGCAGATCAATTTTAGATAAAATGTGTACTAAGTTACATTTCCAGGCTTTTTTACTGTCAGTTTTGCATTTCATTTGCAAAATAATTACAGTCAGGTATCAACTTCATTTGTATTAATTTTAGAGAAATTAAGTAATGATAATAATAAAATAAACTTTATTTGTAAAGCCTTTTTCTAAACAAAGTTAAAAAGTGCTTTACAGTGCAATAAAGATAAAAAATAATACAATAAAAAAATATTTAAATCCTAACCAAATAATGACTGAAAACAATAAACACTACCCGTCTAAAATTAGGCTATATCAAATGCTTTTCTAAAAGAAATGTTTTTAAATGTTTCTAAAAGTATTTAGACATTTGATATGCTTGAGGTTTATGGAAGTAGCTAGATTACAACATCCAAACGTGTTCAAACTGGCTGTTTGGCATTTTTGATGACTTTTATATTGCACAATAGCCTGCATTCTTCCAACAATAACCTTACACTCACACACAACCCTTTATCTGTTAACGATATCTGTGCTGGACATTACACATACTCTATATTTTTTCTCTGGATTGTCAACCTTCCATTCTTTCTGGAAAGAACACATAGATGTATTTGATTTGGGAGACAGGTTGCTTTTAAATCATGTGTAAGTGTTGAAACTTTTCGTGCAAAACAATAATAAAGAATACAGATAAACACAAAATGCAAGAAGCAAGGGCTCCATCTTGGACTGAGTAAGCCCTAAAGTCTGACTTCATAGCACTCCAGTCTGATAAAGGCCATTCTCCCGTCGTTAAAAAGCCGTTTCAGTAGACCGGTCATTAAATTGAGGCAACCAGTGGCTGACATGTCCATCCAGAGGCATTGCACTTGCCTCATCATGTTCTTTAATCATGGAATGGAAAAGAGTGCAGCCCACACTGGGGTCACTCTCAACGAGCGCCACTCCGAACAGTCTGAAGAGAGTCCAATTAAATCCCACATTTTCTGACCCATGAGCAACTATGTAATGAAATCTGAGGGATGCTGCTGGACGGGTTGCACAGCAGAGACACTGAGACAGATGCTGAGGAAAAATAACTGGCGTGGTCTATTGCCAACTTCCACACATATATGCACAGTCACAGTCCCATCAGAATAGTAAATCAGGATGCCTTCCACTAGGCTGTAAATAAAGGATGTGTTGCAATCCCACCTGCTTGGTTAAATTACTACACAGAGGGCGAAGGAGACACACCTAAAATACAAGAATCCCGGATCAGATAGCAGCATGGAGATATAGAGACAAAAAGGAAGCCAGCAATGTAAGAGTCTTAATCCCTAGGACACAAGAGTTATCAATCTCCTGTAAATGTCAGGGTCTGGAATGCCCTCATGAATGATGGATATCTGCCTTGGTCTTCTCTACATTGTATTATTGACTGAAGGCCACCAAGGGTTTAGAGTCTATCTTGAGAGGTAATACCCTCTCCTTACTGTGGCGGCAAAGGCTGAATCACAAGTACCAGGGGTGAACGCAAGGAACAGGAGCAGCCTTTGACCACGTGGCAGAAAATTGTATGAAAGAGTTAAGAAAACAGAACAAATGCCAACACGGTTTAACCTTACTCCTCTTTGTTTTAATAAACATTTTTTTTCAAAACACAATTAGACATTTATTGGAATATATTGCAATGCTCATGTGATGTTCCATATAGTTTTCTTTTATACTTTAGCTTTCACATCGGCTGCTCTTATATTAACAAATCAAACTGCCTGGAACATTGTACGGCATGAAAAGGAAACAAGATTACACAGCAAAAAGGGAAGATGCCCTGAGGTTACAGGAGTCTCTGTTTGGCTCCTGACACACTCCAAGTCTCCACAGGAGAGAGATCTTGTGGGATTAGAGAATTTAAGTCAAAAACCAGTCCAAGGGGGGAAGAAAATTACAGATTTTAACCAAAGTGTTGTTTTCCCTTAAGATCTGAGGGGAAACAGGCTGCATTAATAAATCCTCAGAAAACCAATTCATTTTGAACATTTAATGCCCTGCTTCTCCATTAATTGCTTTATATCAATATGTATGCGTTTGTGTATTCAAAGTTTAATTTCCAAGGAAGCTGGCTGATGAATTCATTAGTAGTTATTAATCAGATTAACATTTTAACAAGCGTGCTGTGCAGACATCTTAGCAGCACATGTTCACAGCAGTGGTAATAGAAGGCAACTTTGAGATGAAATGGGAAAATAAGTTAGTGTGTGATGTTTAACAATCTTAAAAATGTGTCTATCATACTGTTCAGACTTGGGTAAAGTTTAATAAGGAAATTACTACCGACAATATCAACCTTCATGAACGTAGAAGCCTGAAGGACCACTCTTTGCGCTGTCACACCAACAGGACACGCTCAGAAGCAATGGGGGGACATTATAGTGATGACTAACCCCAGTCATTCCGTTATGCTCCTTCTCTTACCTTGAGCTCGCGTGGAGTGGATGAGTGACGTGAAAAATAAAATCCATGTGGCGCGCCACATTGATCTGCCGCCGGATCCTGCGAACATGGTCCACACAAGTGCCCGGTGCACTGCGGACAAGAGACAATGTCCAGATACGATTGTCGGCTCCGTTTGAGTCACTATTCGTTGTCAAGTCAAGATTTGAACCAGTGCAGTTTCCTTTAGTTCCTCAGTACAGTTCCAAGAGAGTCAAATGAATCCAGACATAGTCCATTCCCGCGCAAAACAGCACTTTCCACTATTGTCTTTTGTTGTTAAAACTTCCTTTTGATGCGGACTCTCAGAACGCTGCCTCCTCAGTCTGTTCCCTGAAGAGGACCATCACATACAGCGAGCGTATGAAACCACTCTCTCTGCGTAAAGTTGCTCCCTGCAGCGTGCTGTCAATGTCGGCGATTCAGTTTGACAGTCCAAACCATGGAGAACTTCCTCTTCAGCGGTGTGCGTAAAGACAGACAGAGAGGGCTGTAGAAAGTTGCACGCAGTCACAGAGCCATAGCCGGTGTGCTCTCGGCTGCTGGAGTGAACCGGTGCTGAGCGTCGGATGGGTTCTTTATGAGGAAGCGTTGGGGATGAGGTGAGAGACAGAGCAGTGCCCGTCGCCACCATGCGGAGGAGTGAGGAAACACACCGTGAGATACAAGCAGGTTTAAGAGGATTGTGTGGCTTACACAAAGGTGCAGTGAATGTGGCCCTTTGTTGGAATGATTGAGGACATGTGTTGGGCTCGTGTTTCAAAGCGTTAGAGCGGGCTGTTGTTTAAGGATAATGCGCATGTATGGAGATATATGGTGTTGTAGACCCTTTGATCATGGATTAGATTTTCCTTTATTTTTACAAAACGATTGTTCCAGATATAATAGTCACTTAACAGCTCATTCATGTGACACATAAGTAAAATAGTAATGTTTTTGACAAACACACCATGCCTGCATGTGCAAATTATTGTAGTTACTGCTATTATCTTTTTAATATAAAAACATGATTGTAGTTAAAAGGATTGCATTTTCAAAGTGTCTAGTTGCAATGTATTCAATTTTTGTTGTAGTTTTAGGTGTTGAACTAGGTTATGATATGAAAAGTCTTTGTGCTTTTTTCTGTTCTGCTTTCTGCATAATGACACTTGTCTTGTTCTGCCAGTGCACTATAACCAATGTAATATAATCCACTGTACCTTTTGAGGTGCACAACACAAGTACTAAGGTTGGTAAAGCTGTGCGGGGTCTTTACATAATGAAGACTGCATGTTGTCTTGTCACAACAGAAAGAAAGAACAGAAAGAACAAGTGAAGGACAAATAATAAAGGGTAACTGAGCAAATGCAGTTTTCTGAAATGACAAAATTGCTAAAGTAAAGGCCAGAAAAAAGTGACTGAGCAAATGTCCCTGTCTCAAAAGTGCTTTTACCAGAAAGAAAGCAGGAGTACTTAATGTTAGTAATGTCTTTTTTTTTTTTTTGTAAACGACAAGTCCCATCTTAGCCACCACAGGGCAGCGAGGAAATAAAGCACCTCAGTAATGGCTTGTGTTGTTTCTCAGCAAGATTCCTGCTCTCCTATTGGTTTTGTCCTTCTTATCCAAAAATGTTATACCTTGCACAAAAGTTAATAACAGCGGAGTTAACATGAAGGAAATGATGATAGAGTGCTTCCACTGCTGCCCCCAGGGCCTCCGGGGCCCTGCTATGATTCCTCAAAGTACTTACTGCGACTAAGAGTAATTTTTGAAAATCTGGACACGATATTCAAAGACACAGCCTTTTTCAAACAAATGGAGAGAGGGTTTGCTTGTGTAGCTTTTGCTTTTCTTTTTATAGCACAGCTTCTCTGCAGATGCCACCAGGTGTTAACCTTGTTGAGCAATTGCTAGCTGTGATCACAGGTGCTAAAGCAGCTTAGTGTATGCTGTGTTAGCCCCCAGTACAAGGCTTTTTATATCCCATTCAAAACTGGTAATGATGATTCCAGGGTAACTCAAGCAAATTGCAAGTATTTTAAGTGTCTAACATTCACCATGGGACAGGGATGGAGTACTCGAGTCCTGGATTGGACTCAAGACAAGTTATGGCTCGGACTCGAACTTGGACTTGTTTATTCTCAGACACAAGGACTTGTAACTCAAGGCAGACTTGAGCACAATGGACTCGCAAGTCACGCTCAGCGACAACACCGCATAACCGCTGCCTGTTGCATGTGGTCATAGCAGAGCACCCTATATAGGTTTATATAAGCTATAGTCTAAATTATTTATGACAGAATCAAAACTCCATCAGTGTGTCAGTTTGGTTCCCACAGTTTTCAGATTAGTAGCTAACTTTGGTGACATGGACCTTTTTTAGTGACTTGTATTTTTTGGGTAACTTGTACTGTAAGTGATGATGACTAGACTCAGACTCGACTTGGGCTCACTGAGGACTTGAAAGTGACTTGGACTTGAAAACTGGTGACTCGACTACAACACTGCCATGGGAATACCTATTTAACTCTTTACCTGGCCAGCATTACAGCAGGGAAACCAGTGTAATATTAGTTAAAGTGTATTCTTAAATCCCTTTCATCACTGAACCTGAAGCCATCCTGCGTCCTCTAAGGGCTGAGAAAGAGCATGAGAGAGGAAGATAGAAAAGGAGGAGTAGCATCTTTCAACAATAAAGGGCATCAGTGTTTGAAAAAATCAGAGATACATTTCAAATCCAAGGCCTCGATCAATGGCTCTGACCCTCACCTGCTGCAACATACTTTGGGCTGTAAGGGTTTCACCTGAGATAAAGGAAGATCTAAAGCAAAAAAACATACACATAGCTTGAAAAATATCTTAACAGGAACAAGAGAGAAAGTGTATGGAGGCTGCTGCTGGAGAGGTCAAAAGTCCAAGACAAACCTGCGGAAAGACTGTTAAGAAGTGCAGTCCTCCTCCACTTACCACCTCTATAAAATGCCCAATGTAACAGAAGAAGAACTTGTATATATTGATTCTAAACACATAAATACTGTAGTTTAAGGATTTAAAGTATGCACTTTGTAGGTAAAAATGGTTTAGCTCATACATTTTTCAAGCCGATGCTGGAAAAGTCTGGCATGCAAGGTCATTTATTTAATTATAAGCCCCACCTCTTTCCTCTAAGTGTCAAAATAATTAGACCTCTTCTTCTAAGACCATGTATTTGGGTATATATTTCACCACACTTACTGTATGTTTTAAAACCTTTATTGATTTTGCGGCAGTCACAACTGCGTCGTCTTTCCGCAGCAAGCGGTAGCCCCTTTTATGCTCATATTTCACGGCGGGATACGGTATCCTAAAAGGTGCAGCATGTGGGGTGGTCCTGTCTTTATTCCACGCAGAGGTATCAGAGACAGGTTATAAAAAAGACAGTCTTGACAATGTAAGTGCGTGTGTAGAAGTAAATGTGCAAAAAAAAAACATGAATACCATGTGTAAAAATGCAGCATTTGTGTCTTTTCATGCCAATTAGCCATGTGCTTCTTGGATCCTACTTCACATAACAACTTTGTTCACATTGTTTGTCACTTTTGTTCCATTGTTAAAATAGCTTGTGTGGCATGAAAAGATCAGTTTGGCTCCATAGTCACAATAGTAGTAGCCTTTCTACAGCAAATCCTTATGCATTAATCAAATCAGTGACTTTTACAACTAAACCTGTTACATCAACGGTGACATCTTGCAACAAGCTGGTAAACATATATTCTAACTCTAGTTTATTCTCATCTGGTGTACAGTTTGCAATAGAGCTGTTTGACATTAGGAGCATTTGCTTTGGCAGCTGTTGCTTTATAGTTATCCATTTTTAAACTTTGGTTTTAATGTTGTGTGCACATAGATCCATGCATAAAGTGTCCCATGTTGCATTTTAAACCTTCAGTCATGTTTTTAAAGCTGGGCAGCATTGCCATTAGTTTAGACCCTTTTTAATGATTTTTAATGATCTTTCAAAAAAGACAAGACTGAGAAGAAGAAGAAGAAGAGGCAGAGACCATGCAGGTCTTAAGATGCCTCATTACTATATATCAAACACTTTTCAGACCATTAACATTTCTCTATCAATTAGTGCTCATTTAGGAAGAGGCATCAAACAAAAGGAAGGGGGTCTTCCCTCGGACTACGATCTCACTCGAGGTTTAATGAATTGGTACAAGCTCGGGATAATGGGAACAGGGGCTCGGCAGGAGGCCAGTGGGGTGATGAGTGTTGCTTATTACCTCCAAGGCCAATTACAACAGAGATCTGTCACAAGCTTGTGTTGATAGATATTTGTGGTCTCAAATGGAGCTGACCATCCGAAACCAAACAAGCTAATGGTTATTCTATTACGGTTTAGCTCCACTGAAAGAGCATTTGTATTTATTTAACAAAATTAGCCTGTTTTTGCTTATCATTTATGATCTAATATTGAATCAGCTGAGAAGGAATCGTCCTTCTGCAGTTTAATTATCAGTTGGACTGCAAGTTTGGAGGATATTGACATTCTGTTGCCAATGTATGCACATACCCTTGAGGAAAAGCTTCACTGTAGTCTTCCACTCTCATTCACAAATGCATAGGAAAAAAGATGGACAGTATAGTGTAATTTACGTACAGATCTATCAAAGCAGGCATTTGGCAGATGGAGACAGGCAAAGGAAAGTCCAATAGTAGAGAAAGATCAGTCAAAAGAAATGAAGACAGATGGTCAAAACAGAAAAGTAGTATGTTAAACGGAGCCAATTCCTCCTTGGCAGTTTTCTACTGTATATTGACGGTTGAATGAGTTTAAAAAGGAGTTTACATGGTCAGTGTGGTTTTGCACACAGGCAGTCAAACAGCCGAGAGAAAACACAAGAGAAGGTATAGAGCGAAGGGGAGACTAGGAATACAGGTGAATCTGTGGTCAGAAAAACTGCAGACATGGAGGCTTTATATGTTGGTTAAAACAACATGGAGGTCTTAAAAATGATGTGGAAAGTTTACAGAATTTTACCAGTTTTGGATGAGCTTCAGTTCAAAAGCTTCAATCGGGCAGGTGGTACAGGGCCTTCAAAACTCGCACCACAAGGCTGCAGAAAAGTTTTTTTTCCAAAGGGCCTTACAGAACAGACCCCCCGTGCAATGACAATAAAGGTGATTCTGATTCTGAATTGGTTTAACACAGACCTTAACCACTCAAGGTAAATATTTGATTTAGTCTTTACTTTCCTAATCAAAACAGAAAGAACTGCTCTGTTTATTTTGTAGAGCTGCTTGGAGCCTTGCACAATGCATCAGCTGAGAAGCAATTGCATCTGACTGCATCAGCCTCAGATTCCCGTAACGCTCCCTTCTCTCAGACGTTCAAGAGAACACAGAATAAATGATGACGCTTTGAGCAGAATCACTGTTTTCCGTAAAGGATTGCCTCATCCAGAAACACACATTAAGGTGAGTGCTTAAGTCTCAAATAAGAAAAACCAGAGCGATTTCTCCAAAACTCCCAATCCACTTGAGCAGAAGTTTCTGAAAATGATTTGGAAGGCAGTTTTTGATTGAACTGAATTGAGTCAACAATTCTCTTGATTTTTAGTAGTGCCTTTTAGTGTCCCATAATAACAGACTGGGTTTACACATCCATTTGAGAAGGTTCTCACTGAGCATCATGATGGTTATGCTGTGCTTAGGTAAACCTGCATGTGGTTAGAAACTGCAATATAGAAAACGCTGCAAAATGTTTGAGCCATGTTTTAAAACATAACCACGGTTCTTTATTAAATAATGCACAAACTGAATCACCTCAAGAGACCACAAAATCCGGTCACCTATAGCATAGACCTGGATTTTGTTACCTAACCTGCCCATTTCTATAGAAAAAAGGGTTATAAAATGTATTCTATTAATCTGAAAAAGATCAACACATTAAAGGTTTCTTATTGACACTGGGTGACACTCAAACTTGGTGCAAAAAGATACAAAAGGGCTTTGTCAGCATCAATAGCAAACAAGACAGGCCAGTGACAAATGTAATCCTATTTTGTGGAAAAAAAAAAAAAATACATGGTTAATAAAAATATCACTGCAAATCAAACTTTTAATTGAATCATTTGCTTGCCCTTTTTATTACAGTTAAGAGCAAATAACCTTGTCTTCTTGGCTTGTTGAAATGGGATCTAATCAAAATGTTAATTACAAAACTGTAATAGACCTAATTTTCCTATATACAAAACAACACAAATGTGTTTTTCATTGATTCACACTAAAGCCAAATGAACTCAAATACTTTTAAAATGGATGTTCGCAGAATAACAAACAACCCATTCAGTAGCCTAGTATATCAAATATATATATATATATATATATATATATATATATATATATATATCAAAACAATATAAAAATTGTAAATGGTATAATGGTATGGTAAGATATGTGAATGTAAACACTGAGAGCAACTGTCCATCCAAACTGTCATCAAGTTCATTAGCCTGGACATCTGGTCTCAAATTGTTGCTGAAATGTTCATAGTCTTGTGAAATAAATTGTAACATCTTTGCTTTGGTGAGTTCGATGGTTGTTTGTAAAAAGGTCTGCAAAGTCTCAATTGTAGTTTTCTTCTTGTACTGTATTTCCAGAAGGTTGTTACATAGTGAGGTAGATAAGGAACACAGCAGGCCACAGCCAATGACATGAGGTTTATTAAGAAAAGCTTAACTTTTAACTCAGTGTGCAGTTATCCAATCATCAATCAATCAATCAATCAATCAATCAATCAATCAATCATTATTTATACAACACCTTAAAACAACCTGACAACAAGCTTATTGCCTTACATTCACACTATTACAGGTAAATCAAAAATAGATAAGTAAATACCAGATAGTAATAAAAACATGCATAAAGGTTATTAAAAACAGAAATTGTTTTTGGATTACTACAGTGTGGAACATGACTAATTAGAGCAAACTGTGTTTTGGAGGAGGGGCTTGATTTTCTTTAAAACCCCTATATTGTTGTGTACTGTATAGTTGAGGGCATTTATCCATCACAATGGTCAAACGAGCAAAGAGAAAACACAGCAGAACTCCTAGCACAGACATAGCTACATTTAGCACACACAAAGTTCCTGTCTTTGAAGCACCATATGTCAACCATCCGTCGATACAGAGCTGTAATTGGTGCGAACGTGAAAACCTAGGGCACCTACATCAGATGGTGCATTGATGTTTCTCCACCTACTTAAACGTGTTTAGGTCAATGTGTATGTCATCGAGCCTGCAGCTAAGACTTCCTCTGCCCGACACGATGGCAGGTTGAGGATCGGGATTCTATGTTGAGTCATGACCCTCACACCCCCATGTTATCTGACGCAGTCTTGGATGCTTTTGTACGATTCATTTCCTCTCTTTTCTATATTGTATTTTTGACGAGGATTATATATTAAAAGAGTAAGTAAAACAACATAATTGTCCATCGAATAACAATGCCTTTTCTGCAGTTTTCTTATGGACGCCTAGAGAAACAGTGATTACCTATTCAAATTCATCTGTGCACTGCACTTGCCCCTGTCATATTTAATGGCTTGTGTAGAGACTTTTTTTTTCCCTCCCTTCTGTGCACCTCAGAAAGATAATGGCAGTCTGTCAGAGCAAGGACATCCAAGATTCAGTGTTAGACTAGTTCCGTACCCAGCATTTCTACTCGTTTGCCAAAGTCCACAGCAAATGTCACAGCCTTGTCTTAATCAGTCATGTAGCCATATTGTGAACCCATGTGTGTAACCTGTCTGCATTTGTACACACAATGTTATTCTCTTAGTAATCCTCATTGAAGACATCGCCTGCGGTCTTGGCCTTGTCCACAATTACCCATAATATTTACACAGCTACAGATTTATGATGAATGGTGATCATTGCTTTTCTTCGAACATCTTGAAAATATTTTCTATTTAATTAGTGTGGAAAGAATTACAGCAATGTCATGTCACACCTCCAGATACATTTTGTAGCAGCTTTTCTCTGAATTGAAGAAAGCCATGCCAATAAAAAATATTATATGGTAATTATATAAGACAGGTGTATTCTCTCCAAAAGTTTACTGATTTTTTGAAGAGTTCAACAACTTAATAGAGAGCCTATGCAAAACCACTTCCTAGAAGCCCCATGGTTCGACAGTTCAGGGAAGAAAAATTCCCAAAGTTAATGGAGGAGACAATATTTATTTTTCTTCTTGTTCAATTCTTGTTGTTATTTTCATATATGTTTGTCAGCTTTTTATATAGTTAATGTCAACCATTTGTGTGAATACAGCAAAATAACATCCAACCCAATCATCAAACCTACAATAGAGCAGAGAACAATGGTAGTCATCTTGGAGCACTCTTCACTTTGTGCTTGTATTTGGGGAGATTTGAAGTGAATGAATAAGGCACCTGGACATTTTTGGGAAGGTAGAGGATTTTTATCACTCCACTAGCCCTCTTTTGCTCCTTGATTGACAAAGGATTCCCAAAGTTGCTTAAAATTTGTCATCCACCTTCAATATTAAGTCTAGATAATGTGTCATACAAAATATGAAAATGACAACCCATCTCTACAGCAATCAAAAAGTGTGTTAACCTTCCCCTAACTATAGCTAATCATGACCATTCTCAAAAACTAAGTGGAACCCATGAAACAAATGTGTTTATTGACCCACCAAATTTCAAATGAGGGTTTGGAAGACAAAATATTATTATTCCTCTTCATAAATACTACGGATGTTGGGATTTAGGAATTTTAGGGCAAAATGCCAAGCCTCTAGGATGAACTGCTGTGATCTTTGACCTATCAGACAATGCTTTGTGAGTCATCATCATTGTCAATCAGACAATTGTCTGATTGACAATGATGATGACAAATATTGAATAATAATCATGTAGGACAGTTTCTCTTTTGCCTCAGTAATCATGCTACCTGCCTAATGTCAATGTGGCTTTAAATTAACCTAGTTTACAACACACTTGGTTGATTTCGGTTTCGACAAAACAAAATGTGACAGCCTAAAAGTTGCATAAAGCGACCAAAGAAATATAGACTGGTTGAACAGTATGCAGTATACGTGTCCACTCAAATGGTGGAATGTTGTAGCAATCAGCGAGCGCCACAGGAGGTGGTGAGTATTCGGATTTGAAGTAAGAAATTCCTCCCCCCACCAAGGCTCGCTGTAGAGGTAGACGATGCCAGAATGCAGCTGTCATGTTGTGGCAGTGACAGGAATAAAATTACTGCAGCATTTTAAATGTTAAGGAATGGGACTAATGTAGTTTGTTCAGAGTGACGTTTGCTCTGAAGATGCTAATGTCAAAGTGAGCAATTATATTGGATATTTGCTGAAAGACATTAGCTAAATCAACTGCAGAACACCATCTGGTGATCAAACCTTCATCCCAAATTGTACATGATTATACATAATCTTTTTTTGTAATAATTATACTAGTGTGTTATTAATAGACATCATGTCAGATCAAGTATATGAAGCATTCTTTATCTGTACTTCCAAAACTACTCAGCCACAGTACACATCGTTAGCCTCTCCCAATTCATTCAGATAAAAATAACTAAAAGTGAAAAAAAGAATTGACTGCTTTGTGTCTCAATTCATCACAAAAAGAAAATGCTGAATGTGATATTTATTACATTGATAAAAAACAAGTTATCAACTGATATTTTAAGAAATCACAGTCTTTAATTTGTCTGATGCATGGTTATCAACCCACGAGATTAGCTACTGTGCAGAATTTATGTTGGGGCTCTACCTTTTTTGTCATTGCAAGTGGGTAGACAAACAGTTGCCTATAGGAGCCCAAGTGGAGAGGAGGCTGGCATATGACAATAGTGATAACCCTCTAAAACATTATTCCAGTGTCCATTGATGATTGTTATTTGCAAATAAAATAGTTTAACACTTAATGATATGTCTATAATACTAAAAGTCAAACCTGCAGTTATGCAGTCACTTTCCCACAATCCAGTAGAAAGTTTTGGAGCCAACAGAAACAGCAGAAGTCACTTAATCAAAGACAAATGGGGCTGCCAGTGTTCAAAATATCCAATCAAGTTAGTCTGCTGAACTCAGCACAGGGGATGGTCCCAGATACATGCTTCATGATGACAGTAAACAGGACTCATGTGAGGCTATAATGTTCATGTTCAAACCCTATTATAGGCTTTGGGTCTGAAACAAAGCAAGGGACTCCACAACTTTATAAAAAATACAAAGTTGGCTCAGGTGGTAGAGAGGTCATCCTATAACCGGAAGGTTGGCAGTTCAATTCCCACTTTCCCCAGTTCATACTGTTATTGTGTCCTTGGGCAAGACACTTAACCCACCTTGCCTCCAGTGACAGCTCTGGTGATGAATGTGTGAGAATGTGGGACAAAACACAGGATAAAAATTAGACTAAGGCTTCAATCTGGCATGTTTACATTCATGTGTGTCATGTATGTTCATCAACATGCACTGTCCCAATCTAATAAAAATAATAATAATTGTAATAACAATAAATAATAATATGAACTGGGAAGAGCATGAATCAAACCGCCAACCTTACGGTTATAGGACAACACTTGAGTCACTAACTCTTGACCTTGTCAGTTTTTGCGTATTTCTGTGCCGGAAAGACAATCTGATGTAAATAAATACATTAAACATTAGAACTATTAAAACAGACACAGCCCTGTTGTATGTAAGTAAACTGAGACTAAGAAGGCAGCTTCTTAGTGTACGGACTGAAAAGTGTTTATTTAACATATTCCTCTTTCATATTCTAACTGTGTTTCTTTTGAAAACATCTGCTCTGTGCCACATAGACTTTGAACCTCTCAGCTTATCGGAGGTCAGGACATTAATCAACTAAATATGTTTAATACATTTTTAAAGTAAAACTTAAGTAATAGACCACAGAATGTCCCTGCAGGGCTACCATAGGGGGACATGCTATCTGTCATGTTGCCCTCTCATGCCATCAAAAGAAACAACTGCCACCCCAAGGTCTTTCCCAACTCAGCAGTAATGATGAGCAATCATTTCTTTCAATGTTCTTTAAATTTGCCTTTTGCCCCAACTCCCGCTGTCCCGTCTCTTCAAGTCGGTACTTTGTATTGTGCTCACTAAGCATTAGTTCTAAGACACTTTTGAGAGACACAAAATCTTTAGGGTTTAAGCGTTTCTCAAGCCCAATCTAGTTTTTGTTTAATTATGTCGACTGCATAAAGCTATGGCATATTGGTCAGGAATTTTAAAAAGACCTCACAGGGGCTTGGCATAGCTCACTGGAGTTCTTTTTATTAGGCTGTTCCCTCCTCAAGGTCACATACTTTTCCAGCATCCATTTACACAGGTACATCTACGAGTTTTGTTTCCATTAGACATATAGAAGACATGAGCAATAACATCCTTTTGAGGAGATACTATTGTTTTAGTGGGTGATATTCAGTTTGACGCCAAATGCTAATCTTCATTTGCATTTTTATTTCTGAAATCTCTTACAGCTCACAAAATGAGTATCCCTGTTTGTACCCAGCACTTTACCACAGAAAACTGAGGCGTATGTACTTTATACTGTATATCCAAGAAATGACCGTCAAGTTATTGTCATATAAATGTCAAAATAAATCATTTAAAATTAATCATTCAAAATGCTTTGAGAGATTTATTGGATAAGATTCCAATTCAGAGGATTTTTTGCCTTAACATTGTCTGTAATGAAGCATAATCAGATAAGACCTTTAAAACCCGGTGTTTAAAAATCGAGCTAACTTACTTTTCTGCTGGTCATTTGTACTTTAGCAAAAAATTTAATCTAAGGAAGTTGGAGAAAGTGGAAAGAGAATAGGAAGCAGAGGCGGGAGAGGGATGAGTCCTTGATCTTGGTGGTACTGCTACATCCTAATTACCATGTATGGGCGCCTGAGTGTACACGCCAGTCCTCTTTATCCACACAAAGCCTCTCATTAAGAGGCGCTCGGACAGTGGGCACGGTGCCGAGGTGACCGCTGGCTGGAAGCGCCGGCCTCTCATCCGCATGCAGGTGCACAGCCGCCTGCTCTAATTGACAACAGAAGAAGAAAGCCATGAGACACCCACATTTGCTTTGTACTCTCTCAGGCTCTGCATTTCTGATCTGCCTGAATGTTAGAAATCCATCCGACAATGCTCACTCTCAAACTTAGCTCCAACTTTCTTAAAATGTCTGTATTTCTGCTCAAAGAAACATTTGTAGTGACAATTCAAAAAGGCGTCATTCTAAATTGTGAGCTGCCTGAGCAACTTTATAAATAAAATACTGTAGCAAGTGGTAATTGTCTTGTGTATTACTTACACAAACCAGCTCAAAACCAGGCAGGTTGTTCCAGTGCAAGACTCCAGCAACAGCAGACTCCAATGATTTCTTACAGAAAGGTCTTGTTCATGATTTTAACATTTTCCTTAATTGTAATTCATAAGCGTTGTCACGTTTTGTAAAGAGAAAAAACTAAAACACTATAAGAAAGTGTTTAAATCCTGAACATTTATTTTAGCAGAAGTTACTAATGTGGATATTTAATTTAATACAACTATCAGTAAAAATATGAATTAATTGTATCAACAAGCACAGTGGCAGACTTAAAAACTTGTAATAGAACAAATACTAGTGACTTAGTTGTGACTCTTTAAATGACGAATGGCCTTTAAATGATGAAGTTAAGTTACAGTATCTGTAAGTACATAGTGTGCAAAAGGTTTATTACATGTCTTTTCAGGATAAAATGTGCAAGTAGCATTGCTCAAAAGCCCTAATTAATGAAATGTATTTTCTTTCATGACAGTGAGAAAAGAAGACAATTTATATTCAAGCAGCTGCAGTGTTTTGTTTTTTCCACTTGTATCAAAGATCAGACATGTTGGGCCACTTTGCCTCCATCACTTTCATTCATTTCAATAATTCATGAAATTTGCTGAAATCATTTCAGGGAAAAAAGCTTTTTAATTAAGGACTGACTGTTGAGCAGTGTTTCGACAGTCACAGTGAAGTGCTCCAGATTCTGCCACTTTCTAACTTAGAAAATATGTTTTTCACAAGAGTGCATGTACATTTCTACAATTATTACATACACAGAGAATACGGGCAAGTGAGACATTATGAAGGAAATCAGCATCATGGAAGAAAAGGGTCTTGGTATTTCAGTAAGCATTTATCTCTGTATGTACGGTAGGTTGAGGGATTTGTCTTGTCATGCTGTTTTCAATGTGGTTTGAAAACATAAAGTAAGATATAGGTCCTTCAAAATCTATTTGATAAATTGATTATAGCAATATATTTATTGCTGTTAGGTGCTATAAATGTTAGAAGGTAATATCAGCAACTATGCTTTTGCGGCTTTTTAAATGTGTGTTTAACTTTTAACCCTCTTTGTCCTCTTAAAGCTCAGGGCAAATATATTGTATGGATAAATAACATACTGTGTATGGAAACGCTCCAAAGTTTAGATATTAACAGACAAGCCTTAGACTTGGCTTTATTGAATTGTGTCATTGTTATTCCTCAGATGTCAGTGAAAACAGCAGTCTAAACTAAGCCCTCCTATGCAAAAATATATAGGGGTTTGTCAGTTTGCTCAGCGGCCCTGGCTTCCAGTATAGTTTATGCTCTTGAAAATCACCTTCAGTCTGTGTAACAAATCATTTTCTTTATCATTTTGTAGCACTGTATAAAGTTTGCAGCTAGTTCATGTTAGTGATTTTATATTAAGTGATATATTCTCCATCTCAAGGTTTAGTTTAAGCAACATTATTTCTGTTCTCTTTAGAAATAAGGAGAAGTGTTCAGAGACAGAGTGAGTCACTTTTTGTTTGATGCGTTTCCACATTTAATGAGTTCTTATTTAAAAGTGTACTGGTACATATGGTGCTGTGTGATGTCAGTTCTGGCGAGTGTCTTGCTGTTTGTTTGTGAAGACGGTGGGTGTCCATCTGTTTCGTTTGTCCCCAGGTGTGTACAGTGGGAGGATGCTGGCATTGTATAAATACCAAGCGTTGAGCGAAACTGTTTTTCTGATAATGATGACATTTCTCAAATGCTAATTACAAGAACCCTCCTTTCCTCTAATCAATGCTTATTTTGGATTTTTGTTTATTGCCACCTCTTTAAAGAATGTACAGATTAATTAAGTCAGTAACTGACAACTTTTTAGCATTTGTGCATGATTTACAGCATTAGCCTTTGTTACAGCATTTTTTTTTTTAATGCGGACACTTATGTCTGTGGATATTCTCAGTAATCCAGGTCATCTAATCGAAAACCATTAAGACAAAGTAGGAGATGCAATTATTAGATTTGCTATAAGACTCAACTTTATTTGAGTTCTTATAGACTCTCATTTTAAACTGCTTAGTAGAAAAACAAAAACAAAAAAACAGCCAAATAAGTATTTTCGTGCTCAACTTGTGTCTGAGGTCTAAACATAGTACCACATGAACTTTTTCTTCATTTACCATCAGTGTGGATGAAATAAACACAATGTTACGCTAACCGGCTTGTGCTACTGTTATGCATTTATGTTTCTGTGACATTTGTTTCTATGGGAGTCAGGTCCGTGTACAAAGTATAATTAATTCATGTTGATGCAACTTGTAGTACAAAGTTGGAGAATGGTACAAGGAAGTACCCTGAAAACCAGCATTTTCATTTGTAAACTTATACATATGTAAATTAATTATACTATATGTACTCAAACCAAGTCACAAGTTGAAATCTGCGGTAACACTTTATTTGACACTACACTTGATACATTGTATCTACTTCATTAAGTACAATGTAACACACTGTGTAACAGGCTGTAATAACATGTAACTACACTGTATATACATGCCCTAACGTTAATCTCCCTGCGATATGCAAGTACACATAATTCCATTATGTATGTAGTTACATGTTATCACAGTTTGTTACACAAGGAGGTAGATAGAATGTATCGAGTGTAGTATAAAATAAAGTGTCACCTAATCTGCAAATACAATCAACCAGGTTTGTGAGCTTGAACTTTAATTTTAAAGCTATATTATAGTTTTTATGACATGGTTCTGGTTACAGAGGTCATGGCAATTATACAGTGTAGTGCTTTCTCAGTAAAATATCAGTTTACAAAATATTTCAGATAACTGTTGTATAAATTCAATCAAATACAAACTGTCTGACTGGGGTGGTGCATATCTTATCCAGATCCACTCTAAATTTGTAATTCATTTTCAAGCCACAGAATTCCATTTGAGTGAATGGCCCGGGTGTAATGGAGTTGATGGGTGATCATTTTGTCACACCTCTTAAGCTCTGTGTTGATTTGGGTTTATTTGATTTATTCTGATCAGCTCATGTGCTGAATGCTAACCCCGTGGAATAAATTTCATTCAGGACCAGAAATTTATTCTCGGTCAATGCTAGGTTCATTTTCATTGTCAGATTTTCAATTATAACTCATTGTGGTCTTCGTTTTTAACAGCATCAGTAAAATCCATTGAAAAGTAAGCAAGGTAATCTTAGATAGACTTTTCCTTTTTCTACCACAAGATGAAGCGCACTATAGCTGTCTCTTTGCACCCTTCTCAAAAACTCAAAGACCTACATCGCTTTTGAGATGTATGTTTAAATACTAACCTTCAGAGTCAGTTACTTTAGTACACAACTATAGACAAAAATGGCTTAAGTACATCAGGGACAGACTGACCAGGTTTTTTTAAGGAAGGTTTTGAAAGTCTTTTCTAAGAGCAATGCTCAAAAAAAAGGATTAAGTGTAAAGGAAGATTGCCAATCAAATAAAAAGTAGTACAGCTTTGTGTGACATTTTTACTAATAGAAGAGGTAATGTCAAGTGAGATCAGGACAGTGAAACATATTACAGAACAGACTGATTTATCTCTCAAAAACCTATGTTCAGAAAACACACATTTTTTACAAGATTTCACAAGATGATTTTGTCTAAAGATTGTAAATAATAAAAATCTTGACAGGAACATAAACAAGCACATCTTGATGAATGTAAATTGACCTGATAGCAATTAAATCTCAAACCAAATCTTTATTTATAAAGTGTTAAGTTCAGCCGCTTCTAATTAAGACTTTGTCATATCATAGACCTGTCCAAGACCTGTCTGTTCAAGAACATTATATTTTATTTACTGTTGATGTAGGAGTAGGCATAAATGTATTGTCTATGATGGAACTAAAGCTTTCAAATAACAGAATTAGGGCTTAAATATTTGTGGTACTTGCAGACTCACAGGGAACTCATAGTTGTGGTAATGTGGTAAATTGGAATCAGACTGAAAAAATTGTACCTTTGTCCTACAGCTCATAACTGTCTTCATATACATACATACATACATGTTCAAAATACATTTAGTCATTTAGCAGATGCTTTTATCCAAAGCGACTTACACCAGTGTTACATTTTAGTTGACGCTTTCATTCAAAGCAACTTACATTAAGGTTCCATTCACCAGTGTCACAGCTGGAACACCACTGGAGGCAAGGGGGGTTAAGTGTTTTGCCCAAGGACACAATGACAGTATGAACTGTGGGGAGAGCGGGAATCAAACCTACTACCTTCCGGTTGAAGGACGACCGCTCTACCACTGAGCCACTGCCTCCCCAATAGCAGTAGAAAAATAATAGCAATAGAATGTGACTAACCAGAATAATCAAAGTTTTTAGTATATTTTTATTGCAAAGTGGCAAACAAGTTACCAGTAGGTGCAGTAGATTCTCAGAAAACAAACAAGACCCAGCATTCATGATAAGCACGCTCTTAAGGCTGTGCAATTGGGCAATTAGTTGAAAGGTGTGTGTTCAAAAAAAATGCAGTGTCTGCCGTTTACTGTAAAAACTCAAAACTATTTTGTACAAACGTTTTTGATCTAGGATTTAGCAATCCTGTGAATCAATAAACTAATAGTAGTGTGTTTGGGGTCATTGTCTTGTTGAAACAAACATTTCAAGGGCATGTCCTCTTCACCATAAGGCAACATGACCTCTTCAAGGATCCATGATCCCTGGTATGCTATTTATCGCATACCAGGGATCAGCATACCAACACCATAGTAGGAGAAACATGGCCATATCATGATGCTCACTGTCTTCACTGTGGACTGTGGCTTGAATTCAAAGTTTGGGGGTCGTCTCACAAACTGTCTGTGGCCCTTGGACCCAAAAAGAACAATTTTACTCTCATCAGTCCACAAAATGTTCCTCCATTTCGCTTTAGGCCAGTTGATGTGTTCTTTGGCAAATTGTAACCTCTTCTACACATGCCTTTTTTTTTTTAACAGAGGGACTTTGCGGGAGATTCTTGAAAATGGATTAGCTTCACACAAACGTCTTCTAACTGTCACAGTACTTACAGGTAACTCCAGACTGGTAAAGTACTTTGAGTGCCTACTAGGTGGAAAAGCACTATATAAATAAAAAAATACATGTCTCCAGTAAAAAACAGGAAACTCCTGTTGCTAACGCACACTAGCTATGTTTTTTTTGTTTACTTTATTTTCTTAAAATTGTACAAGAAAAAACATTTAATATTTTTCCTTTAATGAGTAATAACTGCAATGCAGTGTCTGGCTCTATGTTTTGAAAGAAAAAAACATTGATGGAACTAAAGGCCAAACTGGTAAAGTATGCTTTTTTGGTAACTCTTCGTACCCCTTTTGGCAATGAAAATTTGCCCAAACTGACCCGACCCATACTGTACCGCTCCAGTGGATACAAGGCTTTTGGTTTCTGTGTCTGTGAACTTAATTTATTCAAACAGTAAAATGTGTCCTTATTCTATCCCATCTTCTCATTTAAGTTTTGTTTCCTACTTATTTTCACAATCTACATTGACCTCTCCCACTTCTGACCTTGTGAGATGCAGTCACACTTGGCATCCACTCAGCAAATGTCACTTCTCCTTCACTGAAATAGAGCGAGGGGAAGACAGGATGCATTATACATGAATTACAGGCAGCAGACAGCAGCACATGGCACCCGTTTGAGTCTGATGAGCCTGGGAGACTTCTATTAATTCAACTAAAGCGTGCACAGTAGTGTGCAGACACTACTGAAAAAAGCCTCAGGGTAGAGCATTTGAGAAACTGGGGGTAAGTACAGTATATGCAGAGAGGACATGTTTGTTGACATAAGCCAGTTATAAATGCATAATTTTGTGTGTACTTGAATTTGATTGAGCTTTGACCCCTCGGTAAGGACTGAAATTTTAAAATGTCACTCTCTTTTTTGCATTCAAGCTGCTGTAGCTGTAATTTGTCTTTAAATGTCTATAAATGTCAAAACACAGCAGAAAGTTGGTTGCGTGTGACTCATGAAACTAAACTGACACTCTAATTATTTATTTAATGTAAAGAAATATTCTAGTCTGTGTGGTCTACAGCGAGATAGAGGCAGTAAAAGAACACTTAATAAAGTGCCTCCGGAGCCAAATGGATCAACACACACCTACTCAAAGAAATGAAGCATTGCATAAACCTTGCGTAAAAGGTTTTGTTTGGACGGAGGAAGAGAAAAGATTACAGACACATTTAATAGAGAAGGAATTTGCGTAAAGTGTCTGGACAGAATTGGACTTAAGATCTAGGCACAAAAACCTTCATTGTTAGGTAAATAATGTCAATCAGGGGTCAATCTTTATACTCATTATTGGGGTAGACACACAAAAACACACATACTCTTGTAGCGCACTGTTTGCAGGAGTGGTGCCTTCACAGTCAAGGGCAGAAGTGTACGTCTTACAATTATTTTTAAATCCCAGCTTTATCTGCAGCAAAATGGGATCAAGTGGCAAAAAGCTGAGATTGCACAGTAAGTGAGTTAACAATGAGACCCCCCTCAGCCTCTGGGTAGATCTACTACAAATGCCACTGTCAGTGCTTTGGGGAGGAAGATCAGGAGGAACATTTTGCTAACACAGGCACAAACATTACACTCTTGCACTTATTCTATCTTCCAACCGTTGCAGATGGGAGTGCCTGTCTTAATGTAGTCCATGTTGGCTCTTAGTTATAGTAGTTTTTGAAATTGTTATAGTCACAATACCTACATGTTGCCTTTACATAAAAAACAGATTGATTTTTCATCTCATTTCAGTTTAATTGCATTTACACTTATCATGAATTGGTGACAGAAAAAAAAAATAGCTAAATGATGTGATTGATTGAAAGTGATGAAATATGAGCCTTTCATACACAGGGTCACATTTGAAGAGGGCTCTAATGATTATGCCTAATCTAATGATTTGCTCTACTGTTTAGTGAATGCTACATGGAATAGCTTTGACAAATATAAAAATGAAAGTGATAATGTAACTTGAAATAGATAACTATATTTGTGATATCAGACTAATGTTGTAATGTACAATGCATTAAGGTACTGAGCCACCAGACTAAGAAATGGCTGTTTGATTAAAAACAACTATATATAAAAGGGAAACAATCTTCATAATCTTCACAACTATCTTCACAAATCACATATTCTGCTATAGATGCCTTAAGCCTCACATCTATTTTTCCAATACAGTAGAACATACTGTACTTGATAAAATTGGTGATTGATGCTATATTGATCAGTTTACCTACCTACCTTTTATCTACAACCCAATCCCACTTTCTTCAAAGGGCAACAGAATATTAACATGGCTGACGTTTACCTTGTTTTAGTGGATGGTGTGGATCTGGCTTTTTTCATACCAGCTTTAGAAAAGTTATAGACTTTTATTTTCACCAAAACTAAATAAAAACATGTAGATAGCAGCTTCTTTCTCTTATAAGCATAAATAAATGACATAATTAAACTAAAATGTGTCAGTTTAATTCGACATTTTGACTGTAAACTGACTGAACCTGGTTAAAACTAGGGATTAGGTAAGAATACTACCTGATGGTTTAAAATGAAACGTGTAGATCAGACATGCCCAAAGTCCGGCCCGGGGGCCAAATGCGGCCCGTGTTCATATTTCCACTGACCCGAAGCCTCTGTCATAAACTCAATAATATATGGCCCGAATCCAAGAGATTCAAATATTTAAGAAAATGTTGAGCTTGTTTGGCTCGACATACTTGTGCGAGAAGACATTCTCAGTTATAAACATGAATAAGAACCGTGTGAGAACAAGACTAAGCAGCTCCCACCTGCGTGACATTTTGCGCATTGGAACCACCGTTTTTGAGTCAGACCTGCCCAGTTTACTGCAGTCAAGATCTCAGAATCACCCTTCGCATCAATGCAAACATGTTATTTGTTGATTCTGTTGAATAAAGGTTTGAGTTTGAGTCAACTTTCATAAAAAAAACTTGCATTCAGTTTATTTTGTTTAACCTACACTTATCCAGGTCAGGCAGTTATCAGATCTACCTAGCAGCAGAAAGCATAGTAAAAAAAAACTAAATAAAAGTAAATACAAAAAAGCAACCCCTCTCCCCATCAGTGGCATGTAAAATTCATGGTGGCCCGTATGACAATTTATTTACGTCAATATGGCCCCTGAGCCAAAAAGTTTGGGCACCCCTGGTGTAGATCATTTCTTACTGCATTCAGAGTTTCTATTGACAATTCTCTCATTATGTTAGAGATATTCATAAGACTTTAAAGCATCAAAGAATACTGGTGATTTTAATCTCATATTATTGAATCACCAGCTCAGACTTGGCAATGACATCTATGTTTTTCGATTTCAATTGAGTTAATTAAAGGCATACACTTACAGTACAGCTCACACATTGCTGTTCCATAGGATGTAAATTGAATAACCACACACATAAAGAGCAGACAGTATAGTATTTCAGCAGCAAAAGGGACCAAAATCCATACCAAGGCAATAAAAGCCCAGAAAAAGAACAGCACAACAAAGGGACTGACATTATAAAAAGTACATTTAAACCTTGCCAAGGTGCATTACAAAACAAGCAGTATTTCCATCTACAGACAAAAGGTCAATAAAGGGACATGGAAGGGATCCAATGTGTAGCCACAGCGGTCGCAGACGAAGACAAACGGTGGTGCCAGCTATCAGCACACACCCACCAGCGATCGGTTGCTCCAGATCAATGTGAACTACTCCTACTCACTCCATAAAAAGTCCATAAAGGTGACAGGCTGCTGCTGCTATTTGCCAAATCTGTAGAACTCAAATGATTGCATTAATTTAAAAGGAGGGGCCTTAGAGAAAAAGAAGCTTGACATAACGTATTATAAAATGTGTGAGATATTTTTGGTCAGACCTGGTGATTTAGAAGCTTTTTCATATGTAACTAGATTGAGGTGGTTACTGGCTACTGCTTACAGGGAGCTGTGCACACGAGTGCAGCGGGAATAGAACAAAAGCCACCGCTGTTAGGAGGAGGTAGGAGGTGCACTATGATATTTACCTGTTCAGTCGGCAGAGGTTTCAAAAGCCCCTCCCAACTGTGCATCACGTAATACACATCTAGTGAAATTGGAAGAGCATTTAGACTGTGGTGGACAGCAGTATTGGGCAGACTGCTGTTCTTGTTGCTCTTAAAAAACATGAAAGCAATATATTATTTAAAATATGATACTTTCATCATTTTAAAACCTATAGTAACTCATCATGAAACACATTTCAGCACACTGCACTTAATTCTGTCTGGTCTGATCAAGTCATGACTGCCCCTGGAGCAGTGTGTAAAAAAGTAGAATCCCAGGGAAATATACATCTGTATGATTGAACAAACATGATTAGCTTTTTCATTTATTTAAACGCAAGCACATTCATTAAAATACGTTATAGCCCACTACATGCAAGAAATACTTACTGGAATTTGAATGTTTCTTTAAAAATCTAATGCAACCTACTCAGAGGCATGATTTGGTAACTAGTATATGTCAAGTATATTTTATCATCAGTCATAGTCAGCTTTAATCATAGACTGCACGTAACAAAGAATCAGCAACTAAACAGTGGCATGTGAAAATGCTTGGTGGTTAGTAACTTTTAAAAAACACTAGCCACAGTGGCCAGTGGGAAAAAAATGTTAATGTCAAGCTCTGCATGTGTCACACAAAGTACTGTTGTTCTGTTCCAAAAAAGTGTGATTCTTGCAAACATTAGATTTGATTAAAACAGGGAATGGGTCTATAAGATGGTACATATGCATTTACTTGCACACAATTCTGGAAATGTGTTGTAGACACGTTCAATTTGGGCTGAATAAAAAGTGCTACTTCTTTTCCCCAACTTTCTGGATAAACATCCTGCCTACAGTATATTTGACACTGGGGTTGGCAAGGTCTCAGCCACTTGCCTCTCATCAAAATGGAGGTCCCAAGCTGTCACTCAAACTTGCAGAGCCCCAGTGGATGGTGACAATTCCTCCATGGATTTACATTCCCATCTAGCTTTCACCTGCACGAGGACTGAGGGCAAAACAAAAAGGCCCAGTAGACTTTTAGAGTAAAATAGTCTCTGGAGTCCTCACTGTGGAGAGGGCCCAGCTGTTGGACCATCACATTTATCTGCATTGAGTGTAGTCCATCAGAAAAAAATTAGAACAGACACACAGCCTGGGACATAAAGGTAACAATGGAGATGGATAGAGAGAAGCTGAATCAGAAGATGAGAGGCAAGACAGGCATGATGGAGATCCAGAGAAATGAGAGAGAAGATAGAGAGTAAATGGTAACTGCAAGAGGTATGCTATGTTTTTGCTATGTTTTTTTATAAACTCTATGGAAAGACATGCTTTGCGAATACTGTAAAATTAATATATTTATTTTACTTGATTTTGACAAATTGAGAGGAGATATCTACATTAATAAAGTCAACTTAACAAATTTAAGCCAACAACAACTTTCTTGATATGACATTCTTTCCCTTATGTTATCTTATGTTTTATTACGTTATGTTTTTGCCATCTTGTAGGTAATTTGGTGTTTAATGCAAATTTAAAAATGTACTTGCATTTGATCTTTTAAGCAAGAGATGAAGCTTTTATCATTTTTATCTACATCATGATAAACTATTCTTGGCTTCAGCCCCTTTTCCATTCATAACTTCTATCTGTCTACTATCTCTGTCTATGCCACACAAATATAAATCATTTACAGATAACGTTTTTTATCTACATTTGTAATATATTGGTAAATGACTGTGTTTGCTTCCCAGAAAAATCTGAGATGCCTTCCAAAGAAAGCCTTTGCAAAAGGCAGATTTTTTAAATGAATATCTGTTCGGTGATCATTCATCATTTATCATGTGCGAGTAACCCCAACTAATAAGAGCTGCGCCACATTGTTTACATTAGTAACAGTATAAAGTCCAATCATTGAATGCGCCGCCAGTCGTTCGAGAACAAACCCTTTGCTTGGAGGGATTTTCTGATCTCACGAGTATCTAGCAGCTGCGCATGGTAGATGTATCAGTAGAGTTTGAATCTCACTCAAAAAGAACAATACCACACGTCACCAGTGGCAGCCTCTTGAAGTTTTTCTTCCAATTTTACTCCCAGTAAATGTTGTGGAGAGTTTAACCCACAGGTCAGTGCCTCAGCTTCTAGATGTAGCAGGTGCAATGAGGATCCACTTCCGTGAAAAGACCTGGTGAAGCAGGGCAGATTGTGTTAAAAGGGAGACAGGCCCACAATCCAGGGTCAGTACAACAGTACCTCACAAGCACATGTTATATTCTGATCTCTTTGTCTGATCTAATGTGTTTGGGATTTTAGTTTGGTGAGGTTTTGAGGCAGTTTTTCCAAATATCACAAACAAGAATAAAAAAGAATGTCTTACACTTTATACAATGGCAGTTGGAACCCAAAACCTTTTGATTATCAATGACAAACATGTGACCTTGACACAACAGATCTACCATTTGAATTAAAGAGCTGCTTTAAACAGCCCTCATTGCAAAATACTGCCTTTGTATTATAAATGAACACAATACTTACAATGGCAATCCACTGCTCTAAACCAAGGTTCATGAAGGAAATGAAAGAGGAAATATATCACTGAATTTACTGGTGCATTGTACAGCCTATTGTTAAATACTACTACAGAACATTCAACTTATTTCTAAAACAAGTTTTTTCTGTTAGATGTGGACTGGTCAGAATTCTGGCCATAAAGCAAACACCAAGGACAGAAGGCTGTGTATAAACTGAAATACCAACTTCTATTGTAGCATGAAATGGTTTTCCCTTCTTACTATTGTGCTCATGCCCAGTCTTTGGAGTTTTGGAGGAAATAGAAAACTGGCACTTGAAAAAGAGAAGTATACGAGGCTTGAGTGATGGTACATTAATGGAGGCAAAATGTAGACGGCCTGTAAAAATGATTGTTTAAGTATCAATAAAGTATTTCAGACAGTTAATTTGGCAGCCCAGCGCAGCCAAGTGTTAGTGTAAATCAGTCTGTTAAAAAGCTACACTGGGACTGTGTGACAACAGAGACACACAAACTTATGGTATTCAACTATGATTTTTTTTTATTACAATAAAATGCATATAAACCACCTTAGAGCTGCATATTTTTCCAAGGTGATACAGTTCTAGTTAGCGGAAAGGCTTACGCAGCACTATGCTAAACCTGGCTCCATAATTGGAACTCTTCTTATACCATTACTTGTCATTGCTCCTCAAGAACAAATTGGGCCCTTGATTAGTGGAATAGACTCTGAATGTTTAAGTAGCTGCTGTATAACATGGGAAACACATTTTCACGGAAGTTTAGGGGAAATCTTGAAACTTTTAAGTATTCATTAAAGAGCCATTAAATCTAAATCAGTATTTTGTAGAACTATACATTTCACATCTACCTGCATGTCTGGGCACACACACATACATACACGGTGCTCTCTGAAGCATGTTCGCACAGCACTTCTCATTAATCATTGCCACTGGTGGATGTGACAGCCGGGCAAGAAGGGTCCATGACAGTGGCTCACCTTTTCCTCCTGTCTGCCTCTCGAATAAAAATATTCACCCAATCTAACACCGTGTCTGCAGCAGTGTTATACCTGGTCCCCAGTCCAGACTATTACTCCCACAGTGTTATACAAGATACTGTCATGAAAAGTATATGTAGTTTAAATTTAGAAAGCATTCAAGTAAGAAGCGCTGTCTACTCTACATGACTGATACATCAAACTTTGAATTTGGTGTGGAATAAGATATGCTCATTAGAAAAACAGCTTGATTGTCAACTTGAATGGTCAAAAATGGTCTTTGGAGGTCATAAGCTCCAGCTCTGTGTGTGTTTTTAACTGTTTATTAAGTTGATCAGTTTCCATGTACTGACAAACATTATCACAAACTAGTATCATTGAATAAAATAAATCTTTAAAACAGACAGTAACAGAAAGTTCAGTGTAAACTACCATGTAAAGCTGAATTGCAAAAATAATTAACATATCCCACCATAGTGACCTGTATTTCTTTTTTATTCCCTGGCATCATCCCTGCTTTGTTTTATATGTTTTTTGCATAAGTGTAACAAAATGCTTCCATTAATGATGCATTAATCATAATGATCCTCTTCATTTCCATATTTGACTCTTTACTAAAGGGACAAATGTAGTAATGTGTCGTAGCCCTTTTATTAATTACACAGAATATGAGCAAAGCAGAGATGATACTGTGGTGTGCACTTTGTGTTTGGTTGATTACAGCAGCTATTATCTACCTGCTGCTACCTGCTGTATCACATACTGTGTGGGGTTATCTGGGAGGGACAGATAACTCTATGGGTTATGGTGTGGATGCCGTTAGACAATGGAAACTGATAAGGTGGCATCATGTATTCTGCCTTGACCCAGTTGTTTGAATAGAAAACAAAAAACAAAAACTGGTTAGTCAACTTCCAAACCTACCACATTTATGTAAAGTACAAAAAACTACAGTAACCAATGCAGGCAGCCAGACTTAATTTTAAGAGCAGAAATTTCTGTTCATTGAAGGAAGAATTTTTACATTTGAAATTAATGGGAATGGAATAAAAAAATCTATTGTTGCCAGACAAAGATGCAAGATGAAAGCAACGATAAGAAAGGTTAGATTTTGCAGTAAAGAAAACTATTGCATCATGTGCTTTGGATCATTTTTGTGCAGCTGTATTTTTATTTCTCCATACAGAAAATGGGCTTTTACTAAACTACAATTTACAACTGAAAAAGAAAGCATGTGGTTTTTTTTTTTTTTCCTATATTAGCATTTTAATTTGAAGCTGAAAATTCAAAGTGAAGCCTAAAAGACACAAAACAAACCAGTAGAAATACAGTAGTTTTGGAGTCACTTTGTTCAACATGCTCTTTAATAAACATCAGTGCACACATTCTCCAAGGGTCCTGACCGCTCTGTTTATTGGCCCATTCTTCCATAAACATCAAACATCAGCAGTATGAAGCAGCAGAACTCCCAGAACGGGCCCATGCTCTCTTTAAGATGCAGAGGTGAGTGAGTCTGAGATTGGAGGAGAAAGGTGGGCAGTGAGGTTGAAGAAATCTGTCCATTTTATTTTATGTCCAAAGCAAGATGAGTAAAACCCAGAGGGAAAGCCAAAGCATCCTCCAAACTGAACAAAATAGTAGCTGTTGTCTTTCATGATCTTATTTTCCATTTTTGAAAACTGCTGAAGTCAGTGGGCTTGTCTGTCACACGCATTGTTAACCCAACGTGTACCTTGACCGTCTCCCCCAAAACATCAAGATGTCATTAATCATCAGGTCATTGTTTGGTGCTGGCATAGTATATAAAAAGGCCTTCAGAGGGTTAAAGCATATTTTATTCTTTTTGTAGTGACCCTAGTCTGCTTTCACAAGGCTGCCAACTGAGCTTTATAGAGTCTACAGTTAAACCAAAACGAAAGTTAAAGGGATAAATGTTACATTATAACATAACACATCTCTTCAAACAGGTCCCTACTATTGTAAGTATGCATAACAGTTAAGATAAAGACTATAAAGAGCTCTACCACTTTCCTGCAATGTGCAAAGCTGCAATGTACAATGGCCAAGAAGCATTCAGCAATTTACTTAGTGGTTGTCCACACATTCTTATTCTATGATGAAAATGGGGCTCAAAAGGAAAATAAATACAGAGAGGAAAACCAAGCAGACCAAGATGATCTTAGAGACATATGCAGCTGTAAAACACATTTGACATGGAGATTTAAACATAAAACTGTGCACACATAGAATAAGTGATTGGTCTGTTTAAAGATCATGTCAGTCTCAAAGCAGGATATGTGATTGTTGAGGGCAAAGTTTCTGAAACAACAAAGCCTTCAATGTTGAACTCAGTAAAAAATAATTGTATACATTCTTGCATATACTCTGGTGACTTTATCCTAGTCAATATCTTGCACATTAATTATACAACCATTCATAAATATAACAGTGACCTGAGATACATGGTCAACAAAGTCAACAGTTCGATCTCTGATGCAAGTTGTGTAGTGGGACAAGCTGTTTTTAGTTGATAAAACAGGGCTGTTATTGGGGAACTGGGTTCAGGTCCTTCTAACACGTTACAGTCATGTCCTTATTCTTGAACTCGGGGCTCATCCTGAGGCTTATGTGCTGAGCAGTCAGACCGTCAGAAGTCAGCTTTTTCATACCTTTGCAGCTTTCTGTCAGTCACTTAGGATTATACTTTGTGTCAGAGGTGAGAAGCCACAGATGATAGAACGGACCACAAAAAAAGAGATGCAGCCAAGTCCTGATCATTTATTCATACACATCTTTCCACAGTTGTATGTAACAAAACAAAAGTGAGACCCGGAGCATGAGCACAAAGGTTATTAAAAGCAAGGAAAACTCTGCCCCCGAGGCGGAGAGCAAACAAGAGGATTTAATAATAAATGACAGTGAGGCACATGTCAAGTCAATTTATTCTTTTGAAGAGCAAGCGGTGGAGTTTCTCTGTCTGCCAAATTCTGTGCAATATACACAGAAAAGGTTTTGAAGAAGTCTGTTTGTGAAGCAAGTATCTGTTTTATGTCATTCATCCTAGTAATTCCCAGCTGCCACCCGACATGTGCGAATATGTCACATATACTAGGTATTTTAGTCACTTGCACACATTGTTTGCTGGGTCCCTGTAGTTAAACTGCAGGTGTTATTTGATTTTTTTTTATCAGCAATAACCAGGTGAAACACTTTGATACAGGCAAACATCTCGCTACTTCTCGACTTCCTAAAAAACACAGTTACAAAGTTGTATAAAGCATTCACTCATCTGAAATAGAATCACTTTTTTCAAGGTGGGTTCAAGGTGTCAGCATTTGCAATGTTAATATAAAGCTGCAAAGTTTGCACGCCTTATAAACCCTCCAAAATGTAGCTCAGTATCACCTGGTGGCCTCATTATTCTAATCTAATTCTAATTCTCATACACAGCCAGACAAGTTTGCTGTGTTTAATTTGTCCAAGAAATAACGGAACTAGGTGAATATTTTAAAAGTCGCAATTTGACATGTGGTACATATTGTTTACTATAGTCAACATTTCACAAAATCCATCTTTAATGTACTTCTACAGCTGGTTTCATCTGCTATGTGAAATACCATTAAATTATCACTTTATTTTTGTGCCAAAAATCTTAAAACATTTGTTCTTTGCCAAGGTGTATAAACCTCATCTGACTTTATCAGTATAAAAGTAGAATTTCTCACAAAATGATTCTCTATGCCAGTACTTTCAGTCTCATTTGGTTATTAACATCCCACCAGTACAGTCTTTCAGGACGTCACATGTGTTGTTTGTCCTGTGGGACCATGATGTTCTGGTTTTTGTGTGAGTCCACGTGAGAGTGTTCCCCCAAAGGCTGCTGTGAATCTCTTAATGGAGTAGTCAATTAGGGCGGGATCCATAAAGCACTACATCCCAGTCTCGCTGGTCTCAGACTGAAGATCTGATTCCTCCTCTCATTTGCTGCACTCCACTATATTATTATAGGGAGCCATTGGGAGCATTAATTGCACTCATTGGGAGAAGGGCTGGCCGGCAGTCTTGCCAGGCTTTTGAAGCTTGTATGTTCTCTCAAACAAGGGATTTTTAATGAACACCACACACACTCACGCAGTTACACTATAATGGTGGAAGCAGCAGTTGATAAGAACAACAAATCAATCTCAACACAAACAGATTAATTGTAAAGAATGTGAATGTTCCCAAATAATGGCTGTGCATAAGTTAAAGGACGTTATTCAAATGAGAATAGTAATTGTAGAAAATGACTCATTGCCTCATCCTTTAAGGTGAAGCCCTGTGAAGACAAAAGAATGAGTAGCCTATAAAAATCTCACCAGAAAGATGTAGGCAAACTTCATTTTAATCTCAACTGTGTTAAATATAAACCTATATTTCTCAATTAGTCTAAATGTCACATTTTGCATTACACCTGAAATGTACAATAGATTTGATATTGCTCAACAAGAACAATGTTTTTGAGCCTAAATAAATGAATAACACTGGCTTTTGAACAACCTCAAAGTAAGAGATGTGCATATTTAACAGTATTTAAATACATGCATGGAGTCATAGAAAAAGGGGGTATGCATAAAAGACCCATTTCCTATAGTTCTCACTGGAAGGCAACCTGTAGTCTTGTTTTTCTCCTGGTGACCTTCGCTTTCTTTAATAATTACACGGCTTGTTGAGTTTTAAGAGTTTTTTTCTTCTGCCCCAAGGACACCATTAAAACACATTCCTCTGCTGTGCACTATTCAAACATTGGACAGACACATGCTTCCATTAGCCTTCAAGAGGGCCTTGAAAAAAAAAATGTAGATGGAAGTAAACACAAACATACATGCAATAAGTCTTAAGATGTTTGAATATAGCTATGGACAGGTTTGCAGTAGATACATTTACTGAAATGGTAGATACATAATTCTTTGCTAATCTTTGGGCTAAGGCACAGAGCTCAGCATTTGTACATGGCACAATGCTATTTATTAGCAGATTATAATCAACACTCAATGAATTGAGCTCATCAAGGGTTCACAGCAGTAATGTTATGATTCAGAGTGCACAAACAAAACTGACATTTGGATATCATCAAATTTGCATTTCACAAAAACAATAATCACACAGATTATCGAAGCCCTGACAGAGTGGACGACATTTACTGTGCTAGTGTTATGTAATGTATGACCTGTCAGGAGAAGAAAGACTGTGTATGGTGAAGGAACAGTGGCGGAAAAGCATTATCATTTAAGAAGAGCTGACACATCTACACAGTGCCTTTTATGACGTCTATAATTGCTTTTGTGCGAGTGCTGGCTGGATTCTTTAACACGCCTCATGAATTCATCTGATAGGAATCCAAGTCTCACTTCTATGACTCCCTCTAGCATATACTCTCAATGCCTTCAAAACTTGTTAAACTCTGTTTCTTTCTGTTTGTACAATTGTATTTTAGAAATGTTTCTCTTTGGAAAGTCCAAGGCATTGCTCTGAAACACTAAAGACTGCATGTACTGAACTTTAACTCAGTGGTAATGCATTGTAGGAGATACTTTAATTACAGCATGTCCTTCAGGCATGGCTTTTAGGAATTACATAAACACTGGATTTGTAATTTCTGAAAGAAAATTACTCCACCATTAAAGACACCCCAAGGCCAACCTTTTTATCATTATTAGGGGAATCAATATAAAAGAAAGCCAAACATCTATAAATTGGCTAATGACATTTCCAACTTGAAAGCACAGATCAATGCCCACATTAAGAATGTCTAATTAGTTAACTTGTCTAATTCTGTAACCTTCAGTCTCATATTGCAGTTTTATTTTTAAAGCCACACCAAACATTTTTGTTGTATGTGTTAAAGGTAAAAAGCTTACTTTACACTAAAGGACACTTACCAGATGCTAGGATTGGCTGAGAGTTTATATCCTTATAACCTAATAGCTATTTGTTAAAGTAAGACGTCATGTTCCTTTCATAACTATATTTTGACCAATAACACAAACTATTGTCAAATGTGCTTTCACACTGCAAAATATACTCTAGTCTTAATGCCGCTTTGCATTGTTACCAACTAGCTCAGGTTAGCAACAAAGAGAGGAATCCACACAGACAACAAAGGTTAATTGCCAATTGATTTATTAATTCAGTTGATTAGTATAACTGTAAGGTGAGAGTTTAAGCAATCAGTAGTGAATGAGGTGCATGAATGTGTGTCAAGATGTCAGAGTCATGTGCGTAGTAAGATGGCAGACAAACAAACAAACAATCACAGCATTTCTTTAACAACGCTTTACAACCACCATAAGTCTTTTTAACAACAATGATGAAACTTCAATTGACAGCAATACTGGTGCCAATCAATACTTTCCTGAATTAGTGTTTTTCTTTATCGAAAGGAATATTGTTTCTCTAATGATGTTTTTTTAAATAAATATGGTGTGTGGTTTCCATCACTGAACACCTATTCTGCCAATTCTATTGTTGCCAATATTTTTGGTAGAAAAATTGTGTGCGTTACAATTCCACATCTGTGAAAATAAAACATAATCAAATAAATAAAAATAAAAATAAAAAATAAAAATAAAAATACCCACGGCAAAACTAGAACTAAATGAATCCATGTGCAGGGCTCAGTCAAACATGTATTTCACAGCTGGTGGAGCTTTTTCACCCACAGTTGCATTATTGTGTCAAACTTTGCAGCTGCTGTGGTTTGAATTTACCATTAAATAAGTAAAATGTACAGTTAATGTTTACTGAAAGCACGTTTACACTAATGATTAGAAACATTGTGATATTGGAAACTGTTTTAACTGAGCGAGCCCACATTGGGTATGAGGTGGTCATCTTTCATATTTTATTTTGAAGCTTAAAAAGCAACATCAGTTCATGCCACAATAGTTGTAAATCTATACCCCCCGCCCATGGGGAGCACTTTAAACTCAGACTCACTGAGCTCAGTAATATGCAAAGTTGTCCTCTAGCGCCCTGCATTGAGTGGCTATGAGCTTCACCTTTCTACATCAAAGCCATGTCATTGTCTGTCGTGTCTTTTATCCACCATCACAGAAGCCGTCAAAGAAATGTATTCAAAAAAACTCAGGACTTTGAAGTCTCCACCAGAACCTGGTGCTGTTTGTTCAACCCCACACTTTTGTCTTTTTTGACCAAACAAATGACCATTACGTAGATCAACCACTCTCAGGAATAGTTTTTGCATTTTCCACTTCTGGCGTCATCATATTCAACAAATGACATGTGCTCTTTCAATTTAACCATTAACCATTTTATGAAGAAAGAGCTATGTAAACATGTTTTGTGCATTACCACAAAGCCTCCTGTATACAAGCACATTTACTGTATATTAGATTGTGATGAAAAGCTTTGATGAAAGCTTGAGACTGAGTGGTTAGTGCAAGGACTCTGCTGCTGCTCTTGTAAGTATGCTCGAGTGTCCTTGGGCAAGACACTGAAGCCTCTGAGTTGATCCCAGCTGCAGCTTTGTCGTCACTCATGAGAAGCACATTGTTAAACATGTAGACAAAACATTGAAGAAATGCAGTCCACTTACCATGTGCATTGTACAACCTAAAAGCGAGATCTGCTCTAATAGAAAAAGTGGTAGTTGTTAAGTTGACTAGCCATGCATTTACTGTTTAGAATAAAAAGTGTACTTTCTACTGTGAAATATATCCTTCTACCTGGGAGGGAATATGTTTTGTAGTTTTCATTTTTTCACATAAAATAAAATAATTGTTAGGGAGCTAAGAAAATCTTTGCAAAGAAATAAAAAATCTAAATATATTGGTATTGAATCTGTAGTGGACAGCTGAACTAAAATGTTTAAAAGAAAAAAAAAAATTGCTAAATTACAACAAATTTGATTTTTGTGAAATGTTATAAGTTTATATTCTATATGGCTACTTTGAGATGATTCTTAATTTTTTCTAAATTTATTTTTTCAAATGATAATAAAGAAGCTTAGGTCTAAATCATATGTTACTGAGACATTTAAATAAATAAAAATATGTAAATGCAATTAATTTATAAATGACAAAACTGGGAGTGTTAATACTTTCTAAATCCCATGGGATGTTGGGAGAAGCAGTTTGGGTTAAATAGTACCAATTTTAGCAAACTGCATATCCTGTAAAACCCTTACCTACCTTTCAGTGTGTGTGTGCATTTGCAGTAACACAACACCTACAAACGAGGACCTCTTGTACAACAGCATAATCGCACACACTGCATATTGAAAATTCATCACCTCTTAAGCCAATTGTACATTCATAAGTGTTTCTGAATGCTTTCATCTTTGTACCACCTGCTTCTATGGAAGTGTTCTTTGGACTCGGCAACAGTCCGAGCATCTCGGGACACTGGCCGCTCATGTACTGTTTACTGCTGAGTTGTAAGAAAGAAAAGAAAAAAGAAACAACAGAGAGATATAAAGGGCAAGAGCACTAGGGTGTGTGCGAATGTAGAGTGTACACCACGTGTGTGAATCAGGAAGAGGCAGCAAAGTAAACGAGCGCCCAGGGAGACCACCCCGGTAGAGAAGGAGGTGGTAAGAGGACAGGGCATGGAAAAGTAAGATTAATGATGCTTGGGAAAACGAGTGCTCCTGCTGGCCCAGACTTTAAAGACAGCGGGAGTTAGTTACTGGCTGCAGGTCCAGCGGGGATGTAGTTCCAGTATCTTCCCATTAAAACATTCAAAGAGCTCGCCTGGATCCCTAGCAGAGGAAACAGACTCTTGTCACCCTGAATATACAACACCTTACAAGAGTGATGTCAGCAAAAAGCTTTTAGAGGTGAGCCACTGGCCCTGGAGGCTTGTTTTTTTATTATTATTGTCTGCCAAGCTTCAGCAGAAGTCATTTGAGTTTTGTCAAGTTCTACTTATTGGTTTTTCACTAGCAGATACATTAGTTAAAGTAGAACTCATTTTCCCAGCATGCTTCACTCTAAAGTAGTGCTGCAGACCAGCAAACTGAAAATGATGAGGTCTTGCAAAAATCAACCTCTAAAGACTGGGGAACTAATGAGTCTTACCAATGCTGCAAAGTTCTTGATGTAAAACTCCTTGGTGTCAGTGATCAATCAAATATATACATCTACTAAACAGAGCCATAATCATTAATCTTCCCAATCCTGGTATACTCTATCCAAACATATGTGTTTTCGAAGGTTCAGAGTTAGGTAAACAAGACCATTGATGAAAGCACTAGATATGTCAACATTTCAATCAACAATTCTCAACAAGTCATGGGCTCAACAGGGACCACCGCTGGGCACAAAATAACAACAGCTCTCACAAATAACAATTAGTTATCGCACTGACAGAGAGTATCTACGATATGGACATTTTGATCTTAGTAGATAGTCTTGCCTCCATCTTTGTTCCAGCTTGCAAGGAATTGGATGGACATCATGCTGCACAAATAGCTCTCAGGGGGAATCATCAATAAAATATCAATGAATAAGGTATGACTTGTCTGGACTACCACTGAGACTGAAGGCCAGTCAATTTATTATGAAGAGCTTTTATCTGTCATGATCAAATGAGGTGCCGCTGAGATGGACACGGAATAATAAGTGAAACTGGGGATGTATGGTGTTTGTAAGACGCAGCAATGTAAATGTTTGAGACAATATTGACTCAGTAGAACATCTCAGTATGATACCACCAAGTGCACGCTAGGAACAATGATAGCATCTCAATTGTAGTACCGCAGTTCCTTAAGATAAGTCTTGTTGTGTCCACATTAAATCCAGCAAGCAAAGAACATTGCACAGTGACAGACAGATATATGGGATAGATAATGGGCGTCAACAGTCGGCTATTAGAAAGTGTATGGCATACAAGCAGATAAATGGTTATTGTATTACACAATTGTACTGGGAGTTTATTGGAGTCATGGAGGTAGCATCACTCTCCAATCTTGTCCTTTAAAATAACAATCTGAATGTTTACTGGCGTTTTCTCCCTGTGGCTGTGTGGTCACCGACATTGTGACACTGGTTTATGATAGAAATCTATCACACCCATCCTATTACATTCAGCCAAAAGCAAATTTGATGCTCACCCATTGATTCAATAAGCCACATGATTGAGCACAAGCAATTTCCTTTTAGTGAAGCAATGTATCATAAATAAAACAATTGGTTGAAATATTTGCTGGGGATTGGAGGCATGTTACGGTCTGACAAAACAAGCCTCAAACTTGTTGAAATGATTAGCAGATAATTTCTCAAGAATGGAGGTATTTTATCAGACAGATGTTTGTACTCTGGACTCATCAGGCCAATTGACTTAACATATTTTGTACTGATGGAAAAATTCTGCGCACATTCAGTAAAAATCAAGCAATTTTACCATAAAAAGAATCAAACAGCACAATGGAGCATTGTTGTCTTGTAGACTTAGCAAGTCTTATTACTTTTAGACTCTTAGTCAAGAAATATTCCTGACTATTTATGTTCAATTTATAAATTTACTATTTATGATCAACTACCCACTTGTGGCCATAGAGTTCATACAAATGAATAATTCACAGCTCATACAGTGTTTATCCGGAAAGAAACAATTTACAGTCAGGATTGTTAGTGAGCCAAACTCTTAAAGCCTTAAAACTTTCAAAGGACAAAGCAAGGTTAGGTCTGTCAAGTGACTATAAGGTTGGAGACTGTTGAATGATGCTTTGAAAAAAAAAAAAAGAAGCACTGGACAGGCTTACGTGGGGTTCCATGTCAAGACTGAGTCAATTCCAGAGCGTGGCGTGGTTGAGGAGTAATGAGTGGCAGGCAGAAACATGGGCCACTTAATGGGATTAGAGAGAGAGAGACTTTATTCGAGAGCAGGTAGGGAATAAAACATGAGCAGAGGGGCTGCAATGAGAAGGATGGGGAAGCTCTTCAGTTCACAATTATTTTTTCTCCAACTTAGTGTATATTTGATCTTGTTTGTGGTTCTGGTTTGCATTAATTGAACTGCTGTGGTTGCTACGGATTTACTTAATTGTCATTGTTGTTATTCAAACTTTTAGTTGACATAGGCCCATAGATTGTAAAAATATGGATGTTATCCGCCCATTGGTCCCCTATTCACCGATATTGTCATTATGATGCTTTTCGGCTTTTACTCCATAGTAAAACAATAGTTTTTAGATAGCATAAACAGACATAATAATCAAAAATCCTCCCTCTAGAGCTAAGTAAAAACTTAGTTCTAGAGACCGGAGCCATTTTTTGTACCAGGCTGTAAACATGATTTTTACACTTGTAAAGTCGTCATTGGGTTTCTCCTTATATTTTCGCTTTTGGAGCCTGCCCTCTGGTGGACAGCGGTATATCGCTGTATTTTGCTGTATTTTGCTGTATTTCGCCGTATGGCGGCGCCCTTACGCGAGGACCATTTAGGAGGTTCAATGAGAGATGCTTGCCTAGGCCTTCAGAAAAGGATTGGCTTGGTATAAAAACTCTTGTATGGTTCAACAGAAATGTAAATTCCACACAGATCAAAGACACAAGCAGGAGACAAAATCAGGAAGAATATGACATGAGATAAGACTTGATAACTTCTTAAGTGTGAAAGGAGCTATATAACTGAAAACATACTGAGTCTGCATGTCCTCCCCATGTTACCGTGGGTTCTCTCCGTGTACTCCAGCTTCCTCCCACTGCCCAAACATGGGCATGTATAGGTCAATTGGCAACTCTAAAGTGTCCCTAGTGAATAAATGCACTACAGATGGAAATTAGCTGTTAAGCTATAATCTTGTTTAAGTATCTTTACTTTGGCTTAATGTACATTGTACGCTGTCCTAAAACCGACAAACAAACAATTATTTTACTCTGCTGGTCAAAGGTCGAGTATGTTGAAAAAGAAAACATTCATACAGCCTTAATGCCACTATTGTGTTTGTTGAGTAAAATCACCATGTCCCATCAGGTTGTGACCCTATGTGCATGCCTTCTTTAAACAACACTTATGTGTGTATGTGGAAGCCCCTGCCTCCTTTTATGTCATTTGGTGTTATGTTAACAATGCCACTCTGAACAGCAGATGTACACTTTAAAAGCACATTAAAGAAAATAAATGACATCATTTTCTGTTTGGTCTGATTTGATGCAGGCTACAATGTTGAGCAGATCCTTTCTTTTAAGGGCTTTTTTTATTATTATTATTTATTTTTTTCCAGTACAAGAAGTTAGATTAAGTCTCATTTCCTTGTAAGACCAAACTAAATATTTATAAATGAGCTCATTTCCATTTGCAGAAGATATGCAGCATGAATGTGTGGCAGTTGGTATTTCTCAAGGCAGATACATTACTAATATACAATAACTTTCTGGCCGAAGCCCATTAGCCAGCTATAAAGCCAAAGGAGTGAAAGGACCCTTTGATAATCAGCCAGCCCCGGAGGACGGCAAGTGCTTCATTTGAATGAAACAACAATTAAATTACTGGCTGCAGTTTTGCTGGCCTTATTAAATCTCTTACTGCGAATGGACTATTTCCATTTTGTAATTTAGCTTCTAAAGCCATAAATTGATTAAGAAATTTTGTATTGTCGATGCAGAGCCTAGACAGCGTGACCTTCCCTCTGAAGGTGTATGGCATCTTAATTACTTTAGAACACAATCGCCCTGTACAATGTATTGAAATTAAGATCTGTTCAGGCATAAAGACATTTGCTTGTGGCCAAAGACATTGTATTGCTAATTAAAGATTAGATACGGAGGAGGACATATTCAAGTCAGGGGAAAGTGTAACTAAAAGTTTATGTACCTTTTCCTTGATCTTTACCTGAACTTGAGGTAATTTTGCTAATGTCTGTTGAGCTATCTCTTGCTACTTTTGCAAACAAGGCGAGCCTCTCAGACTACATTTACATTACTATGACAGCGTTGTAATCAGCAGAAGAAGCATTTATGATCTGACATAAACACAACATCCGGTGAATTTTAGAAAATAAGCTTCCATGTTAAATATAAGCTATTGATTAATGTAATGCACATGATTATTACAAGATAACTCTACAATTAGAGCTGAAGCTATATCCTAACAGCACAAGTATAGGTCGTGTGAAGATTTCCAATCAAGTGGAGTCTCCCTTTCAGTGGAAAATAAGTCCAAGAGAAAAAGCCTTTACTTCTCCCCAATTCAATCAGCAAGTTTGAACTTTACTCACTTGCAGACCTGTAAAAAATGTGCAACAAGCACATCGACAGTTGAAAATTGCAAGCAGTTCCCCCATTAAACAAGGTCCCGGTCCAGTCACAGAACAGCCAATGAATTATGGCCTGTTCCTCACCTTTTAGAGCGCTGACTGCTGCTTCGACTACTTTGTTTGCTTCACCCTCTGCATCTCTCTGTGTGAGTAGTATACTTAAAGGCTGGAAATCTTTCTACAAAACCACATATTGCTTGGGCTGTTCACATATTGGTCCTTGTGTGCAATGTATTGTAAAGTCTTAATTGTTCTTGGCATGCAATTGGTTATATCAAGGAATTCAGTACTAACGTTTGTTTGTAAGGAAGTCTTCAATGACTAATTGATCAGGTAAATAAAAAACAAGTGTGTGCTCCATTTTCCTACACAACCTACCAAACCAAGACCAACAGTGCCCAAATATTGCGTATGGTCTTGTCTAAGATGAAGACTTAATGCCAAAATATTTACAGGTTAATATGAAATAACAGTTCAATAATAACTGCATGCATGCTACGTGTGTGTAGGTGTGTGCTTTTCCAGCATACTCGCAGAAAAAAGTGAGCAAGGCATGACTCCACACGCCACAATATCAACGGCTCTCATCATGCACCAAGAAAATTAAAAAGAGCCGAGATAATCACACAAACATTCAGCACAAAAGTCTATTTATGTATATTACAGATATAAAGCCATTCTGTAAGATTATTTGACATATCAGAAAAACCAAACATCACATAAAGCCCACCTCATAAATGGTAACAATTGTTTGCCTAAGTGAAAAATGTATGTATAACAAAGGAATTCCAGACCCAGTCCACTTTTCAAACTTAAAGGGTATAACTGGCCAGGCTATGCATGGGACCCTAATTTAACCCTCTCATTTAACATTATTCAAGAATAGCATCTGCATTATTTCTGTGAGAAGACTAACAAACAACAACAACTGCTGGAGTCTGCTTAACCTTCGCCTACATCTATACTATTTTTTTTTCCATATTAATTGGGGTTTCTAAAAGTCTCTAGTAAATTAAACTGTAATACAATAGTGTGTGTGTTACAGCATAAACAGTGTGCATTTTTGCAATGGATCTAATTATTTAACTTATTGATTAACAGGTCAGAAGTTCAGTGTAATTTACCACCATACATCTAGGTGGACCAGTTATCTAACATAACATATGTAAACCTTACCTCAGTATATGTCTTAGTGTTGATTTGTTGAGCTCAAATAAACCCAGTTAAAATAAGTTCACTCTCAATAAATTAATATCTAACAGTCTTTAGAAAAAACATTATTTTCATTTCAAGAGGCTTTTAGTGTTGACAAGTAATGTCTGAGCAGCCACAGTGTGAAATTGCTTTTATTTTCATGTCATTTTTTTCTGTGAAGTGTAATGAAGATAGTGACAGTTCTGAGAATCTTGTGTGAATCAACAGAAAGTGTGATGAAAAGTAAACATGGAGAAATTATTATTGTTGTAAAAAGTCAGATATGAATTTGAGGTTTTCTGAAACATCTAATAAATGCAGAAATGAGAAATATTCCTTCTTTGGGAACTCATTGGTTACTGTTGAAAAGAGTGAATGTAACATTAATGTGAGAAAAAAACTAAAAACAATGTTCACAAAGGTCAACTGTCATTTGTGATACAGTATATGTAAAAATGTAGAAATATGATAGTGAAACAATAGCTTCCACGGTCCATGTTTATGTACAAATGTGTCTGTATTTAGTCAACTTCACATGTTTTTGATCCAGAACTGCATTATGGACTACACTGCCCATTCTTATGTACTCTGGCACTCAAAGAATTTAGTGTTACATTGAAAAGCAAGAGCCAGTTTGAAAACATAATGTGAAAGGGTTTTATGAAGAGGTAAATACAACAATATTAAAATATATTACATATTATATACTCTATTATCATTATAAATAGAGCACTCAAAATTCCCTGCTGCATAAAAGAGAAAAAGAAACGTTGGATGTGTAGTCATGTGTAAATGTTAGCATAATGGAAATAGAAGAAGACTGTAAATATTATTAATTAACTAATTTAAAGCGACAGCTTTTTACCTCAAATGACAGACGTTAAACTAATAGTTTCAAAATCATCAAAGAAAAATATTTACATATCTGTTAAAGACACGTTCACATGGTTTGACAGATGTTAAAGGAGTGTTTCTTTAACAGTCAAACAGTCTTTTTGCCTACATTCCTTGGTTAAGCAGTGATGTGTCTGTGCCTGGACATTTTAGAGAAAAGATCTACTTAAAAAATAATATTTCAAGACATTTGTTTTAATTTGTTTATTCAGTAATTTAGTAATGGTTTAGTATGGAAATACTATTTGTTTAATTGCTCCATGCCAATTTGTGAGTCACAGGCTTTTGTAATACTCTCCTGTGTAAGTACTGTATGTAAACACATGCACTTCTGCGAGGGGCACTGAAAGCTTTTTACTAAAGGAGATACCGATGACTTTGCATAAATGAGCCTGTGTTCTGTCCATGTTTATCCGCTGAGTATATTTCAAAGCCACATGCCATCGGCTTTAGCGCTCCTAATCCTGAGATGGATTAAACCCCAAAATAGGCAGGCAGCACAGACACCTGGATTGAAGAGAAATTAGCACAATGTGTGAGGACAAAGCTTCTTATTTTGGTCGTCTTTGGCATGTCTGTGGCAAACTTGCTTCCCACTGGCACAGCCTTTGAGCGAATAACAGTGCAGAAGCATGCGGGCAGCTTTGGCCACGATTAGTCTTTGATTCTTTAGAGACATTGTGAGGAGACAGTAATCCCCATTTGTCTGTATCTCACTAGACCTGCTCCACTGAGGAACTACAAGTAACAGGACTTTTGTATGAATTCTTTAATGTTAAGGTAAATTCAAACCCCTTTGCTCTAAATGTTATCTTTGTCACATTAATCCACCATACCTTTTGCTCTGTCCTTCAAATCCATCCTTTTCAGCCCCTGTATTGTTTGAAGCTAAAATAGTTCTTTTCTAAGCGCCCTCATTCGGAGTTCCTTATTGGTTTGTGGTGCCTTCATTACTTTCCTGCTGGGCTCAGCATAATTCTGCCACTGGAAACGAGGGACTGCTGCTGTGGTCGAGTGAGAGCAAATAACAGGGAATAAGAATGAGTTGAAACTGCCCTCAAAACAAGGCCTGACAAATACTTGATCTAAGCGTGTGCGTAAGGATACCGGGGAGCGCCTGTGCTTTGCCACTGCGCAGCCATGCTTTATCATTACACAGCGACAGTGCATTTTAAATCTGTCAGCACCTCTGGCCTGCTCATTTCTCTTGCAACCCCTGTACGAATGCTCAATGTATTTTGATACATAACTCGTCGTTTTTATTACTCATGTGCACACCTCTCAAATTTAATGCCAACTCTGTATCTTATTTATTGAGAAGGTGAAAGATATAAAGGTGTGACATATGCAATGGCTCCATGATGGCTTCTTTTGCTGACAAGGCTATTGGCAGTTGTTTGATGTTATTTGTTTTTTAAGTGACTGATTTACTGAGACATAGCCTGAAGGAGAAACCCATGCTTTCAAAAGCACTTACTCTGTTATATTCTCTTGCAATGAATTGGCATCTTTAGAGGCTTGCAGTTCTTGTGTTCAAGCCTACTTCATACCACGCTGGCTGATTGTCAAGTGGATTTGCCGCAGCCAGTTCTAATCTTTCTTCAGGATGTGCTGTGTGTTGGAGAAATTTAGGTCCAATCCCAATTCTCTAACTTACCACTTGCCCTTAGCCCTACCCCTTGGCCCTCAAAAGGAAGGGGTAGTGGTAGGGCTAAGATTATAAACTATCCCTAAGAATTGGGACACCACACCTGTAGGGGCATATGTTTAATAAGATAATAATATAAGGTCTATAAATATATCATAAAACATATGATCTCTCTCATAGCCACGGTGTAGGGGTAAGGGTAAGGGGTGGAATTGTGATTGGACCTTAGATTTCTTTACTATGAATGTCCTCAGCCTCAATTGGGCCTGTCTATTCATTTAGGTCTGCAGACCCTGTAAGAGATAGTAGAAGCCTACTTCTATTCTACTTCTATTAGAGACCCTATTAAACACCATGGCAGGGTGTGATCCTTGACATAGTATGAAGTTATATGGTCATATAATATAATATAACATATAGTCATAGTTATATGTATTCCAGAAGCATGGCAGACTGGTTATTGCTATATGTCACACTGTGTTGAGTGCCCTGTCTCCGGGTCCCACATTGATGGTCAATAAAGTTCTCCAGCCTAACACTTCCAAAACATCTTTTTCTCTTGTGTGACTCTTCTTGCAGATCTAAGGGCAATTCAAATATTCCCCAAGTGCAGTTTGAAAGGTGTTTAATAGTTTCATACATGCAGAGTTAAAGTCAAAATACAGTAGGTGTGTGGAAATTATTGAAGCTATTTTTATCTATCGAACATCTTCATGCCTAAGACCAAATGTGTACTTGTAGGCACTACCTGGATTACTGTGTTTCATTCAATTAACTGTCAAAGTAAAAAAGAAATCGAGAACTTAAGACACTTTAAAACTAGTCTAAAAATGACTTATTTTAGAGAAAAACTCCAAAACCCAACTCCACTCCTATGTACAACAAGACTAAATGGACATGCAATATAAAATACATAAAACACAAATAAAAAAAACTATTCACTGTTCAAGATAAAACTGTAAAGGCTTTATCCACCTGGTCACAAGAACACAATAAAATATAGTACCAAAAAGCACATTCTGATGTATTTTTCATTTATGTGGACGGGCACTTTGTTACAACACAAATGTGCACATTGAGCTGACACATCACTATACACATGCGGCAAACAGTTTCTCAATGTCTTTTTCCAGGTAGGAGTTATAAACAGGGGAGATCTCCGTGACCTGACCCATTGAATGTGTTCAGGTGGCCAAAACGCCCAGAAACAGACATGTTTCAAGAGATAACTGCTTGTTAACAGGGCAAAAGTCAGGGCCAGTTATACAGTATATGCCATGTGCTTTCGTAAGACCCCCATAAGGAACCAACCAATATGACATGACATGGTATTAAATGCAGAAATTGCTAAATAAAACCACACACAAAGAGTGAATGACAATGTTAGTTAAAGTGGGCTGTGTTTGCATATGAGACTCAAATATATTCTGCAAGTACTTCTTTTTTAGGAAGCATTAACGCCTGGGATACTCAGCTATTACACATTTTGATAAAAAATGCCATGACATAAAATAAAAAAATGTATTAGTATCATCTCATTCATAATGGTTAACACTGGTGTTACTGACTTGTAGAGCGTAAGTAACCACTGACAATATCAAAAATGGAATAAGCCTAAAAGCTACAGGAAAAAAAAGAAGAAAGCACTAATAGGCTGAAAGGTTTTCTGGCAGGAAGTATATAGGGTTTAGATTAAGCCTGTGGTACAATCAATGCTCAAGGACAGAGGAGGTTTTTAGTGATGAAGGTGTCACAAGGAGTCACCAAGAGATATAGTGAGTCCTACTGCCAGCTGCAGGCAGACAATAGCTGAGAATATAATACAGTATTTAGCTAAAGGGAGGCCGGCTAGACCTTGGAAGAAGGTGCGATCAATCTTCCCACGCCAACGTCACAAAAACTGCAAAAAACAAACTGTTAACCTGGCCTTTTGGACATAAGTTGTAAGTTTTTTCTTCTGCAACTGACTGATGGCGCATCTAGTGTTATTTTGTTGCCTGTTTTACAGCCATCCAGAGAGGATTGAGGTGAAAATAAATGGACTGGATAACTGGAAAATGGTTAGCCTTGTGGGGCTCTCACATTTCAGAAAACAGCTAAATTCTCCGGTCAAACAAGTAGAAAGACTTCTCAAGGGTTTTGATCTGCACTGTCCGTTACAAAGCTGAAGGGACAGCTAATGAAAACCAGCCTGTTGACTCAGTGTGTTTTTTTTCCTTCTGTAAAGGGACCATCTGACAGGCCCTATTACAAAAAACTGACCAGTGATCCAAACCAACACGGCCTGTCAGGGATGAGAAGAAAGCAAAGGGGAGAATATTGCAATAGCACAAAAAACTCTTGGCTGAGGTGAGTTACATTTACCACAATAGCAATAGCAATACAGCAAAAGTAACCTTTCAAAATTAAATTTATCTTTCCTGGTAAAGGTTACATCTTCTTGGAAACTATAGAATATATTACATATCTTCCAGGAATGTATGTTTTTATATTGCAAATTCGCACCATGGTACTGTATATTGTTATTGCATGTTATCAAATATTGAATCTAGATGGAAGATTTTCCATTATGGCATTAATTCCTCATTTTTATCAAATATTTCATGATAATCAGCACAGTCGCAGACATTTTCATGCAATTTAATGCTTCGGATAACTAAAGCATGTATCCAATTTATTCTTTTGGATATGCTTAAAGCAAGACATTATAACTCTTCAGGATGTATACCCACTTATGAACTAAAAGAAAAGATTGCTGCAATATTCACATATCAGTTTTGATGTATATTTGTGGTAATGTGAATAAATTCATGTTCTAACATTGTGGGAAATTTGCTGAACCAGCCACACTTTGTGATCTCTGTCAAGAAACCAGCTAAATCAATGTAAGGAAATTATCTAAATAATTTAATGCTTCATATACTGTTACATTAATTTTAATAAGCAGATGTAAATTATAAAGACAAGAAATCTCCCACAGCAATGAACATATTACTTCAAAGAGGGCTAGGTTCTGTTTAGTTTAGAAGCAGGATGAAATCACATGTTTCTACCATAAACAAAGCACCAGTATCAATGACTGTACCTTAAATAAATGGTTAGAGAGCTAATATACTCCCTACAGTAGATAGCTAACCGTAGCAGAGGTAGACAGGAATACTGCCACATACAGGAAAATTGCACATGTCTTGTATAAAAGACTTGCACTGAAGATTTAGCAGCCGTTGAAGGGTGTTTTACCTGCACCATTAGCAGTAATCAAAGCCTTTGTCATTGCTCCTGTCTGCTTCCCCAAACTGTGATTGTGCTGGAAATGATCTACTGTAGGAATGAACTTACCCAATACTATTTGTGTCATAGACACACGTTTACAAAATACTGTCACTTATTGCATTGAATAGCTGTATTTTACATTGGTACTTGTCAGATACAAGCTATAAGTAGATCTGACAGTCAATACAAAATGTAAATCACTTTCTAGTAGTGGTACTTAAAAAATATAAATAAATAAATGCATCACAATGCCTTTTGTTTACACAACAGCCTGACGTCCTTCCCTTAATCTTCCCACCTTTATCTTGGTGGATCTCTCCTTTAATCTTGCCCGCTGTCTTTCTCCTCCCAGCACTGCTCTCAAGGTCAACACCGAGCCTTCCATTTTTTCCTTCTCTCCTTCCTCTCTTCTTCTCTTCCTTCTAATACAATCTTCCCCCCATCTTCCCGAATGCGAAGCACGCTCCCATTGCTGCTGGTTTCAGATGCAAATCCTATTTAAACCGATCACCTGCTGCCACGCTCGCTGCGATGGGGAATAGAAGAAAATAGGCCACCAGGATATTACACCAATTTCTGGAATGAGCAAAAATTTGTTTTATGAGATATTGGAGATGAGATGTGGCCGGCCAGTTGACACAGTTGAACGTGGTGTGTTACAGATCTGTGCTGATCATCAATGGCCTTGCCTCATTGGCAGAGCTAGAATATGACTCTAATCACCAGGATCCTATGGGTCCTAATTAAGTCTGAAACATGCAGTCTGCCGTCTTTGGCATTCCACTGAGTGTGTTTGACCTCTGGCTTTAACCCCACTTCTCATGCTCTCTCCGCTTCACCCTTATTTTCTAATGTTTGCTGCAAATTTGTCAATCAAGAGTCTTGTCTCCATCGAGGTCCCCGCTGCCCTATGCTGTGTTCAACTGGCAACTGGAGTGTACCACAGTGCATCTAATGTTAATCAAGAACACAACATCAACACTGCTTTTCTCTCGCTGCAGGGCAAAATGCATAAGGAGTCAGTGTTATATCAACAACAGACTGCAGTGTTTAACCTTATCTGCTGCTAATCGTATCACATTGTTGAGGGTTTAAGAGGGTTTAAGATTCTAAATAGAATCTACTAAATAATAACGTTAGTAAATGTGGAGTGTGAACTCAAATATCACAAGAGCGTTTATCAATTTGTTTAAAATTGAAAAAAAAAAACACAATAGCTATATATGTTTTCCCACAAAGAGAGATTTGACTTGCATATCAATATCTCAACAATCTATTGTTTCTAGATGAATTCATCAAGCAGACATCTGCAAACTTTGATAATGCTCACATATATTATTCTAAAAACACTGGATTTAATAGAATTCTTGAAACAACATGTGACATACAGTATGTGACGTGACTATTCTCCATGCAGGCTGTGTACAAGTGTACTGCTCTCATGGGCTAGTGTTGTGGTCATTTTTGTTTTTCTTTATTCAGTCTGTTATTGTCAAAGGAAGGTTGACTCAGCAGGTGCCCTCTCTACATGGCCCGCTGTAATATCTTTCTAAATGAGCTGAAAGGAGGGCGGCCTCCCTGTGACTGTGCAGTCTGTCAGGCCCAGATAACACAGTGGGAGGAACATCAGTGCTGTCAATTCTTACTCCTCTCCTTGACCTTGGCTCCCATCGTTTCGCTGGTATCACCGAGTACATCTCCCTCTGCCACACTGCAGTGCCAAGATTTTTAACATGTCGCAGTGATAAAGTGGGTCATTTACAGTGACTGGCAAAGCAGTAGATCACTAAACCTTTATCAGTATAATAAATATGTGTTGTTTTTAAAATGGGGGAAGGCATGTATAAGCTGTATTTAGGTACACCTACAAAATATTTTATTTCATTACTGTAGAATATTTCATTAGGTAACTTGACCTAAATAACATTGACACTGGTATGTGTAAAACATCCACTATACCAACCCACCAATGCATTGCTGGAAACTGGGTGTATTATACCTGGGTTTACTGGACAAAATAGCATTAACTGTATTTATTACACAATGTAGTGACTAAGAAGTGGTTTTGGACATGGCTGTGTATCCAGTTAGTTGTAGGTCTGACACCCTCCCCCCTTCAAAATTTGACATGGCCAGAAAAACCTCCCCTGATGGTATCGAGCAAGCATCTGGAACAAAAGCTTGATCCACGAAACTTAACTCCAAGTCCTCCTGCGCTACTACCCAAACACGATGCACTTAATCTGCTGAGTTATGTCATTTCTGGCACTCACATTCAAGATTTTATTCTTTTGATTATCCACAGTACAAGGCCATTTGTGACGTAAGGTGTATTACAGTATATAATGAAAAAAGACAAAATACATTCTTCGCATCTCTTTCTTTATACATACTTCACTTATCCATTACCGTTTTCACAGTTGACCTACAGATAAAGCCCGGGCATTTATCAACGGATCAATTTAACCATGCCACGACCGTCCTCACATCTCCTCCCTAAAGGTTGCACCGGCTATTTAACGATTCCGCTGCGTGTCCGCAGACTCGCCTCTGGGCCTATAAGAACTGCTGGGTTAATGTGCTGCCTTGTGCTAAACAGGTGCTGAGGAAGTTGTTTTGCCCAGACGTCATGGGTCTTCACATTAATTAAGTTTTTTGAGCCGCTTGTTTCCCCAGTGCTTACTAATTAGTCTTAATTAGTGGCTGCGCTGATTAAGTTGTAGAAACACATCCTTGCAGTCCCAATAGTTCCTTCTAAAGTATCCCATCTAGAGAGCTTCCTGGTGGGAGGTGAAATTTAATTGAAGGTATAGTAAGTGAAAATGTCTAAAAAGGACTGAACCTGATTATCAACATGCTTTTGTTGATGGCTTTATGTTCAAGGCCTGTATTTCCATATTTCCATGCAGGCAGTGCGTTGACATTTACTAGTGTGTGGGTGTCCATATTGTAGATGAATCCTATCAGTGAAGAGCGGCCATATTCCACGTTGACTGACAGCTTTAGTCAAAGCAAGGAGAACAGCTGCAAAGACAATAATCTAATGTGCCTCTGCAGAAAAAGGCCCCATGTGATCTGACCTCTGTTTTCAGCCATTACCGCTTTGACTGGGCAACTGCAGAGCAACTGAAGTTTAAAGATCACAGGTCGCTGGCAGGCGTGGAAGTGGTTAACGGCGGTGTTGCTATGACAGCCAGGGGAAGTGTTGGAGCACATTTGAAAGCTTGCCATGAAGTAGCTTTAAATTTTTGTCTTATCTCAAAATCGACCCATAAATATTAACATTACAGTATGATGGACAGCAGCAATTTGTTACACATTAGGAGTTATTATCCAGCACAGTCGAGTGCACTGTAAGCTCTGTATAAATAGCATTATGTTATCATTATTAAGGCTCCAGATGCCTAATGCTGACCACTGGCACTTGTCATTGTAAAAATGTAGGATTTTCTGTGATGGAGAAAAGATATGGCTTCTAATATGTTTAATCCAGACAGGGGCAGAGTCAATCACCCATAAATGTATGATGTCTGCAGACAGTGTCTTGTCAGCATATTGTTAGAACGAATACAGGAGTTGTTCAAGCACCTAACGTGCTTTCTCTACTGCACTGAGCACACCATCTCCTCTCTAGAGTTTTAAACAAACAAGCAAACTTACTTTACCTGGCCCGCTGTGTTTACTGTGTTTACAGACGCAGAGAGCACCGCGAGAGGAAAACAAGAGGCTGGCAGAGAAAGTGAAGTGACTGTACAGGGAGCCATGATTGTGGGTTGAGAGTTCAGTGTTCACTTCAGCATGTGGCGGAGAGAAGCCAGAGCCCTGCAGTTTACATTTCATGTGGTGAGAGTTTGCCATTTGCACTCAAATGTAATATTGGTGTTTGCCACAGCACCAATGGGAGAAGTCAAGCACTTGCCATGAATAAAACCCTTCGAACTACAGTTTCTACAAGCAAATAAAAAGAAATATACAGTAAAGGAGCTCTGGGCACCACACTAAAACACTACATGTTTAATCTCCACACTTTAAAAAATATTGACTGAAAATTAATTCTAATAAAAGCAAAAAAGAATCATAGTGTCAATCCTGCCCAGTCCATTTTAACCCATGTCTTTAATCCAAACTGTTGATTTATCTGAACCACAATGTCATGGCTGAATCTCCTTAAGGGCAATGGTTAAGACCAAAGCTTTATTTAAATGAAAAATTTGGGTGGCCACATTGACGGCTACTCTGCCAAACATAGGCAACTTATTAAAGGTTAGACTTTATGACTTTAAGCCATTGATATTGACCTTTTTTAAAAGGCAAGGATGACTACTTTGCAAAATTAGTTATTTATGATGCTAAAAATGTACCCACAGTATTACATAGAACGGTACATAAATTACTTGATGCATTTTTAATTGCACAGGGAAACCTTTGCCTGTGAAAAGTAGTGTTGTGTGCTTAAGTTTTAAAGCATGTCCAGATACCTACTTCTAAAACCACATATTACAAACTGAATGAATGAGAACCTTTACATCTGATCTGGTCAACCAGAGACGCTAAAGAGAGCCACAGTGTTGAATGCATGTCTGGCTGCTAGCACAGGCAGCAAGCAAAATCTACCCCTAAACATTCAAAGGCGTGATATAATAAAGACAGTAAGACTAATTAAAACTCTGATAAATGATGTTGTAGTTTCAAAAGAATGTTTGACATTCAGTGAGTCAGGCTTCACTCCTTCATAGCATCTATGCAAACAACAAACGTGTAAGTCTGTGGTCTCAAAAGGCCCATATACTTAAATGAACAACTGCATGCATTGCTGTAGACAAGACACTCACAGTATTATATTTATCAGATCATAGTTTGTGAGGAGGGCTAAAGCTGTGCACAAAGACTCCTCTGATGCAGCCTAATTCCCCAGTCTTTTGTCTCCACACTGCTCCACCTCGGGTCATTACATTTTACCACTCCATTGAAGCCGCAAATTACTATTTTTTGGCAACAAAAATGCTCTTCTTGTAGAGTTATTTCTCTGGAGATGAAAATTGGCAACATTAAGACGCCAAATATTGTTTTTATATGCATGTTTATATCACTGCAGTCGGTGTACACATATTGTTCATTATAACTTAAATGTAGCTAATATGGAAAAAGTTATAATAAACCACTTAGCTACAATTTCTTTCACTAAAATCTGTTATACAGACTGAGAAGAAGAAGAATTCTGCTCACTTATAGTCTCTGAGACAATTTGCATCTGACTGAGTGTTTTTTAACTTCTCATTAGACTGTGCTGAATAAAACCTGAACCATTTCACCCACATCAAAAGCTACATTAGATTCCTCAAAAACATAAACATAAACTTGTGGAAGTCAACCCTTTTGTAGCCAGTAAAGACTAAATTGAGAAATGATGATAAAAAGCCTTCTGTTGACATAATAGCATTTGTGTGGCAGCCATTACTACCACTCCAACTTACATACGTATAGATAGAACTGTTAGAACTTGAAGATTTCAACAGAGGAAGCAGGTGACATTTACACTTGCACATTGCGCGAGCTCATACTCTTCAAATCTAAATAAATGTTCCAATTGTATTGTAACAGGTTTTCCTTATTTTGACTACTTTACATTCATCTGTGTATTTATTTATCAGCTTGAAGTCAAACAGTTATTGTAAATGAAGAATATAGATCACTGAATATTGTATTGTCAAATATATTTTATACAAAACAGTACAGTTTTCTCCAAAGTAAGAGCAAATAAAAAGTTTAACAGAACTATGGATAGATTTGGTGGTTTTCACATTCAGGAATACCTACAACAATAGGGGACTTGATCTTGTCAAATCAATATCTAGTGAAGAAATAACAAACATACTGGTAGAGAGTGATACAAAAAATGTGTTAAGAGCATTTTTTTAAAGCCATGTGATGCTTGTGCTCATGTTGAAGTTTATCTGCTGGTGTAATCATGCTTGTTGGCTGTACCTCTCCACCTCCATACCTCCCCCGCAGACCTTCCCTCTTTATTTATTTACCCGGTCTCATCCCATCGAGCGGCAGATCAGTCTGTGGAAAGGGCAGCTTGCCAAGGCGGCCCTCTGTGACAAAGCAATGCATTAGGACATTAAGACACCCAGCTCCGCGCGAAAAATCAATCACGCACCCCCAGATGCATTAACGGCAGAGAAGGGCACCTTTTTCTCGTGGTTCTTTGTGAACGTTGGTGGTTGGTGGGAGCTTCGTGTGGCTACAGTCCCATCTCTACGACTCTAGCCGAGCGAACACCTGGTTTGGCTTGTTTGTTGAGTTTTTTGTTACCTTTTCATGCCTTGCACCCAGGAGCAGTGAGCTGGCTTTCAAACAAATCATTAGCCTTCTCTGTGAGGGGCAAGGGTAAGCCTCGACAACCAGAATTTTGGAGCAGTAATAGGTGGTCAAAAATGTTCACACTCTTTCATCTGTTGTTCTCTTTTATCTCGGGGATTTGTGTGAAGCTAGTGCTACCAAAACTGTGCCCATGATTAAAAAACTTTCCCAAATTAAATGTTTGCAGAGGTATCAGTTGGCAAACCTCATTATCTGCTGTGTCTGTCAACAAGTGCCTTCTCATCTATTTTTTATCAAATTTATTCAATCCGTCTTGCCCAAACTATTTTTAGGTGGATATTGTGTAGCACTTATTAACATTCATCAACTAACATTTATATTTCATATTCATTTTATTCCTGCATTTTGCCTTGAATAATCTCGCCCCCACTGTCCACACCCTTCTGTATTGTTAAGTCACCTGGCCTAATTTCATGGACGTACCCCTTGCTTTTATATTAAGCAAATGGTCAGGGATCAGGAGATACATTTTCATGTTGTCAACATGCTCTCTTTCATGTCATGTGTATAAACGCTGTACATTGTAGTGCTCTTGGTTGGCCCACCTTACCATCCCGCCCTCTCTCGTCATATCATCCAGAATAAAGACACCACTGCAAAAAAAAACTCCAGTGTAGAAAAGATTTTTTTTCTTGCTCTATTTTCTTTCCTGGGTTAGTTGAACGTTATTAAAACATTTTGCATCCAGATGTTACAACATGGCTTTTGGAGTTTAAAGGTGCACTGTGTACAGTTTTGTAGTAATCAGTTGGATAAGTAAAAACTGTTTATGATGGTGTATTCATTTCCTCAAAATATCACTTCTTGCTTTTGCCTTTTTGCGTCTTAAACATTGTTAGATATTAAATTAAAATAGTGCCCAGTGTGAACAAACTGAGCACTGGTAAAGTTTTTCATTTTTAAAAGCTCATCTGAAGTATTTGCAACAGACATTGACTTGTTTGTCCTCACATGGCTTCCATAGGTGCTCATCTGAAGTATTTGCAACAGACATTGACTTGTTTGTCCTCACTGCTTTAGGACAACTTCTGAAACATTAACACAATTTGTCAAATCATTGTATAACAAATTCCACACTTTTGCAAATTGTTAAAAGAATTGACTCATTAGTGCTTAAAATACCCAAATTAAGAGCAACAATAACAAGACAAAAGGAGGAATTCAAAGAAGAATCCATGAAACATCTCACATGGAGTCTTCCAGATTGAATTTAGATTTTGAAAAGGTGATACTCAAAGTCATTTTCTGATTTACATAGAGATTGGTTGTGCCCCGGTCAGGGCTACCATTGCAGTGATGACAAGAATGAAAAAAAACTTGGATAAATATGCCTCTTGGGAAGATGTTTCCATTTCAATCCAGTTTTAGCACTAGCTTTGTAGAGGTCTACTCGTCTATGGGTACTTTTATTGTTTTTATTATATGCTGCTAAAATAGTTTCTCAACAGAAAAACACCTATTGCCTATGATTAAGGACTAAATGTTTTAGTGTTTGAGGCTACTGTACCAACCCCCCCAAGGCATTGAGGTATTAAACACAGATCTGTGAGCTACACTGACTTAATTCAAATCATTTAAAGAGTCACAAGAAACATTTGAATAATACATTTATGGCCTTATCCAAACTCGTCCTGCTTTTGTATTCATCACTCTCATTATGGAGTTCCTTTTAGCCTAGTTTCACACAGGAACTTTATATTTTTAAATGTTCGAGAGACTTTCAAGACTCCTTTTGTCTGCAGTCCTTCTCGGTTTGTATATAAATTCTTAAACTCCACAGATACAAAAAACTATAGTTAAACAATATCATTTCAAATAGGCCAGTAATTACTAAGTTTGCATCTGGACATTGAAGATTCCATCTGAATGGCTTGTTCTGTAATTGTTTGCCATCAAAACTGGACAAAAGACTTGAACTGAGAAGTAATATAGGATTTTTCCAAATACATCCAATGATTTTACACGGCCATTTAAAACAGGCCTCTTCCTGAAATGATCTGCATCTGTGGAGGTTCTCAGTCATCCAGGTCATATTCAAGAAAAATGTTTCAATGATGGAATGTGAACACAGGTTTGAAGGAGAAGACGTTTTGTCCTTCATCCAAGGGACTGAAGTGCTGGTGAGGGAGTTGTTATGCTCTCAAACTGCCCATTAAACCCTTAACATCAATGAAACCAGACATGAACTTTCATCAGCCTTGTCCAATCACAGTAGCGTCTGGCTAAACCCCTCCTTCTGGGGTCAGTTCAACTCAAAAATGACCTCAAGTTTTTTGGATGATAGGTGGATGACACCTTCAAACCTACATTGAAACCTTTTCTTGATCTGCATGTTATTAAAATAGACTCGAACAATTTTATCACCTCACCATGACAAAGATGTATTTCACTGAAATAATGGAACTTCATTTTAAGGCAACAGGTTGTGGAAAGCCAGTTAACTGTGGACGTTCAGTGGGTGTGTGCTATGCTTCCTAGTGCAACCTGGTTGTATTCAGGCCAATCATATGTGACAGCCAGCTCCACAAGGGTCTGAAAAACAACACATATCAGAGCTTCATCAAAGCAGCTCATTAAAAGACAACCTGTCATTCCTTGGGGCACACACTGTAAAATAAGTCATTACATTTTAAGTGCTTCTGGCCTAATGAGCAGCTCAGCCAAACAACATGTCATTTTAGAGCACAAACTCATTTTATGCACAGTTACCCGTGACCGGCTTTATATGATATAATATACTTTACTTGATTTTTACTCTTTTGGGTGCGGTTGGAAAACAAAAGCACTTTGCATTCCTAGCACACTTTGTTGCTTGAAAAATTTCACAGAAAGGAAATAACGTTGGGACATTATCTGTGGAGGGCAGCCCCATTAAAAAAAATGAATATTGCTTTTCTCCCCTTTTTCTGCATCTAGCACCAGATAGCGTCGAAACAAACAAATAAATAAATAAAAGCGGTAAATAAGCGTTGCCTGTTGCTCCAGTCATTTCTCTATTACTTTGGCCAGCCGAGTGAGACCGACTTCTTATTTCTTGCTCTGAGAAGCAGCTCTCAATTTCGTTGATAAAATAAAAAAAAAGGGTGGGATTGCAGAGAAAACGAGGGAATGGAGGAACGGACAGCTGGATGCTGTGACAATAAATTTAGTGAATGAATTTTGCTGATGCTCTTTTTCATAGAGACATTCTGTGAGGTGGCTGTTTACTGCAGGATAAAGAAGGACTCAAACTCTGTATGCATGGCACGTCCTACCTTCCTATTAATTATGAAAACACTCCAGTTACACAGATGGAAGAAAAAGTCATAAAATGTATTCTAAATGACCAAATGGTCATCCTACTACTTTAACGGTTATTGCATTTACTCCATGTACTACTACTGTACTATCTGTGGTCATAAAAATATACAAGCACCTGACATAAAACCTGCCACAGTTCTAACTGGATGATACTGTTTTTCCAGTTGCACCCATTAAGAATGACATCCGTTTAGACTACAGCAGGATTATACAATTATAAACCACTACATAAAAGTAAACTGCTATACTAAAGATGTAAAATTGAAGTACACTTTTTTGGTGCTGTGAATATTTTGGGGGGAAATTATTTGTATTATTTTGACACAAAGTTATCCAAATTTACTACTTTTCACAGATCATTCAAAAATCTTTCTTTCCTGCAATAAAATATTTTCTGCATCTGCATATTTTTTCCAAAGTCTTCTGCAAAATAAAAAAAATAAAAAGGTTTGAGTCTCTGAATTCACAAATACATCAATTAAAGGCACCAAATAAAAATAAAAAAAAGTCATTTAAACCAGCCCTGCTTAACTTTTAGCCGACAACTTTGTGTAACTTTAAAGCCCGTATATGTATAAAATATTTATTTTGTAATTTAATGTTTCTTATACATGAGAGACACAGTACCCTCAGGTGGACAGAAACCTCCAATATCAATTACATTTAATTCTTGTCACTGGGACATTATGTGAGCGACATGCTATACAGAAATCAAATAGAGGAGGCAGAAATAGGCCAATATGCTGGACCCTAGCAGAGTTTTGTTTGTACAAAATACAATAAATTGACCTTAAAGTTTCAATATACATGTATATTTCTTCCAAACTTGACGGTTTGGATCGTGTGTGCTTTAAAAAAAACAAAAATGCTATATATTGGCTTTACATTATATTATCCAAGTAGCACAAACAACTACATTAAAAGCAATCCTTTATCACTGAAGCAGATGTGCAGGTGCATTAACAAAGTGGCCTTATTATTTCTTGCCCTAAGCAACATCTTTAGTTAATTGCGGAGGCACACCTCACTCCCAGTGACATCAACTAGAGTGGTTTCTGGTGTAACCATACATCACACCCTCCATCCGTCACAGATGTATGTTACCGTCATGAGTCATGCCCCTGACTCACTGCTGCCAGTGAATAAATTAACGTCACGTGGGCTTGTACTTGACAGACAGGAATCAAATTCCAGCCCAGTTCCATGCTGTAGCTCAGCTGCACAGGGTTTATTATCTAACATGTAAGTGGGTGTACATTTAGGCATTGTGATGTTTTTTTTTTTGGTTCCTTATGTAAAAAAAAAAATCTCCAATGGACCTGGGGTTATTTCAAATGATTTGGCATTCAGGTCCTTTGACTTCAGATACCACAAAGCCACCAATGACAACAATGTCATTCGGTAAAAGACGCGAGCGGCTGAGCATGACTCCAATCTAATTCGCTGCCAGTTACTGTGAAAGTCACAGAGTCCAAATGATTCTGTCCAGTGGTCAAAGAAGAACCGGGGGAAATATCACGCCAGCCGTCTACTTAGAAGAATCAACACAATACCTTATTGTACGGCCTTGTGGGGACAAAAACAAAACACAGGAGATCTTTTGCTGCTACACTTCACCCTAAAAAAAAATCTCATTCAAGTTAATGCTGGGGATTAGAGTTGGATTCTTGATAGACCAAACTACACATATTTAAATTTTCCAAAGCGATAAAAACAGAAACACACAAGAAGACAGTTAGCAGCTAAGGGAAATTAATATTTGTACCAGCTGTACTTCGCAGCATGTGAGTAAATAAGCTCTAATTACAAACATCAGATTTCATCTCCAAGGTCCATTAAAGAGGATTTAAAATGTAATTGCGATGGCTGCTACAGTGTGTAATTATGTTTTCTTAAGAAAAGAATGTCTTTAATAAAAGGTTTTAGGATTAGCGTTACACAATTTATTTATATGTTTACAGAGAACCTATAGATAACTTGTTTGATTATAATGACGTAAAAAAATCCTTCAGTCTCTGAGGAATGTGAAAAACAACTTTAAAAAACCAAGATATGGACAGCAAGCCTAGCATTTCTCCTTGATTAAAAAGACAGTTAACCTGACATGGTTGTGGTAACATTGATAAATAACTGGAAGGAGTTAGAGTAGGTAGGCATGGTGAACTGAATCATAAACTCAAGTTATTGTATTCATTACAAGTCATGCCCTAATCCTGGCTAAGGATGCATTGTTTAGTCACTTCTGACCTCACCATTAAAAATGTTTTTCTAATACCACAACTGAAGTGATCAATAGTCCCTCTGAATTTTAAATACAGAGAAAATCTTTCAAATAGTTGATAATAATAGATGCCCAAAAATAAGCTATTTAGGTTAGATTATAAATCTAAAGAGGTGAACAGCGGTTGGATAATTTGACGCACAGGTGAGTAGAAGGCTTGTCGGGGTGTGAGGCACTTGTTCGATGCACTACAGAGGTGTGTTGTCAAGAGTCATATTTGAGCTTTTTGTGGTTAACAAGTGGACTGTTACTATAGAGCCAGATGCAGGTGGGAGGGTGGTCTCGATAGAGTTTACTGTTCATGATGGCACATAAAGCCAAAGTTACTATTATGATATACAGTATATAAGTATATATATATATAATATTTAAACTTTCTTTCCTTTCACAACAATTGAATTGAAACTCATCTTCTCTCGAAATATTTAATGTTCAAGTTAAGACAACCATGAAAGAATTAAATCTCTCTGTGGCACCAACACAAAGTTCATATCTCTGCTGGCAATGCAAATGATTCACCAGCAGCTCAGATCTAATCAAAGAGACCTTCTGCCATCAGCACAACTGGAGTCACTTGGGTATCACAGACACCAAGTATGTTATGTCTTACACAGAATAAAGTAAGCCTTGTCCCTTGATGAGGTTAAAAAAAGTTGAGAATCTAATTTAGCTTTTCCCAAACAAGTTGATGTATTTGACTTTTACCAACAGAGCATCAGTCATTGGTTCTGTTTCTCCATTAGCCAAGTGAGGATCTTTTAATAGTGGCTGTGGGGAATATTGTGGTGTACATATCGAGGTAGGTGGTGTTGTGCAGTGGGGAGTGCTGATAATATTTCACAGAGCTGCTAATGTGAAGTCTTTTGTTGTCGCCAATTATTTGCTTATTAATTTTTAACCTCGTCCCAACAGCTTGATAAATAAACAAAAGCGTTTAATGATACAAATTGGTTCCATAAGCCAGATAATTGTTAATAAATCATTAGAAGCATGTGTATGGATTATAAACACTTCCCCCCTGATTTCCATTTATAAAAGACTGGTCTGAATTCGTAAGCATGTCTTAAAAGAAAATCTGCTGATCAGTATGGAACACTGGATTGTTTTGCCTCGAGGGAAAAGAAAGTTTATGTTTTAAATCAAGGTAAACAAGCAGTTTCCTGACTTTATATTGAATGATCTGCTCAGTAGGCTAACAGTGAACTACACGTTACACATTAGAGTTACACATACTCCAAATTAAAGCTACGTTAGTCAAAAACTCCTCCCATCACCCCAACGGCATGCTTTTATTTTAAATCCAAAGTTAAGCCTAACCAGTTCACTACATTACACAACTAATGCACACAAGTTAAGCGCTTGCCACCTGGCTTTGGTCTTGACTCTCTTTCAATATATTATTTTAATGGTAACAATAAAAATAAATGTGGCAGAGATAAATTTAAAAATATTGTGACGAAAATGTGGAAAACTGAATTAGGTGTCAATTGATGTGGATAAATGGCAGTATATTTGGAACCTAACTTAAATAATATCTGTCTGTAACCGTGTCTGGCTGCTACAGTTTAACCCTCAAATGTCACCTATGTGTCTGAAATGTAAATTAGTGGATGGGACTTTTGCTCACTGTGTTTGCTCTTGGGCTACAGGGACAGTAGTGTTGGTCCAGTCATTGTCTGTTTTGATCATGAAAGCAAGAATGATCCTTATTGTTTGCTCCATGTGCAATAGAGATATGTTCTCATATTGTATGACCTTTGCAACAGGAAGCCCATACTGGAAGCACATTTCCTATCATTAGAACACCATTTCTACTAAAAGGTGGAGAGGTGAGATGTTCCTGGAGCCTTTGGGTGCTCTTCTGTCTTCAGCGTTAATCAAGTTGTAGCTTGGCTGTGATGGGCATTTGTCATTAGCCGTCGGGGCTGAATATAAATGGTTCTGGGCTGTATTCTGTCATGTCTCTGACAGCCATTTGAGGGCTCCGTGATGAAGGGCCACGGTGAGGTGTCAGCATGTTCTACTTCACAAACCGAGATGTACTCACAACCTCAGCCGAACATAGCACGTTATAGACGGCTACAAGACCCTTTGTTATTGGAGTGATGGGAAGAAGATGTCCCTATACATGTTCTTTCTTTTCACTTTTTGCAGAAAAGGCAAATTCTTTGATTTTTCAGAACATGATCAAATGCAAAGTATGTATGTAATAAATGTATAATGTAACTACACCAGAAAATAAATAAAAGAAGTGAAAACAAAACCTTTTAGCTTTTATAAAGGTAAAAAACAATTAACCATCATCACAAGTCCAACAAAATGTGGGGTTTAAAAAAATAAATACATTTGTAACAAAACACAAGAGAACAATACTTCCAACCTACATTTTTTTAGTTTCTCTTTGTATTTGGGAAAAATGAAAATGTTAAAGTGAAACATGCAGCAGAGATAATTAAAACAGTGTTTCTGACCAATCTAGGATATCATATTAAGTGATGAAAAAGACCAGTGCCAACATTCACAACTTGCATGAAAACAGCTCGATGTAGAATCCAAGGATTGACTGAACGGTAACCCACTTTCATAAACCACTCAATGAAACAGCATTAGTGGCAGTAATGCACCAACAATTTTAAGGCCAGACTGTTTATAAAACTTAGCTTTATTTTGCTTCTTTTTTGGCACAAAGACCTCCTTGTGCTGTCCCTGAGCCTCAAAAGCCTGCCCTTGCTTCTGCAGACATTTGTCTACTCAAGCAAGTCTGTGATGAGTCTCTGTAGCCTTAGGCCAGCCAACACAAAAACATGTGCAGTCCTTTTTTGAAAGCATGAGATAGCAGATTGTCTCAAAGGAAATTTCATTCCTCACTTATGATGAGAAACAAAATACAGCACACGTGGCCCCAAAGCAACACTTCACAGCAGAGTTTCTTAAGTTTAAAGAGAATCTCTAGGGATTTTGTACCTGGAGATGGCTGCTTTGTTGAGCCACAGTTAAATGCCACATATGGGCAGGGGGTTAAGAGCCTTCATGTTTTCCACTAGGTCACAGGGTGATATTCCCCAACAGATGGCATCAGCCCATGTTGCGCAGACAATGTGACATAGAAGATGAGGAAAACTAACAAGCAGTGCATCCTGGAGGGAGGCTGGAGGAGACGCATGACAAAAACTGTTTAGCTGCTTTCCAGGATGTGGACTACGGCGTTTCATGTGATTATCCAGTTTTATTCCAAGTGGCAGCCCCCTGCCCACCTCTACTTTGATTAATGAGTACAGAGCAGATGTTATGGATACGGAGCAGAGGGAGCTGAGCTCTTATTGCCACCCCACATGGCGACATAGTTTCCCCACCTTTACATCAGAAAAGTCTCTTTCTTCTGATATGCTCCAAGCTTGTCTTGGACAAGATCTATAAAACTTGATGTAATACAGGGGCTGCAAATTTTCTTTTTGCCTTTCTGACTTATACATATTTATTGTTGCTTTAAGTTGACTTTGAGTTTCTTTGTGTGCGATAAAAATAAAAAAGGTGATTATATCAAACATTTTTACTTTACCTCACTATCCAATTGTGTAGCTTATATACAAGTGCATAACCTGCATTTGACATCTCCTCAACAATATACACCTTCTGGTGGCTGGCTGAAGAAAAAAAGCTAAGTTTTCAAGCTGTAAGTACTAACCAGTCTCGTGACAAAGATGTCAGGAGATAGTCTGGGTGGTTTTACTGAGCAGAGAAGGATGGACAGAGCATGTAGAAGTGGGGTATGACGCTTAATTTTGCAGACTTTAACCTCACAAGTGTGGCCAATCACAATCTGACACATGCACCTTTAACAAATTTCAAGCAGCTACAAGTAGCTATGAAGTGTAATAATGTCACTTGTGTTCAATAAAACGTTTTGATCCTTCAAATGGGAATTTCCAAGCTACAGTGTAAAGAAATCTGTTAATACCACAAAATGAAACCAAACCCAAAGGAAAATAGTGGAGTCTTTATATTATGTGTATGTACATTGGTTTTCATTGTTAGAGAAAGGGAATGAATTTGACTGTCAGAGCATTTCCCACCTGTCACAGCCTTTATAAATCCCTCTGAATTATATTCTTTGAGAGCCCACACCTCTTATTGCCATCTCTAGCCCGGGGCTACTCCTTGCTTTTATTTTATGTATTTTTTATAACCCAGCATAAATTAGTCTAGGCTTAAGTAGAAAGACAGGCGTTGGCCCCGCAAAGCTGAGAGGGGTGTCTTCTTTAGCACGTGTACAGATTTAGAACTCCTTGTTATGCAAGGACATCGGAAACAGCAAGTCATATATTAATGGCCTGAGATGGAAGCAAAACAAGCACATCACTGTGGGACAGAAAATAAACACTGGTGTATTATGAAGGCAGGAAACAAGTATTTTGTACCTGCTTCCAATTATAGAGCTGCACATTTGCCAGTGGATTATTTATAATGGAGCTTAATTTACATGTGGCGCATTCAGATAGAGAAAGTCTATAAATACTTCACTGAGCAAAGCAAATCAAGTCATTTGCAGTAAAACAGCTGGCGACGCCTCTACAGTAAAGAGCGGGAGTGCTGGTCCACCAGCTGTGCCGACAAGTGGCGAGCAGCGGCTCTAGAGACTGATTGCATGGCTCCTAAGTCGATCCTATTTTCATATGTGGAGGTATAGTCTTGCTGTGCGCCGCCCGCTCTGAAAGGTCAGTTCTAAATTGGGAGCGGAGAGCAGATCTTTCAAGGTTTAAGTATCAGTTCACAAAAGTCACTTGAGCGACCTATGTGGAGGACATGGAGACAGGTAGAAAGAGCGAGACTAATAGACCCAAGTCTTAAAGGTTAAAGGTTTTCCAGTAAGCCAAACTTTTTACATCCTGGAGAAATTTACTGTGGTGTACTGCACGTGCTATTGCAACTGCATGCCAAACACTTGCTTTGAGTGATTGAGTAGGTGTGAGCTCTTTGAAAAAGTGACCATTTACCATTGACACAACTTAGTAACTGCAGTATGAATTCAAAATTGCCATATGCACATTGTTCAAGCAAAAAACACATTTTTGCTGTGCTCCTACCATTTAGTAAAAATGTGGTACAAAGATATTTTTGGGATGTTTTTGCCTTTATTGACAGTACATTTTACATTTACATTTATTCATTTAGCTGACGCTTTTATCCAAAGCGACTTACATTGTTCTAATGTAATTACCAGTGTTACAGTCACTGGAGGCAAGGTGGGTTAAGTGTCTTGCCCAAGGACACAACGACAGTATGAACTGTGGGGAGAGTGGGAATCGAACCGCCTACCTTCCGGTTGAAAGACGACCACTCTACCCACTGAGCTACTGCCGCTCCCAGTAGGAGGGAGATAACATTGGGGAAATTACTGAGACTCAAACCAAGTCTGGCTCAGTGCCACACTTAAACCCAATAGTAAAAATTCTAAATTAATATTGTGTATTTTTTTTTTTTTTTTTACAACTATCAAATTGGATTAAGAACTATAGGAGCCATTTGTTGCATGCCATGTTCTGTCATCCGTCTCCATACGTGTATGTGTTAATGTCTCAAAATACAATTACAATACAAATCTGCATCCCGTCTTGTTTACAACCATAAATTGTCTGTTTGCCATAGTATTTCATCCTGTTGGACCAGAAACTGATCCTTGTGGTTGCATCTCAAATACACATCATTAATCTTACAAGGCTCAGTAATGGCGTTTCCTTGTCTGTCTCACTGCACTATGAAAAACTAATGACCCTTCCCATTGCCATATTGGAGAGACAGTGTCCTATTTCAAAAAATAAAATCACATCAACTGTTGCCCTGTGCTTTTTAGGCATTAAATGTTAGTGCTTCTTCAGAATGCATGTATGGCTGCTGACTGTTAAAGGTCTTACCTCAATTAACCTCACACTGCCACCTGATACTATTTAACAGTGTGAGTTACATTTTTATATAATGTAGAGACAAAGGTCTCTGAAATAGAGCAATGCAGAGAAGTGACACACTAATTAATCTATCTAGCATTTATGATCTTCCATTTAATTTAATTTTCTGCCAGAGACTTGGTGTTGGAGCATAAATTACAACTCTCAAACGGTCAAGATAGCCAAAATACAGTGCAACAGATGAACGTGAAAGGCTGGCAGGGGGCAAGAGATTTACGTCTGCTAGGAAAAACATGACCCTGGGTCTCTGCTGCCTGTCACCTGAGCATCGTCTCCATTACCTTGAGGATTCATAAGTGCTGTATTTCAGTCATGGTCCTTGAGCACAAATGGATAGTGTATTAAATAGGCTTGATATCATTTTCATAAAAGTTTGTCAAATGTTTGAATGTAATTTATATTAATTTTGAGCATGGCAGATACAAAACACATGTAGCTCTTGTCTCAGATGTTTCAGAATAAAGTCTCTTCTGACATACATGATTGAAAGCCACATTCTAAAAACTACCTGACCATCAAATGTAGCAATTTCAGCAACTTTTTTTTTTCTAACTCTTGACTGCAACGTGCTGAGGAAATTACTTTTCAACTTCCACTTTGCCACGTTGTTAACCGACCAATCTAAAATGAAACAAAAAGGTGTAAATGCCAAATCTGAGGCTTGTTCAACTGTCTGAATGCAGCATCTGTTGTACATCTTGGTTTACTAATTCCCAAAATGGACATGCCCAAAGCTTCACAATAATGAAGTGTACAGCCTTAAAACCAACCAGATACTGCGACAGAATGAGCCATGCCCAGGCAAACTCTAAATAGAGCATCCCTCCACCACAGCAGGCTGCACAGTGAGTGGAGCGAAAATGGCAAAGTGAGCAAAGCTTGTTTTTACATGTTTTTTGCTTTTTCAGATGGACTTGGTTGTGTGCAATAGTGTACCATGTAACACAGCTCAGAAAACTGTTATATATAAAATATAAATTGCTTCTCAATTCTTTTCAAGTTTCTTTCAAGAGAGCCTTTATTTCACAAAAGCCACACACATCAGAGACTGCCCATGCCACATGCAAACATCTAGTGCTAGCGTCAAATCAGATTAAGAACACAATTCAGCTTAGCAGGAACAATTAACCCTTGTAGACCCCTTCTTTGTGTTTGTTCAAGTGAATAGGCCAGACTGTGCTCAATTTCCTTCACTTTAACTGTAGAGTAAGTGTATTTTTAGTTGACAGTGATAGTTTAAGTTTTTTTTTTTCAAGTGTGCTCAGAATTTACAATAAAGTTTTTCACAACAGTACAACTCCAGGAAAAATGTACAACTATTATACTAGTACTAATATACTAATACTATTCCAAGAACAATCCCGGACAATCATGTAATAAGAACTAGTCAACAGAACGTCATATGCCATACTACTCGGCCTTGTTGCCAACTGTAGAAAGTGGCTATGCAGTCTCCAAAGTTGTGCAGTCCCCAGTATGTTTTCTAATTGGTGTCAAAACATTTTTTTTTTAATCTGTGAAAATGTTTGAATTATATCTTTTAATGATTTCAATAAACTCTGACCTCACCGCAGTGTAGTGTCTATGAGTCCATCTACTGTATGAATCTACAGCAAGCAAACACAGACATAAACCTGAAGACTTACTCCTTTTCAATGAGTAACTTTCACTAAAAACTGTAGCCATGTTTAATTTGACACCTACTACACTTGCTAGGCCATTGTCTGATTGATTGCTCTACTGGATACAAACAATTGCTATACCCACGCAATTGCAAAGATGAAAAAAGGTAATCTCATATAAGAGAATGTCTCAACGATAAAAGAAGTGATTGTTTGAACATTGCAGGCTCAAACTCCTACTGTGTGTAGACCATTAGGAGAAGAGACCAGTGTGAAGTGCAACCTGTGACCTGAAGCCTCTTTAATGTGGGAGTGACATGGCGTGATATAGGACTTTTCATTATTGTTATTGCCGGTGTCTCTTTGATTTCACTCAGCCATTAAATTTGATGACACACAAGTACAATGCAATGGACTCATGGGTAATAGTTGATATATGTAAAAAAAAAATAAAAATAAAAAAAAATTTGATAAAGAAGGTGGACATCTATCAGGGTTGAGGTCAATAGGAGTCAGGTCGTTGTGAAAAAGAAGGGTAATTGGATTGTCTCTTGTGATGTAAAGGACACAAGAGGGGTTGTCAGTGGCCTTTCCTTTACTGTATATACAAATGTTTTAAAGCAGAACTAAGTAAGCTTTGCGCAGCTCCCCCTACAACTGGATCAGACTTTCGTAAATACTCCTAGAGCAGCTCTGGACAACAACGCTCACCAGCACAAAATGTCAAATACAGTTCAAGAAATAAAGTGGGTATTTTAGAAAATGTCTTATAAAGTCAAAATATATACCGTACATTGTTTTATTGTTTTATTCACTGTCAACCAAAACGTATGTAAAAAAATCACTTCTGAAATATTTTTTTCTCTCACTTTATTATTTTGGTGTCTAATTTATTGTACATGCTATTGTCATAACAATTGAGTAGCCTTGGCATTGTGAAATCTTGCATTGGGTCTAAAAGTAAAGCCAGTTGCTGACACTATATGAACAATATTTGGGACATTTAGTATAATATTGAAACTACCTTAATATGAAAACACTGCGCAGTAACATAGCATGTTACATCTCTGCGAGCCATAAGTTAAATGAATGTCACATAACAGTAGCTTTTTGAAGGACTTAAAATAGATCTAGGAAAAAATAGAAATAGGAACAATATAAAGTTGTTAGGCAAAGTATTTTACAAGTTCAACAACATAAAAGCCACATTGGAATTGGTTTTGAGTCCTTCACTTAGTTTGAGCTGACGCCATTCTGTAAAAGCTTGGCTAAGGTTGACTAAAGAACGAGCTCTCTCTCGGACTGACTCACGTTTTCTCTTCTTAGAAACTTTGGACAAAGGTTTTCTTTGTCTTTTTGGTGGCTCCACTATGACTGCTGAAATAAAGTGTATGTACAATCTTAGTGAGATTACACGCTCATTACACTGCAAGAGTTTGCTATGTGTATAATAAAATTACAGTAAAGCAATTAGTCACATTTGCGTGAACGTGAACATGACACCAAGACTTGTGTCAGATCAGTGCAGCTCAACTTGTGCTGTTTTTGACTTAGATTTGCCAGAGGTTTGTGTATCAAACACATCGCTACAACTCAATTAACCATTTTAAGGACTTTGATTAACTATTTATGAAGGTAAAAATATTACTTAGTCCTGCTTTAAATCCAGTTATTTCCATGGCAAGTGGAAAAGGAGATGCCAAAGCATGCGTCCCAACTCAACAAGGTGTCCCTGTTTTTTTATAGGAACTGAAAAGTACTAATACTTAATTTTTTATGCATAGTTAAATCTTCACAGTTTTTACTGCTGCGAGCTTGATTTTAAAAGTCCCACAGAGTTGCTGTCATATCCCAACAAATGCATAGGCTGTATTTCACACTTATGTTCCAGTGGTATTAATCGAGTCCCAGTGGCTTAATAGCTGGATTTATGAGCAGCTTTTCCCCTCTGGGATGATCAAGGTCACATCTACATGTTTGACAGCCATTCAACAGTCAGTGATCCCATATTTCTGCCTGTCCACACGCGATGAAGAATCAATATATCTTGCCCCTGCAATGGGAAATGAGCAACAATGCACTCCAAGACCCCAAAGCAGAAATGCTGCAAAAAAGATTAATGGATTCCACAAAAGCTAAAAGCACAGGACACAATATGTGAGTGTTGAGGAATTACATCATGAAAAGGAAAGAAGTGTTGGAGAGGTATAGACCAATTTGCCAAAAGTGTTTATGTGCAATCTCAGCATTTGGGCTATTTTTTTTTTCTACAAATGCATTTCATTTTCAATCCAAACAAGTAAGGTTTTGTCGGCCTGTTGCACAAACCCTCACGTTCTCATGTCTTTAGTGCGGGAACTAGGAGGTCAACCAGCTTTGTCCATCGGTCCAGAATAGAATATAGACCTTAGGTGACCCTGATCAATGTCGTTAAGCTTTACTTTTTTTTCTTCTGGCTGTCTATAGACAAACAAATTTAATTTGGATTAGAGCAACAATGCCTTCTATGTGCAGAAAATGTGTAATATCTGCACATTAAACATGTTATTCTCTGGTTTATTAGGTAAACACTAGGTAAACTACCAGGGTAACCACCAGGTAGTCTGTAAAACCTTGGTGTATCTTTGGATGTAAGGAGTAAACATGTAAGCCACACAAATGCTGAGAATTCTAGTGGTTTGACCTGTTGTAATCTAAGGGTGCGTTTACACTTACCGTGTTTGGTGAGGTTCAAACGGACTGGTGCGCTTGCTCTGTTAAGTGCACCAAACATGTGCGCTGAGACCCCTTCAAAACAGAGGAACGCTTCCAATTTATCTCTGGTACGGTTCTATTCAAGTATGAACCTCACGTGGACCATAGACGAGCTCACACAACACGACAAAAACCGTAATACGTAATAAATCACGTAATGTTTAGGAAAAATAAATGAACCAAAACCATATTGTCCATCTAAATAAAATGAGAAGAGGTCAAATGTGACGCACTAAAAATCTAAAATGCTATAAAAAAATGCCTTATTAGCATTTGGGCTAACAGCACTATCTAGTGTGTTCCCTAAAAAAATGCATGTTTTTCCGTTTGGTCCGCAGTTTAAAATGTCAGCTGTGAACGCTCGGCAGACTATGGCTTTTAGCTGACGAACTGAACTAAATAGATTGTTTTCTGTTATGGTGCAAACTAATAAAGAGGACTCCAAGTGTGAACACAACCTAAAAGGTACTTTCAATCTTCACAATACCTTCTGCCATCACAGCTTCCAGCTACTGTACAAAGCCCTCATAACCTTCTAGCCTAGCCTGGCCAGCCGCGACTAACTCTTTTCCAATTCTATACAAAGAAGTTAGTCTGGTACTCTGTTGCTTGCATTCACTTTTAAGGGCGGGGTTTACGAGCGTAATGTTAACCAATCAGAGAAACGCCGACAGTAAAGCGGACACCAGAGCGATTTCATAGTTTTTATACTGAAGCAGAAATAAACTGCCTCTTGGTAGCAGCGTCCGCCATATTGAATGAATCAGAATATCTCAAGTTTAAAGAACTGTCAACATGAACTTGTCATAGCCATGTCCTGTACATGCACAGCAATTCTTCTTGATTTCTTTTTTTCCAAGTTCATAAAATGAGCAGCCACAAAGTACATTTCCGCAAAGAAAAACACATTAACCATTTTCAATTAACCCAAGAATCTGAAGTTGTGGCTCACTGAATCGTTTTTACGCTCAAGTGTGAAAATCATCCAACACTGTAGACTGAACTGTGCTGTAGCAAATCCAGCAAGTCAAGTTAATTGCTTTTTATTATGTGTACAAGCTTTGTAATGTTTGAAATTTATTGGTGTGAGACTCATGAAGGTCTTCAGAATATAAGTGCCAAGACACTATGTTGGAAGATGTACAGGTTACGGTTCAAGAATTTCATTTGCACAAACATAAAATGGAGGAAAAACTTATAGAAATCACCAATTCAATAATCAAAAGTGTATGAATTACTAACTTTTCTTTAATTATAAAAGATGTAACTGTCCTGGACACATCTGTTTCAAGGTCTTTCCATCCTGGGAGTGGATCAATCCTTCCGTTGTTCAACCTGAGGTTTCTCATTTTTCCCTATGGCTGGATTTGTTTTTTTTCTTTTCCACTTTGAATTCTTTAAGATTCATTTCACCATGCACCACACCAAAGTTTTTGTGTTATCACTAGAAACATTATTAAAACAGCATTAGTGTCAACAGCAGTAACTTTAGAAGCGCTGCATGACTTAAAAAGACAATGTTAAACAGAACATGGTGTAAAAGGTATAAAATACTGTCATGAAACAAATAGTATAATATAGTTTATATAGTAGTATATCAGTCCAAACCATCACCTGGCAAACAAACTAGACCGTGGTTTAGTTTGAACCATACTGAAAACAGCTTTTTGTTGATCCAAAGTACAGTTGTTTGTGCCGAACTATGGTCCATTGCAGATTTCACATCTGCTGAAAGGAAAGTTTGAATATAGAGAACAATGAGTGTAGGTGTGAAAGCCTCCTTAGTACATATGGTGTTGAATATGAGTCAGGCTTCTGAAAATATACCATATTTTAGAAAGCAAGGCTAAGTTTCTTGTCACTGTTTGTTCTCAGCATACTTTGCTAAAAATGAACGCAGCAGGTGGATCTTCACAATGCATTGTCAGCTGTAGCATATTTTCCCTTCATTTTTGTGAACATCATGGCAAACAAAAATCTTCAAGCTGTGGAATTTACTGCCAAAATCTCTGACTGTAGTTGGAACAATAAGCACTGGGACATTTCGTAAACAGTTCATGTGTGGTTTTGTACCTTACAGCCAACAGAGTGTGGATCTCAGTACACAGGCTTGTGCTCTGATGAAGTGGGCCAGTTGTCATGTTTCTGCCAAAACACTGGGAGAGTTGCTGCTTGGGTAATAGAGCACCTGAACAGAGGAAACATGGCAAATATGGAGGCTGTAAAAAATATGCAAATGGTATTTCAGGCCCCACTGTCAGACTGAATTGATCACACCAGTTGACAAGATAGGTGACAGTCTGCTTTTTTTTCTCCATGTATTTTCCAATTTAGTATTCACTGAGTAGAATTTTGTGCCCAGTTATAGAACAGAATCACAACCAGTCTGTTCTGATTGGTCAAATTATCAAACTTTATTGTGTCATTTGTGTCAGTTGCTTCCATTCTTTATAATTTGTTTTTTATATATATAATTATTATATTATGTGAAAACACCGAAATAAAGCCACAATGCCATCTCTCAAAGCGAAAGACAATATTTATTTAATTTAATTTATAAAATGATTGTAATACAGTGTGCATTTATACAATACTGCATTCATAGATGAAGGAACAGAATCCTTGGGATATACTGATTGATATTGTTGCCATTTTAATTGCTTCCTTGAATTGGTCCTTCTTAATTCATCATCGTTCGCCTTGAAATAGGAAGCGCTGTCAAATCAATTAATAAATTTGTCTAATTATCAATTTACACTTGATTGCATTTCCGCAGCAGTGTTAGAGATAGGATTGTGATGTGTACTCTGTCACAAATGCGGGGAAGGGGTCACTTATTGGCTATTACATGTCAATGTTAGTCTGTGTGAGAATGAATTAATTGAAGGAATTAGGCATCTTCTATCTAAAGCTGTCAGTGAGTTGGAGATTTTCATCTCAGTGTCTCATGAGCTTATGTCAACACTGCAATTAGTCATCAAAGCTCAATCAGTCATGTACAAAGTCTGGTCCTGGGGCTAATTATAGCATGTGGACATATTTTAATGGAGCCTGTAGCTTTCTCCACAACTTACATTATAAAATCAAACTTGATCAGAAAGCCATTTATTTCTAAAAAAAAATAAAACTGTTTAAACAGAGACTACTAAGTAACCTCAGGATCAAAACTATCACAATCAGGACAACTTGGCCTCTGGACTTGCAGCAGCCTGTACCTTAAATACTCAAATAATCAAACCAATCAAGTACAGTTAACATCTATAAAAAAGGATAAGTCAATCCCACTGCCATTTTGTGGATGTGTCACTTTTTGTTGAAGGGAACTTCTGCCTTCCATTTGTTACGCCTCATCGTAAAAGCCAGCTGCATAAATTGTCTGTTAAAGAAGTAGTCTCAGTAAAACCTGTAGAACTGGATGACACACCCACTTTCTTCTTGCCAGACAGGTCACACATGCCACTTGCTTTTGTGAGTTCTCTAAAAAACAAGTTGTGTGTTCAGTGCATTCCTCCTGTCTTTACACTGCGGAAGGATTCAGAGCGACAGAAAAGCCAAGGGTAAGACCATTACTCTCTACACTTAATGACAGTCTCTCACGTTCTTCCCCAGTCGGACTGGGGATGAGTGAATTTCATTACAAATGATTGAAAGCCAATGGAGTTTTTGAAAGCAGATGGAAAGGGTGCACTCAGAAATGCCAGTGTACCCTCCCGATGCCACCAATCTAATTTACTGTCAGCGCTAATAAATGTGGAGTCGACGGATGGCACGGATAAGATGTTACTTCACCATCAGGGTTATCACTTAATATGTGATAATGTCTACAGGGAGCGATTGTATCCGACAGTTAAAACACAGGCCTCATCTCGCGGCAGGAGCAATGATCATCAGTGTGGAAGAATAGTAAATCTGTCAAATCAATGTGACTTCACTCAATAAAGTGCTCATAGGGGATTTAAGTTTAGTCATGGTGTTAATGATTCACACTTACTTACTCACTGTGAGGACACTTACTGTCAGTTTTATGGATGATATTTATCAGAGGAAAACATTTATTTTGCTTAAATAGTTTTGGTAGTGCAATTTTAAATTCATCTTGAGCTAAATGGGTTTTTGTTTGTTATGTGCTTGGTTGTGTAAAGCATTTGAGTTTATGAAGAATGCTGTCTGGGTGGTTAAAAGCATTCCTTTAAGATGTTACAGAAGATGTTTTCGACAACTGAGAAACCAACAACTGTTGAGTTTTTGAAATGTGTGCATGCGTGTTTGTTTTCCCCTTGGTTTTGCTGTGTCGATTCACTGTCGAACTCACCGCTTAGAATCGTGGTTTTAACATTTGAGTAGCTTACCTTAGCATACTTACAAATTGCAGTTTGGAAAAGATTTGAGTAATAGTGGAACTCTAACTCCTTAAGCCCTGAGACTATTTTCAAGACCACTGCTCAAAAAATGCATACCCATGAAGAAATGATATATTTCAGCAACCAGAAGGTGTATTTGAATTATCTTGGTGTCATTGTAAAGGGAACATTGTTGTAGCATTACCAATCTGCCTGTTGCTTTACAGCATCAGAATAAAAGTTTGTATCTTTCCCAAACTCCCAAATATTTTTACCAAAAAATAAACAAAAATATTAGACTATCCAGCAGAAATCTGGCGACTGATGTGTCAGTAGGAAGCCTTTTCTGTGTCTTCAGAGAACGCATCACAAAAAAGAATCCCCAAGACACACTCTGGTTTTATGTAGCTCTTTAGCCATTTTTCTCCTCTTCTCATATTCCTAAAAAGGAAATTTTCTTTAGCCACTACCTGCTTTGGGTTGTTTCTCATTCATTTTGCCACTTTGCGTTCAGACCAGCGGAGCTACAATGCATGAAAGCCAGGAACGCACCGTAGCTACAAAAACAGAGTGTCTACGCATGCGCAGCAACTGGAACACTCGTGCATAACTCAACTTACGTAGTAACAGTGATTGACAAGCCAAAGAGCCAATGGATGATTGGCTGATGTTTCTAAGCACCACCTCGTCCACAGAGGATATATTTTAATATTTTTCATTTCAGTGCATCTTATAAATAGTCGGTTATCAGTTAGTAAAGGTAGTTTCAAGTAAAATTGCAAAAATGTTTAAAAACAAAACATCCTCCGTCTCACCTTTAAACTATTGAAAGTGTCATGACAGATTTATGACATTTTACTAGAGCCCTGTCAGAAATCTAAAAGAAATGAAGACACAATAAAACTGGAGCATCCTAAATTTGTGATCATGAGAGTAAGCTCTACTTGTGCTACTTTATTAAGTGATAAATTTGATTTGACAAATGGCAAGCTAATTTTAGAAACAAAGAATGACCATGAATTATTCCGTATTATTAAGTAAACTTTTCTGATTGTAACACTTTAACAAAGATTAATTTGTTGTTTGCTCATCATTGTTTAAGAACACTTGCAGTGCTATATAAAGAATAAAAGGACAAAGTCACTCTGTGGTGAATAAATGACTTGTAAGGCGGTATCAGAGGTAAAGTCAATTTAAAGTTAAAGTAAGAGGCTCTCTTTCTGGACAACCCTAGTCATAATTTTAGGGCTAGTTAGTGTGTTGTAGTAATAGTGATGGTCTTTTTCTTATCAGTCTTATCGTTTATTATCTGATTTCTAATTTGTATAAAATGTCATACGATAGTACTATGTGCATGTCTAAACATAATGACTATAATATATATCAAGTACGCCTCAGTCTCTATAAAAGCCCACTATTAAAGCATTAGACACTGACACTTATCATAAACAAAGGCTGTGAAGCAGAAGTGTGTGGGAGTCATATAACACATAATGAGGCTGTGTAAAATCTGTAAGTGCAGGTCTGAATACACCTCTTACATCCTGTCTATTTTACATCCCAGAGACAATATCCATCCATCAAACTCATCCGTCTGATATCACACCTGTTTGCTGAGCATCATGGGAAAAGGCGCAGGGGAAGAGTGGGACGAAACGCACCCAGACACGGTTCAGGCTCAGCCCAAGAAGACCAGTGAAAGCAAAAGCACAGAAAGCAGCTGTCCCAAATGCTGCATAAAGACGAAGAACTGTCTCATGAGTCCTGAGTGCGGCCGGGCGCTGCAGATCTCCAGTGTGGTCGCCATGTGTGGCATGTGTCTCCGAATGTTCGTCTGTAAGTCTCATGCACACTATAATATTATCAAATTGTCAAAAATATCCATAACTGACACTTAATAAGAGGAATCTCTTTTCTTATTCACTGTAATTAAAATAAGAGTTGTTCTTAACAACTTTTTAAATGTTATTCTTCTCTGACAGAATCTAATCTTGGACATGGGTCAACTTTCCCGTCTACGTTGCCGTGGTTATCAGTAGGCAGCGTACGTCACAAAACTCTACCTCCAGCTTTTTTTTCTCCAGGAGATGATTAATACATACTTTCAAGTTACCCAAATGCTATTGTGTTTTGTATAGTTGTTATAATAATTTTTATTATTATAATTGTTTATATTGTTTATAGTTGCTGGGTGCTCATAGTTCTCTACAGGTCATGTCAAATCATGTCATGTCCTCCATGTTAGTACAAGCATGGAGTAGACATAACTAGAGACATGGCTTGCCAGGGGACTTCTGCACCTGGAGCTGGGGCCTTGGAGGAGGGTGTATGGAAGATACACCTCCCACTGACAGCCCCCACTGCAGTGATATAAAATCTCATGTTTTGTTTACTTCTTTAAGCAAATTCACTTCTGTACCTTTGATATATCCGTGTCTTTGCTTGGCCTTTCGCTTTTTATAATATAATCTGTCTCCGTGTCTCTCTGGATAACATAAGGATATAGAATTCTTATAACAATAGTCTTTAATAAATTATTGAGATGTTTAAATACAAGTATTGGAGTCTAAATACATGACATATGACACTGTTAATAATGTTTTCCTATTTAAAAATGGGTATAATGAAGAAATCAGAACACTTTTTGAATAGTGATGTGTGTTTTCAAAGGCAATTGCTTTGTGCAATGATCAAATAGTGTGCAATATGAAGCATAACCAACATTTTAAAGCTAAAAGCACCAAGACTATGACAGTGCTGCTAATAACAGAGACCTGCAATAATATAAATTGTTAAAAGACACACACAAATTAATGGAGCATGTGTTTAATTGTGTATTTATAATGAAGCTAATGGGAAATCAGAGCATTGTTTTATCCAGTCACTGAGTCTTGCATGTGCCATCTGCCTGTTTCATAACACAAAAGTGCTAGAAAGATAAACTGAAGAATGTGGGGACAGCTGGTTGCGAGTTTAACACCAGGTCTAAGGTGTCTCGCCAGGATGTCGCATTTCTCTCCCAGTGACAAAGCGATTTGGCAGACGGCGCAAGATCAGAAATTGTGGGAAGGAAGACGTCTGTACTTGACTCTAGCCTTGGACTTTTAGACTCAGGACATAGGAAAATAATATTCCTTTTTTTTAAACCCCTAGACGAAAAGATTAAAGATAATGGCTGATATAATTTGTCCAAAAGCAAAGGTAAGAGGAAATTCTGTCAGCCACAAATATTTTGACTCAAAATGATAAGCTTGTTATTATAAACTAAAGTATTTTGCTATTACTTTCATCATTTAAAGTTAAGGATGGAATGCAACCCATCTACACCGTCACAGAAATCAAATTAAGAGGATCCTGCTGAAATTAAAGCAGCTTTGTGCAAAGAGATGGCTATGCTCATTCTAGAGAAATGGGTTGAAAAATGTGTAAAAGGGACATTTAATTGATTCTCATTTTGAATCTTCAACTTGTGTGAGTCAATTTTAAAGTATTTTTTTTTTCTACTGTCTACTTTTGAAAAGCAAATGTGCTCAGCTGCGGCAAAGCTTTTTGCAATGAGCCTTAAGCATGAGACGTGCTGTGCTACTTGTCCTCCTGGGGGTAACAGTAATTCAGGATGAACATTAAGCATGCTGTTTTGGGAGGGTTAGGGTTAGGCTATGAAACTGTTCTATCAAAGATGAATACAAACTCACTCCAAGACCAAAACCCCACAACAAAAGCTCAATATGGGGGCTATTAAATTGCAAGGACATCTTAGCGTTTATTGCTGCCACTCAAATTAACTAAATGGACAAGGTAAGCTTTTCACATTCTCATAAATGTTTAGAAAATTGAGTTTTAATGTCTGCAGCCAAGGTAAGCTCACCACTTCAAATGAAGGTCCAGTGTTCCAGCATGGGCAACAGAAAATGCTATTATTTCTGAACAGTGTCAGATAGAAGTGGACATGACTCATGAAACAAGAATGGCATGGGCAGAAGTAAAGGCACAATTTTAGACAACTGAATCCAGGAAAGAAAAGCACCACAGACACTCCGTCGATCTAAGTGAATCCTAATGGGCAATGCAAAAGAAACATCTATAGAGGGTAAAGGCACTGTAAGTGAAGAATGTCCATATTCTTCAGCAGCACTGTTAAGGTTGGAGATATAGATAGAAGTATAGAGCATCTAGTTATGGGAATGGTGTTTGACTGGGATCATCTTGGGTCAAGGTGGTAGCCATGTTTGATTTGCAGATAAAAATTATCCTTATATTGTTAGCATTGTCTTAATGAATGGTAAACTTTTTGAGCAAATAACGAGATTAAATGAAGTATAGATCTTTTGGCCACTGAGTAACTAGTCTTCAGTGGTCAAAACTGACCCCATTGTCCATTATTCTACTAAAGGAAAATAAATCAACTGACTGGTACACTTGGCTGTGGGCACACCCAGTTCAGCCGGATGCGCTATTCACCATTATTCAGGAGTTGTGGCCAATAGTGGGCATAAGGCTGTCATTTGGCCATTGCACATGTTATCAAGATAGGGGGCAGTGGCTTAGTGGTAGATTCAAATCCCACTCTCCACAGTTCATACTGTCATTTTGTCCTTGGGCAAGACACTTAACCCTCCTTGCCTCCTGTGGTGTTCCAGCTGTGACACCAGTATGAATGTGTGAGAATGTTTGGTGGAGGTTGGAGAGGCCATAGGCGCAAAATGGCTGCTTTGACAGTCTGCTCCAGGGCAGCTGGCTACAGTTTTAGCTTACCACCACCAGTGTCTGACTCTTGAGTGAATTAATAATGTGAGCGATTTGAGTCTCTGTAAAAAAAAGTGTGATATAAATTAAAAGCATTATTACCATCACTGTCAGACCACTTAAAGCATGACCCAAAGACTAGACCTGAAGACTTTGACTAAGAGTCATGACCCAGACTGGTACATGACAAAGATATGTCAGGAATTTAACACAAATAATTACATTAAAAAAAAAAAACATGTATGGGGTTTGTAAGAGAGAGAAAGTAAATTGAAAGTAAAAATGCATTTAATTCTGCTGAGACCTTTCAAAGCTCAAGACCACAACTAGTCCTGTGTACTTCAACACTAATCAACAGACGTAAAATAGACTGAACTGAACATTCCATTCAACAGTCATTCGGTACAGTGTAGTTTAATTATTACCTTTTGATTTTTATTCCTCTTTGTTTTCTGCCTTTTGTGTCACTTTGTCACCACAGCCATCACAATACAGGGGTGACATTTTAAGCAGACAGATTAGGGCTTCTCTCCAATTAAGTTTGCTTTCCTTCCCCCGTTAAATACACAATCAAGCAAAGGCAAAATGTCAGGGAAACAAACGAGGAGCTGCCACGTGGCTGACAATTACCACCGAGCGCCTCACAAATGCCAATATGTTAAAGTGGGAGCAGTGTGTGAGATGAATAGGGACAAAGAGCACTGTGTGTGGAGTCCCATTGTTGCATTGAAACGGCCACATCTGCAGCAACACGCCACTGTCATACACATAAACACTGCACAGAGGAAACGACAAATTTATCATGCAATTAAAGTGTAAAAGGAATAAAACGTTTGCATTTTTATAAGATTGAGCTATCATCAAAAGGTTAATTACTTCACTCCCCCCAACAGCAGCTTAGAGACTTCTCCTGCTTCTCTTTAATTAAAAAAATAAAACCGGATCGATTTTTCCTCCACAAAATACTAAAACTGAAGTATAGACCTTAGCATTAGCTTAACCGAAACTAGCATCAAGACAGCAATTATCTCCACCTCTTTAAACATTAAGTAATTGAATTGACAATTTTATTAGCTTTTTTCATTGCCTCCCGTTTCTTTGTTGATGCTATTCTTTTTTGAGCTGTTTCTCTGTGTTAAAAGACATATTCAGCACTGAAAATACTCTTACACTTCCTGGAATGTCATATGACAAGTCAATGTTGACCAATGGGAGCGCACCTTTTTCAAGCGTGTGGTTTTGCATCAATTTGTCAAATTCTTCCGTTCCTGAGTAAAAGTTCTCATCTATTAAAATCCCCTTTAACAAACAGTAGATGACATCATAAAGCTTGTTTTTTTCACAAATGATTGCTTTTACAATATACTATTTGGGGTTTAAACCATGTTCCCATTGTTCTAATCATTTGTTTTGTTTTTAATAAGGTCACAAGAACATTCTCCTACAGTAGTTTATTTCCCCAGAGTGATGCAAAGTAGTTTCTTTAGTTAACTAAAGCTGTGGTATTATCTTAGTGACATACAATTACTACCTGTCTACTTTGATATGCTTAATCTACCCTAAGCATAATCTAATCTAATTCAAGATAACAATTAGCATAATGGATTTTTCATATAATTATACTGAAGTGAATAAAGAAACAAGTTGTCAGTTATGTCTCACTTACCATGCAAATATTTTAAAGTGAGTAGACTTTGTTTTAACACCTGTAAAGAATGTTGTGATCCAATCAGATTTGTTGTTTTTGTTATTTCCTATTAATAAAGTTCATAAAACTTCATCCTCTGGGAATTCAATGGTAATTCACACAACCGCAGCTGAAATAGTGCATTGGGGAATAAAAGGGTAGCCTAATGCCATTTCAAGAGCTGAAAACCTGACAAATTAAAAACCTGAAATGTCTGACATGTGCATGTTGTGGAGTTTCTTCACATCCCCCTTAGAGACTGCTGTGGGTCAAATGGCCTTTGGTGAGTGTTGGAAGGTCACCGCCCCATATGCACATCAACTCTGCTTGCCAATTTGCTAAATACAAATACCAAACTGGCAAGCTGTGAACTGTGATAGAGAGAAGTAGTGGGGGTTTTATTTTGGGAGTGGTGTGAGATGATAGCTAAATCTATAATGGAAATCCATATTTACATTGAAAAATATTTCTAGCTGACTCAGTTGACAGTGATTCTTTCTGAACTCACCGACCGTCATTGACAGTGTCAAGTCCATCTGCTGTTCCTGTTCTGGCCCATGAACGTCTCTCCTTTTTATACCTGCTGGGGATAAATGTTCCAAAGCCAGCAGAGGAACGTTCACCTGTCTCCTCCCAGTTGGTGCCAAAGACATGGTACAAATGGAGGAAGTCCAGTCAGTTGTGCAGTTAGCAGGCTGTGTCCAGTTTGTCAGGTAGGGAGATTCTAAAATCGTGTTCTTCCAAGTCAATTTAATCACCTTGTTTTGCCAAGATACACAGCTGGCCTGCATGTGATTGACTTGGCACACGGCCAGCCTCAAGACAATTTGTTGGATAAATGCTAAATCGATGGGTCATTATACTAATGCAACAACATGACCAAAGAACACTGTAGTGGAATCAAGGTTCTTCATAGCTTCTGGCTATTGCACGGTGCCAATGTACTGATGTGTTTCAGAAATGCAAAATCTGTAAAATTCCTCAAAGATGATGAAAATGGCTCAGAACCCAGTCAGTAGCCAGTCCTCTGTCACCTGATGTGTATGTGTACTTCACAGTTGCCAACACTGCTGGCACAAAACATCATTGGACAATTTCCTGGTTTACGCTCCCATGATAACTCCCATTAACATCTGTTTTCACAGTTGAGAATAGCAAATTTCTCAGCACTTACTGACAAGTCCAGTCTTCATGACGTGCAAAGATAATATATTGGAGTCATTTCCAACTAAGTGACAAATAAAGCACAACTTACAAGTGCACTCTCTGTCAATTTAGAGACTAATGACATCACTCCAGGACTATTTTCTCAAACAAACAAAAGTTCTCCACTGTTTGTCTGTCTTCTTACCTTGAAACTTTTTTCTCTATATCTTTTACTGCCACAATGAAGATGAAAGCATAAAAATATGCAGTGTTTGTGTGGGCAGCTCCTGTTTGGGTGTACGTTTCAGACAGGATAGAATGAGACAGAGAAAAAGAATGGCAGAGAGAAAGAGATGAGATTTGTGATCTCATCTGTGCACCCGGGTCCTTTCTCCAGAGCAGCCTTTTACAGTCGTCAATCATCTCCATTGAGACGTCTTCAAATTCAGATGGATGGAAAGCTCTGATGAATTTCAAACATGGCTGTGATCCGCACTTAGGCAGATTGTGGACAGAAGCTGCTCACCTTGTGTCAGCTCGGATTATAGCCTCAAGGTAAAAAGGACCAACCCACGCCTCAAGATGATTCTTTAAATCATGGATACACTCATTAACTTTTGCTACATCATCAACTAACTCTCATGGTTTACCAACTCTAGTAAACTTCAATATATATGACTGCAATATACATATATATTCCAAATACAGTATATTAAATATTATTTGTGGATAAACATACTTTTTGAGATATCTGTTAAAAATTAAGCATTGTGTAATTCATGTTACAAACCAAAGAGCTTTGATGCAGTGTTGGTCATTCAGTAACTTTGATTCTGCCATTCATTCACTTATTGGTTTATTTTCTACTTAACCTTCATGAGTTACAAAGGAGCCTGATCAGTCGCTTCGGGAGTGAGGCTGGGTACATCCAAGACACTTTGTGGAACAAAGACTGACAGTGACAGCCAACCATTCACACTAATATTCACTACGGGATCCATTTCTATATTGCTCTCTGGTGATTTGAGTCACCAGTCTGTTTTTTCATCCATGTTTTGACATGTTGGAGGAAGTGTCACTCAAATAACTTCATGGAACAGAGAAAGAACATGTCAACTTCCCAGAGAAACGCCATTCTAACCACACTGTGCATCTGGGAGTCCCACTGGATTATTTGCCTTATAATATATATATTATTTTGACTTATAATGCAAAATGTAAATAAGATAGAAAACAGTAAAAGCTATATACTCTGAGACTAGAGTTTAAACTCACATTTTATCTCAAGGGTTCCTGCTACTTGTAATAAGGTCATATTTTGCTGTTTTTCATTGTTTCATGCATGTTACTTTATGTTCATAAATTCTTTTTTTTTTTTTGTTGCAATGAATGCAATGCATTTATTATTATATTATTTATTTTATTATCTATTTGTGCATCCATACATGTACTACACCTCTAGTCAAACAAAGAAAAAAGGTTTTACATTATCTTTTAAATAGACAATAGACTTTATTACAGCTTTGTGATAGTTGTGATTCTCTTTTATTTGTCACAAAAAGGGGTAAATATGCCTGGAGGTTATTTAAAATGAAGTCCTCTTTCTATATGCTTAGAAACAATAACTTAAATTCACATCATATGCTACTCTGTGTAGCGCTAAGTAAATGAAAACAATCTTACATCTGCTTACTGCCATGAAGGACTCTGGAAATAAACCCCAATGAATCCTGGTTTTCCTAGAGGACATATAGATGCAGAAAACATTATCTGGTGTCTTATGTAATGTGTTGGAGAGAGCAAAAAAATGGACAGCTAATGAAAAATCCATATAGTACAAAAGGTGCACAGAAACTGTAGAGCTCTAACTTGGGAGGTAGGTGTTGAGGATGACCTTGTGTGATTTCCGCTAAGAACAATGTCTGTTTGTCTTGCCGTCTCTGCTTCCAGCAAACAAACAAAGCTGATGTAATCCTCAGCTTTCTCAAAACCGGATCACAGCAAGTCAGGGTCAGGAGAAGACAAAAGAAATACACAAGGCGTATCATTAGGGTTCCCATAGCTTTCTGCAAGATTAGCCGCAACTGCCTTTAATATAGTTTTCAAAAGCCAAGACTACCTTTAACAACAGGCTTTGTTTGTCACCGAAGGAAACTAGAGGAGCACTGAACATGTTCAAATCTGTTTTGTCTTTCGGGTTTTTTTGTTTTCTAAAATTTTAAAAGGAACTACAACAAGTTTTTGGCTGACAGCCACTACTGCAGCTTGTCAACATGAGTCAGTGCCTGTCAACAACAAGCAAAATCTAATACACAAGATGGTACCACTTTATTTTACTGTGATATGCAACTAATAATATAGTCACGCTTGAGTTTAGAGTGGTCATTACATGATATAAACGTTTTACTTCAATCTTTCCCTTAAATAATAAAGAGCATACATCTTCTCTGGGTAACTCCTAACATTCCACTCGTTCTTTATTACATGTAGATCATATATTGGCACCCAGTTTTCCTTTTGCAGTCAAGCCCCCAAACAGCGGCCTAGGGACCTTTCCTGCTTTTCTTAAAAAAATAAAACCAGTAAATTTGTCCACTGCAAACATCAAATGGAAGTTTAGAGCTTACTGTAAACTTTCAGCATTTTCAGCACCAAAACATCTGATAATTATCTCCGCCTCGTTAAACACGGTTTTATATTGCTGTTGTCTGTTCATGTTTTTTCCTTTCCTTGCAGAGTTTTGATTTTTAAAATGCATATTCAGCGCTGAATATACAGTTTCCAGTTGTATCAGTATTTTCCCTTCTTATTGACAAGTGGTGGAGACCAATGGGAGTGCTCCATTTTCAGAAGCAAGCTGTGATTGGCCAAAGCTTTCTCCCGGACTGAAAATTCTTATTAAAATCCTTAAAAGTCTTGATGACAGTCTTGTTTTTTTTAACAGATAATTCCTGTTACAATATGCTGTTAGTGACTAAACTGTTCTTCATTTTGCGAGCACACGTTGAACTCATGAGTTTATCACGCCACTATTAATGTTCTATACATGTTAACATATACAAAGAATATTGAGACAACTTTTACTATAAGTATGTGGCACTCAAAACTAATTAATCTAGTTAGTAACTGTATAAAAATGTATTCTATGAAATATTGACAGACAGGCAATAAAAACCAAATCATAATTTAGCCTTTAACTCAAACTGAAAATAAATCCTTCAGAATTTATAAGTGTCAGTACAAAAAAACTAATTATTGCAAATAATCTTTTTCAAAATGAAGTCACATTTTCAGTCACATTTCAACAAAATAATTAGATTGAGTTTTATGGTGTCAGATGAATCTATGAAAACACTCCAAACAAATATGCAACTATTTTGGTTAAATAAAAGTAAAATAAAATTGAGAGAACTTCACCAATTTTTTTTATTTTTTTACACAGTGTGTTTCTCTTGTTCACATAAAATCATTTGTACAAAAAATTTAAATAAATAAAATATGTCAGTAATGAAAGTGATGTGGCGATGCCCATTAAAACCTGTTTGAATGAGAAGTTAAATTAAACATAAGGTTGGGTCTGATTATTTCCAGTGGCAAATAAATACAGCATTTAAAACAGTTTAAAAAAACAGTTTATCTGATGTTGCATGCTGGTCTGTTTGCTGTGCTTAACATTTGTCAGTCCATTTATCTTCACATGAATAGGAATTATTGAGTCCCCATTTTGGTTGAATGTTTTTCCAACCTTTTTAAAATTCAAAAGGTGAAAAGAATAAAAAATAATGGAATTACATTTACAGGTTGACTTTGCTGTTTGAGAGATGTTACCCAGCTTTGAAATGTAAAACCAAAGCACTGTATCAAATGGGTGCCTTGTTGAAGTCTAGTCCCGAGCGAAGGTTGACATGATTGGGGAGAAGTCATAAAGACATCTGCAGATATTGCTTTTTCACAAGCTCCATTTGTCATTTGGTGTGATGTACTTTCTACAACTATATTGTTTAACTGTGAGGCTAAAAATATAACGCCATCATAAACCAATGTCATGACACTGCACAAGAGTTTGACAAGATACTATAGGCCATGACCATCAGTTTAGAGACATTATAGTTCTTGTATGATAAAACATAGGAATATTGACACATATTAATCTAATGAAAAGCTAAACAATAAAACAAAGTCTATTATTTTTATTTGCGGGCATAGAAATTATATACATACCACTGTAACTGTCAGGTCATAGGGAACCGAGTAAGCTAATTTAAAATATCTAATACACTATCCATTAGAGTATTGGATATATTGAGAATAAACTAAAGGTGTGCCCATATTTAAAGTCTCGACATGTCTGCTGTTTGTTTTGCATCTGCTCCCTTTGTTTTATCCCAGAAGACATTGCTCTTTCTCCACCAGGGAACCTATTAAGACACACGATTTTAGCATCCTAGCTTGTCACACGTTTTTGATCAAACTAAAGCAAAGTTCACAGTTAGACAACGACTGGTCTAAAACAAAAAAATCAAGAGATGAGCTACATTTTCCAACATTACATAACCAATGAAAAACCTCAGATCACACAGACAACTGCACACACCTGAGAGTGGACTGCTTCTTTACTCACCAGATGAAATCAAGGGACAGAAGGTAATATAAGGGTAATTAATTTCGATGGGGTTCTTGTGCATACAGTGCAAAAACCCATCTGGGGGAAGATCCTGACTGCTGTTTTATTTATTTATTAACTTATTTTTTAGGTGTACTGGAAATGCAATTAGGTAACTTGGTTCTCTCTTGTTAAGTGTCTGATCATTGTGGCAAACAATACAGAAACTGACACAGAAACTTGTGTGACTTTCTCACGTACAGTATAGTGCAGTGTTATTGGACAGACTGTACTGTAAACACAGATGATAAAAAGCAAACTGTAAATGCTTTGGTAAAGTTTCAAAAATATTTCTTTTAAACAAGTCACTGCACAAACATTAGATAAAAAAATGAAAAATTAATAAACTCTCTTAAGACACAGTGGAATTTTGCATACATTATTTAAAATGGATACAACAGGTCAGGAATCAAAGTTAATTTTCTAGCTACTGGACCTATCTTTAGTTTAGGCAAATTATATACTTTTTAAATATTAATAGGTATATAGGAATTGTATGTAGTTGATGTGTTCCAATAAGAACAGAGCCAAATTAAAGTCTATTTTACTGCACAAAAAAGCTGCATTTGAACTGTTACAAGCTACAAACCAGAAGTTATTCACTAATATAAATCCATGTAGGTTTAGCAATTCTTGAACTTGTGATGTTGCAGTGACACTTGGTCATGGCAGAAGACCAAAGCACTCCCTGTGCAGATTTCTGAGAAGCTAGGGACTTTAACTGAAGCAGTGACATATGACACATTAGTAATGAGACCTTGTTGTTATTCCCCATTGTCACATTAGTTTAAATCTGTTTAGAAATGCAGTGTATATTATCTGCCAGTGTGGTTTTATGTCTTCATATCCATTTCTATGCCATTTGTGGCATCATTCCTCTCGTTGTCTGGTGTTCCTTTAGACACTTGGCATGTTGATGTTGTGTGTATGGAGGTGTACCACTGGAAGCCAGCTCCCGCAGCAGTCTGGATAGTGGCCCGGTTCAGTGAATCTCTGGAAAGTGACCTTCTTCACAGTATATTTTACAGCGGACCCCAGTGGCCTGGACCCTCTGTTCCAGCTGGAACACACTGTTGTCGACAGATGCCACATTAAGCCACACTCTCTGTGCCATCAACCTGCTTCCAAAATCCCTCCACTGTCACTCTGCAATGGCCTCTCTGCTCTGTGTGTGTGTGTGTGTGTGTGTGTGTGTGTGTGTGTGTGTGTGTGTGTGTGTGCGTGTGTGCGTGTGTGCGTGTGTGTGTGTGGACACCAGTGAAGTGTCTACAAAACAAGAAACAACATCAAATAATTAAACACTGAATCAAAGGATTTGAGAAAAAACTAAGTAAAATTTCAATTTTGTAATATTTGTTTCTAGATCGTATCTAAAATATTTGTTGTCACTGTAACTAAACTCTACACTAGATTATGGCGAAGTAAAATGACAGATTTCTGATGTCCCAAACCTTCAATTAAGTTGATGTTTTTTTAAACAAAAATCTACTATTAGTGATCTTTACTTACAAAAAGCAAATTTCCTCATGAACACAATGTTAGCCTTTCTTTTCCCATTAAAAATGCCATTTACGGGGCTAACCATGTCTGCAAATATGTGATGCCATTGTAAGCTCCACAACAGAATGTGGTAGACATGAGCAAACACATCATGTTACCCACTACAGAAAACAAAAATCAATTACTGTGATGTGTTTACCCTTAAACACAATAGCACTCTCAACAATTTCCCCTTTTTTCTCAAGCCCCAGTGTTTTCTCTCTTCCCACCCAAACTGAAATGATCCATGCATGCTTCACACATAATGGCAGAGTAATTTTGTTCCAGTGCTTTTACGTTTCATCTGAGACCAACCTCACATTATACAATTAGATTTTACAGCAAAACAATAAAGCACTACTCTGCTAGCACTATAATAATATCACCCAAAAGCGTCCCAGACCTTTTTTTGCTCTTGGCTGACCAGAACTCATTTTCTCTCCAATGCCCTTCAGAAATACTTTTCTAAAGTAAGTAAAAATGCCATTTGCAGAAATCGATCAGGCTGTTTAAAAGGAAATGGTAAGAATCCTTTTGCTGGACTACAGCCGTGACACTTAACAAAAAAATTCTGGAAACAGAGCCTGTAGCAGGAACAGAAGAGTCTTTTCAAATAATTTTGGACAGTCTTATAAAAGAACACCTTTTCTTTCATTGTGGAGACTTTTATTTGAGACATAGTCTGGTTGAAAAATAGACATGAGAAGTCTACATCAGAAAGTGACATTGATTTTTGAAGGTTTATCACATCTTCTTGACGGCTTCATGTTCCTTTTTCCCGTAATGGATAGACACTGGCATCAAATCTTTAACAAAGTTCATCAAAACATCTTTTAATTTTTAATGACCTATTTTAACTATGTTTGGCCCTCACTTTTGGGTTAGTCAAGAAGCAAAAAAAAAAAAAAACCCAAAAAACAGATGACGGTCAGAGAAATTTAGATTTCTTAACTATAGTCAAGAATGGGCCTGTCTATTCTTTTAGGTCAGCACAACCTGTGAGAGAAAAAACACATCTCTTCCGTCAACACCTGACTTACAAACACTGAATTCTACTTTCTTTCCATCGATTCCTTTTCTTTATAAAAAAAAAAAAATTTTAAAATAAAAAATATCTCTTATTCTTAGCTTTGTAATCTGTATTGGGTTTAAACTGACTAGTTTTTTGTGCACTTGTGTTTTTTTGTTTCCTTGTGTTGTTAAAATTGCTTCCATTGTTTTCCTCACTTGTAAGTCGCTTTGGATAAAAGCGTCTGCTAAATGACTAAATGTAAATGTAAATGTAGAGATAAAAGAAGCCTTCCTTCAGCACCAAGGCTAGCACCTGTTTAGTCTAGACCCTAATAAACACATGGCATGGATTGATCCTTGACAAGATCCAGTACGAGGCTATATAGTCTTATGTATTCTGGAAGAACTGGTTCTTCATTGTGTTGAGTGTTCTGTCCCTGAGTCCTGTATTGATGGTCAATGACGTTCTCCTTTCTAAGACATCCAAAAGCTTGTTTTTGTCAACAACCTTCATTTAAAAAGGTACCTTCTGTCCAATAGATTTACACAAAAAGGAGCACATTGTCTAAATCTATGTTTTCAACTGTGTATGACTGCCATCTTACACAATTGTCTATCTTGGAAAAAGGAAGGAGGAAGTTCCATCACTTCTTGTTCCTACAGCTGCCCAGAGAGAACAAACTGAGCACTACTGGCGGGGAAGCACATTCATGTTTCTTTATGAACACAATCTTGTGCAAAGGCATTTATGCAAGTATCATAAATAACTTAACCTTTTTCTAATTTTGTGAAGGAAGTTTGTGAGGTGTGGAATTGCAACCTACAGTCCTACCACCAGGGGGTTCCTAAAGCCACACATCCCACCTTTAAGTAGATACTATATATATATATATATATAGATATAAATGACTGGAGTTCTAAACAATATTTGACTCTGGACTACATTCAGTTACTTTATACTGGTTTAATATTTTTTTAAAGCTCAAATATTTGCACAAATATTTGGTTTAATGTTGAAACACTAGCGTCGAAACAAAGCGTTTAGCGTCAAAATAAATAACTTAAAAGTCAAAGCAATAACTATAACTACTACTAATTCTAGCCATAATTATTAACTAACAGCACTGACTGCAGATTCTGGCATCCCCACACACTGGTTTCTGCACACTAGCAGATGATACATAGGTAAAGTTATTTTTTTAGACAACACAATGTATCACCAAGATCCAAAAGATGACCAGAATTATTATTCCAGAGTCCAGCTAACACTCAGAGTCACTGTGCATAGTGGTTACCCCTGCGGTTCAAAACAGATGCTCTTCACCGGTACTGGCAGCATGGAGAAGCTCTAGGCAGGCAGCTATTTTGGGTAAATTAGTAAAGACAACAGTTGCTCCCCAGGTTGATGCTGCCACGCTGAGGTGTGGTGCAAGGCGACAGAGTGGAAAACACAGCCACAACCCGGGCAGCACGGCCCCGTGGGCGTTTGTCATTTGGAGAAGCTCCAGTCGACAGGTGGCTGCTGTGGTCCACTGCTCCCTGTGCACCTTATCTGGGTAATTAGCCATGCTGCCTCAGCCCAAGCTGGAGCGAAGAAGAGCAGTCAATGATGGAGATGAGTTTAATGAAGACAAGCTCAGCGTGAAGGCATTATTTTTGTACACTTCTTACTGTCAAGTAACTCACAAGTTCAAAAACAAATGGATGGCTATTTAAAAACAAGAAGTGTCTTAAGAAGATGCTGATCCTTTCCAGTTTGTTCACTGGTCAAAACAAGACACTGCTAAGTTGGGTCTAATTTTGGTCTAATTAAAAGTCTAATTTTTGAAAAAGGCACAAGACAGGTGGGAGCAACGGATGGGACATACAGTACATGCTGGAATAAAACATTATTGTTTTGCCTTTGTCATGGAAATGTGTTGGCTAGAGTTAAAAATAAGTAAAGTAAAAATCATTATTGTTTTAATTTTCTAACATGCAAATCACATGTCATGCCTGAGAGCTATGTTTTAATCTGAAATCTCTGTATCTATTTGAATTAGAAAATGGTTCAACAGTTCAGCTTGTTCTAAATCTGCAGAGGTATTATCATGTGGAACTATTTAATCACCTTAATTACTTGCATCATCAAATCTTCATTTGTCTGGCTCCAGTTGTTTCTGTCATCATTGCCAATGCTTTAACAAAAACAAAACATTGATCACAATCCCAGCTTCACTTCACTGGCTCCTTACCACTTCATCAGTAATAGAACATTTTTATTACATTAGAGAACGCAGTCAGCATCTGCAGTGCTTGAATATAGTTTAGACAGTTGTGTCTTTCACTCATTTAGAACTTCCAGGATGATTTTAGACAAAGCACCTTTGTTTAAAACAATTGGTTCTCATTTGAAAAACAAAACTTTGTCAAATTGCGGTAAACAGTTTCTCAGTGGCCACTAATAACTTTATAAAGTCTGTAAAGTTTTACACAAACCCATTGTTATTGTGGGATATTTTGAATCCTCTGTAAATTCACAAATATATTTCTAACATTCAGAAGACTAATGCTGCCAGTGAGCACAGGGGCACATTCATACGCCCCAGTTCATTATAGGCTTGATTATGGATATTATCTCAGTGTGTTAATTTTTGCCATTATGTTCTAATTATATTTAGTGTTAATTGGTGAGTCAAACAGAAAGCCCTCCAGTTCTTCTCAAAATCATTGACCTCTACAAACAACGACACCGAGATCCAGCAATGGGTAATGAGCTGAGTTATTCTAATGACGACTTCTTCATGCCCTCATGACTGCCCAAACTTTTCTGAAAAGCTCTTTTCCTCGATGCACAGTGGCGTTAATGAAAGTTTAGTGTTTCAGTGTTGTGATACAGTCAGAGTTGGAAGTTCCCCGAGAGGCCAAGTTGATAGTTGCACTTCAGTTGCTGAGTGTTGATGGGCGGTAAATGGGGAAAGAGAACTATGTAAATGGGAACCTGGCTGCTGCTTGTCTGTTGGGAAATCAGGTGGCCATTTGAATATTCAACCCCTGGGCCAGCGCTCTAATTCTTTCCCCTCAACATGCCACACAAGGAGAAAGGAAGTGACAAAATGGCAAGGAGTGCGCAGGCAAGAATTTGCATTTTAATGTGCCTGTCGGAATCACTTTGGTGTGGATCTCAGAGTACCAGTGACTATACAACCCCATGTGTCGCCACCAAACAACCTATAATAGCCACCACCCATGAAAACACCATATTGGGTGATAGGAAGTTGTTGGGAGAAAGCAAGTGGTGCAGTCATTCCAGGTGGAAACAGTGAAACGTGAGACAAAGTTAGACAAAGATTTTCTCTCCTAAGCAACAAAAACTCATAACCTTGAAAGAAATTGCTCTGTAAGCTTTGCCGCTAAACATATAATTAATTTCAATGACAGTCTAATTATGAAGATGGTTTTCCTGAAGGACAATTGTATTTGTCACGTCGGGGAAAACAACTACAGTAACTCCCAAAGCAATGACAGCGAGGACGAGTTGCTTTAAGGAACAAAAATATAAAGTGTGCATCATTATTCTTTTGCCTTTGTACTAAAAGAAGATTTCAAAGCAGTTTTATTGGTACAACTCCTAAGAGATGAGCATTCCAATCAGAAAGCAGCATCCTGGGAGTTCATCTTCACATGGTGGCTGTCTGTTACAGCTCTTTAATGTCCTCAATCACTTTGTCATTTGGCAGAAGGTGAGTATCGATCAGTGTGATTTAATCAGTTCAGATTTATCCCCACTGTTACAAAGAGTGTATCTTTGTGCGTATCGATGGGTGCATGTTGAGCCCTGGCAGAAGCAAGGACACAGCACAAGTGCCACTCAGACACTTTCCCTGTCAGGGACGGTCTGGGAGCAGACAGCCAGGCAGCAAGGCCAGACACCGGGATGCTATAGAGAAGTCAGAGTCATCCTAGAGGGATGCAGCGGGAGGTGGCTTCGTCCCATCGTTGAGATTATTTTGTGCGTTCAAGGTCCTTGTAAAGTACAGCTTAATGAGGCCCAGTCTCCTTGGACTAAGCAGCTGCCTCTATCTGTCTATCTATCTCTGCCAGTCAATAGCTTTAATATTTAATACACATTTTTCACTCAAATGTGTTAACCTTGTTGTGACATTTTCTTAAGAGCTTTTACCAAACTGCATGTGTTACCATTTCCATCCTTCTTTAGAATGGGTGCTTCTAGTCTGAACAGGTTTTATGTTGATCAAAACTGATATGACCTTTAACCACCTCCTAACTAACTAACTAACTAATTAATTAACTTCCAAAGAACTTTGTCCAGCATCAATGTAATATGCAGCACTGGTTTAATTACAAACAATGTTACAGGCTTGTTACAAGACAATTAAAGTAAGTGTATAGTAATACGGCGTATTACTTTAAAGACAGTTGACATGCACCCATTTACTATTAACAAATTTCTGTGTTATTTTGTTAATACTAGAATATGCAACAAAGGCTTAGATACAATTGCCCATAAATTTGCAATATGGAATCACTCCAAATGTTTGGAAGTCTGCAGTCTGTAAACGGTGACAGAATGTCTATAGAGGTCATAAAATAACTTAAACATTTAATAAGATTTCAAATTCTCAACACAAACTCATTCTGATTTAATTTCTTCAAAAGATCCACAGAACATACTCTCTTGATGTTAACATGCTATGCTAAGTGTTTTGAGTGCCTACAAGGTGGAAATGCGCTATATAAATAACAAAAACAAAAATTTGGTTTGATTTAGGCACAACATAAAATGCATTTACAAAATGTCTATGTCCATGTGTCTCTTTAACCTCCTACTAATCTTGTTAGCTTTTTTAGCACTCTTGGCCTGGCCTCAAATTCCCACAGCTTTCTAAAACTTTTGCACTGTCTGCTTCACTCCATTTACTCTATTTCTAATAATTTTTGTTTAGCCTCTCAGTCAGTCTGCTCAGCTCTCACAGGGGCACTGATGTCCTCTAAATCCTTTACCATCCTCTTGTAATCTGACCCGGCCTTCAGCACCATTATTGCACCAGCTCTCCCAGATCCGGTCCTAATGCAATTGGCAGAGCCTTCCACTCTCACAGTTTCCCCATTTTGACTTAATAAACCCCATCTCATTGTTTTTAGGGCACAAACAGAATTTCACCTTAATTTAATTTATGCCAAGGCTTTGGGCTTTGCAGGAACGGCACTAAACGTACTCCGCTACTTTACTGGATTTTGTTTGCTGCCACACAAAAGAAACCAGGAATATCCTCCCATTTGGAGCTTCAATTTCATTACATCAACATTGATCGATTGTTTATATGTGTTTCTTCATGTGTTTGTATTTAATCAGTGCTACTTTGTGCATGTCACTTATTACCAAAAAGTGTGAAAATTAACTGTAGTCTATTTGAAATCCTGAATTGTTATAAGCTACTGAAATTATTTGTTCTAATAAAGTCTTTTCTCTGGTGGCCCATGCTGACTTTACCCTCTAGTTAATGCCTTTTAAGTAACGTTTTACTGAGAGTTTCTTGAAAGATCTGCTTTTATTGCATTTGAAAAATTGCTCTCAAGTCTTATACAGTATAGAGGCCAGTAAAGCCCTTGCTGTGCTCCTAAACATTCATTTCCTCTGGGGAAAATGGTTCCTGTGTGCTTGCCATGCAGCTGATGGCTCACTTGATTACCTACAGCTCTCCTCACTTCCGTCTCTCTTGTTTCTCTCCCATTGCCTTCCTTCCTTGCTTGACCCTATTGATTCACCACAACCCCAAGCTTCGCCTCGCTCTCTTGCTTCTTCCTATTTATTTGCACAGTTAATCTGCAACACAGCTTTGACCCATTGTCCTCACAATGAAGTGGAAACAAGTCGCAATGGCTGAATAAAAAGCATGGCAATTGTGTCAGAATTGGTTGTATGTAGGCAAAGTGGAGATGTCACAAGGTTAGAGCAAAGTTTACAGGTTCTATAAACTCCAAGGCCATGTTGACACAAACTCTACATTAATACAGGTCATTAATTACTATGTGAGGTTAATTTAAATATAGTCATTAGTTCCTGAAATTAGTCTACTTATCAGCTAACAAAAATGAATTTGATTTAGCGTTTTACAGAATCCATTATTCACTCACTCCACAGTCACACACTGAAGGTGGAGACGTGGCAGCCATTTTGCGCCTACGGACTCTCCGACCTCTAAACATTCTCACACATTCATACACCACTGCCACACTGAGTGTCTTGGACAAGGACACAACAACAGTATGAACTAGGGAGAGTAGGAATTGAACCGCCAACCTTCCAGTTATAGGGCCGACACTCTACCACCTGAGCCCCTGTGCCCCCTGCTAATGCTGGTATTAATGAATCAAAAAGATGGCAAAACATTTGACCAGTAACCAACCTGACCCATCGAAACCATCAGCTAACATTTGCTCAACAATAGGAGGCAGCTTCCGGAAAATAGGATAAATTCCCCCACTGACTGACTACAAATAGTCCCTCTTTCTGAATTATACATTAATCCATATCTCCCTCCTGCAGCAACTTAATAAAGGACCTACATTTCCACATAAATGTGCCCTCTAATGCCTCCTTTGTTCCAGCTAAAAGCAGCAATTGTTCATAGCCTTTTGGCGCATTGTCCCTTTCATCGAGCATACCTGTGTAAATTTCCCTCACTTAAATCAATTTGCCCTGCTCAAATAGAATAAATGTTTCCTTGTATGTATTTAAGTTCCTTTCTTTTCTTTATGGTTTCCCATTCGTCTTTACTTTATTTCAGGTTGTTGCTGCTTGACTACATTACAAAAAAGGGCCGGTCAAATTGGCACTCCATGGTCAGACCCAACGCTTGACTCTCACAGTTTTATTGTAATGCTCATTTTCATAAATCATTTGAACATCTTGGCCAAACTTGCCCTGTAATTAGTTTTGCTTGGCAAGTGACTGTCCACTTGGCTGCTTGGATGCTCATTTGTGACTCTGGCACATGGCTCCGAGTTAAATTGTTTGCCTAATACTCTCAAAGAATTACTCCCCATGTAGGTCCAACCTGTACTGGCCTGGACTAGTCCCAGTTTGGAACACACTATGAAAACTCCTGGGCTTTTAATATTTTTTTTTTTAACTTGCAGTGACAATGTCTGTATAAAGCTTTGGCTCTGTGAGCAGGAAACCTTAGAGAGCAGAGTTATGTCTCCAGAGTATTCATGAGTTTTATAACCCTCCAATACCAGAAATATCTACTTACCCTTTTGGTCATCAGCAAAATGTCTTCATTTTTTTACCTTAACACTGTTCTGTATTAATTATAAACCTTAGTCAAACAGCAAGTTTAAACTATTTATTTAAAAAATTTTACAACTAATCCTAAATGGGTAATGTTCTATCTCACCACACACTGACCTTCACATCAAACTTTAACATCTAATCTTTCATTTTACTTAAATGTGTTTTGTGTAATAGGGTGTAGGTGTATAAAATGCTTGTCATATTTACAAAACAGTTCTGATTTAAAAAAAAAAAAATTGGGCCCAATTCCATTTCTCCCACTTAGCCTTTGTGGGAGAGGCCTTTTGCCTCAGATCATATCCCAAAAATAACCAGGCTCATAACTAGAATACTCAAGGACATGTACTTGCCTTATATACTTTGTAGTTGTGTAGTGTACAGTTGTATAATCAGCTGAAAAAGACATTCTTAGAATGATTTTCTTAGAATAATATACATTTAAAGTTACATAAAACCCAGGGGAAGTTCTTTGACTTATTGTTTCTCTTCTTACAACTGCCCAGAGCATCCGACCCGATACATTTGGTTAAAGACAATTTCAGATCATTCCCTTAAATCATTTGACTTTTGACCTGGTATACTTCTGCAAGTATGTCTAACAAATGCCTTATTGTCACTTTATTATTGTTTTAAATATACAGAACAAATTCCATCCCACAAGCTATGTATTATTGCCTCAGAAAGACCAGGCTTGTATAACAGCCCATTACCAATGTGCACTGACATGCCTCTGTGGTCTTTAAAGCAAATGGCCACTATGGAGTGTTAAGCTCCAGTTGGTCTCAGATGAAAACCTGTTCAGTAGTTAAGTCAGCACCTGTGTGAATGTGTCTGTGCACTTGTATGTGGTTGGCGTATCAGACAGGTGAATCAAAGGATGTGTGCTTAGGTTGAAAGACAACCTGCAGGGATAAAGAACCTCTGCCCAGCTCTGGCATCCAACTCACCATCTGCTGAGTGTCAGGCTAGGTGCAGCTTAGCATCACGCCGAGTGTTAATGATCGTAATTAGATCATGGAAGCAACCAGATCCCTGTAGAGCTCCCCAAAGAACATCTGCGAGATTATGTAAAAATGGTTGGAGACAACATATGTTTTAAACTATACTACAGGGTTGCACATCTCTGAAGTAAACGCAGCATAAGAGGTCTGTCTAATAAGTTGTTTCATTTCTAGTTTTGGGAGTTGTGGACGAAGCCAACTGTGGCCTTTAGTGAAAAACTGTAATGGCCAAAGTTGGGAAACTAATAAAGTCAGTGGAGGGGATGATGAAGTGATATGGCACCGCCTCTGCAGTATCAATTATTTCTATAACCTCTCCTCATGTATTATCTGAACCACAGCATTAATCACGGTTTTATCAAATATACTTGTCTATACCTACGTGCACCACATTGACTTGCAAGCATTTGGTAACTGTTATGAGAATTTTATGATTATAATTCTGTATATTGTTTATAGTTAGTAGGTGCTCATAGTTCTCTACAGGTCATGTCAAATCATGTCATGTCCTCTATGTTAGTCCAAGCATGGAGTAGACATAACTAGATAGACATGGGTTGCCATGGTACTTCTGCACCTGGAGCTGGGGCCTTGAGGGGAGTGTGTATGCAAGATACGCCTCCCACGGACAGCCCCCACTCCGTGATATAAAATGTAATGTTTTGTTTACTTAGGTAAGAAAAACGCACTATGTACCTTTTGTATATATCTGTGTACTTTGCTTCCCTTGCAAGGAATAAAACCTGGCCTTTCGCTTTTATAATATAATCTGTCTCCGTGTCTCTCTGGATAATATAAGGATATAGAATTCTTTTTAACATATAGAATTCTTATAACAGTAACAGACAGTTGAAAAGAATTACATATGATAAAATATAAATGATGATGTTATCAATGTTGAATGTAAATGATATGCATTTATATAGCAATTTTTGTACCCTTCTCAGGCACTTAAACACCTGGAGCAGACAGAGAGGGCTGCCATACACACAGCACTTCTTCGACCAGCACCAAACTCACCTTTACAATCACACACATTCATACACCAGGGCTACAAACACTGGAGGCAAGGTGAGTTAAGTGTCTTGCCCAAGGACACAACGAGAGAGTGAACCCTCTGGTTATTGGATGCCCTGCCCTACCACTGAACCACTGCACTTCATCAGGATATAATAAGCCAGTTTATAAGAAAAGATTAAGAAAAAAGGTCAAGGCTTTGTTTTTGAAAACTCATTCAAGGTATTGACAATAAAGTTCCTTGAAATACCATGAAGCAATAAGCACCATAGATGTTAATCCAACTTATTCATTGAACCTGAGGCACTTCCCACCACTATTTTCCTGATGGGACACAATTTTGAGCCAAACGTTGCAGATATGTTGCCACGATACTGCCACAAACTACCTCAATCCCTTGTCAACATATAAAATGCAATTGGTCAAAATAGCTGTCATTTACTGTTTAGGGCAAATATTGACTTTCTCTTTTATTTGTAACATACAGCCTCTGACAAAAATACAAATATAAATACAATATAAACAGGTGACATAATGCTTAACCTAGTAGCGCTGTGACTAAGTTAAAGATACAGTATAGTGACTGTCTATTTCCAAACACTTGTGTTTTTCAGAAAGGATGACATGTTGGCCTTGTAGACAAGTAAGCCTGAAATGTCAACCTTGTACTGGGCAGCAGCTTGTTTCCTTCAGAATAACATCCACAAGCTCAGGTTCACTATAGCCTGTATACACTACTACCAAGCCTGCTAACTCACATTTTGTATTATAATTGATTTAGATGAGTATGATAATTGGTTGAGCATTGTTTTGCAGAACCTGACAGTTTTGATTTAATATCTAGTTTCAGTTTTCTTCATAGTTTAACAAATAATATACTGTCTATTGTAGAAGAAAATACAAGCAAAATACAAGTCTCCCAAACAATTACTGGCGAAGGCAGTATATGCTGGTGGTTGTGTTTGTTTTCCTGATGCAGTGGCGTTTGAAGTCTATCAAAAGACAACATCCTGCAGCTGAGAAAACTGAAAACAAAGTGCAGTTAGAGCATTAGTTCACTCTCAAGGAAACAATTTGGAGAAGGGTAGTTTTCTTATCATTACTGGTCGAGTGGCAAGAATAAACATGAAAGACAACAATGTGAAACCTGCCAGTTATTGCTATCATTTGTCAGATAGGATTTTTATATTTTGCTTAAGCTAACATTGAAACCTGACAAACACAATAACCTGAGCACTTAGGAAAGCTTTGAGTGTACCCCTCCCCTCAGTCTCCTAATCCCTTTCCCTCTTGTATTCTCCACAAAATCCCCTCTCTACTTTTGCTTCTTTATTTATTTTCTCTGCAGCAATCTTCCTTTGATTTTTCTATTTTCTGTAATCTTAGAGTGAGTGTCAGTGTTGGACATCACGCTGTGTCACCCACTGACATCTGACATAGCCCAGGCAGCATAGTCAATAAAGCCTCTCTAATTGAGTGCCACTGGCTGCTGTTTATTGACAAAATAAGACTTGGGAATTAAGGTGTGTCTCCGTTGGGCGCTTGTGGCCCTGCTGCCGTCCTGCCTGTCGACAGCTGCCTACTTCCCATCCATCACCGGCTCAGCTTGCTCTGTTGTCTCTGTCAATGTATACCTTGCCTGAAATACTACTTTACCATCTTCCCTGCACCAGGTGGGACTGAGTGCCACAGCAGGACAGAGGGAGATGATTAGAGAATGGAAATGGGACTTTTAATAAGTAAACCAATACACAAACTTAACTGCACAGTTATTTTTTAAACTAAACAAAAAAATTAAATTTAGAATTTGAGGTAACACTGCTTTACTTTGCGCCCACTTTGTCTGCAACTGCACAAGAACACACAAGGGACTGTCATGTAAAAGGAGTGGACTTTTATGGAGCTTCAGGTACGTTTCAAATCAGATCAAAGTTCAAAAAGGGCAATAAATCCCCTGCTAAACAGCTACCCTAGTCTCATAATCTTGTAAATCTCACTGAAAAACATTGCTCTCACCAGTGTAGCCAATAACAACAGAAGTGGTTTAGCAACACAACTAGTGTAAAGTCACAGAAGGCACTATTAAAATAACGAAGAACACTCTTGGTAATTAATTTGTGTTTATGCCTCTTAACAGTATCTCTGTCGTCTCTCCAAACCCGAGATAAGATCCCTGTTATTAAAGCTCCCATCTACCTGCTTAATTAGAGGCCAGGCAGAGCCACAGGCAGCGTACAAACAAAAACTCACTGTTTTTCAATTGTTCAACACTTTAATCACCCCAGTTGACTCCTTTCTGCCAATTAACTTCAATCATGCAATAACAGCTTTGTGTGTAATCTCGGCACTCTCTAGACATTTTACTAGCATTGCTATCTAAACATTCAATGATCCTTAATAGAAACAATTGTGCCGCTATTTTCAAAATGTTTTCTGTGTGATTATTCAAGCAGTACTGCCAAGGAACTACGACTACTCTCCCTCGGGGCTTTATCCTCATGTCTGTTCGCTTCTTCACGATGTCGGAGCACGTCAAATCTGCTGCACCAGGTGGGAGTGATAAGGCCAAGCTCGTAGCGCAACTGGCTGCTGGACTGGAGACGCCACACCAGCAGGCCTCGGCTGACAGTGATGAACGAGCCATCGAGCCTTCTGATAATTCGTCACTCACGGGCAGAGAGAGGTCCATTAATCAAAACGAGTGTGGCGCAGACACTTTTTTTCTTATGCAAGTCTCCTATTCTCCCGCCTTCTTCAATCCTTAGCTCTGATGCCTTAAACCGACGTGACTAGCGGCACACTGGTTGAGGCACAATTGGATTTAAACTCCAACAATAGTACAGCTGGGATGAGAGAATGTGCTGGAGAGGTGCTCAAATATTTTCTAAGTGGCGTTGGAAATGGACAGGCATGCGTGAGTGCTACGGGCTGAGTAGCCACAGGCGAGGCCCTCAGAGGAATCAGTGTCCTGGCAGGCAGCAGGTGGAGAGAGAGAGAGGGGAGAGGAGATTGATTGAACTGGTTGCAGCTGTAATGCATCAGGAGTTTCCCGGTGGACACAGACTGTACGGAGAATGTGAGGCGATTCGGCTCAGATCTGGGGAGGCGGGCACAAATCAGCAGCAGTAGAATCTCCGGAGAGACTCCCATTACCGCTGCTATATATAACAGTAATCTTGTTAAGCCTCCATTCTGTCTGGGCTCTGTCAGGAGGGTTGATTCAGTCAATAAGTGACCCCTTGGACTGTAAATGAGATTCAGCCTGCTTTCTCAGGATATAAACACATAAACACAAAAGACACACCAACATGCATAATACAACTGCAGACACATATGCTAGCCACGGTTTTGTGCTGAGAACAGATCCAATTAAATGAGAACGGGGGCCTAACCTGTGCTATCCGGCATGAACCAATAATGACAAGCATTTGGAGCAGTTTCTGTTTACGCCAAAATTTGGAAAGCACGCTTAATTAGTAATGGCTGTTTTTCCGAGTTGAACAACTCATGCTGCTGTCATTCTAAAAGCCCCCAGAAGAACTTCAAATATATTTGCAGGAGACATCTGCTACTCCTGAAAACAAGGAAGGCACTTAATATAAGAAATGCTGCATTGCTGTGAAAGCTGGGGCGGTATTTGGATTTTAAAAAATGAAGTCTCTTAAGTCAAACAGAACTATTATAAACAATGTGAACATATGTTGTATGTTTTTTTTAAAGCTAACCGTTTAGCTTAATGCTTACGGTTAAGATTATTTGGGTTAGGGTTGGTTATCTATTTTATCAATTCCCAAATGGCAACTAAGATGCATTCATTAATTAAATTTAGGTACAGCCATTCAATCATTTATTCTTAAAATTAAACTTAGGGTCACCAATGCACTTGTACACGCATTTCTTTTAACAGTTTAAGGAACCCAGACTGCCCAGAAACAATCCACTGTGCCCACTGGCAGCCGGGCCAGGGACCTTCTTGTTGTGGGGCAGGAGTGCTAACAATAATTAACTCAATAATAGTCTAAGAGTCTTATCTCAAATTGCATCTTGTTTTATATCTAGTAATTTTTTTGGGCTAGAGGAGGGCACTAACAAGTTTACGATATGCAAGCACATAAAAGATTTGCTCATCAAATCCCAAAACAATAGTGTTCTTTCTAAAGAGTATTTTTAAAAAGGATACTGCACAAAATTCCAGGCAAAGATGGTCATTTAAATATTCTAGCCTCCACTTCAAGTGATAGTGATAGCGTGAGGCCAAACGATAACCCAATTACATACCACTGCAGACATCTTGGAGCATGTTAATATCATGCTCAACAAAAGTCCCCGACTCAGACTGCCTTGTGCCTTTGCCCACAGTCCTCCAATACTCTTGCCCCTTTAACATACAGCATGAGTTAGCCGCAAGAAAAGCAATGAAAATTTCCCTCAGAACCCTTTCGAGTGACTCCATCAGTCTGTGCCTGCCTATCTGCAAATGCCAGCTCATTTCTCAAGCTAGGCCCCCCAGTTGGACTCCAAACGCTGCTAACTGCTCATTCTTATGCATCCCTCCTGCCAAACAGCACATTAACTGGGATGAGGAAAGAGCCTGAAGTCTTCCTTGACTATATTTTTGGTGCTCGGAGATATCAGAGGAAACTAGTTAAGGTTTTTTTCAGAAGGAGGTTGTTAGATTGGGGGTCTCTGAAGAACTGAACTAAAAAGAAAGAGAAGTAAGATGACTTGAGTCGACATGAGCAATGTCAACTTAATACTCATCTGTAGTCTCCCTTAGGAACCATAACATCATCTAGTTTGGTTGTTTAAGATGGTCTTTGTTTGTGTGGTCATTTTTGTCTTACTTTTTTAAGTTGTTTATACAAATCCATCAAGAACTGATTGTTGCTTTAGGAGCACATGACTTCCCCTACTGGTAAAGAATGAAAAAAGTCTCCTGCAATACATCATATAGGAATAAGAATGTTATTTCTAAAACACACATTTTGGTATATATCTATTTTAAGAAAAACAAAAACATATTTAGCCCCACATTCATCCATCCATCTTATTCTGCTTTCCCCCCTCCCCAGACACTTTCTCCTGCTCATACATTCATTTCAGCTAAATTGCTTTAGATAGCTAGATAGACTTGGATAACTAAACTAAGCTAGCCTCACAAGTATTTGAACTCTATGGTATACTATGGTTTTGTATTTTTGGGTGTTTTTTAAAATTTATTGCTGCTAATCTGGTTGTCACCAGATTGTGTGCAGGCAGTCTAAACAGAAATGTTCTGACTTCCTTTTGTCCCAGCTTCTTTCTGTCACTCCTCTGTGGGATCACCAAGACAATCTAAAAGTTTATGTTCCTCATTACTTAAATAAGCTGACATACCTTCTGTTTCGCCAACACAAGCACTGATCTGTGATACACGAGTTGAGCGCTGTTGGATCTCCCTTGGTTTTGCTTTTTTGTTGTTTCTCCTGGGCTTGTGTCATTGCCCCATCACTGAGGCTGCATCACACTCTCAGGCTCCTCCGTCTATCCCTTAGTCACAGCTGCTTTCCCTGCCATCTGTCCAAGTAATGCTTCAAAGTCCCAGGGTGCAGGCCCCTGCCAAGCTCGCCGCACCCTGGCCCATCAGCTATACAATTTAGACATTAATGAGAGGAGGAATCTCAGAGTAGCTGTCACACTCCTTTGTGTGTGTTTGCTTTGGTGCCCCACACTCTCACAAAGATGCTCTGGCAAAGCTTGGCGAGGCAGAATAAGATAGCAGCCTCAAAAACTGAGGATAACAATGTTTATTCACACCTATTGATCCCTGCAGAAAAGTGTTTTACAAGCCTAGTAAATATGTTGGTGGTTTCGGTGCTCTTTTAGCAACTTGCTGGACGATAATGAGCACATAACTCTGCCATTATTCCTTTGTGTGGGAAAGAAATATGTGATTTTGTTATTGCAGGCTTTAAATAGTAGCTTGAAATTATATCAACATCAACTCAAGACCAGTTTATTATATTCTTGCAACCACTATAATTAATTCCTCTGTTGTGTGCCTAGCGTCAGCTACAATCATCCTTATCTCACTTTTGTATTGTCACCACAAATCAGATTTCACACTGAATTACATGGATTAGGACGGCCATTGTTAGAAGGGGAAAATAAAAATACAGATTGTGCCTGAGTCGTTAGCCTTGTTATGGTATGCCGATTTTATCCCCTCTGTAAAGAAATTGTGTCATTCCCAAAAAGTCTAAAAGAGTGTAAACAGTTTATATAAATGCTCATTTTCTATTTTTTTTCCCATATTGCTATCTGCCCACTCAGTGTTTAAACATGTTTCAGGATTGCAAAGAATCTAAAATCCATAACAGGTGTTGACTGCTACTGATGATTAGATTACAATTGCTGTTGTGTTCAAAAAAGCAGACTATAGAACGTAAATAATGTGCTTATTGCTAAAAAAAAATAAAAATAAGGTGCATTTGTTTTCAAAGTATTTAAATATGTTTAACCATATTGCACACCACAGAAACTATACTCTAAAATAGACACTAATGGACCAAAGGATTACTTGCCAATGATAAAGCTCACAATGAAGCACCAAGGTTCTGAAGAAAACCAAACTTGAGCTTAAAACAGAAAAGATGCACTCATCAAGTACTGTCTGAACTAGTAGATAGCCTGTTTACAACTATTTCAAAGTATTTTCAAGTTGTTATCTTGTCTGACACGTAGCTTTTTCTGACTAATGGACTTCTTTTCAGTATCTTTAGACTTGCATCTTTTAATGTTAAAAGAACTTTGGATGAAACTATGACTAAAAGATTTTGGGTGGTCAACAGTGTGCTGACCTTTCCGGGTCCTGTATTGATGGGAAATAAACCTTTCCTGCCAAAAACATCCAGAAAATCCCCAGCCTTTATATCTCTAAGGACAGCACATTTAAAGTTAATGCTTATCTCAAAGTTTGTTTCATTTTTCTTCTACTGTCTGTTCCTTTTGAAGTATTATGAAGGAAAGATACAAAGACCATTAACTGAGTTTAAAACTCAGAAGCTAGTGGCCCATTTCTACAGTTTACACTAGCATACACAAAACATTTACCCTTATCGAGCCCAACGGCGAGCTGTTCATAAAAGCTGTTCCCCCGTTAGTATGCTAAATAAGCTTGGCTCACTGAAGGGATTTGCATATTCATAGCTGGTTGCGTTGCCACTGAGGTTTCTGTGAAAACCCATTTTCACAACAAGGGAGTTTCATTAACAGCACTTTCCGTTCTGTCGTTCTCGAGCCATTTGGCCTTGTGTCTGTCATTTCAACTTAATTCTCTCTGTCAGGGAAGAGGACATTCACTCTGTGACCACACAGCATCTACAGGGACAGCTTGTATTTGAGAATAAAGGAACAAGACAGGCGCCGCTAAAGTGAGGACCGCCATGTACTCGCAAGTGCTGTGTCTGTATCAGTTGGGTCTCGGTGGCTTCTCGTTTGATTGGCAAGATTGTGCTAGTGCGGCTTTGAATAGGCAATCACAGAGCACCTTTTTCACCTTGTAGAGTGATAGAAAGCATTGCAATGGCACTACGGTACAGACGAAAACATCCACTAGTGTCCCAGTGTGTCAGCACATGATGTAGCATGCCAGCCGTGCACCTAGTGAGCTTGCCTTGTAGACTAATGATGTGGCACAGCCTTAAAGTCACTTTCCTGTGTGTCCCCTTCCACCTTCCTCTTCTTTATCACTCACAGCGCAAACATGCATACAACCAGAGGCATTCAGCAACTTTTAATAAAGTGGATAATGAATCAGCAATTAGTAGTGAACACTCTAGAAACCTACTAATGCATCTTCAGAAGTCAATATTAGACTATTAGCTTTATGTCAATGTAACATAACTGAATTACATTTGCTGTCTTAGACTTTGACAATGATTGCTGAAATAAAATTCAGTTTCCTGGATGCTTATTATGACATTAAATATGATTGTGGAAAACTTTGTGGCACAAAGTTGTAGAACCAATGAGAATTTCCTCAAGATTCATTAATAACTTAAAACGTTGCCAGTTTGAACCGCCCTATTGAGCATCCTTTTCTCTCACTGCTTATCTGTTAACTGCCATTTTCTGACCTGTCGACCTACCACAAGAAGCTGTGCATAAACTTTACTCAAAACTCAAGATTTACAGCTCTACCAGGATTCTTGTTTCATTGTTTTTATTAACATGATGGTCGTTTTTGCATTATCAGTTGTGTTATGGGAATTGTATGTTTCTTATTGTTAATAAATACCGGTTGCTCTTGTTCTGCTCATGTCCTGTCCTTCATGCTAATCCAAACAGACATAGACATAGCCACTAACATCTGGCTTCTGGGTTACCAGTTATGTAGAGGCGTGAACATACACCTCACACTGTGTGTACTGCTGGATATAAAATCTTATGTATTGTTTACTTTGTGAAGCAAACCTCAGCCTGTGCCATTTGTGACATGTTTGTACTTTTGCTTCATTCTTGCAAGAATTAAACCTGACCATTATTTTTTTAAATTGTATACGGTCTCCATCGTCTCCTCATTAATCTGATCAGAAATTCTTATGACAGGTTGTTACACACCTGTAGTTATGTAGTAAACAAGGTAACAGCCAAATGCCAGGGCACTGCTAACCAACAGAGAAATTCGGATTATGTTTTGGTAAGTAAGTGCCTTTTGGGAGGGTGCACGTGGCAGAGTGGTTAGCGCTCCTGCCTCACAGCAAGAAGGTTGTGAGTTCAAAACCCGACCGTCTTTCTGTGAGGAGTCTGCATGTCCTCCAAGTGTTACTGTGGGTTCTCTCCGGGTACTCCGGCTTCCTCCCACCGTCCAAAGACATGCATGTACAGGTTAATTGGCAACTCTACAGGGTCCCTAGTGAATGAATGTGAGAGTGAATGGTTGTCTGTCACTGTCTGTCTCTAAATGACAACGACATGACCTGCGACTAACTGGCCATTGTCCAGGGTGTACCCTGCCTAAGGTCCAAAGCTGTTGGGACAGGCTCCAGTCACCCGCGACCCCTAATGGGATATGTGTGGTAGGCTAAGCTCTGTTATATTTATGCTTAGTCAGGCAGCACTGATTCTCCACAGGTAAAACTCAAAGTTGAGGAGCTCTGTTTCTATGTCCAATCTTGCTTCACAGTATCCTCCGCTGTCACCTAAAACAGGGGACAGAATATATTTATGGCATGGCCTCACTGCCGCCTACCTTCTTTCAGGAGTCCCATACCAACACACTACAAACAAGGCCCATCTTGTCATTTCCCGTCTGGAGAAAACCACTATAATTGCACAAATCAGAACTTCCTCAGTTTACCAAGTGATCGCTGAAATCCTTGGCTTATCACATCATTCTGTCAGTTTTTATCAGCTTGTCCCTTTGCACGTCTGCACATCCTTGCTGCACTGCTCTAGTCCTGTCCCTGTATCATTATCACTGGCTTTCCGGTGACACCTTTAAATATCCAAGTGGAGTTTTGTCAGAATGGCAGAGCACAAAGCAGAAGGACCAGGGAGAGAGGATTCATTATTCAGGCTCCTAGTGCAGCCTGCGCCAGACGAGCACATTCCATCTCGGGGCCGGTGAAATAGAGCCACTGTCCCACACGTCCACAGTGACCCGATTACACTGCACATATAGAAGCCTCTGATGAGAGCTACTGCAGTGGCTATTGAGAAAGAAAAAAAAAAAAAACAGCCTCATAAAACAGACACACATCTAAACAACACCTCCAGGCAGCTACAATGGGGCAGGCTTGCATTCAATGACATTTGCTTTATTTGTTTGAGAAGCAGTTAGAGAGCCTTTATTATGTGCATTTAAAAAGGATTTTCCTTTATTACAATTGAAAAGAATTAAATGGGTGATGGCAGGCATTTCTATAGAGCTTAATCTCTTGGGCACCTAAAGCCCTTTACAGCATGCTTCTATTTACCTGTTTACACCCATTCTCACTGTGGTGGTGGTACGACACCTCTGTAACCACAGCTGCCCTGTGGTAGACTGACAGAGAGGATGTTAGCGCTGTTAGTATGACCACGTCCACCACCAAACACACTACCACAATTAAACACCAGTGCACGGACACTGGAGGCAAGGTGGGTTAAGTGTCTTGCCCAAGGAAACAACCTTCTAGTTATTGAGGGACCTGCTCTAGCTGGTCTAAGTGTTTTTCTTCATCATACTGTTATTAATGTTATTTATTATATTCAAAATACTTGGTTGACAGGCTTTCTTGGTTATTAGGTTGTGCATCTATAGTTGTGGCAATATACAATATTTATTTATTGTTTAACACTTCGAGGGTCACAAGGGGCTAAAGTCTATTGCACTTTGGACTCAACAATTCATCTATACATGCAAGAAAAAGACCATTTTCCTTGACCTTCTTGCTGTGACTTTGGGTTTATATCAGTTCTATTAGAATAATGGTGTTTGAGTTCTAGTTTTTGTACCTGCAGAAATATGTGGGTTCTTTATAATGTGTAAATAATGGTCCTCATATTGGAGGATTGTATGCTGTTTAATACAATGCTGCATGTAAGTTCAAAGGTTACAATCTATGGTTTTAGTCATAGGTGCAGTTATGTAAATGTAATTTATTGCTATAGATATTTGACTACACTGCGACCATATGTCTCAATGATTGTGTAGACTTGTTTATCTTATTTATTATAAATTTATTATTTTAGGATTGAAAACAAGTTTGGTTTACCTTGAGTTCTAATTAATTTTTCTGATTCATCAAGGCATTAATTAAGCATTTCATTTGGTCAAGGTTGACTTAAAGGCACAAGCTGTTAAATGCAAACGTACTGATTGTCTATTTAATAAAATAAAAAAAAAGCCTGCCTCCCAATGGTTTGAAATAGTTTAAGTCTTACATGCAGTGAGTAAAATAAAGCTGAAAACCCTTGTTTTTTCTTGTCTCAAACCAGCATACAAAACAAGAAACCACACCTAAAACAATAAAAATGTGTTTGAGACTGAGCAGAAAAAGGCCAAGGCTTGTTATGATTCTGCTCCTTATTTACAATCTCAAATTTATAAAAACTCCAAGAACAACATTGTAACAAAATGAATAGCAAACATCTAGTGCGGACATATTGTCTAAAGTTATTTTCTCAACATTCCTGAAATGTTGAAGATGAAGTTGTTTATATGCAAAATGGCAGTATACACTAAAACAAAACAAGCCATTTATTTTCCTTATTTTGGCAACAACACCTGAGCATGTCCCCTCCCACTGTCTCCATTCGTTGTGTTTGAGTCAGCGCTCATGTCTCATGCAGAATACTAAACAGCCATTTTTGTCACTCTGGGCTTTATCTATGGAGCTGTCAGGAAGGAGAAGGTGGCAACAACTGGTTCGAAGAAAAAGCAAATCCATGTTACCGTACTGCACACAAGCGCTTGCTCACTCTGTTACTGTGCCGTCACGCACTGAAAACGCACAACTCTCCTACCACCTGCGCGCTGAGGAGATATCCGCATGGCAGCGAGGGAGGGAAGAGGCAGCAATCACTCTCCCTGCCTCCTTGGTCACAGTTTAAGATACACAGTGTCTGTATTGAGATGGATGCCAGCCAGCCGGTGTGCATCTAAAGTGGGTAGACTTCGACAAACAAGTGAAAAGATTAGATAGGAGGTAGAATGGTGGAAATGTGACGTGCATGTGAAGTTCAATATGAGTCCAAATAAGTTGTTCCCTCGAGGTTTCTTCTGTGGTCATCCGAAAGTAGCACAAGTAAGAATTATGTGCAATGGAAGCAATCCACAATCAGAATTCAGTTTTTGTTTGGAATATTTTCCTTCTCCACTTGGAGAAATGTACATCTAGGTTTATCAAGATAAGGGTTTGTTTACACAGAAGGCTGTGCCAGTGTAAAATAATAAAAATAACCCATTGCATATTTCAACTGGGCGAGCACCAGTTTTGGTTCCTGAGCCAAATAATGCACAGATTTCATATTGTAACTGCATATAGGACAAAAACAACCAGATTTTTAGATAAGTGCCAACATTTGGATAGGAGTCATAATTCTGGGTATAGATTTACACACACACGTTTTTGCCTAGCAGTATAAGTTATGGAGATAAGCCAGTGTGAGTCCTGCGTCCAGAGACTGGTGTGAAGTGGCATCAGCCCATGGCCATTGTGCACCACTAATAATACTATACTATACAATACCTTGTACTCGTTCACCTGTACATTACTTCTCACTTCAGGGATATGTTGAGCACAAGTTCATGACATGTACTGTAACATAACGGTTGTCACTGCAAAGACACTAGCTTAGTTTAGCTGCAATTGTATCCATGGTAGTTCATCGTTACAACCCACTCAAACACATACTTATCCATACCATGCCATTAAGTTATGCAAGTAACCATAAATATCAAAATACATTTGCAAATCCAAGCCAAGTTATACATATAGAGCATCTTCAAAACAACACATTTGGCCATAGTGCTGCACAGCAACATCAAGCGAAATAAAACATATAAAAGAAATATAAAAATATATAACAAGCATAAAAGAACAAAGAACATAACACAAGGATAAAACAACAATAAAAGCCAATGTCTCAAACAAACATTCCCAAGCAAATAGAAAAGATGTAGAGTATTAAGAGGGAGAGAGAGCTGAAAGATCTTTTTAAATGTATTTTGGTGCAATGGAAAGGAATTCATGTAAAATTAATGGCTTTTTGGCCTCATCAACAGTGCTTAACTTATGTAGTATGTAGAGTAATTATCACTTTAAAAGTAAAAGATAAAATACATTTTCTCAATGAAATAATGCAAAAAGTTAAAATAACTGACACATTTTCCATATGATGTGTTCTCTGTGAGGGAGTGATACATTATTTGGGGGAGGGGCTAAAAATGTTCAAAAAGGCTGTTTGAATTATGAACTGCAGTAGTTGATGTTTGCTTGAGATCAGAGCTGTCGCTGGCCTCAGTGTCAGAAACCAAATGGGGTTGGCAACCTGCTTAAAGATGTAAGCAGAGCCAAGGAGGGGGATTTCTTGTGTCTGAAACCCCCTGCTGTTTGATATGAGCGCTGCATAAAGGCAGGGCGCTGCTTGACTGAGTGACAGCATACGGCAGTCTCATGTTTGCTGAACATGTCTGACTGCCGCTGTAAATCCACAGGAGCTGCACTGCCTCCATTATGCTCTACGTAAAAATCAATCATTGAAATGTAGAGTGTCAAAGAAGTCTCGCTGAAGCTGGGCCTGCTAATTAGTACACCAATTAAGCAAGCAAACAGATTTACAAACTACAACCAATGTGCATCTTATAGGATATATGCCACTTCAGTGTTGGCCCTCAGATAGTAGTAGTATTCCTCATAAAATCAAAGAGCTTTTTAATGATTGTTGTATGGCAAACTGGCAGCTATAAAAACAAGTTTACAGCTTTTTATCCATTTCAGTGTAACACATCTCAAATAGATTTGTGTAGTTCAAAAAGAAATCTAGAGTTTTACTTGGTTGGCTGTATTTTCAGTTTGGGAAAAACTTTGTGAGCACAGCATGAGATTGTTAGCTCTCTTCTTCAAGTCTGGACGGTTGTGAAGCAGCTTAATGCTAATCACCAAGTGTTTGTTCGTTGTCTCTTGGGGCTTCAGCCAGAAAGACAGCATGACTCATAGCTGTCCCACAGTAAGATGTGCCTCTGAAGTTAAGGCTGTGACGCAGACTCTGTGTTATGTGAACGGGGAGTCTCCCAAACCACCTTTGTCATCCCACATGGACTATTCCAGTTTTCCGTCTCATTCTTTGTTCTCCCAACACTGTCTGTGTGAAACCCTAAAAAAAGCAGAGACACTCCACTGCACCAGTTTGTAATCATAATTAAAATGAAGTCTAAATGACATAGAATACCTCTAATCCTATGCTGCACAAATATGAATGAAATTGGATTGTTCAAAGTTTGACCAGGGACCATCAAAAGTCATTTTTACAGTAAGTAATTCCGTTCAGGGAATTTTAATTTGTTTAATTTGCTAAGAGTCCAACTAAGTAATTCCCTTCATTTAATTCTAATTTGCAGAGTGAACAGTGTTTTAAAATAACACACAGTTGCAATGCCATAAGGCCAATGAGAACATATTACCATTGGAGTGACAAGACAGTAAAGCTGCATTATGATAATAAAAAAAACATCCTTACAAAATGTTGATTAGAGCAACATATCATGCCTGTAATGTTGAATTTTCCATATCTGAGTGGCTAACACCTCCGCAGTCACAAAATGGCAGTAATGCTTTCTGAAAGTAAAGCTGGAGAAAAGAACAATTGCTCTATAAACAACTGAACAAATACTGTCCTTAAATAAAAAACCTTGACACCTCTTTTCTAAACAATTCATTGATTTTGTTGTGAACACAGTCTCTGCTGCTGATTTTCCAGTCCCGCCTCCTTTTATCCGCCTGCAGTTGTCACCCCACATTCTCCACTGTCACTGCACCATCACCTGAAAAGCGTAGCACTGGCAGTCAGCAGCAAAGGCAGCTCTGTGATAAATGCAGGGCCATGCTTTGAATATCATCTATAAAGCAGGGTAACTGAAGACATCCGTCACCTTGTTTATTCGTTCCTTCTTTCACCTGAGTGCAGAGTCTCTTTCTCTCGCTTCTTTGTCATATTCCTCTTGTTGTATTTGTGCCTCTGTGCAGTTATATTGTCTTTGTTTGAAGTTGTTCCTTAGATTCACCCCTAACAAGGAAATCGAAACGTGATTACAATATTAAACCTTATATCATCATGACATTTATCTACCAAGTTTCAGGTTCAGTCATTTTGTGATTCAAATGTATACACTTTATGGGAACTAAGATTCAACAAATTGCCTCTACCTGTATATCTTTAGACGGTGGGAGGAAGCTGGGATCTTAAAAAGAACCTATTGTGGCAAGGGAAAGACATGTGGACGCTACAGAGAAATAATCGACCGGCGTAGCAATGAACATTTATAAACACAGAAAAATAAATGTCTGTAGAAAAGGAAGTGAGTATATTTTTGAATCAATGCCTTCATATCTTTCATTAGCATACAAATATTCCTCTTTGTCTTGGCTTGAACTCCAATCATCTGAGTGCTTTTGGTCAGCGTAAAGGCCATTCATTCCTCTGACCAATTACCTGAAAGCGTTCGAAATTAATTAATCAAACCAACAGAACAGTTTTTGGCCTTTAACCTCTTCTCTTTTAAAATTTCAGCAGCGCCTCCAAGACAATATGTGCTGAGGTCAAAGCAGTAAGGCCACTGTCTTGGTTTATGGTAGTGGAGAAGCGCATTCATAGAACTGTTCTTGAAAATATGAAAACATGAAAAGTGACGTAAAAAGGTGAAAATCACTTTTCACTTTACAAGCTGCAAGAAATAAAGGAGGTAAAAAAGTACACATGGAAGTTCGAGCCAAGATTATTCAGACACACACAGCAGTCATCCTTTTATTCCTCGCAGCTGTAACAGTTTAAGTTACAGCAGGATGTAAAACAGATAATAGCTTTGCTACTTGAAAGACTTACATTGCACCACCACTGTGAAGATTATTCTTTTCAACACATTCTAGCTACACTTATTGAAGGATTGTGCACTTTGTATTTAAAAAAATGTATTTAGGATATACTTTTTTTTTGCTCAAAAGGTTAAAACGAGTAAAGAATGAGAGCATGAGGGTGGTAAAACCTGACAGACTGATGTAGACGCTATATAAGCCAGCTGGCTGTGACTGTGGAGGTCACACTAGGATAGATCCAGACTCAACATTAGGTTTACCATCTACACCGGCGGTAAAAACTATGCAACTCTGGCCTTGATTTTGGCACGGTAGATTGCCTGTTTGCACTAAAGCCTGCAGAGGTTATTAAAATAGCCCCCAAACAGCATTACACACATTCAGTCTACAGCTTATAGTAAAAAATGCGATAAAAAAAATACAACCCAGTTTAAAGGCATTTTTTTTAAATGCCACAAGCACTAACATGTACAGTAGCATTTATTTCAAAGTACATTCCTTAGCATTATACCCTAACCATGCTAAATGTTATGGCATATATTATAGTCTCATTAACATTTCTATGATTTCAATGAGAGAGGACAACATTGTATATGAATGTAATTATAAAACAGTGCGAGCGGCCGCTGGGTAAAGAAAATGAGAGAAATAAATGTTCCCTAGGCTTTGAGGTCCGTCTTCTGTGCCCGAACAACTCAAGGCAGCATATTCAAGGTCAAGCCCTTCAGACTCAGTATTATACAATCTAGGTTGAAAATTAGGAAAGCAAGATTCATTCATAATCTTTATTGTAGGCTTAGGACTTTCATGACACACATTTACATACGCTAACAGAAACATGAATGTGTTTCTCCTTCGGCAGTGCTTAGTTTGTCCCCTCTGGGCAGTGGTAGGAACAGTAAGTAATGGAACTAATGGCTTTTTCCACTGGGTTGTACAGGGTCTTTAAATTAGTGTTTTACAAGTAACTATGCACTATTCAAAACATAGATTTGACTGGTCTGTTCCATTTTCTTCAACTGTATTTAAAAAAAACATTAATAAAAAAAAAGCATATTTTTTACAACCTTCCATAAACACAACCATTACACTTTTATTTCCAAACCACTTTGCAATGCTAATACTAACATAATTTTAGGAGTAAAAATGCTGGTATTTTGTGGGTTGTGTAACCTGGTCCTTGTTAATCCTTTTTGTCTTTGTGACTGGGTGAAATAAATGTTACAGAACACAATTAAGCACACACTAATGACACGTTCTTATTCTATTCAGAAAGATTAAGACAAAGCAATTGATCTGTGTGTAACAAGCCATCAGTCTAGTTCTTTTTTTCCTCCATCATCTCCAGACTCATGATGAACTCTCATGCTGAATTGATTACAGCAGCTGTTTGATTGTTGGCCGTCCATCTGGTCCGCCCCCTAAATTGTAACCCCTCCAAGAAACACGCACGCACGCACACACACGCACACACACACACCGTCTGTGCCACTTCCATCAAGAGCTTTATTCAATTCCCCTCAAGCACATAAAATCAAATTCCACAGTTTTGAGCTTTGGCCCTGTTGATTTTTTATTATTCATTTTTTTTGGCAAATGATGTCTGCTTTTTGGGGAATAATCTGAACCCAATTACTTTTTTGTACTTCTGGGTGATTGCAAACGGACACGGTTAATGGTAGATTTGGTGTTTTTCATTTTGGTTTTGCTGAAAAGTATGCAACTTTCTGATGCTTATTGCTTGTGCCCACACTGTCTCATTACATTCCTTTACTCAGGCAGTGCATAAAGAGCAGTTTAGACGCAGCTTTGGTTATTTAGCATCCTATTCTCTATACTTTTTTGTTCATTCCAGGAACCTATCATAGTAATATATACAGTATTTATTATAGTTATACCAATGCACTCTAAAAAACCTGACCTTATAACAGCTTCTCTTTTTCTATAGTAATGGACAACAAAAGATTAACTAAGCACCAAGGTCCTATGCCATATCTAATAGCAATTGCATTTTGACTCTTTTAGCTTGGGTTTTAGCCTGGGTTTTCCCCCAGAGGAGCTAGAAGAAGTGTCTGGCGAAAACTCCATCAATCAATCTTCCTTTATGTTCTTTCATTTGGCTTATTAAAAGGAAAAATCTTCAAGACAACTAATACACTTTCCAAACCATTTAAGCTTCCAACCAAATAATCTTTGAATGCTAAACTTTCATACATCACCCATCAAGGCTAACTTTTTCAACACGTCAAATTGTGAAGAAAAGACCAAGGTCTTGATTCCATGAAAGCAAGTGTGCTGTTCCTGCACTTCAGGATACAACGACTTTGGCTGCATTGTGAGTAACAGAACATAAAGTGCAAGTGAAGGTGGGAATGTGCTTCAATGTCATACATCATTTACAGATGACTTTCTCATCATGAATATTTCTTTTATTTCCGGACAGCAGTATTCATATTTTCATTCTATACGTGCCAGACGACCACATGGCCTCCACCATCTCTTTCTAAACAGCAACCCACACAACACAACACCGTCTTCTTAAAGAAACTGCCATTCATCCCAACAGCAAGTCCACCATGTTGGTTTTGGACAGGCTGTGGAAATATCACATTATCAGTCAGCAACTGAAGCTTGTAACATTATATTAAAAGCAAGGAAAAGTGTTTCTGAATTTGTTCCACAGCCATGATCAAAAATGTGCTGCCTTGAAACCTATGCCCCAAGGTTTGCAGCCTCGTGGTATTCTCCTCTTGGTTCATGTTTTGTACTTGGTTACGATCTTGGAGCTCTTGTTTGTTTTGGGTTTGTATAGACGTGTATTGTACGTCGTAGAATGATGACGTTCCAATCTCAGTATTGTTTCAAATATTTTAGTCATCTCCAGCACAATTTTCAGTGAAGCTGAGTCTTTACAGGGGGCTCTCTAAATCTCAAAATGCTTTAATGAATATATTTAGGAACTTCGATGAGCTTGGATTTCTAAATTCTGCGTACAGCCATAGCTCCAACTAAACTTCACTGGAAGTAATTATGCAAATTTTTGAATACAGAGTACCAAAAAATTAGAATTTTGTATTTTAGTGAACAAAGAAAACCTTTGCTTTTTATTTCTTTGAGACTTGATGTGTTTGTTTGTCTGTTTATAAGCCACATATTTATGTGTCAAGTATGACATGTAACAAATGTACTTTTAATTAACACTCTATTTCTTGTTTTTCCAATGTTCTTTTCAAAAGGAAGCCATCATTGTAGTGTAGTCTCACCTCAGCTCGCGAGCATGACACAGTGAGAAAATCACTGTGTTTTCTATTTTAAGAAAAGCTGCGTTACAATTTGCTGCGCTACTAATAAGATGTAAAAATTCAATCTAAAAACATTGTGGCATACCCAAATAATTAACTACTGTCAAAAATAAACAATGTATTATATTTTATTGGTAGATGTCATTTATTGGTTATAAATTATTTTATTGCCATCACCTGAAGTGCAAAAAAGGGCCAGGTCATACAAGATAAATCTACTTCCTGTTAAATGTTTTATTCATAAAAAAATGTATTTGTATTGTTTGGAAAAAAGTATAATGTCAATGAAGATGAAAATAAAATGGAAAAAATGTAATGAAATAAATGAATATGTCACAAGTCTTTATTTTTATCTTATGAAACTATAGCTTAAATGTGTGTAGATTTACTTCCGATAAATTTCTGTTCAGAATGTTTAAAATATCTACTGTCTGAGTCTAGATCTGTGGTTAATTGTGTCTCTGCACAGTGAGCTACAAATAGAGTATGTGTGAACAAGATGTGTGCAGGGGAGTCTCGGTAAATGCAGAGTCTGTGTCATCAGCCAACTTTATGCAGTGGTTACATTCACCAATGGTCCACTCTCTGGCACACTCCCCACGGAGAGAACTCTTTAGAGAGAGAAAATTGGGAGTCGAGCTATGACTGAGCGGCTCCACCTCAAACAGCCCATTCCAAACTCAATTACCACACCTGTGCACCCTTGTCGCCTGCATTGGCATTCCCAGCAAACTCTAGTCTGGCCAGCCAAAAAAAAATGCTTTATCTTTGGCTGCTCAAGTAGCAGAGCACCTAAGGTTTTGAGTCTCTAGAGCCTGGGGGGACAACTGCAAATGAGGTCTTCTACACCAGCATTTGCAGCTTTTCATAGATTTAAAATGTCATAAATCCAGGAGAGCAGACAGGCTTGATTTAGACAGAAGCGGCAGTGTGGCGAGCCAATGGTACTACAGCAATTCTTACATTTATGTAGAATGTGACAAGCGAAGCAGTCAGGAATCATTTTAGGTGATTTGAAAAAGAATGTCTGAAGGTTGTAGAAGAGGGTGCCTTCTAGTGACCAAGTTAAATAACTGCATGTAAATTAAAACATAATCTGTGGGCCCAAGCCATTTTTAGTGGTTGGTTCTACATTGATAAACTTAATTATATTCTGTGTATGCATAAACCTATCCGACAACAAATGTTAGTGCAAATCTCATGTAAAAATGACACAGCTCGCTCAGTGTTTCTATGTTAAGATGTCCCTTATATGCTCTGAGAGACCTAACAACTGAATTTATTTTAATTTGAATGAAAAACCACTGGTCAATTTTTGTCCATCATTTAGCTGAGCCATTGGCAATATTTTGTGAAGAAAGCTAAATCACATTTCCACTATCAATATATGATGTACAAACAACACAGCTCCAAGAGACAATTCTTTGTTGCAAACTGTCAGTGAGAGCCAAATCTTCAGCCACAACAGGGGCAGGACTGTATTTGGATGGGTTTACATGTGGCCAATCACATGAGAGGACAGACTAGGATCATACCAATATGTGATAGTAGGGAATCTTTTTATACTATGCATGTACAACTCTTTGATTTGTCTTGAGCAGTTTATGAATAACCAATTCACCTTAAGCAGAACTACAGTTGTGCTCATAAGTTTACAGCAGAATTTGTGATTGTTAGGCCATTTTACAGAGAATATGAATGATAACACACAAAAAAATCATAATGACAACAGAAAGAGTGAAAAAAAAGGGTTTTGTGTTATTTATATTCACTAAAACAGTGTTTTTCAACTTTTTTTGAGCCATGGTACATTTTTTCATTGAAAGAAATCACAAGGCACACCACCAACCGAAAATGTTTAAAATATTTAACTCTGTAACCTACCACATATCAAGCACAACGGAGTCGGTGTCATTGCATCCTCGGTGAAAGTAAATCCAAATGAAATATAAATTTTATTGTATTGCTTCGAGACTTTGCTCCAGGTCACCGTCTTTGCTTTCTTTTGACCTCCATTCATACTAGGGCCTTCAGTCTCGCTAGCCACTCTGTCACTGTCACTGCCACCTGTCGCATCCAGGCATCACTAATTCTCTTGTCTCAAAATACAAGGCAATTAGCTACCTGCTGCCACCTACTGATATGGAAGAGTATGACATGTTTTCAAAAAATGTTTTTTAGACCAGTTTGGTGAAATTGGATAATTTTCCACAGCACACCTGACAATCTCTCATGGCACACTAGGGCACAGTGGTTGAACAATTCTGCTCTAAAAAATGGCCCCAATTCTGCTATGAGCACAAGTAAGTAACATTTTTGCCTTCATAAATAACTGTCCCCCTCTGACTCATCTAAGCCAAAAACAGCACTTCTCGGGTCATGTTTACGTTCAAGCAAGAGTGCCAAATTGCTTTACGGTAGGCCTAGGTCAATATACACATTGCAACCTCCAAATTGATGCTTTTGCTAAGATTACACCAAAACAGCCTACACCTTATTTCATGATCAGTCATGGTAGAACCACCAAAAAGACAGAGAAAACCTTTGTTCGAAGATGGTGACCATTATAGTCTAGAGGTGTACTAGGAGTATTTACGATTCACTGAAGGAAGCTGTAGGGGAGCTTTGCAAATCTCACTTAGATCTGCTTTCACCGTGTTGTATAAAGCTAAATTGTGGTTCTGTCAAAGCCGTTTTATGGATGATGTGTTTTGTCTCAAAAAAGGATATGTTCTTATAAATCATATGATTTATTCTGTTTGGTACATAATGAAGAAATTTCACGCAGCTGGTGATCCGGCCACACTGTCAGTCACTAATATAAAGCTCAGACACAAGTGTTGTTCCATAATTGAAACAATTTATAACCGTAGAGTGTATCAATAAAGCATGAAACAACAGGCCTGCTATATCATTTAACAATAGTTCTTTGTATCGACATTATGAAAATCTGCCAATTTAGTTTCCACTTTCACACTGTCTTTGTGACAGGATTCTCTCATTACCAGAGTCGACCAGAGTGTATGTGAGAACGCACGAGGGGTTTTGTCTCCCGCGGAAGTTGGACCATTATGATACCAGCCTGAGCCCTGTCTAATTACCTTCTTTCTTTCTGCCTCATTGATTTACATTGTGAGCCATTTAATTATACAATTCATCACCTTTTAAACATGAAAAACGGTGTAAAACGCACGCTAATTAAACCTTGTCGAAAGGTTTTCTGTGAGCGGCCAGTAAATCAAACAAATGGCTTGTGTGCATGGCCTGTGTGAATGTTGGTTTATTGTTAGTCTTTTTCTTTCGTTGTCATCAATTCTACTTAATCCTCAGCAGCAGGCCGATGGAGGCGCAGTGTCACACAAACCAGTTGCTGTGAATAAATTTGATTTTGTTTTTTGTCATAATTAGGAGTGTCTAAAAGGAAAATTACAGTATTCTCTCTCAGCATTGATAGAGGCCGAATTGATGAGTTGTAAGTTCTGATAATAGAGGCTAACGGATCTGCACCCTCTTTTTTTTATCACCCAAGTCTTTCTGTATGCTGATTTTATTAAGCCTGCTAGACCTTATTTAATCTTTAAAAATATTGTATCACTTATAAAGCTCAATATCAAAACCCATAAAACCATTCATCTTTGTAAAGCCTCAGCCCAATTTACTGCATCTTATTCTTCTCTGTCGAGGTTTTCTGTTGTATTAGAAAACTATTAAAAATACATTTTCTATTTTTGCCACTGGCGTTTGTATTTCATATTTGGTCAATCACACTCACAAAGAAATACTCCCACAGCAGCTTAAATTAATCCTGATATGAAAATGACCCTTTTATGGCTCTTCTAAAATCCCCACTTTTAAACAATTGTGAAGAGAAACTGCCTTATAATAAGATCATAGCTAAGCAATTTAATGTATCACTTTTACAATTTAATACTTACCTTTTTCCACTGACTTGTTATGACTGCCAACCTTCCTGCAGTCTTCCTCAGAAGAGTCACGTAGTGTTACTGTGATTTGTCAGCCTAAGTATGTGAACCTTTTGGAATTTCATGGTTTTCTGAATAAATTTGTCTTAAGATGTGATCTGATTTTCATTTAAGTCAAGGGTATTAAAAATAAAATGTGTCAATAAATAATTAAACAAAAAAAATCAGATTTTTCATGTCTTTATTGAGAACAACCAAAAAACCTCATAGTGCTTGTGGAAAAAGTATGTGAACCCTTGAGTTAATGCCCTCAAAAAAGCTAATTGGAGTCAGGTTTTAGCACACCTGGAGTCTCGTTAAGTTAATAAGTTTGGAGGTGTAGACTACAGCTACTTTAACTGATATAAACCCCTCAAACTTTTGGAGTTTGAGGGAACTAAAAAGAAAAAAAACGTAGTCTGAAACGCTAGCATCAGTTTATTGTTTTTTTGTACAAAAACACCTCTTTTTATACAATACAGCCCTTCCACCTGAAGGACAAACTGGCCACCATACAGGTTGACCCATCCCTTGTGTCCTAGACCACGACCTATCTCATGGACAGACCAATTTGTCAGTCCTGACACAGTGACCAGCAGCACAGGGGCACCATGGGGACAGTATTGGTGCCTCTCCTTTTCACCCTTTACCCCGCGGACTTTAGGCACTGCTCTGACCTGTGGCTTGTGCAAAGGTTCTCAGATGATACCGTCGATATCGGGTGCACCGGGGGGGGAGGCTCAGTACAGATTACTTGTAAAGGACCACCCCCTGGAGTCACCTGAACCACCTGCAGCTCAACACCTCCAAGACCAAAGAGATGATCCTGGACTTTAGGAGGCACCACCCATCTCCTCAGTCTGTTACCATTAGTGGTGAGTAGATTGAAGTGGTGACCTGGGGCTGTAGGTGTATGAAAAGCAGGACTGGTCATTGACCGTTGATCAGATCTACAAAGAAATGTAGAGTAGGCTGTATTTCCTGAGAAGGTTGTCCTTTAATGTCTGCATGAAAATACTGAAACTGTTCTGGGGCGCAGTGGCTCAGTAGTAGAGCGGTTCGATTCCCGCTCTCCCCACAGTTCAGATTGTCGTTGTGTCCTTGGGCAAGACACTTAACCCACCTTGCCTCCAGTGGTGTTCCAGCTGTAACACTGGTGAATGGAACCTTACATGTAAGTCGCTTTGGATAAAAGCGTCAGCTAAATGACTAAATGTAAATGTTCTATCAGTCTGTTGTGGCTTGTGCTCTCTATTATGGGGTGGTAGGGTGCTCCCTCTATTTGGGTGGTGTAAAGCATGTCGCTCATGTAATCCCAGCGACAGGAATTACATATCATCTATACTAGAAGTTTCTGTCCTCATCTCATGTCTAAGAAACATTAAATGATTACAGTGTATGAGGTTATCTCTGGATGTATGATTTAATGTAGGAGAGAGGTCTCTGGTTCACTGTAAGAGAATGTCGATGACAAGTGCTGTGCACACAATTCTCCAATTCTATTGCAGAAGATCGTACTTTTATTTCAACAAACAGAAGTCAGTGATTCCTTTCTGTAACCTTGCCCGGTGAATAATCATTTCATAGTTGTCCTAAATTGACATGTTGTGCAGCTTATATCCAAAGGCATGTCATCAGTGAATTAATTTGAGTTACTGGTATTATTTGGTGTTGGAGGAGAACTTGGGGCTTTTTAAATGTCACCTTCTCTATATTCAGGGGATGCTGAGCCTTTTTAAATGGCACCACATTAATGATTGGCGATTAAACACTCAATATCAAATAGAGGCTGGTCCAATTACAGCTCAGTTTTGCTGTTGCGTGCAGCCCTGGGCTTCTTGGATGAAAAGACAACTGCACAATACGCACACGTCAGTAAAAGTGAATTTTTCCCAAGTCGATATGTGCCATTTGCAGTGAACTCCTCGCTAAAACAATGCTTTTGTGTGTCTTCCTCTCTTGATCCAACATCAGTAACCAAATTGAAATCCGCTCCTCTGTCGTGACCTGCAAATATCTGGGGACAGCAGATAGGAATGCTCACTGCCTTGAACAATGCAACAGAGTTAGACTGCGATTCATGCTCAAAACGGATTAATTTCTCCACAAATTAACTGCTAATTCTTCTCTTATCTGTGCCCCAGACTCTCATTGTGGAAGTCTCCTTTCTCTCCTCCTCGGCTCATGTCTCTGACTTTGTGAGTCCAGGCTCAGGCGCAGGCTGTGACTGGCACTATTCTTCTGTAGTCTTTTCCCTGGAGTCTTTAGGGACATCTCCCATATGTCCTCATTTCCTTTGCTGAAAGACGCCTGCTAATTTCCCCTTGAGTTTAGTATTTAATGCCAGTGACCAATTCAATTATATGTGTGAAGTGCACAAGTGTCATATACAAAGGATGAGCATCTAACCACAATTGTGACCTTTATTTTATAGCAAGCAATAACATTAAAATGCTGATGAATGTGTTGTACTCATATGATCTATTTTCTTCAGTAATAAAAAGCATTCAACTTTTCCCTTTTTACACCAGCTTTAATGCATTAATGTTAAAGCCACTACATTAGTATATCAGTGCAGAGTCATAGAAAAAGTATAGATTTAGATTTTGAAATGTACATTACATAGAAAAAGGCTCTAAAGAATTGAAAAATGCTTATAAATGCATCTCATTCGCAAGTACAATACATGCTGGACTAAAAATTTACCTATTCTTAGAATTTCTGCATTTATAAATACTTTTTTTTTGCTTGAAATTGGACCTTGAAAGTGTACAAACAGTTCTCAACTTTGCAGGAAGTGCAGAATTTCTGTAAAGAATGTCTGTAAACTTGGACGAGCATTTTTAAACATGCTGTATAGAGGAAGTAAGGCATTACAGTGTCTAAAAACATGAACAAAGGCTAATATTCTTCAACCTGCAAATTTAATTTTGAAAAATTGTGCTAGGTCACAAATGTCTTAAAAATATTGCAGTTTATCACCTCAAACATGAGCAGCTGTTTGTCCTAACCTCTATAAATGTAGCCTTCATGGAACACTTTTGCTGCTGAAAAGTCATAACTTGACACTCACAGATAGAACTGCTCCACAGAACATAGTCATTACAAGGGTGTTCTATGGAAATGTAAAACATAGTAGCTCCTATAAGATGCCATCTCGTTTTCTTTTTCAACAGGGAGTAATGTCAGAAAACTGCTGAAGAAAGGGGATTTTTTTTTGTAATACACTAGAGGGTCAATAATTGGAGCCGAAAGCAGAAAGTTGAATGGTTACTGTAGTGATCTACTGAACTACTCTTGGTGCTACTTGGTGCCCTGTTTCATCCTGGACATTTGGGCCATCAGCAGTCCGCACCAAGACAGCTTTTGTAACTCAGGTGAAACCAGCGAATAGCTCAGGCCAAGATAACGTCCCACCATCAGATTAGCAGCAGCCAGCTCGTAGAAGTGAATGTACTGCCATGTCTGCCATTTAGCGAACTTTAGAAAGGACACCGAGAAAGGACATGAATTCATTCAAACACACCTCATCATTTATTCATGAAAAGTGAGTAGGGAATTCAAAGCTTTCTGTCTCTTCTTTAAAGCTGTCTTAGGGAGAATAATATATCATGCTAAGCGTTTATGGTGTATCTGCCTACCACTTCTCGTTTGACATCCTTAATTGTCCAAAAGATATATCTACAATGTGACTTACAGGCATATTTGTATGCATGGGATAACCCAAGTGTATAAAATGCACATATAGTCGCCCACACACATAAACAAGCATATACTGCACAGTGCAGGTAAAATGGAGAGGTCAGATGATTAGTTTGCATATATTTCAATATTTATCCAAACTCATATACATAATAAAATCTTTCTTGGCTTAGATTAATAGTCCTCCTATATACTCTTACCACAGAAAAGTACTTGTGTTTCCATTTGTGAATTTAAAGTGTCATTTCTAAATGTGGAAAAAAGAAATGTGCAAATTAGGTGCATTTGTATTAACAGCTATGTTAATAAAAATGCTATGACAGCTACGACTGGTATGGCACAGGTCAGGGTGGTGTAGCACAGATTAGTATGGGTAACCCCTTTGTTACCCGTGCACTGTGTTCAGGAGAGCGACGCCTGCTGCATAAAGCATCATTACCAATTCTAAGTATATTGGTCAGATGGTTATACCACTTGGAAGTTAATCAACGATCACTTTGTTAACAGTTTTTGGTTTGTATTAGTTGTTTCTTTGTATTTTTTATGTTTGTTATGTTGTATTGTGATAATTTTAAATTGTTGATTTAGCATGGACATTCGGAAGACTAGCAACCATCTTTTGGAAGCTAATGGGGCTCCAAATAAAGAATAATCATACAATGGCCACACTGGTTATTTCTAAATAAAATCAATATATAAATAAACATTTGCCATTTGCCTCAGGAAAACTAGTTGGAATGTAAGGAGTTTAATTTTTCTTGCTTTTTTACTCAGCTTGGACATTGTTGTGTGCTGGTTTTGACAAGAATCCTACAGCAAAACCTACAGTGTTCATGTGGATGTTGACAAAACTAAAAGTAGTAAAAATATATGTAAAAAATCCTAATCAATCTTTTAAAATAAGAATAAATGAAAAATGGACTATTTCTCACATTGCTCTTATTAGTCCCAATGGGAACAGCATTTCCATACAGACTGTCTCACAACTCAGGTGATATGTCCTTTGAAGTCAAAAAATGACTGCTAAGATTGACAGCGGCATTTAACATCACTTGGCAGTCTCTTAGCCTTTCAATGCTTGATTAATAAGTCTACCCTATTATATGCTCAAACCTCCTTAATATTGAGATAATGTGTCACATCGGGTTTTTTTAGAAGTCATTTTTCATAATCGTCCAGATAACCCTCCTTGAAAGGGGTGGCTGGGTGCACAGAGAGCCGGGGTCAGCAAGGTAGCACCGCAGACAGCTGTAGCACTCTATAAATGAGTATGCTAATGCTGAGTGACATTTCCTTCAACAGTGGAGAGGATGCTTGCACCCAATTATCCTACACGTCAGAAGCAAGGAAGAGAGGGTCACGTGGGGGGGAAAAAAAATCAACCAATACCAAATACTGTATGCAACATTGAGCGTTGAATAATATATATCAAACAATAAACACCTTTTATATAGCAAGTGAAGAACCTTATTAACACATGTGTAATGTCTGCTGTGATATGTCATTCCAAGGTAAGTCAAACAGTGATTTGCTGTAGTGACGCAATGAATACCGATTTACATGTATTAAGTGACTGCACAAACTTGTTTTTCTAAACTGTCACTCAAATGTGCCATGTACAGTTTACAAGACACGTTGCATTGTTCAAGGATGTGGAAATTGCCTGGAAAGTGAGCCACATCAAAACAAATACATTTTTAAACAGGCCTTAACTTTTATATGAATGCTTCCAACACAATGCTCACATTTTGCTAAGAACTAACCACTCTGAGAAACACTGTGCAGCCACTCTTTACTTAGTCTGGGACTCTGTCAGGACATTTGGGGGCTGTGGATCGACTGTCCTTCTTCATTGTCTTCTCTCACTGATTGACAGCTGATTGTGTAGATGTATGTTTTCATAAATTTATCTACATACAGTTGTGTTTCAAGGTTCAAGAATTCCTATTTTTTTATTATCCCTTTTGGCAGCCGCCACCTGTTTTGATGTTGGTGGGGAAACCGGGGACCTTCTTGCTGTGAGGCTCCACCGGGGCTCCTTGTTTGCACAGTTTTCTACATTAGTTTGATAAATAAGGCCAACACGTCCAACACAATAACTTTAAAGTACAGACTTGGTGCTTGGTGACATTTTTGAAAAGAAGTCACTGGCAGGCTTCTTTAAGCCAATATTCACTTCCATTGGTACTCTGTTAGTCCTTGATGTCTTTATTCTCTCTTCAAATCCTTTCAAGCAAAATATTTTGGTTTTGCACTTGTGGCTGTGTACATGGTTTTTAAACTGCATCCCAGGAGTTTAAAGGATATTAAACATTTTTGTGTGGGAAGCTGGGGTATCTTTGGAATAAAGAAACTATGACATTTGACTATGAAATTGAAGAAGCCTGTGAATGAGTCTTTAAAAGGAACTGTCCACTGGTCATGGTGCTGAACTTAATGCTTTGTTGGCAGCACTACAACTGAATGTTTTCCACTCTTTCAATATAGAACAATAAACTTGGTTTGTGTAGCCTACAGTGTATAAACCAGGGTGACCTCACATAAACAATGTCCACATAGAGTTTTTTTTTTTCTAATTTCCTTGACCCAGCGATTAAAAAGAGCCTCATGTGTTATTTCAATTGCATTGCAGCCTATTCGTCTGTTTGACAGAAACTTGCACATATTCCATATCAGGCGATGTATTAATTCACGTCATGCATTCAGATTAGGGTCAGTGGAATTGATTCCCTCTGCATAGCTTAGCCAGAAAAAGTAGGGACAGAGAAAGAGCGGAAAAGGCAAGGAAAAGATTAAAGCACACAACAGCTATAATTTCTCATAGTCACACCAGCAGAAGATTCATACATGCATTTATGCATATGCTGTATGAATATATGCAATGAGGTCATCACTCACTACACAGAAAACCATTATTGGCTCTTTTACACTTTGCCTCTGGATGGTAGGACTATTGATTTCTGTGAAAGTATTGCTTAGAAAGAGTCAAATCAGCAATGGAAAGAATTTTTCTGGATATTTCCGATATATAGGCCTTTATTTTGCTTTTTCTCCAACTAAACACAGCCTTTAAGTATACTTTATGTTTAAGATGAAAGGTGAGGACTTTATGAGTCAGTCAAGTTTAAAGGTCAAATAATAGGAGCAGATACAATATAGAAACAGCAATATAAAAGATAGTCCACCAATATTTAAATAAAGTATAACATAATTATAAACCATACAATCAAGGCTAAGGAATTAAACCTCTTAAATTTAAACCCTGACTTTTTTTATTTATTTTTTTATTTTGCTGCTACAAATGATATGTTTTTCTTCACTACTGTGTACAATGAAAAAGCCTTTTGAGAGATTGTCAGTGTGTGCAGTCCAACAAGTGAACTAGCAGTGTGAAAGGGTTGTAGCGCTGTCCTCAACCTGTCGAAGGGGTTATTGATCAGCGCAGACTTTGCACCTGATTAAACAAGACAAGAGGAGTTAACTGTGGGACGTGACAGGAAGCAGTGGCAGGAAGCTGGCTCTGTTTTGTGTCCTTTATATTCTCAGATAATGGATTTACCTATTAGTTGTGGAGAAGGTCATTACAAGGATTAGGTTTTCCGCCAACCAAAGCTCTCTTTCCCAGCGCAGCAGTGGAGTAAAGGAGATGTTCACACAAATTACCCCTGAGAAATTCAGAAGGCTACATCAGTCTTTTTTATGTACATTTGAATAATCTATTATTAGAGTCTTACCTAAAATGTAAAAACACCAACAGTACAACAATTTTTCAAATGGTTAAAAGGGCATTAGTACCATAAAGCACTGATTCTTTATAAATAAGATCATTTTACCTACATCTGATGAAGACTACTGTACAAGCTACTAGTCATTGAATACAACAACATGAAGATCCACGAGTCATACACAGATTTCAGTTTGTGCTTCTTTATCAAGGTCTGTTAAATGAAGATCTGCTTGACAAGATTAGTGTACGCACTATACACAAAACATACTTTACGGTAAAATATATAAAGTTTTGTTTTTTGCTGGCTAATAAAAATAAATGGGGACTACAGCTGCTTCTATTGTACTAGGTGCATATCTTGAATATTTTATGATATTAATTTTGAAAGAGACAAAGAAAATGAAAACTTTTGTTTAAGTCATAAGTCCACATCTCTCAGTGGGCTATTTATAATATTTGGGCCTAAGCATATGAAATATACATAGTCTGCTTTTATTGGATTTAAAGCAACACAGTTCTGTTTTGTCCTAATGTTTCTAAGGTGGATCATTCTGATAAAGTCAGGTCCTGCTCAAACAGACTTGAAACTTGCAGAGTTCAATGTCAGGTCTTTTTTAAATAATGTTTTTATAACTTTGTATAAGCTTAATTTTATGTATTTAACTGAAACATGGTCAGACAGCAAGACCGGCAATGCAGTCCTTGTGCAGTCCATTTTTGGTCTTTGTCAGTATGTTAGTGAGCCGACCCATAACAGAGGTCACACTCCTATTTCAGATGTCACTGTGATTGATGTTGCTCTGATCATTTTTGTGTCTTATTCCATCTGTCATAATTCCGAAAGTTGCTGCTGGACCTACAGTTGTACAGAAGAGACACATTAATGATAACACCAGGACACAGTTTATGGAGGCAGTCAGGTTTGAAAATGCCTCATCAGGTCAAGTTGATGATTTGTTAAATTGTTATACTTCTTGTGTTTTAAATATTACGGTTAAAGTGATCAAGATGAGACAAAAGGCAAACAATGCAAACTAAATGCGTTGTTGTTTGTTGCATTGTTGCAAATGTTGTTTTTCAACAACAATGTTCAAGGCATTAAACATGCTACAGTCCAAAGGGCATAAAACAACACTGCAGACACTTGGTTGGGTTAACACATTTTATACCCATTAATGACAGAACAGTTGGAAAAACTGTCTCCAGTCTGAGTTAATCCACCTGGTGCCTCAATATTTTACCCACTAGATTTCTAAATTCAGTACTAAGTGTCAGGACCAGGCAGAAGGACTCACAGAGCAGATCCCACAAAAGACAGATGTTTCAATATCTTTATTTTCCGAGGCAAAGGTACAAATCCAAAATCCAAGAGACGTAATCCAAAAACAAGGCGAAGGTCAAAAACACTAGACTCTATCAAACAACACACTAAGAACCGCTGGAACACTCACACTGGGGTAAAGACAATCTGGCACAGGACAGGGGAAAACACACAGACTATAAAGGGAACACAATGAGACACAGGTGGAACACATTAGGGGCGGAGCAGGTAATCACAACGGAGGGAAAGACACAAGGGCAGGAAGACAATCTGGAACACAAACAGGGGTTAGTGATTTCACAATAAGACACAGGAAATGATACATAACATAGACAGACAGACAAACACGAAGGTGGGACTTGACCCTAAGCAGTATGTTACCACAACTCACTGATATAGTCAATAGTTCCTTAAAGTCAGTTCTTACAGAACATTTCTAAGGGCCTTAAAAACTGCTGTCATCAAGCCTCTCCTAAAGAAGACCAGTCTTGATACTACAGTACTCAACAACTATCGGCCCATATCAAACCTGCCATTTTTGTGTAAAATTAGGGATCCAACAATACAGCCAGTACATTCGAAATTTAGCCACTTTGCCAAAACGGTTGGTAAATGGAACTTAAAGTATTTTTAGGTTCAACTTTCTGCGAGTACGGAGCAGCCTCAGAGGCAGCTCACTCTGCTTAGAAGAGACCAGACTCCAGGTAAAGCTAGTGTTTACAGCGGGACATTACAGCGCGAGTGGTTAGTTTAAAACAGTGAACCATGGAATCCTGTCACAAAGATTAGAAGAATGGATAGGTATCTCTGGAACTGCCTTTAAATGGTTTCAGTCCTATCTTGAAGACAGGAAGTACTTTGTTTCATTTGCTTCCTTTAGGCCAGGAATGTGATGTATCTTACCATAATTATGCAGAACAGATTGATGTGTGGATGCAGAAACAAAGAGAAAGTGTCAGCAGTCACCTCGAGACTCAAAAAATCACTTTAACAATGTTAAGTTAAAAACCTTCCTCTTTAGCTCCGCCTACATTCAGTAAAGACAACTGAAAGTGTTTGAGCTGCACTCTTTGTCTTTTAATTTTTATTCTATATTTTACTTATGTTTCTCATTCTAAATATTGTCTGTGTACTTTCATTTTTGTAAAGCACTTAGACTTGTGCTTTATAAATAAAATTGCCTTGCTGTATGTGGGCTGCAGCTGCATGGAGAGAGAGTTTTATTTAGGTATATATAAAAAAGCTAAAATTCATTTTTAAAGGGATTTCATTCTCTCTGTGTCTTTGATGAAGCAGGAGGGAGGTGTCCGGGACACAGTGCAATGGAGGTAGCTGGAGGTTTATGGGAAAGACAAATGAGAATGAGGAATGGGCCGTCGAGCCCTGCGCTCAGCTAATGGATCATGTGCCTTCCCCTGAAGTGGTCGGCCTCGCCTTTTACCGGCCGGGGTGCTGCCGCTCTGTAATTACCTGCAGTGAAGGGATCGTTGTTGAGAGAGGGCCAGGACGAGAGCCAAGAGAGAGGGGAGTGAGTAAAGACTGACACGCTGGAAGACTACTTGTCAGAACACTTTAACCTGAAGCACATTTTCCTCATAGTTGACGATCTTAAATTAAGTGATTCATCCAATCTCTCTGTTAGGATTATTCATAAACAAAGTGGAAAATGCTGAATTGACTGAACTTTTATCTAAAATGTGTAAATGATAATCTTTTTTTGACCTGTAAAAATCAAGACAGTAGCTTACAATGGGCTTTATTATCAAAGTTACTGAAGTTGACCAAAGTAAAAACAGTCTTAGCTTTGATTTTACTTTGGTATGCTGTGTTAACTGTGAATTCCAAAGGCACATAACCCAGTAAAATTGTTTACATATATTTGGGACTAATGACAAAAAATTAAATAAATGCTCGGAAAATTGCATACTCAGAAGAATTAGTAAGAAGCCAAATGTTTTGGAGCCAAACTGACAACATTCGAGCCAATCAGAGGTAGGGCTATACCAGAGTACAGTATCCTGAAGGGGAGGGGTTACCAAACGCCATACCTTTTTAGGGGGGATGTTTTGTAAGTTATTTGTCAATGGAAGAAGACCCCTACTGACACAACATCTGCCATACCGTTCCAGTAAAACTAGCATACTGCATTTATACTTGTGTTAGCTGTCGTTTTTTTTTCCCAAAACAACAAACAACACATGAAGTGTTTGGTTACAATAGTTATAATCAGTTCATTCAATTCATTTCTAACATACTGCTAACTGCATGTTCTGCCCTAGACCTATCCACATAACCCCTAAAATACACTCTTCAAGGCACAATCATATCTGAATCACCTTTAAAGCAATTTACTCTAATTGAATAAATACACAAACAGCTTGTCAGTTGGAAGAAATTCTATCTTTTGTTTCTTTTATCAGTAAAATTATTTCCTCTGTCAGAGATCAAAGTGGCTGATATTTTAACCTTTCTGTCATTGTCCTTTTCCACTTCCTCTGCAGCTCTATCTTTATGACGTGTATGTCATTTTCATCCTTTGTTCCAAAATGTCTCCCTCCAGCTTGCTGTATAACTCAAGGCTGAAAGTGAACAATGCTGTAGACTTTCCTCTCAAAAAATAAAACCTACATCACAATGGCCATCAATAACCTCCTTTGACACTTGGTTACTTTTTTCCCTATACAGCAGAGATAACAATGGTAAAAAGAAATCGCAACAAACAAAAGGAACAAAACAGCTGAATAAAATCCTAGTGTTCACACTTTTCCCCGAACACTTCATTTCTCTGTCTCTAATGAAGGCAAAGTTTGACTATATTCTTGAAGAAAACTGGGTGCTAGGACAGGAATGCTCAGGGTTAGTGCAATTAAATGGCTGTCTTTTTGGATTATTGTGAAGGTTGCCTGTGTAAAATGAATAGCAGCCATTCCTTTTGGGCTCCCCTGATCTCACCCACCTCCTTCCACTCACGGGTCATGGGTGTCTGAGTGTCCAGAAAAGCGATATGAAGGGCAGGCAAGAAAGAGGTAATGGTGCAATGAGTCTATGGAGAGAGGACGGCGTGACCCAAGCTCATGATCAACTCTGAGAAAAAAAAAAAGAAACATAAGCCACTGCTCCCTATTATCACCAGGTATCCAACTGTGTGACATATTAATGGTAGTTGAACACACAGTGGGTACAGGAGCAGCTTGTTATTGATACAGAATATGCTTTTCTGCACTAGGTTTCTTTTGGTTTGGATCAGAAGGCAAAAAAAAAAAAAGAATTGGCTTATTTAAGGATTTTGTTTCCTTTTTCTATGTGTTTGCATAGACATGTACATTTTAGGACAATGTTATTGCTCCTGGGTCTATGTCATATTTCCAGAAATGTAAAGTAAAATATAACCATTGTAGTTTATTGGCATATCTGACATCCATAATTTAGAGCTTTGTAGTCTTTTTTAATAGGAATGTTGAACATGTTGCAACAATAGAAAGACATGTCTTGTCTAAGTTAACACAATAACAACACTTGATTAACGTTATTAGAAAACCCTTGGGGTTTATGCAATATTGAAATAAGTCTGCAGAATGTGATGTAAATTTAAATCATTTAAAAAGTCCATTGTGTAAAATATTGTGACAGGAAACAGGAGAGAGGTAATAACCTGGAGGAAACCATTTATGTGGTGTGTGCTCCACCAGGTGAACCACTGCTATTGAATTTATTGTTCAATATTGTACATATATATTAGCCCTGCCCGAACGAATGGGGCATATGGCAATGATTATCAAACCTGATGGTACTCTGGCTTTCTTGAGTGGTAAACAGAGGAGTCTGAGATTTTTTTTATGATCAAAATGTAAAAATACCCCTAAATATAATACCAAACACTAGGTGGTACTTAAAGAGCAAAATACAGGTACTCACTGTGAAGACTTTGAGAATCACTGCTCTAAGATAAAGCCAGGGGTTAATATCAGTTCAATTCAACTTTATTAAATCTAATTCTGAGGTCTCTTCAAATAAATTACAAAGCAAATGAACTGATTTAGACTTAGACTAGAATATAGAGCCAAATGATCCACACAAACTTGTAACAATTAATATGTTTTCCTAGAAGCACGAAGAAAGTGTGCATGACCTTCTACATTTAATGAGCTTCATCTGTAGAAAAAAAAGCTTTAATTATATGCAATATACAGGCATGTTTTAATACTTATACACAAAAGGGAAGAGAGCATCCAGGGATTCAAAATAAGGAATATTTTTTTATTTTTGTACACTTGATTACATTATGGTTGATATTTTGATACTGTGTCATTTCTTGTAAATTTTAAAGGTCATGAAAATAAGTGTCACTGTTCTTCATTGTTTAATAGCTCTTAACTTAAGATTACTTTGTACTGAACATACTTACAGTTTTTTATATTTTCATGCTTCTCAATTGATGTGTTCCTGGTAGGGTATTGCATTTTTATATGACTTTGAACAGACCGATGCACTTTCTCTGTCCGTTTTTATGAGCCTCTACAATTCCCAGAAAAGCACCACACAAAGCATCCCACACTCATTTTGACCGTTCCCCATTTTACAAGAAAATGTAAGGTCATTATTGATCTTTAGGTCATAAAAGTATTCTATTAAACATTTGTGGCCCGTAACAGTATCCCATTAACTGGTGCCAGTCACAGACAACAGACTTAGTAATGGCACTTTACTGGCAATAATCTATTGTCATTCAAAGCCAATTACCAACCCGTGGTCCCAAATGTGTTAGGGTAAGACTATTACAACAATCCAGAAAGGTTTATGTTAGTCATTATTGCATCTACTATATAATTTATCCAGCTGTAACGTAACACTAACTTTTACAAGTCAGTTTTAATGCCATGTTTTGCTCAGTTAAAGACAATATAAAACAACTGGAGGCTTACCTCATGTACTTCGGCGAGACATTGTTTATTCCATTATAGCTAACACTTGTGACACATGAGTTTGTTCTTTATTTTAATGAAGGAAAACCAACCATCACAAAGGATGTTTTCTCTTCGGGAAACCACAGGCTTATTCTTTTCTTAAATCAATTTTAATCTTCTCTCCTTTGTTTTCCATTTAAAAAGGAGAATAGAAATCAATGCAATAATACATATCTGTATGATTTTCCCATCAGAGTTTTGAGATAGTGCCGTCACATTCAGGCCTTTTTTGAATGTGACAGGTTTGTCTTTAACGGATTTTGTCTTGAACTGTCAGTCTGAATAGATTGAATAAAAGTGGGCCGTTCCTTAGAGACTGTCAGGTTCAACAAAGGTCAACTCTTTGAATTATTAAATCCTTTATTTTTTGTCTTGGCATTGTAACAAAGTCCATCATAAGAAATGAGTGTTGTTGAGCAGAAAATAAATTTGCCAAATTTGAAGGAAAGCCTGAGGGATTAAGCTGGAATCAATTGTTTTATATGTTTTCACTCACTTCTGATGTCTTCAGAGACTCATTATAGAGTACTTCTCTCACAATGGTACTGAATTTTTTACAATCCTTAGGTTGTAAGCACTCCTTTATATCCATTGAGTATGCATTGGACTGGTATTGGTGTTATACATAATGAATGCAGTGAGGGGGAGAATGGCAGGCTTGTCAGAAGGGGTCTGAACTCATTACAGAGATACAGCGTCAGTAGCTTCTGTCATGTTCAAAATATACAATTAGTGTTTCTCAACTGATGTCAACCATGTTTTAGTTTCTCGGACTATGTACAGTTGACTTGTTTATTGAATATAAATATGATCCGAATACATTTTTGAGGTGATGAAGAATGAAGTGTGGTAATGGTTCTAGAGATAATAGTCAGGGTTTATTTTCACCCAGCTGAGTAGGAACTGCTGAGTATAAATTGGTCTTCTGGGAAAATGTGTGTGATTAAGGTATAGCTAATTTCATTTATTGATTACCTGAAACAGCACCATGGCCATTATTTTTACATCATAGAATTATGAGACTGTATTGGCAAAGATTTTATTTTATTTTTAGGTATCAAAATACCTTAGATAAACCAATCTTGGATATAAATTAATATGGCCTATACTTTGTCTTCATAAAATAGTCTTCATATTTTATTCTATTTTGTCTTTGTCTATTTTTTTCATAAAGATATTTTAATGTTTTAGAAAGTGAGCTCTGACTCCTAAAAACACAATATAATTTCATTATTTCAGTCATTTTTTGTATTTGTTGACTTTCTGCTCACACGATCTCTGTCCACTGGCTTAATTATTTGTGAGTTTACTCATTAGAAGTAGTTGAACCCAGTCTGTCCCCGTTTACACACTTGAAGCACGACGCCGTCGAGCCGAAGACACCGCCAAGAACTATGGAGTGGCCGTGACACAAGGAGCGCTGCAATGGTCGGAGCTTGTCCCTGTCACTTGTGAGCACTAACACCTCTCTGTTTACTACATCAGTGTGCTGTCTAACAGGCCATGAAATTACATTTCCACTCTGTGAGGATAGGTCATCTCTTCAGCAGCGCACCTTAAGACAGTAAGCCAATACTGTGTCAAACTGTCATTTTAATTAGTGTCCACTGTGTAGCATGGAGCCTGTTTTACCTTTGACTGCTTTTAAGTCTAAGCATCCCCTACTGATCCTTGAATGTGAACAAATAACTCAAGTAATGTAATCTGTGGGCTGTTCTAGAGCAGTGTTTCCCAAACCTACAGGTGTCCCATTTTTCAAGAGACTATGCATCTAAAACCTATAAGGAAAAAGCCAGTATCTAATGTGCTTCCTCCACATCTATGTTTTTTTAAATTATTATTTTTTTTTCAGAAATTACACAGCGAGCCGACACCTCCCAGCTTCTGTGCGCGGTTGTCAACATTATCTGGGAGTGTCAGTCAAATAGAAAAATACTGTCAGGCTCGGCTAAACAACAGCACACTTCATCATTAAGTAGCTACTGTGCTGCTAAATATACATCACAACATGCCACCGTGTTTCTGTTGCAGATGGCAGCAGTGAAGTCAGGTAGAGTGATTACTGATTTATGTGCACAACAAGACTGTCAATGCATGTCTAAGTGAATTTAGATTGATGTAATTGCAGTTGAAATCTAAGGCGTGGTAATTTTTCTGCAAACGCTAACAATCAGACACATTTGTGGTTTAGTTAATGTGTTTAAAAGGGGATTTAGTATGGCAAGAAATGAAATGGGAATAAGTGAGAATTTTCTGCAGCTATGACTTCTGAAAAGATTTTAATAGGGCTTTTGGTTTGTGCTCAGTGACAATGCTCAAGAGCGTGAGCTGGATGGCTTAATGCAGATCATTAGCTGCCTTCATAAATAAATTGCATTGCCAAGTTTGTAATTTGTGCTTATGGAGCTGAAAGTGATTACTATATTCGAGGAGGTCAGAGCCTGGTTAGCATGAAGCATCACAATCACATAGTTAGCTGTTGATGATAACAGGCACAACAGCCAAAGTGTTAAAGAGCCCCTAACCCTATCATGGAAGATGTCTCAAAACCTTGCTAAATGTATACACAGGTTCCTAAAAAGTTCAAGTTGTCAATTAAAAATGACCAAACTGAATACTGTAAAGAATCTTTGCATAATAATTTTTGCATGCATCAATTTATAATCATTTGCATTGGTCCATTTTTCTCTCATTTCTCTCTCTCTAGATATGGCTGAATTTAATTTTCTACTCCTAGTAGCGCAGATTATTAAGTTAATCAAGAGGATGAAAAGGTAACAAACTTGACTTGAAGCAGAACTGAAAATGTTTACCTTGCAGTGGAAGCACATAAATCTATTTCTACGCATATTTATTTTTAATAATGGGAAAAGCTTTCTGTTATCTCCAGAAGACTTGTACTGCATTATGAAGTGTAGCTTTATTTCTTTATAGTAGAGGCTTTATCCATACACAATGTGAGTGATATATATTTTATACATTCTAGTCCTTGTGGATGTCTTTGTTCCAGTACGAATGTTTTTTCCCCTACTATTTCTTTGAATAAAATAAATAAATAAGAAAACAGTTTCAACCTAAAACCCTTCACATACAGTAGGTGCTATCTTCAGCTTATCAAATATTCATTGATCAGTGTCACAATCCATGGAATGTGTTATGTCCTTTTTCTTTTGAAATACAGTATCCTGCACTGTTCAGATCAATGTTCAAAAACTATAGGTGTTTTTAATATTTCCGAGCACATCATTCAAAAAGCCTAATCAAATACACACTCTGTAATATTCAACACCTGTTCTTCAGCTCCCCTGGTGGCTCTGGCAGTCTCCTTTTGTATTCAGCTTTGAGGGAAAAATTGTGAAATTCACCTCTGAAGATTACCGGAGGTCATTTGGAAATGTGGCAAAATGAGAAGGAATAGAAATCAGGAGCCTCTTATATATTCCTCCTGTGTTTATCCCTGATGTAATTTTGCCCTATCACAATGGAAGGCAAGACAATGCAGAGGCGATAAGATCTATTGGGTTTATTTTTATTGTCTCTGAACTCAAAGTCTCCTCAGAGGCACTTCCCGCCCTCAGCCATGACCTTCTGCATACTTACATCACAACTTTCTATTCCAGTTCACTTTTACTTTACAATTTTGTGTCTTTCTAAAGCTATAGGGTAATTTGAATATTTCCATACCACACAGTTGTTTTTCATACAGTATATTGAGCTAATGGTCAAACCCATCCTTATTAATGCAGGTCATGTAAACTGAGCTTTATTACTTATGTTAGCTCTTGTCAGCCATTTGCAGGAGGGAAAGCAGGGCAATTAGATCAGCTCCAAACCTGTGCTCCCTTGAAAGGAGCATTATGTTTAAAATGTGTACTGGTTTGAAACCTGTCATGGGGCTCCTAAATCCCTTTAGTTTCACAAAACCACCACCCAGAACTTTCTTATTAATTTTTTTTTGCCTCGCAGAAGCCTTCATTTTGAGTCCAAACGACATGATAAACCAAGCATTTCACGATTGGTATTTTAGCAAATAATTGCTGTTAAGTCGAGTAAAACCTCGCCCCCACCATTAGACTTGCCTGTTTTAAATCCAGGGGAAAATTAGCTCTGAAAAGTGTCATTGCAAATTCCCTGTGCTACATATGCTGAATTTGCAAGCACAGCCTTGAGTTTGACCTAACACTCCTGCAGTATTAAAGCCTGGTATCTTAACAGCATTTTGCTTTGCTCCCTCCAGAATAAGAACACCTGCAGGAAGCAGATGAGGACAACCCAACAGCACTATGAACACGAAAAGTTTGGAGAGGTGAGCCTGAACAGCGCAATTTGCTTTACCCAGTCATTGGGATAAAAAAGCAAGACTTTACTCTCATTCCTTTTAATAATATCAGTATAGTGATTAACAATGAGTATAAACTGTGTTTTCTAAACCGGCATCGTAATAGAAATTGTATTAAGTTGTTGTTATCTGAAACAATCAAAACTAGTCTTACAGTTTTTTGTGTGTAAGCATGTCAAAAGACAAACTACAATCCTGGACATGGAATCAGGGGCTGACAAAGATCACAAAGATAACATTTAACTACCACCAACACAACATTAACCACACTTCACCAGAATCTACTGTATGTTTGACGTTTAAAGTGTTCTCTGCTGCCTTTCTGACAAATAATCTTTTTGGAGTTGGCCAGACTTTGGCATTAATGAGCATAAAAAAATATTTGCAGTTGTTAATTTTTTGCAGTCTGCATGGCAAAAAGGTCATAATTGTATTTTTTGTTGAATTCTTTTTAATTAGCAATCTTATTAAGTCTCACTTTTTCCACAGAACACTAAGGGCAAAGTTAGTGACTGTAGACCAGAGTTCTTTTAAAGACAATGCTAGTGCCTCACATCTGTTGAGCACACAAAAGAACTACTCTTAGCAGTCAGTCAAGATAATAATTGCCCTTTTTTTTATCACAGAAAAGAAAAAAAAGGCAATTTTTAAAAAAACTTTTTTTTATTATTATTATTATTATCATTATTGAGTGGACAAGGCAATTTTCCCTCTTTTATTGTAAACTTCACATAATTAATCTCCATTAGTATTGAGGCGATTCTGTGCGACCACAACTTGAGCTCTTCTCTCGGTCGAGCTGACAGCAGGAGGTCAGCGGTAAAACCTGGCCCGCACCTTTTTTTAATACCTCAGTCAAAGCGTTTCTGAAAGGACACAGAATTAATCCATCATTGAAAATAGGGGAAAATGGAGAATTTATAAGCACTTATTTTAGTTTGACTTTCACCTTATGCTATATTTTAAAAAGGCTTTGTTCAAGTCAATTATCCCATTCAGGTTTGCACTGACTGAATGTAAGTCCTGCTCTGAATGTTAAAACTGCCCACCACTAACCATAAGACTCTCAGCACTGCACTTTTTCCATTCTTTATTTTGCAAAAATAGATTGCTGACTGCATGTAAACAACTTACAAAAGGGACAATACAGCCTGAACTCTGGCAATCACTTTTACACTTACACAAACCCATCAAACAGTCACTGCCACAGTTACTGCACACCAAGATCCATCCTGCTCTCCTTCACGTTGTTTTCCGTGCCTTCATTTTGACATCTCTGGTCGATATACATGCACAATGATTCACCTGAGCGCAAGACAAGCTCGATGCCAGGTGTTTACTGCAGCCCCCAATCATCTGTCGAGTTTGACACGGAGTCTCCATGATCTTGTCAATGGCGGCACATATTGCACGCTACATCACACACGCACAAATGCACACAGACGCACACATCAAACAGAGAGAGAGCCTACATGGGTTGTTAAGCTTGCAGCGCGCATCGGTGGGATAGATCTGTTCGGCATTGAGCCTTGTCATTGCTGTCATCTTAATTTTGGGCCTTGCACATCCCCAGACCCCCCCCTTGTGCGCCCCTCTCTATCACCACCCACCACCAACAAAGATAGCTTTCAACCGTAGAATCATCATCAGAGTGGAAAATGAACGGGACAGTGAGCCCAGCACAGCGTTGCCATTGCGCGACGTCTTTGTAGTCCAATCACCAAGCTGCAAACTTACTCTAACTCCCGGTGAAATGTGGAGAAAAAAAAAGTCAGCTTTATCTCACTTTTGCAAATGCTTGACCCTCATTTCATCAGGCTCTCCCCTGTGAAATATATCCCTTTTACTCCAGCCAAAACCCACAGGGGCCAAAAAGCCAGCGAAGCCTCTTATTGAAATTCCCATCTTATCAGGAATGAAGCGGATTTTTCTATTATCAGATGTTTGGAAGATAAAATGGCATCACAGCGGTGGTCGGATCTTGAGGCTGAAAAAGGAACAGCTGTCAGAAATAGTGAGAACACGTTACTACCAACACCATCTGTTAGGAATTATGCTTTTATACACTATTGGATTGTTTGTTATTCATTTCAATTAAACAGGACAGTGCAGGTATGAGAACAGTCAAAGAAATTAGCTGTGATGGATAATGAGGGAGCTTTCCCACCTTGTTTTTTTCTTTTTTGTCTGTATTTATTTTAATCATGCAGTCATTTCCAAGAAAGAACCAATTCAATATTTGAAAAAGCCAAATTTAGTCCATCTGCTTGTTTTTATCATAAGGTTTCTTGAGCAATATTGAAGAGCAGCTGATTTTAGAAAAGTAAGGCAATGAAATGATGACAATACACTGAACAAAAAAAGACAATGATTCAAATGCAGAGGTGTCTCTGAAAAAGGAACAGCTCCAGAATAAAACTAAAACCTTTAATTTTTCTACACCAATGTCAACAAGGAAGTTATGCTATACACTATTGAGATTGTTTGTTATCTGTTTATAAACAGCACAAAAAGAAAAACAGAAATGGACAAAAGCAAAGTAAAACGCAGATAAATATTGACACAAATGTAGCATTACATTAATATTTGTGTGCATAGACAGAACCAATTCAATATTTGAAAACAGCCACATTTAGCCTCCATCTGTCTTGTTTTCTGATCATAAGGTTTCTTCTGAGCAATATGGAAGAGCAGGTGACTAAGAAAAGTAAGTCTGACACTGCACCTGCAGAATATCCCACAAGGAAAAGTGAGCATAAATGAGGCTCTAAAGTCAAGTCTCTGTCACCCTTCTGTTTTTGTGTCAATTTTTAGGCTTAAGATAGGACAACTTCACATCCACTGTAACAACATGTATAGCAGTTGAAAAGAGACTTTGCTAAAAGGGGCTGATAACATCAACACTGTGGCAGGAAGGCTGAATGTAGTTTGGTTCATCCTCGTGCACAGTCTGTGGTCAATTTTAAAAGCTTATTAAAAGGTGTTATTTGCAGAATTTGAGCTACTTAGAGTCAAATATAGCCTGACACTTGTCCTTGTTAGTGCTTGTTAATGCAGTTATTTACACCACACCGGAGGCTGACTACAGTGTGTCTGGCATTATATTCATGAAGAAAGCTTTTGTAAATGGAAGACACCAGATACTATGGCCTTTTATCTGGTTTGTACTTCTTTGTTGACATGGGAGGAATTTTCAAGAGAGAGAAAACTACATTACAGTTGTCCAAAGTTTAATTTAAACCCAAACTGGTTTAAGGTTTTTCTCATTGATGAGCACTAAAAAAGAATGGCACTCAAGTGTGTGTTTCTTTACAAATGCCCACCTCAAAATCCTGCATATACTAAGCTCCTTGTTCCATGTCCAAAATATTCCTCATAATTTAATCACAAAACTGGAAACTCTGTAGTAGCACATAGTAGTAGAAGCAATGGTTGCCTTCCTTAGAAAAGTTTATTCAGATGCACACAATAGAAAAGCCAATGTGTAAAACACTCTGGTAGTACCATATTTTAACACGTGTATCAGTGAGTTTCAGAAACTATTTGTGCACTTTCTTCTTAATCAAAAGTCTCTAAGCATCTTCTTGATTGTCATTTAAAATTGATGTTTGCCTTTCTTATGTATCACTCCGTCTTTGCTGCTCAGTTCCCCTCTAAGTGCTCCATGATTTAGGATATGCTCTAATCTGAATCCACTATCTTCAAAAGGCCATATGCCATGCCTCTTTTTTGAGGGGCTGCCCAAGATTGCCTCCCGGTAAGTACTTTCTAGGGAGCTCTGTGGGGATTTCTCTGTTTGATCTACGCTACCTTGCCAACAATGGAGCTGCTGAGGAGGATCCCCTCTCTCTGATCTGTTGCACGCACCAAAGCAGACTCCTTCTCCCCAAGGGTCGGGCTAATGCCTTCTGAGAAATACAACCCATTTCATAGCTGTTCTATTCCTGCTATTCCAATTCCAATAGTTCAATGTCACTAATCCAATAGGAGCTTTGAGATATCAGTGGTCACAGCTATAATGCCAAGCAGCCGATCTCAAGGGTCCGCACACAAACAATAAGAAAGCCGCCCTGGTAAATGAAACACTGCTTGAAGAAACCAGGTCTCTCACTGACTTGTGTTTCTTCTAATCAAGAAGTACTGTTTAATGAACTGGGAATAGGAGCCAGCCAGAAAGTGAAAAGATACCAGACATCTTCATATCATGCACTTTCTGTTTTTTATGACACGGCATTATTAGTGCAAACTTTAGGATAAGCTTGCATTGGGCCCTTTTGCATAGACAATCAATAGAAGACAAACTGCTAGTATACAAGCTTTGATTTTACCTTCTTCCATACACTCAACATTTTATTTTATTTTTTCAGAATGTACAGCATGATCCTACTTTACCTATTAAAGCTTGTAAACCTTACAATTGCACTTGACATGAATACATAAAGTTGTGTTGTTACTGAGGAGAAAGACGTTAAAATAGACACATTGGAAGATATCAAAATGACACAAATGTTCTCAAACCAAGTTTTCAAAATGCTCTTCAAGAAATTACTGGCAACTGTGAGGGGCAATCACTGAGATTGGAATAACAGAAAACTGTAAAGAATATACTGTATAAATACTGTATATGATTATCTTTTTTAAGCAAATCTCTAAACTCTGGTAAACAAAAGCAAGATGAATAGCAATGTACAACACAGTGATCCTAAGATTCCGTCCCCTTTTCCATATGTATATCACACAGAGGGAATATTTGCAGCCCAAAGAAAGAAGAAGGCTGCTGTGTTCGTCTTACATGTCCTCCTCTTATACAACTCTGCATGTCCATAACGTCAGCCAACATTCTTCAACATTTTGAATACAGACATTTTGCAGATATTAAAAAAAAAAAAAAAGATGTTTTAAAGGTGCAGTGTGCAGCCCTAACCTACCCTGTGAACACAACCCGGCAGGGACATGCTGCAAGTAATCTAAAGATAAAATTAGTTTTAGAAATTTCTAAACAAAATCTTTGTGGTCATTAAATTTCACAATCTTTTATCCAAGATTGTGAATGCACTTTTCCTCCAGCATCATTCTGTTTTGTCCACTCCGCAGACATGCCAACCTGTACTCATGTTGCGTAGCAGGCATGCATTTCGACATCACAGTACGTCTGTTGCTTTAAATGTACGCAAAAAGCATCTGGTCCCACTGTTGGTTTCTGCGTTGGCTGTCTGCAGTCTGCAGTGGGAGCCCCTCCCTATCTCAAAGCAACAGTCTGGCTGCCTGCCAATCAATCTGTAGCGTGTGATTGGCCGAAAGTTAGCAGGAAGAGCAACCATCGGAGTGACGCTGCGAGAGATGAGCTGCCGTCTGCTGCAGCCAGGTCTGTCACTGACCGTTTTTAAGTCAGCAACTGCTTTATATCAGCGTGTGATGAACGTTAGTTTGAGAGGTTTGCTGCTGAACAAAACTCAAACAGCATGAGGCTGAGAAACGAGGAGTACATATCCCTTCTCACTTTGTATAAAGATGATATGTTTTAAAATAGAGCTTTACAGAGGCTGAGGTTTGTTTTTGTAAATGAGACTTGATTAGCAGACCTTTATGTGTTGTAATTATTCCCAATAAATAGAACTAATATTATTTGAATGTTTTAACTGTAATCTACTGTATAATATTTAATACTCTTAATACTTATACTTATGCTAATACTTACGTATTATTCCAATTACTATATGTTACATTAAAGACCAAAATGCAGTATTTCTAGAAATAGAATATCCCTGACACAATGTAATTACCTTTAGTGTCCTTTGGTACAAAAGCATTAATCACTCAGTTATTTATAAAGTGATGAGCTCTAAGAGAGAACAGGAGTTTGTTCATTCTCAGTTCCAAAGCACTAGGCTTTTCCCCTCTGTGTAAGGCTACATTGTGTTATTAGGCCAATATGATACTCGCTCATATAATTTATGAGTATATCAAATAAGTAAATCATTAAGTGAAAATCCATAATCCACATTATCCATAACTGAAACAAACCAATGTTTCATTTTTATTTAATTGTCAAGTATTAGAGTCTACTTGAAAATATAATTGTATGGGTTACTCCATAGTTGACGTGTTTGTTTCTAGAACCTGTTGTTATGATTGAGATTGGGAAGATGGCCGTTGGCAAAGCGAAGGGGTGTGACACAGATGTGGTACTCAAAACAATTTCCCCGGGTTGGCAGGTCTGACTCTGGGCTCAGTTTGTGAAGAGATCTACACAGTAGACAGTTTTAAAGCTGCTTATATTTGAATTCATGTTTCATGTTTGTGAAGTCAGTATTGTGCTAAAACAGATAAGACAAGGACAAACCAATGAGGCACTCCTGGGTAGGCTCTGCTTTACTAGTAGCTTCAGTAGTGGCCAAGACTCAAGTGACCTTAGAATTGCAGACTTTAATTTATCAATGCCTTGTAGACATACTGATGAAAAGAGGCACACAGATGTTTTGTGCTCCTGTGGAGCTTTATCTGATAGTGAATAAAAGCAAATCCATGTCTTGTACATGTGTATATATTGACTTATTGGAGAGCCCATGGATCCCTGGGCAGTAGAGCATTAAGCTTTATGTTAGAAGATTACCAAAAATGAACCAGGCCTCGATACCCAAGCCTGGAGGGGCTCAATGGTTATCTGGCCTTTTCTCATTAACTGGGAGATGAAAGTGGAAGCTTGTCTTCGGTCATGCGTCCCTTAGAGAAAACCTGGACTGGGACATTAATAAAGGGCCTAAGTCTGAAGGGAATCACTCTGGTGCTATCTCCCACCACTGAAAAAATGAGTCATTTCTCACACTGCTATTCACATAAGCTGTGGCTTCCACTTGTGTCTTTTTCATTTTCACATCGCAGCTCATACGAGCCTCTCAAACAAGTCTGCTGTCTCTTCAAACCAGACACAAGTTAAATCAAAAGCCCTTGAGACACAATACATTTTAGTTGAACAAGTATGACAGTAAGCTGCCTTCTGTTCCAACATTTTATAATTGTATATGTGTCCCAAAACAAAGTAAGCAGAGATATTTAGAGCAGTCAAACCATATACAACCCAGTATATTTTAATAGACGTTGGTATTATGTAACTTTTCTCTTTGCTTTATAATTTATGTTTATATTAAAATATCCACACGGTCATAAAAGACAAGGGTACGGTGGCCGATCTTTTACAAATGATTACATTTATTTCTTTGTATTCTGAATGAGCTTGGCTTCCAGGAATGGGATAAACTAAAAATAATTTTCTGACCCAAAAATAGCTAATCTTTTAGCATCACTGCTCAACCAATAGTTGACTCTACACAGCAAATTCAGTTAAATTGTTGGTGTTGGGCAAAAAGTGAGTCATTTAACTCATAGAGAGTGAATTTTGGGGTCAAAATGATTTAGTTATATTAAAGAGTTATATTATTTAATTTTAAGAGTTAAATCACTCTAAACAGTTTAACCATCATTTTATGTTATGTAAAGTTATTTATGTGAAATGTTTAGTGTTGAGGTCTTGACTGTAACAGACGTCTGAAGGCTAACAGGAGCAGGGTTAAAGCCTGAGGACCACACTGAACCTCTTTTTGGAAACAATGCAAATGTCCAAACCAGCCCATATCTACCACTTGTACAGCTTTGTGGTGAATATTTACTGTATGTTGTACTGTTATTTTTCTCTGTCTCTTTTTTTTCATTTACATTTTCATTTAGTCATTTAGCCGACGCTTTTATCCTAAGCGACTTACATTAAGCACATTTTATTTTGAAAGTGTATAATTATGTATGAACACCTAAAAGTGTTAATTTAGAACAACTCTTTAATAGTTAACAGACAACAATGTAGAAGGTTAAAGGTAAATAAGAGATATGAATAATTTAACAACAGGAGGTGTTCAAATTTAACTATATTAAGAGTCATTATTTACTCTCAATGTGACTTAGGCTACAACTCTCCAAAAAGATTATCATTAAGTCTAATTTGAGTGGTCACATAAATAAACACTGAAAAGGATTTGCTGTTTACACAGAAGGAAATGAACTTTCCTTTGAAAAAAGTCTGGATGAGGATCAACTGGACAACTGCTTTTGAGGACCTTCAAATTCTTCTGTCAATATTGAATATTGAGTTTAAAATAGTCTACAAAATAAAGTAAAATAATAGCTTCAGACATTCAATATCTTTAACAACATTTGGTCGCTGTCTTAACAAAAGCTTTTTGTCAAATATATCCTTTGGACTTGCTCCAGACTTACAAAGGGGTGGCATGTATGTATGATGATAGAGGAGCCCAGGATAACCTTCAAGTGGGTGTCATGTATTAACAATGTCTGCAGATCTTCTGGAGGGGCCCCAGGAGTGGGTCCAGCTTGTTTGTACATGACTTCCCTCTGTTGAGATGAGTTATGCATATTGATATCTGTACACTAACTGCAATCACTGTGAATAAGTCAGCCCTTTTGTTCACCAGCTTCATATTGTTGTGTTGTTCAGATGCGCTGATCAGCTAGGATTATTCTCTGTCCTCCAGAGAACATGTGTGAAGCAGGCTTTACTTTAAAGAGAAGAAGAAAACTATATATATATATAATGGATCATTTGACCAAATGGATCATCATGAGTTTAGAAGTTGGACTAACACAAAAAAATTGTATGCATCACTCATCCTAATAAAATAGCGTATACTTTTTTCTCAAGTCATCATTTTAACTGGCAGTTTATTCTTTCTTACACTATTATTGTTGAGAAAGCCGGTGTCATGCTAGCCCAAAGTGCATACCTGGCCACGATACAAGGATGAAACAAACTCAACCATGTAGGAACTCAGTTAAATGCTGGCAGAGGAAAACTCCCCAAAAACTGAGATGAATGTCTGGAATCACTTTACAAAAGAACATCTTATGAATTTTAACAGCTTTGCCATCCAATCTGGTCTAGTGAGAGAAAATAGAGAAAAACATAATGTTCTGCTTTAGTGGTTCGACAGAGATATAAAAAAAAAAATAGACTTACAGCCAATTGCTCTGTGAATTCAACCAATTAAGCCTCAAGAGACAATAAAACTTCCACACAGCATGACTGATCTGAACTGTATGTTTTTAGCCCATAGCTTTGCCTTTTTGGTTTATCAAGCACATTACTAATTGTCTCATTATTAAGACAGATAATGGATCATAATTACATTCAGAAGAGGCCAGTGAATCTAATATCAGTGAAGCCATGTGGTTAGAGATACACACAAAAAAGCCTACTGTGTATACCTACTTTCCCATTCCCCCTGTTAAATTTGTTCTGCAGATTGGCTGGTATAACTTATATTATCAACTACTGAAAAACCAATCTTCAAAAATAATGGAGCTTGGAATGAAAGATGGAAGCCAATAAGCCATGAACAGAAATGGATTTACTTCATGATTATAATTTGAAAAAGAAGCAGAGTTTGTGGTCAATGTAGAGTACAAATATACATTAGAAAAGCATCCGCTGAACAACTCAAAGAGCAGCAGCGGGTTGACACCAGAAATAATGTTTTTCTGGAGTTAAGAAAAGTTATACTGTAAGTTATACTGTACCAAATTTTAAATACAGTATAGGTCTCAGTGATTAAGAATGTTTAGTACAATACAACACTATATTCTTTAAACAATTAGGTCTAAGTTTTATTAACAATATTATTTATGTCACTCCACAAAATCAAACCAAACCTTTGCATTTTATAGGTGCCCATCGAGTTACTTTTATTTGAAATTAAATGAATGAGATACTCAGACTGTCCTATTATTGAATTCAAGTACTTTTTGTCAAGTGAAGTTTGAACCATAACACTGCTCTCGCAGATGATTATTACTTTACAATTTGAAATTTCCAAATAACTTTAAGTTGTTTTGTACAGAACTGAATACCTTTTGGGCATCTATTATAAAAAAATAAAATAACATATGCACTTTTGCAGCCCTAGTTTTTCGCCATTTCCAAAAGAAAACCCTTTAAAATAGCAACTCTATGCCAGATAGTGATGACAAAACTCAACATCAGCCAACAAACACATGGTATACAGGGTATTCTCACATGTTCAACTGAAGATAAGGTCAAATCACTTCCATTTGATCATCAGGCTTCAGTTTAATTTTTATTCCCTGGTGTGTAAATGTAAGCTTTTGCTCAAAATCCCTGTTTAATGGAGAAATGACAAAATAAGCAAAGCCCATCTTACCAAATGACAGTGATTTAGCTCTTAGAAAGGAGATTGTAGGGGAGCTTTTACTTGGGCAATTTGATGTAATATCTTCATCTAATAACATTTTCTTCAGTCGAAGTCCTTCCCGGTGTCTAACTGGGTTTTGAATGACTACCTTGTGAATTACCTGCGAGAGTCGTTACGCTAATGGCTTTTTAATCACCTCGAAAATCACTATATCCCTTACTGAAAGACGCCTGTTTTCACTCTTCCTGAAACTTCTCGCTTTGCTTTAATGATTCTTTGAGCGCGGGGTGTTACGGTTTGGGATTTTTGTTTGAGGCGAGGGAGGTTGATTGTTAATAGCTGCTTCCTTCACCAATATCCAATTTATTTAACTGTTCTCCTACATCATCTCAGACAAAAGGATGAGAAGCAACAGGAATAAAAAGCAAAGAGCAAGAAACAGAGACAGCTATTGCTTGCTTAATGTTGGTGGAGGTAATCTAAATTGATCCAAATCAATGAAAAGATGGCGTTAGACTTTTATAGGGAGCATCACTACACAGAATAACTAATAAGAAAATTAATCCTAGTGCTACGGCTCACATGCTTCTACTGTCTCATCCTGCTTTCCAACAATTTCCTCTTCTTACAAAACAAATATGATGCTCATTCACTTTTGTAATTGTGAATATAATGGAATAAGGCAAACAAAAACTGCACCAGTTGAAGTGTCAAATCTGGTTTGTATAACTTGTGTACATCTAAAAATGTAGCTTGCACACACTTGGCATTGTGAATGAGGGGCAGTTGAAACCGCTGACTATTTGCCAATTGTCTATAACCATTAAGTGATATCCTAATGCTTTGGGTAAAGGCCAGCAGCCTGAATACACAGTTTCACAAGAGCATGCTGAAAACATTTAACCACTTCAATGATATCCTTTATTACATTCTCAGAAGATAAAAGACTGCACTATTGGCAACAGCCGAAGGCGGCAAGGGATCGGAAATGCTCCTTAGACACACAAATATAGCAGCATTGGAATATCAGCCCAACAGAGGAGCTGGAATTGATGAGTGACAATCCAATTTAAAATGGGATTCAGGGACTAATTTGAAGATAATGAAAATGCACAATAAAAGAGACAGTATAAAAGAAAATTGAATGAAATGAGACCTTTTCCGGACAAGACAACTGTAGAACCACTAAAGGGAATCAACTGTGTGTAGTCTTGGTGTGGCATTTTAATAGGCACTTTGACAAATCGGGCTCCTACATCTATTGCTTTATGTCTGAGGTCAGTGTGAAAAAGCATTTTGTTTTTGGCCTATCGTTAAAATATTTAACATTTCAAAGGTGTCTTTTGCTTATTCTTTATCCTGCTCTTGCTCGACAGACATGTAGTGTGGGTGAGTAGAAGCAAACAATTAAATGCACTGTCCATTCATTTACAGGCCTATTAGTTTGGACAGTAATGAAGGACTAGGCATCAAGCTTTTTGTTTATTATAATGTTCAAAAGCCAGCTGCTTGGGCCTGAGTTCATTGTGATTTTACCAAACATATTAATATTAACTGTATTTTGCAATGTGAAAATAAGCTATCAATCAAGCATTATCGTGTTTGTAAAATGTGTATTTTTAAACAATATTCAAAGAAATAGTCCATATTTTAGGTAATTACTCTGATCTTTTCAGAATAAAATTGGAGGAAGTATGCAGTGTTTTATCATTACCATGTCACATTAACCTTTTAACTCATTGATATTTGCATAAACAGAAAATACTTACTAGTATAATCATTTTTTATTTTAGGGTCCATGGAGACAGTGTGGTTAGCAACAAGCAACTTAGCTTCACCCTGTCATCTAAGTTGCCTATATTGAATGAATGGATGAGATTGAATAGTTTTATGCTCCTGTTACCCCTGAGATTGCCCAGGGTGTACAGCACCTCAGGCCCATAGTAGATAAAAAATAAATGAATACATGAATTATTTATTTGAGATACTATATTTGTGTAAATATATTAAAATATCTTCCATATGTTGGCTGAATGACCTAATTTTTCCTCAGAGACCTGTCTTGTTTCTCTTTAATAACATTCCCTTTGATGTCCTCTGCTGGGTTCCTCTTGTCACACCATTCGCCTTTTCTCCGAGATAACTTTTACACTATAAAGGTAACCCACTGAATTTTAATGTCCTCTTCAAACCCTTGCCTTCCCACGATGCCAAGATGCGATCCATTGTTGTTGGCTTTTTATTCACTAAGTGAAAAGACAAACAAGTCGCTGGTTTCTTTTGATGTAACACATAAATAGACAGTAGAAGAATACTGTCACAGTAAACGATGGCATAACATTTATGAATTCATGGTTTATAGATTCAGAAGTTATTTCAGGGAAAAAGGTCAGAGTTGAGAAAGTTTTAAGCAAAAGGTAGATATTGCAGCTATTGTTCAATAGAGAAAAGGTGATATTTAACTGTAAGACACTGAACAGAGTCTAATTATAGACCTAACAATAACAAAGCTACAGGAGACAACTTCAATATGAACCTTATCTTCCAGTCACAATCCACCTGTGTCTGTTCCAAGCCCGAGGAATTGGATCAAGTGGATCAGGGGAGGAGCTGAAAGGTACCTACTGTCATGTCCCAAACTGTTGTGTTTATGTAATGTATTTAATTTACTGTGTTTTATTGTGACGAGTCTTTTCCCTGGTCTGTCTGTCAGATTTACTTCCTGTCTTGTCTTTTCCCTCCGTTGTGATTACCTGCTCCGACCTAATGTGTTCCACCTGTGCCTCATTGTGTTCCTTATAAGTTCTGTGTGTTTTCCCTTGTCCTGAGCTGGATTGCTGTTGAAGGCACTTCAAGTCCCTGAATCATAATCTTAGGTTTTGTTTAGAAACCTCAGGTCTGACGCCTCTTGTCTGAACTCTTTCACGTCAAGCCTCTGGATAGTAGAATCAGGTTTGTCTGAACCCTGATACCAGAACCCTGGAGTGGAACTTATGTTGTAATGACCACTTTTGTTTTTGAACGATTTAGTTTCGAGTGACATTGCTGGTGTTTTCTAATCCAGAGTTTTTGTGTTTGACCTTCACCTTGTTTTTTACTACACGTTTTGGATTTTGCCTTTTTGTGTTATTAAAACCTTTTTTGAACTGTCCGCCTTCGTGGGGTCTGCATTGTTAGTCCTTCGTCCTGTTCCGAGTTGTGCCTAATTCCGTGACACCTACTAACTTTTGAAAACTAAAGCATTGAAAGTATATCTTTTGAGGCGAGCAGCTGTGGGTGTCTCATCATGAAAACATACTTAACAAGCTTAAGATATCAAATTCTAAGTATAATATATCTTCCACTTAATGTTTACAGTTCTAAAGCTGGAGACTGTACCAGCTGTATTGAGAAAAAGGAGGGATACACCCTAAACAATTGCCCTTTTAATCACATGCAGGGCTAACACATAGGGACAGAGACAGAAACAACAGTTCACACTCACATTGATTTTTTTTTTTTTTTTTTTTTTGTGCAATTTAGATTAATATATATCTTTGGACAAATGGAGGCAGTTAAAATGTTGCTTAGGGACCCACAACATGCAAACTCCACAGAGAGGCCATTGTCAGCCAGTCTGGGTTACCATCCCACAACCTTCATGCTGTGAGGGAATGCTAACCACTCTCCAGCCCTGCATCCACAAAGACCAACATAAGTCAAAACGGTTGGAGCCAGTTTTGTTAAAACCAACCTTCACAAAACATTCACAAAAACATTTGAGGAACTGATTACCCAATCCACAATGTTAAGAACGGCAACACAATAATACAAATTCCTCCCAGCTGAACCCATCCATCTTCTACCGCTTATCCGGGGCCGGGTCGCGGGGGCAGCAGTCTAAGCAGAGACGCCCAGACTTCCCTCTCCCCAGACACTTCCTCTAGCTCTTCCGAGGGGATACCGAGGCATTCCCAGGCCAGCCGAGAGACATAGTCCCTCCAGCGTGTCCTAGGTCTTCACCGGGGTCTCCTCCCGGTGGGACATGCCCAGAACACCTTCCTAGGGAGGCGTCCAGGAGGCATCCGAAACAGATGCCCCGAGCCACCTCAGCCCACCTGGACCAAGAAACTCAAAGTAACAGAAATGTAATGTTAATGTAAAGGCAAAGCTTTTAACTCAACATTATCACAATCTTGAAAAAGTAAACAATGTATGACATAACTTCGAATGCTTTCAGCCACAACAAGTATTAACATGTGGGAGATTGAGAGGCTGTGGGTCAATGCCGTTGCTATGGAGAAAATAGCTCAGTGTTTTGGGGTCAAGTAAGGGTCAGTAATTGAAAAAAGACAGCTGTTATTACTCCTTAAAAGACATTTCCTCAACCTGTCAGGGTGATGTACTGCCTGGAAATTCCTAGTTATAGGTATTATAGATAAAGCTCTCTGAAAAATCTAAAAAATATGCTAATGTTAGATTTCAAAGGCTGTCACAAGTGAAGTGAATTGGTTCCTTTTTTTTCACAAAAGAGAGAAATGTGTTTACAAGTCTTTCCAGGCGGACAGGGAATGTCAAGTGACAGTGCGGTTAAATGGAACTATTTTCTTGAGATCATAAATTCCTCATATAACCATATAACGGTATAGTGAATAAAAAATTGGATAAATATCCAGCGACACTGGGGTAGTGAGAGAACCATTTCAGTATACCACCATAAAGCAATAGTAATGTTCTCTATGCACAAAACTGCACGAGTGGCTGAACTGTTTTTGACATTTGAAAATAGATTCTCAGCCCAATCTACACAAAGTGCCCCGTGGTCATTTTACAGCCGAATCAGAGCATTTGAAGAAAAGGCCTTATCTCTTCCTGCGATACCACCCATTGCCCTTAGAATTCATCTTAATATCTTTTCGTACAGATCATCACCTAATTACCAGTGACAAAGAGCAGCTGGAAGGTACATGTATTAGAGGAAGTAATGAGCCAATGGTAATGAGAACAGTGTGCAAGATATAGCCATTATGTAGATATGGAATTAGCTGTTAACCTAATGGCATCAATGTCACGGCCACAGTAGTTTTCTAAGTATCAGAAATAATTCAAATGAAGAGAGGGGAGTGTACGGTTTTGCTTCGCTCTAAAGTCAACAGTGGGCAACAAGCAAAGCATGGTGGGAAACTATACTGTAAATGTGTGACTAAGATACAGAGATACACCAACCAAACTATCTAAAACTATCAACAACTGGAACCAGATATACTTCAGTGGTTATAAATGTTGCTCAAGATGACGGAAAGTAAAAGGAGTTGAGATGGAAGGTTCATTACATATATTGCAAAAATGTTTCCTTTTTTTTATTGCTTGGGAGAACATTTGAGGGCTCCATAAAAGAAAATTTATTGCCAATGGCAGCACATTTTACTGTAAAGGAAACCATCACTGTATATTAAAAAGGCTCTCCTTGTGTTACCTGGAAGAACCAACAGAGAAATGAATGCCATCATTTCTAACAGCTGCATTTGGACACATACACTGCAGCAGCAAACAAACAAATGTGAGCAGCTTTATGTCTCCATGCTGACAGCCAGAGTGCACAGTGTGTGCACAGAAGAGTGAAAGCAAGGGCAGCCTGACTGAACGGGTTTATACATTTGTGAATTTATTGTAACAATGGGAAATCTCTCATAATTATGTGCCACGGGGAAATCACTAACGGCAACTGTTTAAATGAGAGTTGGGTTAAGTTGAAATGAGAGGTGGGTTATGTAGAGGGTAACACAATTTAGACATGTTGTAGCTTTAAGGAATTGTAAGCATATAAAGTAAACGTTAATATTTTCACATTTTGTCAAGGGAAAACTTTAATCCCATGTAAACGTTGTGGTTTTTCCGGATGAATCCTGGCTGTCACTGGCTATAATTCAATTGTTAGGGTTTTTTTTTTTAGTTCACTCAGTTTGTTTGACTCAGTGAATTATGAGTGTTAACATTCTGTAGCTCTGTCTTTCTGAATGGAATTGAACATCTTATTATAGTAGGTTCTCTTTTTTCTATTATTATGGAAAGCTGTTGCTAAAGCTAACCGTCTGACTGTTATACTTTTTCTCAGCTCTAGTCCATAGTGTGTTCAGTCGGCTTTACAGGCAGTGACGTCACAATGGATGAGTCGGTCTTATGTCCAACTTCTGTTTGTATATGTTTCAGTAGAAAAGGCTGTCTCAGAGTAAAAGCTAACTCCAGGCAAATGAGAAAATCAGATTGCACAAGACTTTTCTGCAGCATGGGAAACTGACTTCGGCAAACTTGTCCCATTTAAAAAAATATCTTTTATAGGATATCATGAAGTGCTTTGCGTGTAGCTGTTTCCAGTCTGAGAAGATCAAAGACAGGAGATCATTTTCAAATTAATTGTCTGTTGCACTTGATTTTTTTCAACTTCAAGTGTCCCAGAAAACTTATGCAAACCCTTTCAGAATCAACTTTTTATTACTGTCAAAATACTGCTTACACTGACAGCAAACAATAAGAATTTGTGATGTGGAGTTTTATACAAGGACATTGCAAAAAAGAAATGTCCCATGCAAATGCAAAATATGGAATAAAAAGAGACAGCACTAAAACTAACTATTTGTGTTTCAGCTTTTATTTTTGAAATCTTTATTACTGTAAAAGCTTTCAACAGTTTAAATGAAAAGTATGTGTTTTGCAGACACTGTGGACAAATGCATAAGACATTTTCAATCTTGTTTGTCTCTCTGTTGCTTTGTTATTTCTCTTTCTATAAAACTTTACTTTCATTGTTGTTTCTCTTCTCGCTGTTTCTCATAAAATTGAATTCTTCATCCCAAGTGATACAGCCTTCAACTGCTATCCACCTTATTGACCCCATCTCTGCTTCGCTTTTCATTTTTTATTCCCCTTTTTCAGCTGAAAGCCCATACCCTCCGGTCGGTTAAAGGTTTTCTTATATGCCCGGCTCAATCTTTATCTTTTCTTTAAGTTTCTAACCAGATATTTAGTCAAGTTTGCATTGTTAAACTGTGACGGAGCTACTGGGCGGCAGTAGCTCAGTGGGTAGAGCGGTCGTCCTTCAAACAGAAGGTAGGCGGTTCGATTTCCTCTCTCCCCACAGTTCATACTGTCGTTGTGTCCTTGGGTAAGACACTTAACCCACCTTGCCCCCAGTAGCTGTAACACTGGTAATTACATTAGAACAATGTAAGTCGCTTTGGATAAAAGCGTCAGCTAAATGAATAAATGTAAATGTAGGCCTAAAGTGTTCCCGCGGTGGCTAATCACGTGATTCGAGAGTTACATAACTTCTTTAATGTGCAATAAACGTTTTTTTTTTTTTGTCACTACAATATTGTATAACATAGTTGATTGAGCAATGTTAAAGGTGGACCACAGTTTTCTATTGATTTTGTATTTATGAAATATTAAACCACCGGGGGTAAGGACAATGGGGGGATAAAAGAGGCCTTGAGTCTACAGTGGAGATAACATGGGCTTGCTGTGTGCTGTTTGACCACATTAAAGGTGCGGTGAGTTTTTGTTAAACTCAAATTTTTTCTTCTTTTTTTGATTATTCTAAATACATTTGGACTTTTCTTGGTATACTCACTGTAAATTTTCAGATTACACCTGAGTTTTTGAGAAGAGCCCCATGACATAAACCTGTATTATCCACAGTACCTGTCTTTTTATCCCTTGAATATTGATATAATAATATTGAATAAGACCATCTAGCTCCAATCTTGCCATTTTTAAATTACACGCTACACTTTTCAATGACTACAGATCTTGCAAACCTGACACAAAAGGGTGTGTGGTGAAAATAGGGGAAGAAGAAGCCTGTTGAGATAAAGAGTAGGACTGACAGAATATGTCACACTCATTTTGTTCTATAACTGCTACATTTGACTGTGATTTTATCACAGCCACTGAGACCTCTCCACTACCTTCCTTCTGAGCACATCTGCATTAAGATTCTGTCCGGGTAAACTTCAGACTCATCTGCAGATGTACTTTAGTTTGCCTGTGATAAGGCAGCCAGAAGGGGATCGATACTTGACAAATCAATGTGATCAATAATCAGGGGGATTAGACAAATAGTGCGGTAGAACGTTCTGGGAAGTGTGCTCTGCTTAGAGAGTCACAGACACTAACCACTTAACAGACACCACATTACAACCGGGCAGTTTAACTGAAGTACTGCCCGTGTCCGAGCATACACACTATAGCATTTAACTATCTTTTCCTTCTAACTTTTTAAATAACACCAGAAACCCAAACAGCCCGTCAATAAGTTAGCTAAGGTCAGCCTAGCATAAAATCTACATACACTATTCGCTCTAACTTCTGCCTGAATTTGTCTTGTAGTTGTTTGTTTCCGTATCTATAATGGTGGATTCTAAGTTAGTCTTGGGTTTAGAGTCAGTTCAACTATAGTCCTGGATTAGTCATTGGTATTATACTAATGTCTGCAGTTTTGCTAGGGTTTAGTTGTTGATCTGTTGTTGTTAGTCTTTTAGGGGTTTTTGAAATGTATTCTTTGTTGTCCTTGACACGGTCCTAGGCCCTGTACTATGAAGCTAGCAGAACCTACCTAGGTCAGAAAAAAAACGTAACAATCCTGACCTGGATCAGTGGCATCACAAACAATCCGAGGATTCTCTGGAGAGCTGTCAGTACGTTCAATTAAAACAGGAAGAGCATTGAACAATCAATCACATTGACAGAAAAGATTTATCATAAACTAGAGACTAACATCTGACTTTTCTAAACTAATGCTAAATGAACAGCACCATCGACTGAATGAACTGCCCATGCACCAATAAACTAACCCCCCTAATCCAGGGATGTTGGTTAGGTCATAGTCTTAGTCCAAACTTTAACCCAGGTCTAGTTGTGGTTTGGTCTTGGTATTAGTATGAATATTATGCTTCAGACTGCAAACACATTGACTGTAACTTCAGTGACAGATATTTATTTCTATCACATTAACTTTTAATCCGTGTTTTATGCCACATTATCGCTTCCCTCTGTGAATAATAGCTTCTCAGATCCTTCTACATGTCAAAAATTACAAGTCCACCTCCACTTTATTTAAAGCCGCATTAAAGTCTGTCTCGATAAATTGGCCGATGACAGTTCGGTAAACTCTCTCCAGTCATCTTTTGTTGCTTCTCACCTGCAGATCTGATGGTTATTAATAACGGGCTGAGGCACTGCATTGCTCATTAGCTCTCAGGTGGAGCTGCCTCTGCTGTTGTACGAGCCTGCAGGCAGAAGTGATGTGTATCATTACCTGCATTGTCTGCGCTGGAGCTCCACAAATTCCATCATCCACGCTTTATGTGTCGGTTACACTTAAAAAGGATCTGTGCTCTCCACTCATTTTGCCTTGTAACCCCACTAAGCCTTTAAAATAAGCCACAGCGTCGTTACGAAGTGTGATTATCCTTCAGCCCCAGGGTACACATTTTTATTCCAATTAATGCTTTTGTGTAAAAAGTAGTTTTCAGGGTGCGGTTTTAATTCCAGGTGTGCCCCCCCAAAAATACTTTGAAATGAGTTTTTGGTGGAATAAATCCAGATATGAATACTGCTGTGTAAATAAATTAACACTTGCTCTGGGCAGGCTCACTGAATCCTTTTTTTGGAAGGGCGTGCTGTTTTTGCAGGACAAAATGAACAGACAAAAACTGAAATAATGACTGTATGAAGATTTAAAGAAAGTACGTCTGTCTGGGAACTAAAGCAGTGCAAGTTTTGAAGAGATTTTACAAAGTGAATGTAGTTATGAGATTTTGTTGAAGTCATAAATCTGTTGTGGGTCATAGCTTCTCACAATAACGCATCTTACATAAACAGAATGTGTTAATTATCTCAAAATGGAGGAGAGCCATAATGAATGAAAAAGACTGAACTGAGTTGTTTTCTAAAGAAACAGAACTGGCGCAGACCAGTTTCTTGGTACACAGCGTCTCCAACTGTCTTCACACGGATGGGTCACTGGTTTACTACTTATTGGAAGTTAAAGACTGTCCTCTAGTGCCATCAAATAAGAATTGCTATTCTTGAATATGTAAGAATAAGGCTGGGCTCCACAACAAGCACTAAGTATCATGTTTGTTGCAAATAATATAAGATATTGTAATGATATACAGAGAAGAATGGGTTAATCTGAATACAGTCAGTTGTCTTTGATTTCTTTCTCAACCTTAATCAAGTATGGTTATCACCCAAACATAACCATCATATTTCTGAAACAGAGTTGAACAAAAAAATAGAGGCTAAAAATGGATGTTGCTTTTCTTCTAACCAATACTCAAAGTGTTTGTTGGCATTGTGTGTCTGTAAGTGGTGCTGCGTCTGACTACATCTCAGGTCAAAGTACACATTCACCTCTGTCATTTTAAGAAATGCTTAAAAGATGGCGCAGTCACTTACATATAATCTAGATGTGACATGAAGTTGAGCACTTTATGTATAAAAAACAGAAATCTATCAAACTTATTGGATCACAGTTGATGCCAAAGATGGACACCCCTAACTCCTTCAAAGTATGCACATGTAATATGAAAAATGTCAGCTTTTATGAGCTTTCTGTTGTGCCAGATCTGTGACAAATGAAATCAATTGGAGAAACTGTGGATAATTGTTTTAGATGAATGCCACACTGAGACTTTTAGATGAGTGCCACACATTTTTTTCATGTGCTGTTATTGTACTTGGCCTCTTCTTTTGAATTCTCTGGTGACTTTTATTGATACAGGTCTAAAACATTTAATCCATTAAAGGACATAGTTATGTCCAGAAGATGAAGTATTTATTGTAGAACGGCTTGCAGACATACTATAGAACTATAGAAGACTGGATTTTTGTATATTATAGCTCCTGGTGTAGTTTATTGATCATGTATTCATTGTGTTTGAAAGACTAAAACAAAGACAATGACTCTTCCTGTCATGAGCCTATAAACAGCATCAGGTGTTATCCTTTTATTTTTTTTTGTCTCTTGTACCCAACCCTTCTTTACTTCTCCCCGTCTGTAAGGTACTGGGTGAATAAGCTCAATGCCCGACACCTCGTCACCTTCAAAAAAGCTCCACACCGCCCCACACTCTTTTAATTCCTCGCCCAGTATGTCGAGGTTGTGGTCCAATACTCGTTAAAAATGACACAACTATTTGTCTTAATCATACATTTAATTTGACTTTGACCATTTTGACCTCTGTGTCTACAACTATTACACTGTATCCGATCAGTTATTTTTGCTGACAGATGATTCAGGGTAATCTGTGATTGATCTTGGACTTGACAGAGGATTGAGTGGGTGTAAATCTGGATTTATCTTACTCCAATCAGGCATAAACGGGGAATAACTACAATTGAATCAGTAATAATGGGAAATTAAGATGGTATTGACTCTACATTGACCCAGGAGCGTAATCTTGGTTCAATAAGGACTGAATCAGGATTGACTTACAGACACCATTTGTTTATATTTGCTGTATTTTATTGCAGTTTACAGGAAATGGTTAACGAGAAAGGAGCATCCTCAAATCTGTGATGTTGGAGAGGTTTCTTGGACGAGGACGCTTGGCCGGGCCCTGCTGGGTCTGGTTGTTGTGTTCTTGATCCAGTCGACGCTTTTGCTGCTGGGTCTGGCTCTTGTCATAACGTTGAACATGGCAACGAGGGCACTTGGCTTGACGCTGCTGTGGATAGACCTCCTGAGCCTGGTTGTAAAGACGAGGACGCTTTTGACTGGTTTGTCGTTGGTTGTGGTTTTGTTGTGGTCTGGAGGTGTCTCTGAGAACTTTCTTGACGACTTGTTGAATGTTGTTGAGGAAGAGCTCATTCCCGTATCGTGTGAAATGAACACCATCAGGAACAAAGACTTTGCCATTGAAGAATCTAATGTTTGGGTGCTCAACAATGTCCACACGGAGACACTGAAGCACTTTCCTCATTCTCATGTTGACCAGCTTGCGGTCCTTGTTGATGCTGGGGGCTGGCCCGTACCTCCAGCTCTGTCGCTCATGGAGGCAGGAGAAGATTATCTTCATTTGGGGAAACTCCCGCTGCAGTCTCCTCAGGTCTCTATCCATCTGGGACACCAACTCAGTGGCGTCTACCAGTCCCAGGTCATTACCTCCAGCGTGGAGCACCAGGATGTCTGGTGGACTCTGGGAGGAGAGTTCCTGATAAAACCGAGGCAGGACACCGCCCCAACCCATGCCACCCTTTCCAAACCATGAGACTTGGGCATCAAGACCAAAGTTGTCTCCGTATTTCTTGCGAGCAACAGGTTCAGCCCGACGTATCTGGCTGGCTCCAATAATCCAGATCTTGGCTGGACTCTGCTGTTCCAGTGACCCTGAAGCAGCTTGGCTTTGACGGCTGTTAAGGACACATCAGTCAGTTAATAAAGTTACAAAACAGATTGTAACAGATAGAATAAGCAGAATTGCTACTGTCTTTTGACATCTGCCTGAATACGTACCTTTATTGTTTTTGTTGCTTTGTGCAAGACTCTGGTGGTTGGACCTTTTCTTTTTTGGAACATTTGTAACTCCAAAGTCCTGAACACAATAAAATAAATGACTTATAATACTGTCAATAAATTATAACATTTTTGATCATAACGGTAACAATGTATGTATGTGGGAAATTACAGTATTGTACTGTGTTGTACTACACATACACATGTGTGTGTATTACAGTATGTAATACACACACAATAAACTGCACTCTTTAAAGCATATTATAATTATAACCTGCAGAATAAATGTTTAATTAGACATTGTTACATTTTTGTTCGTGACTCAAATTTTGAGCATAAAAAGTAAATAATTTAAATTTCATATAAAAAGAGAATTTAACTTTATAATTATCATAAACAAACAAAAATCGTAAATGGGCTGAAATAAAAATGTAAAACACAAATCAAGCCTGAAGAAAAACATTTGCACAGAAACACTGGCTGGTTTTTCTTACCCTTTTGACAGAATTGACCCAATCCTGTGGTTTTTCAGTTGTGGCACTGAAGAAAACCTGTTGTCCGTTGCTCATGGCTGCGGTTGTTTGCTCGACTTGTAGATCGTGTTTCTGAAGTGTTTTATAATGTTACTGCTGCAAAGCTGAACTAACTCTGAAGACCTTGTGTTCAAAATGACTTCTATATTCTACATCATCACATTCTTTGGAACTGCTCAGGTCGTCATGGCGATTGGGCCAAAAGGGAGATGGCAGATTGTAATGTGTGTATCATTTGCAACATGAGCTAAATGACATAAAGGAATTATACTACAGTAAATATAGACACATAGAGATGGAAAGTCTTGATTGTAAAATGTTGTAGTTTTAAATAAGTGTAGTTATATTTTGCCACCACAGTGTGTCGCCATTGCACTGTACTAGTTTATTTATAAACGCCTCTTATTATTACTGTTTGTAACAGAAATGTTCAGAAAAAGAAATACATATGAGTTGTTGATGTATTTGTGTTGATTATTATTATAAAAATATATATATATACTGTTTGCTGGTTCTGAAATGGTTCTGGTTTCATGTGTGTTATGTACTTTAAGAAATATATCTGTTTTAAGCCCAAACAATAATATTCTGTCAGAAATCATAATTATATTTAATTCCTATTTGTTATTGAGTGTTAAGCTTCTTGGTGTTGGGCAGGTAGTTTACAGGTCTCTTCTGGACAATGACTTTCTATGACCCAAAATATTGTTAAATCCGCACAATATTTCAAACGTTCATTACAGTAAACATATTAAATACTGTGTGACCTGCAGTTAATTAATCATAATAATATTCTATTTGCAAGGCATTCTCACATTTCATGTCAAAATATTTGGTCGATTAGACTGAATACGGAGTTGAAAGCTATACTGTCATTGGATAATGCACATGCTACTGAAGTGTGCTCTATTATTTCCTCTATTTCCTTTTAATGGCAGATATTATAAAATGGGATTGAGCAGAGGTCTCCTTGATGTATGACATAAAAAAACTTGCTTCTTTCTCACAAATTCTGATGCATCCTGCACTTTCTGTTTCCACGGTAACAGCAGACACCGAACGTAGAGCGGTGTATGAACGAGCAGAAAGTGACGTGTTGAGACAGAAACAAGAGGAAGAAGAAGAGACGGCAGAGGAGGAAACACATTCCTGTCAGACGGATCAATGTGCCAAAGAGGAAGCTGTCGAATATACTCTGCATTTGTTTTTTTCAGACACAAAGGCACATTTGGGGAGTAAATATGTGTCAGATGGGAGAAAGTACTTTCCACTCACTGTTACCACGCTGGGTCTTTGTGGAGCCTAATAGCACACACATAATTATGAAAACAATGCTCCAATCAGAATCTAATCTCTCCATGTTCTTTCATTAAGAGGCAGTAAACATTACAAGTGCCCAGAGTCAAATGTATCTGTAATGTCTATGCTACCCACTAACATCTGCAATAAAAATACAAAAACATCTGTTTACATGTGCTGTTGTAATTTTTGTATTATTGTTAAAGGATTGCAGACAGCTATTGTGCCTTTAGAAGTAAGACCAATTTGGAAGATGTAAAAAATGGCAAAATAATTCCCTAACAAACAAATGAAGAAGAAATTCCCTATAAATAACCATCTGGCATAATATTTACAATAATACCTTTGTCTACGTTTGCTTTGTCTATATAGATGTTAATCCAGTTCTCGTCAACAGGGTCATTTCTACGACCAGACTTTATTCTGGTCATATACTGTTAAATGACATAACCTTGTGCAGCTGTAGCATGTGTCTCACTCACTCTATCCCCCACATTGTACACACAAGGCCTGGCAGATTCAATTTGCACAGTTATCATGTAACATGCCGGGGTTCCGTCTTCCCAGGGCAAAACTTTATACAGTACAAGCAACACTATGTACGGTATATGCATCTGCTGGGGCTATTTATTTTGACAGATGGGCTTTAGATATAGGCCTGATATTGGTTCTTCAATTCCAAATGTAGCATGTGGACAAAGCTTAGGCTAATGTGTTTGAGTAGTTGTTTGTTAGAAGTTGAGTGAGTATATATAGTATATATAGAGAGAAATTTTGACAATATTTGTAGATACAACACAATGATGTAGAAATGGTGCATTAAAAAATGGGGTCATGTTTTATTCATACTGCATATTTCCAGAGCATCATAAAGGAAAAGGCAATAGTCAATAAATTATAAATGACATGTTATGTAAGTATTCATCCTGGCAAAGAACAACAGGCCCAGACCGAGTGAGATTTAAGATTAGTTGAAACAAATTGCAATAAAAACCAAGAAACTCTTAAATTCTTTCTAAAGAAGGAATGAGAAGGAAAAGGAGCAATGCTGTGGGGTTGGGGGAGGGGCTTCATCCAACATGCATGAAACAGAGGGATTATACTGCGCTTTTCGGTGTCGTTACATCAGAGCGTTCACGGGAGATTTGATCTTATCAAACACTACAATGACAGGAACGGGATGATATACAAAGACAGGGACAGATTTAGTTCAAATAAAGAACACCTTTAGGAAGCAAAAATATCCTCCACGTTTGTTTCTGAGGCTAAAGGAGTCTGGGAACACTGTGACACACTTTGTACACATAAAATACAAATACACGCTGCAACTCACGAATCAATGTTAAACTTCTCCACAGACTAAAGGTGACAGCTGGATTTCTACAATCATTTCATTTCAACATTCACGGCCATTATCCGTGGCTAGAACATATTAATATAATACACTGAAAACATATACTTGGGGTTGCGACCACACAAAAACATTCATGCTAAAACATTGTTCTCACATGAAAACAAATTTCAACTTTGATGTTTCAACCACTTTACCCATACATTTATTTTCTTATGCTTATCTTTTATAGGTTGCCTATATCCCAGCTGCTATGGGCTCAAGGGCTAACACAGACATGCACTGACAAACACTTTCATTCACTGTGGGAGATTTAGATTAACAATAGCACCTATTCACCCAAGTATTTGACATGAACATTAAACCAGTATGTTCTGATGAGGCTGACACCTATAATGCATGATTCAGAATTAGAGCAACTGGTTGTATGAAATCAGAGAAGATACGGCTCCACTGGACTCTAGAGCAGTGGAGACTTGTTCTCTGGAGTGACCAATCACCCTTCTCTGTCTGACAAGCTGATGGACGAGTCTGAGTTTAGCGGGTACACGGAGAACAGTACTTGTCTGACTGATTATGGTGTGGGGTTGTTTTTCGGGAGTTGGGCTCGGCCCCTGAGTTCCAGTGAATGGAACTGTCAATGCTTCAGCATACCAAGACATTTTAGACAATTTCATGCTCCCAACTTTGTGGGAACAGTTTGGAGATGGTCCCTTCCTGTTCCAACATGACTGCGCACCACTGTACAAAGCAAGGGCCATAAAGACATGTATGATGTTTGGTGTGGAAGAACTTGACTGGCCTGCCAGAGTCCTGACCTCCACCCGATAGAACACCTTTGGGATGAATTTGAGCGGAGACTGCGAGCCAGGCCTTCTCGTCAAACATCAGTGTCTGACCTCACAAATTCACTTCTGGAAGAATGGTCAAACATTCCCATAAACACACTCCTAAACCTTGTGGAAAGCCTTCCTAGAAGAGTAGAAGCTGTTAGAGTTGCAAAGGGTGGGCTGGCATTATATTAAATGATTTAAAAATGGGATGTCCCTCACGTTCATGTGCATGTGAAGGAGACTAGCAAATACTTTTGGCAATATAGTGTACTTTCCAGACCAGAACTTAGTGTGACCTTTTAAAGATTTCCTTAATAACTGTTTGGCTGCTTAGCTGCAGCTAACTTCCTCTGATCACTTCTCTAAAGTCATTAGGTCATATACAGTTTATGGTTTGACTGTTGGTGACAACAACAAATAGGTTAGGGCCTCCCTTATCTGACTACTTCAGAAAGGGGGATGGACAACTGACGACGACAGCCCACCCACTGGCAGTGAAGAAATGACGCACAGCGACTGATGAAGAGGGCCACCTGATAAACTGTGCTATTGTTGAGTAACTTGATTACAGGAGTAAACTGTATGACGTCCATAGCCATGTAAACCTTACATGTGATCTGCTATTAAACTTCATTGGCCTTAAGCTACTGAATCATAGTGGTCTTTCAACCATTGCTTCCAACCTGAACCTAGGTAGTAGGATGGAAATGTGTTTTATAGCCAACCCTAAAAAAATGTATCATTAGTGTGTACACACAGCGGAAATGACGTCATGTTTCACACCTGAACCTCTGGACATCTTTATTTACAGGATATGATTAAACCCTAACAAGCAAGTAATTGCCTCTTAGTGGATATTTACATTAGCACTGACTCAGAGACTTCTATCGTTCATTGAAATATTACTGTATTGTAAAAGCTTTTGGAGATAAATGTAGTGGTTCCTCCAATCACTGTGATTGAATGTACAGTACAGTGGGCTGCTCAGAGCCATGGCCCCTCCCCCTCCAGCGCAAGAGCCGCCGTTTGGGCTCCCTCTCCGGGTAAAGATGGCGTCACCACCGCGGACAGCTCCCGCCAGACTCCCGCTCTGAGCCGCAGTTCTGGACGATGTGAACCGGACCCTCGACCCCCAGAAACCAAGACTGTGCGCGTGTCAGGGCGTGTGCGCGTTACCGAGCGGGCCTTTCCCCTCCTCATCCCCCCCGTTTCTTTCTCCGCAGAATGGAACCGTGTTCAGGACATGCACCTCGTTAAAACCGCGTCGTTGGCTTCTTGCTTTCCCTTTCGTCTTGACGCCTGTAGTTCGTGTGTTGTGGCCTGACAGGATGCTCCCACTGCTCCTGGTTTTTCTGTTCTCGGCGGTGTTCAGTCACGGATTGGCCCTCAACTCCCATTTCAGCCCAGGTAAGAGCGCATCCTCTGTGTTTTCTCCTTTAAAATCCTCTACATCCCATCAGCACTAACATCTTCTGCTCTGTACTAAGCGTGTAGTTGGTTAGATAAGTAGATTGGGGGTGACATAACCACCACTACATCTATGTTAATCAGACAATTTAATAGCTATCATTTAATATTAAGACGTGATTTTAAACCTCGTCATTGGCCTTCTAATATAGATATAATACTCTATAGCTACAGCCAATTTAAACAGGTGTCAAAGTGGCTTATTACAAATGTGTATTTTTGCATTCACATGATTTAAGTCAAATTAAACCTCATACTAAAAAAGACAAAAACCCCTCTAGACCCAGAACTAAACCCAAACCTGGCAATAAAGCAGCAGTGTTATGTTTATCATAAACCGCTGACTTCACTAAAACCGCAGGTCTCTTGGCGATTGGACTAAACCCTGGACTAAACCAGGACTAAAAACCCAGCAACAAGCCTGTTAAAATATCAGTTTTATTTTTTCATTCATTTTAAAGACTATACTTGATCTCTGAGTTGTGTGGAGGTAAAGCTGTTGGTCACATCAGGTTGGGACAAAATCTTTCACTGAAAAATCATATAGTAATCTTACAATCACTATAATCAGTATTTGATGCAACCCAATCAGCTACAGGCCTGTCGTTTCTATAGCAACCAAAAAGAGTCTTTTGCAGAATCTGCTGCATTTTTCTTGTTTCTTCAAAGGTGTGTTGAAGGCTGTGTTTTGTAAAATAGTTTTAAAACCATTGGTTATTGTGTACACTGACCTTGGATGTTCAGGCTGTCTCTATAGGTTACATAGTGAGGTAGATAAGTAACACAATGGGACTCCAAGAGGGGACATGGAGGCAAATTAGAGAAGCCATGTTCTCATTGGAATAGGCCTTGCTACAAGTGGGCAATCTGACTAATTAGATCTGACTTGTCTTTGATTGAGGGACTTAAAAGCAGAACCTGGCAAATGTCAAAAATATACATAAACCTATAGCTTTTAACCTCAAGAACGCACAAGTAGTTTATTAATTAGAAGAATAGGAGCTGTTATATTGCACTTTACTTCATACAAAAGCTACTCATGGCTTTTGGTTTGTTTGTGTTTCGGTGTTCCTCTAAAGCCTCCCTGCTTCTGTCTTAAGGCTTTAATAAATTAAAATAGGTCTGTGCAGCCTCTGTCCCCAGGTCCACTGAAGCAGAAAGCCCTCCAGTGCACAGTTTAGAACTGTTTGTACCACAACAGCACTCAGCGTATACACCGTGACCCTTCTATCACCGGCTGTTGGCTGTGTTTGATGTAAAATTAGTTTGGATTTCTGTGTTCACCATGCTGATTGCTCTATACCGTACACTCAAAAGCCAACTTAGGTGTAAAAACATTTTGGGAAAAATTCAGATTTTACCGTCTCCACAAACCCCATCCGATGTATAACAAAATAAAACAAATTGTGTTTCTGACAAACCAGCATGTTTTCTTTAGAGTGCTGTTAACAGAGCGTTAGCACCCACTCCTTACAGCAAGACGGTTGTAGGAGCTGTTCCTACACTGACCAATCTGGAGACAACATGTCTGCTCTGTGCTACCTTTCTAAGCTTCCTCCCACTGTACAAAGACATTATGTTTAAATTGACAAGGCGAATATACAAACATTAGGCTTTGATGTAAAGCGCTTGAGAAATAGAAGAGTAGTGCTTTGTGATAGTGGACATCAGAGAAGTCCTGAATGTGTCTTGCCTTGTCTTGAGACATGCCCAAGCTGATACTTAGTGAGGTAAGTGAAAGCTGACATGCAGCTCAGATAAAGCATTACAGCTGGACGCAGGTTGTCCAGCTGTAATATTATTGTATTATTTCTACAGCAGTAGGAATTGTTAATGTAGACTTTCGCAAAAGATTGACAAGTACCTCGTATGTACAAGAAGTTCTCATAAAATGTTTTATGGAGTTAAAAAAATTCTGTTTAATTTAGGTGCTGGTTTTTACATGTATAGTCTGATATGTATCAAATTTTGTATGACTAATAAAGCCTTGCTATCTTATAGCATCCATTGTTTAAACATTGGTATATTTACTTAAATATTTAGCCTTGCTATCTTATAGCATCCATTGTTTAAACATTGGCATATTTACTTAAATATTGTTATCTCAGTACCATTTCTTACAGTTTAACAATTATGTAAAGACACTGAAATTGTAAAAGGGCCTATCAATAACTGTTGGAAATACTCAAAGATACATTTGAGTTTGGTAGAAAGGGTTGAGGGGAAGCTTTACAGAGCTCAGACCTCATGCTGTTGAAGTGAGTTATATTTGCAGATTGGACCAGATGAAAGGCTGTCTTTGAACCTCTGTCTACTGTCAGACTGTTCACAACCTCATAGAGTGTCTCAAGTAAAGATGCATCTAAAGGCTAAAAGCTTTATGTCTGTGTGAGGGTGCTTCTTAAACAGTAAAAGGCCCCTGATTGCATTACAGTTTCAGATGGAGGAGACAGACCATCTCTGTCTGTGTGGTTCAGGTGCTTTAGTCCAACAAACATGAATAAAAGAAACCAAATAACACCGTTTTAACATCAGACATCAATCTAATCCAATTTTCATCTGTCCAATCAGAGCAGACTGGGCTTTGAGGGAGGGGCTTAGACACAGACACTAAAACAAACACTTTTGGATTCCTTATTATTTCATGTAGAATCTTTATTTTTATAAATAAAACATGATCAGAATAGGACCTTAAAGTGTTAGACCAGGAATAAAACTACTTGTAGCAAAGTCGCTAGAATAGAAACTCCCCTAAACACTGTGTGATGTGAAATGTATTGTTCAGATTGCCTATTACATATAAGTGCACACTGCACTATATACTCTGTATTTTTAGCTAATGGTTCACAGGCATTTATTGATGTGCACTTCAAATGTCCATTTGTGATGCCATGACATCGTAATGGGACTATGACCTTGTGTTGTGTTAATGTTCTACACAAACACCGCCGGCCTACTGCACACATGATTTCCAGAAACAGGATGCAAATAAATGAAAATGAAAATAGGTTATTCTTTGTAAAGATGAGTATTATTTAGGAGTAGGGCTGGTCAAAACACTGAAAACATTAAATGTTGTAATTGCACTATCAACATTTACAATATACATATTGCTAAGACAGGTAGAAATCCCAAAATATTATGGTATTGTAAGCATCAGGGAATTTTGTTTTTTTATGTCAATATTTTTAGAGATGAAGTGAAACACAAAGTACCCAGCAAATGGAGAAATGCTTTGTTGGCCGTGTTTTATTCAGTACAATGGTGTATTTGGTGAGTTGTAGATTTCAAAGCAATGTCTCCATTCACTTAGTGTTTGTCACTTTGTACAAAAGCCACTTCTGAGGTAAAAAGTAAAGAAAATCATCCCGTAATGTTACATACTGAACCCAAATTACACCAAATGAATATTTAATGGATAGATGTTGGTTTAAGCTTTATGAACCCACAGGCAGAGACTGGATTTACTCTGGAGACACACAATGTCATCTGCTGTCGACAGAAACTGTAGGAAATGTCTGATAAAACAGTACAAACCTGAGATCAGCCAATCAATGAAGACACTAATCCACTACACGCCTGACAATGCATTATGGGCCAATGTCTTTATTTTCCTTGAGGACAACTTAAAACACAATGTAGTTTTAGTTTTTATAATACAGTGAAAACTAAGAAGAAGCAGATGTTAAAATCTAAACATATAGATCATTTTAAGAACACAGAAATCCATGTTCAAACTTTCTCATCCCAGAGATATTATGGGGTGTGAGATTACCAGGCTTTGAGGAAGATATTTTAAAATATGTAAATAAATGCAGGTTTTATTGGGCTCTTTGGAAATATTATTTTACAAACTGAATATTTAAAGAGAGTTACAGCTTCATGAGTGCGGCTGTTTGTTTTCTTAACTGCAGAGTAAATGGATTTATATATATATATTGTATCTTATTAATAAACCCAGCCCATCTCTTGCTGATTACACAGTATTTCTTGAGGTATAGAACTCATTTAGATGCCATTTCCTGTTTTAAAGCCGAGCTGATGCATAATGTTCCAGACATGAATCCATTCTACATGCAGACACTCGCTCAGTGGAAGCAGGCAGCAGCCTCGTGCTATACCGTCTCCATGGCAACCGCGCTTGGAAAACGGTGCACAACAGGCGCATTTAGGCTGGGGGTAAAATCATGCATAATAACGGATATATAGAGTTCAGCACAGCCTGGAGCTTCATTAAGCCAGTTTGAAGTGGCCTCGTGAGCGTTGAGACGGGTCCCTAATGTTGTAATTTGAGAGAAAAATCAAAAGCCTCCATATTTCTATGTATGTACAGAAGAAGTGTTAATAGGAATATTTATAAATCCACAAGTGCCTCTGCAGTGAATAAGTAAATGTAGATGATAGCTCCAAGCTTTAATTATATGCCTATATCTTATCTTCACATCTAAAAGTAAACTCTCACTTGTACTGGTCTCTGCATCAGGTTGAGACAAACAAAATTTTTCTTTGGACTATTAATATTATCCACATGTCTCTTTGCCGTTTAGTGCTGACATCTTCAGATCCATGGGGTCCACAACAAGCCCATGGCCCAGTTCAGAGCACTTCTTATTTCCAAGCGCCATTAGGCCTTGAGTCAAATGTGTAAAATGGGCTTTGGTCTGCTTAGTGCGTGTCTAGAGAGCAGAAACCACCTATGAAATCAGAGCTGTTTTTGGAGCTGTTTTTAAAAACTATTGACCAATAGGCTCTATAACAGTAGAACTACCTAAAGTCAACACATTGGAATTAAAAACTCATTATGTCACTGTGCCATGAAGCTTTAAAACTAAAGGCCACAGCGGCTCAAGTCTACATTTTAGAGCTTATTTAAAACCACAGCAAAAGTGCATTTTAGATTACTATTTTAAAAACTCAGTCTATGTCAACAATAATAACTTGTCAAGCATTTCAAGCGTAACTTGAAAGTTAAAAACTAAAATCTTCACATAAGGCAAATAAGTATGCTTTAAATTTTCCATGCTACTCTGAAATGTTTGACTATGGTTTATCTTGTAGGTGCTAAATTATGAATAGTGTTGCTTTGACAGCTGGTTTTCAGTTTTTCTTTCATCTTTTCCTTTGAAGACTAGTAGCTTCTACAAGTTGTTAAATGTTAAATGAAGTGAAGAACTCATAATCTATAGTTAGTGATTCTAGGTACAAAGCAGCATGATGTAATGAGCTGCTCTCCTCTGAGGCATCTTTGTGTGTCTTATGTAATCAGCCTCGAAGACGTGATGTCACAACTGAGCGTGTGCAGAAAGCCAGGGATTCATTTTACTCCTTATCACCCGGGGAGTCGATGGAGCAGAAATCTCCTTGATATCATATCTGAAACGTTGCTTTATGTACTACGGCTTTGTAAGACTCAACTGATATTAGCGATTCTCTCAGATGAATTGTATGAATTTGTCTTGTTGTTTTTATGCTTCGCCGCACTGCCACATGTGAACTGTACGCCTCAGCGTCCAAAAATACCCCGCTTTTCTTCTCCCAAAGTACAAACGCTGGATGAATGTCAGCCTTTCACATGTCGACGCAACACAAAGTCACATCTTAACCTTTTCTTTAAAGGTTACTTAGATTGTTTCCCAGTGTGTTTGTGTGTTCAGTGAGTGAGATGCTTGTTCAGACGAAAGAGCTGCAAAAGGACACAGTCACTTAGATGAACTTAGCTTCCCTAAAATAGGAAGAGATCAGGAAAACCTATTTACTGTGTCCCCTCCGCTTCATCAAGTTTATTAAGTTTATTAACAGTCTATTAAGACTTGAGCCTCTGTGGTAGGTCAAGTTAGTTATGAGTTATGATCTGTTTTAATTGTTAACACACAATGTCAATATCAAAATTACACATTGACCCTTGGATTTTAATGTCATAAAGCCAGCAACTAATAAAAGGAAATAAAACAAATTAATATTATTTTTATTAAGATACAATCATGCTCACATTTAATTTTGACAGCTATGACTTCTGTTGTTAAATAACTAGAGAGTGGTCAAAATACCAATATTTGTACACAGTACTTGCCGGTGTCGAAGCCTCTTAATTATTTACCCTTCTTAGACACCAACATAAACATTACTTCAGTGTTTTTTTGTTCCTCTTTTGTCGTAGAGCTCCTTAATCACAATTCATCAAATCAGAAAAAGTAATATAATCTGTATGGTTCATAAATAGTAGGTACTTGTATGTGTCTGGTAATACTAGGTACTTAATTTTTGCTGATTTTGAATGAAATTTGGAAAAAAGATTAAATATATAAATTTGAATGCAGTGTCAATCCTAATTGTTTACTATATATCACCGGTAAATGAAGAAGTTACAAGTGAGACTCTTTCAGCCAGTTGTCCTTTCTTTAACTTGTTTAAAAGATTTGTGATGGGATTATGAGCCAGGATTATGCGCCTTTAAGTTCCCTAGCCCCAAAACAGCCATTAAGTGTCACAAGCCTCTTCATACTTCCTGTCCTGCTCTCTCTTTGCCTGATGTGGTTATTTTCTGCACTCACAGTGGATTTAGTGGATTATTTCTTGTGGGAGATGGGGTCTCCCACAACAGCTGCCCACGTCCTGCAACTAATTACAGGAAGCTCCAAACTGTGAACGTGTTTCCCTCGAGGACAGCGTTAGCTCTGCTGTCAACCGCTACAAATAACATAAGTGCAGATCACACTGGTTGAAAACAACATCCATGACAATCCTTATCTTCATTGGATTGCTTGTAGTAAAATTTATGTTAAAAAAGCTAGATAGACATTAGCTGCCCATAATATACTAAAATATTGTGTGAGAACCCTATACAGTTCTTTGTGGATATGCTAGTTTTGCTTTCATGCCTCTCAGGCCCAGTCGGAAATTTGTAAGCTGACTCTGATTCCAAGACCAATTTAAATGATAATGTTAATGGAGTCTATCATATTTAGATTTTTTTCCCCCATGTTGCGTACTGCTGTTATATATTTCCCTATACTTACAGTAAGTCTTGTTAAGCCTAAACTGAACTATAGATGGTGTTGGTTTCTGCAGAAATGACAGGAAGAAAATGCATCTGTGTCCATTTACGACATGATCTGACACATGGAGGTGAATATTCATTTGTGCACATTGAGAATATGATGATAAACATGTTTGTATGAGTCAAAGAAAACAAACAACTAAAATACAGTTGATTGACTCTGTTACAAATGACCCACTGCCATCTGGCTCTGATGCTAAAAATGTCCTGGCCCTTAGACATTATAAGTAGGGCTTATTTACATTTACATTTAGTCATTTAGCATTTAGCTTTTATCCAAAGCGACTTACAAGTGAGGAAAAACAATGGAAGAAATTTTAACAACACAAGGTACAAAAAGCATAAGTGCACAAAAAACTAGTCAGTTTAAACCCAGCACAATATACAAAGCTAAGGATAAGAGAATTTTTTATGCAGAATACTGTGACTTTAGTTTGGGTCTTTGTTGAACCAGACCCTCTTCAGTAATGATACGCTACCTTTTGAAGTTCAGAGGAGTGATCGCACAGCCTCAGGTGCAAATACAAAGAGAGACAAGATGTGCCTCCAAAACAGATGATTAGGTCCAACACACACTCGACTTCAGTCATTTTTGTCCAGATGGGGAACTTGATTTGCAGACAGGCGCAAAAACAACCGTACTACATTGACAAATTAGACCTTAATTGTCTATACACAACTACCAAAAAACAAAATTATAAATAACAATCATCAACACCTCGCTATGTGGGGACACCCACTGACATAATGTACCTAACTAGGGTGACCATATGTCCAAACTGGAGCACAACCTTTTTCCATCCACAGATAAAAATCATACCTTCCAAAATTTATCAAACAATGGAATAACAATTCTGAAAAATGCAATAGTGAAATCCTGACTAGAAAACTCATCTTTCTTTAAGGTGTGAAATTTGCTGCATTGCTTTTATTAGTTTAACTGGGCTCTTGGAGACAGGTGCTCCATGAGTCTTTTTAGAGATATTGATGGGACGAGGAGCTTTTAAAAAAAAACACAGTTTCAAAATTAAAAGTTTTTTTTTTCTATAATGCTTTTCTGGAAATCAATCTGCTCACTTTTAGAAGACTGAAAAATAAATGACCAGGGTAATTAAGTGTCACATTACTGTATGCAGAGCTGTCTTCCTGCTTCTAGTTTTGCCACTAGCCTGTTATGTGTGATTATTTTGAAGGCAGGCTGCTTTACTGTTACAACTATAAGGTCTTTGAGTCATTTTCTATGAACATCTGTAGGGCTTTTCTGACTGCTTTGACATCAGCCTTAGCAGCTAGCATTGTGACCGTCATGCTTCAGTGTTCCTTTATTTATCACCTTTAAGGGCAGCCCAGACAGATAAGCGAGTGTCACTAAGGCAACAAGCTTTAAATAATGTACATTTTATAATATTTTCATAGACCCACTAAAGACTAATCCATAAAATGAGCAAAAAATTGGAACTAATTAAAATGAACCAATTACAAAATGAACGGCTGGGATATTTACATTTCTAAGCTCCACTGTAAACAATGTATAATCCCACAGCAGATGTCCCTTGGCAGACGCTCGCCTCGTCCCACAAACACACCACCAGCTTCGTGCCGTTCTCATGATTGGGGTCCATCTGAGCAGTTGAGACCATTGCTGACCTCCTCTGCTCCATCTGTCACTGAAAACACCACAAACCCACAACCAAAGTCTGTATAGCTTAAACACTTTGTGAGTGCTTTGGTTTGTGGCACACGCCTTTCTTATTATGGACAGACTGCTGCTTTCCAATGGTACTCTAGAGCTTGTTTGGGACCCAGACGTAGTGATCATTTCTGGACAAAAGGTGGAGCTGGAGAAGAACAAGAAATACAGTATAATAAACTTTCCTGTGTTTGCATCCTGACTGTAAAGTTTTATCCTTAATTATCTTTTTTTTCCCCATAATTACATTTGATTTTTTTAAACAATTTAGATGATTTGATCATTATATGACTCAATAGTCATGACTAAAAATGAGACATATGGGACAAATATCACAGCATTTCAATTTTAACTGTACTGAGAATATAACTTTTTTAATTTCAACTCCCATGAGTACACTTAACCCACCTTGCCTCCAGTGCCACAGCTCTGGTGTATGACAGTGGAGGTGAGTTTGGTGGTGGTTGGAGAAGGTGTGAGCGCCTCGCATGGCAGCCACCCTCTCTGTCTGCCCCAGGTGTGAGTGAGTGTGTGAATGGATACACAACATAAAGCACTTTGGTATAGCCAGGTTCAAAAAAGTACCTGGTTCAGCTACACCAATGGTTAAAGCGTTCCATTAAAAAGAAAAGCTGGTTTTGTAAATCTCATTTCTCAACTTTCTCAACCTGCTCTAAACGGTAAAAGCGGTTTTCATAATGTGACTTTTTGAAACCGCTGTATACCTTCAGACCAGTAATTGTCCCTGGCCTAGATATGGCCCAGACCAAGAGCTACCAAGGAACAGTTCATTTTCACTAGCATGTTTTGTCTCACACCAAAGACAAACTAATGACCAGGTCATGCTTAATTGCATTAGGTGATGGCATTTACGTCAAATCAAAATTATTGTATTAATACAGTTGGTTAGTCTTTATAAAAAAAAACCTGCATCCTGAATGTAAAGATTTATTGGATTCTAAGATAAGACCTTAAAAGGAGTCTAAAGACAGGCTCTTGTGCTGCAACACTAGGTAAACCAAAGGAGCTGCAGTGTTGGAGGAGGATTTGAAAATAAAAATATATCAATGTGAAAAGCAGTGTGTAGAAGAAAGCTATGAACATGCACACACAATGCCTCTCAGCTTTAAAACACACTCTGACTGACACCCTCTGAGGAACACTACTCTATTTCCACATTGACAATCATACATCAGCTCGACTAAGGGTTTGAAGATAAAAATGAAGATGAAAAATGTTCCTGTTCTTCTGGGAACAGGAAAAGTATCTGTGAACTGTGTGTTGTGTTGAATGAAGCCCTCATGTTGTCAATTGTCTCATTACAGTAAACTCAACCATCCATTTATTAGAGCCCTGGGGTTAAATGTCAAACCTGAGTGATTAGAAATAAAGATAAGTGATTACCTATTGCTTAGAATAGGACAGGGCTGAACCATAGACTGTACCAAGAAAGTTACAGAAAATTATTAAGGACTGAAGTCCGGACTAAGCAAAGACTCAGACTAGAACTAAACACAAGACTAAACCGGTAAAAAATAACTGTTCCTACTTTCTTTGAGGTTATTTGATAAAACGGAGACATTGACCTCCTAAGAAATACTTGTCTTTCTTTGAATAATAATTTTGTATCACGTACTTATCATAACCTTCAGATGCCATGAGTGTTTCCATGGTAACAGCAGTTAATCAAAGCCGCACAATCATCGCCTCAGTGCTGTGATTTTAAGGCAGCGGTTAAATAGACTGGTGTAGTCTTCTATGGCTACACTTTTAAAAGGAAATTAACTGAATAATATTAGTACATCCAGTATTAATTGTGTCCCTGTGTTTACTGTGGCGCCCTGCAGATGGCGCCCCTCTGAGTGAGCTCTCCTGGACCTCATCCATTGCTATTGTGGCCGTCTCCCTCTGCGGACTCTTCACCTTGGTTTTCCTGATGTTGGCCTGCCTCTGCTGCAAAAAGGGCACAAAGGGATTCAAGGTAACACTGCCTTTTTTGATCCTACACAGGAAACGACTCATAAGACCATGTTGTGTTAAGGATACGGTTGAGGAAATTATTTTAATTATATTTTTTAGCAGTTTTTTAAATGTTGAGAGTTGGCCAGAGCAAAACATGCTTCATTACATTTTTGTGCATTCCACTCTTAAGGCATACAATAAATGTATAAAAAAAAAAACAGTTGTGTTAGGTTAATAAAAACAAGGTGTGTTAATAAAAACAAGGTGTGTGTGTTTTGCTTTATTAAGTCTTTATCTTTCCAAACAATGAATGTGTTTAAAGAAATAAATATAATGTTTGTTACCAGCTTTTTCAAAAGAAGAATGTTTGTTCTATTGGCAATACATCTGAAAACATGCCAGGGAAGACAAATAACAATTGACACATGGAAGTGAATATTTATTTGAACATGTTGAATTTGATGATTAACATGTTTTGGATGAGTCATTCCTCAGAACTGTGTGATTTATGATAAAATTATTGTACCTTTACACTAAGCTTTTGTTTTTTTTAAATGCCACATTGTGATAAACCACCGCTGAAAACCATTATGATAATGTAGATACAGTATGTTTGCTTTGTAGTTTGGTCAAACATTTGATTTTGGAGACTGGGCGGGCCTTAACGGGACCACTGGGTCCAGTTGGGTGTGTCTGAGGGGGTTGAGGAGGGGGGTTTAGGGGCGTGAGGACAGTTTACCCATGAGGCTACGGTGCATCCGGCCTCGGGGCTTCATCTGGATTTAGACCGAGCCGCTCCCAAAGCAGGAAATGGGAAAAATCTGAGAAGAAAACACTGTGTTTTATTGAAGTTTTGGAGATTCTTAGGATTCAACACAAAATCCCATCTTACTAGACCTAAGACCTAAGACCCAGTTTTAGACTTTAGAAGGCACACCCTCTTTATGTGGATGTACAAATGCATTTGAAAATGTATTTCAATGTTTGTTAAACATATTATTTTCAACTCTAACTCTTTAAGCCACTCCCACTGTGCCTAGTCTGCTGTGATTGGCATATTTTCCCACTGTGTTGGCATTGGTCAAAAACAGCAAAACCTAAGCCCCATCTTTGGTTTTTCTATCTCTATCATCTCCTTAGTTTACCTCAGTTCTCAGTATGTACCATTAAGCAGGGCTGCACAACATTAGCCCTATTGCAACAACCACTACCTACACACCCACAGATGTTACATATTTACACACTGGATGTCAAAATAATCGTCTCAATAGAGTTTTAATTCAGAGTTTTAATTGTGGCTCAACCCAATGTGAAAGTGTGTGTGTATTTCTTCATTTGTCTTTATTATTCCAGGGTCATCACAATATACAACAAAGTTATACACTTCCAAAATGTACACTATTTTTGGTTGCTACTCCTTTTGTTTTGCAGCAGCAAACGATTGGAACATGCCGCCAAATACCTTCAAGCTCTCATCTTTCATGTCAGTGTCCATGTTTAAACAGAAACTCCGGCAAGTTACATTTGACGCTTGTTCTTGCTGATAAACCTGGTTCTTGAGTTTTTATTTTTTTAGTTCTTGTTGAGGCTTTTTATCCTGTTTTGCACAAACTTGTTCTGTGTTTGTACTGTGCTGTGTTTTGTGTGTTCCGACTGTGTAATTGTATGTGTCTCCTGTCTATGAAGAGTCTGTCTTTGTTTGTTTCTCTTTCTGCTGGGACCTCTTGGCCAGGTCATGTTTGTGAATGAAAATTAGATCTCAAACATTTTACCTGGATAAATAAAGGTTAAATAAAAAATATATATATATAAAATATTGCTGCTCTACAAGGAAGTTATAATGTACATGGAGCAAGTGTTTTAAGTGTCTAAACTATGTTTAGGGTAGAAAAAAAGTCATCTGACTGTGGTATTGGGATTACAGAGATTCCTAAACACATAAGACATTGTAGAACGTACACAATTATAAATCCATAAGTCAGGGGATCTTTATTAACTTTAGCTGAGCATACTAAAAGAAGTAAGCACTGTGATTTAGTTTTCTCTCAGAAAGGTGTGTGTATATTTTGAACTTGCAGCAGGGACCTTATCTGTTGACAGACATGCATCCCCATGGCGAGAATACTGGGTCGTGCAAAGAGGGTTGTGTTTGGTTGAGGAGGGGGTGCAGTGCAGATGTTATTTGGCTTTTCTGAACAGAGGGAGAGAAAATGAGTGATGTCAGGAGTGGGGTATGTGACCTCCTCCTCCTCTTCCTCCCGTTTCTTCCTCTTTTCTGTCTTTCCCTCTTTCCGTGAGGATTCAGTCACTTCTCTATATACCCAGGGCTCATTACTCTCCGACCGCTGCCCACTGCCGCCCGCTCGTGGGTAGATTTGTGTGTTTGTGAATGTGTGCGTTTTAATGGCGTCTTCACCTGTCGACTCTGAGCAAAGGTAAGATAACACCAGCTGCTCATATTATTAAGCACCAGTCTCACCAGAATCAAGTGTAACTATGTGAGTTAAATACACATTACATATTGTATGCAGAATGGGTTTCTGTGGGTTTTTTTAATAGTGTTTTAAAATATTTTACTGTAAATAACAATGAGCAAACTGGTTAAAACATCTGAAAAATCAGCATGGTGTGTAACTATGTGTATTTTTTGGTGTTGCTAGGTATTTAGTATCAGCAAATGCTTAATTTGTTATTATATTTATTTTGGAAAAATGTAGTATTAAGTGCATCCCTCTAAATCAGCATCTGGTTTAAGAAAATACACTAGGGCTTTGTAATTGCAACAGATCTGTCTACAAAATATTTTCTCTATTCATCACTACTCCCTTTCTCAGATTCTAACAAAACATGCTTAATGCTTCAACCTAACCACTTATGAGTCATTCCTTCTGTAAAATGCTGTGAAATGTTTATTGTACATGTAATATGAGCAGACCAAAGATTTTACTGTATTTTTAACAATAATTTACCAGATTTGTATGTACCAATTAAATGAACAGACGCTTCATTACCTCTCGGATGATTTATAGTAATAAGAGGACTTTCCTGATATACTGTATTTTTAACAACGTTAATGGGACTTAAGACTTAATTCACTTCTGCATACTTTGCACAAATACACACAGTTTCTTGCCCACTTCAGATTTGCTATATTTATTTACTGCAGCTACCGAGGCCAGAATGACTCCAGGGAAATCAACTCAACTTATGTTTGTCCTATTAATTTATTGGTTACTTTCATTTCTTCTTATGTTTAACAGTTCAAATAACATTTAAAGATTCCTTCTCCTGAAAGCTGTGTTGTTGCTGGTGGGAAAGGTCCCACACTCTGGGCCTGGTGTGACAGAGTGAGAGTGAATGAAACCACATGTTGAGCGCTGGAGCTGAGGGCCGTGTGAAGATTTGGATCTGAAGCTGTTAGTGTGTGTCCATGTGTGTGCGTTAGTGTAAAGGTCACATTTTTCCAGAGTTGGGACATTGCTCTGCTCAGATCCAAACTAAGAGACTTGTATTCTGACATCCGGTCTTTGGACAGTGACCCTCATTCTCCTCCTCCATTTCCTGTTCATCTTTTCCTCATTTTTAACCTTTTAAACTCCTTAACCCCTCTTATTTTCATAGACAAGTCCTTCCTTTAAATCTTCTGTTACTGGGTAGATAAGATGTCTCCATCTAATTAAACCTCGTGGATTACTTTATTTTGGGTAGTCAAGCATCAGACCTAAAATGTATGACTCCCTTTGTCTTATATACCCATAGTCTTCCATGTTTAGCTACTCTACAGCAACATCAGCAGACTTTTTGAATGTGATTTCTGTTTGAAAAGAAGAGGGTCCAAAATGTCACAAAATGTCTGTTGGGAACACACAGGGAAGGACATGCGTAGTGTTGTAGATAACTGAAAAAACATAGTCAATTAAAATTCTCCCGTTCATCACGGATCAACTAGTGACTAATACCATGTAACTTCTGCCACAGCAGCTGTCCTTCATGCTCTTTTTTGGATTGAATTCTGGACTGTGTGACTGTGCTTGAGTAATTTACTGATATACCTTACCACTGTGCTTCTACGTATAAATAAATGCAATATATATTGTATGAATACTTATTTATTTTGTCTACAACCAGAGGTTTACCAGAGGCTGTCAGCCCTACTATGCATGGACATGTGCAAAACAACATCAATTTTATTTTTATTTGTTTTATAGCAAACCAAGCTCCTTTGTTTTTTGCTTTTATTCAGTAGATACTCACTTGTACCATATACTTTACAGTACACAGCATCCCACAATGCATTGGCTCAATTGACACAGCGTGTGGTATACAGTATAGACAAAGGGTCTTCAACTTAAATTGTCCGAGGTTAATATTTTGATAGTTGTGTATGGCTGTTGTAAAAGGACAATGGGGTCTAATGGGAGACCAGGGCCTAGTTAGAGATGGCTGGTATTAACAGTATATATTAGAAAGCAATCTGCCAAAATGTTACCAGTTCCCAATTTCCCAAACACCCATTGACCTTTGACCTGTGTCTTTTAGGAGTTTAAAAATGCAGAAGGAGAGGAGTACCGGGCCGACCTGTCCATTCTGGCGTCGCCGGCCTCCCAGGGCAGCCCCGACGTCTACATCCTGCCACTCACCGAAGTGTCACTGCCCATCGCTAAGCAACCAGCCCAATCAGGTGGGTCACCTGACAGGTTTAAGGTTTCCTTTAGCAATGATTACTCCATTGGAAGTCACTTGGTTTTTGCATTGTTTTTGTTTCTCCTTCAACAATGGGGGATGAGCTGGATAGTTAAGTGTAAAAAATGTAAATTCAACATTCAGAACCTCCAATAATCATATTCTTGAAAATAAAAATCGACAATTTTTAAAATTATATAATGTTATGCATTTCATAAACAAACATAAAAGACTAAAAACTGAAAATTAATGGAATTATAATATAAGTCTACAGCTTACTCTCTGTTGTTACTCACTGTTAAATACCAATGAGAAAAAGCAAGAAACCGGTCTGTCTGAACTCTAAAGGCAACTCACTCCAGAGTTTGGGAGCCATGGCTAAAAAAACATATTTCCCACAGAGTTTGCAATTGGCTTTCGGGACAGCTAGCTGTAGCTGACCTAAAAAAACACACAAAAGAATGTGACAGACAGATAAGACAGAGCGATTCCATTCAAACAAGAGAAAAACAAAATCAATTCTGGCAAAGATTTAAGTGATACTTAATGACAATTCTTTATGTTGGAAGTTTTTCTTTTTCTACAAGCCCTGAGCTTTGCATATGTTGAGGGTGTGATGCTGAAGCTGTGAGTCAGTATTGCTCTCTGGAGACTTCTCCTCCCAAAGCTGGCTATGGTCAGTCGAGCCTCCACCTATCCCACAATCCCTCAGTGCAGCTCAAACTATAAACTCTGTGGCTCTCTCCCACAAACATCTGGCTGTTGTGTAACGAGGTCCAGGCGCTCGGCCCGCTTCGCCGCTGCAGGAATGTGAGAAATGTGAGAGGAAACGTCCATCTGTGCTGCTGCTGTGACAATTCACTGCTCGCGATTGACTTCAAACTAATGACTTGATCAATCCAATAATGACAGTGTTAGACATCTAACTATTCCCTGTTCTAGTTAACTGTTCTTTAAGAATTTTAATTTTTGTATTATTTAGAGTAGACTGTATTCTCTACAGATAAACTTTTCAGTACATACTTTCTCTGACCAAGGTTTACAGCTCTATGACAATATATACAGTTTATACATCCAAGATCAACACAACTGTAGAAAAAATATAACATACAACAGATTTCAACACTTCTATGAATAGAGGCATTTGTCTTGCCAATTCAGATGTTAGGCAAATGAATACATTACCATTTGCTTTGTACCTTTTATATTGCAGTTTAAAATTTGTCTTTTTGTTATTATTAGTTTATGGTATAACATAATAGGCACAAAAATGTCTTTTTAACCATGTCTTTACTGTTGAGGTTTCAATCACAACCATGTCTTATCTATCTTTGATTGTCAGTGTCACTTTTCCACCTCACTATGTAACAGAAAGAAATAAAAATCTTGCTTGCTCCATCTGACAGTGGATTTGGCTTTGGACAAAAAAAGTATGTCAACAAACAAACATTATTCAGAGTTTAACCGGTAAATTAATAAAATAGATAAACCACAGGTACTCATCTCATACATCAGATAGAAAAGAAACCAAAAACATCCACACCAATATCTACTTGTACAAATGTTAGAGGTCTGGAGTGTATTATCCTACTCTGTAAGTGTTTGGCTCAATTCCGGACCCTCAAGCCCCCATCCCGCCCTGATGCAGATGTTTAATTCTGCAGAGACCCCACACCCACTTGGAACAGATGTAAAAACATGTTTTACAGCGTACAAAATAAATTTAATACACATGCAGACCCAAAAAAATTAATTCTAAATCATATCATGTTTTTTACAAAAGACCCGCAAAGCCTCAAAGCCACAGTCATACGTTTAGTCCTGTTTTAATCTTGGGTTTAATTCTGTCAAAAAGCAAGATGGATCTGTGCCAAGGTTGACTTATTGCAATTATAGCAAAACAAAACTACAATTTGGATGCCTATTGAAAATGTGAACAAAATGTGAAGTATGGCCACAGACGAGTTATTCCAATTGTGTAATTCTTTTCTTTGACGACACATTTCTCTCAGTTTACGTGCTATTCAGTTGTGATGCAAATGTTGTGGGGGTTGTTGTACATAGTTGTAAAGGTCAGATAATGGCCCTAGTGTTGGGAATAGTGGGTCCTAACTGGTGCCACAAGGTCACTATTGGAGTGTGGGAGTTGGTAATGACAGGGATCTGGTCCCAACAGAGAAGGGACTGTGTCTGCGCACAAAGACACAACTGTCTTCGATCATAAAGACTCTGGTGAAACGTAGGGGTTGTGTCAAACGAAGAGTGGACATGCAACAGTGCCACAGCTGGACCTGAAGTTTGTGGTCAGTTTGTAGATCTTAAAAAATGGGGAATCCTTGTTCAAAATGAGCAGCAGATGTAAAATGTGGACGATGCTTGGGTGCAGGAAATTTGAGGACTTAAGATCTATTGAGGTAAACGATCAAAAACCAACTACTGCATTATGTAAGGATTTATAAATATTAAGAATTTGCATTTAAGATTTGCATTTTATTTTGTACAGGAGACCACCTTTTTAATGTAATCCCTTATTGTTAAAGTTTTTTTTGATAATCTTATTTTTATTTAGTCCAACTGCTGAAGTCATCTGATCTCAATCGCCACAGCCTGCTTTACCTGAAGGAGATTGGGCATGGATGGTTCGGGAAGGTATGTCTTTGAACTAACCTCCAACAAACCCTCTACAATGTTATACTGTTTGTAATTTATTTGTATTGGCTCTATCTAACTGTGCTTTAATAGCATCACACAATTCAATAATAACATGTTCCTCTCTCCCTGTCCGTTTCCATCTCATGACTCGTCTTTTCATCCGTTACCTCGACTGGTACGTCCATCTCTGTCGTTTGTCTTCAATGTGCGTCCACATCTGTGTGTCCTCATTGTTTGCTTGTCTGCGTGTCTTTATTTCTTTGTGTCCTGTGTGTGTGTCCATGCGTTTGTATACCGTCCTGTTTGTCTACGTGTCTCCATGTGTCCCTATTTGTCTTCAGGTCCTGCTGGGTGAGGTCAACACTGGTCTGAACACCACACAAGTTGTAGTCAAGGAGCTCAAGTCCAGCGCGGGCGTTCATGACCAGATGCACTTTCTGGAGGAGGCTCTGCCCTTTCGGTATAAATCTCCACAGTTTATTATTTGTGTCATTGTATTCACTTAACCAGTGGTTTTGTCAAAGTACACAACAATGACAGAACTGACTAGTATATTCTCACAAAGAGTACATAGTAACACACTGTATGTCCTTTCAGATCATTGCAGCATCCCGCTCTGCTGCAGTGTCTGGCCCAGTGCACAGAGGTCACGCCCTACCTGCTCGTCATGGAGTTCTGTCCTCTGGTGAGATACACACATCAAACAAGTACATATCTTTCCTAAAAAAATATCTGTTTTGCTAGTTTAAATGTACCATTTATTGCTAGTGTGTCAGGCTATTTGTCATTTATTACATAATGTTAGGTCTCTTTAGGTCTGTAGTTGTGGCAGAATCATGGCTTGGTTGCATTGGGCTTTCCTAGAATTCCTTTTTCTCATTGTGGCTGTGGAGAAAGTGCAGAGGGTTCACTATAATATCAATATAATGTAGAAAAATAGATGAAAAATTGCCTTTTCTGGCCCCTAGTGGTCAGTCATTGTAACAGTAACGTATGTGGGGTAACAATTAAAACTCTTATTTCTAGCATATTTTATATACCCATAAGTCCCTTAATAAAGGCACTGTGTTGTTCTAGAGCCATCCTTTACCTCACTGTGACAGCAAAAACAAAGAAAATATTAGATTATAAAACCCATTAGTGTAGAAGTAATTCGATACATGAAGTAAGTGCTTTGCTTCTACTGCCTCCTGGTGGTGGTCATTCAGTCTAACAGCTGTCTTTGTGTGGTGTGTTGTGTTTAGGGTGATGTGAAGGGTTACCTGCGCAGCTGCAGAGGGACAGAGAGCATGACCCCAGAGCCCCTCATCCTCCAGAGAATGGCCTGTGACATCGCCTCGGGACTTATGCACCTGCACAAACACAACTTCACTCACAAGTAAACAGTTATAGCAACCAAATAACAGTTGGTCCTTGTGAGTCTCTGAATACATCTAATGTCTCTTTCCTGTGTTAAGATTGTTATTGCATCCTGTAATCTTTCGGACACCAGTTAATATCGAATTAAAATGTGTCAGAAGATTTGGAATATAAGCATTTTTTTAAACTTTTAGGCTAAACCAATCATACATACAGTATATTTATTTTATATATTTGAACTTTGAAGTTATTCAAATAGACCTCACCTGAAGAAAAGGCAAATTCTGTCTTGTGAGAAAAACATCTCTTTGGACATTTCAGTGGGAGCATCTGGTTGTTTCCTGGAACAACATCCTGGTGCTGCTTGAGTGCTGCTCAAAACTCCAGCATCAGTGATTTTGTTGCAGGCGAGGACTCCTGACGTCAAAGCTCCATTAAGTCCTAAAATGTGATACATTTTCAAAGCTTTTGTAATGTTCTCACAGTGTCATTCTTCTGATTTAGTGACCTGGCTTTGAGGAATTGCCTGCTGACTGCTAACGTCTCAGTGAAGATTGGAGACTATGGCCTGTCCCAAACCAAATACAAGGTACACAGACATTCATTATTTACTTATATTTTACATTTACAACAATAGTTATAACATACATCATATTCACAACCTTTTGATTTTAATGTTCTGTTGTCTTTACTTTGATGTTGCCAGAATATTATACAATAAAACACAAAGACACATTAGCTACAACTTGTGAATTTCAAATGACAACCTTTCATTTTCTTCAGAACAATAACATTGGTATGTTTCTGTTCAGGACGACTACTATGTGACGTCAGATCAGATGTATGTCCCTTTGCGATGGCTTGCACCAGAGCTCATTGACGAGGTGCATGGAAACCTGCTTGTGGCGGACCAGACACTACACAGCAACATATGGTAAATCACTGTCAACTATACTAACAGGGACAGGATGTTTAATAATTATAGCTATTATAAACTAGTATACCGTATAGTGTATTGCACCAGTTTCAGTTTAAATGCCAAATATAAACTTTAATTTATTCTGAAATGGGATAACAATAAAGAAGTGTGTGCCCTCAAAAAGCCTGAACATGTGTTGTGGTGTTGCAGGTCTCTTGGAGTGACAATCTGGGAGTTGTTTGAATTGGCCAACCAGCCGTACAGACATTACTCCGACCGACAAGTGTTGACATACGCCGTGAGGGAGCAGCAGCTGAGACTCCCCAAACCCCTGCTCAAAGTCCCACTGGCCGAGCGCTGGTGAGATAAAACACTTGCAAAAGAGAATTGTAAAAAACTAAGATTTGTTGAGATAGCCTTTTCTTGATATAATGAAGATCTTTATTGCGCTACAATGTCAAGAAACATTCTTAGCAGGAATAAATGTTAAAACTGTACAGCCTACATTTGAACTAGCCTCATTTAAAGGCCACTCTAGAGTTTCAGCTCAAACTGGGTGGTCGCTCCACCACCAACTGGCTTATTTTACTGGAAAATTCTTTGTAATGTGGTAACATCATGGTCCAATAGTGTATAATCTAAAAAATATAAACTAACTTTAGGATTAGCTTCCAATAATAAGTCAACTGACAAAAAAAACACCTAAATCTATATCAAATTGCATATCGTATGTAACTGTGAGAATATACAGTTATGACAATAAATGTTTACCTGTCTTCCTAAATATACATGACATTATGAAAAAAAAAAGTTTTTTCAGACTTTTTCACTTCAAATGTGATACTCACAACTTGACCTGTTTGTTCTCTGGTCCATTCAGTTCCAAAATGGAATTTACTTTCTTTCTTTCTTTTATCTTTCAGTGGCTTAAGTTTTGTGACACTGATGTATTGTTTCTCTTCAGGTTTGAGGTGATGCAGTTCTGTTGGCTGCAGCCCGACCAGAGACCCACAGCGGAAGAGGTCCACCTGTTGCTCAGTTATCTTTGCGCCAAAGGGGCCAGTGAAGCCGAGGAAGACTTCGAACGCCGCTGGAACTCATTATGTCCCAACAGCCACTGCGGCTTCTCAAGAGACCATCACTCATCCACTTCCTCCTCTTTCCCACTCCTTGAACAGTTCTCATCTGGCGACGGCTATCAGTCAGAGTCAGGAGATGACATATTAACTGTCACAGAGACAAGTCACGGCCTGAACTTTGAGTATAAATGGGAACAAGCCAGAGCGGAGCAGACCTACCGAGCTGCTGACTCATTGAACCAGGTTAACCATCACTGTCAAGAAACATTTTACCCACCAGGTGGCATTGTTGGAGGCTGCCCCATTGACAACTTGAGCCATGGAGTTTCTCCTCCTTTCTACTTTCAACCTAAACATCTCCATGCTCCAAGTGTACTTCCTGTCCTCAGTGCCCATAGTCCCTCTGTCAGCAGCGAGTATTACATCCGCATTGAAGAGCCAGTAGACTGTAACATGGATCCGGATTACACTCTGTGCTCGTACAGCCCTGAATACCAAGGCAGCAGTGGCAGCTTTTTAACCGGTAGTGCTGAGTCTGGTGAGTGTATTGTTTGTCCCACACAAAAGAACATGGGTCCTTATTGGTCGGCAAATAAATCTGACATTTACGACTCCAATGATTCAAGTCCTGCAATCTCTTTGACAATGGAACCACTTTTGGGACAGATTTCAGATGCCAGTCCACTTCAGCCTTGGCAGTCAAGTCACTATATTTCCTATAAAGACCGAGATGGTGGCTATTACTATGATCAATCACCTCCTTTGGGATCGGACCATTATTTACTTAGAGGGGAGCACCGCCACGAAAGCTGGGGGTCCAGAAGTTTGCGTCAAGCTTTGGGCGAACTGGAAAGCCCATTACGTATTTCTCCTACAGCAAGTACTCCACCTCAACAGGCCTTTAGAGACACATATCTGGACACAAGCCAGACCTCAGTGATTGGAAAGAATGTGACTGGAGGCTACTATGACATGATGGGATCTTTGAGGAAGACCATGCCAAGCCATATGAAACACAACTCTGTGAGTATTAACATGGAGACAGAAGGAGCACTTTTTATTGGTCATCAAGACAGTGATTCTGAAGATGAGGAAGAGGATATTTTTATTGAAAGACACACTTGTAACACTTGGCCTTCGAAGCACCGCAACAATAGCCACCACAGACGAGCAAGCCATAGTTGTAGACAAGATGCTTATGTCGATTTCCATTACACAATGCCAAGTACAGATATCGAAGATTCATGGCCAGAGGAGCACAACATCCCAGCTTTCCACTCGTTGCCAAAACAAGTAGAATATCACGAGTCACGTCAGGCCAAAGACAACAGCGCCTGCCTTAATCTGAATAAACACCATACTATAGTGCCCCAAGACAACTGCAATGCCTATGTTTACCTGTGCCATCAGAGTGACAGTCAGGTTCCTTCTGACTGCTGCCACACACATTTCACTGATCCTTTGACTGGTTTATTAGTCCGAAACAACAGCAACAGCCATAGCTATACACCTCACAGCAGCTATATACAAGACAAAGCCATGCACATCCCAACAAACGAGGAAATTATCAATCTATCTCCAGCGCCAGGAGGCCCAGTTGTACCCAAACCTGCCCTCAACAAGATGGAGGCCACAGAAAAGAAATATGTCGATCTTACATACAATGATACACCGTTGAAAGAGAAAAAAGAAGATGTGGTTAAGGAGATTTTACATAAACAGATAGAGCCTAAGATTGAAGACGTGACACTTGCTCAGAAATCGCCTCCTCCAGCAGATAACATGCACGTAATGATGGCTATTTCTGATCCGCAATCGGAGCTCAGTAATGCTGCTGACAGTGGCATGGATGGTGGAAGATCGAGTGTAAGTCTTGCTGATATTCTCGATTGTAGCGACGAGGAAGAAGACACTACAGATGATATTACTGATGTCACCTCTGGTGTCTTTGTGGATGAATCTAGCGAATTGACAGCTTCTCCTGCAATCAAATCACTTCAAAAGCAAGTAGGAACCCCTGACTCCATGGATTCAATGGATCTACCTTCTGCAGCTGGGTCTTGTGAAGGTTTCAGTCTTGCCTCCTCACATCCCTCAAGTTCTCCTAAAGCTATGGACAGTGGATATGATACAGAGAATAATGAAAGTCCTGAGTTTGTCCCTAAAGAACCGCACGAATCCAGAGAGCAACCTTTGGACAGCCACCTTGAGAGAAGTCTTGAAGAGGTGGAAATAGTTGTCGATGAGTGTGAAATTGAAGCCACAGAAGAAGAAACAACCCCAGATAAAGATCTAGTTCTGGAGGTCTCCCAAAAAAGTGATGAAACTCTGCTCCCGTTAAGTGAGAATACACCATATCGAGATTCAGCATACTTTTCAGATTGTGAGAATGAAAGACACTCAAAGGACGAAAATGAGGATACTAAGGCTACGCAAATTACAAATGAACAACAAAAGGAAGAACTTCAGGATGCCGAGGCCAATAAAGACGTGGACATGGAGGAGGATTCAGTTGAGGGTGTTTTGGATGAATGGCCTTCCCAAGAGGAAAGTTTGTCTTTTGGGGACTGGGCCGCAGAAGTGGTAGGAGCCATGGAAGAAGCTATTGGAGCTCTGAATGGGGATTGTGTTTTGAATATCAAAGAAGATTTTGAAGAAGAAGACAAAAAAGAAGCAACAGAAGAGCCAACAATCATGATAAGTCCAAATACCTCAGGAGGAGCAAAGGAAATCCAACATGTAATGCCCAAAGATGAAGTGGCTTTACAGCAAACTGCACACATTCGGCGTTTTTCATCTTCCTCATCGCCTCCTCCTTCTATTCCTCCTCCACTTCCTGCAATGGAAAGCAGAGTTGAAGGCGAAGAAGCTGAGGATGAAGATACAGACAGTGACGACTCGGAGGAGGAAGTTCGAACCTTCAACGAACAAAGTGGAGGGGAGGATAGTGAAGATGACCACCCAGTTCCCATTATAATCAGCGACGACACTGAAGCACGAACTCTGAGGAGCCTCCTTAAGATGCCAATGCTGCTGACAACTGAGAGTGTAGAGGAGGTACTGGACCGCAAGAAGAAGACTGTCTCCTTTTTTGAGGATGTGACCGTTTACCTGTTTGATCAGGTGATTAAAAGACTAAAAAGTCTAAATTGTCTAAATTGCTAAATGTCATGTGCCTAATGCGTTGTGTTCTTCTGAAATGTGTTGCCTCCAGGAAAGTCCAACTAAAGAGCTGGCAGTGCATGGTTTCCCTCTCGCTTCAGAAGGTCAAAGCTTACGGGTTAATGCCTCAGATGACTCTTCAGATGGAAATATCTCAGAGGAGAGTAAGTATAAGAGAAAAATTACCACAATCTAAAAGTGTCTTGAGAATCATAAGTATGGAGTGTTTTTCCAACACTGTCATCATGTACAATATCAGCTTGGCAGAAATGCACATATACATTCACATATCACATATTAGGCAAGCTCAGTGTTGCTTATTATCGCAGTGTTTTACTTTTATATAACATATTAACATACAGTATCATGCAACCTATTTTGTGTGACAGAAATGATATGACATATGAGTATGAATGCAAAAATATTAAATAAAATAGATTTTATGGTTCATTTTATGGTCATTTACATGCTTTTATCCCTCTGGTCCTTCAGGTGCTGGGTACGAGTGGGAGGACGACTTCCCTCTGCTCCCATTACCCACCTCTTCATCGACAGCAGACTCTCCTCCGCTGCGGTCTGTCGCCAAATCCCCTGAGCCCAAACCCACGGCACCGTTCTCCAGGTTTACTGTGTCACCCACCAACGTCTCACGCTTCTCCATCACACACATCTCCGACTCAGATGTGGACTCGGTTGGAGGCAAGTGAAAGGAATAACAGTGTATGTGGAGACATTTGTAACACAGTACTAAGCATCCATTGGTTTCTAGTTCATACCCTTAAGCTAGTGTAGCCCAATTACTTATATATATAGAGAGAGAGCTGCTGAATATCAAGAATCATAAAGTTATTAATGACAGTAAAACATATAATCTTGTTTTTATGTTGTCTTTTTCAGGAAGCAGTGAGGACGGAGACAAAGATTAACGAGCCTTTGGACAAATCGCATGACTACTGCTCTCTATAATGTCAGGTTTTAGAAATACAAGACAGTGCCTCCTATGTCTGTGGACACTTTGAAACCTACGCTATTTAAAAAAAACAAAAAAACTAAAGAGTTAATATATATATACACGATTTAAGAGAAAATAATATATTAGAAGATGTAAAGAGTTTACAAGAAAGGGACCTGTGTCTATTTTTTGGTGCAAGAAACAAAAGAAAAGGAATATTTGAAGATATATATGAAGAGCATACGAAAAGTAAAAAAATTAAACTGGGTTGAGTGAAACAACATATTAGCTTTTTAGCACTTTGGACATCATTGTACAACTTCATAGACTTTGTACTTTTTAGGAAGATTATTATCATCATCAGAAAATCTTCAAGAATATGTCATCTGTGAGTAATAAAATGTTAAAATTCTACTTGGACAATGGACACTGAGAGCAACAGGAAGTTATGGCTGAACAAAGTGGTATTTATGACAATATTTTTCCCATTTTGTATCATCACTTTTCATAAATAAGTGGCTTACTGTCACCTCTACCAGGAAGAAGATTCAAGGTTTTTAAAATATAGCAATGCATGGGTTTATTCATAGAAATACAGTATTTCTAATCAAGTATTATTAAGATTATTGAGAGCGCTTTGAGAGACAGGATCTACTGAGGAAAGCAACACATGGACAGTTGACCGGCACCTTTTGTAAAGCAATTCAGTCATTCTCACTTATTTATTGACTTTTTCTTTATTTTAGACAAACCACTCCACTGTTATTGTCTTCTGCTGTAAATTGGCTCAAAAACGATGAGATTAAATGTTGCTTTCTTTGTGTTTATGTGAGGAAAAAACTGAAAGGATAATGTACTGTCTTAGTGTTTAGTCACTGTTGAATTTGAAGTCCCTCTCCAGTCAAACCCACAGTGGCAATATCTGGATGATGCTGTTGACTACTGTATATTGTGTACTGTACTGTAAATGGGGGCAGTAATGACTAATACGGTCATGAAAACCTTTAATAAGAACTTGTTATGGCAGCTGGAACCAAATAATCATTATTAAATGGTTTTTAGTTCATTTCAATACAGTGTTAGGTCTCATACTAAACCCTGATGACATGTTGTGATGTCCTTTTAAAACCATCTCAACCTCTGTAGAGACAAAATTAAAAGAGACCATTTTTGCCCTACTAAAGCCTTACAATTTTATTTTTTGGTTTTGACCTGCAGGGACATTCTGTTCTCAATTAACAAAATGGCTCAGATGATAAGTGTACTGCAAAAAAAATGTAAAAACATAAGCCATTTGCAGATTAAGTCTTAAGCCTTTATGAAAGATGTGTGTTCAAAAAGAAACATAACCCTCTTACCATCTAAAAAATGCAGAGAAACCCTCAAGTGGTGTATTAAAAGGACTACTAAATGCTATAGGAAACGATCAAATCCTTTTGAAATAGAGTTGATAGAGATGTCCTAAGGCTACTTTCATTCGACATAGAATAGTCCAGTAAAGTATAGGGCTAATAATGAGCTCCCAAACCTAAAAAACTTTAAATATTACATGTTGGTGCCTAGTTAGAGACATAAGTTTTAAAATTTCAATTAGATTAAAATTTAATCATCACTGTTCATGTCTATTTGAAAAACGGCTTCAAATATTCTTAGATTTAAGAAATATGTAACAAATTGGTGGGCAACTAAAATAAGTTCAAAATTCATTGCCATCTACTTTTTTTTTGTGTCCATGTGAATATTGTACACCTTTGCTGCTGAACCACTAGAGGTCACCGGAAAACATCTAAAGTCTAGAGGAGGCCCATTCAGTTTATACATAGTGCACAGAATAAATGGTTATATTTGTTTATAAGTTTGCCTTACTTCTGCATCACTAAATGCTGCTGGAGTCATAAGGAATGGCTGGAGGGGGACTTTACCGACATGTAATAATAAAACCATGTCGACAGCTGTCCGTAATATTGTTAAATCCGATTCAGGAGCAGAAAAGACGTGTGCAGAGATAATTAGAAGTATTTTACAGTTACTGTGGCAAAGAGGAAGGTTTATTTACAGAGGGATCTTGTGTTTGTTGCCAAAGAGACTTGTATTGTGTCCAGAGATAAAGTTAATACATGAAAGACTGTGTTAGATTCAGTAAAGTAATGGCGGTGGTTTCCTGGTCAAATGTGGCCTACACGGAACTGTTATGTACCTTATAAATATTAATAAAGTCTGTTTTGCACATCTGAACTTACTCTGAAGATAAATTATATTGAGTTTGACTACAGTTTGTGAGAAAAAAAAATGCATGAATGTTACTTTAAAACAGTCCAGGACACTCTTCACATGCGTTTGTATCTTAGGTGTCAGACCACATCGGACTCTACTCTCTATCTTTGCTGATAAAAAAAAAAATCCACATTATGCGGAAGACTTAAATTTTATTCAAAGTCAAAACTGCATTGTCCTCAAAGCTATACTCTGCAGGATTTCTAGTGTAATCTTTGAAAACAAGCCTAGTCTGTGAGCTGTGTCTGGCAGCTAATAGAAGATGAGTAGAGTTCTAAACATCCCACTTTAGTAAAAAAAAAATAATACAAGCAGCACAAAGCTGGTTCACAAATACATTCAACTCAATATCGTTCCAGCAGGTGTGAAAATAAGTAATTTCATTTATTGTATGCATTCTCTCTTTATAGGCATATGCTTGAGTTAATCTGAACTCTGAATATGCCTGGATTAGACTTTTTATGCTGGCGAGTACAAAAGGAGAGAGCGAGGAGCAACTATGAATTACCTACATATACCTTTTTACATTATTTATAAGAAGCAACAATCTACTGTAAAAATCAAATTCAGCTACACAAATTGAATATTGATTAAATTATCATTAGTCCTAATGAAAAAGGATTGGATTTATGTCCTTATTCAACCAGTATAATCGATGTCCATCCTGAGTGAACTTTTAAGTGAGAGTTGGGGATTTTTGATTAAATCTGAAATTCAGAGAAACCAATGCACATCATGTCTCGGGTAAATGTTGAGCATTAGTGGATTTGAGAGCGAGATGTAGAGCATGGCCTTAAAGACACCTTTACACTAGTGTCACATGCAGGATGCTGTATTGTGTTCTTCTGTTTCTCTAAACTTCAGCCACATCTACAGTGACTTGATTTATGACTTGAGAATATATGAAGAGTTCATTTGACAAAAACAGATAAAAGCCATTCATTTATTCTTTGCATAGCGCAGTTTTCAAAGCCCAAATCCATTTTAGTGTTCGGAGTTATCTGCTTTTGCGAATGAACTCTTCATATATTTCCTTCCTCCTGTTTGCTAATCATCAAAATTAATACAGAGCATTAGATTTTCCAGATTAAAAACCCACGGAGCTCTACAAATAACATTACTGGTTTTTTTGCAATTATACATTATATAATATAATAGTTATAATAATGTATTAATATCAATAGAAAGTAATGATTTATTTTAACCTACTCTACATCTGTGGTGGTGGTTTATTTACATTAGACCTTATACTTCTCTACAGTCATCTCCCAGTGCAAGCACCGAAAAACCTTCCAGCAGCAAAATGGTAAAACATCTAGTTATGGACAGATCACTTTTGGAGAATTCAGTCTTTAAGAGGCCTACGGAATGTTTGAGTTCACTATATTGTGCGTTTGTGTAAAACAGTTTCAAGGTTCATTGAGGCAGTACACAATCAAGTACAAATTTAATTGAATTTTATGACTAATATAGTTTGATGTGTTTCAGTGGCCGTTGTGGTGCATTATCAGTACTCCTCAGCTGCAGTAGAGGGCTGCTCCACTTTGTCATAATGGCTCTCGTTGCTTGGCGGCTGCTCTTTGTTATCCTCAACTTTGTCAGAAAGAGGGGGTATGGGTGGAGCCTCAACGCCTGGCTCAGAGGGCAGAGTCTCACTAGAAAAGCACACAATACAAGAAAATGATATGGTTAAACTGTGAAATTGTAGATCTATTGAAATTTCCGAGGAACATTGTGTGTCTTATTGAAAAAGAGGTTGTGTACAATTACACATATGCAATGTAACACTACTTAATTTTATGCTCTCAGTTTATACAATATGGATTCTGGGTTAAAACAAAATATATATGGGTTCAAAAGCCTTATAGTGCTTTTTTGCCTTTTTAAATGAAAAGAGAGTGCATTATTAAGCATGTGTTAGATGTTTTGACACATTTAGCATCTACAGTATGTTAGTGTCCCATTCAAAATATAAAAACCATGCAAAAAAATATGGAGGTATTTAACATAGAATAAAACGTGCAACATGTTATGTCCACAAATGAAGCACATCACATGACACCAAACTGAGATCACAGGCAAAGAGGGAAAAAATGCATACATGAGTACAAGCCACCAAGACACACAGGACTGACAGCTGTTTAAAGCTTGTGGCCGAAATGAAGAGAGCATCAAGATTCACTTACGACTTCACTCAGGACGTTCTTCATAAACGTGCACAATCCGGGTCCGGACTGAAACCACACACAGCCCAAACACATGTCACAATAACCAACCCTCTTATAGAACTAAAACTGTAGTGCTATGGTTATTTAGTCTATTAATACAAACAGTCATTTCATAAAAGATAGTCGCTATTATCTACTGCTTATAATAAATTATACAGATAACCACTTAGCTGTAAATACTCAATACTCATTTCTTAACACTGTTACTATATTTAGTTAACAGACTTGAACACAAAATCATTTAGGCATTTAGGCTGAGAAATGTACCTGGTGAGCAGCAGAAGCAGCAGAGTTCAGGTGAAGAAGGGGTGGGGGGGGTTTGGGGCGTGTGCATAAGGCCAGCAGGGTTGCAGTCAGCATGAGGAGAAACTATATGTTACGAAGTCACAGGACATGATCAGCAGGAAGCGAGTGATTAACAGGAGACGATGCATAGAACTGACTCTTAGAGAAGGTCATAGTTCAAATATAGGTCTAACATAACCGTAGTATGCAGCTGAACCAAATGTTGGCATAATAATGTCTTTGTTTTGGAGCTTTCAATGCCTATTTCTCAAATCCAGAGTGGAAGAAGCAGTTCTGTTCCTGCTTCTGTAAAACTTTCCAGAGTTAACAAACTGAGCATTACTTTGGAATATCCAGTTATCACTTAAATATGCCCTATTACACATTATCTTTGCATATAGGACATGATAAACTTAAGTGTTTTGTGATTTGTTATTACATTTTGAAGCTGAACTTATCATGTGACCCATTTCCACCAGGTGTGTTCTTAGGCAGTGGCATGTTGTGCAAAGGAGAAGTGTGATCTCTATTGATCCCATCAGATGCCTCCATAAACTACACAACACATTAACTGATTCCTTTCCACTTTTCTGTAACGTGATTACAACTAATACTTGTCATCAACCTTTCTGTCATGATTTAGTGCAAACATACTGTTCAAAAGAATTATGTAATGTGTATAATTCTTATACAAATACTCTGAAAAACAACCAGGACATTCTCTTTGTATTAGAATAACTCAACAAACCACATCAATCACTAATTGAAGATATTTATTTGACACAGTTTGAAGAAAAAAATCTCATTGTACAATTGAGGTCATCAATGTTACACCGCTCTAAGTTTCCTCCAAAGCATGCAAAAGCATAAACTTTCTGCATAATCATGAAGTGTTTCCTTCCAAATCCAAATCAACGCACAGTGGACAACAGTAGAAGTGTTTGGCTACAAGCGGACAATGTGTTCTCTGTGGTAGTTACCTCTGGGGTTGTTTTAGTGGAGAAAGAAGAAACACTGGCAACGTCCAGACATTTGACTTTTGTCTCTACATTGACCACACACAGACAGAGACACGGGAAAGTGGAGGATGGCAAAGCGCAGGAAGAAATGAAAAGTCAGAATGACACAGAAACCTGTCTGTCTTTAACACTGACACAGAAATGGACAAAATTTTACTCTGTAATAAATTCCATCTTTGGAGGACTGCATTATAGTCCTGTTAAGTTCAAGAGCTTTTTAAAGACAAGTAAACATGCGATAGGCACGATTTTGATCTACAAATAGTTGTCCTAACAGATGAAAAAAATACATTTAAATTAAATCGCCACCTCTTGAGATTTCACAACAATCAAGAAATTTGGGAGCCAGTAAAACGTTATATTTTGCAATATTTTTAGTCTTCTCACACATGTGACAAAGAAGTTTGTTTTGTCTGGTTGTGGAACAGTCTAGTAACAGTTAAGTACTGGCTTTAATCCTGATCATGAACTAGTTCAGCCAATGATAAACTCAAAGGTTCAGTATAGGCAGCTTTAGGAGTTGATATTGACATTTATTTGGTTAAAAAATATTGAAAAACTAATAATAATAATAATAATAATAATAATAATAATAATAATAATAATAATAATAATAATAATAAATAAAATAAATATTGCTATTAGGGAAAAAAAAAAATTCTCAGAGTAACACTGATTTCTAAAGATGGACATTTTTGCAGTGCAGCGTATTTGCCACTTTTTCTAAAGAAACATTTTGAGATTGTATAAAACCTGTTATAACAAACCTGACAGTGCAAACAAATGTTCTTCTTCTATTAGTGGTTAGATTCAACAAAGATGTGGACAACGTGGTTAAAAGCAGACAACCACACAGTTATTATTTTATGTCACAGGACGTTAGACAAAACATTTCATGAACCTCAGCAAAGAAAAGGGCTGGCGAGGTCCAATTAACCTCTCTTTTTAGAACTGTACCATCTTCCACCAACTTTCCAAAAAAATTGACTTTATCTAATTAAAGAGGCACAATACAGTATTTTGTCACAATGTGGTAAATATTGTTACAAGAGTACCATTGGTATTTTATGCATGGCCCAAAAAAAAAAAAAAATAAAAGGTGTTGTTGCCACTGGCTTGTAAACATTTTCAGGATTTTGAGAAAGATCCAGGACATTTTGGAGTTAGCCGTAGCAACCGCCTATTATTGAATGATTCTAATCATCTGTGAAGTACAAATAAACTTCATGTTTAGTAACATCACAATAAAAAAATAAATAAATAAAACATGGTGTGGCCAAGTAGGAATTTTCCCACAGGGATAATAAAAATAATAAACAGTACCGTAATCCACTTTTATATTCAAGATTGGATCCTTGGTCAGATTTAATGAAACTTTTTAATCAAAACACCAGAAGGCGGTAAATTAAGAGAATAAGAAATCCATTCATTTCAAATCAAGGCAAGACCTATTTTTGATCAATGACTGAAGCACTCTTTGTTATTATAAATTACATTTTTTTTGGAGGACGAAGGTTAATTTACCACATTCAGCCTTACAATCAGACAACACAAGAGAAAATCACAGTCCCCAGAAAGACGTCTGGGAAAAGGTTCAAAACATAACGGACATTGATTATAGTTAAGGTTAGAAAGTGCATTTATTAATTCTTGGTAGATACTGTAAGACAAGCACGTGTTTGGCACATGTACAGTTAACATTCCTGTCACAACGACACATTAATAAAGCAACCCAATCGCCCAAATCAAATAGGTTTCTGCAAATCACTGATCTGTTGCATAATTAACATTTCAGTGAAGATAATTGACATTGTATCGTTTTATAATTTAAACTATGTAATGCCACATATCTGGTCATTTGCAAAAACACGTAGCAACATTATTTCTTGGAGATTGGGTTGTGATAAAGTGATAAAGCTCCTCTAATCTCAGAGGCAAATTATCAAAAGCTTACAGCGATACTGTTAAATACTGAAAGAGCCAGTAATATATCCAGTGTAATGTTTTTACAATCCACTTTGGGATTAACAAAGTCCATTTTACACCTTTACAATGCAATCAAGTGTCCTTCACAAAGTAATGTACATGCACAAAGGACAGGCAAAGATCCTCCGAGAGAACAGCTGGCTCCGAGTAACTATCAGAGTCTGTTTTGTTCTGGTTTAGATGGAAATTCAACTTCAGTGATTAAACCAGGGTTTAGCAGCGGCGGAAAAGGGAGAGGGGGGGGAGGAAGAGGAGGGCCTGTCCTGAGTCTGAGGTGCTGTGTCTCTGTCTGTCCTCACACTGTGGAAATCAATTTGACCTCAGTGGAACTGTGGACACAGAAAGGGATACGCTGCAAATACTACCCAACATTACGCAGCAAATTCAACACCATTCAAAAATCACTGAAAACTCACAACCCTACACAAAGTCACCACAAACTCAGCCCAACATGTACTTTGACCTCTGACCTCACAGAAATATGGATGAAATGAGAAATTAAATAAATGGGCTTAGAATTCCTTATTAATGTGTCTTTAATAAATGTCACCTCCAGCGTAAACCTCACAAACATCTTAAACGAATCACAAATTTAGGAGAAAATTCCCACTGATGAGATGAGGTTTGATTCCATGTGATCCACAGTTTGAATGTGTAATAGATGAATCAATAGATTGATAGATTGGGTTTAAAGCAGAAGCTGATGATGGATGGATTTAAAGCAAACTTAAATGAATGATGAAGGAAGGAACATGTAAATATGCCATTACTTTAATCAGTAGAACTAAAAACCCAACAAAACATCTTATGTCTTATGCCCCAGGTGGCACCAGCACCAAGGATATTAGGAGAACAGGTCCCATAAAAACAGCTCACAAGGCATCAAATGTGGGGGGAATGATGAGTGGGTCCTTAAAGGTCACCAAGACCATGACTAAAACCCTAACTGAACCCCCCTCACTCATTACAGAACCCACTGACTCCTCCTCCTTGGCGACTGGTGCCACTTCCGTGTCTTCATCCACCGTTTTATTTAATTTTTCTAAATAACCCAATATGAACAGAAAAACACAAAATAGTGGAAAATGGACGATCCTATTCACCTTATTCAGGAAACCATTAATCAAGTTAAATTCAGTCACTTCACCCAAGATCAAGGTTTCCCATGTAACTAAACCCATTCATAAAGTTTGTTCATTACTTGGCTGTCTTCAGATTGTGTTATTAAACAACTTTCACTCAGGGTTAACATAAATATTTCTGAATTAGAGATGTTTTCAAAGTGACTGAACTTAACCTGGATACAACATCATTCATGTGAGAAAACATTAAGTTATATTTAGTTGTAAAGATAAGTAAAGGCAGTGCTTACCTGGTTAGATAACGTGGTTCATATTCTTCCATGCCCTGCTGCAAACACAAAAACATTACCTGTTATCAATGGTCTATAATGCAACTGAGGTAACTTAATTTTATTTTCCCCTACCTTTCTGTTGGTTCATTTCTAGTGTGAAAATTTGGTTGGTGTGCTGTTTTATAGTGAGGGACCTTTAAAATGGCTAAATAGTCTTTGACTTTATTTGGCCAGGATAGATTACATAAAGATTGGATTCATCAATTTATTCTCAATGTGCAATGACGACAGACGCCAGCAGGAGGAGGCAGAAAAACATGGCAAGAATGGCATGGCAACTCAAAACTCCTACAGTTCCAAAGTTTAATCTGTTTTAACAGATGTTTATAAGTTAGATGTCTTGTTTATGGTTAAATTTGATTTTGACACATTTTGGGCGAAACTGTCTGTAGCTTCTTGTCATTATCTAACACCTTTCCACTTCTAGAAAAGATTTTGTTGGTGGATGTTGGTGAATCTGTTAAAAGGCTCACATCTGTGCTGAGGAGAGCGAGGAGAAAGAAGCGGCTTTCTAAATGTCAGCGGCAGCATTACGTAGCTGTAATTAAAGCGTCGCCTACATGTTGGCGTTCAGGTGAGACGTGGGACGGGCGGATGTTGTGTAAGTCTCTGTCTGAATATTAACAACCTCAACACTTGCGCATTAGGAAGGTTTTATAACTCAGGTCAAAACAGTCTGGGAATTATAAAACACTGCCTTCATTCAGGACAGCTGAATAATAACAATATAATCTACATATATAATATATACAATATAATCTTTTTTTAGAGACATAATGGTTACAATAATCTAAAGGCGAAAAAAAATACTAATTGTCCATTTAGTTTAATTCCCCATTCTGCCTATTTATAAATTGATATGAGTTGTAGTAAAAATAGCACTTTATGTGAGTTGTTTTCTTTTGATTGTAATGCCAGATAGTCACATAATGAAATTTTAATTTTTAGATTTAGTACATCATGATACTTCAAAATTAAAATAAAATGTCTTGATGGAAACAGTTTGACCATGTCTCATTTTGTCTTCGGTTTCTCAAAAGCCTTTGTGTTACTTATCTACATCATAATTCAACATAAAGGCTAACCATCTAAAATACCATTTAGGATCTTAATGAGATAATGCCATCTTTAAAGAGAAAGTGGTTTGTTATTCACTGCAACAGACTCACTTTAGATGAGAAACAACAAATAATGGACTTCTTGGTAAAATTCATTCTCCAGACAGTGGACGTTGACACTGACCTGTGTAAAGCCCGCTCCAGCCACACTGTAGGGACGCTGGTGTCTGTGCAAGGAGGCACTACTATGTGTTGGCATGCGCAGGCTGTAGTCAGCGGCAGGAAGTGTCACATCTTCTCGCTCCAGGAGGTTTCCAGTGCTGCTGCTTTTACCGTGGTGCAGACTGAAAAACACAACACAATCACATTGAAGTTAAGGTGTGCTTATTTATCTAATTCAACAATGAGTGAGGACAGCTTGAAAAGCTTTTTTTTTTTTTTTAATTAACAAACAATGCTGACAACAGTAAGTTTAAACATATTCAGAATCAGTCATTCCTCATGTCACTCTTAGCTTACATGTTGTACATAACAATTGCAGCTCACTACTTTGTATTCACAAAAATAAAAACCAAACACTGTTAAAACACCCTGTTACGCACTTGTGAACTCTGAGATGCCTCATGGTATCTGCCTCTGTATCAGAAATTACTCGAGTGTAGGAGAAGGGGAACCAGCCACGCCTGAAAGAAAATAATACTTTAGATTTGTATTTTTATATTTCCCATGAAGAAAGTTTACAGCTTCAATATTACTAAAGCAGTATAATCTTTACTTTACCAAACAACTACAGATATAAAAACTAAAGCTGAGACTTCATAAACTAGTTTCATCCTTGTGTGTGGTGTTAATCTCGTTGGCTGTTTGACTCACATGCGTGTCTTCTCACTCTCGCCGTAGTGCCAGCCGTCCCGTGCCTCGGGGACAAGCAGAGTGATTACATCGCCCTCTGAAAAGCTGAGGAGCGTGGTGTTGTCACCAGCCGCGTGGGAGAACACAGCCTGTACCCGGGTTCGCCCGTTATGCTCCAGACCGGCAGCCATTGAGCTGGACCGCGGAAGAGTGCGCGTCTCCACTACAAAACACAGACAATGAGTTGATAGTGCTATAGATGTTTAGCAGGTAGTGGGGATCAAAATCAATAAAAACACTAAATACTGCATATTCAACATACACCTGTTATTTTTCTGTGGTATGCCCTTTAGATAAAGTTAAAATGGCCATTGTTTTGGAAAAAACAGAGTTTAGAGGCATTGTATTGACAATTTGGAGAAAAAAAAATGTATTTACTGTAGTCACTAAAATAAAAGTGCATTATTTTTGACACCACCTAACATTTTCCCATAATGTGGTGAACTGGAGCTGAGCAAACAACAAATTTGAACTTTGAATCAAACTGATTGAGCAGCTTAAAAAGACCAATCACTTCATTGAGGTGGAAATATGTATGTTTTGGAGCTGGTTCTCACTCAGAGTGGTCTTGTTCTTCTGGGGTGCAGCCTTGCGGACCGGCAGTGTGTTGGAATAAACCTCAGCCCCATGTCTCTGGGTCTGAGGTGAGACTTTGCCTTGGGACACCTTCCCCTCCATCCACTGCTGGTAATCGTCTGCTCCGTGAGCCCCGTTCATCACAGACATCTGAAAAATATATATATATATTAAATAAAATTTCCATTATGATTACTATGTTTTTCCACATAAAGAAGGTAAAAAAAAACTGTCAAAACAAATAAATAACTGAAAAATAAAATCTGATATCTTTCTCAGCTGTTACATAACCCTCTGCATCAGCCCAGTAATCAGGTCAAAATAGGAAGTAGGTCAGGAAGTGCTGATTAATTGAAAGACTATGTTTGGATTGAAGAGGAACAAACAAAACCTCTGGGACGACAAGAGGAGGGAGATCAAAAGGAAAATGAAAAGTAAAGCGCAAAATAAATCTCTCTGCAATCTCAGAGTCAACTAATTATTTGAGTTGGCTTCATAAACAAATGATGAGTATTCTTCTTGACTAGTGGTATAAATAACATGCGCTCACCTGTTGGCCCATGGCTCCGCTCGCTCTGAGGGCTGCCAGCTCAGGGGGCAGCGACAGAGGTTTGGCCCCAGGCAGAGGTTCAGAGATGGGCAGCCCCTGGGCTCCTCCGCTCATCTGCTGAGCCAGGAACATGGCCCGATCCGGTAACTTGTTGGGCTCGGCACAGGCCTGCTGCCACAGTGGGAGCTTCTGGGTTAACAGCTCCTTACCCTGAGGAAGAGATGGAGTCATAAAATGATCAATCATAGAAACTGGAACTGATGATGAAAACTGTGAAAGTAGAAAGGATCAGGAGTTGTGTCCTGCAGTACCTCAAGTTTAGACAAGATCAGAAAAAAATGTTTACTTGGTTGTTGAATATTGATTGTGAAACTGAAACATCAACTTTCATTAAATATTATGCTTGACTAAAGATCTGTTGCTAATGCAAGTTCGATTAATATTTTAATTCTGAACTTCATCAATTAGCACCTTCGATCAAAAAGCAAAAACCTAAAGGTCTCCTGAGACAATAATTATAAATTGTAAATGCCATATCACACATTTTGTGTGTATTTGTTATTACATCATTATGATTAATTATTAGTACCCGCTGAAATCTGTATTGTCTGACTGAGGCACTGAAAAACTGATGTTTTCAAATGCATTTCAACATACTTCAAAAAAAGCTTCCTGGCACATACATATACTTTCTGATTGGAGAAAATTGCCACAGCTGGTAAAAGCAGAACAGGAAGTGATGTTAGGATGCTGTATTATCTAACTTCCTGTCATAACCATCCTTCGGCTGATGCCTCTGTCTCTCACTCAGTGTTTCAGACACTTTCACTCCCACTCACTGTCTGAACTCACTGTTCCTGCAGAAGTAGGTCACCCCCACCTCCTAAAACCTCCCACCTCCCCGTCCTCACACTTCACTCATCAAATGTACAGTCAGGCTCTCAATCAAGTCCAATGGGTCCAAAACGCCAACAGAAGACCTTAAGCTCACTTAATACATCAGCTTATCAACAAATGCTCACAAAAGACGAGTCATTAATGTGTAAATGCTTTGAAAGGTTTATTTATTTGTTTTTACCATTTTTACTGTTGATGTGCATTGTCCAGTGTTAAGATAAACTTGGACTTTGTGTAAGGCAAATCTTTCCAACACAGTAAGTTGCAGGATGTATAGTCTTATCGTACCTTGACATGGTAGTTAGTGCTGTTCTTGGCCAAAGCACACTGTCTGTCGACCAGGAAGCAGTACCGTCGGCGCTCCTCGGACAAAGCGTTCTTATAGCCCTCTGCGATGTAGTTGTCCAGCTCGCCCTGCTTGTTACTGATGGCTTCCACATACTGCAGGAGAGAGGGGGTTAAATGTCTCAGTCCATAGTCAGTTTATTCTCAAACTGTTTTATGAGTGTTCCTTTTGGCTTCAAAGTCCCTCTGAACTCAAAAGAGTGAGATGCTTATTGTTCACATAAAAGGTCTGCTATGTTTTCAAAGTGGTCTTGGTCAAGGGCTTTTGTGAACTCGACTGAGCCTGATCAAAGACGACAATTATTTAACCTGCTGGAATGACGATAAAAACAACAATGACCATAATTTCCAGAGTGTGCTGTGTTGTACTGTTCTTTTTTTTTCTCCTAAAAAAAAGACAGGAAATTAAGGGGAAACAGAAAGGGAATGAACACAAACCAGGAATCAAGCCCAGGTACCTTCACTTATGTGAGCCACCGAGACACCCACCCATCTCATGAGTAATTTGAAGTTGCATTATATTAAGCCAAAGGTCTGAAACTGAATAAATGCAAGTGTTAGAATATAGGTATCCACAGAAACTTTGTGAAACATTCTTATTTTCAAGGAAGGTAGCCTTTTTTTAAACAGAAGTGGAAAAGTGATGTCACCTCATCAGCACAGTTGCAGATCTGTTGATAATCTGGCCTTACTTGTTATTTTCCAACACATTCACTTCCTACAGCACTGTTCCAGTTTCAATGTGGAACCCATTATGTAACAGCTTTACAGCATCTGCTCATTACCGTGTCATTATGCAGTCGTGCTTCCTTCCTTCCCTTTTGGGCTTCCTATTTCCTACTTCTGCTACGTTTAATTTTCCCCCTGCTATTACATAACAGGGAGCACGGTGCCTTCACTGTCACTTCACTGGAGCAAGCGTCCTGCAATTTGCTTAAATATGGTTTATGATGGGAACCGTAATAAGCCAATCAGGACGCACTGTGGGAAGCTGAGGAGTAAAGCTGCTGACGGCGAGCACATTCAGCGTTTAATGCCAACGCCGCGAGGGAGGGGTTGGTGGCTTTGGTTATGGTCCAGTATCTATGCATGTGAATCACTCTTAAGATGATCTACTGCAGAGAGGATACAGCAAGGACAAACTGGAGATTTAAAAAGGGCCTATATCGGTTGTTTACGTGTCTTTAGGGGCTTTCCCAAAGAGCTTTTTGTTGGTGTAAAAGCTCTGTAAATCCTAAATCTACATTCAAATCAAATAGTTTTCTCCTAAAGCTTGTTTTCTGAAATGGATGGCTTCCTGTAAGATAGTGAGGTAGATAAATAACCTTAAGCCAAGATCTTAGATTCACAGTATAATTGTTCATCCAATCACAGCAGACTGGGCTAAAATTAAATTTAAAAAGGATTTTAAAAAGGGATCTCAAGATTTTGTTTTTTAAAACAGTAGACAGTAGTAAAAATCAATGTGTTAATTGTAAAACATTTGTAGTAGAGCCCATAAATCATTTATTAATCCTTGAACAAGAAACATATGAGACATTGTGTTGCTGATAAATAAACATCTTCCCAAAACACCTTCGAATGGAGCAGTCTTCTCAAAAAGATTGTATTCCACTACTGCTCTCCAAATGCTTAGCCTGGCTTCCTGTCACAAAGTAAGGTAAATTAGTACCACAATGGGCCTTAAAGTATTCATCTGACTACTCAGTGCAGGATTTCAAGGGTGGAGCTTAAAGACAGAATAGTTTCAGTACAATCTGTGTTTTTAAATTAGTAAAGGTGAACATGTTTTAGTGAATCTCTGCAAATAAACATTTTCAGATGCGATGAATCTGATAACGTGTTGTTTGAGGATGTGACACTGTCATGGTTATGGTTAATCACATTTGTGGTCAGGACAGGAAAAAAAAATACCAGACCATAACAGATTTGCTTTACTTAAGATGGTCACCATGGACCAAGGAATAAAGCTCCCATAAACCAAGTGTCTATGGAGCTTTTCTGATCAAAACATTTGGCAGGTGGTTCGGCTGTGAGCCTGTTGAAGACCTCCTGAGCAGATTGTGCATATAACGATAGTCTATTTCACGCTGAGCCTTTTTCATAATACAATATGGCGTCTACATTTGTCTGGGTTCATATGAGTCACACTATGTTTGTCAAAGCTTTCCTGGCAGTTTACAGTCGGCACCAGGGCGAAGATAATTATCCATCTCAAACTAAAATGGCTGTTAGTGAATTATTAATTTAACATGCTTGACTTCATTTTCAGGCTGTTACAATATTCTTCACTAACAAACATTAAAATACAAGCACTAGGTGGATAATGTTGTAGCTTGCCATCCCAATGCCTCCACATGAGAGCCAGGAGACTCTGCGTGTCTGCAACGCCTCCGCTTCACCTGGGTTTGGCCTGTCGTCACCTCTTACACCTTACACAACACAATCAGGCAGAAGTAGCTAATGAACAGTATACAGTGGTTTCATATTCTCTCCAACTTTCCACATTAATTCCACCCACAGTTTCGTTTCTTGTTGAACTGAGTCAGAGACTACATTGGCTCGGAGAAATATGTAGAGCCACAGAATCACAACCACATTTTAGTCTCTACAATTCATTTGGAAGTTTTCCCACCGCAAAAGACTATCATTAGATTGTTTGATCACACTGTTACTAATCAAGTGAAAAAACACACTCGCAGACCGTTATTTACTTTTATCATTGTAAGGCATGTCTTGCTATAGATTGTGTTTTGTCTTTGGTACATAACCTTTTTTGTGAACCAAATAGCTAAGTGTGTTTGTTCTGAAACATGGTCCACTCACTGGGCATTTCACAACTGACATGTTACTTCAGATCAAACATTAAGGTCTAACAAAACCACACCAAAGCCTGGTTCTTTTAAATGAACAACAAGCATCTCATTAACTAAAGACACACTAAAATCACCAATTTGTTTGACCATTGTCAAAACCAGCCCTACATTGTTTTCCAAAGCCACTCCATCCTACGTTTTCACACAGTGGCCTTCCATCTGGCCACGAGGCTGCAGGACGTCTGTCCCTTATAAAAAGCCTTCACAGGTCGTCTGTTGGCTTCACACTTTGCACTGACCTGCATCTCTTTGTCTCCGTATTTGGACGGGTGCTTGCTGCCCTGGCTCTTTCTGCGCAGCTTCTTCAGCTCGGCCTGGCACTTCTCCAGACTCTCGCCTTTGCTCTTGTGCTCCATCTGGTACTTCTTTAGGGCGGCCTGATGGCAAAACGGGACAGGAATGGAGTCAGCGGGACAGGGCACTTCAGCGCTCAGACATAACGTATCAGTAGACAGGACATCTGCCTCTCTGCATTAATAATGAGCTTGTTATAGTTCACAGTGAAGATGAACACGGTTTATTAATATATTACCTACAGCAGATGGCCTTGTTCACATGACAACTGCTTTAATCTTCCTCTATAATGCAACAATATGCTTGGCAAAAAAGTTTTAATATATAAAAAGGTCAAATGCACCTTAGATTAACTTAAACAATTTTCTTACTAACTGCCTCTGTGTAACATTTTGAAAGGTTGTGGACTATTAACACATTTTAAAAGAAAACTTTAAAATTGTTATGGTTTTATCTTGCAATTGCTTAGGAAACATGAAAGAGGTTATGTTATATTGATCAGTGTGTATCTGGTCTACAACTGCATTGTTGCATCAAACAATTAGTTGTATCTGAAAAAAAGGTAGTAACTACAGCAACATCTGACTCTACAGAAGTTGAAATACCCTAAAATTGCAAGGTTTAAAAGCCTTGAGGATGCTAACAAGATAAATTCCTGGAATGACTAAACCCATTTCAAAAGCTAACCTTTGATTTGGAAAAGGTTTAGCTCTCTTCCTCGGAATCAGAAACTTATATTGCCCTGTCTTGCATTTATTGTTGGTGCAGCTTAGGCTTAGATAGTCTTACATTCAGGTATCGTGCATCCAGCTCCACCTTCTTCTCCAGCTCTGTGAGCAGCTCATTGTGAAACGACTTGAGCTGTAAACACATACAAACATTACAAACTAAAAATACACCACCACAGTCACAGTGACAGGAGGTTATCAAAGGATTTCTGTGTAGAAAGATACTCTTAAAAAAGGGATGTGTTTTTTTTTTTTCTGGTGAAAGACAGTGGATTAGAGCAGGATGTTCAGGTGAGATATGTGTGAAGTGAAAAAAGGGTAAAAGGTCAAAGTTAAACCTGTGAGAAAGCATCGCCTTAGAGACGACAAATGACAAACTAAAAGGTGTTATCTACTCAAAATACTTCAGCTCTGGCACTAAACTTCATGCTCAAATCAGCTGGTGTGTCTCAGTCTGTAATCCAGGCTGGAAGTTGCCATATTTTCCTTGAATAGCAGGATGTTTGTTGTTCCACAGAGTTGACATGGACACACTACAGACCCACCAACTCACAATAAGAGGAAGTTTAGGTTCATGATGTACCAGTAGGGGTTGGAGCCCATTTTACGCCGACAGAATAGGAAGTTTTTGAAAAACACAGGTCCATTGTTCCTAAAAATTTGTAAAGCTTTAAACTTGGATACATTTGTAAAATTAAACTGTTTTTAATCATGCTTGTGTAATCCACACACTTTATTTCAGCTGTATCATAAGAAACAGGTACAGTTGTGCTCATACCCTTGCAGAATTTGTGACTTTTTCTGTCCATTTTTCTGAGAATATAAATGATAACACAAAAACATTTTTTTCACTCATAGTTAGTTGTTGGGTGAAGCCATTAATTGTCAAACAAGTGTGTTTACTCTTTTTAAATCATAATGACAACAGAAACATACCCCAGTTCTTAATACCACATATTAGCACCTTTAACATCAATAACAGCTTAAAGTCTTTTGTGGTAGTTGTGGATAAGGCTCTTAATTTTCTCAGATGGTAAAGCTGCCCATTCTTCTTGGCAAGAAGCCTTCAGTTCCTGTAAATTCAGAGTGGGAGGTCAGGAGACTGAGATGTCCAGTCCAGAACCTTCACTTTATGCTGCTGAAGCCAAAGACAGGTCGACTTGGCCTTGTGCTTTGGATTGTTGTCATGTTGAAACATCCCAAGTTTATAGTGTCCTGTATTTCTGCTGAAGTTATTTGTGGGGTTTTTTTTTGCATTTTAAACAATTTTCCTGGCAGTTGTGGCTGAAATGTTTCGTTGGTCTACCTGACCTTTTCAGTTTCCACTTCTTTATTAGTTTGAAGATTGCAGATTGGCATTCTCAATTCCTTGGATATCTTTTTATATCCCTTTCCTCTTTTATACAGTTCAATTACCTTTTCCCACAGATCCTCCGACAATTATTTTGCTTTCCCCATGACTCAGAATACAGCACTGGATGAAAGATGCAAGGGTCAGTCAGGAGTCCAGAAACTGTCCACACTGATTACAAGCAAACACATCACAGGTGAGGATGGTTACCTTAAGTTGTCATTCAAACCTGTTTGTTTCAACTTTTGTGCATGTTATCAGGCCAAAATCATCAGGGTATGTGATCTTTTGATCAGGGCCATTTGGGTAGTCAAACCTGTTTGTTTCAACCTGTGTGCATGTTATCAGGCCAAAATCATCAGGGTATGTAAACTTTTTATAAGGGTCATTTAGGTAGTTTCTGTTGTCATTAGGATTTTAAAAAGAGTAAACACTATTGTTTGACAATAAATGGCTTAATCCAATCACTAACTATGAGTGAAAGAAAAGTTTTTGTGTTATCATTCATATTCTCTGAAAAATCACAAATTCTGCCAGGGAATGTTTTACACCATTTTTACTTTAGCACACAAACTGCTCCTTAGAGACTGACCAAAGAACAATACTCCAACAGTTTGTTTATGGGTGTCTCACACTTACCATTTCTTCGAGCTGGATCTGAATCTGTCTGTGAACCTCTGCCATCTGAAAGAGCACATCCCCTGCAACACCACATACACAACCACAGAGAGGGGGAAAAACAAAACAAAAAAAACCACACTTATTAAAACAGAACCTAACACAACACACACAAGACGCCGTGCAGGACAGACCATGCAGCCACACGGACCAGATGAGACACAAACGGGACAACAGAAACTCAAAGACAGCGGTCGGGATGATGAAAATAAACCTTAAATAAATACTGAAAAAGAAGAGTTTTTATATTAGTGTGAATCAAACGACAACTACTAAACAACTACACAATTAGCTGTTTTTAAAAACATGTTGAACAAGGGCTGGTTTTACAGAAGTACTCTAGCATGGTCTGTAGTGTTACATCAATGTTAATGTGTTATTTACATTGGTAACACATTTTAATAAGTACACTAACCCTCATGGGTTTCTCAAAATGTAGTTGTGGAGAAGGCCATAGATGAAGGCACTAAACATGACGAGGTCAAATTGTAACTTGGCCATCATTGTGAGCAACTGAGTAAATTTAGTAATCGATGCAAATTTAAACTTCAATATATATTATTTTTCCCTTCTATCATAATCACAATAATCTAAAACCCATTTCCACACCAGCTCTTCAACATTGTATTTGAGCATTAGCATCACTAGCTACGTTGGCTACAGTTTAGCACAATGTTGTATTACTTTGAATGGCAATGTACCTTAGCTAGCAATGGTAATCAGAGTATTATACAGATGAGATGTGAACTGATCCTGTGTTACATTAATTTAAATGTATGCATTCTTTCTAAAGGCTCTGCTAATCAAGACTTTATTTGCCGATATGATAGCTAAACTACTGTGTAACCTGTATTGCAAAGTTGGCAGATTGTATCTTATGTATTTGATATGTAGCTTCCATCAAATATTAATGTGTAGTGTTTGAATTGAGTGGGCATTATTTTAATGTAACCATCACCCCGACTGATTGATTTAACACAACAGACCGGCATAGAAGACACTTTGGTAAAACCAGAGAACACGAAGAGAATCCAAAAAGATAATAAAAAATAAAAGTGAATCAAAGAAGGAGGAGGAGAGATGAGTCATGCAGCCAGCGAGGTGCGTGTCGTTGTTTGGAGATACCTACATGCTGCCTCTTCTGAATGTGCAATGCAGTGTAAAAAAAAAAAGGAACAAAAAATAATCTGGTTTGAGCAGAGAACTGACAGAGACACACGGAGAGAAACCACTGGACAAACTTTCACTCTCTGCACATATTATTGCCCAGTAAGAGAATTCTTTTATGAAAAAAACGCACTTGCATTGTGCAATTTTAGTTACTATTTACAAATAAGCAAACACTTATGGCATTTACATATTACAGATGATCTAAACTAGTATATAAATGGATGCTCTGTCACTGATGGATACCGATACAAATTAACAGATCAAAGCTTTTTTTTTTATAATTTATGTAACACGTAAAAACAGGAAAACAATATTTTCTATTGATAAACTAGGTCCATTTGACAATATTTTCTACAGAGAAAGATGTCACATATAAATATGGAAGAAAAAAAACGCGACACGAACACAATACCAGCTATTAAGTCAAACATAAACCACTCTTTAGTGATGCAAAAAACAGTGTACTGAGGCACTCAAAAAGGTAACTGATAAAAAGCCTTTATTAACACATGGCTAGTTTGAGAACAGGCAATCCTCTTTCGCACTATAAAACCGCTAACCATAGAAGCTGCAGTAACCTAAAAATATGTGGTATAGAACACATTCAGGACTCATCAAGGAGGATATAATTTAAAAAAAAATCTTTTGGGATTTACCTAAAAGCAATGCAATTTCAGGTCTCAATGGGGAATTAGATTTCTCTCCTTTTATTTAGATATATGATGTAAACATATGGGGCGGCAGTAGCTCAGTGGGTAGAGTAGTCGTCCTTCAACCGGAACCGATTCTCACTCTCCCCACAGTTCATACTGTCGTTTGTGTCCTTGGGCAAGACACTTAACCCACCTTGCCTCCAGTGGCTGTAACACTGGTAATTACATTAGAACAATGTAAGTCGCTTTGGATAAAAGCGTCAGCTAAATGAATAAATGTAAATGTAATGTACATATGATTTATTGGAATATGACTGACTGATTTTGTTAAGTATTTGTATTTTTTCTATGTAATTTTTAATCTATTGGTACTTATGACTTTATATCACACACCAGGTGAGTCATGAGCCAGCCCACTTTGACTATGTGACTACTGCCAACAGGTTTAAAAGATGGCTCTGGGCAGTCATCTCAAGTTTGCCCTGTAGAAGGCCTGCGAGCCAAACCACACTGGTATTTTATCAAACAAGCCATGTGTTAATAAAGGTTTTTAACCAGTTCCCTTTGAGTGCCTCAGTACATTGTTTTATGCATCACTAATGAGACTGATCCCTGCACTGAAGAGCAACAAAAGGACTGTTTAAACAAAGAATTTCACATCCAAGCAGCACTGCATGCAAGTTTGTTAAACCAGTCTTTACTCACATACCACCTCTGTCAAACAACAACTGCAAAAACCACCCATTTTGCCCAATTTGACTGTCTGACCCTAGTTCCACTTTTCATACACAATGCATATGGCTAATCTGTCCTAATCGGATTTGTGAGCATTGTAAGGGCACAACACAGCTACAGGCTGTATATAAAGATGGGAAAGTGACCTTGCTCCCTGCATAAGCAAGGTGTATCCAAAAGGTATGACTTTAAAAGAACCTGAAGCTGCCTCTATGCCACAATTAAAGTAATTTATTCTGAACAGTACCAGTAATGACTCATAGCCACAACACCTAGTATTCACTCCATATAGTTTAAATACAGTCCACAAGATTTACATGAAATGACAGCCCGGTCTCATAATGATTGCTTGGCTTCCCAGTATCAGTGTCACAGTTCAACAATCTGCAATTACCCTTTAAACCCATGTGACTGAACATCATTGTTTTTTTGTATCTCCTGGATGCTTCCCAAACCTTTGGATGTTCTCATTTCATTGCCCCCAAGTCTAATCCCAAAACCTCAACAGCTTGTGAAATGTGGGACCTCTACACTGCACATTTAAGCAGCTTAGCGATAATCGGTCCCAGATCCCACACCTGAGTCTAACAGGCCCAGAGTACATTGTTGTCCAGACTCACACTGCAGTCTTTGTTTGCCTCTCACATGTCCCACTGTACAGCATCCCAGAACTGGACCCAACCAACAGAATTAAAAGCAAAATATTCTGACGTGTGTGTAGTCTAATTAAAACGAAAGCCGGTCATGTTTGTATAATAAAAGGCCTTTGTTTGAGTTTAAGACACACACTTAAGTAAAGTTGAAATAGTTTAAATTATTTAGACAATGCAACCACCATGTGGGCATATTCATGAATACAATTTAAAACAACCAAATTAATGTAAAGAGCCCCAATTAAGTATCCATAAATTTACAAGCAGCAATGAACAGGACCTCACTAAAATCGTTTTTATATTTACCCACTAACAGACAAATATACAGTACACACATGCCGATACCAATTCACTGAAGGTTTTATAAACCCCATTAGTACATTGAAAAAGTTTATAAACCTGCAACAGACATGCAAGGATTGTTTTTCTCTTTTTTTAAATGACGGACTATTTGAGCCGTTCAATTTACGCCATTCAAACAAATCACTGGTGAGTGCAGCTCGTCACGTTTTAACTGTCCACTTAGTGCAGAAAAGAAAAATTTGTTCGTTTAAAGAGTGGGGCTGAAGACAATCAATTTGAGCAACTTATCATTACAGAGCGGCTGATGGAGACGGATCATCAGAACAGCAGCGGGAAAGTCAGGCCAACTGTGAGCGGCCCGGTTCTCATCAGCATTTCATTTGGTTCGTCCTGATTTGACCTCTCACTGACTAATGTGAGCTAGCCCCAAGGGTGTTTTCATTTCACTGTCGAGAAATGTGCCATTACCATGGCTTACATCTGGATTGACTTTTTAATTGTCTTCCATCTACAATGTCAATCATAAAAGGGATTAATGCATTAATAAAAAAAAAGAAGAGAAATAAGAAATCTAACACCAATGTTTGAGGAAAAAAACAGAAACAATTGGTGGAAATGGTCTTTGTTTTTTTAAAGCAGCTTTTTCTTTTTGGCTTATTATTAGACTGTGTGGATTTTTTCTGCTGATTCAGGCAGAAAGGGAATTACCGTCATGTTTCTGGGATCATAACCAGCTTTTATGATTTTATGCTCCATGTTTCCTAATGTTTTGCTGAGTTGTGGTTCCTGTCCAGGTGTGGGCAGCTGGCCTTTTACCCCTTTTGATTATGAGCAAAACAAACTGCAACTGAAATCGGGGAAAAAAATAAAAAATAAATAAAAAAACTCATGGGAAATCCAAACTTGACTTTAAGGAACAGGTGTCAATGGATGGCTTTAAAATGGAGACACAGCAAATATTTAAAAACTGTGGCAGAGAGGAGGAATGAATCAGTGCAGCCTTCGTCCTGTTTAGAGGTTATTGTAACTCTGCAGCTGATTTAAAATTAATGTTTGTTTCAGGGCAAACACATGATATAGCTATGCACATTATTATTATTATGTTTTGTCCAAATTTCACTTTTTTATTTAATCTAAATATTTTATTGCTCCAATATCCAAATCTTTACACAACTTGTTTTATCATCTGCGTCTTTAAGCTCCTCCCTGTAAGCCAGTCCAAATCTTATTGGTTTGGCCCACTTTTTTCACCTTAGTCAGACACTGGCACTTGCTTGAGGGCTCGTCCAGGCTCAAAGTGATTTTAATATACCTAAACAGTAAAAGTGTGTGTAATTATGCAGTTTGTCATAATTTCTTCTTTACCAATAGCTTACTGCTATTGGTAACTCGTCTTTTTCCTTTCCAACTTCCATTTACACATTTTCCTCCTTCCTTTCTTTCTTCCTATATTGTTTTGCACAGTGTCAGTGAACGCGTCGTATCGTAGTGGCAGAGCAGGGAGAACACGCCAACTCGAGATTCAAAGCTAAAAATAGATGAAACACTCGACATTGAAAGATGCAACAATGCTTAAACCCAAAAAAGGTCTGGGTGTGATGTCAGAGCATGTCTCTACTTCCTGAGACCAAATAAGGACGGCGCTGAGAGTGAAACGGTGTGGAAGCTCCTGCAGTTCCGGTTCTCCGCTTTGACCAAATACAGACTCATTGAGATGGAAAGAAGCACGGAGGAGGACATTGTTTCATAACGCTGCATTTCTCTGTGCAGCTATTCAGACATAATTATTATAATTTACTGTCAATTTCTATGCAGAGGGAAAGCTCTGAACAGTTTCTCGGTTTTATAAAGAACACTTTAGCCATATGTCAGTGAAGATAAACACTTGAATGTGAGTGACAATGGTGTCAGTAATGTCTCTAAGTGTTAGTCCTGCGATTAACTGGCAGCTGCCCAGAGTGCACACCACCACAAGCAGCTGGGAGGAGCTGCAGTCCCTTGTGACCTGTTAAAAAGTATATGCAAATGATTATTTACAACTTTTAACTTCAAAATTTAAAATCAACAAATTTATGAGAATCTGATATACGCTCTAAGACGTCCTATTGTTCTTCAAGCTCTGTCACTGACACTAAAAGCAGCTAAGGATCCAAACGCAGCCTCAGAGCAGTGTTTCATCATCTAAGGGAGAGGGGGTCTATTTAAAGGAGACACAGCGGATAATCATCGCTCAATTTGGGACTAATTACTGCACCATGAGACTACACCATGAAACACTGAGCCCACAATTAGACTGTCTTGGTGTTTCCGAACTGACCCCGACCACAATGATACAGCAGCAATTAAACGAGTATTGACATGTGAAGCTGAAAATATACATGCTGCAGGTCAGTGTGAGTAAAATGTTTGTTAAATAGATAGACTCCGAAGTCTTAAAGCCACTGTTGGAGCTTGTGAACTGACTCACTGGATGGTAACCCTGGTCTCATGTTACATAGTAAGGTAGCACAATAGACTTCAGAGGCAAGTCATTAAAACAGAGAGGGTCAACTAAACAATCAGCTGACTGAACTAGGAGGATAGGGCTGAGAGATTTTCTAACTTGAGAAAAAAAAGCATGTCTTTAGTTAATAAAAAGAATCTTAATTGCTTTTCCATAGTTTCCCATATGGCCACATCAACCACAGTTTCTCAGTTGTGACTCTTCCTTAGCTTCACAAACGAGCACTTCTCTCTATAATTCAGTTCAAATCCACACTCCAGTACCAACATGAAGACAACAACAATGGCCCAGTGTTTGTCTGGCTTCAACAGTCCACTCCTGCGTCCAAAATATTAACACATTGCTCTCCACATTGTTTTATAACACTGGTCTTAATGGTCAAAAACATCCCATCTCCGTCTTGAAGTGTGAAAAATATTTGTTTTCACTCGTTTTGCCAAATCTGGAGTCAGTTCTTTTGTAGATATTTGAGAATGTGCTTTGTTTTAATACCTTTTTATTTCCTACTTATGTTAAAATGTTTACTCATGACATTTTACTAGCATTTTAAAATATGTTATTCAGTAAGACTAACTTTTAACATTTCCAGGAAATTTAATTAACAGCAATTTAAGAAAGAAATCCAGGTAATCTGTGTTGTTTGCATTTCGAGCCATCTCTTAAAAAGCTGGCTGCTGAAACCTTTTATGGATGGCAGGCTAATGACCCAGCAATTGATATTCATCAACACAAAGCACACAGCACCACCCCTCAAGAGCTCTGGGGAATCTGAAAATCCTATCCCCCCACTAGGTACTTTTTCAGAGAAAGTTGGGATGGAGGGAACGTTTTTTACCCAGGTAATTTTGGTAGAATCACGCCGGTAAATGAAAGTTAATAAAGCATGAAGAGATATCCATAAAGCCATTATCAATAAAAAGACGCGCAGCAAACTAGTATTTATGTCCGTCTTCCGCAATGTGGAACAAAGTGACTTGATTGGTCCGTCTCCATAAGGACCTCTAAAATTGTTAAAGGGCATTAAAAAAAAAGAAAATCAGAAATGCAACTGTAAAACATTACTGTGTGTTAGGTTATATTTCTATAGGAAATAATAGGCCTTTTTTTTTTTTTATCTTCAGCAATTGATTGTTTATAGCATACTGTTGATATAGTCCTGACCCTGTCAATTTGTTATGTATAGCTCTGGAAAAGAAACCACTTCAAAATTATCAGTTTCTCTGGTTTTACCATTTATAGGTATGTGCTTGGGTTTTATTTTATAAACTACTGACAACATTTTTCCCAAATTCCAAATAAAAAATATTCTAATTTAGAGCATTTATTTGCAAGAGGATAGTGACCACAGAAGTGTTTTTTTGATACTATTCCTTATTAAATAAGATTTGGTTCAGGTGACATAGGAATGGAATGGCTTCCATACTTGTAGAGATGCTGATTGCTAGAAAAAATTGCAGTTGTCTCTTAATTTTTTCCAGAGCTGTATGTTTTACCCAAAACCTTGTATCTTTCTCAAGTGTTTTGCTGAAACACAACCCAGCTATTTGAAATTCTTACTGTTGTAGTCTATTTTCTTTCCTACTTTCCTGATTTTCTGCTGATTGTTGAACGCTTTTAGTGTCATTAGTTGAAGCAGTTTATGTTAATCTTTTGCCAAATCCTTTAAGTTGGGGAATTAAAGCAGGTTAAAGTCCAGTTAATTCAGTGCAAACAAAACCCAATTATTTGTAAGTACAAATCCTACTAACGGCAGCTTGAGGAACATGTTCAGTGGAATCAATGAACATGCAGCAGCCAACATTTTACATTATAATCAGTGTAGGGTTGGTCAGTAGAGCTTGGATCACAATGTTTGCAACATGCTCATTTGCATTGAGCATTGTTTTTATTCCCAGTGATCACTAATGTTTTGAAATGTTTTTGAAAGTCTTTAACTTCTTGTTAACAGAGAAACAAATACATGTCTTCTTGAAATGATTGTCTAAAGTTTAATAGGGAAGATTAACTTTCTGTAAAGGACTGCAAGGGACTGCTTTCTTGATTTTTACAACTAAATAAATTGTTGGTCCTGGATTTGAGCAGCCAAAGATAAATGGGAACAAGCTTCTCTTTATTGAAAAAGTGCATAAGATCATCTCCTCTGAACGAACAAATGAAACGATGAAGAGTTAGAGCGAGGCAATGTCTCCATAAATAATGAACACTGCTGCTCTATCCGTATCTCCCTCCACTGTGCTTCGGTCTCGTTTATGGCGTCATGTCGAGGTGAAGAACTGGAGGAGAAAGCGACGCAGAGCTAATGGCGTCACACTCAGCGACACGTGAAGAGCTCCGGGGATTTCAGAACAAACAGACACCAGCCTGACCAGCACTAAACGTGTTCAGACTTCTTCCTCAAATACAGATAAACCACCACTGAGCACTTAATTCAACAGAACAGTGGCCAAAACAGTACACTCCCATTTGGAAAAGCAGATGGGAATAATAAAACTAAAGCTAAAGAGAAATAATCTTCCTCAAGGAACAAAGAAAGTTCAAAGACTATAGTAATTGTGTTACATTTCTTTTCTGTCACAAGATTTCCAGCCAGTTGCAACATTGCTGCATAACATTTGCACAAATAGTCCCTAATTTAATGGCTGTTGTTTGGCTTCCTTCCTGTGCTCGACCACGCTGACAATAATAATAATAATAATAATAATAACAGAAGTATGAGTCAGTCTATTTAGAAGTGCCCTCTAAATGTCACAGAAACATCATCAAAATACAATACAACAAAAGTCCAATGCTCTATATAGCAATAAAATCCATTATTCTCACAATTCATCTTTGCACAGAACAACACAAAAGTTTAGGAGCATGGCGCCACTTTTCCGTCACTGCCATCAATTTACTACTGTATATTCATGAGATGTGAAACTATGACAACCAAAAGGTCCACCTTCATTGGCCTCATTTGGTAATGCTGGTTTGCTTCAAGCCCATCCTGATCCAATCAATTACTAGCCTCTCCTAGCCTCAAGGTACATGTCCAGGTTTGTCTTTCAGTAATTCATAGTTAAAGAAAGTTAAACCTCCTTTCTGAATCAACAAAACCGTGATTGCAAACCTCATCTACTCACGCTACAGGCTTCAGTCTACAATCTACAAGCTATAAGCACTCACCAAGATCCTTAGAGCCTTGGCTTTCGCTGGCCATCTCGCCCATCCGCACCAGAGCGTCGAAGTAGCCCTTTGCAGCATAAGTGACACCTGGAAACATGAAGCAGTGGGCATCAGTGGGCTTCAGCACTGTCACCTCACACCCATGGGAAATAAAGAGCAACAGGCGAAGGGATGGAAGCCAGGCAGGAAAAAGCTCTACAATATGAAGGCAACTACAGAAGCAGCCAGCGATGGAAGCACTACCAGGTTCAAAGAGAAGGGAAACTTTGTTAAAAAGATCACCCAGAAACCAATAGAGTCCAGTGGCTTGTGTCTTTCTGGTCTTTTCACAATACATTACAAAATATTCCAGAGCACCAACCCCTAAAAATAATTTAGCTCCTTAATAATTTAGCATCTCTTTTACATCCTCAGTCAGCTCGAGATCTTGCCTTGGTTTTATGTAAAAGCTGAAATGCCTACCTATACTGAGAGAAATACACTGTCTTTATGAACACATGGCACAGGCAGCATTTTCAGACCGAACAAAAATAATCTTGTAAAAATATCAAGATTTGGCAACTGTACTCGCCATCTCTCCAATAACCATTTTCCGTCTATATTGCCTTAAATATGTTATTTCATATTTAGTTACAATATAAAACCAAACATAAAAACTTCACTTCAATATATATGTACATATTTTTTCCTTTTTCACATACTGAATACTCCCAGGTGTATTATTAGACTTAATAACATGTTTAACATATAGATTAAACCATATGGACTATATATATACTGTAGTGTGCCATACATTTGAAACACAGCCCTAGTCTCTTGAGTGTGAAAAGCGTAAACTGTCCTCAGGTTTGACCAACAGCTCTGGCCAGCTTCCAGCTGATGCTTTAGTGTCCCGGCTCTCTGTGCCGCTGCCTGGCATTGATGAAGTGTAATCCCCTCTCTGTGAGTCGTAGGGATATTTTCAGCCTTATCTATGGGCTCTTTCTCTGGCCTGGGGGGCTGCAGGGTTGTTACAATGAGAGGAGAGCACCACCAGTGAAACAAAATTCTAAGAAACGCAAGCTTCTGACTAAAAACTGAGCTGAGCTAGTGAGACCAGTTTTCTGTTAATTGCCAATGTCTTCTTTAAAATACCATTAGCAATAGCTTTAAATATAATCCGACTAAGATTTTATTTTAATTTTGTGAGACTGCTTATTGAGACTAAGTGCACATAATTGTACATTAGCACTGAGACTTCCTAAGGCATCTCAGATATGTATTTTTTTTATCCTCTGTGAGCTTTTTGTTGAGAGCTACACACTAATAGCTTCCCTTCCATATAAACAGAGTCAATTAGAAAAATACACAGTAACAGTCTACAGAACACATTCACTTTTACATTTTTAGTCAGATGAACTCACTTCTTTCCAAAGTTTTATTTCCCGTAGCTCCTCTAATGGCTAAGACCCACTATTTAAATAGCAAGGTGGATTTCTCAATCACAGGCAGCTACTACAGAAGGCATAGTTTCACAAAGGATCATGTATCAGCTGTAATGTTTGCTTAAGATCTAGTCTTGTTTTAAACTTGGTTTAGTCCTGTCTTAGTCCACACTGTAAAAGGAAGGGGCTTAAAGACAAAAACTCAAAACTAAACAGTAAAATTAATGTCTTAAAAATTACCTTAGACCTAAAAAAAACAAAACAATAATTTATCAATTTATGATATGACACGGCAAACTTTGCACTGTCCCACAGATGGAAACATTTTTACTAAATGCAGAACGTCTCACCTTCAAACGACCTTCATGCCTCATTTGGAAACTTAATACATGTTAATTAATTGCTGCTGAGTCACTTTAATCATCTGCCATTAAACTCTCATGTGCAGAGGCTTTTCATTGGGCCACAGTGATACAAGTCCACTTCACGACATAGCTTTAACCGCCTTTCTACATGTACTTTTATTTTTTGTCTCTTGTCCTGGATACAGGCCGGCTCTGTTCTCGTTCCTCGCCCCGTGGGGATCTCATTATTTTACCTCCTCCTCCTGTTCCACTTCCCATTGGCTCCTGCTCCACTTTCCCAACACACATTTGTCTTTAAGGCCACTGCTGCATGTTTGAGTCTTTTGTCTTGTTTGTCAAAGCCAGAATAACACCTGGCTGTATATGTTGTATACATGGAACATAATATATTTTCACAGGAAGACATGTTAGGTGTAGTTTTTTTTACATCAGAAATATAATTCCTCTGTGTTTCTGGGGTAAAGTTATAAAATGGTTTAGGCCAAAATATTAATGATGTGGATAACTGCTAGAAGACACATTACTCAGACCATTACTGAGACCAGAGTCTAACAAGACCAAGATATCACCAAAGACTATTAAAGACTGAGACATCCTCAAAAACATTGCATGGCATTGGAAGAGATACAAAACCCGACAAAAAATCCAACCCAATATCACCCAATAGCACTTGTGTAAAGACGTGGTGTGATTAAAATCAAACTATAAATGAGCATGGTTCTTGATTGTTGAAGATTACAGATGATTTAAAGCCCAAAGCTATATAAGAGAACAACAAGAGCAAGTAAAAATCCCCAAAACAACACCAATACTTTTAAGAGCTGGCCCTAAGGTATCTTAATCTGAATCAATAGGCTAAAGAGCAGGTGTAAATGTTTTCCCACTCATCATTAAATGCACTCATAACACGCTATTTGATGCATTTATTGTTTTACCTTTAAAAGGCTTTGGCCCTAACCGCATTAACAAGTACTGTGCAGCTTTGCTTTAATCTTTGTCTCGTTTCATTCTTTCTTTTGAACAGACAACAGAACAAACTTCAGATGGTTTGACATGGATGCCACAAAGGACAAAGACAGACTTATCTATAAATGGACATAAAACCACTTTCTTCAAATGTGGAGGATGAAGTTTCAAGAGACAAAACTACAAATGTATTTGTGATTAATTGAGATGAATTGAAAAGGCAGTGCCATGCAAGCATGAAGCTAACAGGCCTTCTTCTCAATCAGACAGAAAAAGACAAAGACAAAAAGAAAAGAAATGAAAATGTGGGAGTACTCACTGGTCAGCGCTTTCTCGTAGCTTTTCCCCATCGCAATGAAGTTTCTCAAGCAGGGGTTAAACTGCTCCATGATCGACTAAAGAGTGGGAAAAGAAACAGAACAGTGAAGAAGTTAAAATGTGAAGTAAGTAATTAAGCATTCAAATTACAAACAACCACTGGTTCTGCTACAAGAATCAAATTATTCTCTGCAAATATTGTATAAGCCAGGTGCATAAACTATACAAAACAGCAAATTCATATTACTTTCCATGACTGATTTCAACTGCTTTTATTTAGGCAACACTATTGGGTTCATTTTTAAATGCCTAAATTATGCAGTGATAAGACCATAATCCACACGTGTCATCACTGGAGATTCCCACGTTGGAAGAAACGATGCAGTATTTTTGACGACAACACCTTTTGTCATACAACACCATTCTTAAAACACTGTGCTCCAAAGATGGTCCCACTTGCCAGGTTAGCTGTGAACACTGACTGACTGTGTTCATATGCTTTCAGCTTAGAACAGCAGGATATTACCATTGTTCACGGACCAACTCAAATGAAGTGTGAAGTGTTTTAAATGACCAACGACTCGGATTCAACAATAGGCCTATCTTCCTTTTTAATTAAAAGCAGAACACTAAATACTGTAATATTCCTATTAAAATGGTGAGGCGTTTATGTACAATGTTCCACTCGAGAACAAAAGGTTATATAGAGACTATACATTACATCAATAGAGCATTAGTCTGAGTAGGGGTCAGGTAACCATGGCAACAGTATATATTCTATAGGCAGATCCTTTAAACAAAATATAAGCAGATGAAACTTAATAATAAAAGTGCTGCATTTTCATGTGGACACGTTACAACACTATGAAATTAAACCTAAGACTCAACAAATTCCTCAATAACAGTATGTGCTCTTTTGTACTTTCACACATTTGTTGTTTTCTCAGAGAAATTGGACTCTGCCTCTGTTCCTGAGTGACTTTGTGAAGTTTAAAAATAACCCAGGTTTTGGCTGCTGTCCGATCTCAGCGGTAAACCGTCCCTCGAACATTGAGCACTGAGCTGCTAATTAATTTCAAGCCACATCAGCAACACATTCAAAATTACATAAAATGTCCATTGGCCTTTTTTAACCATGTAAAAATTTGGTACAGTTTGTATTTTGTTGTAGTGAATCTTCATGTTTTTTGTGACTGTTTTGAGTTACTAACACATGACTGAAACAAGTCAGAGGAGAGTGACTGTTGCGTAATAAACACTGCACAGAGAGAACATGTCCTCGGTGGGAACACACTCCAATTTGAAACAACGGAGTTTGAGTGATGACTAAGAGAGCAACATAATAAGACAAACTGGTTCAACTTCATACATCTCAGTCTCACCAAGCATCTGGTTACAGTTCACGTGAGAACATACAGCAGGAAAGCAAGCACATGTACTTGTTTGTGAGAAATTTCATTTCTAAGTGTTGACATGGACACTGAATAAACTGACTAGCAGTGTTTAAATGAGGAAATAAACACAATAGACCTATTTAGAGCTTTTGCCTTTCATGCACATGCAATAAATAAGTCTTCCATTAAGACACAATAAACTGTGACAAATACCTTTGTGGACACACACACACAAAAAAAACAATCTGAACAGCTAGAGCTTGGTCCAATCTGGTCATGTATTTAATTGTTAGAAATCTTGTGCAAGTCTAATGGCTATGAGCTCAACTAAAAACGTGTATGTGGATTATTTAATGAAGTGCTGGAAGCCCAGCAGTCTTTCCCGTGATTAGCATTCCACTGAATCCCAGAGATTATGAGGCAAACGAAGCTTTGTCTCACTTTGCTGCTGAGCTGTTGCCATGTGCTTTAATTGACTCACAAATCACCAATTAAACCCCCAAACGGCCCCGAACAATACCAAGACTGTGTTTGATGCTGTGAATGTTATCGGGACTCGGCAGAGTGTACGTTATCAGGCCTCTGTTTACAGACCTTCTAGATACTGCATTTGAAATTCAGATTGAGGCTTTTATCTCTTTTATGATTTGAAGTCAGGCTTCGGCTTCTACAGTTACTCTTACATAACAACACATCTGACTTTGTAGTCCCTACCTGTAATATTCATATAAAGTCCAAAGCTGGAGTCTGAAGGAGCAGTTTGAGGTGCTGTCCAGACCTAGCAATTTTATTATATTTTTGACATATCACAAGTCAACCAAGTACAAAAGGACAACATGTTTCTCGTAAAATTAAATGTAAATGATTAGGAATAACTGGCAAATATGGAAAGGTGGGTTACTCCGAGCATCAAGAAAGTCCTAAGTATTCTCCAGTAGTTCAAAGTGAATTTAAATATCACAATTGTTTGTGTTAGAGTTTACCTCAATACTATACCCACCTCTACCTGACGTTAACATGCGACACCTCTGAACAGGCTCTGATTGTAAGGACACCTAACGTTAACACACTTTAGCACCAGGTCTGAACAGCTTCAGCGACTCACCTGCTCCTGTTGTGACAGAGAATGAAGCACAACTGATGAGTCATGTCGGGTGTAAATGACTGTGAAGCTGCTGCTGAGACCACCCACACTCCCCCAAAGAGCAAAGAAGAACAAAATGATGGAAGAAGACCAATGGAACAATGGACAAACAAAAAAAAAGAGCAAGCAAGCCATTTTGGCTTGATTCTTCCTTCTTTCCTTCATTTTCTTTTCCATTTTCAGAAACAGTTTTATTCTATTGCACAGGGTTTATATGCAACCGTCAACTAGATTTATGCTATTTATTTTTTCTTGGTTTAAACTCTATTTCACAAATTACAACAACCTCAAAGTGCAAAGACATTCCTAATGGGTTTACAGAAGGTCAACATACATTATTTCCAGGACATTGTGGCATTTTAATCAATTTCCATGTCTGGACTTTGTAAATTTTTGCGGATGCTTGGGAATTTTGCTTTTTGATTTCTCACTATTTATGCATGCTTTGTTAATCTTCTGTGGCGGTGAGAGTAAAATCCCCACAGTTGTAAATGATCTTGTTAAACACACATCATATCAGAGTTCACCTATACGTCTTGTTTTGTCTCCTTGAGGTCACCTTGAGTGGAAACTGGAAGCCAAACCAAATGCTGGCCGCCAAAAGAGCTCTGTCCGTTTCCAAGGCAACAGCCCACTGAAAGTGACCTTCAGCATGAGCACAAGTGTGTACAAAACACAGGTGATAAAACGTCACAGGTGGCCTCCTAATTACACCTGACAGGGCACCTGAGTGTTTCAAGCTAGCCATAAACCTTTTGAGTCAGAAGTTCAAAATACTTTTGTGGCATCACTGGATTTTATTTTGTAACCGTACAATATAAACCGTAATATAACCGTAATATAAAAACACATTATAGCCACATTAAGCCATCCTTTTGTAGTATTTCAGACAAATATTTGTCTTTGAGAGACAATGAGACAATTTCAAAATATTTTTTACTCACACGTGTCGTTGGATTTTAAACCAAGACAAGCAAAGGACACAATTGCTTTACTTGTCTGTACTGTTCCATTTTCCAGTGTGTCATACACTGGTCTTGTCCTGCCATAGTAGGCCTATTGGTCTTGGTTTAGTTTAGCTTCTCAAAAATCTTGTCTAGATCTCTGTACACTCAGGCTGCTGTCATGACGTGCTTGCAGCTTTAGAACGCAACAGACATTTTCACTGGACGTCGCTTGTAAATTGTGAATAAATTGTGCCACGTCTTCATACTGAGATGCTGAGAGAGATCTGCAGTCGAACGCAATGTATGTAGGTGTTAAAATCATTCGCAGTGCAGATGTTACATAAAGCAGCCTCTATTAAAACACTCAAGCTCTTCTAATGTCTGTGTCGGCACAAACACTTTGAAATCTGCTGCACGTGTCACTCAATTTTCCTCCGAGATGATCTCTTATCAGTGAGACTCAGTCAGTGCAGCAATGAGAGGAAGACAAGGAGGAAAAAGGGGGGCACTTCCTGTTCCTGTTGCCTTATATGGTCGTGCAGGAATCCCCGGTTACAGGGCATTTCCATGCACCTCACGTTTGCTGAGAGGGGAGCAGCCAAGCGGGAGCCAGAGCAGAGGAGGAAGGTGTTTGTCGTCATCGAACAGTGACGCAGAGAACCGAATCCTTTTACAAATTATACACTCAACATTTGTCCTTAAGTCCCCAGGGATAAAGACAGACTATTTAGCAACAATAATAGTGTAGCTCTTTCATTGAAAGGACGACCTGTATTTTATAATAAGAGTAGACCATTGAAAGAAGAATAAAATGAATGTCACAGGATTATTTTGGGATATTGATAAATGCATGGATGTGAATAGTTTCAATAGCTGCTATTCTCTGCAAAATCTGGCATCAGATAAAATGATTTTAACTAAACAAGCACAGAAAAGGTGGTTTCACCTCTTCATTGTTCTTCTGACACAATAAAAGCCTCAGTAAAATACAACCACAGCCTGTTTGATTGTCGCTTTGTGGGAGACAGGTTCTTCTATACTTGAGGGTTGTTTGATGACATTTGTGCAATTACCGAATTAAGTCTTGTGGTATTTCATTACAATGAATATAAACAGGGCTGCGACTAACTGGCCATTGTCCAGGGAGTACACCGCCTAATGCCCAAAGTTGCTGGGATAGGCTCCAGTCAGAGAGACTGAAAAAGCAGAATAAAATGAATGAATATAAACACTGCCTTTCTTTACATTAAACATAATCTTTGCAAATGGATATACAACAATAGTCCAATGAGTTATAAAAAATATCTTTCTATTTACCATTAGCAGATTTGTTGACAAAGGAGGGTCTCATGAGTTCAGGTGAAAAAGGTGCAGGATTGACTGTCCAAAGATACAACTCTGAAACCAACCTTTCCAACATAAAGCAGGACTGTGTAAGGTTAAGGTTAAATGTTTTGGCACTTATCAACAATGTTACCTCTTGGTATGTTTCTATTTGAGCTTTACTGGGTTCATTAGACACACTCACATCTATACTACTTGAAGAATCTTTCCCTTGAATGATGGACTTCAGGAAGTATGGACAATAATTGTATATCTGAGACACTGAGAACCATAGGGACAAATTAAAATGTAAATGATATCATTATAACCATACATTGTTTCACACAGAACATATGTCTGGGCCTCACAGATTCACACAGTCGACACATGAAACAGACTTCATCAAATATGAAGCATGCCTTGTGTGACGTAACGTTTGCTGACGTCCTGAATGCAGCAGATGCCTGTTAAATATAAAAGACACTGCTGTGGTTTGAAATCATGCATCAATGCTTCATCTGTCCATCTGTGTTTTTACATTTGAGAGGAATTCTTATTATGTAGATACAAATGTAGAGGATATCAATGATAAAAGGTGGCTAGTATAAATCGGTAAAACAATATAAAATGGATTTTAAAGGCCCAATATGTAGGAATTGTGTGTAAATGAAACATTCACTTGTATACTTTGTTATATTCTGTTAGAATAAAAGCTATACCCATTTTGCTGGAATAGCTCTGATAAAACAAATATTTCCTTTAAAACCCATATTCATTCAATTACAGACTGCTTCGGAGCATTTATTAAAAATGCACTGATTATGAGCGCATGAATCCTTCAACAATCAAGGAGCAAATTGTTTACTGCATTGACTCTAAAACATTAATAACCCACTGAGGCTCTTCCCTGTGCTCCCTACACAAACTTCTCCCACTGCGCTGCCGGGATTAATGCTCAACAAACACACAGATGGTGTTTGTTGAACAACCACAACAACCTGCAGCAACTCCTTTTTCCTACAGACACAGAGCAAGTAAACGCATTGCATCGACTGAACTTCAAAAATCTCACAACTCGCCTCCAGACAAGTGGATTCCCTCCGAGCGAAGTCGTGAGACACTGCCCTCTCATGTACACACACATTCTGTCTGTTGTGGGCCACATAATACTTATTACTATAAATCAAATTCATTAAGGTGCTGTTTCTGCCCCGTCACTGATTAATAATTGTGTTCTTTAGGTCTACTAGAATAGGCTTACCCACTTCAAATACATTCCTATACTGTCCGCTTTTAAGAAAACCTGTCTAAATCACTTCGTTTTAACACCTGTGTCCTTTAAGCCCCTCCCCCTCTAAGTCCTGTTGGCTCTGATTGGTCACATGCTCGGTGTTGTGGCAATCCGAGACTTTCAATCTTTTTTCAAGCTACATATCCTTCATAAAGAACTTCATAGGAACAACACTTATTAAAAATATAGGAGTAGGAGATGGTGAATTCTGATTGGTCGAGGCAGATGATGCATTTGGAACCTCAGAGCAGTGTGGGTTCAGATAAACTAAGGTGTGTTTATTAATTCATCAAAGTGGTTCATAATGAGTTGCTACTGTAAATGTCAGCGAATATATCACACACAGGGAGGTACTTTTGAATTATGTATTTAAACCTAATGTATCTCTGGACCACCATTAAAGGGCAATTTTACCAGAGTTTCAGTCAATCCACACAACCGTTGAAGTGTTCATGAGGGTAGACTTCAGGTAACTCCGCCGTGGGTATTACTAAAATACTAAAAGTCAGATGTGACAAAAAAGGTTTGAGATATATTATGATTGTAGGCTTAAATGTAAATGTGCGGGTCATGAAACCGTTACCAGCAGCGACAGAACAGATGGATGGATAGAGTCACCATTGGGTTTTTTTTTTTGTCCATCCTCTGTGTCCAAAAAACATTGCTATATCCTTGATATTCTGTACCTGGAAATCATGCATTATCTCAGTGTCACATTTCTGTCATTCTACAACGCCATTTTGAAATCAAGTCTATATTACCTATTGATAACAACTTGATAATTTAACTATTCACTCAAATTGACTAGGTTTTCACACAGGACTAAACTATTTATTAGAATCTGTATCTTTTGCAATTCCAACATCTTTTAATAGCCTTTAAAATCCTTTGATAAACTGTATTAAAAATGGTTAACACACCACTTAAACTTTGCATATTTGAGGTAATGTTTCTGGTGACACATTAGCATACAGAAGTGGTTATGATGGCAAAACAAGCTGATTTATGATACTGACATGTCAACATGACCGAGAATCCACTTAGGTTTGAACAGAAAAGCCCTGTAGAAGAAGTGTTCAACTCAATAACTATTTAACTAAAATAATTCCACAGATATGAATTGTTCACAATAATCACAGCCACACGAAGAAAACGTTGAAGCAAAGGCATCTGGACTTAGTTTTCAAGGTGAACCTCAGATGCCTTTGCTTCAACCTTTTCTTTAAGATGACATGGAAGACTGAGAACCTTCACAGACAATCACATGCAGCCACATGTAACGTTTAAAATCCAAAAGAATCAAATCAATGACACAAATCACACTAGGTACATTTTTGTAGGTAATTTTAACATCAATTAACTGTAAAACTTTCAGTCTTGTGACCCAAAAATACATTTTCATTAAGAGTAAATATGTAGTGCTCCTGGCTGATTTACATTAGAAGGATAGGTTTCCTTTTAAAACTGAATCAATCAATTGCCTATAATTCATAAAAAGTCCTGGTAACGATCATTTTAGGTATAAAATAAATGTATTTGTTTTATTTGTGTAAAACAAATAGAATTGTAACTCTCCAAAACTATTTCTGCTTCTGAGTCACTTCACGACCTGAAGCACAGAGAGAACTGTTCTGTGTAGCCTCATCAAACCAGGACCGGGTCAAACTCTCCCTTTATGGCCGCCAGTCTGTGTTTCTTCCCTCCCGGTCTTACCTTGTAGACATTCTCCGTTATACGGTGCACCTCGTCGGTCCGGGACATCCTCGTCGGCGCGTCACTCACAACCATAGACTAGGCTTGTTCCGTCTTTTTCGGTGAGTTTCGGACGTTGCGTTCCGGTGGCAGTACAGCGAGACTCAGACTCGTGCAGTGAGTGGGATTCCTGCTTTTAAAGGAAAGTCCTCCGCTGCGCCCACACACCGGCTCCCCACGCCACGCACGCGGACAGGCAGGCAGTGCTGGAGTCGGTGCAGCACAGAGAGGCGGACTCTCCACCGAGGGACGTTCAGGAGCCGTGGGAAAGAAAACTACTGCACCTGAATGACCACACACACAGGGATGGAGGGTAACGATGAGACTCCAATCTGACAGAACAACCCACTCGAAACATTTGCTGAAGAGAAACACTTGTTGCTTCAAAAATATAAAATCAAATCAATATAAATTGAACCATCACATTTATTTTTTGTTTCACCAACACAGTTAATTAGTATAAAGGCCATTCACAGACTTTTAAAAACTACTGAGGACCACAATTAAGAAAGGGTTTAACATATTTAACATGACATCTTTCACATGACATTATCTAGTATTAACTTCACACCTCAATGTTACGTTATGTATGTTATGTAGTCATGATTAAAAGTATTTATTGGACTTTTAAGATTAGGCCTGTACTGTTTTGCTTGAGCATTATCTGAGTAGAGTCAAACATTTTATGTTATAACTGTAATAAAATATGTAACTATTATTCTTATGCACAATCATTCTTCTGTCTTTATTTTTCATTAATCATGTATTACACTGTTACACAATAATGTTGGGTGAGCTATACCCACTGGAAGGCAAGTTATGCACTCTTTTTTTCTCCTTGTTGTCAGCTGGTACAAAGCCAAAAGGTTTCACTCTGGTTTTTAATTGAATCTTTGACACTTTATTCGCTTAAATTCATTATCTTTGGCTGTGATAATCAAAACATAATCAAGACCAATGCACAGTGTAGGTCTACAAGGCAATGTGCTTATAGCTTCACTTCCACATTATTCTTCATAAGGGACATTTCCACTGTGTGAGGACTTATGAAGGTTTTTGCATAGGCCTGTGTCTGGCCCCAGCTTCCGCCCATTTCCTTTCAACCTGACCTTTAGGTAACACTAAGTAACCTTTCGATGACGACTGTACAATAGCCATCTGCCATTCAAACATGACACACCACACAAAGCCTTGTATAAACAGGCAGTTAGAAAACCAAATACTTTTTTATTTAAGATTTGGGGTCTACACAGCTACAATACTGTTAAACTTGTACTTACTTTGTCAGTCATAGGCTTAACATTTGGGTATGACACTATTATGCTGCAGATTGCCCGGATTGAACACTGGTTTAATTCTGGTTTCCAAATTAAAGATTTAGCCAAGTTTGTTCTTGATGTAAATTAGTTGATTTAGTTTTGGTTAAATCTTTGTTCAGCCCTTAATTTTGAACACAATGCTTTATTTCAACTTTAATATCCTATTTACTAGGGTTTCCTAAATGCACCAGGGCACTGAGAGAAGCCACGCCTCCTCCGCTGTGTCACGCGCATCCCACGCCGCCACCTCTCCATTCAGACACCGACAGATGAGTATCTGGAGGCAGCTGCAGTGCGATCCCTCACAGAAATAGAAAATCCTGGTAAATTTTGAGAATCGTCTTGTATCGACAAAGCAAGTACACGATTCAGTGGAGCAGTTAATTGCTTCATGTGCAGTGAACTACACTGGCGTAGCTTGTTTTAAATTACAGGTCTTTAAAAATCCTACTTTCTCCATCGCCTCCTTGAGTGTGGCTGCAGTACACGCCATAAGCCACACCCCTTAATTTTTGTACCCTTTAGACAAACTAAAACTAAACATTTAGGCCACCATCTATTCTACCAAATGTGTGTCTGACAGTGATTGTTCCCATAGGCATCCCTATTTTTTATGTAATCTGAAGTACCAGTCATGTCGGACTCAGAGCACAGTGGCACAGTGACTGTGTCCTCACATAAAGAAGGTCAAGAGGGGCCTTTCTGTGTGGAGTTTGCATGCTTGGGTGGGTTTCCTCCAGGTACTCTGGTTTCTCCCACTAACATTATAGATATGGTGGGCTGGTGGTGGCTGCCGACAATAAACTTCCCAATGGGGATAATTTAAAAAAATAAGTATGTGAACCCACCCTAATGGCTCTATTTATCAGGGTTAGGGTTAAGTATATATATATATATATATATATATATATATATATATATATATACAATCTTTAAATGAAACAGAAGTTGTTTTAAAAATTGAGTGTCACAGTGCCACTAAGTTCTTATGCACATTGCAGAACCACATTATTAAAACAATAAGCCTGATGCTGTTGTGTTTGTTTTTAATAAACTGCAGGTACAGTTTGTTATTGTTTCATTTGTGTTTGGCCGCACTGAGTGAGACAGAGCCATGTTTTCTTGGACTTAGCCTCTTTCAGTGGGACCCCACTCATCACAATCTGCACAGACTGTGTTGCTGTTCCAACGTTCAAAACAAAAGACAAAATATTCTCACCTCGTCAAGATAATAAAACCCACACTCCAACAGTATTGATTAGCTTTCATTTCTTCCATCAAGATTAAGTTATTGGCAGATTTTTATCAAGTGTAAATTGCTAGGATTGCAAAGATTTTGAGAGTGTTCCTATATTCTAAACTTTATCATGCACTCAAGTGGCTCATAAAAAGTCTATGGCTCCATTTCTAGTTTAGCCTTATGTCTAACACTTCCAGATTATTTTAACATTAATTGAGTTGGCTGTGTAAAACTACTTTTTCTTCTTTGTCGTGGGACATAATCATTTTTACTTCAGAATGAAGAACTCATTCTTTCCCTCTGCCATAAGACTCCTAAACAGCAGAAGGTGGAGTCTACAGAGCACAATCACAACATTACATGAACAATTGTTTACCTACTGCACTACCTCACTTTACTTTCTCCACATCCCACTCTCCACAGAATAGTACACCATCAGCTGTGACTGCACTAAACCTCACAACACTTTACACTTTTTGTATATTTGTATTTTTTTTTTTTGTATACTTCCATTATTACTTGTATATTTGTCCATTTTTATTTTTATGAAACTTAATTTGTGTGACATTTAAAACTGTGGGCTAAGTAAGAATTTCATTGTATAGGAAACATGCTTTCTGTCTGTACACATGACAATAAACACTTTGAATCTTTGAATCTTTGAATTTCCTGGCACTAGAAGGAGTCCTGCTGGAGGTTTCTTTGTCAGAGGGTATTAGAGGGGGTACTGTCCTGTATGTCAGGAAAAGCTTAGGGATAACATAGAAATATTCAATGAATAGTGGTGCAGGTGATACAGCTGTATGTTTGTTTGCTGGAGCCAGTCACTTAATGAAAATCCATCAATGCTCAGCCACTTCCTGTTTTAGCAATATATTAATAACATCCCAATTGTCTCTAAAATAATCAGACTAATATTAGTTAAATTATAAATTGTCTGATTAAGCTTTGACTGATGAGAGCTGTGTTAATAACATTCAGATTAAATTGCCGGCAAGGCATACCGGGTCCTAATTTGAACAAATGTTCACAAGAGACAAGTGATGGCAGGTTTATTTTCTTAAACAACAATAGAGGCCTGTAACAAAGGTTTTTGTAGGTCACCAAAATACTCAGGCAAATATTGGGACTAGCAGCATATAATATGGTTAGTCTTTTGTCTACTGACAGTGAGCTAATCCTTAGAATAATATAAAAATAATGAACCTCAATAAAGACCACAACTTTTGAAAAAAATGACAAACACTAAAACAGACAATTATTGAAAGTTTGTGTTTGGCATCGATAATACGTTGTTCACAAATGTTTGGGAAAGATTTAGGGAAACATAATTCTTCCAGTGTATTTGTGGTGGGACATAATTTATAATAATTTGTTCTGATCCTGAATGAGCATCACTTGACGTGTAGTTTCAGAACATTAACTGAATGGACAGTGTGAAGGTGGAGCCTGTGGGCAGAGCTTACAAACGCAGAAATAAACACCTACAGACCTTGAGCGGCCGTAGAGAGGGATTTATTCTTCTCCACATCCCACTCTCCACAGAATAGTGACTCATCAGCTGTGACACTAAACCTCCCACAGACACTAACACACCTCCGTCCATCACTTCATTTACCGCTCAGCTTCGCTAATCAACCAGAGAGTCTTGTCCATATATGAAACAGAGGTACATTTAAAACAAAAACGTAAAGCGTAGATGATATAAAAAAAAAGTTTTATTGTAAAAAGATGCATGTTTTTTGTTGTTTATTGATAATCAGAATGAGTTGTATATAAATTCAAAATGACACAGATGGTACACATTGATCAAATAAGTGAACAGGAAAGTGTTTGTGCTGCAGTATTACCCAACAGTATCCCATATGTCTAATCAGAAAATCCGAAACCAGCCCTCTTTTAATCAACAATATATTAATAACAGGTCCAATTGTCTCTAAAATAATCAGAATAATATTAGTTAAATGGTGAAATAAATTGTCCCTATAAAATGCACTAGTTGATTTACTGTGGTGACTTAATGCAACCTAATCAAGTACAGTAATTTTATCCTTAAAAGCCAAGGCGGTCACAGGGGGGTATTATTTTCTTAAACATGTAAGAATAGAGGCCTGTAATAACTGCAGCAAATTTTTGTAGGTGGATAATACTCAGGCGGTGGGGACTAGCAGCATATAATATGGTTAGCCTTTTGTCTACTGACAGTGAGCTAATCCTTAGGGCGAGGCCGAGTACACTGATAACCAGCTTCAAACAATGTTTAGTATTCTGTGAAACCAATGTACAGAATGTAATTTGAGCATACCATACAAAGTCTATTGTAACCATCACAACATTAGGGGGTTGCACATAATAGCCATGTATCATTACATATAAATTTTTTTATATAAAACTAGGTTGGCACAGACGACTGTCGGGATTTCTTTTTTTTACCTTTGCATGTCTTCCTCATGTTGCATGGGTTTCTTCTACGGTCTAAAGACATGCAATTGGGACAATTATTGTTTAAGAGAAACATAAAAATAGCATGCTTGCTGTTCGGAGTTCCAGATTTCATCATGTAAGTGGCCTGGTTAGTACAATACAATGGAAAATGATTTGTAAATGTTTAAGTATAGAATGATTAAAATGTACAAGTTAGGCACATTATGTGATGTCACAGATCGTCATAATTTCATTTATCATTTTTCTTCAAGGAATCAGTCTCAGCAAATAAAACCGCACTAGAATAAACCCTGGAGTGAGACTTTGCTGTCCAGATGTGGAGTTCATAAGAAGGAGAACTGCTGAGCAACACAGAGGAGAGTCAGTCTTGTTTCTATGCAGCAAGCATTTCTCGCTCAAGATTCTTTTTGGATCTTTCCGGTTCTGGAAAAAATAACACAAAATACACATTTAAAAGATCTAATTGTGGAAGGTACATATTTTAGTCCAAAAAGTAGCTTTTGCTTTGTAATGTTTTGTCCTTTGTCCGGCCTGTGTCACAATTTATTAGCCGTCAAGTTTAAAAATGTATGAGATTTTCCAACAAAAAATGAAAAGCGAGTTAAAAATGTATCCGCACACTAGAGATATCTTATGCAGACCATGTAATAAATGTAATTTAATCACCTGGTTTGTCCTTTGTGGCAGCTGGGACTTCTGGGAGTTCATCTGAAGGAACTTCAGGAAGCTCCACATCTTCCTGAAACATAAGGAATAGTGTATAAGACACAAAAAAAATTAAGGGGAGCTCATGAAACATGGCTTATAACCTTATGAGTGCAACAGCTCAAACCTGAGTTAGAGCCTCCAGTTCAGCCAGAATTTCATCTTCATCCTCTTGAGTCAGAGAACCTGCCAACATCTCATCTATTTGCTGCAGAACAAAACAAAAAAACAAACAACTCAGCTTTTATTATTATTATTATTATTATTATTATTATTATTTCATTTAATTGCTAGTTTGGAGTTGAATATATCTTAGTTTAACCACTCACCCTTTGGTACTCAATAGAATCTTGAGTTTCATCCATAATGCGCTCTACATCTTCGATCGACATTGCCTGCAAAAAGACAACATTCAGAAATACTTTAAAAATCACTGTTTTTAAGAGCCCCTTTTATTTGCTTATCTTTGACATAAGAATATCCTTTTAAACTCAGACAATTTTTTTTTTTTATAAACACACACAACGTTTGAATGCTCACGCCATTTATGAACCAAGATGATTTTGTTTCTTATTTCCGTTTGGGTTAATTTAATAACAACAGTATGTCCCTGAAGGGCTACTGTAGGTGCTCAGAGGCAATAGTTGAAAATAGTCACCACAAATATTCTGACCAGACTTAACATTAGGACCAGCACATTCAGTAATTTCATTTTTTATTGGATCCGACCACACAAGCCTACACACCTCAACTCCATCAATGAGCCTTGGCTGCCATTGTTGCTGGTTTAACACATTTAAACATGTTTCTGTCATTCCTGTCACTCACCTCATGCATTTTCTTTAGACACTCATTTCCGACTTTGAGCCCTTCAATGACTTTCATTTCAATCTGAGCAAACTCTATGTCCTGAACCTGAAAAACAAGAAGTAAACAGCTGTGAGTAGTAAAAAAGACTTTGCCCAGATGTCCAGTTACAGCCCTGCACATACCATGTGCTCCAGATTACTGATCTGGTTTTCTGTTTTGTCCAGGAGCTGCTCCTGGTATTTTTTCTTCTTCAACAGCAGAAGGGCCTTTCTGTTTGAACAGAGAACAACATTTTATTTATTTATATATACAATATATATCAGCAAATGTAGCGTTTAGTTTAAAACCTGGGATTTTGCTGTCTTTTACACTAATATACCAATATATTTATTTTTTGATTTTATTGGCCTGTTATTCCAAAAAGCATGTTATACATACTCAGAGTTAAAATGTGAGCTAAGTTTTATCAGACCAAGCTAAATCAGACAGACTTACAACAGAATATGAAGATAATAAGTTGGCCATGTGAAAAAAACACTGTACACTGTATTGCTATGAATGGGGAAAATAATAATTCGTTCTCCCATTAGAGTAACTCTGGGTTAGGTTCAGAGATCAAGGTTCCACAAAACTGACTCAGATTAACTCCTTACTTTGGACTAGATGTGTTTCTTGAAACAAGGCAACAGAAAAATCTTGCATGTTCTCAATGAATATGGCACAACTACACCACTGTGTAACTAACGCACATTGTGTGGGCTAGAAGTTTTATTTGTTAAATGCTTGTTGATGCTGTGATGAATAATTGCATTGAGTGTGTAATGTCAGCAAAACCACCCACCAATTCAAGGGTTATAGTTACAACAGGTGAGACTGTGATTGCACTTTTATATTAACTTGTTTACCATGCATTTTTATTCTATGGGCCACACATCATTCACTTATTACTTACCCTTTTTTGCCATCTTTCAATAGCTGTTTGGCCACAGCCCTGTCCTTCTCCAGCTGCAGGTTGACCCTCTTTTGATATTGTCTCAGCTTATCTCTTTGCTGTTTCAGTTGCTAAGAAAAAAAGAAAGATCAAAATGAAAATGAAAATGACTGTAGTATGAGGCTCATCTTAAAATCTGTCTATATTACAACATGTTTTCAGTCACAGGGGATATTTCGGTTTATGACAATGTAATTTGTGTAATTTATCCTGACTTTACTAATACGTTGTACCACTTGTGTCATAAAAGTTCCGTGTGGTTTTTGCTCCTTACAACAAGTTAGCATGCTAGCTAACGTTAGCTTACCAAGATTGCTTTGTCGTGTTCTGTCACTCTTGTGCGTTTCTTTTTCCCAAACAGGTTTCCCATCCCGACACAGCATCACAGCCACGACTTGCCACAAGAGGACGAAAATAAACCCATAAAACAGTGCCTAAATAGAAAAACCTTCAAGTGTACACTAGATTCTACTCCATTATTTGTGTAGTCATCTGTGCAGTTCCGCACCCAAATTAGAAAAGACGGTGGCTGAGATGGGACCAACACCCTCTTTCTTTTTCTTTTTACGAAACCATTGCTGCCATCTCTAGTGTGATGTTATATTGCTTTCTTACTTTTTAATTAAACAAATATGTAACGTTTATTTGCCTTTACTCTAAATTTAATATTCATGATGTTTGATTGCTCTGCGTTTGCTTAATCAACATTTCTATCAGTAGTCTGTCAGTGTAGGCTACAAGTTGAACTGCCCTGGGACATATGTTTAAAGTTTTGAGTGTTGTTTCTCCTCTGGTCTTATCTTGGGACCCCTTTTTCTTCTTTATGATTTGGTTGCAACAATATATATATATATATATATATATTTGGCCTACTTTTGCATTTCAGTAAATAAAATAATAATCCTTGTTTCTTTCTCTCTCTCTTCTTCTCTCTCTCTCTCTCTCTCTCTCTCTCTCTCTCTTCTCTATATATATATATATATATATATATATATATATATATATATATATATATATATATATATAGAGAGAGAGAGAGAGAGAGAGAGAGAGAAAGAAACAAGGATTATTATTTTATTTACTGAAATGCAAAAGTAGGCCAAATGCAAAATAAGGGAAATTAAAGTCAGGTATAAGTGGCATTAAAGTGTGAATCAAACCACATGTATATGATATAATATAAGTAATATTACTTAATATTTTTGTCAGAGTTCACCAGATAGGTTAGTGTCAGACTGCTCAAAAGTCATTATATTAGAGTCTGGTTAACATGTGTTGCTGGGGCCTGGGGAAGCACGCAACAAGGACATCTACTGGTGAATTACAGCAGGGTTATATTTCCTACTCAGGCTCAAAAAAAAATTTAAAACACAGACAGAGGAATAAATTCCTTTTATTCAGCAGGAGATCTACTTTGCAGGACGTATCTTCATGCTGAAGGTCTTCATGGAGTAGCCGTTACCTTTCCAAGTAAGCCATTCTATACCAACATCAGGGATGGTGTTATCTGCCCCCCAGCGATAAACACCATTAGGGTTAGTACGATAACAGGTGTTATACCAGAAAGCACCGAGGCCAGTCTTGCGCATTGTTTTGGATGTGTGTCCTGGTCTTTGTCCAAGGTGGAGAACTTTGAGCCATTATGATAGCTTAGACCATCTCCTGCAGAAACATAGAAATAATAGTGTCTGACATTTCTTATATTCCATAAACATCCGTAAACTCACCTGCTCCTCCATCAGAGAATCCAGACACTTCCAGCTTATATCCCTCACATTCGTCACCAACAGAGAAGTAAGAGTAACGCGCAAATGCATTAGCCCCCTCAAAGTCTTCCATTTCCACCAGTAGTTCATGTTTGCTTCGTTTGGACAACAAGTGAATGAACTCAAGACCTGGAAACAGCCTAATGTTGTACTTAAACCAAGAAAAGTGTCAAAGTGTCAGGTTACATGAGATAAATATAGTGGGTTTATTTTTCTTACCGAGCCAGTACTCTCCATCAGCCTTACCAAAACCAGTCTTGTACTGATCATATGGCCTGTAGAAGTTCACTGTGCCATCCATCCTCCTCTGGATTACCTGGGGATACGACAAGGTGGGCTTTAGAGAAGTCCTCAGGTGATCGGACATCACCTTTTATCGGTGTACTTAAATACTCACCGTCCAGCGTCCTCCGTAGGTTTCCATGTCACAGTATGCCTAAAAAAAAACACAAAAATTGCTTGAGATCTTGGAATTAAAAAAATTTATATGAAAACGTTCATAGTAAAAAACTTTTTTTACTTCAACACCAAATCTTTCACCGTATGGATAGATGGTGTAGACTCCACTGCTTCTGTCGTTAACCTGTTCATATATATCACTGCAGTCCATTTGTGTTCGCTGTTGTTTGCAGTAGGTCAATGAAGCCAAAAACACAAGGAGTAATACCAGCTGAAACAATGAAGAATGCATTTATTGTTTGTAAGCAAAGGCTCCAGCAACTCTTAATGTCAGTTAGCTGGACATGGTGACAGAGCAGGTCATTACAGCTGCTCAGGAAAATCGATGAGGACACAGGTCACAATCTAGAGACCTTTACTGTATTTTGCACCTTAAACGTACCTTCATTGTCAGTGATAGAGTCATGGAAATGCACTGAATCTACAATAACAAGCTCTGCAAAGAACCAGGATATACAGTACATTTAGTAAAACACATTAACACAATTTTTAAATACATTTTAGATTCAGCTTTATTCTTGTTACCTGTCTGAAGTCACTTGGAGAGCAGAGCCAAGTAGCCTACTTCCCATTTATACTAGTTTTTTTAGGGGTGTTAGATCAGATCAACCAATAAGACACCAAAAGCTCTGTTTTGTTTGTCTATAAATGAATAACGAAAACAAACACTGAGAGTTCATTGAAAATAGCAGCAAATGGCAGTATGGCTTCAACGCATCAAACAGAGTGAGGCAATTGTAGGAATATGAAATCTTCTCTATAGTGCAACATGGACATTGGATCCAAAAATAAAACAGCTTTGCCTCAAAAGGGTCTTTTTTCATCGCTTTGCTGGCCTGCATTACTGTCCTACCTACATAAATAATCTCTCAGCTGACATCTAGTAGAAAGGTCATGAGCAGTGCTGCAGCTATAATTTCAAAAGAAAAGTAATATCATTGCAAAATTACATTACTTTCATATTTACAATGGCTTCTGATGTTTTGATTTAGTGTAGATTTTGACTTTCATTTGATTTTTGTCAGTTAACAACTTTTCAACAATGAAACACATTCCTATAATAATACTGGAATTGCTGCATTACAAGAAAGGGGTCAAGGGGCCATGAGAAAATTGTAGCTATTGTAATGTAACCATTCCAACACTAGATTTTGCTCAAGTCTCCTGCCAGTCTATAACACAAATCCCACTTCATTTTGGCATCTGTCTCCACCTTTCTCTCTGCTCCTAAAGGTCAGAGAAACCACACTCTTTTATTTCATTTGCGTGGCCTCAAAGGCTGCAGGGAAAATGTGGTTGCTTGATGACATGGCAATTATTTTTTTTCAGGCACAAACAAAACGTTCAATTAAGGGAAATTAAAGTCAGGTATAAGTGGCATTAAAGTGTGAATCAAACCACATTTATATGATATAATATTAGTAATATTACTTAATATTTTTGTCAGAGTTCACCAGATAGGTTAGTGTCAGACTGCTCAAAAGTCATTATATTAGAGTCTGGTTAACATGTGTTGCTGGGGCCTGGGGAAGCACGCAACAAGGACATCTACTGGTGAATTACAGCAGGGTTATATTTTCTACTCAGGCTGAAAAAATAAATAAAAACACAGACAGAGGAATAAATTCCTTTTATTCAGCTGGAGATCTACTTTGCAGGACGTATCTTCATGCTGAAGGTCTTCATGGAGTAGTCTTTACCTTTCCAAGGAATCCATTCTATACCAACATCAGGGATGGTGTTATCTGCCCCCCAGCGATAAACACCATTAGGGTTGGTAAGATGACAGGCGTTATACCAGAAAGCACCGAGGAACAGTCTTGCGCAATGATTTGGATGCGTCCTGGTCTTTGTCCAAGGTGGAGAACTTTGAGCCATTATGATAGTTTAGACCATCGCCTGCAGAAACATAAAAATCATAGTGTCTGTTATTTCTTATATTCCATAAACATCCGTAAACTCACCTGCTCCTCCATCAGAGAATCCAGACACTTCCAGCTTATATCCCTCACATTCGTCACCAACAGAGAAGTAAGAGTAACGCGCAAATGCATTAGCCCCCTCAAAGTCTTCCATTTCCACCAGTAGTTCATGTTTGCTTCGTTTGGACAACAAGTGAATGAACTCAAGACCTGGAAACAGCCTAATGTTGTACTTAAACCAAGAAAAGTGTCAAAGTGTCGGGTTACATGAGATAAATATAGTGGGTTTATTTTTCTTACCGAGCCAGTACTCTCCATCAGCCTTACCAAAACCAGTCTTGTACTGATCATATGGCCTGTAGAAGTTCACTGTGCCATCCATCCTCCTCTGGATTACCTGGGGATACGACAAGGTGGGCTTTAGAGAAGTCCTCAGGTGATCGGACATCACCTTTTATCGGTGTACTTAAATACTCACCGTCCAGCGTCCTCCGTCAGTTGCCATGTGCCTAAAAAAAACACAAAAAAATGCTTGAGATCTTGGAATTAAAAAAGTAATATGAGAACATTCATAGTAAAAAAATTTTTTTTTCACTTCAACACCAAATCTTTCGTATGGATAGATGGTGTAGACTCCACTGCTCCTGTCGTTAACCTGTTCATATATATCACTGCAGTCCATATGTGTTCGCTGTTGTTTGCAGTAGGTCACTGAAGCCAAAAACACAAGGAGTGATACCAGCTGAAACAATGAAGAATGCATTTATTGTTTGTAAGCAAAGGCTCCAGCAACTCTTAATGTCAGTTAGCTGGACATGGTGACAGAGCAGGTCATTACAGCTGCTCAGGAAAATCGATGAGGACACAGGTCACAATCTAGAGACCTTTACTGTATTTTGCACCTTAAACGTACCTTCATTGTCAGTGATAGAGTCATGGAAATGCACTGAATCTACAATAACAAGCTCTGTAAAGAACCAGGATATACAGTACATTTAGTAAAACACATTAACACAATTTTTAAATACTTTTTAGATTCAGCTTTATTCTTGTTACCTGTCTGAAGTCACTTGGAGAGCAGAGCCAAGTACTTCCCATTTATACTAGTTTTTTTTAGGGGTGTTAGATCAGATCAACCAATAAGACACCAAAAGCTCTGTTTTGTTTGTCTATAAATGAATAACGAAAACAAACACTGAGAGTTCATTGAAAATAGCAGCAAATGGCAGTATGGCTTCAGCGCATCAAACAGAGTGAGGCAATTGTAGGAATATGAAATCTTCTCTATAGTGCAACATGGACATTGGATCCAAAAATAAAACAGCTTTGCCTCAAAAGGGTCTTTTTCATCGCTTTGCTGGCCTGCATTACTGTCCTACCTACATAAATAATCTCTCAGCTGACATCTAGTAGAAAGGTCATGAGCAGTGCTGCAGCTATAATTTCAAAAGAAAAGTAACGTCAATGCAAAATTACATTACTGTTATATTTACAATGGCTTCTGATGTTTTGATTTAGTGTAGATTTTGACTTTCATTTGATTTTTGTCAGTTAACAACTTTTCAACAATGAAACACATTCCTATAATAATACTGGAATAGCTGCTTTACAAGAAAGGGGTCAAGGGGCCATGAGAAAATTGTAGGTAAAAAAAACGTTCAATTAATCCCACATTCACAAAGATATGGAAGAATATCACTTTTCAACTGCGCATGTTATGTTTGAGAGTCTTACTGCATTTACAGTCACCATCAGAGACATCCACTGGTGGAAGGCGTTCATTACAGAAGAGATAGGCTTTATTACAAACATAAACCTATCTAGTGTTTTCAAGAAAATAAGGCACAAGAGGACTTAAAAAAGAAAAGAACTCCAGGAAAGGTTTGGAGAATTGAGTTGCTTAGGAGAGTATAATGGTAGTGTGCCCTGTCAGTCAGCAGTATCTGCTTAGTATTTAGCAAGAAAAGATGGTTTGCTCTTCCTTTTTTTTTGTGTGAGAGAATCAACAAAACAACTTTGAGGCGATGAGTTTTAATAGCTGTGAGGCCATGTAAAAGGTTACATAGTGTTACTTTATACTTCTTCCCATTGACTCCCAGTGAAAAGTCCAGTTGTAGAGGTTTTCTGCACATGTACAACGGGCCATTGTCATTGTGTGATAGTTCATTGGTGATATTACAGTCTACAGTCCACTTATCTTCTGTCTATGGTCAAACTCAAGACCCAAATCCATGTGGCTGTTGGGACAATGAAATGTAATATTGGATTGATTCACAATAAAGTAAGTTAGCTATTTTTCCATTCATCAAGTATTAGATCCCAGTTTATTCATTGAGTATTTTCACTACTTTGCATTAGTCTAACAACTTTTCTAAGTCAGCAGTGTGGTTCAAACCTGGTTAGTGTCCACAAAATAGCTACACTTCTAAAGCGCTATCTCTACTAGGACATTAAATGTTGGCTCTTGTCGAATTACAAGTTAGTATGAGTCTAACGGCCCACACTGATGTTGCAGATCTTGCAGCTTGGATCTTTTTTGGCGTTAGTTGTGGACAAACTCATGAGCTGATGCCCACTGATTTGTGTTACAGTCCCCAAACACAAATCCACCGGCTCTGTATAGATCACTTCTAAAAGGACATCCTGGGCATGCTGGAAGTGCAGCAAGCCGTCGTCCGTCACGGTGCATGTCAAGAAGCAGTTGGTGGACCTGTCCAGAGCCGGCAGCCTCCCCTTACAGAACATGTCCCCTTTGGAGCCGTCTGGAGCCAGGACCAAGATGACATAATGGTATGATGTGTACATGCAGTAGAAGTCACCAAAATAGACATTGGTGTTCTGGTTGAAAAGAAGGTCTGCTTGGATCTGTGCATCAAAGACAGACAATAAAGATGCTGCTCTGGTGTTTGATAAACTCACAATTAGACAGTGTAGCTGCAGAAGACATTTGACACAGCCGGGATCTGGTGGTGTCAGGTGGTGTCTGGTGTCTTTACCTGAAAACGATATGGTCCATAAGGCGAGTCCTGTGGCGGTTTTCCAGTGTTGAACTCTGTGTTACAACTAAAGAAAATCCCCTCCAGTTTTCCGCTGATGGGAGATCCATGGCTACCGCTGTCGTCCTTAACACACGGCAGCATTCGGCAACATGCTGCATCTCTGGAGCGAAACAATGGGCTGTGTACAAACACACAAAAGGTCACTCTGGAGTTAAAACTATAAATCATTTTATCTTTATCTGCAGCTTGTTCCACAATATTAAGGAAGTAGTAACTCTGCAATACCTACCCTTCCTGTTCAAAATACTCTTTCTGCTGATTCCTGTAAAAAACACTGAAGGGTAGCATCCTGCCGGGCAATGCCTCAGCTTTCTGCAGCAATTGACTTAGGTGGACCGACGAGTAATCTGCAGATTGACAAAACACAATTATAATGTTTTAGACAAGAATATATTTTTACACTGCAATGCCTCAGCCAGAACTAAAACTCATTATTACTTAAAGACAAAACATTCAGGATTTTTATTTAAAAAGATGTATAACAGTGGAATTGTTAAGTTATAAAGACTGTCAAACTAATTATTATCTCATATTATTATCAAATTGTTATCCAAAGATTACTTCCTATGTCAATGTTTGAGACTGACTGCCTGAACATTGGGGGGGGGCAGTAGCTCAGTGGTAGAGCGGCCGTCCTTCAACCGGAAGGTAGTAGGTTCGATTCGCGCCCCACAGTTCATACTGTCGTTGTGTCCTTGGGCAAGACACTTAACCCACCTTGCCTCCAGTGTCCGTAGCACTGGTGTATGAATGTGTGTGACTGTAGAGGTGTGTTTGGTGGTGGTCGGAGAAGGTTGAGCGCCGTTTGTGTGGCAGCCGCCATCTCTGTCTGCCCCAGGTGTGAATGGGGTGAGTGGTAAGCACATTGTAAAGCACTTTGTGATCTATATCTGTGAAAGGTGCTATATAAATAATACTTACTAAAAAAATACTTACTAACATATGACGCCCAAGGCTAGATAAACTAAACCTGAACAATAAAATTCATATTTAAAGGGCTTTAAAGAGTCATGAGACAGTGGTATGTGTAACCTGCAGTGCAGAACTCCACAATCTCACTCCATTTGGACACAGCATAGTCTCCATCTGGGCGTTTGGCTGCAGTCTGCACTGACAAAGTATATTCTGTCCTTGGACTCAAGAACCAGTGACCTCTGACCGTCATCGGCAGACGCACTGCCTTCGCCACCAGTTTAGTCGGCACATCCTGGAGCACAAAAAGAAGTAAAACCAATGATAAAGGTAGAACAAGCTCTACCTTAACTTAAACAAGACTTTAAGTAAACGTTACACTCTATTAATTACAACAAAAATAGCTTTAAATTAAAAAGGTCTGCTACAACTTGTCTCACTTTGTGTTTAAACTTGTTGGAGTCTTTGTTTTCCTTCTTGTTGAGGTCGATGAAGTAGTGTGTGATCCTTTCTTGGCCTCGGCTCTCCATGTCCCAGCCGAGCTTGAAAGAGTCGCAGGTGATGTGACTGATGCAGATCTGCTGAGGGACAGGCAGGTCGTCCACGTCACCAATACCACTGTCTGAAGACTGCAAACCTGGACAAAGAGAGGTTTTGTTCACAGCGTTTACAGGTAATAATATGTTTAGAGTTGTAATATTTGTATCTAAATCACTTTCACTACTAGAAGTTTTAGGGTGACTAAAGTCTGAGGCTATATGCTTCAACACTGAGTGGTGATAATAAAATGGGATCTCATACTCTTCCACAACCTCAGAAAGCGTCCACATCGGAATCTATACTCTCTGTGTGAGTGCACGTGAGGGGCACATCTGCAGGAGGAGAATTAAAGCTGGAGTCATTTCAGGGCTGCTCTAAAAGTTCGCTCCGGATCAAAGCAGATTATGTCACAGCAGCTGTTTGTTTAAGTCAATCTCAATAAAAGCCATATAAAAATAAAAAACAGAATAAAAGCAAATTGGATCAATGTTTTGAATAAAATGGTGAGAAAGAGTAATGACGTCTAAACACTATGTGTGGAATAATCCTGTTGATAAAAAGTAATGTACTGATTTTATGTAATGTACTAAGTTTGAGGCAATATTAGCGATTATGTGCAATTAACTCTTTCCTTAATTTCCCAATAATAATTAAACATTTTTCCAAATAATTGGGTAAAGACATTCTTCTTAAATGTGTCAGCGGTTACGTTTTAACAAAGAAACTCCACATGGTTCTGCTCCCATCCCAGCAGAGGAGAGAAGGCTCAGTCTTGGAGAATCAGGATGAAAAGGAGCCCATTGAAGTGAAGCAGAACTTTTCAAGCTACAGCTCACATTGCAGCACTACATCTGAAGCTTCACTACATCTGAAGCCGGACAATGTCTTGTAGAAGTCATTCAGGTTTTACTCTTGGTTTTTTTCACTGCTTTTTCTCTCTAAAGCAGTGACCAGTGCAAAAAACGAACAAAAAACATATTATCAAAAATTTGCTTTTCAAACACCCAACCCTTGAACACCTAACTTCTCTCATAACAATAAACTTTCCTTTTATAACATCATCTGACATCCTTTGTTTTGCAGTACAATAGCTGATTCTTCCTTTATCTTCCTTTTGTATCAAGACGTAAAACAAAGTCTAAATGTAAAAGCTCATTGCTATGTATGACTTTAAGCACAAAATAACATTAAAAATTTGAATGTGCAATGAGAGATACTACCAGTATTAAGCACTGGACAAAAACTTCAAACTACTTCAAACTACTTAATCAGCAGGACCAGGAAATAATATACAAAATATATGGTTAATGTCCAGTAAGTGTTCTTTGGGTTAGGACAGAGACTTTAGGCGACTCTTTGTGACAACTTTTTTTTACTCTGAGGAGAACTGGTTCATTCTGACATCTTTCCGCTCTTCCATATCCTTGGTTCTTCTCAATAAAAGGGGGAAGTGAAGGCACCATTCATCTACTGTGTGAAGGTAATTATCCACAGTGAAGCACTGAAGCTGGTGCCAGGGCTTCACAAACAGCCAGTGTCCAGTCTTTGTGGGACACTGACAAAACAGCTCACTTTAACAATAAAGGACTTATAAGGATATATTTGTAAAGTCAACAATAATAGGTACTACATCTTCTCCCAGCTGCTAGACACTGAGTTACTTATCTACCTTTATTATTTAACAAAAGGACACTGCTGCAGAGTTTGTTTTTGTTGTTTTCTTGTATGACTGCTGGGATATTGATGAACTAAACTGATTTTGCATCTACATTTCTACGTAAAGTGACCTATTTCAACTAGGCTACATAGACAGCAGCATGTCCCTACAAGGCTACCATAGTTGCTCACAGACTGTAGAAAGGAGTGAGATGTGGAATAGCTTTCTGCTTTGTTGCCATAAGAAGAAGCGACACCATTTCAAACTCTCTTGAAACTACTAGAGTATATTAGTATATTAGCTACTGGTGATTTCACACCCCGATGATTTACATTTATAAAAAATAAATAAATAAAATGAAAAATCTGTTAAATGCCTTTTTACAATTTGAGTGTGTGTTGGAATTAGTACTTTATTTCAACACCCAATATTCTAGACTAATTCCTGCTACACAAAAAGGATCTCAGAGGATCAGAGTGGAAATTACTATATAGCCTATATTGTGTTTCTTCTTCTGTTTCCCAGTGTTAAATCTGACCTCAGTGTTCAGGGCAGAAATGGAAGAAAACACATGTAAATACACAAAGACTCAAATGCAAATGAAGTAGGCACTTTAGCAATGGGCACATTTCAACTGCCTTTAGCCACTGCTTTAAATGGACTGCTAATGCTGCCTGCGTGATATGAGTTTTTGTTTCTGAATGTGAACTATTGACTAAATAAACCATTAAACCTAAAAGAATAGCACACAAATCTGGTCTTGTCTAATGTGGCATTGACAGCTTCTACGTTTATACTATATTTACTTGATATTAAAACCCACCCAAGATTTGTAGTTTCTATATCTAGAGAGTGACTGTTTTCAAGCTTTAAATCTCACTAACCTCCAGAGTCACGCAGCTGTCTGCTCTTCAGATCCAGTGCTGGACTGTCCGTCATCTTCACATCCATAGGTCAAAAACAGATCAAAAACCTTTGGAAACGTGGATGGTTTTATGTTGAAAATGCTGCCGAGTTTGTGAGTGTTGCTGCTGAGTGTTGGTTTGGGAAGCCCACGTCACTCATGACTTCTCTCAAACTGAAACAAAAAAGAGACTGAGTGTTGGAAAAACAAGAGGAAAGTGTGATGTCAACGTTTGAGGATTACACATCATGTCAGGACGAGGCACAGGAGGAGGAGGAGGAGGAGGAGGAGGAGGTGGAGGATTTACATGGGCGAGTGAAAAGTGAATTAAACCAGGCATTACATAAGAAGATTAAGCATCCAGCGGAAAACACACTGCTTTCATTTAAAGATTCTCTACAAAAAGCACATTCATTACATAAAAATATATATTAGCATCAGTTTTAATGACTTTTACAAGTTTATTTGAAAGATTAGTAGAGCTTGTATTTCTTCTGGCTTATGAAATGGCTCACAGGATACAGTCACAGGAGCGCAACTTCTTGTAAAAAAAAAATATATATATATATATATATATATATATATATATATATATTACAAGAAGCTGACATACATAGTGATCAACAGTCAATCATAAACCAATGCAAGTGAAGGAGGAGCTTTACCGTGGGTCACATGACAAGTGAGAGAGTAAAGTCTATCTCTCCTGCCATTAGCTACTATTATTAACCTCTGGACAATTCTTAGTGAGGTCAGGAGTTTTAAAGCTGCAAACAGGGATGCCTGGGGTGTAATTAGAAAAATGTTTTTGTAATGCAAATGTACTGGCTGAATTTGTTTTTTAATTATTTAATTTCTTTTCATTTCTTGGGATCTTGTGTGAAGAAGGATGGAAATGGGAGGTTGACAGAGCAAGTGCATCTACTGCAGTAATACTGTCTATGTACAGTTTTACCAGTCAACCTCTCACTCGCCGAAATGAGTTTCCCCGCAGGGTGGCTGGGCACTCCCTTAGAGATAGGGTGAGGTGGCTTGGGCACTTGTTCCGGATACCTCCAGGACACCTTCCTGGAAAGGTGTTTCAAGCATATTTCTGTCTAATTCTTGTTCAAAATACATATTTATAAGAACAGGACAATAAACTGGGAATATAATTGCAAAAATATTTATTCGAAACCGTATTACAAATTCTTCAGGCATGCCATATTTGCACGACACAGAAACATTTGAAATTACAGTATGAACTCATGAGTTACTGTCAGGCATCAATACAAATTGTGACGTGCACTGCAAAGCAACAGCGGGACACGAAATCCAATTGTTATTTGAAATCTTTTTTGCTTTTGACTGAGTTGTAACATGACATAACAATGACACACACTTTGTTTCATTGAATATATTCCACTGCAGAAATTACTTCAATATTTACCCAGGATCAGGACACGTTCTGCTAACATTTTCAATCAAGCCCTTTTTTTCTTTCTTTTTTTTTTTTACAACTGTGACATTCAGTTTGGACACAATACATTGTATTTACACAGTTTACATGCCATTAATGTAATGTTCATGAGATTTACATATTAAAGCAGTTGCATATTATAGACTTTGGATAAAAAATAAATTCCCTTTTTCAACATAAAGTGCTGATATGAAAGGATTAAATGTATTCAATGGTTTAAAATACTGTATCTTACACTATACTTACCGCTGCTCCAGTTCATTCTCAGAAATGTTAAACTAAAATGAACCTGCTGTGATTCAATCTGGCACTGAGGTTTAGTTTAGTTTAACCTTTCTACAACAACAAGCAGCGGATCCCTTCCTTCAGAAACAGATTAAAGTGCTTTCAGTTTGGCACAATTGCACAGAGTCCAGTCACAAACACTTCATACATCTCTTGACGTTCCTCATTGATCCTGATAGAAATGCTGTATGATGCTGGTTTAGAAAAAACCTGTGGCCTATTTACATTTTGAAAGAGTTGAGGTGATTATTATAAAACTAAAAGTAATTGTATGTTAAGGGTTTGGCAGTTTTGTCAAAATACTGTAATAGATCACAACTATGGGCCTTGTTTTCTGTTTGATAATATCACAATATACTTACTTATGAGATGCAAGAGTTGGACTTGGCAGTGAGGAGTTATATCATAAACATTATCATAAAGAGGTCATTTTGATTTCATCCACAAAAATTCACAAATGAGACGGATATTTAAAATAGAGTCCACAGTATCATTTTAGGCCAATAAACTTCTTTAAAATGCACCATGTCTTTGGCAAAATACTTCTCAGACACCAACCCATTTCCATCACCACCTCATCATAAAAAAGTCCTAAATTACTCTGAATTGCTGTAATGGATTGATGATGCAGCTCAGTTGTTTAAGTGGTCACTGACATTATCCTGGGACACAACGCTTAAGAAAGAGGCATCCAGACATAGTTTTAAAGCTCGAACATCTTATCACTCAGCCGCGTTAGCAGTCTTCTAACTTCAAAGCTGTAAAACTATGGCTCAATAAAATAAAGTTTTGTTTAAAACAGATGTGCATATAAATGTTGATTATTTTATTGCACAGTAATAACTAAACTAAACTAAAAATTTAGGCCCAAAACTCTGCAGAGCAGTGCTTTTTTTAAACTGGGGTTTACAAATATTGCCCTTATCAAACTCATTACAAGCTCATCAGATGGGGTTTGGCTTCTATTGGTTGTATTTGGGAAAACTCAGGTGGTACAGTCAGTTGTGGGATGGCAGTAAGATACTTTTCTTTAGACAAGGAATGTCCAGAAGAGATAAGAAAAGAAGCGCTAAATCTAATTTCCAATCTTCTTTTTTTTTTTTTACTGGAGAGACAATTCAGAAATTGTATGTATAAACAGCATTGTTCAAAATAATAGCAGTACAATGAGACTAACCAGAATAATCCAGGTTTTTAGTATATTTTTTATTTCTTCGTGGCAAACAAGTTACCTGTAGGTGCAGTAGATTCTCAGAAAACACTGCTATTTTTCTGAACACACCCCTTTCAACTAATTGCCCAATTGCACAGCCTAAGAGCGTGCATATAATGAATGCTGGGTCTTGTTTGTTTTCTGAGAATCTACTGCACCTGCTGGTAACTTGTTTGCCACTTAGCTATAAAAAATATACTAAAAACCTGGATTATTCTGGTTAGTCAGTGTACTACTATTATTTTGAACAATACTGTATACATATTTTCAGATTAAGTCTATGTCCAGATCCATTTTTGTTAACAATTATTTGACCTGGTAGTGTAATCACATAAACAAGCAATAATAATATCCAGATACTTTTATCTTGGGACCTTTCAGACCGGGTTAAGGTGAGCTCATATCACATGCTTGACCTTTAGGTTTACTGTGTTTGTCTGACTATGATTAATACCACAAATGAGTTTTCAGATTAGAAGATAGAGGGTAAAATGGTTCACATGGATTTGGAGACCTCTTGTTTGCTGAGCAGCACTTCCAGGAGGCGTAGCTTGGCCTTGAGCTGCTTGTATTCTTGGTACTCATCCTTAATCGGAGTGCGGTCTTCTTTTTGGCAGATTCTGTTATAAAAACACACGATCAGACATGAGAGTTTTCTGATTTTTAAATACACAGCTTCATAAAACAGAGAAAAGACCCTGACCTTCCAGTCTGACGGTAAAACTCGTCCTCAAACTCCCGCAGAACTTTGCGTCTTGACTTCTTCTCGGATCTGGTCTGGCGCAGACACTCCAGCAACTGATGCCTGAGGTTTGGAGGTAATAAGAGTTTACTAAACACCTACACAAAATCAGTTGTCACACCAGATTTCACCAATGTTTTATCTTGTAAGAGTTGTTATATATATATATATATATATATATATATATATATATGTATAACTTTTAATGGTTATATATACTGTAGTCAGGGTTAGGTTTAGGAAAAGTAGCCCTTTCAACCTCAAAAACGCTCTAATAAATAAAAAACACTAATTAATTACAATAAAACACTATTGACAAATGTCCACAGCAGAAATCTGCTATACGCCTTGTATAGCAAAATTTGCTTTCATTAGCATGTACAGTATGTTGCAGTATAATTTTGTTGTTAAATACAACTTATTTTTACATTTTACAGCTACTTCTTTTTCCAGTGTGGTATACGTTAAAAACACATTTTTTCCACTGGGGTTAAAAGACACAATGCTAAGCTAGAAGGGCTTTATCCAGTTTATAGTTTCTGACCTGGATGCTTCATGCAGGTTGCTCATGTTTAGCGCAGTTTTGTGTCTGACGGCTTTAACTTCATCCAACGGAGACACAAACGCAGTGTCACTGTCCCGGTCACTGTCCTCCTCAACGACTGCAGGATGGGTTAATCTGTAAGGTGATGGGACGGGACGCTCCTCTACAGTTGCCAAGCTCGTTGAGTCTTCATCTGAACCATCCTCTTCTTCCTCCTAGAAACAAAGACCAAAGCATTAGATGGTTAGACTGGTTTTCTAAATCAGTTAAGGGGTGTATTGAGGAGATTTCTAAACTTACAATGGTGAAGAAGATGGGACTGGTGCACAGCAGATGTTTGATCATCTGATATCTGTCGTATAAAGGCTTCACCAGATTCTTCTCCTGCTTTGTGCCCTGAAACATACACAGACATTTAGATATGAGATGGTAAATGCTGCAAACAATACAGTTACATTTGGTTGCACTTTCTACTTTAACTAGAACAATATTGATTTTACAGTATATGTACATAATCTTGATTTAAAATTTAAACTATTATCTGGTTTCTTCAGTAAATCTCACCGGCCGTCCATGGAGGCTCTCAAAGTACAGCAGACATTTCTGGAGAGTGATTTTCTCCAAAACCATCTGAGCTTGAGTCATTTCCTGCTCACACACAAAATACAGCACTTGAAAAAAAAAATCCTACAGGCAAGAAGGATGTAGCTGAATTTTAAACTCAAACAGACCTTCATGTTTTCGGGCAGACCTAAGCTCTGTCTCTTCTCTCGGAGTCGTTTGAACAGAGACTCCACTGTTTCCTCCAGAGTGGGGTCTGGCGTCCCCTGCTGGCCATTGCCGTACCTGCATGTCAACAATACAAGTCAGTTCAGGACCTACAGTGACACTAAAGTTGAAACTGGTTGAAATGTTCAATAGAGCCATACTGTGTAGCATTCTTAAAGGCACTTACACAACATGTATTTAACAGTTTAAAGAGCATACTGCCTGAATACTTAGGTGTGTTCTCGACTGACTCACTGTATATTATGTACTTATAAAAAAAAAAAAAGGTTGACGTAAAAGCATCTCTCAACTCTTTCTTTCTTTATGTACTTATTTTGAATTAAGCTCTGGTAACTGTAAATAAATGTTGTAAATAATCTACATTTCCCATACAGTAATCTGTATACAATAGAAGTTGTTGCTGCTTTTCTTTTCTGCTGTTTTTAATTGGTTTTCTAAAAGGGTAATTTTGAAACAGAATTACCTGCAAATGTCACTGCTCTGTCCTTCCTCATCCTTTGATTCAAACACTGACTGTCTCAGCCGCAGCTCTGCAAAATTAGCAACACACATTCAATAACCAGTAATTATTATCATCTTAATATTTTTGTTATTGATACAAATGATTTCTCTGTACCTTTGAGTTGTTTTCGAGCCTTTGCCAGCTCATTCATGACTCCAACCATCTCGGGGTTTGAGTATTTGTCGTTGTAAGAAGGCTGAGGCAAAACAGACAAAACATAGACATGACCATCATTGTATTTTCTGATTACTGAGCTCCTAAAACAAATCACTGGAGGGTCAGTATGTCATTATATAACAAGGTAAATAAGAAATACAATTCGGTTTAAGGGACCCATGAAGCCCAGCAAGAAAAGACATTTTATCACTAAGGTGGGTTTTAACATAATTTAAACCATAAAGGAAAAAAGTACATTGTTAAAACTGTTGTTAAGCTCTGAGTAGGTTAATAGCAGAGTTTCCGCTAGAAAAAAATAGTGCCGGTCAAAGTGACCGGCATAGGTTTCGTTTTCCGGACATTTTGATGATATGCCGGTCAAATATCGCCTCTTAATTAGTCAAGTTGAGGAAAACTGAAAGCAGTTTATGTAACTTAAAAAATTACATAATCAGGCCGTATATGTACGCCCTACACTTCGGCTTTTTCACCGGCGGCGGAGCGGCGGAGCTGTCTGGCGGAGCCTCCGCCGCGGAGCTGTCTGGCTCTGGACATCTGAGGCTTCAGGCGTTCCTGATTCAGTATCCTCCTTCGCGTCTGGCCTCTGAAAAAAACTTTTAAGGCTAGTCTGCCTGGGCCTGGCCATATTTGAAACGTCTCTCAATAGTTCGTGGTTTAGGTCTATGTAGTATTTTCTGTTTATGTTCATTTACCATGTGCGTCGTGGTGAGAGGAAGAATGACTTGAAGTTAATCCGTTAACTCTTTTTAATAACCGTCAAGCACTGCAACAGCCTCCTTAACACATTACAACAAACTCAGATCACTCCGCCTCTAAGCGGGCACTATTTAACATTAGTATATGTACGCGGCACTATATACTACAGTCTATATTATAGCCGTTAGGCGTGCGCTTTATTTGAAATGCAACATGCGATGTTGTTTAAAAACTTTCAAACGGTCGATTCAGATTGTGTTGGGGGGCGGGGCCGGGATTATTAGGCAGATTTAATCGGACAATTTGACCGGAGAGATTTAATTTTATCGGACATTTAATTTTTTTCCCGGCCAATGACCGGTAATTACCGGACAACGGAACCCCTGGTTAATAGTATCTTTATGCTCACCTTGTATTTCATCTCATGCTCAAACTGCTCCTCAAACCTGCGCACTTTCTTCTTGAGTGTCTGGATGTGTTTGGTGAGGAATGGGACGGAGGGTGGGCCGTCGTCCACAGGGGCCTGAGCCCGACCTCGATACCTGCACCAGACAGAAGGATGAGTTTAGCCTGGCCATTGGTTTATGAACCAAAACACAAAGTTGTAGTCTTTTTTTTCTCCTGCTGCAGTGATAGAAGTGGGTCATCATCACAAACTGGCTGCAGGCTGTGGGTCAGAAGCCGAGGACCGATTATATAAGAAACATTAAAAACATACGAGGAAAGTCATGTTTTCAAGCCATTTCAACCAAATTCTGTAGTTAAGCTTTGTCACATTACAATACAGTCAATTAGGGAACTGTATATTGGCTACTAGTAATTTTGTTAAGCAATGTAATTAATGTTCTTCACCTTTGACACTGGAGATGTATGCCTTCGTTGTGTTTTTTGTCTTTGCCACACTATCTGACTAATATCCTCCTCCAGTGCTGTGACTCAAGTGAAATGAACATCACGTGTCAGTGGTGAGAAGCTGCTGTAATCGCTATCCCGCTGCATATATTCAGTTCATTACACTTTGAACCATTTTTATTTTACTGAGATATGAGTGACCACCTGAGACCATAAGTGCATGGAAGTCTAATCATTAGTTTGTCACAAAGAGTGTTCTAAAGTGTTACTTTACAGTGAGGCTCGCAGTAGCTTGTGTAACTAAAACAAACCAGACAAATCCCTCCACCAGTCCCCGGTTGTTGGGCCAGTTCCTAAAATCCAGACTGCCTGAGTCATTGTGAAATATGCACTAATCACAACACTCTTTAAAGGAGTCGTAGAGAGCTGTCTTTCTGTACACAACTTAAAAACACAAACTAACGTATTAGTGACTCACAGCATGTACTGCTGGCTGCAGGGAGGCGACGGGGCAGTGTCTGGGTCCGAGTTGAACCTGAGGCTGTGGCTTAGGCTGGAGCATCGTGGGGAGGGCACTGGGCCAGGACCCCCTGAAAGCTGCTGCAACAGGGCGCCGCCCCCCTCCGACGGGCTGCTCCTCTGGGACAGGGGCGAATGGTGTGGGCTGGGGGGCAGTGTTGTGTCTAGTGTCAGCGGCTGGATAGAGGTCAATGGCTGGTGGCGAGGTGAAGATGAAGGTCTGGACACAACACTCAGCAGTTCTGAAGACACAAAAACTGTTTTATCAATTTGTCAAAACAAAAATCTGAAAATTTCCTTTATTCATTATGTGTTGATGGGATTCAACAACTTCTTCTTCTTCTTCTTCTTCTGTGAGAATGTTGATTAATGATGTAAGGTGTGTGTCTGCCCAAGTGGTGCTGCTTATAGATTATATTTAGAAAGATGTTTTTGCCAGTTCCTAAATAAAGTCATCCTAAATCTCTGAATGCAGAGTCAGACTATGGCTCACGTGCTGCAGATTGCGTGCTTTGAGCTAAAAATAGCAGCAGTGAGGGACGGTGTGAGATGGCGTGCCTTAAAGCACACACCCTCCTTTCAAATCTGAGGCCTGAAGTAAAACAACAAGAAAGACTGGCGCTGCTGAAACACAATGATGAACATGTTTTGACATCATACGGATGGTCACGTGTATTTCCTGACATTAGCGTTCAATCGTGTTGTTGCTGCTGTTTGTCACCAGCACATGTCCGTCTGTCATTAAGGCTAGAGCCACATGAATCTAGAAAAAGGTTTGCTTCTCAGATGTGCTGACTAACCCAGGCTTTTCCACGAATCAGCATCCCCTGAAAACAAAAGCCGTATTTTCTAAAATATATCTTTATTTATCTCTATATAAATATATCTTGATGTTGATTGATGTTGTGGCCCAATGACAAAAGTGACCCATTTTAAACATTATGACGGAGTTGCTTAGATGACTTGATAATTAACGTGTACCGTTTAGATATTTTGCAAATGCAGGGCAAACCTCGTGTCTCGAATATACTTATTACTCATATACTTATACTCATTGTCAACCATACAACTCATTTATATTCTCACACTGTGATTTAACTGCAGGTGACAGGTCTAAGACGTATTGTGGAAGACAAAGTTGCAAAAATCTTGCAACAGAAAAAAGAAACTGAGATGAGCTGATTGGACTCACAGTTGTTTAAAGATAATGTAGGCCCTTTAAATTTGCTATAATTTCAATTTTGTCCGAGACAAAGATGAGTGAGCTCTGAATTCCCAAATAGAAAACACTAATTCAAAATTAGGTTTATGAAGCAACCAGTGAAAAAGGGGTAAGTAGGTCACTATTACACAGTTGTTTTGAAGGTGCCATAATAAAACCTTGGTCGCAGCGGCTTTAAAGAGAAGACAAACAGGCAACTTTACCTGGTGGACTGTTCTCATCGATGCTGTGGCACATAGCGATTGTTTTCCCATCCTTCACCCCTCCGAAATCCACCGGACTGCAGGGGCTCTTCTGGTCTTTGCTGCCCAAAGCTGGAGGGCTCCCCTCTGGAGATGGACCAAGTGAGGGCCCTCCTTCTACCTCCAGAGCCTGGAGCTTCAGCAGTGAACTTTGCAGGCAGAAGCAGAACATGCCAGATGCACTGAAGCAGAGTGTAACCAAGAGGTCCCAGGAGTTTGTAGACCTTAGTTGTCCACTTAATGGCAGTGTTAAGTCAAGTTCAATAGATTTTAAATGATCATATCAGTGTTGGACCCCATTGTCAGTTGTGTGAAAAATCCTGGCTTCAAATGCCCTTCATTCAAAACACTTCAGAAATAAAAAGTCAGCAAATTCCCACCATTATTTAAGGTTTCATTAGACTCAAATATTAAAACATTATCACATAAACATCATTCACAACCACAGTTTAATAGCCCATAACCCAGCTGCATGTTTGATAGCCTATAATATTTAACGGTTTGTAGCATTAGCCCATAGCATCTAAAACCCTTTTTGTCCAAATATGGTCACGATAACTAAGACAGTGCGCCTTAGTGAGGGCTTTAATTACGCAAACCAATGGATGACGTCAAGGCGCTATACGTCCACGTTTTGAGCTCTAAAACGTCACATGCAGAAGGAAAATATGCAAAATTAAGCAAATAGTATTTTCTTTGGACGCTAAATGTAGCCCTAAAATGTTTAAACGCTCCTGGAAGTAGTCAGGTACCGTTCCAATTCATCCATGCTGCTTTTCTATCGAGGTTTTCCAATAATTAGTCTGTCCCAAAGATCAAGCGTTACCCTCTCCTGCTGTCTTTCCGATTCTTTAAAAAAGTATAATCCACGTTTTTTTCCTTGCTTCAGTGCCTGTGGATGGATCGTGCCAGGAATTAACCAGCCCCGGTTTGATTGAGCAGAGCCTGGGAGGTTTTCAGATGCATCCTTTTCTGGCGGTCTTCCTTCACTGATATGGTGCTGAGGCTGAGTAGGAGGAGGGTGTGTTGGCTTCTCCCCGTCCCTCTTTTGTAGGATTACTCATCCTCCTCGTGAAGCACGGGCGGAGGAAGGGGGTGGAGGTGCTGATGGGTGGGCGGTGGAGAGATGCAGACAGAGAGACATAAAGGAGACGTCAGGAGGCTCCTCGCTCGCTGTTTCTCATCGTGAGGTTTTTCCCGCATCGGCGAGGGAGGGTCTTTCTGCTGACATCATCCGGAGAGTGTGTGGATCTCATTCATAAAAAAGGGTGGAAGAGAATACGTGCTTGTGCTCACACAGGCATTTTATTTAACCCTTGAAAGTCAAGGGTTGTGCTATATTTAGGAAAGAATAGGGTGAACCAGACGTCACAAAATTGGTTTATATAGATGACAAACATCAACATTGCCAGTAAAAATCTCTTCCATTTCCTTTTTTATCAGAAAAGGAGACTAAGCAGACAGTGTGTGTGCTTTATTCAAGAGTCATACAATGATAGTGCAGTTGGAAATGATTAGCTGTATTTAAATCTAAAGTAACTAGGCTATATGGATGTTTGTTTGGTCCATAATAGTGTGTTTTCAATAACTGGACCTTAGCTGTGGTCAGCGCTCCTGCCTCACAGCAAGAAGGTTGTGAGTTCAAACCCCGGCCGACTCAAACATCCTCGGCCAACTCTTTGAGGAGTCTGCATGTCCTCCACGTGTTACCGTGGGTTCTCCCCACACCCCCCCTTCCTCCCACCGTCCAAACACATGCATGAATAGGTCAAGTGGCAACTCTAAAGTGTCCCACGTGAATGGTTGTCTTTCACTGTCTATGTCTAAAAGTCAGCCCTGTGACTAACCATTGTCCAGGTTGTACCCTGCCTCAGGACCAACGCTGCTGGGATAGGCTCCAGTCACCCAGCTGGATACCTCCGGTAGGTTCAGGACAGAAGAACAGGCTGGATTCTACAGGTAGATTCAGGACAGAAGAACAGGCTGGATTCTACAGGTAGGTTCAGGACAGAAGAACAGGCTGGATTCTACAGGTAGGTGCAGGTCAGAAGAACAGGCAGATTCTACAGGTAGGTTCAGGACAGAAGAACAGGCAGATTCTACAGATAGGTTCAGGACAGAAGAACAGGCTGGATTCTACAGGTAGGTTCAGGACAGAAGAACAGGCTGGATTCTACAGGTAGGTTCAGGACAGAAGAACAGGCTGGATTCTACAGGTAGCTACTGGACCTAGCATGCCTGGACCCACTGGCTCTTTACTCGATGAATCAGTGGGACAACCTGGCAAAGAGGAGTTGGACTGTGGGAGCTATATACTGGCCAGATTACAATGGGCTGCAGGTGTGGAGACCAGTGAGAGAAATGAGGTGACAGATGAAGCCAAAAGCTGGAACTTTGTGGATGTGACAGTAAATATTGGTTGGTTAATAAATGTAACAGCTGCACTTTTCAGTGGCTCACTTTGACAGAGCTTGTACCTTTTGCTCTAGAACCCTGGGTTCAATTCCCAAATTTTCAATTTTACTTCATGTTACATTCTCACACTTCCATGTTTTCTGTATTTGGACATCACAATATTTTTATTACTGTATAAGATATACAGTAAAACATATTCAAACTGTGGATCATAGGTAATAACTTTGAGACTTTTGTTTATTCAGAAAACTCATATGCAGACATTAAGTTACTGATCTAAACTCTTAATTGTTTATTTCACCTAGAGGTCTTACATTTACAACTCACCAAAAAAAATAATTCACCCAATTCTTGCATCTTGCATAAGTAATTAATCTTATCATTGACAACACAAGTGACTATATATATTTTACATAATTTCTATGTTGTATTAAACCAGACAAACCGAAGGTGCTGTGGCAGGAGAGTTTTAGTAACAGTCTTGCCGATAAAGCTATTTTGAACTGGAATCTCTTTAGCTACTGGAAGCCACTGAAAGATTTAAAATAAAATCATCAGTAAATAACTACAAGGAGCTCAAACATTAAAAAAGCACTATACCACAAATATAACATCATTATTATCACAGAACATTATCATCTCAAAAATATACACATACAAGACTTATGGAATCTAAACTTATTTCATGCAGAGAGACACATCGATGGCACATGAGATCAGATCACTGAACAAAGGTATACTAGCACTTTCCCAATATTTCTTTTCCATTAAGAACCAAACAGATAACTAGTTCAAACACTATAAACGCAGCAGTATGGGCATCAGTACAAAGGTCCATAAAGATCACATACACAGGAGATAAACACATCATTGCAATCTATAAAACACATTTGGTAACTTGATCATTCAGCTTCACAATAAAACGTCTTGAAAAATGCAGCAGATACAAAAGTCATGCAGAAGTGTGAATGTACTGTTTATGTGTGCGCAAAGATACTGTATGTAAGATATGTCTACAGGTCTTGGAAATATGTACAGGAAGTTTATGTGTTGTGGTTAGCTTCTCAAAAAAAAGAACGATAGAGAGGATATCCAAATAATCCAGTGTATCCAGGTCACAATTTTTGTGTTTTTTATCTTTGGCAAAATGGAAGTATTAGTAGATCCATCTCAAAAAGATCAGGTCAAATATGGTCTAGTAATATTAATGACATGTCACATGAGAAAAATCTGTTTTTGGCTATATCTATCGAATAGTTCTTGTACAGAGTCTTTGAGAACTTTGTGTTTGTGCCCGTGTATAATCTGCCCATCTAATCTGAACAAAATGGGGCAGTGTAATATGAGAGAAGTAGAGGTATTAGTGGCAGTGTATAATTTCTCATGATCCCTGATATAACAGGCTACTAACTCACCATTGACTTATATTTGACAGAGAGTGCTTCACAACTTGATGACAAATAGTACTTGAACTGTGAATCATAGTAATCCCCCAAAATGCACCAGTTTTTGCTCATTTCAATGACAGGAACAAGCAAAAAGGGTTCAAGTTGGTGTCCACAGTTTATCTCAGTTCAGTAGAAGCTGTATCTTCAAGCAAGGTCTTCACTTGGTGTTGTGCTGAAGGATGTCTCCATCTATGTCTACTTTTGCAACTTAAGTCTGTACATATAACTCTTTCAAGAAACCCACAAAATGATCTGGGTATTTTCTTTAGTTTTGGGGTTAAAGACTTTAATATCAACTGGAAGAGCTGGGATAACGTCCTCATAACAAAGCTTTAATGTCCAAAAGACCATCCTAACTTCAGCATTGACAAAAGAGACGTCATCGATATCAGTTCGATGGTTCAAACATGCTCAAACTGCTTGACGTTAGTCAAAGGAACTGTGTCCTCATCATGTTTTCCACATTTCAAGCTGGTGGCTAAACTTGATAACGGATTTCCATTTGCGCAGTTAAAACCATTTAGAGCCACATTCTGACCACAAAAACCTCTGTATCATGATTTAATTACAATCTCGGCAAGGTGCTTCAGGTTACTAAATTATCATCTTGTCCTGGTCTGGTCCTAAAGCCTTTGAATTCACAAACCACTGTGCTATTTTATGGTTTGGACGAGGCCAGTTTAATGGGATTAAAAGTCATAGTCCCAGCCAGAGTTGTCATCTGGAGGCGGGTCGTCTGTATCTTCAGGAAAATTGTCAAAGTTATTGGTGTCGATTGAAGATGAAACCTGCGTAGAATCGACAAAACATTTTAGATTTTTGGTCTTAAGTAAATGTGTGACAGAGGTGAATGACAAGGAGCAAATGGACCAAGGCCAAACCCCAGTTGCAGTCTTAAGCGTAAACATTTTTAGAAAGTTTATACTTACATTTGGTATAATCGGTGGAGTAAGTGTTACTTTCTTGAGGCCTTCCCAGTTGAAACCTTCAAACCATCTTATAGATACAAAAAGGACATGTCATTTTTTCATTACATTACATTCAGACCAATCCCAAGTCTTAACACATCTCACTTTTTTTTTTGTATTACTTACTTGTGCTTCTGAATGTCTTTGACTCCATTTTTCAGGTTTCCAAATCTCTCTATAGGATTGTCTCTGTAGCAACAAAAGCATAGGTTCAAAACTTACTGCAACATTTGATGATTATTTCAGATTGTCGGAGGTGGGAGTGCCCTCTACCTGCAGAGCTTTTTGATGAGGTTGGCTGCGTTCTTGGTGATCTTCTTTGGAAACTCAATCATGTCGATGCCTCTCAGGATGACGTTGTAGGTTTTCATCGGATCCGGACCTGTAAACGGAGGACTGTGGAGGGGCAGGGAGACCGTTAGACTTTTTATTTTCACTTTTGTCATACATTTTGTTTTGAACTGGAAACGTTTTATTTGTGATCTTGTGTTACAATAACTGAGGACAAAAAAATTCAATGACATCCTTGGTATAGTATAAATATGGCCATCGGAGCTAGTTTACTGCTAAATTATGATCAATATCACTTTGTATTATGTTGCTACAGATGCATAAAGTGGTAAACTAAATACAATACTCAAAGAACAACTGCAGTTGTTTATGTAAAGTAGCTCAGCGAGGTTCACAGAGATTTTGTTCACCTTCCAGTCAGCAGCTCGTACATCAAAATTCCCAGTGACCAGTAATCTGCAGAGACGTCATGGCCTTTGTTCAGGATGATTTCTGGAGCAACGTACTCTGGTGTCCCACAGAACGTCCATGTCTTTTTACAGTAACCGATCTTTTTGGCAAAACCAAAGTCCACCTAAAGACAAAAAACAATCATGAGTCCAAACAGTTTTTTTCTCATCTGGTTTAACTAAATGTCTGTGTTGTTTAATTACCAGTTTGGCATATCCGCGGCTGTCCAGGATGAGATTTTCCGGCTTTAGGTCTCTGTAGATGATTCCTTTAGCGTGTAAGTAGGCAAACGCTTCGACCACGCAGCCAGTGTAAAACCTGGTCGTCGAATCATCAAACGAACCTCTGAAATTCAAAGACAGATATTCATGTATTTGTTGAACAAGGCATTTTTATCCATTGGTAATAAATGACGAAACACAGCTATAACTAAAGGCAAGAATGTTAATATGGTTTTAAATGCAATGTGTTTCTAACCACATCGTTTGGAGCTTTCTCTTAGATTAATCTGAGGCCAGTTTATTGTAAATATTACCTGTCTCTCAGCAGAGTCCACAACTCTCCGCCCAAACAGGCCTCCATCAGCATGTACAGATATTTACTGTCCTTAAACGTCCGATACAACCTGAACACAACACAGAACATCACTCAGCATCTGCTTCACTCAGTTAAAAAGGTTAGTGACTTCATGTTTTCCATTTCTACCTGACAACAAAGTCACAGTGGGCGTCCGTCATGATGTGTTTCTCCGAGCGGATGTGCTCCTGTTGCCTCGTGTCGACGATGTGGCGCTTCTTCAGGATTTTCATGGCGAATGTCTTTGCCTCCTCATTTTTAAGCTGCACCTAAAGAGGAATAGATTTGAAGAGGTTGTAGTTTATTGATTTATTTAATCTAGGCCCAAACCATGAACATGAAGCATTAGCAAAACAATATAGAGCCTACTGAAATCCAAACTAGCACAAATGTTTGCTAATGGTAAATGGTAAATGGCATGCATTTATATAGAGCTTTTTTGCACCCTTCTCGGGCACCCAAAGCGCTTTACATTGTGCTTCCACTCACCCCATTCACACACATTCACACCTGGGGCAGACAGAGATGGGGGCTGCCATACAAACGGCACTCAACCTTCTCCTAACACCACCAAACACACCTCTACAGTCACACATTCATACACCAGTGCTACAGACACTGGACATAGCTGCTAATGCTGCTATGTGATGCCAACAGCTGTGGTGGTTGTCCCTTGTTTTTCCTTTTGACATTTTATCAAAAATAACCAATGCTTTTTCTAAACACAGCTGTTCATCTTCTGTAGCAAATGTCATCAGACTAACACTTTCTGAATGGCTCATAAATAAATTGTTTTTGTGGCACTGATCCAAATGTGCTGTAAACACATCACATATACATATCCTTACAACATCACACATGGTGCTATTTGCGGTCACACTGTGGGTCTGGGTACATGCCTGTCTTAACTGTCACTCTGTTAATGGACATGTCTTTATGTCTTTTGAGCTAATTCAGGCTGACCATCGCTTCTGCCAGACTTTCAAAGACATAAAGGTTTATGCGTCTCAGCACATGGGCAGTGATTAAAGTAATGTTGGGGAATAGCTGGGAGGTTGGAGGTCAGGTTTTTCCTCGTAGTTCAGGTTTCACTGTGAGTCACAAACTAAATATATGTCTGAGGAATGAAGGGACATCCTGAGCGGGGATTCCTTCCTGTTTTTGGGCAAACCCTCGGAGGGTTTCTCCAGTGGCCTTTAGTAAACTCAAACCCCGCCCCTGCTGGCAGAGACACCCGACTCCTCAGCTGCAATGCACCAGCTCCATAGTAATAAGGAATATGTTATATTAAATAATAAAAAGAATAATAAAATAAGAATTGTTTTATACTGGCTCTATTTTCAGTATTCCCGCTCATTGTTAAAGGTTACACTTTTAACAATGTGCGGGTTTACTAAAATAAACATAATTTTCATAATTTTGAATTCTACTTATTTAGCTTTTTATACTGATATTTTTTGGTTATCACATAGTAACCAATGGACAACAAACACTAGTTTAGATGGTCCCCAGGATTGTTCCAGTTGGAAAACTTTGACCTTCAAAGCCTGGTCAGTGTGGGGCTTGACCAGAGGCACATGATTATAACTGGTTTTAAGTTACCAGCGCTAACTTTACTGAAACTTACTGAAAATAGCTGCAGGACAGGACATTCACTCATATTACTTAAGCATTTAAAAAATAGCTATTTGTCTTTACAAAAGCAATATCTATTTTAAATGGTCTATAGACACTCTCCTAAACACAGTGGAAAATTGGTCCAGGAAAATTAAAGTGACCAGTGCCAATAAACAGATCATTGGTTGCAATTACAGACCACTGGATTTGTTGAAGGTGGTATTTTCAATTTGATTTGATCAGTTGTTGAGATCTTAAATGGGATGAGTGTGAGAGCAAGGGGGGATTGGTCCACTTATCTTTCTCACAATGTAATGGGCAGCTAGATGCTGAACAGAAATCATATCACTCACTAAAGTAATGCAACTGAGCGATGAGATTTGTGAGCTGTAGTGTCGTATGATCAGTTCGTACCAGTTCAACTCGACCAAAGCCTCCAACTCCGAGAGTGTCGATGATGTTGAAATCTGTCAGCTTTAGACTGGAGAAGAAGGCATTCTCTGCTTCATACCTACATTAAAAACACACAGCAGTTGTAACAAATTAATGTCCTATGGCCTATTAGCCTATAAGAATTTCTTTCTTACTCTTTCTTTTATTCTTATTTTTTTATCCTTTTATTCTTATTCTTTCTTTTTAATTTTGCAAGTATTTCAAGATTTGACCGATACCACAGAAAGTATGCTTACCCCCATCTGTTTGCTAATTTTTATGCGAGTCAATCTGCAGGTGAATGTTTTGGTGAACCACAATGTTCACTTTTACTTTTGCTACAGACCAACACGCCGCATAATTATTCCATTTTTTTTTTTCTAATTGCTTTATGAAATGGGACATGGATAGACTGTTTTATACTTAGCACTAAGTAACAATTAACTGCTGGCTAAGAATCATGGACCACCTTTTGACAGCAGTGTCAAGTGAGTGGTTATTTCTGAGATTTGTGAGCCTATTCAAGTAGTAAAAAAAAGTATACATAAATATATACAATACAAAAACAAAAGTTTTTAACCCAATAAACTGTTCAGAGTTTGATCAGATGAATGGTTAGTTTTGTTATGTCTAAGCAATAAACACAGTTCAAATACAACACTTCAAAATTTAGATTTTAGAATTTAGAATCGCTTTAGATTTAATTTTGGAAACTGAATAAGGTCATGGTTAGTAGTTTTCAGTTCATGAATATTTTTTCAAACCTGCAGCATTTGACGACATGAAAGAAGGGAAACTTCTTGGAGGTTTGGATGGAGTAAGACACAATGGGTGGAGATGAAGAGGACTGTGGGGTCGGGATGGTTGTGAGCCGATCCCTCTGCCTGCGCACCGGGATGGGAAGCAACTCTCTCATTGTTGGTTGTTATTTATTTAATCCACAAGATCCAAATGTGGAAAAAAATAGACAATTTTGATTCTTTGTATGGGTCAGATTTGTTGTTGCAGTAGCTCAGTTTGGAGGTGTTCTTAAAATTCTTGTTAATTAAAACAAGTTTTTAAATCTTCTATGAGATTAATACTGACAAAAAAGGTCAAAGTATTCATCCAGGAATGTAAATCTTTTTAAAGGAAAGAAAAACTTGGACAAAAGATATGTCTAATGTTGGAACAGCGCTTCTCTTGGTCTCTGTTATAATCCAGTCCAGGAAAATGAATTTGTCTGGATTTCTTCAGGAGAAAGTCCGACACAACGTTTGTAACAAAGCCGTTTCAAAAGATGAGGAGAATTTCCAGTTCACATGGTAAGAGCTGGCAGTAACAGGTCGATGGTTACTGTGCCGATGAGTCAAGGTTAGCTTTTGGCCGGAGTTTGCCAGATCCTCCAGCTGTTTGGGCATCAAGTTAGAAACAATCCCAAATGATTCTGAAAGGTACTCAACTCAAAAGTCTTCTTTGAAGGAATGTGTCTGGAGCTTTGGGGATTTTGCGATCAAAAACCTAAAGTATAGCCTTTAAAACTTTGGCTCAAATCACTCTGCATCTGCTCTAAGAGAGTCCTAAACGCTGTAATGCCAGTGGGACAGGGACAGACGCAGGGCAGGACATCGAGGCTGGTATTTTTAGCCCATGGAAACATCGCTGAAAGGTTCACCCAGTAAAGGCAGTCCTCGTCAGAAGACACCACTTGGACACCTGAGATAATTTACTGTCAGCGAGAAAATTCTCCAGAAATCAGTTCTCCATCCGAGCTCTGGATCAGGACTTCATGTTTATTTACCTGTGCTGTGGTTACTGAGGGAGGGCTTTGGTTAATATAAGTGCTACTTGGAATGCAATGAGACACTATGAGACACTATGAGACACTATGATTAATGGTGTGACATAGTTTTATTCCCAAATGTCTGATGTCAGATGCTTTTTTGTCATCTGTATTTGATCTTATAAGGGCAACATTTAATAGTTTTGTCATGCGACTGTTACCAACTGTTCCAACACTTTCTGGCTGTTGCTTTTATCCTTTTATCATAAATCATAACTAAAATCAAACTACAGTATGATTCGCCAACCTGCAAATGTCCTGTTAGTATGATTGTGTTCATGATTGAGTCACAGAAAAGATAAAAATAGATATAAATGGATCTAGAATTGGTTTGTTGAAGAGACAACCTAATTTTATGGGCCTTCCCTGTTGAACATAATTTGTGTTAAAGCCTGAACTACCATTATCCTTAAGGCATTTTCTCCATAGTATAAGTGTAAAGATGCAGAAGTCAAAATGTGACAATGCTTCTTCCTGCTCATACGTATGTTTGCTCAATAGAGAAACCTAAGTGTTTTCTAAATTGTCATTATTGTCCTCGTCATTATTTTAAAAAGCCATCTGATCTTTGGGCATATGCAGTTTCTGTGAAGTTTGCTTTTCATATATAGAGCACCTGAACTACACTCTAGTCATGTGTTTATCTTGGATTTTTGGGGAATTAGCTTTAAGGCAGGTGGACTTTATTTGCAAGATTTTAAGAGAAAACATTCTTTTTTCGTTGGAAACTGAACATTATTTTTTGGGTCCCTGGCCTTTGTCAAAACAGAATTGTAATTTAGTCTGTGGCCATCTTGAAATTATATTCTATAATACATTGTAAGTTTGTATGGGCTGGACATTAGTGACATATATGTACATTTACACCCACATGGCATATATGAGTGACCGCTGTAACTGAATACACAGGGATGTGAAGGAGTCGGATGAGACTCCAGCCACCTCCTTTTATGGTAAACATCCAACACAATTATGGTTCATGGTAAGGGGCTTGTCCAAAGAGAAATACAAAATAAAAGTGTTTTCTTTGCTTTGATGTGGTAATATATGATGAGTTCTGGTCTAAAGTGACACATTGGGATTCAGTTTAAGAACAATTCTGGTTAAACCAGTCTGCTTGCCAGTTCAGTTTTTCTTCCTGCGTGGTGCTGCAGTAACATGCCTCCAGAATACCCTTTTTGTGTTCCCTGACCACAAGCTTGAAAAAAAAGAATTGCAGATTGAGTTTGCCCATCTCAAACCCCTTCTGTGAACAGATATGCCCTGCAGGGACATTCTGTTGCCTCTGAACAGACCCAGTGAAAACAGGTCAAATAAAAGATTTTAGATTTCAAATTTAGAATCAAAGTCAGTATAGTTTATAGCTCAGTTTGTCCACTTTGGGCAGGAACAGGAAGTAATAGAAGTAATGGCTCCTTCCTAGATTTACAAAATAAATAAGAGTTTCCAGAGATTTTTGACAATGTCCATTTTTTTCAGCTGTGTCCTTCCAAATTTTACAGGCTGCACTTTTAAAGGTTATTGCGGTTTGCAATCAGTTTTGAATTTATACAGCTAATCATTTCTCAATATTGACACTATTCCTGGACTGTTTATGAGTTGCTAAGTCTTAACACAAGCTACTGTTGCTCAGTACAAAGCTGTGCAAACCAGTTTTCAATCAATTTGTTTCTATCCAAACCTATCGGCCTAGTCAGCCTGACAATCTAATGTGTGCAGAGCATGTTTGAAGGGACCCAATAAGTTTTAAAGAGGTAACAGGTATGTTCCAGTTTGTCTAGTCCTCGATGAGTGGCTTGTTGTAAATAAAAGGTCCTATAAAAGATAATATTTCTCTGAACTACTGAAATAGCTCGCTGCACCCTGGCTTCCTGTTACACAGTGAGGTAAATAAGTAACTTGACTGGCCTCTGATGAGGGAATGAGACCTGATAGTAGAAGTCTCAGTAAGTGGACATAGAGAGTAAACTGTTTGACCAGTCAGATTAGACCAGATTTTAAAGGGATATGCTTCAAATTTAAATGTTGTTTAATACAAAAATATGAATTCATAAATGTGAAAATAGGAGACCTTTGTCAAAAAAGGTAAGTGGAATAATGTAAATGGTGGGCAAAGTCATCAAAAACCTTTGCTTACTTAAAAATACTGTTACTCGTCCTAAAAGACAACAAAGTTATTACTTGAGTATGAATTATGGTGTATTCGGTAGCAACAGGCAATGTTGTAAAAGTTACTAATTTATGTATTTTCTGTAAATGTCAATAGTTAACATTGGAAATTTGACATTTTAAGGCACTATAAAACTATAATTCTTAAATTGAATGAACTTGGAAATGATAGAAAAAGCATGAAATTGTGAGATCTGTAGATTATAAGTTGACATGGATGCCTTTAAACTTACTGAAAAATTTTAGGGTTAAGTGAAAATGTCCTTTGCTCTTTGACCTTGGACTGCAATGGTTCCCTGAGAAGGAACTTGTTTGTTGTTGCAGATGGAAAAGCATTCACAGCTCCACCTTTAAAACACGTGTCACCTGACAGGAGACCAGAGGTGTTGAAGTCTTGAGACCCTATCTGCTGTATGTCCTTCACACTGACTCCTCAGCTCGTATTATCAGCTGTTCTTACATAAGCTGCTCCGAGGACTCACTTACAGCTGTAAACATGTACATGCACATAAACAGACTCCGGTAAATAAACAGACGGGAACTAGAGCACTAAAAACAAGACTCCAACAGTTAATAAAGTCATTACATTCATTGCACCCTGAAACTGCAACCACAAGCCAAAACAAGTCTTACATTTTATACCATATTTTATATCAAAAGGCTAAATCAACAGAATGTACCCTGCCTCACAAACAAAACATTTGGAACATGCTCCAACCCTGCAACTTGTGAAATGAATAAGAGAAACTGAACGAGTGAATAAAATATCTACCCTTTCTTACTTTTTACACATTGACAATAACAAAGCTAAAGAGCAGACATGTCCAAAGTCTGGCCCAGGTGTCAACAATGACATTTTATATGGCTGCAGCTTCCATGATAAAATGTTTTTGTGGCCCACCAACATTATAAAACAGTATAAAAAAATCACACAGGTTCAAAAATAAATACATATTTCCTTTACCTTTTTAAATTATTATGTTTCAAAAAAATCTGAAAGCACTGTTGGTACTCTAACGTTTTTCCATTTACAAGCTCAGCCCTTTAAAAAAAAAAGGTTTGTTATTATGTTTTATAGTTTCATATAAATGTTCCCAAAGCTAAAGAGTACCTTAAGCCTGAGTAGGTCATATTCTTTGCATAGATGGGGCGGCAGTAGCTCAGTGGGTAGAGCGGCCGTCCTTCAACCGGAAGGTAGTAGGATCGATTCCCGCTCGCCCCACAGTTCATACTGTCATTGTGTCCTTGGGCAAGACACTTAACCCACCTTGCCTCCAGTGACTGTAACACTGGTAATGTAATGTAAGTCGCTTTGGATAAAAGCGTCTGCTAAATGAATAAATGTAAATGTAGATGAGGGCAATAAGTACAGTAATTTGACATTTACTGTAAAATAAGCATCTAAAATTACAGTTTAATATAATAGGCCAGGGTCATCTGTACAGGACAGATATCACAAGTAATAATTGTTCATTGTACGTACTTTGCCTTCAGTTCGGCGTCCTCGTAGCCTTTTTTGGAGACATCTTCCAATCCACCAATCAGGTGCTTGAATGAGCTGTGGAGGAAACAAAACAGTGACAGTAAATGAATGAATGGGCAAAGAACTCACTTACTGCTGTTAAACACTACACAAACACAGAAATGTCATGTCATTTCAGATTTTAATATGTTGAAAAACACTCTATGCTGTCAAAATGTAAACTACTTCCCTTTGACCAACAGAGGGCAGTCAACACCTTTAAATTGACTCAGCAGCTGTAGCCTGTTGCCAGAGTTACTGTACTACTAACAGCATATATTAATCCCCACAATCTTAAGACTAATGCTTTACAACTTTGATTAGCTCTAGTTTCAGAAATGTCACACAAGTTGGATTTAATTACAAACTAAAGAACTTGAGTTGGACCATATGTATTATGTCAATACGTGTCCACACAAACGTAGGAAATGGCAGATGATGTGCGTGTGTCTTACTCTCTGTCGAGGACCAGACAGGTGACAGAGTCGACAGCGACCACGTTGGCTGTTCTGACATCCTCTCTGTGGAGAAAGCACACATTATCTGTCACCTGCTGAATATAGAAAGGTGCCCCTTGAATATCTCTAGCAGGACATAGTTTGATGCTTTTACACATGACATTGACACATATGAGGAGCTATTTAAAAGCATTTATATTGCAGTCAACTATATTTCTGCTTGGCTGGAAATGAGTTTATGACAAGTTAGTAATAAATACCCTTGTAAACATACATGCTACAAACCTTTAGGCAAGAACAACTATGGTTAAGGTTAGGTGAAGGAATAAAATGTTTAATGTAGAAACCAACCTTTAAAAAAAGATATTTATGTAGCCGATCCAACTGATCAACTCAATTGGATAAACCTTTTCTGAGTAAACCAAGAATGCTTTTAACCTGTAATGCATTTAAAATATAATGAGACAAAACAACACAAAACATATTTTATTCATTTATTTATTTATTTTGTTTATTTCCATAAGGGCTGACTGGAGCTTTTCACAGCGGCTTTAGGACTAAACTTTTAAAAACAAAATCTTTTAAATTCAAGTCCAAAACCCTCATTCAAGGTTCAAAAAGAAAAAGTGCTTCTCATGGCGCAGTGCTCAGTTTGTCCACTCCTAGAACAGAAAGTATCGAGACCAAGACAATGACAGATCAAGACTGAGTCAAGACCAAAACAATACAGTCTAATCGATACCAAAGAATTGTTATAAATGTAATATAAAAGTCCAAGTCCAGTTTTTGTCTAAATCCCATCTCATAGAGGGGTTAGCGTTTCGAGAAGGAGATAGAATAAAAGTATTTTTTAATTTAATATAACATAACGGTCTTGGTTGGTCTTTATGTCCAAGAACAACACAAGACTGAGTAAAACTGAGCTTGAGACCATGACAAGACCTTTTACAAAATGGTTTTAAATCCTGTCTTAAGACCGAGACTGGTCTTGGGTACTATATCACTAATGGCTCCTTGGCTTATAGCTGTATTAGTCAACAAAATAGCCAACAACAAAGAGTGCAGTTTTATACATTACTGAAATCACAATCAATTACTGAAAACCATTTTACCACTTACAAGATCACTACATTACAATTCTTCTGAAATCCATTTGAAACAAATGTAAGCCTGAAAATAACATGTCTTTTGAACATCACCAAATATTGTTTCTAAGACCAAACATCAGACATGACTTGCACCTTAACAGTCTGTAGACTCTTTAGAAAGAGTGTGAAGCAGCTTCATGTCCTCTCACGGTGCTCTAGATTGAGTCCAGACCAATCGGTATGGAGGATGTTATAGAAACTGGACAGCATCCGACAGCAGAGCTCTCTAGAGACCTGATCTCACTGAGAACACCTTCACATCACACCCTGCCTCCTCCACAAAGAGCCCGCAGCAGCAAAAGGACACTACGTTCTCCTGTCAATATCTCTTCACTGTGCAGCTTTGACAGAATAAAGGCACGCTCGGCACTTTCAGGTGTCAATTAAAACTAGAAAAATGTTATGTTTAAATAAGGGAGTTTTTAAATATCCCTAGTAAGGGTGGCTTTAACTCTGCAAAGACCTAAAGCTGCATTCAGTCCCACGGTTTGCTGTAATTAGCTCAAAGTGGGTCTTTTGAGAAATCGCAGCAAAATGGGTTTATGGACATATGACCTAAAATAATATTTAAAAAATTCAAAGAAATAGAATGATGAAAAATCTCCCAGTTGTCAATTCCAATAATAAACGACAATTATTGCATTATTCATACACCGAATACATACTAAGACTACATATTTGTTTGCTCTGAAGGAAGAAATAAGCAAGTATGTCCTACATTGATCAACTAGAAAAGGCAACTGCATTTTCCATTAGGCCCCAAACCACAGAAGGAACCATAGGGGGCCAGTGCTTTGCAAGTCAAGCAGCAGTCTAATCACAAGATGGCACTGCAATGGAAGACTCCTTTTCAATCAACAGCATTGTCCAGTCCTCCATCTTCAACCATTTTATGCAGTGGTGCTATGCTGTGTGTTCAGATACAGTAGCTTTTGGTAAAATTGGTGTTCTATAAATAGATAAAAATGTCCTTCTCTAACATTGTCAGTACAAACAAACATCGCACTTTCTGGTTTCTTCAGTGACTGATGTCTCTGCAGGCGTTACTGTCTTCTTGCTCTAAGACGCGTAACAGTTTAATTGCTTTTAGCAGAATGTATGTCTTGTGTTCTTAGCGTGTTCATGTCAATAGTAGTCCATTAAGACTTTAAATTGACTCTTATGTCCCTGGGGGTAGTATGAGGGACATTTCAGCTCTGATGTGTGATTGCGTATGAAGAAAGACATTCACAGTCTGGATCCTGGGAACAGCTGAAATCTTCACTTCAGCAGATTTAGTTTAAAGAGGCTTTAGCAAACACAAGGTCACACTGTTATTCACTAAAGAATGGTAATATCTTAATACAGTATAAAGACTGCACGTTTTCACCTTACCATATAGCTTTTTGTATTAACATTATAAGTTTAAAGGTGCAGCATATTCATTTCTCTATTCAACAAAATGAAATGAATGAATGACATGGATTCAGATAACATGCTCAATCTTTGTTTTTTCTGATTTGGTAATTTATCAGGTACAGTATTTCTCAATTAGCAGGAAGCAGGCTGAGGGATTAAAGTTAAAAACATCATCATGGTGAGCATGCTCAGTGAAAACAAATACATCCATAATTAATTGTAACAGTATGTAACTATAGCATGCTGCTGAAGTGGCATTTAAACCCATTTGAGCAAGAGAACATCTCTCATTTGACATTTACAAACACTACATATCACAGGTATAAACATAACTGTTCATAAACTATAGGTCAGAGGTCACTGCAGGAAAGAGGCCCCACCTCATGAACTATTAAAGTCTTGACATAATACAAAAATGACTGACAGAGCGACAAACATCCTGATGCTCTGTTTTGTTGTGGACATACTCTCTGGATGTGAGTTATGAGGTGATGTAGGGTCAAAGGTTACACTCTGGAGCCTGCAGGGCAAATAATAACATCAAATTTCCCTGAATGCACCGCAGTCTGACAGGAAATGAGGTCAGAGGGAGAGTGGTAGTTTTATTACAAGTTTGACTGACAGTGAAGTCTAGTCAGTTTTATTTGTTTGGATCGATTTGTGTGGATGTGTTAGAGACAAATTTGAAATTGGAATGTTTAGAAGTTTCGGGTTACTTTTGCAAGATAAGGTCAAGAGATTGCTCAGCTCAGTTGTTGAAAGTAAATTCTTAATGCGTGCCAAGAGTCAAGTACGTTTTTTCTGCTGCCTGCAGGTTTAACATTCTAACTGAAACTTAAAATGTGAATGATTTCAGAACATTTATACTTGACTAATCAGTGCTTTGTCAAATCGTAACATAAGTCACATAACATTCATTGTAGTGGAGGTGTTGAAATTACCCCTGCAGTGCTCTCTCTCCAAACCAGTCCCCTCGGCTGAGCTCACGCAGCAGAACTGGCTCCTGACTGGCCGGATCCTCCTGAGTCACATTCACCTGACAGGAAAAACAACACACACCTCTGTATAAGACTTTTAGGAATGTAATAAAGAACAACAAACATTACATCTGCACATTTAGGCTTCGTACACCAACACAAACCGCTCCTGTCCTGCACTGACTTTCCCACTGACGTTTCCCACATGTCATTTTTTCTCAGGCTCAAAGCTTGTGCTAACATGGGAAAAAACACACAACAAAATCGGCCACAAAAAATCACTTGCGGCAAGTAAAACGTAACAAAAGACAGAGAATAATGTGTCTAAACATGTGCTAAAGCCTATCTGTGGTGACAAATGACAAAAAGTAACAACAACAAATTAAAACATTTTTTTGTTCCTGGTGGTTGTGACCTTTTGCCGTTGTCATGTTGCATGCTGCCTCTATACAAACTCTTTCCTTTCTATTGTCCCTTTTGAATGTGGCTGAAAGAAGTCCCTCGTCCTTGTATTTTCCAATGAGTCGAGTTTAATCTTAACCCGGTGCTCTGATACATTTTTTCAATTGTGAGAGTTTGACCAATCATGGGTCAGGATTTGTCTAGTGCACAAAACATCAGAGGGCCTTTGTTTAAACAGAGAGTAGTCTCTCAAATTAAAAGGTTATTATCAACGTTTCATAGGCAGAAATACATTTCTAATATGCGTTTATTTTATTGTGAGTGTTTTAATCATTTGCGTGACGATGTTAAAGCAGGACATAAACCCATAATGTTTAATTAGGTCTGGAAAATATGGTTGATAGCTGATCCTTAAATATAACTTTCTCTGAGGTCGGGTTGGCTCAGTAACCGGCCGTGTGAGCATCAGTTCTCATCACAAGATCCATAATCAATAAAGGACGGACCAGCAGTGGATTAATGTGTGTGTATTACCATTCCTTTGCTGATGATGAAGAAGGTGTCTCCTCTGGCTCCCTGTCGAATGATGAACTCTCCATCGTCGTAATGAGTCTGAAAACACATAAAAACCTGTGATGTAGCTTTTTTCCTCATTATAGCCAACTTTTAATTGTCATATTTTAACATGAGGACTAGTTTGTTTGAACTTTTAACAGCTGTTCATAATTATATTAGATGTTTTTCTCACCTCCTCCATTACGTCAGCAAGTTTACTGAGTGTTTCCTCTGTAAGACTCTGGAACGTGGGAACACTGCAGACAAATAATGCACATTAGTAAATATGTTCAAGAAAATATTAAATAGGCCTTTATGATAAAGTTCTTTGTCTCTATTTTGCCACTTGAGTTCTTGGTTCAGAAAAACAGGACTTTTACTTATTTTGTGTTTGAGTTTATTGCGTTTCATTTTCCTCTAACTAGCTCTCTCTGATGTCTTTTTGGGTTAGTGGACTGTAGCTTTAAAAGGTTCTTATCGCAGCAGTCACCTCTTGAGGAAGTCCATGTACTCTGCGTGTTTGATGAGTCCGGTTCTCATCATTATGGTCTGGAAGCACTGTCGGTCGATGGCCCATAGCTTCACGTTAGCCATTGCTGGAACAGACACATTTAACAACATCAATACTTTATGAGTTTACCACAGGAGTTTATGAAAACATTACAATAATGTCTCTGGTGTTATAGTATAAAATAACACTCATTAGGAAACAGTGTATTATACATAGTTAATACATGATAAATGAATAAAATATGTTTTGTGTGTGTCTGATAAAAGAGGGAAGAATGGAAAAACAATTGAAGGGAATATGGCACCTTTGTGTTGATGCATTGAGTTCAGTAGACTCCAGTGTGAATCAAACTGTGGTGCTACTACACACATTGCATGAGAGGCTCTGATATGTAAGCTTTGCTACAAGGACGTTGGAGCTGGGGCTGTGGATGAGACTTAAAACCCAGGACTTTAGGGCATTAAAGGGACAGTGTATCATATCATAGCATCTGGTGGTGACATTGCAACAAGGGGTTCTACTTCTCACACGCATAATGTGAACACTTATGGTAGCCCTGCAGGGACATGCTGTTATTTAATTTTGCTGTAGAGGTTTGGAGAAAAAAATATAACTCATAAATTGACCTCTTTGCCACCGGAAACAAGAGTTTATAGTCAACAGTAAATGTAGTGAGGTTCAGACATCTGATGGTGAGACTGCATTTTATAATTTAAATTTTACTTTTCACACTCTCACACTTTGGACACCCAAGCCTTAATCCATAAAAGAAGCAAACATTCTTCTTCTCCAGTTTGTTTACTCTGGTGAGTTATAATGAAACTGAACTTCAACTAGTTTATAGATTAAATTTTTATTTTTAAAGATGTTTAATTTGTTTTAAGTATATTATAGATGACAATGTTTTTACAGATTGAAGGCTGGCGTCTCAACATATTTGAAAAATAGAGTGCTCTTTCATTTGCGTGAGTCAATGTCAATAATAAGGGCAGTGTATTTCTGTCTATTTTCATATTTTTTAGTGAGATCATATTATAAGAAATGGGAAAATTAAATACTGCCAAATACTACAGAATATTACCCGCCCCCGGATATAGCCTTAAGGGTACATGTTAACATTTGTGGGAAGCAGAGATCAGAAAAAGACACTATCCCCTGTGCGTACAGTGAGCAGGCATTGTCATGGCAACGGTGGATGTATGCCTGACATGTCTGTGTGTATCCAGTTCAAATGTTTCACGTTTTTAATTTTGTTGTTTTGTGGTTTAAGTTGAGCACAAAGCGCACATTTGCATCGGTCGTAATAAAATAAAACCACAAAGGTAAAGCTGTTGCCTAGTAACAAGCTTAATGTGCTAGTTAAAGACCTCTGCCTGAGTTTTAAAGGCATCTAGAGGGAAGATAAAAGTGATGTTTCCACGGAGCGGAGTTAATGAAGAAGAGTTACGAATGAGCACAGATTAGCAGGAGACTCTGAGCTGCTGCAGAAAACAGGAAGAAAAAAGTAGTAAAAAATTAATATTAAAAAAGTCTGACCAGGCGCCTAAGAGAATAAAAAGCAGAAAAATTGGACAAATGGGCAAACTGTGTCTGTCCCTTTTATTTGAATTTCAATGTGAATCAGAGTTGGGTTTTTAACAAGGTTTGTCTATTGATCGGTTTCAAAGTGATTTTTTTCTCTTGTCCATTGGGAAATAAGTTTTATTGAAAGAGACGTGTGTTGTTCATTTCAAAGGTTTACAAAGTTCCAAAGGCACAGTCACAATCAGTTTTCTCACACAGACTGCATTTCGCTAAGCTCTTGAAACGGCTCACTGGATGTTCAGCATGGCTTGATTTCATATCTGCTACAAAACACCATTTTCTTCTGTTAGCACCTGTAAAGATTGTTCATTAAAATACGTATGTGCTGCAAATGTATAGTTAACAGTCCTGATTTAAAAGGTGGGTCTTGAGTTGATATTTAAATAATTAAAGTTATATAAAAAAAAAGTCTGACCAGACCCCTGAGAGAAAAAAGAAGAAAGTTGAGTTGTGATCCATCAGTGACCAAATTTGATTATTGACTCAAATATCATTCTGTCAGGCAGAAAATGGTCCATTTAAATTCTTTTATGAAAAAAGCAGTATTAAAAAAGTGGTAGATGGGCACATTGGTGGCTCACCTGTTCATATCACGTGACCAGATTTTACCACATGACCCAGTTTTAAGTCTCATTATAATTAATACTCTTTGTGTTAAAAGTTCAACCTTTCTGGGGTCAGCTGTTAAATTTCCTGACTAAAGTTATTGGCAGGAAGCTCCGCTGGGCTTCGATTATGACACCATTTGAGATGACGAGTCATCTTGGTAAAGCGAGGGATACAAATGAGGCACGTGTCAGTGAGCACACCTCTGGCCAGGAAAGTGATATTAATGTGTTAATATCAGTCTGATAAAACCTCCAGCCTCTTAAATGTGGTTAAGAGAATAAGAAAAACTGCTATAACTAGAGAAAGTGAGATATGGGGATAAAGAATCAGAAGCACATATGATTATGGAGGACACGTGCACAGCAGAGAAATGAGAAAATATGCGGTGTGTTCTACATTATTTATTTAACTCATAATCACAATGGTTCCTGTCCAGTTTTAGTGCTGTCAAACAGAAACTCAAATGCATAGGCAACGAGGACAGGTGGGGAATTACTTGTGTCCAAAGCTTTCTAGATCTGGCCCTAAGTTGGTAAATCTGTAAATCTGTGTTACCGAAATGTGGATCAGAAGTACTGTATTGGAGAGGTGAGTGGTTTGTCAGTGTCAACAACAAACACATTTTACACTATGTCCTTCTTTGTCACTTTACTTGAACACAGTTTCAACTTTCACACTCTTACTTTTAGACTATCACTCTAAAATGCAATCATGGACATAGTATTCTTTCAAATGGCTGCAAACAGAAACAAAATGCAAATAAAGTGTTTGTCTCATTTGAACAAACTGAACCTGTTAGTGGCAGGGAACAAACTGCAATTGTGTTATATAGAGTAAACATGTTAATTTATTCTCTTTAGTCCCAATCAGAGAACAGTCGGTCTGAGGTTTTAGTTTAAAGATTTATGTAAAAGGCGTGAAAATGAACGTGTGATTCACAGCTTTTATGTTTTAATGCCACAGTTTTCAAAGGAGACTGGTTTTGTTCTGTCCCTGAATGCAGCAGCAGTAGTTCATGTCATAGACTTCAGCTCACAGTTGGCATTTGTCTCATTAAGCTGTATTGACTAACTGCTGATCACGATTTGTCTTGAGTTGAATCCAATCAGATGGCCACCAAGTGGGTGTCACATGACCTTTTTGTGAGTCTGTGCAGGCTTGATATGACATCACCAGGGCACACAGCAAAAGATACTCGGTAGACTGCCATCAGAGATAACGCTAGACTTTCTTTGACAAATCCTCTCAATGCAGCACTCTTCAAATAAGGTTAATAGCATTTACAAACTTATTCTGAGTATTATATTATGATGAAAGTGTGGGATGGCTTCTAAACTGTAAGAATCCTAAATTTTGTAGTGCATGTAAATTAAACTGAGTCATCAGTATTACAGTGGCATCCAAAAACTAGATATTAGCATCTTTGGCAAAACATGGTACAATGCACTAGCCTGGCCAGCCATCCCAACATATTATTTAATTATTTACAAAGAAACGTTTGGTCTTTCGTGGTTTGAGTTTAATTTCCGTGAGTTATAAGAAATACACATACAACCACTCACAGGGACCAATGAGATTTTAAAAACAGATTGGTCAGGTTTGACTGAACTCAGTGGAAGCCATGGTCAATGGGAGAGTTTCCAGACCCACTTGATGTTGCTAAGAAAAAGCAAAGTCAAAAGTCAAAAGGTCTGGCAGGCCAGGCTATGCACATTTTCCCTTTCACAAGATGTTAATGTTTTATTCTGCACTTTCCTGCCAAACAGAACTAATTAAATATAAAATTAATCCTCTCACTATGAAATCCTTTAGAGGTGACCTGGGACCCTCTTTAGTTTGTGGAGGTTTTAACAGGAATGTGACTTGGCTCATATTCTGCACCACGTTTTCAGATTATAATGTAGGCACAAGATCATCTCGAGCTTTTGATTAACCAGTATTTATTATATTTATTAAGAAGTTAGTAACACCAATGGGGGAATGTAGAAAATGTTCCACTGGACCTTTATGGTATAAAAGTTTATTTCCAAAAGTACAATACACAACAAGTGCACATCTTCAAAGTTCCAGTGGAGGTCAGACACAGTAAAATGATTAAATGGTTAATAACTTCAATGGGATTGAAGTTGTCCACTTTATACTCACACGTTTTTGGAAGAAATGTAATGAATCTGAGTTGGAAACCTTCCAGTGCCACAGCTGCCTTAAGCTTCAAGTCCCAGACACGTCAGGCTTCCCAAAAAGTGATCCTCCGATAGATGGTTACCGTGGATACCAGCTGATATCCACCTGAATGTGGTTCACTGATGCACACAAGCGCTCTGTTACCGTGGAGACGCACAGACTTTACAAAGTTGGTTGATAGAGCTCAACTTTACTCTGTTACTGTTTGCTATTGGCAGGAACCGAGTCTCCGTGGAGAAACTGTGTCTTTGTCACCATGGTAACAATAGGAATTGTCATGCTACATTATCATCATTGTGGAGTGATATCTATTCATGTTTACTGATGACTACCTAGTGCATGAACATATCTCACTTCAGAGGTCAAAGGTCAAAGGAGCGGTAATGGTTCAATAAAACCGTAGTCATGGTGGCTGAATTTGTTGACACCTAAACCCCTTTACTGACTTTATAGATGTCTAGAGACTAATTAGTTTCAGAATCTGGGCAAGACTTAGTTTGTGGAGCTTCAAGAAAGCAACAAATGTTTCTGACTGGATCTCTCCATAGTGTCAGGAGCTCATTAAATCTATCAACTGGCAGGCGACAAACTCTGAATAAGATGTTAAACGACCAATACTTGTATTTGCAAGGGAAGTACAAACTTAACAAACACAAAAATATCAAAAGGAAAAAATGTTGTGTGATCTGAAAAAATCTGAAGCATGTTTTTGTTGTTGATGGACAAATCATGCAGAATAATTGTGTAGCATAGCATAATGCAAAGACCTAAATATTGGAACATAGCTGATAGGTACAAAAATAATCAAAGTAAAAAAATTCCATAGCATTATACAAGTCAGCAGTAGATTTAAGATCTTCACATATTGTATCATAAATAGTGACCTCCAAAAAGCTCAGGTTTCTTGTGTTTTTCTCCACTTCACTCTCTACATACCAAGTATATGATTGAATTCTGTTTTCAGTAGACTGACACCGGCAGCATCTGCAGCAGAGATAGAGCTGAGTGTGAAAATGCCTTGAGGGATCATCACAACTATGGCTCACACAGTGGGCACAGTGGTGTCAAACCTACAGACTGTTAAATGTTGTTTTAAGATTTGATTCTGGCTTTTAACACAAAGGTCAGTTGACCTTACTCTACTGTTTCTGCAGCTATAAAAAAAAGTTGAAAAGCTAACAGTGGAGGCTATGGGACTAATGGTGCATTCATGTGGACCTCGGGAACTCGTAAAACGTTTTTCCAAGTTGAAAGATCCACATGAACACCTGCTAAAGTTGGAACGGCTTGGAAACTTTAGTCGGGATTGCTCGAAATTGTGTGTTAATGTTAGTTGCATCATCAAGCGGAGGAAAGCAAATGGAAAGCAAATGTTTAAGATATCATCAGTCATTGAAAAATATTTCATACCAACTGTTTTGCTCATTAATAACTTGATAATATAAAAGTACAACTAGTGTTTTGTCCATATAGGCTTATTTAGACAATATAGACGGGTATTCATTTATTTATTTATTTACATCTGTTTTTTAGGCTTTTCAACATACGTTATGTAAGTTTTTTAATAATTACTGCTAATAATTACTAGTTACTTGGACTGTATTAACTAATTTTGAAAATAACATTAGCACATTTTTGTCTTAATGTCCATTTTGTTAATGTTATGGGTAAGAATGTTCCAAATTTAGTGTTTTGACTTGAGAATGCATTTATCTTGGCTCCTTTAAAAGTTTACTGTTACACAGTAAGGTAGATAAGTAACTGAATGTGAATCTAAAAAAAGGATTAGACCTATTCCCAATAAGGGAAGACAAGCTCACAATATCTTATTAAGTTCCAATGAGCTCTCTGAAAAACCCATACAGATTGTGCCATCTGACCAATCAGAATAGCCTGGGCTCAACGGAAGAAGCACAAGGAATGCTTTTAAAAGTGGAGAGTTGAATAAAAAGCTTATTAAAACATGTTTGCTTATTGTATCCAATATCAAAATAGAATAACCAGTCTTTAAAGTTGACTCATTTGACACCATCTGTGTGTGGTTTTGATCACATATATTATCTCTTTACTTGCTTAAAATCTCTCTGCAAAACAGTTTTCTGCAGTTTCCCTGAATTCACAGACATACTCTGTCTCCTGAGCTGCTTTGTAAATAATTCAGGTTTTTGTGGCAAACATTTTTTAAACCTTGCTTTTTTTCAGCCGCTTCCTCGTTAAAGTCGTGACTACATTCATCTACAGATAAAACTGTTTTATGGCTGTTAAACAAATTTATTCTTTGTCTTTTCATAATACCACCTGCCCATTTCTCTTAAACCATGGCTGCAGCTTAATTAAAAAATCGGATGACTCTATAAAGCAATGAGAGATAACAAGTAAAAAGCTTGCAAAAACTGATCCCCTCGAACCCAAAGCTGTTGCCAGGAAACGCAGTTCAGGCAAAACTCGGCTCATTGGCTGGCTGCACCGGTGTTGCCTGGCAACCACTGCTTAGTGAGGACTCCACCAGGAACAAACACAAAAAGTTGGAGGGACCCTGACACTTACACTGTCAGAGAGACGTTCCTCCCACTTGTCCACTGCTCCACAAACAAAAGTCAAATCTAAAAAAAGGCACCTGGAAAACTTGGGAACAATGTCTGCACAGAAAAAATCAACATTTCTAAAATTGCCCTCATTAAGAGTTTGTTTACAGCTATGCAAAAGGATCTGAGCGACAGTAGGCAACTGTGAATAAGATGCCGTAGCAGAAGAAGAAGGACTTTAGCAAGCATTTGCTAAAAGAATAGAAATAAACCAAGAACAACAGTGTTTTTTCCACATAAACTCTAATCCTTAATATACAACTAATGTAGTAGTATAGAGGAGTGTAAGTTAATGTCAGGTTTGAATGTGTTGGTTCCACTCACTTCTCACGGTGGCCGTCCTGGTGCAGTTGTAAAGGATGGCCAGCTCTCCGAACACTCGCCCTGGTCCCATGGTGCACAGCTTCATGCCCTCCTTTGTCACCTCTACTTTTCCCTCTGAAACAAGACAGATTAGTCAAGTTGTTTGTCATGTCATGTGGTTTCCAGCTCCTAATCTTAGGTCCTGGTTTCAGATTTACAGTATTTTTGTCGTTTTTTATTGCAGGGTGTAGTTTTTGGTGGCATGTAGCAGTGACATGCTGATTGTTAACCCACATCCAACGTTTCTCCTTTTTTACAATTAAAAACACATTTATCTGTCACTCTGTTTGTCTGCTCTTCAGTTCTAGGAACAGAAAGTGATTCTTTCCAATGAGTTTTATTAAGATTTAAAAGTTTTTAGGGATAGGGAAATACAAAAATGTCAATATGATGTCAATCAAAAACATACATATTATATGCTTTTTTTCTACAATGGATCTTTAAAGAAAAAATGGGCTTGTTTCTGTAATAGCTCAGTGTAAAGGCCCTTTTGTTTCCTATTGAGTGGATAAATGTTGTTTACCTGCTTTTATGAATGTGCTGACAGCCAACAGAGTCGTGCGTTAAAACCTGTGCTGTCTGAAACGCACTCTGGTGTCAACAGATAGGGCTCCAGTGTTTGTAGTAGGGCTCATAATGAGACATGTGGGCCGTGTGTAATAGATATCAGTGTATTTTGTTCAGCAGCACATAAACACGGGTCTCTCAGATGTGTCTCATTATTTTATTGCAGTGGACAGATTAAAGGTGACACCTACACGACTACAGCAGGTGTGCACTGTGTGTGAAGGGAAGTGAGGGATAATGACCAGGCTTTTATTATTCATCGGGACCAACAGTGTGGTTGTTACATTTTCATTTCAACACAATTATCAGATACAAAAACAAACCTTTATTGTCAATGTGGGTGGATTTATTTGAACAAAAAAATGTTTAAAGGTGCATTAAGTAAAACTTTGTACCATAGAGTTGAACAAAGTGTAAAAACACAAACGCAATTTGTTCCATTATTTCCTACAGCTGCCCAGAGCGGATAAACTAAGCACTGCTGGAGGGGAAGCACATCTTCTCACATTGATGAATTAAATTGTTTTTTTAACGCATTAAGCTCATCATTTGACCTTTTTTCTTTGGGTTCCTTCATAGATAACAACATGTCCCTACAGGGCCACTGTAGGTGCTCACAGGCTGTAAAAAAAAAAGGGGTGTGTGGAATTGCAACCTGCAATTTTGCGACCAAAGCTACACATTGCACCTTTGAATGTTCTTTACTTTGATGGAGACAAGGTAGATAAACAGGAAACAGCCCAAGAGAGGAGAATGACACAGAGCAAATGGGCTGTTCACATTTGTGGGATGCACTCTAACCTCTAAGGTGCCCCAGCATCTTTGTGTCCTTTCACAACAAACAGCCAACCATAAAGACATTATTGTTAATTTGTCTTTCATGTAAATTGTTTTTTAAAGGATATACTAGTGTATGGGAAATACAATCTCCTGCTCTGTATTTAAATCTATTTTCAAGTGTAGGACTTTCGGGCCAGAGGTCATGTTCACACCGGTAAGAATTCGGTCTTTTTTCAGAAACTAAAGCAGAAGACGCCTACTCAAAAGAACACGAGAATTAGATGCAGCTGCTTTAACAGGTATTACTTTTACTTACTGTTCTGATCTACGCACTTTTTTCATATAATCTGTTATACTACAATTTTCAACTTTCCAAATTCCACTTTGTATTGTCTTGTTGTTTTGTCTATAAACTACGTAATGAACACTGTCTGATACAGAAGTACAACTCGAGCAGATCGGGATCGCACCCATGGGCAGTGAGGTCCAGTTTGGCTTGATGTGTGGAGAGATCTGGACAGTGAGTTTCATTGTGAGAAGAGCACAGTTAATACAGATGGTCTGCTGTAATCATGTCCAAAGCCCAACCACGGGGCCTATTACAGAACGAGAACACATTATGCAGTTTTAAAAACGCTATTTCTCATCACAGTGGCAATAATAAGCAGTGAGGGACACACACTGAGGACACACTTAGACACATTTAACAAGCAAGGTAATGCAGAGATGGTCCAGTATTTTGCTGCTCTATTAAATACATTTGACATAGCTACTTATTCCTAAAGTCAGTAGTCAATGAACTCCCAGTTTGAAGAACCAGACAAGCGCAATGAGTGTGTGCTTTGAATGGGACCACACTCAAACATTTAAAACAGTGATTTACTTTAAGGCCCATTTCATAACATTGCATAAAATATTTCCAAAATATGCTGTTCAGAAATGGACCACATGTAGATAGGTTCAGTTCAATCCCACATTGAGCTGCTTGTACCGGGGTTGTATAAATGAAAAACAGAATATAAAGGGTTTTTAATTCTTCGACCGGCGGGTTGGAGGTTCGATCCCCGCGCGAAACATCCCAAAACATTATAACATCCCGCTCTCTCCCACAGTTCATACTGTCGTTGTGTCCTTGGGCAAGACACTTAACCCACCTTGCCTCCAGTGGTGTTCCGGCTGTAACACTGGTAAAGCGCTTTGTGTGCCTACTAGTGGCACATATGCAAGTGCCACACACACTTGCACCAAAAGTAGTGTTTGTAATGTTATATGTTTTTAAAGGTCTGTTACAACCAAAGAAAAAAGTATATATACATTTGTTGCCTAGGTTAGCAAGAAGCTGTTTGTGTTGCATCAAGGTAACACTTCTTACAACAGCTGCCATCATAAAAATAAAATAAAAAGATGACAGCGACACTGAAGTGGATCTGATGATATGTAACGTGAGTGATTCAGGGTTACATTGCATTGTGTTATTAGACTGTTATGAAAGATGTGGGCATTTAAATGTGAAAATGTCAAGAGACCAATTGTCCAACATGAGTGTCCTTTTTATGGCCGTTGTGCTAAAAGTGTGGACAGTTGAACATAAGATGGACCAACTGTGGTTTAGACTCACAGCAAGGGTTGGTACATGATAATGTAAGACATATTTTATCTAATTAGAAATAAATGCCGGATTAATGCGGTCATAAAAATCCCAGTTGGATCTCACATTGTGTCTGTGTGACAGCAGGATGCGTATTTCAAAATAAAAGCTCAATGCTAGTTGTGATTCAGGGCTTAGCATTTATTTCATGTGATGTTTCTAACTATAATAATGATGATGAAGACTGATGCATGGCAGGAAACAGGAAATGTCAGAGTGATCAGAGCGACACACAACAAGCATCAGGTGGACAAAGAAAAAAAACTGCTGTAATAGCCGTCTGCCAAGAGCCAATAAACACAGCACTTCTTAGAAAGCTAATCCATTTACTCAGAAAGTCATGTGGAACTAAGTGTTATAAAAAAAATACAATAAAATATGCTGGATTATCATGTTATATTATTATTAACACGGAGAGATCACAAAATGTAATTACCCACCTTTAAGATGCTCAAAGCTGCTTCACATTCCTTTCTCACAAACATGCTCACATTTACACAAACACTGGGGGCAAGCCAGGATTAAGTGTTTTGCCTAAAGACACTTTTTCAACAGTCTACAGTAAAAACTAACAATTTTTTTCCTTTCTTTCTTTCTTTCTTTCTTTCTTTCTTTCTTTATATATATATATATATATATATATATATATATATATATATATATATATATATATATATATATATATATATATTTGATTAAGAAACTGAACTAAATGTTTACAGATTTACAGCCATCAGTCCCTTTAGATCAGGGTCAGGCCAAGGACCCTGATAACTGATAGAGCAGGGACCCCTATATACAGTACAATATATTGTGTCAAATTGTATTAAAGTGGGTCTAGTGCAATGTATAAACGTGCCTTGTTATTGTGCATTTCTTTCAGAGCTTTCACAGCAGAAATCAAGCTGTATATAACCCTGTATATATAGGGCCGTGCTCTGAACTGAGGCACCAGAACACAGAGATACGACAGCACTTGGTGAGTTGCACATGGGAATATTTAGCCCTAAGTGCTCTTAAGAATATCATATTTCTGTCACGTGAGGCCAACAAGTGGCTGTTATATGTAAATATCTACATTATGAGGCACCTAACCAATCAGAGCAGTCAAGGCATAGTGGGAGGGGCTTAAAGACACAGGTATTAAACTGAAGATTTAGTGGACAGTGAAAAAAATGTAATAAAATTCTAAATATGTTACTGCCAGAGCAAAGCAGAGGGCCTTGAACTCAAATCGCAAGTGTGGTAAAATATTTGGTGTGATGTACACAGGGTAGAGGCCCTAATAAAACCAATGGCTAAACGAAAACATTCACATACATTCTATCCTAACTTTACATGATTTATCATCTAATCATACAACCACATAATTTTAATAGCACTATTATGTTATCCATTTTATCCAGCAGTGTAGGTGGCTTTTAATAAGAGACATCCCAATCAATATGCCCGGGTAAAGACTTGCCTTTCATTAATTAGACTTAGATTTGGGGCACTATCTTTTATTCTATTTGTTTTATTTGTTATTCTTCCCTTTTGCCTCTGCTTCTGGCTGTGTATGACAGAGGGAGATTTCAGAATCAAATGATCTCTGCTGATGTGTACTGATTAGGAGAAACACACTCGGCAGATGGCGCAGATCATTTCGACGAGTGCTGAGATAAACACACACATCTGCTAATTGCGGAGTGTAATGATCATTAGGTTAATGTCTCGAACAAAACACACACAATCCAATTTCCCTCACAAATTAGGCCGCAAGAGCTTCTCTTAAATTTGCAGTTTTATGGTGAAATTATTTGATTAAACACAAAACAATCAGAAACTCACAGCTGAGACGCAGTGAGGAGAAATATGCCAAATCCAAGATACATACAACAATTGTTCTGGGGATTTATGAGCTTTGCCTCAACAGACAGATAGTATAAAACCCACTTTGCTTCCAGGAGCAGAATTTATGTAGTGGCAAAAAGTTAAATTTGTTTCTTGAGGTTGTTTAAGTTTTGACGTTCAGAGGTTTTTTGAGAAATAAAGCAAGTTTTGGAAATAAAATGGTTTGTGGCTCATTTTAGGGAAAGGTTGTTTGTTTGCCCTCTTTAGGTGGCTCAAGTTGAACAACAAAACCTTTTTTCACATTGTTGAGTTCTCAGACCAGTTCTTGTTCATTTCAGCTCTGATGGGCTCTGATTTTTAGAAGCTTCTCATAAACAATATATGACTTTTCTGAAATTATTAAACCCAATTGAATCACGTCAAAGAGGTCTGAGTTTGTTTGGTCCGTTCACATGCTAAATAATTATTCTGAATCCTCTTTAAGGTCACAGTCACACTTTTTCGTTTAGTCTTTGCAGGTATGAACTGAACATGCTGCTAAAATCAAAGAATCTGCAGTTTGTGTTTGACACCAACGCTGGGTTTAAACTCAGTAGAGCAGCTGAAGTCTCTGTATGGCGCTGATGGACTGACAACAAGAAGGACACAGTCAAAAGACACAAACTGAGCTTTGAGCGGGAAAATGACAGCCAGGAATTGACAAGCTTTTAGTGCACAACCTTTTTAACTTCCATGGCTTCAAAAACATTTTAATGTGCTTTCAGTGAAGCAGCGTGGGACTGGGCTAATGAGTGGGCGTTTATGCGAGTCTGCCCAGAGATGATTTGTACAGTAAAAAAAAGAAATCGGACCTGGTCTCAGCTTAAATGGTAATACCTAGGTAATTGAAGTTCAGGAGACTGACATGTCAAAAAACACTATCAGTCAAAAAGCCTTAGACTTTATGTTCATGTTTTTGTCATCTTTCTGACGGGTACATGGGCATCTGTCAAAGCCTGAAGATGTAGCAGTCCATAGCCCCATCTTTATCCCTTGTCAATCAATTTCTCAGACAGTTTCTCAAACAGTTAGGGACCACATTGTAATAAAAGAACATGCCCGAGAGATAGTGACCAAAATAATCAGTGAGCAGTGTGCATCTTATTAGGATTTAGGTCTAACATAAGAACATAGGCTTGTGTGCAAGTTGACAATTAGATCCATTGTAATTAGGATATTCCATAAAAAGGTTCAAATTGCCAATCGTTTAAGTGCAATGCTGTAAAAGGAAAGCTAAGAGCCACTTCTTCTATACATCAAGAATAAAACAAAGGCATCTGGACGTAGGTTTCATACTTTCTTCCATATATCATTGCTTCCTTTATTATTTTCAAAGATTACTTTATAGTGGAATGTCATACCTCGAAACACAGGAAGACAGAATGTGTGAAATTATTTTTAGAAAATTATTATCTCTTTTATCTCCTCTTGGACAGATAAAACAGCTGATCCACAGTGGGTGAGAGGGGAAGCATGCCAACCTAAATCCCAGAAGCAATGATCAGTTATGTTCTGGCGATTTAAAACAAACAACAGACAGGGAAGAGAATGGGAAATGAGCTATACCAGAAGGAGGACTTTCCATTGTGACACAGAGAGCCACTTCAAACTGTGGTTAACTTAAGAATACAAGAGCCTTACACACCCAATTTAAGGCGTGACTACATTTACAAGGATATGATGAACATAGATCGATAGATTTGACTTTATTGATCCCACAGAGGGGAAAGTTCTATACAATCTTAGTAGCATTTTAAAATAGAATAAAATATGAACAAATTTTACAAAATACAATAAAGCAAATAAGGAAAATAATATAATATAAAGATGAACTCATTTTACAAATTGTAATTAGATCCAGAAAAAAATAAACACGTGAATAAGAAGCCCATATTTTTATAAACTGACTTTTTATTTAAATCGCTGTACATGTGTAAACAGGGTCTAAAGTACTTTTTTTTGTTTTTGAATCTAGTATTTTCTTCTATTTATGCAAATTGAATGAGTAGAGAAGGTACTGTAGTTTTGTTGCAGATGTCAAAAACGTTACCTACTGCAGCTTCTTGTCCCTTTACAACATACCCTTTGAGATAATATCCACAGTATCAGTTATTTTGAAGTATTCTTTAACAAAGCATCATACCTATATAAAACACACAGTAAGTAAAAACATTTACTATGCATGTATGTTTATGCAGGATATTTGTGCCTCTGAATGGTGGTTAATCCACATATCAGTGTCTTGCAGAAGTGTTTCCTCAGGCTATATTCTCAATAATGCCTTTTCATTTTCAAACAGATATGAAGGTGGAATTAAGTGGTCGTCAAGGATCCTGCATTGTGTCTTTACTGTGTATCAAATCAGGCAGCAAACAGAGAATTCTGGATTTGTGTCAGTCTATGGAGAAACCGAGGTGTTGACAACAAGACTTGCCATTTCTTCAAGTCTCGGGGTAGATTCTTATGTTTGGAGTAGTGTGGACGCTATAGGGATTTCAAGACTAGGAACCGAGTGTTCAAGAGAAGGGAATGAGAGTCAAGGAGGCACAGGTATCCTCTTGAATCTTGGACAGTTTATTCATTAATTTTCTTCTGCTTTCTCATTAGGAGCTGCGGGTGACTGAAGCCTATCCCAGCAACTTTGGGCCTTGAGCGGGGTACACTCTGGACAGTGGCCAGTGTCCTGGACAATTTTGTTGAAAGTTGATATTCCAAGAGTTTTTTCTTTAAGACCCAGACAAGATCGAGTAATCAAGGCCAATCTACACTAGAGGATGCAACCAGAAAACATACCAAACGTTATATGCTTTTTATTGTTGTTGTTGTTGTTTGGCCTTTTTAGCCTGTATTTTATACTTTTGTTACGTCTCGCTAAGATTATAATAATAATAATAATGGATTGGATTTATATTGCACTTTTCTCCCAAGGGACCAAGGGACTCAAAGCTCTTACAGGCCGTCCATTATTCATTCATACACAGTCCCACTGGTGATGGTAAGCTACAACTGTAGCCACAGATGCCCTGGGGCAGACTGACAGAGACGTGGCAGCCATTTTGCACCTACGGCCTCTCCGACCATCTCCACATACATTCACTCAACATTCTTACACATTCAAACGAGGCAAGGTGGGTTAAGTGTCTTGCCCAAGGACACAACGACAGTATGAATTGTGGGGAGAGCGGGAATCGAACCGCATACCTTCCGGTTGAAAGACGACTGCGCTACCACTGAGCCACTGCCGCCCCGATTATTGCAATTCCTTGTACTGTGGGCTCAACCAGCCATCCATCAGTCGTCTTCAGAACGCAGCTCCTCGTTTACTGACTGGTAAAAAGCGACACTGTCTGTTCTGGAATTGGCTTCCTGTCGGATACAGGTTGGATTTGAAGATTTTATTGATTGTTTTAAAAGTTTGAATGGCCTGGCACTCTCTTACTTGACTGAACTCTTGTCCCTTCATGCTCCAACCAAAATGATGAGGTCCTTAAACCATCTGCTTTTAAATGTGCCAAAAACCATCATCTCTTTGCACTGGCTTTCTATAAGTCTAGCTGCAATTTACTGACCTTTTTTCTAATTCTTTTTTTTTGTTTTATTTGTATTTTCATTTTAGTCCCTGTTGTGTGTTTTTACTTGATCTTACTTTTTTTTTTATCTTATTTTTATTTTACTATGTAAAGCACTTTGAGCAGCTATGGTTATTGTAAATGTGCTATATAAATAAATTTGACTCTGACCCTGACCTTTTATTTTTGGAATGACGAGCAAATGGACCAGAACCAAAATCCCAGGTGAGCCACCGAAGCGCCCCATAAGTTGTGGATTTTAAATGAAATGCATTAAATTGCTGTAAATGGATCCCACATTTATCTGAAAACATTGAAACTCCAAATATGGTCATCTGACGCGTTGCCATGACAACCACATCCACCAGCGTTCCATCTGTGTGTGTCCTGTCTTTTTCGTAATGAGACCCAACTGCTGCATCTGTTTCTGTTTTCCAACACAGGACTAATGACACAAACACGCGTGTATGTTGTGGTCTGTTTTTGGGCCCACTTCTTCTTCCTGCGACAGGCCTTATATTTAGCTCCCCATCCGGGCACCCCCAGCACGCACACATTAACTCGTGCCAACACGAGCCGCTTTGTTCTCCGACAGTTTAAACACAACCATTGTCAAAATTTTCTTTCTTTCTAAAAACAGATTCTGCAGTAAAACACTCACAAGCAGCTGCTCCCTGTCGCCATGATCTGCTACATCAGACCGAAACAGATGCAGCTCTCTGATTGGCTGCAGACCGGAGTGGTTAATTAATGTCAATCAATCAAATGCTGCTTCAAGTTTGCAGAAAATTAAATAGCCACTAAAATTTTCCATTATTACTTCACCCATTGCTGCAAAAATGCTTGTTGTGTCTTTAAATTGTTAGTTGCACATAAATAGGCCATGCTTATACAGCCAATATAATCAGCCCCTTTTATTGTGTATCAACGATACAGCTTTGCAAACAACAAACATCCGCTGATGATAATGATAACCTAAACCTCACTTTGGCATTTAAAGTAATTCCTGACCACAAGCTTTTTCTACTCTCTAAACCATCTTCTCTTATTTATTTTTTTCGAAGCACAAGAAGGAAACTGAAGTTGATGGATGCTGAGGATGTTTGTTGATCATAGTTTCCTGTTGCCTACAATTCCCAGATATCTCTGAATGTATATTGTGACAAAAATTAGACAATTTCTTTTAGCTTCTCTTATTAGGCTTCCTGGCTTTCTTTGTGGCCCATATGGTTACTTATTAATCTCAGGCTGTAACCCTGCTGCAGTCACATAAATTCCTCTCATTTTAAACAGCACTCAAGAATGAAAATGAGCTCTTTCTACACTAGCATATTGACTCAGGATGCATTTGGATTAAACTTGTTGTTGTCATGGATACAAATACAGCACATGAGCCTAATAGCCTACACACAATACAAACAGGTCTGTGGTGTTTCCTGAAATAATAGTGAGGATGGTACATAAAAAGCAGCAAATCTGATCTTTTAAAAAAATATTCATGTGGGAATATTGTTGGGAATGGTTGCACAAATTTCCCTAAAACGTTGTGTCCAAAATTATTTAGAGATAGAATACATTATCTTTGTGTGTTGCTGGTTTGTAGAATTGCTTACAGCCACAGAAACTGCAGGTATACACTTTTGGACTGACTCACTTAGTGTCAGCTGGACTTAAACCAAACACTGTCAAGCCACATGTATCAATACCAATACTGCCGCATACCAAGTTCTTGTACAGAAAAGCACAATAGCAATGTTTTCTTCCAGCAATAGTAACCTTAGTCTTACAGAAAACATTGATCACATTACTTCTCTCTATCATAAAATCCTTGAGTTCTACATGGTTTTAATGAGGGTAGCAGATTACTCCTTAGATATAAATGTCACTGGTTGTTTCACGCGCTGTCCTCCTCCCACTGCTCTGAGTCCATCTGGAGGATTGTTTAGTCCACAAACACTCCTAATTAAAGACATCAACCAGCATCATGTGACTGCACCTTGAACACAGACCAACCTGTGTTTTAAGTGGGAGCCTCATCGCGGCACAGAGCTCTCCTTATGTAACCTCCGAACGCTGCTATAAATACAACAAGGAGGACGACACACATCTGATACAGTTGCACATTACCACGTAGATCTATGGCTGTATTTTTAGACCCATGGCTTCTACATCAGTTCCCATAGTAATCCAATTTGTGAGCCACTCAAACACCATGTATTTCTAATTTTGTCTTTACATCCGCTCACACAGAGTTAGTGTAAAACTTCCAGGTTTTGTTGCACACACAATCTAAAATCAATGTAGTTTTCCAGCAGGAATAAGCTTGAATGGCTAGAATAAAGAGTTTCACATTTAAAATCACTGGACTGAAATATAAAAATGGTTTCAGCAATCATCTAAACACAACTGTTCTGAAGATTAAAGATGAAACCTCAGTTAAATTGATTATGGCAGATTGGTTTAGCTCAAAGGACAGTCTGCAGTAAGTGGTTGTTGTCTGACTACTTCCGTGATGAAATGAAAGCATAATTTACTAGTGAGGAGGTTTTTGAAGTAAACAAAGCCCTAGATTTATTACTAAGAAAAATATATAATATAAAAGCCACAAATAATATTATTTATCTTGGCTATATTATGGAAGCTCTGTTTTAACACTTTGAAAGCATTGTTTCTTTTGAAGATGTGAAATTACGTTGCTGTTCACAGCACTACACCACATTTATGTCCTAATACCCCAGTGGACAAGCCCTTGAACTGTCCAGCTAAACCTAATCACTTTTTACTTACAGTGGTGGTCAAAATTATTAGAACACTAGACAGATCTGAATTAATTTAAATAAAGTTCATGAAGCCTGCTCTTAGCACAACAAATATCAGATGAAGTGAGTCCTACTGTTTTCAATCCACTTTCAACTTTAATATTTGGTGTGTCCACCTTTTGCAGCAGTTACAGCAGCACATCCCTCTGGCATCATGTTAGTATATTTCCTGAGAATTTCAACACTAATGTAATCCCAGAGCGTCTGCTATGAAGGAACATGATTGAGTGACAATAACAGTGAAATATACCAAGATTGTTTTTTGTGGAAAATTATCTGAATCTCTTTAGATATTTCATTTGTTTGACAGATATATAAATGGACAATTAAACCTATTTCCACCAAAATGAATTCTACCTGACCAATCAAAACCATTTATCTAAAATACAGTTTTATGTAATGCTTTGTATGCAGTGTATTCTGCGTCTCCTGGAGCTAAATTCTAACTGATTGTGTGTTCAGAAGTAGTTTAATTTGTGTCCATTTGTTTTTTGTCCCACTTGGGAAATTTGTCTAGGGCACATAGAATTGCATCATCTGTCACAACAACACAACATGACAGTAATAATAAAGAAGTGTTTAAAAAAGACAATAAGATGTAAAAACACAGATTAAGAAGAATGTTTTAGAACCAGATGCCAATAAATATAACTGAAATGGACAAAATAGAAAAGTAGGCCTCTCTGTTTTTATGGCAGACGTGTTTCTAGTGGTTCTAGTGTTTCAGAAAACTTAAAAAAATGCTGGGTGCCCCCTGGTGCCAGCTGCTGACAATGACTTTCCCCACAGGGATAATAAAGAGATAATAAATTATAATAAAAATATATAGCCATGCACAGTAAATCAGCGTTAATAAGTAAAATTATTAACGCTGGCGGCAGTAGCTCAGTAGCTCGGCAGCAGCTCGTCCTTCAACCGGAAGGTAGGTGGTTCGATTCCCGCTCTCCCCACAGTTCATACTGCTGTTGTGTCCTTGGGCAAGACACTTAACCCACCTTGCCTCCAGTGGCTGTAACACTAGTAATTACATTAGAACAATGTAAGTCGCTTTGGATAAAAGCTAAATGAATAAATGTAAATGTAAATGTAGTCAGAAGTAAATTTTTTTTTTAAATTAAACAAATTAAGATTATAAAACAGCACTCACCCATTGTGCGCTGTACCACCCGCTATAGTTAATTCATACTGTTACAAACTCATTTGTATAAAAGACTATTCAATAATTTTGTATTAAAAATAACCACACAAATCATTGCAGAAAATAAAGTATAGAAATATAAACATGAGTGTAATCATGCCTCTGATATGAAGAATGGACTGTGTAATAAACATGTTATGGGCAGAATTGATGCGTTTCTTGGTGTGCCATTGCTTCAAATAGGTTTAGCTCACTTGAATCTGAGACAAATCCTCAGCACAAATTCAGATTTACCCACAGACGTCACCAGGGTTTTCTCTTCCTTCTCCCATTGAGCTAAAAATAATCATCAGGTCTATGTTTCATCATTCCCATTCATTCATCCCCATCTCTCGGTAAAACAAAAAAACCTCAGATGAAATGTGAGCCGTGTTGAAGCTTGAGGCATTTGACACGTTACAGAACTCACACAGAGTCTGACATGCTTCAGAATGACGACCAGCTGAGAAACGACGCCTCTAAAGATCGAACAAAGCTCAATTTTTAACATCGTGACCTGTTTCTGAATAATTACGGTATCCAGGTTGCCGGATTTTGTTGTGAGAGGACTTGGGTAATTACCCCGCTCATCAACTTTACAACTTTTTGTTGTAAAGTTAAACCAAGAAGAAGAAATATCTTCTTCAAACCAGCTTTCACAGTGAAATGTCTTGTATTCATTACTTTGCTGGAAGGTGAATGCAATATGAGAGCCCACATACTTTTAGAAATGTAATAATTTACACAAAACTTAACTGTGTAACAGCTCATCTCAGTGCAAGGCCAAGGATTAAGACAACAAACGTCAGGACAAAACCAAACTAACAAAACCTCTTCAGACCAGACATTAAAGTCCAAACAGAGAGATTGGATCTGATGTGGGCAGTGTTAATGCTGGATGTGAATGGCCTAAATACATCCTGAGAGATTGGATCTGAGGTCTGACCTCAGAAGCACATCCAGACACCACCAGAGTTACATTCAGAAAAGTTAAATTTAAGGTTTACCACTTTTACAGCAAGCTTTTTCAACTTAAAGCAACACTATGTAACATTTTACTAATACATTTACAAATACATTGGCTTGACATTATTAACATTTGTAGGCTCAATGTTGTTTTAAAAAAAGCAGAATAACCCCTTCATCATAGACTCAGTGCACCTGATCCACCACATATCCTACTGTGGAACTCTAAATGACTCTGGTTACCTCAGGAGAGACAATCCCTGCAGTCCGGATGCAGACAGAATCTAGTGAGTCAAATCTTGAAAATAAATTAAAACGATTTTTCCTTCACAAAATACTAATACATTTTACCAAACGGAAGTTGAGAGCTTAGCATTAGCTTAACATTAGCTTAGCTGCAACGTCAAGACAACAATTATCGCCGCCTCGTGATCACATTCCGTGATTGAATTGACAGTATTTTACGTTGCCTCTGTTTTCTCTGTTGATGCTTTTCATTTTTGAGCTTTTTATCTGTCTTATAAGACATTTTCAGTGCTGAAAATAGACTTTATCGGCAGCTATATTTATTTATTTTTATTTTTTTGTATTTATATATTTATTTATATATTTATTTCCACCTAGTAGGCACTCAAAGCGGAGGCAAGGTGGGTTAAGTGTCTTGCCCAAGGACACAACGACAGTATGTGGGGGAAAGCGGGATGTTATGATGTTTTGGGATGTTTCGAGCGGGGATCGAACCGCCCACCCATCGGTCGAAGGACGGCCACTGTGTGATTTTTGCTCACACCTGATTGGCCAAATCTTTCAATTCCTGAGAAACTTATAATATCTTATATAATAACAGTGGATGACATCATAAAACCTGTTTTTTGCACAAATGATTGCTTTTACAATATGCTATTTGGCGTGTAAACCATTTTCCCACAACTATAAAAAAAAAATGTTTAATCAAAGTAAATCTAACAACTCAAAAGTCAAATGTGTTATGAACTGAATGTGTTATCATAACTTCTCTGGTTTATGCCCCTCCAAAACTCACAAGTTATTGACCTGCCAACAAAGAAAAAATTATAAATTACTATAAAAAGAAAAAGACTATAAATTTGACAGATTCAGCATACATCATTTCCCATGTGTTTTGAAAAGATCAAATCATGCATTATTTTTGTTACTATGTGGTTAGATTAGATTGTAAAGACGACGCGTTTGAAGCTGAATCTATCTAGAGCAAAAAAACTTCTACAGCTCTAGTCCAACAGTTTGTTCAAAATGTATGCTTTTTCTTCATGTTACTCTCTAACTGAAGACAACTACAAAGACCTTCTTTTCTCTGTTTTTTAGAAATATTTATGACACCTTATCCAACATTTATACAAGACATAGGCAAACTCTTTATAGTCATGGCGAATGTGGGGATATGTAGCTCATGAGACGTGCCATGTCAGGGGTAATACTTCTGATGGAGCGCTGGATGTCTGTAAATATTCCCACAGAGGCAGTAAGGCACAGTTTGAGTTCATCATTATTTGCTTTAGTCCGTTCTTAGATAAGGCTGCAGTAAACTCAATCAAAGTATCAAAAAGGCCTTCAACAAAAAAGAAGAAGAACTGAGGTTTTTCTGCCTTATTGGACCAGGGAAAGCTGCCTCTTTATGTAAAGAACTTTAGCGAATGTTTGTTTAAAGATTAAAACATAGCCAAGACTCACAGTTGAATAAATAGACTACAGTTTTAGCCGTAGTAATTTCCTTTTCACGTTAGACTTTTTTCTATTACAGATGTATATTTAGTCCCTTTTGGTCTGCATCTACAAAATATTTAAGTATTTCCAGGTCATGTGACGATTTAACCCCTTCAGAATATTATTAGAGAATGAGCAAATGCAAACGTCATGTGACCTTGTGCTTACCTTCCATCACAAAGACCAGAGAGCCAACATCGCCCTCCTTGATGATGCAGGCGTCCTCTCCATAATCCACTGGGTACATGCAGTCAACAATCTCCTGGATCTGAGAAAGCTCCAAGTTCTTCATGAAGTCGTTGTCCAAGATGGCGTCTTTTATGAGCTCTTTAGACCTGAACGAGATAAAGAATTTGTACAACCTAGTTAAAGAAAGATTGTGTCTGGAGATGATTCTAAAACAGCTCAGTCTTTGTTTGTGGTTACGTAGTAAGGTCAGTAAAACAATGGACAGGCAAAGAGAAGAAGGGTCTAATCAGAGCACACTGGGATGATGCACTTTTTGCAGTCTTTTAACTTTATTACATGTCAAAAGAATTATTGTTATTGCTATATATGCTAATATTTTAACCAAACACACTTGTCTGACCCAGTAGTTTGTCTCCATCCTAATTTGAATCCTTGATAAGTTGCCCTTCTTTATAAAAAACACAAAAATAAGGAGGTAGGCTAAGAAGGTATGTTTTGTTAAATGTCAGCTTTTAATAATTAAGCTACTTTTTAAATGTTAACACATGCGGTCATGTGATCTGCAGATGAAACAGTGCCCTTTAATGACTCCTAAAAAATAATTGGGTTTAGTAAAATAAAATGTCATGGTTAGGGTTAAGAAAGTACTCACAAAGGTTAAGAAACTAAGCTTTTGAAATGGACAGATTTAAGCAGCCAAAGAAGAAGATTATTAATAGTATTTTCTAATGTATCTATAATAATTCAGAGTTGTGTTGGTTCCAATATAACCAAAGACAACCAAATGAAAAAGCCCAACTCACAGTATGCATGGACTTTGAAAACATATGTCCTAAATTATACATTTCACTTCAACCTTCAACACTCAAATATGTGCTGTGTGTTTGTTTTTCTCCTTATTTCTAGCGCTGAGCAGCACCAGCCTCTTCCTGCTTTAAACACAGACAAATGGGGAGCAGCTGAACTGAACAGAGCTGAATGAGTCACAAAGATGAGGATATTACAGCAGAGCCAAAGGTTTCCTTCCTGTCAACACTATAAAGCTCTTCCAATTGAAATGGACTGAAAGCAGAAGTCAACACTTCCAGAAGCTGATTGGTTCAGAGGGAAGCAGCTTCGTTTGTATTAAACACAACCCTCTCAATTGGTTTCGACTCGGTCTGAAAACACTCGGCACACTGTCAATAGATCAGGTTTCTATACTTTGGTTGTTCACCTCAAATGCAGAAAAGAGATCCAATTTTTATTTGATTCATCTGTGGCTTAAAGCTCAAATTCTAAAACTGTCTGAAACCATTAAAGCACTTTCTGACCTCGCAACTGACAGCATTTCTTGCTTACGTTACTGACTGACCAATAGCAGAGCTCCACCAACACAAATCCACTGATGTATGCAACCTCAGTTAGACATCCTTAGCACTAAACTTTGTGTTTTGGTGAAGCAATGATGCTTCAGGATACTTAAAAATGTACATTTAAACCATATAGAAGAAAGCTCACAGTCTGTCATGCGTTGAAATTTCTTTAAACCTAAACATATCCGAGTGTCTCTTCTGCTGCATATTAGTTGTAACTTTATCATCCATCCAGTCCTAGAGCCCAGCTGCACAATAGAGGAAACATAAGCTAGTCTCAAGGTCCAAAATCCCAAAACGTTTCTCAGACCCATCAGTTAGACAAGCTTTGTACCTCACTTTGAGTTTTGCTGGAGCAGAGAGGCCTGAGGCTACTTTATGATGAGTGGAGATCAAGTTTGAATGAGAGGTTAAACCATACAGAGTAAAGCATTGACATAGTCATAGTTGGCATTCAGTCTTTTTTTTATTAATTGGTCTGTAACTAATAATGAACTCTCCATTTGTTCAACAATTTAAAAAATCAACCATTTACAAGTCATAACTTGCTTGACTATTCATGTGTGTTTACCCAAACAAAAGCTCCTTTTAATCATTTTGCAGCCAGGCCTAGCTAATCACCAGCTAGCTGTTTAAAGCTTCAAAATATGTTTTTGTTAATAACTAAAAACTTGTTACCCTTAACACAGAGAAGCCTTTGATATTAAACCTAACAAGTGAGTGTCTCTTCCGCCTTGACTCTTCCCAGTCAAACAAGCCTAAATTAAATAAATGAGACATACAGTAAGAGTCTCTACATCCAAAATCTCAGCATGGATCTCAGTACTGTCAGTTACAAAAAACTTTGCACTAAACTTTAAGTTTTGCTGGAGCAGAGAGGCCTGAGGCTACTTTTGGATGTGAGTGAAGATGTGAGCTTATACCAGACAGAGGAAAGAATTGGCTGTCATCGTTGTAATCCACATTTCTTTTATAATAATTGGTCTGAAACTATCATTCAATTCTCCACTTAAACAGAAGCCAGCGACTTAGGAACTGAGAATTCCTCAACATTTGAATGGTGCAAGTCACTATTTGTCAATCACAGTAGCTGCCAACATATCAAGAGTAACTTTATCAACACTTGTTTAACTGTCATAAAAGAGTTCAGTGTTTGCAGTGGCTGGTTGGAAAGTTACTAATTCTAGGGATTTTGTGGGATTAAATCCACAAAATGAAATCCACAGAATCCCTTGGAAAGCCAAAAACTCTGAGGATATTTGGGCGATCTGTTCATTGGTATCACGCCAGGGCCCCGAGGTTACTGCTGAACCCCTCATAACCTGTCCCAGAGCCTTATCCGAGTTGCACAAACCTGGATAAATTATAGGAGACATAAGCCAAAGTCGAGAAACATCCAAAATTCCACAGTCACAGAACATGTCATCGTTGTACAGAGCAGAACTGGCCCCTCGTGCACTAATCTCATGAGCGCATCTTGTTAGTGGGTTGTTTGTGTTTGTTTTGAAGCTTATTAAAATCCATATTTTGGCATTAGACGGGTTTATTAATCCCTCATTCATTTGTCTACAATTCAGCTATTCATATATCGGGACCACAAGACATTACACAAACAAGCTGATTTATGAATAATAAAGTGAAATATACTATTGTTTTTCCACATCTAGTTGCAATGGATTCATAACAACATTAAAGGTGCATTGTGTCAAATTTTGTAACAGTTGAACCAAATAGATCTATGTCTATATTGAACTATGTGTGTAATTGTGTCAATAAATTGTCTGCTTAATAAAATTTTAGAAATGTAGTTATTGGTTACTTCCTGTTCTTGTTCCTACAGTACAGTACAAGTACTATCAACACTTTTGCATGAAGGCTTGGAACATAGAACGTAGAATTAAAAAGATTTTTGTGTAGATTTGTGGACATTTTTTTTATTTTTTATTCCCTTATTATCCTTGTGGCGAATAATAAAAGGCCACACCAGGCACCAATGTTTTTTATGTTGATGGGGAAAACTGGAGTACATGGCCACCTTTGGTTGTTTTCTGTTGTGTTGTGACTGCAGTATTACTTTAACTGTGTGTGTGTGTGTGTGTGTGTGTGTGTGTGTGTGTGTGTGTGTGTGTGTGTGTGTGTGTGTGTGTGTGTGTGTGTGTGTGTGTGTGTGTGTGTGTGTGTGTGTGTGTATAATTGTAGTTTTCACTGTATTGCACTGCATTTCAAAAATACATAATCCATTACTTGTGGTGATGTGGGGACTTTCCTGTAAATCTAAATATACTCTTCAAATTAAAGCACTCCTTAGCTTACAGTAACACTAATTATTAGACACAAGACAAATATTTCCTTTTAGAACACAAAAACCTTTTTTAATTAAACTAATGATGCCTTTGTTTTGTACCTTTTCTTATCTTTCACATTTTCTTGCTAAAATGTCGCTGAGGCAGATGACAGATTTGAAATTTCAGTGCTGCTCAAACTGACAGATTGTCTTGTTTTTGGACACTTCAACTGATTCTTCCTCCACTTCCTCAACTTCACTCAGGTATGAAATTAATTCATGTCTAAAGATATACTCTGCCAAAAAGACACTTTTTTTTATACATCTTCAATCGCTCCAATTGACGTCCTTTCTTTAATTGCAATTCCTTGCTTTTATTAACAAGACAGCAGCTTTTTTAGTTTACTGCCTTGTTTTTGCTGTCACTTTCTGTCCTGTGAAGTGTCTTATTTGCTGTTTTGCTTCATTTCGGTTTTTATTACATTTCTGCAGTCCTATTTCCCATTTCTTTAAATTTTAGCACTAAACTCTTATTTAGTTCAGCGTCTTTATGATTCACACTGTAATAATATTAGTTTCCTTCACTATCTTAGTGATTGGCCACAAAGCATCTTCATGGAAGCTACCTGAGTATTTACATTCAGGTATTAGAGTATGTAATATGTATCCCTCTGCAGAACAAAATCTGTACAGGTGTGTCTTTTCTCACTTTAAAACATGATTAACTCTTATTTGAAACTGTTTCCTGCAGCGTTTTACAGCCACCTCCGCTCTTACAATCACATTAAATCATATTGCCGTTGTTTATTTTACCTGGGGAATAGTTTTAAACTGTTAAAGGACAGTAAAGCTGTAGTCAAGTGGAGGGCCTGTATTTCTGAACAGTCACTGGACTGTGCCTATGTGAAAATAACACAGCATAATGGGCTTCCATGAGGGAGCAATAAAATAGACAGTGTAGAGCTTATCCAGACGTTGTGCATATTTGCAGACTTCTTGTGATCCCCCAAACACACTGTTAAAATGATAGATTTCCACAAATAGTAAAAGCAGTATATGCACTTATCTAAAATGGGTAAATAACCAACATATACCTAAAGCAGCACTGTGTAACCTTTAGCCACTAGATGGCGCAGATCCCTCTACAGACTGTGTTGTTTATTTTAAGTGGAAACCATCCAAAATGTCAAGTTTGGAAGAAGAAAACATGTCTTCTGAAATGGTAGGGTCATTGTAGTGTATTTTGTACAAATAAAACTCTTCTAGGCTCCAACGTATCGGCCTGTTTTGCATTGCAAGCATGTCACTCAGGAGAAGTCTGCGCGTCCCGGCGGCATTTATATCAGTTTTCTGTCCAGCTGAGGGTATCTGTATAGGTATTATTCTACCACTTGTCTGTCTAAGAACTATTAAATCAATGCAAGAATATTTATCATTGGACTTTGGGTGTTACATGATGCTACTAGCTAAAGGTTACACAATGCTGCTTTCAGGTCAGAATCGAGGCTTCACTAACTGGAGGTACTATGTCTCTCGGCTGGTGAAGGTGACTCCCTTGGTATTCCCCCTGAAGTGTCTAGGGAGTGGAGGGAGTCTGGGCTTCTCTGCTTAGACTGTTGCCCCCGCAGAAGATGGAAGATGGATGGATATTTTATTTTCTCTAAAAGCAACCATAACTGCAGTTTATCTCAGAAGGTGTATTTGGCCATAATGCTGGTTATGACACCAATAATTAGACTGTTGAAGCTTAGAGGCTGTGGGTTTTCCAGGGAACAGAGTGCAGCTGTATACAGTCACCTGCTGAAGTAAAATACTATTTACACTGGGCACACACCTCTGCGTACTGCTGCATAGTGCCTTTTTCTATATTACTTCTTGCAGTGTATGGATTCATTCTAGCATCCATCTGTAAAGTTTGAATGAGCTTAAAACAATAATACACCTTTAGTAAATCAGACCTTTGATGTATATAACTGTCACGCATTTAGGAAACATTAAAGCACTTCCAAAGGCGGCATTTCATTCTGGATCTGCCAAATTCACCAAGTCTCTGACACATAACATACCTAATAGCCATAATAGCTTCTCAGTCTTAGGTTCTTGTATGAAACAATATTTCTGCTTCTGAGACAAAATAGACCGCAGTGCGTGTATAAAAATGCTGGGAAAGGTCAAACTCTTATTATAAAAACAAAAAACAACATCTAATAATTGTATGTCTTTGCTGGAATTAGTGACATTTGTTGTAGGATGCTTTTGTGACAGACAGTTTCAAAATAAAAGCCCACTGTGAGCAGCGGCAGTCCGGGGTTCAGCTGATCATTAACTCGTCTGTGTGTCGAGTTGAAAACGCTTACGAAGCGTTACTGCAGACAGCGGGAGAGCGGTGGGTGTTCGCAGCCCCCACACTCTCCACTGCCAGACTTTTTATTTAGCTTTAGAATAACACACAGTGTCACAAACTCACACTGTGAAACTTCAGGCCTGTGACAGCGCTAATCTGTGGGACGGTAAATGAAACGCTGTCAGCTGTGTGTGGGGGCGGCTGGGATTAAAAACACTAGTAGTTATGCCATTGGACCCACAGACAAAAGCACATTATATTACATCGAGCTGAGGGAAATAGATGCGACTGAAAACACAGCATTGAATTCTGATGTAACAGTTACATTTTTAGGAGGAAATGTCCTCGAAACAATGTGAGCACTGAATTGTGTCATGTCAATAAAGTCGAAATACTGAGTGATCTGTTTAAATAAGTTAACAATGTCTTTTGTGGAGTTATGACAAAAAAGCACCATCTTGAACACATAACACTCTCTCGCTCTCCCACTCTTAACGCTACAGTTTCATTTTTCCATTTGCCTTGGAGCAGCACTTGAAGGGATAAAATCCCAAAGAACCTGAAAATGACTTTACAAGGGAAATAAATGCATTAAAAACAAATCTGGCTCTTGAGCTGGTTACAGGCTAAATGTTCAGGGGCAGGGAAGACTTTGATTTATAGATGGGTACAACCAGCATCTACCTCAGAGACAGGAGAAGTGATCATATCAAAGGGAAGTGTAGAGCGTGAAAATCAGAGATATACGATAACTGAAGGCTATGTAGCTGATGATGTTAACAGCCAGTACACTAGACTTGAAACTCATGAAGAATTAGTTTGATACACTGAAGGTGGAAGGCTACCCTCAGTGGGATGTGTAGTTCCAGGCTTTTTCTGGTGCCAAAATTGAAGACTGCAATTTTATACCTCCTCTCCTTTAGAGCATGTGAACAGCTATGGGGCCCTACAAGAACACGGTGTTGCCTATGAGCTATGTTTTTTTCATACTAAGGTGAGCAGATGAGACTAAATGTTGAGTATCCCTTTGTTTCAAAATTATGGGTATCACAGCAATAATCTATAGGCGGACTTCAAGAAAAGGTTAAAAAAACTTAACCTGACACTGCCAGATAAAACTGCTCCACAGTACCAGCTGGAACTGCTCCCACTGAAAATGTTTGCAAAAGGGCAGATTCTTTAAATTAATACTGGTCGGTAATTGAATTTATCAGCCTCCATTCAGAGCAGTGCCCTGTTGTTTGTGTTCGTAACACTAAAACAGCCACTACATCTTCAAACCTAAAACACGCCCAGACCTGTCAGGTCTGCCTCATCATTGGATACAGCAGTCAAATTTAGCCAGGTTTATGACTGCAAATACTTTGCGTGGAGCTATTCAAGATGGATTATGTAAATTTGTAAACTCACAAGTCTTGCAAGACCCCAGCTGCTTGGCAAGGTTAATAAAAAGTGGCAGAGTAACTAAACATCCACTCAAAGATGTGTCACTTATGTACCTCTCTCCTGTACCTTATGTCACCCTAACAACACACTTTACAGTAATGCATTAACATTGACAGGGTACGTACTCTGGGCTCTTGGGGTAGAAGGGCAGCGTGACGTGGCATAGCTCACTGAAGTCACAGGCAGTGGGTTCGGCAGAGATGGCCTGCCGTTTGCTGCGGTGCTGGTCGGGCTGAAGGACCAAACCCTGATGTTGGACCTGCTGGGCTGTGGCGGGACGGATCACAGACCGGTACTTGTCCAGTTCATTTTGCAGACGCTGGATGAGCTCGTCCTTTTGGTCCAACTCCAGTTCCAGCTCGTCAATCAGAGCGTCCCGCTGTCGAAGCTCCTCAATCTTCTCCTGCAGAGCGTACTGAAGGTCTCGCAGTGTCCCCATTGCTCCAGATTTGGGGTTTAAAAAAACGTCCCAGGATCTCCTTTAAAACATTTTAGTCTTTTGAATTATGCAAGTATATTATTCAGCGGTAGGAAGGCATGGTCTCCCTTCGATTTTCTCAGAGATATATAATCATCTAAAACCATCCCAGTTTACCAATACTTTTATTTTAAGCAGTCTTCAGGGTCGATTAAAGATACTCTTTGTGGGGGGTATGGACGGTCTATTGGGAGCCAAAAAAGAGTTTGTCACCATTAATCAATACAAAGTTCATCAGTCTTTGAAAGAGTTCTTCCAGAGGCCATTTGACAACTTTGACTTCCAAAACTCCAGCTTTGACTAGTGCCTCCAAAACCCCTTTAAAAATCCTCAAAGTACTTTCTGTATCTTCATTTTGTGCCAGATTTTAAAGTAAACTTTTTATTCATACGGACTCCAGGGCTTTGCCAATTCATCAATGTTGAACTTTCTCTGCAGCTTCAGACACTTTTTGGGTTTTAGAGCTTAAAACAGAACAGACCTCAAAAGTCAATAAAGATCATAGAAAGCTAAATCTTACTGTTGGACTTGGTACAGAGAACTTGTAATGTCTTCCTGCTTGGTCCACAAATTCACTTTTAGTCTTGTAATTCCCTTTGAAAAAACCCTCACCTGTCTTAATGTGCAATGGCTACATCAGACGTTTTTACCTTTACTACAGCCTTATGAATTAAAACTTCTCAGTGAGATTTTGCCCAATTTTGTGTTTCTTTAAATCATTCAGCCATCTTCTACAGCTTCCTTTTTACAATTTTTACAACTTTATAGACCATAGCTTTAGAATCAGTTGTTTTAATCCCCAGTGTTAAAACTGTGCTTCATAAAACAAACTACACTTAAAGCTCTGAATTAGTACACATTCATTTGCACATTTTAATTGTCCCGGATGTGCCTTGGATGAGGGACAATGTAAACGCTGTTAGAGCATCTGGTTGTCGAGGATACTTCTGTGAGAGACTCATTATTCAGTCACCTGCTGCTGCTCTAACAGATGTTTGTGTATTTGCTTTATCCAAAAATGCTAAACAGGGGCCATTTAGCTTCGTTTAGACGAAACAATTTCAAAAAAAAAATTCCAATTTGGAATAGACCCAGACGTTTTCCTCCAAAATTGGACAAAGTTTGCTTCAATTTGCATTCAGTGTCTGCAGATAAATGCATCTAAGAGTTCTTTCAAAATCTGTAGTCACTAACCATCTTCCTGAGTGTTCTCTGTCCTTAACTTCTCTTTGACCAAACACTGGGCGACAGGCTATGAGAGAGAACAATACAACTTTTGTAAGCATAATTATTATTAGAGTCAATTTAGGAAGAAAAAAAGGCAAATAATCCCTGTATACGCTGTAGAAAAGTAAGCCTATGCGCATCTAACCTTTTGCGAGTTTAGTCTGAATCTCTAAACGACCCTAAAAGTGCGTCTAAGATTCAGAAGTCTATCAACATGCAATCCTTGTAAGAAACATCACATAAACAACATAAATCTGTTTTTCTTTGGGTAAAACAACGGGAAAATCCCACCGGTTTAAATGAAAGAAGCGCAGAAGATCCACGGCGACGTAAAAGTGATGGTAAGAAGTGACAGATACGGTCCTTTAGCGCGCATTCACATGGCGCACGAGTCCACGATGACCACAGTGGGTTTTACAGCACTGGTCCTCGCGTGGGAGGAAGTGGACGAGCGTAAACGACACTCACGTGTTCACCACCGGGCTCCGCGAGTTTGTGGCTGGCAGCGCGAAGGAGACGCTCCGCGGATTTAACGATCTGTGGGATGACTGTGGGACGCTCACTTCTTCTCTCTCCTGCCCGTTTGATTGTATTCCATCTTCTGTCTCCTGTGTAGTTTTTTCTCCTCCTAGGTGATTTACTTTCTGCTCAATCTGTGTGGCATACGTCTCAGAATAAAGTTATTTTTCAGTTCAGTTCTCCCTTACTTACTTACTTCCACACGCTCCTCTGCATTTTTCTTTCTTCCTCAGCAGTCTTTATTTATATGCTCCACTTTATGCTCATATTTTATAATGCTTTGATTTATGTTCTTTTAAATGTGACTAAACATCCTGTTTTGTTTCTATTTTGGGATGTCATATACCTCGATCTTTATGTAGCCTATGCCCCTTTGAGCAGACTATGCCATGTGCTCTGTAACATGTAATACAAATGGGTCCTGAAGTAGAGTATTTCCTCCTCTCTAGATGGTCTAAACTGATGTGGGAAATCCAGGAGGAAGTGGAGTGAGGCTGATCTGCTCCAGTGTAATCTCCTCCATTAGTTTAATGAGTGTAATTAGCAGCAGAAGGTTTGGGAGGAAGAAGGACCCACAGAAACCAGTCCGACTGACATGTACCATGTTGCTCTGCCTAACCCCCTCGAGCCTCCATCTGCCTTTCTCTTTTTGCATTCATCATTTGTGTTATCTGTTGTGTTTAAAGTTTATCTGATACTCTTTAATGTGGGGAGTGAATGAAATGGTTCTTCTTTTGAGGTCTGATTTGGGAAGCAGACTCCCTTCATTTAGGACAATTGAGATTAACTGCTTCCTTTTGGGACTTCCTTTAGTTATGTTGCTGTAGCTTTCCCATACTATTGCTTTTATTAACAACCCCTATTCTTATTCTCAGAAATATATAAAATGCCACAAACTGGAATTCCTTTATTTGTTACTAATTGGTCATTAATGGTATTGTATTGTCAAAAAACAGATCATAGTATTGTAATCTTCAATAGAACAAATCAGAGCAGACAATCTGGTCATTATAGGTTCTCACACTTAGACAATTTTGGACTTAAAAGAGAATTTCCAGCTTTTTCAAGTTTCCATTTTAGTTTAAGATCAAAATGTAGAGGTTTGAACAAGATCAAATCAATTAGTTTGGAGACAACCCTAGATTGTTGGGGGGCATACATCACCCACCTTCTTCTTTCTGTCAACCCTTTTGTCTACACATTATTGTTTCTCATTATATATCTTTACCAGTGTTTCTTGGTCCCAGAGATATCAGACAAAGCGCAGGAGCCCCACCGAACAGCCCCTGTCTCTTACTAACGTGTTATCTGTGTCTTGTCTCTCATCTGTTCAGAGCATTAGACCATCCTTCTTGACCCTTGAGAACAATCACAGGCTTCTCTTTGTTACACGTCCCACTACTAAATGCAGCTTACACTAGATTTATTTGAGTTCCTATCACTTACTTTGGATAACTGGATTGAAAAAGGAATGCTCTTCTCCTCAGGTTTAGAAAAGTCCCAGAGGCCATTCTGAGTGGTACACATCACCAGATCCCATCTTAACAAACATTGGAATAGCCTGTGCCTATAGCTTTAAGAAAATACTAGATTGAGCAGATTTAACAAGTAACATGTCAGCACAAATATGTTTCTCACGTCTTACATCATTTTGCAATCTTCTATTTACACATATATTAAACATTTATTAACTATCCATCAAAACTGGAATGATGTGTTGAATCCTTACATTCTAAATTTATGGGCCATTAGATTTAGTCCGACTCAGTACTACTATATTCAGAGGATGTAGAGCATTTTCAGAGCCCTATATCTGCACAATACAAAAACACCTTAAGGCAGCTCTTAAGGCAAAACTGTGCACAGGTCAGAAGTCACATCATAAAGCACTGAACACTGTAGCTCCATAAATAACTCCAGCCCCTCAATCTCATACTAAACGTGGTTGAATAATGAACAGCTTCTCCCTATGACACCTTTGAGAGTCACACAGAGTGATGTAAGACCAGAGAAACTCCACATTCATTAAAGCAGGTCAGCTGATAGACCAAAAACACATGGCTGTAATAAGATTCGTGCCACTGAAATAGACACAAGGGCAACTTTTATATTATTTTTTTATCAGGATTATACAAAGATATTTACAGTTAAATACCCACTAAGAGCAAGTGCAGAAGAGAGCTGTACAATACTCCCTTCCTGGTGCTGCCCTGTATCTCCCTCTGCTGGAAATACACTGTAATTACATATTAATGCAACCTGAACAAAACCACAAAGCCCATGCATCAACAAACACATAAAATATATCTAATTTCATTCAGATTCAGCCATGTCTCGTGTTTTTCTCACATAATATTATCTGTGTGCTGAAAAAATTTAATGATACTGTCCTTACAAATCTTAACCAACAGAGGGCGCTTTAAGGCAAGATAAAAGAAACTAAACTAAAGTCTGCCAAAAATGTCTTCTTGGGGTCATGCAGTAAACAAACTTTGAATTCGTTGTATCACGTGGTGTTTTAATTCGAATGAATTTTAAAGTTTTGATTTTAATGTTTAAAAAGGTAGGAAATGATAAGTCTCAGACTTCGGCCTACACCCTTTTGGTCAAGGTAAGCTTTTGTTTGGAATTATTGTATTTTTTTCTTTATCTTGTCTTTCTTTCTCACTTGACTGAATAACAACAACAAATTCAAAGCTCTAGGGTTGGTGATAGTTTAGTTTTTCTTAAATGCTGCAGTGGCCTGTTTCAGTGTGTTTTCCACTCTGAAAAGTTGACCAAAGCTATGTGTAATTCAATTTAAAGTGTCAGTGTCTCAACCGTTGGCACTATTCCTTCCTGCCTCAGAAAAACTGGCCAATCTATAACATGAACAAATACAATAGAAACATGAATGATCTTCTTCTCCAGCAGTGCTCACTTTGTCACATTCTGGACTGTTGTGTTACTTGATCAAATGGAACTACCACTGGGGTCTGCAGGGCTTCAAATATCTTTTTTATCTACAGATGCAACATCATACAGTATTATAAACTATTGTGACTGATGTGTTTTGTCATCTTGAAGAAAAGGTTCAGGACTGTGCCATTGCTTTAACCTTTTCTTCAGTCATATAACCTACAATTTAAAATAAACAATTAAATACTTCATGAATCATCAGGAATTTTCAAGAGTTCAGACAAGAACTAACGTGGATCATGTTGATTTCTGGTTTATTAAACGTGATCATGATTTTTTTTCTGTGTTCAAAAACAAATATAGACCACTGAACCAAATCCAAACACAGTAAAATAAATTAACCAATCATTAGCTCCTTGTTACCAATAAAAATGTGCCCCTCAGAATTGCCTGTGGTTACGCCCCTGGACCTGGTGGAGTTGAGATTGAGACACAGGCTGCAGCCACTGCCAGGTCCCCACAAAGATAGACATACACAACTGTGCGCTGCGTGGCTGAGAGACACACACAGATCGTGTGCTCGCTTCAAATCGCTGCTTTTGGTCCGTTTGGTTTTAACATGCTCTCACCTGGGGCAGTGATTCTCAAATAAACTGACATTAAACCAGTTTAAAGTCTGTTTTACGGAAGATTAAAGCGTTTTATTCTGTCTACATTGAAACATTTTCTCTCGGATGGTAGTTTTTGTTGCCTTTTGATCCGGAGCAGGTGAATTCATCAGGAGTCCGCTGAACGTCCAGGTAAAACAAGACGCACTCAAATCTGGCTTTTGAGTTTTTATTTGAACCCAGAGCGCCTTGAGAATAATCATTGTAATGACATTTAGTTAGCTCCTGAATCAACTTTTGTCTCCTTAAACCTCTGATTTGGTCAGTGAACAGCCGCTAGCTTCAGCAATTGTTCAGTTCTTGTTGTGGTTGTTTTGACGCCATTTATGATCTAAAGTTTGAGATATGAGTCCTCGTGTAAACACTTATTTAACCTATGTAACATTTATTAATGAAAGCATCTTGCAGCACTAAATCATTAGAGAAGTAAAGTTAAAACCAGAAAATGTATAATTAAACCGTTATTAAGCCTCATATACTATTTGGCTGGAAGCAGACATTTTGAAGGTTGTCATTCATTCGTCAACACTAGTCTAGATTTGTGTTTAAGTTTGCAATAATTAAATCAAGAAGCCTCCAGACAAACCTTACATATTGTGCTTAACTTGTCAAAACAAGACCAAAAAAACGGTCACTTAAATGAGGAAATGCCACAATCTAAAATGTAAATATGTTGTAGGTAATAAAAGTGTAATAGGCCTACTGTTATTATCCAAATCGATCAGAAAGTGTGAGCTCATATGCAAAACCTTTATATACCCAGCGGAGACAGTCTGACACTGAGTTTTTATCCAGGAGTTAATGATTATTTGGACAAATATTGACTGTATACATGTACTTCAACTTCAATATGTGACATGAGCAACAGAAAAGGTTACTACAGCCTTTAAACAGTTAAAGCTATGGATAAACATCTCACAGTTGTTTCTCTTTTAGATACAGTTACACTGAACTGAGGACAGGCGCTGACTCTAATCAATACATGAGTTATTACTGAACACAGCCGGGATATTTCAAGGATACTTCATACACTTACCTCTGTTGTAGTGTGAGTTCCAAGCTTCAAAACAACATTATTTAACAATTCTTTACACAGAAGCTGACCTATACACATAGACTGAACCAAGGACTAATCAATGACTACTTTAAACAAGGATTTATCCAGGTCTACACTACAACTAAACAGACCAATGCAGGACTTTAACCCCAGACAAAACCTGAAATAGACTAAACTAAGGACCACACAAGGACTAAATCTGGTACTAGAGAACTCTGGACTATACTGGGACTAAACTCAGAAAGAACCTTGGTCTAAATTAAGACTAAAGCAAGGATTGAATCAAAACTAAAATTAGAACTATAGTAATGACTAAATGAGGACTAACCACAGGATAAAACCAGGACTAAAGTAGAAATAACCTCAGGACTATATGGAATTTAGGAGAGCCTAACCAAGGGCTGACAATGGACTAAAATCTAGGACTAAAGACCAGATTATGCTAAACCCAGGAGTATGTTCAGAATCAACTAACTGGAGCTAAATTTTAAACCTGACTTTACTACTAAATCTAGGAATAAAACAAATACATAAAAACAAGGATAAAACCACACCCACCACAGGACTTCATCCTAGACAAAACCAGGAGTTAACCTCATTTATCCAAAGTCAACATTCAACCTGAGAAAAACATGATGACAACTAAACATTTTCTTTTTATCTAAGCTCACTCCTCATCCCCACATTTATATTAGTCAAGTCTACACCCAGTAGATCAAATATGATTCAGATCACATCTTGGGTTTCACTGTTATAAAAAACAGTCATTGAGAAGCTAACAAAGCACACACCTTTAACGGTTATTTCAGGAAATACAATATTATCAACATCCCCAGGAGAAGTTAAGGTCTGTTAATATGTCCAAAAGTAATAGCCTGTAGCATATCATATGATTAATGTCAGTCTACACCCAACAGGGTAAATGTGAGTCAGAAAATACACAGCAACAAGTGATATAAAGACTGAAGTGTTGATACATTAACATAAGTCATTCATGTGGAATTGAATAGGGTCCTATAAGCAGCACATCTAAACCTATCACACATTAGCTAATTCAGATCAGAACTCTACACCCGAATGATACAGTATCACAGTAAAGCGCACGATTTGTCTGAAATGGGTGATGAGGTATAGGTCTAGGAAGCACTTTGCGACAGTGAGTAATTTGTAATCTAATGTTTTTTTGTTCTACATTTACAAACACACTCCCCCAAAACTCCCCCAAGCTCAGGAGTCCCATTCAGTCTCCTTTTTCCAGATGTCATGTCCCATCCCCCGTTCATCCTGTCACGTCAGGAGAAGAAAAGTTTGTTTTTTCTTTAATGGTCTGTTTAAAACCATTAGGACAGTAACCCCTACCATTTAGACAAACTCTTTAGTCCTCGAGGAGTAAATTTATCATGTTTCATCAGACTTTGTGGCATTTAAAAAATCTCATTGCCAAGAGAGTTTTGTTTGACATTGGCATTTTTACTTTGGGACACTGCAAAGACATTATTGAATTGATGGTCCATCAAGTTGTTGTGCCAATAGGGTAAAAGCTAAGTATATCCAACATGTATTGTCCTTTGAGTTAAAATTTTTCACATCTTTAGGTAGGTTTGTTTTTTATCAGAAATTCCTTTTGTTTTGAGATGGAATTGCAGTCGTAGATGGACCAACCCTTTATTGACAAATCCATTGATATGACGCATGTATACTGTTGGGTGTGGACACAGTCTCTGTAGTGACGTGATATTAGTTTGTAAAGCTGTGTCACATCTCCTCTGTCTCTCAAACCAGGTCTAGATCCATCCACTGTGACCATGTCGACCAACACCACTCCTCGCGGCTGTGGTTCCAACGTGGACTCCTTATACTACAACCTGTGTGACCTAAGTGCCGTTTGGGGCATCATTGTGGAGGCGTTCGCTGCTGCCGGCATTGTTTTCTCCTTTGTTCTTTTTATCTCGCTTCTTGCCAGTTTGCCCTTCTCTCGGGATAAGAACCGCCGAAGCTCTGTGGCACTTCATACCTTCTTTTTGATTGCAACTTTTGGACTTTTTTGCCTAACGTTCGCCTTCATCATCGGAAAGGACTTCTCCACCTGTGCATCACGAAGGTTCCTCTTCGGGGTGTTGTTTGCCGGATGTTTCTCCTGTTTGCTGATGCAGTGCGTAAGGTTGAATTTTCTTGTTCGGAGTGATTCTGGACCTCGATCTTGGGTCTTGTGTTTGGGTGCGTTGGGTTTGTGGTTAGTAGAAGTGATCATCAACACAGAATGGTTGATTATAACAATTGTACGCCACCCTTTGATGAATCTAAATGAATCGGCAATGGATCGAGCTACTGCGACACCGTGTAACATCGCAAATAAAGACTTTGTTATGGCTTTGATTTACGTCATGATTCTTATTCTTGCTGTTGTCGTTGCTAGTTTGGCAATAATGGCCGGCAAACATAGTCAGTGGAAGCTCGGAGGTCTGTCCATCCTCCTCACAAGTCTCCTGTCAGTCTTTATTTGGATTGCCTGGATTGTGATGTACGTCTTTGGCAACAAGACAACTGGAAGACCAACGTGGGACGACCCAACTCTAGCCATAGCTTTGGTGTCAAACGCTTGGGTGTTTTTGATCGTCCACACCATCCCTGAGATCTGTTGTTGGACGGACGACGAAGAGGGTCAGCAAACGTTTGGAGAGGAACCGTATCCCCCCAGAGAAGTGGGGTATGAGACAATCCTGAAGCAACAGAGCTCCCAAAGCATGTTTGTGGAAAACAAGGCCTTCTCAATGGAGGAACCCAACCAAGGTTTGTTACCCAAAATCACTTCTTGTACACAAAATATTATATCCAGGATATCAGTGAATAGGAAGGCTTTTAATGCCAAAACCTATTGAAAGTATCTCACAGGTTCTGGATAAGGGGTCTGTTTTTCAAGGTAACCAAAATAAAAGGCTTCAAATATATATATATATATTTTTTTACAAGCAACGTCATCAAAAAAACACACAGTCTTCCACTGTGGAAACTGTATTTCCCCTTTCACAGCACAAACAGTAAAATGTGATGGAGCTTAGTTTTCTACAAATTTCCCAGACCTGTCTTTGTCTCTGAATTCCTCCAATTTACAAAACTATTTAGTTCTATAACTAACTCTTTGAAAGGAAATTAAGTTTTTTCCTCATAGGAATGGTTTAGAATGTTTCAGAGTGATGGTTTTGGTTTCTGAGAGCATTATACTGTTTATAATGGCCTTAGGTGGGGGGTTGCATTTTCACAACATCCAGTTCTCTCCTCCTCACACCAAAAAAACTTGAAATTAGTCAAATTACCTTGTATTTAATTGATATGAAAGATTAGAAGAAGACAAAACGAATGCCTGTGATTTAGAGAGCTGTGGCACATAAACAATACAATTACATAAATTGTTATTTGGTCTTTTTAAGTAGCTTAACAAACATTTAGGCTAGTTTGTCAAATTGTTGTTGTTTTTTTATCAACAATCAAGCCACGCAATCAAGGAAGTTGTCCATGTTTATCACAATCAAAAAAATGCATAAATATATCAGTGAAATTTCTCACAAATGACAGCATGTTTAGTTTAACTGTTTAATATTCCCTGTATATTCAACAATAACTTGTCCAATACCACATTTGACAGACTTCACTTGTATCCACATGTTGGCACAACAATCAGCATCAAACACAGCTTCATTAAATCATCCACTGGGCCTTGCATCATGCGCAGTGATGACCAAACAAGAAAACCAAAAGTGTTTCAATACAATTCAACAACTCTTTGTGTCCGAGATGTTGATGCAGTTATGTAAGCCTTATGTAATGTAAGAAATAGGATACTCAGCCTCATCTGCTTTAAGTCATAGTCTCCATTTCAAAGACGAAAATGTCTGCAAAGTCCTTGGAGGTTGTTTTCCTGTTGACTTGATGAGTTCACACAACTGCATTGATAGAGCAGTGAGTTACATAATCTAATTTTGTGTGTCTCTGTCCACTTGTCAAAGCCATTTATATAAATAGACAACCCACTCTTGTAGATACCTGAATATATATTATTATCCATCAGTGTCCTACTAATACTATTATATATGATATGTCAGAAAACAATGGTAATATAGCTTTTACTTGACTTTAAACTTAAAGTCAACCACTGTTCAGTATGTCTTGATAAATAAATATAATTTTCATTGTGATGAAGTATTGGTGTTTCCCATTTCTCTGTGAACAGTCCTTGTTAATCAGTTTACAGTTAATAGCATCCCTGCACCGTTGGCAGCACACAGTGTCTGTTTGCTCTGTCTCCATGGCGACCAGGGTGTGGCTGCCGTCTGTCATCCTTCACACATTGACCTCAAAGAGAACACGCAAATGATACAGTACTATATTGACACCCAATCCACTGACCATTAAACAAACATTTTGTTTAGAGATTTTTTATTTCCTCCACACCCATGAGAGTATTAAAAATGTAAAAATGTACATTTGTTTCCATTCCAGTCTCCAAACCCATGTCTCCATACAGCGGCTACACCGGTCAGCTGCGCTGCTCCGTTTACCAACCCACCGAATTGGCGATCATGACTAAACCTGGTGCCAACGTGAGTAAAGCCACACACTTTGTTTAAACACAGAAATATTTGAATGCACTGCAGAAAGTGATGGACAAAAATGATAAGCAAATGAATATTGGCATAAAGACAGTAACAGTGGAAAGGACTGTAAAAGTTTAATGGCCTTATGAAGGATGATAAACTATTTATAAATGTAATAATGTAATGGGAATATATTCATTCTGGTGCAACCTTTGGAAGTAGAACCACCAATCACATTTATTGAACAAATCTTTACTAAACTCCAAACAGCGTCCAGGCGAGACCATCATTCCCCGAGCCATCGCACCCTCAGCAGCAAACAGCGGACCGAGCACGCCGTCCACACACCCAGGCACCAACGGGAACACAGCATACACACACAACAGCAGCAGTGTACGTCTCACTGAAACAGCTTCCTCTCCGACCCAAAGAATAGCCCAATTTTTAGCAGAAATCTTCGACTTTAACTTTAGTGCATAGAAAAATGGTGGACCAATAAACTGGGACTGCACGGATTCATTCGTTCAATGTAGCCAAAGGTTATGAAAATATCAATGCTAATTTTTAGCAGAACATTTTTGTTGTTTGTGCAGACAATTAACTTAACTTTAATACAGAATTATGAGAGTTTTCAGATCAAGATAAAAATTTACAAAAAGATTTACAGTGTTACATTGTTGCTTCCTGGAGCCAACCCTCAACCCCAACATGGTCCACTATTTTTTTACTATCTATGCAGTAGCACTATCTTCTACAACTTTACAATGCTTTACTTCCTACTGTTTCCATAGCAACATCTCCTACAAGTTGTATGTAAATCACTTTGTGTGTGTTTAAGGCCTATTTTCACCTTTACCTTTTCTTCACCAGCTGCTTCTGGGACTTTGATCTTTTGGGTTTTGGTTGACATGATTTTTATGTCCTAGGGTGTGTCTGAAACTGCTTTCAAGTCCCTGTATAGTGCTCTAAATAGTGTTAACCCCATGTTGTAGTGGTGTCCAAATGTCTAGTGTAATATCATGCTCTCAGTGGTTTTAACATTGCATCTCGAAAAAGAATGGGGATGGTCTGTCGATGCAGGATAGACCATAAACAAACTGCACACAACACATTTGAATGAAACACATTAGAGACGAGTCTTGTACTGGTAATTATTCATTATGAATAGCTAATATTAACTCACTTAAGCGTGTATAGATTTATCTAGCTTGTATTTTTTAAGCAAAAAATAATTGCAATAATATACTAATTTATTTATTAATGTGACAAGGCTTTTTTACATTTACATTTATTCATTTAGCTGACGCTTTTATCCAAAGCGACTTACATTGTTCTAATGTAATTACCAGTGTTACAGTCACTGGAGGCAAGGTGGGTTAAGTGTCTTGCCCAAGGACACAATGACAGTATGAACTGTGGGGAGAGTGGGAATCGAACCGCCTACCTTCCGGTTGAAAGACGACCACTCTACCCACTGAGCTACATAGAGCCAGAGTCATGTGATTAACTACAACAGAAAACATTGTTGTAATGTCCAGCCTTAGATTTTGAGTTTGAGGGGTTAGAGAAGTGGTTTTGGACACAGCCTTATTCTTCTTCACAAATGCCCTTACTTCTGTGTTGCCTCATGGAGTCAGTGACACAGTCTTACCTTTTTGCTTTGATGAATGTGTCTCGTTTTATTACTAAAGTTACTTTTTTGTTATTTCTGCAGGGAAACGGTCTACACAGGATGCCCCAGTGGTAAACGTCCACGTCAAAATCTTCTATATCATTTCACTTCTTGTATTTATTATATATTTTGCATTGTTGGACAACTGACTTCACTGTTATCTGTGGCTCTTTAAGAAGAACCAGAGGTCAACAACAGGACTCTTGACAGAAAACCGATTAGTGTTGTTTTCCATGAGCCTCTCTGGTGTCACAGTTTTATAGCTTCATTTGGAAGTCAAAGCACTGGACTGAACAGTGAGATGTTCGATGGAGTCACAGATGAGCTACAATGGAGCAGAAACTACTGAAGGAAAAGTCTGTAAATATAATAAAATATTAAGAAACGATGTGACAATAAAACATTTATACTTAAGGAAGAAGACTTACCGAGCACTGAGCATGTTTAAGGTAAATGTTAAAATGACTTCATTGTTTTTTTTTATGAGGTACTTAACTTTATCATCCAGGTACTGGTACACTAAGTATAGTCATAAAGTTGGTGCCTGGATCTAGTTTGAAACAATGGCCATTCAAATTTGTGTTAAAAATGTGTTCATTCTCTACCACAGTCAATCATGAGGTTGACATCAAAAGACATTAAGACAACATTTATTCTTAGTTATTTTGAGACAACATCCATTTACCTTGTCCATGTGCCAGAGGTCTGACATATTGTATGGCCTTGATTTGTGATTAAACATTTAAATATAAATCTAAATATCTGTTAATGATATGGAGCTGCATAAAACAATGGCCTGTAAATATAAGATGTTTTTATTGCATGTATTTACACAAACCTCTCTGATTTCCACTTTTTAGGCTTTTTAGGATTTTAAATTTTATAAATAAAAACTACATCTACTAATGCACTGTAGAAAATAAAATGTTAAATTATCTGCAATGAGCCTGAGCCTTATTTATCCATGTGTTTATCTTGTTCCTGTTGCATTCTTGGGAAAAGGCAGAATGCACCATAGCAATGCCTTAAAAAGTGGCGACACAGTGGCACTGGGGCAAGAAGGTTTAAGTCTTACTCTCGGGCCAGACAGGGTCTTTCTGTGTGGAGTTTGCATGTTCTCCCCGGGCTTGGGTGGGTTTTCTCTGGGTTCTCCAGTTTCACTCACCAACATTAAAACATGCTATGGTCTCCAGTTAGTGACAAGAGTAAAACCCACAGTGACCTTAACTGAGCACTTACAACATGTGTATGTTGCAATAAATGTTTAGGTGGCCTGAGATTAGAGACTCCAACTGTTTTGGGCTTTTGTAGGTAAAGATTTGGCCAATATGAGTCATCATTATTCGTGTCCTGTAGTTGTCTGGGACTGTTGTAATGACTGGCCACATCAAACACATGCTGTTTATGTGCTAAATAGCTCCAGAACTAACCAGACCAGCAGAAAGTTAGTAAATGGTCTTTATATGTCTGCTAATATGCTTACATTCATAGGGGCCTTGTCCTGGTATGACATACTCCTTAGAGTATCATATCACCCAAAGAAGTTGAGTTATCTGTGGCTTCCAGTGATTTCTGTGTCCCTCCCCCACTGCTCAGGTTTCATCCCTCTGTATTAAAGACTATTGTCAAAGGCTCCAGTGTGATTTATCCCACTCCTACTGCTGCAGCCTGATAACCTCCACTCGTCCCCTTTACGACAGACAAAGCGTTGACCAAGAGCTATTTTAGTCCCAGAGCATGTTTCTATCACAGCAGGATTTGCATCACATGGTTTATCACCTCCACAGCTCCTCCATCTGAATAATACCTCTGATAAACAAACAAAACATGAATAGAATAGCAGCCCTCTTTGTCTTTTCACTTTTAGGCAAGGGACTTTACAACTTCTGTCAAGGCAGACAAGTAACGGTCTGGATTAATGAGACAGAGCCACAAAAGAGATCCTGATGTCATGCTTTTTTTCCACAATAACAGTAGATGTATAGGGAATAATGGTACAATTTCTGTCCATTAGATGATCTAAGACTTAATCAAGATGGCTAAATAGAAATGTCTTTAAAGCCTTCAAATAACTGTGCAAGGATTTTCAGACTGAATAAAGTATAGATGCTATTTGTTCATATATTGTTGAGAAATGAGCATTACATTTATATAACCTAAACATTCCAGTTTCTCCATATTGTGTCTGTGCTTTCTGTGCTTAAACATTAACTCTACCTACTTTTGCTTGTATTTATGTAAAACCCCTTTAAAATAACACCAACTCTTTACTTTACACGTAGCGTCTGAGCCAAAGTTTCCATAAACAAGCTTCTGTTTCATGGCTGAGATTTGAGAGTATGTTTAAAGATCAGTGGCCAATGTTTGACCATGACATACTATTTTAAAAGGGAGTGTTTGTTTTTTCTGTGGTTCATTAACAGCTTTACATATTATAAATACGCTAAAGGTATTTGAAGGTTGAGGAGGGAGCTGCAGCTGATTAGTTGCTGGTGTTGGTCACATGACATGCATTAAACGTGGTCACTTGTATGGAACGAGTGTTTGACCCTCACATGTCCTCTTGACCTGTGAGAGGAATGATTTACAGCAAAAACTGACCCCAGTGCAACACACCTGTTTCAGAACAGGTTTGGTTTGTAAATCATAAACAGCAACCATTGCCAATAAACTCCAACTACACCATTAAGAGTCAAGTTGAACTTATTTTTCCAAGTCTTATATTTGCCAGTAAACATTGGGTTTGTAGAACTTTTATAACAAAATGTGAAAGAGTTGTAATTCTCATTTGTCAGTACATTTTAATAAAACTAAACTTGAGAGGTATACAAAAATCATAGTATAGTTTTTAGTTTTAATTGTAACAGAAGTAATAACATGACAAAACTCAAAAACTAAAGTTGAAGCCAATTATGAGATATTTTAACAATAATTCTACAACTTTGCAATTTGATTAACACTGACAACTTATAAGTAGATCCGAACTCTAAAGTCTTGTTAATATCTTTATATAACTGAAAGATATCTAAGTTGATATTGATAAAATAGAATAAGCTGATCTGATGTAGCCATTGTTGTTATGTCTAGTCCACACATTTTATTCATTTCTTTCTGTTTTTTATTGTGTAAATAATGTGTAATAACCTAATATGTTTCTTGACAAAATCCATCTCATCACAAATATTATAGATATCCAGATGTAACAGCTGTGTGTTTACAGTAGATTGACCACTATGTAGCTTCAAACCAGTAAAGCTTTAAACCACTAAAGCTACAAGTGTCTGGTCCATGTTTGTCCCTGATGGATTCCAGTCGTCATGAGTGGAGCCACTGAACAGTCCCCAAAGACTTTGTTTCTGAGGTCTTACCTGGAAGTTGCCTCAGTTTGTGGCTAATTAGACAGTTCCTCTAATGACTTGTCTTCTTCCTGTTCAACCTCCGAGGAAAACCTGGACAGACACACACTCTGGTTGTGTCTGTGGCCTTAAGGATGAAGACAATGGAAAAGTGCTCAAAATTGTATTGCCACCACTGTCCACTGGGGACTGACTCCAGGAAAAGTAGTTCTTTCTTCTTTTTTTTTTTTTATTATTTGGTATCTTTTTTGAACATCCAGATAAACACTGAAGTAAACTGTAACATTTTAAACACTTTTAAACTGGAAAGTCTAATTTCTTTGAGTGATTGTTCTTCATTACTCTCCATTTTCTAATTCCAGTCTTTCTTGTAACTCACATAAACATGTTTTTGTCAGTGACACTTCCCCACTTTCCAATTGGGGAAGTGTCACTGACTCGTCATTTTGCCGCTGCGTTCCGTTAACAGAGCGCTCTTTGTGTCCGGGACAAAGCTTGTGCTGTGAGTGGGACCTTGAGGAAGGACACCTGAGCAGAAAACACACTGCACTTCTATGTTTTTTAACCATGTGAACACACTTTACGACTCTCTCAGTTCTCTGAAAACAGACAAACAGATACTAGGTCTCTGTTTGATTCAATAAAACTCATCTTATTTAAGTTGTTTGCTTACAGTGTTGACACAGCTGTCAGTGTTTCATTCAGAGTCACAGCATTGTGTATGAGCTCAGTTATATGAAGATAAAACAGCTGTCAGATCAGATACATACAGTTGCTGTTACCCACCAATACACTAAATATGTTTAACAAACTGAGATTTCTTAATGGCCTTCAAATCTCTATATTAAATTATACAGACAAATACAGATTCAGACCACTTTTTTATCTTTTTTTTATTCAGAATGACAACACAGAATTATACAATCAGACAAAATTACAAAACTTACTATAAGCCAATCATATAGAGCAGTGTTTTCCAAAGTTTTGTTGTGCAGAACTATATTTTAAAATGCCAAATAAGTCGTGGGTCAGGTCTTAACTTTATGATGCTTAGGGATGCTAATCATTTCTGTAGCTATGCTCCTTTTTGGGGTTAAAAAAACAACAATGTTTACAGTTTCCTGCATAAACATTTTAGTCTCTTGAGCTAAGATTCTGGTAAGTCATGTGTATTTCCAGGAAGTTAACATCAACATGTTCCATGCTACAAATCGGACACAACCTCAGGATTAAGAAAACAAAGATTCAAGCGTCACTGCCAGTCACCGGAATTCAAAACTCACAATGATTTGTGCCAGTGGGCAAGAACTGGACTTCATATTTTTGTAGGCCTGGTGTCTTTTCCTTATCTTAACTAGACAGTTCTCATCTAATAAAATCTATGTTTTGTGTTGCTTGTGCTGTAAAATGATTTAGAAATGAAGACACAGAAGACGATGTTATGCTGAATTCATCTTTAATCGTCACGGGAGACTACGCTGCACGTTTGGAAACAATGGGTCATGTGAAAGACTTACTTTATACTTTAAGTATAAATAGCATCCCATGAGTTTCCTTTTTCCTCGTCCAATGTGACTGACTGAGTGCATTCCCCTCAATCTGAGCCCAGGACTGGAGGCACTGGACTGGAGGCAGGATTTTCAAGGCAAAAGTGGGAGAGAAACCTAATCCATCCTGGTTTAGTTCTGGGGGGAGGTGTTTGAGGAGGGGCCACTGTCTGAGCTCACATACCTGACATACTTTTAGATTCCCTAAAGTCGACCTAGACAAGACACAAGACAACGTGACCCAGTTTGGAAAGAGAAAATAGGAAGGAAACATTTTATGTAAAGGTCTCTATTGGTCTTTCAATAGTGTCTATTAGTGTGCACTAATTGTAAGCATATCCATACGGGTATTGTCATGTACTTGTAAAGTGATATAATATATGTGACACTTAAGGTCTAGGTTAACCAACTTTGAACCTGTCCATATCCAGTTGTAAGTAACTAAAAAGTGGTTAAGGTATTAGTTTAACCACTCAAAACGCCTCCAAATCTGGGTTTAACCAGTGTTTACATGTTCAAATACACATACAGTCCACTTTAAACTACTTTAAACCTGTCCAGATCCAGTTCTTACCAGGTCAGATGCATTTTAAACTGGTTAAGGTCTGTGTTAAACCAATTAAAGCTTATCCAAACCTGGTTATAACAAGGCTGAATGCCTTTTGAACTGGTAAAAGTGTGCATCCATCTACTGTATATCCTGTCTAACCCCTGACAACTACTTACAGTTAAAGTTAAAGCATTTCAAACCAAGCCAAATTCTTCTGTAAATTGTTTAATTGATGTTGTTCAGGAGTTTCATGAATGCTAACACTAACAGTGCCTTGTATATACCGGGTTTAGCGTGGGCTGGAGACAACACAGTCATTCGATGTTAGATGGAGACAGCCCCCTAAAGAAGTCCTTTCCTTTGTTACCTCGACATCACTGCTACATGAACATTAAATTAAAATTCACAATGCAGAGAGCTATCAAAAGAGCCCAATCGATGCAGAAGGAGGGGCTTAGTAATAATTATTATAGTGTAAAAAAAAACATTATCAATGGGACCTGCTGAATTAAAAAATAAGTTGTACATTTTCTGAAAAAAAGCATGCCACAGACTTTTAAAATCTGATAAATTATTATTTGAAATGTCATAGTCTTCTGCTTTTGTGCTATCTAGAATCCAGTTGCGTTATGTATCTACCTCACTATGTAACATGGAATCAGACTGTAACGAGCAGTTTCAGGATCTTAATGAGGTAAGTGCTCCATCTGACAGTGACTTTTTATGAACAACAAGCCTCTCACTAAAGCAGAATGAAAATCATTTAATCTCTCACCAATAAAGGATACATGGCAGTATATACTGTTTCTTGCTTATGTGTACAGTACAATACAATATGCACCTTACCTTTATTTGACATTATGTCACCATAGCACAAGTATCTATTGTAACGCCTTACATTTAGGATGAACTACAAAATCTAATCTGATGAATCATTGTATAAACCACAGGCTTGTGGTTTTTTCATTGTCCTTTCTCCAATTGTTTTTGTATTGAGGTTATTATTAGAGCTCATTGTGATTGCCTTTTAAGTGCAGTTAGCTTTGTGTGTTTGGATACAGCGTTATGGAGCGGCTCTCTTCGGGATAAAGTCACATTGTGCAGGGGCTCTCTGCTGAGATAACACGCCCCACCACACACCTGGTATCTCATGCCAGGCCGAGCAGCTGCCTTGTTTCCACACCCCGTTGCCATGGACGCAGCTTGCAAACAGTAACGTCTGTGGGGAACACAATGTCTCCCACACTTACATGCACAGCATCACGCATCAGTGAATGGGTGGCAGAGTCAATAAAGTCGTGAGGGATCACTGATTGAAGAGAAAGTAGTGTTAAAAGAGCATTGGTCCTAGTCAGTCTATCAGGACTGCTTTGCTTCAAATCTGGCATCTGTTTTTCTAATGCTCTTTTTCCCTTCTCATAATGTGGGTCTGTGAAAAGTTAGTTAGTTTAGTTTATTTATTTCAGTTAACACAAAAAAGAAGAAGAAACAAGAATACAATATTTTCATTTAAACATATACTTATATTGACCAAAGGGTGTGGGCTGAAGTCGAGACTTATTTTTGCCTACCACTTTTAACATAAAACAGTACTATATGATACAACTAATCAAAACAGAGAAACAAGGAAAACAGCACAAGGATGTTCAGGTTTTCTCCAAATGTGTTTATAGTTTTAATTGAGTGGCATCTTTCTGTAACCAGATTTTGATTATTAATCATGCATTTTAATTCAAAACACAAAAGCATTTAATGGCTGAAAGGGTATTGAATGTGGCAGATGAGTAAATCTTGGTGAAGCACTTTTCAATTAACTTTTATGGGAATTTGTCATCATTTGTCAAAACCTCAATGGGGTGTAACTTTTTGTTATTTAGAAATAAATCCATAAAACCACCCACCTCTTGTCTTATTAAAATCCCGACCTTTGAGTTGCAGTCTGAAATAATGTAAATGGTAGTGGGTTTTATTTTTTTATTTTTTCCAGTCTGTTTTGATGCTGCCCCCTTGTGGACACATCTTTGAAACGCACATATTATTTGTCCCGCCCCTTAAATCCCCTCACGCGTTTAATTGGTTTATAATTTCCAAGGTTTTTCTATTATTGGTCAGATTAATCCTATTGACCAATCAGCGTCTTTGTTTATAACCAACGCACACGGAGATTACGTCAGAACGTAACTAGCTTTAGCAGCAATTTTAGGATGATATTTCTTGAGTTCTAAGTCTGTACAATTTATAAGGAGTGCTTATGTCGTGGACAAAAGCGCAATTTTCCCGTGTTCCCTGACGATGATGTGTCTCAACGGGAATATGTTGAGACCTTCGGGATGTTTACAAAAGGTTAGTGGCAAGCTACAGTTAGCTCACAGCTAATTTAGCAGCTTTATGAATCTTCCCTAAACTCACCTCTGCTAAATCGACAGAAAGATTACTACCTTTATTTAAAAGATATAAAAGTCCACCGAAGTTATTGTAAAATCTCGATATAACGCTGTCTCTGTGCGTATATGTTAATAGTATAGGAGTGCCAATTCAACAAAGATATCTGCTTTGATTTTTGAATGTTTTTACACAGGCTTTAAGTATTTCATGTAAAACATGCCACCGATTAAATGAATTTAGGAAGCTGACTGAGAGCCTGTATGAGATGTAAGTTGTATACTTATTGAAATCGGACAAAGGTCATGCTGCTGTCAACTCTATCAATGACCTCTATTCTGTCCTTTTGTCATATGTTTAAATACCATGCAGGTGTTTTTTATACTCCAAGTTTTTGTTTTTTCCCATGTTTGTTTTAAAGTAGCTGATTTCAACAGCTTTTTTTCGCTTAATCCAAACTACACTGTAATTAATATATCCAGAAACTTGCATTGATATGAAGGGAAAATAACTCCTAAATATCCTGTGTTTTAATGTTTTGTTTCCCAGCTGTGCAGCCTTTCTTTTCTGCAGAGATCTCCAAGAGGTTCACCTCTCAATGAATTCACTCGCTGTTTATCCATGCGTCCAGATTCACCCGCTCCTTTGTCCCTCACACCTGACTCTAATGAAACCAAAGACCGAGAGAGAATCTCGTCCTGGACGCCAGACCAGGGCCCCCCTCCCGCTCCCACTCACTGCTGTATGAGCGGCTGTCACAACTGTGTGTGGATCGAACACGCTGAACAGCTGCTCCAGTACTACCACGACGGAGGAGACCGAGCGCTGGCTGCCATTGAGGAAAATGTTCTTGACGAAAACCTAAAAACATATTTGAAGTTGGAGATCAGACTGTTGAAAAAGATGTGACAAAGGACCACTGCCAGTTCATTCGTACACTGAGGAGGGCCCTGTTTAGCAAATTTCCTAGGGCCTAACTTTATCAACTGCCTTTGTACAGGTCTTATCTAAACTTTCTTTGTAACAGAGAAAATGGTTGTAGTATCATAAATGATTTGAATAAACTTGAAACTTTTGCAAAATGTGAGAAATGTAACAAAAACTACATAACACTGAAGTTAAACATACTTAAATACAGCTTGATTTAGTGTTTAATCTGTATTTTGTATTGTTTTGTTGTATAACCTTTTGTTCAGTGCTTCACAAACTTCTCAGTCATTTGCACATTTAAGGGTTTTTTTGTTTTAACAATATTTATTGAAGCTTGTATTTAACTAAAACATCATTAATATAATGGTTTGCCAAAATAAATGATGTATTCTGCATTTAATTTAATTTTGCAATAGAGGGCACCAGAAACAAACACAAGGCTGAAGTGCCTTGGTATGTTGTTTAACCTAAATCACATTTTATTCAAAGCAGCCCTGTGATTACGCAGATTATAAAATATTTCAGACTGACAAACATTAACACAATTAAACACTATGTGAATTTGACAGTATTACACTGTAAAGTCTCACTTGGCAAATTCAATGTTTTTTTCAAGTTCGCGGTGACTGAAATTAGCTGTGGTTTTTACTTAATGCTCAGTTTATGTTTGGTTTTGAAATTTTCACAGCATGAATTCCCAATAAAATTGTGACTGAATAATATTATTTGCAAGCTCTCATTTCCAGCGCCACTGACTTAAGCTCTTAGTGTCTTGACAATATAAGTATTAATCACTTGACTTCATTAAGTTTCCCTGTTGTTCCTTTGCAGCTGTAACTCGGCCCATTCCCTCTCTGTTGGTCTCATAGCGATGGTTTCCAAGGCGCAGTGACCCTGACTTCTCTGTTACAGTGAACACATTAAGTCTTGATTACCCACAGACACACCCCCTGGTCTGCACTGAGCTCACTTATTTCTTTTATCTGGGTTAGACACAAAATTATAATTACTCTGGACCATGACTCTGACGCGATGGAAAACACAGATTAGAGCCATGTCATCAATAGAGCAGCCTCAATACAAACCATACCAGGTTCATGTGACAAATTTACAGCTCTCATGAATCTAGTCCATGTGCTGCAGGGTCCACTTTCAAGCCTACAACAGAATATAGTTTGTATCAGACAGGACCTGGCCCATGGTGAGGCCTAATTATCTGTAAGGTAAAGGTTATGGTAAAATGATGGAAAATAGTGTTGTCTAACCAGAAAGTTGTGATTTGCTGATCTCAGTGTGCTCTGAATGCACAGGTTGTTTTGGATTACTGCTCAGTAAAGAGGAGTCCCACTGCTGCTAATTACACTGAATCTGGCATCAGGACGATGTGTGGGACCAGTGGGGATTGAAGGTTTGTTGATGGCAGATGGTGCATGAGTAAGATAGTTACACAACAAAAAGCAGTGGAGATGTTTCCGGGAGCTTCTGACAATCTCTGAGCTCACGGAACAGTAAAGGGCTTCCGATGATTTTGATTGGTCCTCTGATGAGACTAAACTTATATTCAGTAATTTTATTTTCTGAAGTGTGGCCAAACGGCTTAGTCATGCACCATACAAAACAACAAAACAAAGTGATTTGACCAAATTTAGTAGTTGCCCGCGTGTTCCAGCTCATAAACAGTTCTCTAAGTTTCTAGTCTGTTTTTAAGAGAGAAATAAAATCGGGTTTTAGAAAAACATTGTGTTTTTATGAGAAAAAAAATATCTCTGTTTTTATAAGTAATACATTTAACATCTGTTTATTTTTATTTTTTTCAGAATTAACGCAACACTTAAGCCTTAAGAGATCCTAAAACACAACAGATCAGAATGCTTCTCCGCCTGGACAGCTGCAGGGTCCTGAGCTGACAAACTTTTGAGCCAGCTGACTAAATACAAATATATATATATATATATATATATATATATATATATATATATATATATATATATATATATAATAAAAAAAACTCAAGCTCCCAGGCCTCTAGTAGAGGACCCAAGCTCGAAGGATGAGACCACCCGCAAAGGGTGAAGAACAAAGTATTTTTTTTCATATGTCTATTGAACAGCACTTGAAGTTTAAATTGGACCACATTATAACAGCGCCGCTGTGTGATGATAAAAAGAGGGTGGTGTCACAGAGTTTTATGTTGAAGAAGGAGGAGGTGTGTGTGCTGCTAATCTTCTGCCTTGCTCCGCATATAAAAAGGGCCCCTCTGGCCCCCACAGCAAGCCTAGCACAAGTCCACTCATCTGCTAGACCGAGCAGCGCTGCCCTCACGACCATCGTCTGGCTGTGCTTCACCCAAACAGCCGGTGAGTAGCACATACAGATCTCATATATGGGTTCCATTGGTTCCATTAGGATTGGCAGGAATTATGTTTTTTGGTGTCTAAATCAAAAATAGCGCTGCACAATAAAAAAAGATTCTAATTTTCAATATTGCAGTTGCAATTGTTTTCTTTCTGCTTTTTTTCACATCCGTAATGAATAAATATAATCAATACTCATGGTTCTTGTTGGTATTAAGAAATGAGATTATGCACATATATTTTTATTTAACCATTGAAATCACAGGACTGGATTTGGCCTGTGGGCCGAGAAGTTAAACTGTGTGGTCTTTGTTCTGTCTCTCGTGGCATACTCTATTTTTCTCTGACAGTAATTATCTTCAAACAGCAGATTAAACCTTTCTTGAAATGACAGTGTCTTAGTCTTGTTTATGCTTTAGCTCCGGTTATCGAGAGAAAGCTGCATTTCCTTTTTATTACAGAGGGGAAAAAAGTATGTAGCAGACATGTTGAATTTTAAAGAAGACATGAGATTAGGGGCCCTCCCATACATCCTAAAGGAGGCCCTAAGTATGGTTTTAGCCCATCAGCCCCGACCTTACTAGATCCAAGTCTGCAGGACATGTTCAGAAATAACGGCGCATCAGACAGCGCTGCTCAAGAGTCAACACAGCCTCAAGTTAAATTGAGATGCATTCCTCACAACACGTGTCACATGACCAATAATTGTGGCCTCTGCACTTTTAATATTTCGATTTTAATATTGCGATTTAATTGCAAATTAATTGTACAGCCCTAATCAAAAATCACATCATGAAGAAATATAAACTCAACTTTGAGTTATAGCTCTCTTGACACATATCTCTTGTTTTTGATTGTTAGCTGAAATCTGTCACTTTAAATTCTGCAAATACTTTTTGAGACAGTGTAATGTAATGAACAAGTGCAGATTCACAAATCAAATGACTCATTCTAGGTAGACGTTTGTGACACTTAGTAATTGATGTTATAATGCTAATTTTCACCTTTTGACCGTTTTAGAGATGTATTTTTGTGTAGATTTTAGACAACCACTGGCCACTTTTCGTTAAGTCTGCTGGCTGAGGCTTGTTCACTAAGTACCGTAAACAGGCTAATACATGTTTTTTCTCCATCACATGTCTCAGGATTTCCAATCTCTGTTAACCGATGGTTCTTGTTTTAATCTGTGCTTTCTAAATAATTAATGTGATACCATAGGGTGCTCTGTCTCAAGCCTGTTCTTTTGAAGGACATTAGCCGCCATTTTCCTGAGAGACTTAAGACTTGAAACCTCTTCACTCAAGCTTTTCATTAAGTGGGTAGAGTATAAAAAATACACAAATGACTTAAGTATTTAAAGGTATGATTGGCTTGATAATGATGAAAAATCAAAATAATCCATGGACAGTTGTAATACTCTTGTTTGTTAGGGTTACTGCAGATGTTTAGGTACAGTCTAATAAGGGTATAATAGTGCAGTAAAATTGTGCTTTAGCTGTCACTTTGATTAACAGTAACGCCACAGAGTGACATTTAAGACGCTGTGTTTAAAGACGACAATCACTGTCAAAGGGACACAGCGCGCGGATTGATCTGAAATTCTCCCCGTGCTGGCTCAGCTGTTCTCTGAGACGTCCTTCATCTAACAAGATTACCCCAGAGCCCCAAACAGAGAAGTGGAACACTTATTAACTTGAGCCAGGGATTACAGTAAAATTGGGTCATCCTTACAGTCAAATCTGAGACATTTAATTTACTGTAAATCCAAGGATTAAGGCTTGTATAATGTCAAATTGAGGTGAACAGGACAAAAAGATGATATACAGTACATGCTACATGAATTGATGGTAAAGTGTAAAGTGTGTTTTGTATTAGTAATCTGCTTCATTACAGTGGTTTAAGAGTAGATGCACTGTCTATGTGTCTATGCAAACACGCATTACTATGGTGCATTGAGTAAAGATTTGTTGTATACAGCTGAACCAAATGGATCACATAAGTCCAACATATTTATTAATAGTTTCAATAGTGTCAAAAAACTAAAAGTAACACTTATTGTATTTGCATAATTCAAAACATCTGACATTTAGAGCACCACAGAACCAAGAACAGGTTTGATTACTTACTATTTCTGTTTCTGCCAAAAGCGGACAAACCGAGGCCAGAGCAGACAAAGTCAGCTCTGCTGGAGGAGAAGCACTTTCCTGTAATTCCTTCCTTTTTTTTCCTTTTTTTTATTTTTTATTTTTTTTAAACTACACACTGCACCTTTGTGTAACTTGAAGCATTTTTACAAAGTGGAAAAACAATGTAAATGATATGAACAAAGACTATAACATGACTCTTTAAATGCACTGCTGTTCATTTCCCCTAGACTAACATAAAGAGTCTTCTAAGACACTAATCACACAGTATTTCAAACACTTTGTGTTGTTCATCTGATTGTTATTTTTTCTATTCATTGCAGGGTTTATCGCTGCACTTCTATAAACTCTAAACTAAACCTACCCTGCAATCAGTTTTCATAACCACTCAACATGAATCTGGAGCCTCCAAAAGCCGAGATTAAGTCAGCCACTCGTGTGTCCGGGGGTCCAGCCACACCACGCAAAGGACCGCCCAAGTTCAAGCAGAGGCAGACACGTCAGTTCAAGAGCAAGCCTCCCAAGAAAGGAATCCAGGGGTAAGAAACATGTTCACTATGAAATGTGATCCTGGTGAGATGTGTGTTCTTACAAGATTGTTGTAACATTCTTTTTTTTTTTCTTTTTTTTTTTTTGCAAATTTGAATTATTAAATGTCTTCAATCTTTTATGCAGCTTTGGTGATGATATTCCAGGAATGGAGGGCTTAGGAACAGGTGAGCTCTCTGTGGCTTAATACATGTCTGTATTATCATGTTCAGTGTGATCCGATCACTGCTCAAGGACAGCAACAGAACTGCGTCACTTCAGACCAGGCTTTAAACAGAGTCTGTAGAGACCTCCTGGGATAAGAACTTGCAATGACCAAATGTTTTAACATTAGATTTTACACCCAAATGTAAATGTTTGTCTTGATTTCCTTATACACACCATTTTCCAACACTTGAGAAACAATATTTTACATGTTTTCTAATTTCTCGTGTGTATTCTGAATAGCCTAATTTGATTGCTGTCATTACAAGATGTTTTTTTATGATTAATAATATTTATGTTGTGTTTTGCTGTCATCTACTGGTTTGTGAGCTCAGAGGTCTGAACATCTCTCTGTCCCTTTTTCAGACATTACAGTCATTTGCCCATGGGAGGCCTTCAACCACCTGGAGCTGCACGAACTGGCCCAGTACGGTATCATCTGAGCCTCGTCACTGCGCTACAGGCCACATCCATGCACTTGAAACTTTCTGCCTCAGGCTCCTTCTCCTACTTTTACAAGAAACTCATCCAAAACTATAAACTGTAATCAACACAAAAATGGAAAAAGAGAAAAAGGTCTACAAAAAAACTCTGTCTGTCTTTTTACACTGGATTCTTCCTTTTTCTTCTGCTTTATGGTCTGATACATCTACTCTCACTTCTTCACTAGATCTGCTGCACTGTTACTTTAGAACAACATCATTCTTTTCTTTCCACTTCTTCTTCTTCTTCTTCGTCTTCTCACTTTCTCTTTCCTTTCTCACGAACCGAAACTCATGCAAGCAAGGCAGCCTCAAGTTGAGTTTTTTAAGTGACAAACCCGTGCAGTGGGTGGGTTCCCACTTCACGAGCTCCAGCGCCTCTGTAAAACAACTCTGAGGCTTTTCAACATCCACTCATCAAAAAAAAAATTCTGAATTCTGTAGAGACTGGACACCTGCTTGCCATTATTCTTTCTTTCCGATCTTTTTCCCTCTGTTTCTTCCAACAAATCCAATCATAAATCAATATCCATTTGTTTTTATAAAGCATGAGACAGTTTTAACATTTAATAACTTTATTTTTATTAAATAAATTGTAATTGTATTCTTGCTACAAACCACTGTGTGATTTGGCACGTTACATTGTTGGAATGTATTATTTTGCGTTTTATAAAGTTTTCCCACACTGTTAACTGGGAGATGTCTTGTATTGCTCACATTAGATTAAATAATATTTTATTTATATCGATGTTAAATTTATTGTAAATGTAAAAATTCTTGTGTATTTAATCAAAGTTTAATGTATGTCTGATTCTTTTTCAGGTCACTGTTGTGCCCTGTTTATTAGACGTTGCATGTGTTTTGAGCTTATTGCTGAATGTGTTGTTCAATGTTGTCTTGTCCATATGGTTTTTGCTGTCCACTTTTCATCCATCATTCACTTATCCTCATTTGTCAACATCAAACTTTTACTCCATTTATGTGCACACAGTAAAGGTTTGCTGTGCTCTGTCTCATCTCCAGAGATCAATATGTCAGTCTGAAGTTATACCAATGCTATATTGTCTTGTGAGTGATATTTTGTGAGTACAAAATGAGTAATGACGCTGTGTCCTCTCTACAGGAGGAGGTAAAAATAAAGTATAAAAGTGAAAAATAAACACTGTGACTATTTATTTAATAATATATGGCTGCTTTCACTTTAGTTCTCTATGAGTTACTTATGGATAGTTTATTACAGGAGATGGTTGTCAGCCGAAGCAATTAACACATAATGTTACAGTGTGTGACAGCCAACAGGTCTACTAGGTCAACTAATATGTGAGTGTTTGTTGTATTATATAAACTATAAACATAGAAGAGTTTGGATAATGGCTTTGGTTGGCACTTCCAGTTGTACATTACTTTATCCCACAATACATGTTTTTTTTTTTTTACCTAGACAATCTAAATTTAACAGTTAGATTGTCTAATAACTGTTAAATTTTGCAATTTAGAATTTAACATGCCATTAAATGTGACATAAATATGCACTTCATGTCCCACTGCAGTCAGGAATAGGAAAGTAGGTCAAGGGATATATGAGCTTCATTTTTTCCACAAGATAGGTGTTAGGTAACACATTTTTGTTAACCCTATGTGAACGGGAGATTTAGGAGATGATTGTTAAATAATGGACTTTACCTAATAATGTGTCTCTTTAAAAATACGGAACTGCGTTTTCAGCTAAATCTCGAGTTTCACCCGAGCAGTCCTCGCAGTGGGACCGGTGGGACACTAATGTCTGCAACAACCGGTGAATGAGTTGTGGGATGGAGTTTCGTTGACACAGACACTGAAAGACTACTTATATTTTCTCTGTTTGTTGACATAAACAGCAACTTCCATCGGGAGCAGTCAACCGAGAAACATGGCGGATACCATCGTGAGTAGAATACGCTATTAAATGTTAGCTGCCGTTAGCTCGTTCTTTAGCCGAAGTCCAGAGTGATGAGGCAGCAGAATTAGCTCGGTGGCTAATGTTAGCTCACTGAAAGAGTGACTGTGGCCCGTTTAGTTGGCTAACGAACGAGCTAATATAGGTTCTTTAACCATGTAGTGGCTTGAATAAAACTGTACAAGCTTACAGTGATAGAAAACAAAATGAAACAATTCATATGTGAATTGTCAATTAGCTAGTGCGGCTTATTAGCAAAACATTAGCTGCTGAATGAATGTAATGGTAGGCGGGTCAATGGTGGCGATTAAAGTGATATTTCTCTACTGTGATTAAATTTAACCTGGGTGACAGCTTTAGCTTTATTGCCCAATTCTTGTCACTTTTTAAATTATCTTAGGTGAGGAATTTAACCCTCAAAGCTCTTGCTTGAAGAGATTTTTTGCATTGTCATTATTGTGATAACGTCCAGACAGTGACACTACTGCAAAATGATAGCAGGCTAACAAAAGTGAAATGTGAAAGGAAATCCAGTCGAACGCTTTTTTGATTACTTTTTGTTTTAAAGCAAGCTGCTTCTTGTCGCCAAATTCAACAATTAAACCTGTCTTTCGCATTAAGCCTTTATTACAAATGTCAAAATAAGACGGATCAGAGTATAACTTGCAAGGCTTTAAAATGTGTTGTGGCTATGAAAGTATTTGGAAGTGTATTGCATGTAATATTTAAACAATATAATTAAAGAAGCACAATGATTTTATTATAAAATGAACAGTTCAATAAAGTACTTCAATGACCACCTTAAAATGAATATGTACTGTACTACTGGGCTCTCGTTCAGTAACGGTGACAATTAATTTTGAGTTTGACCCGTGTTTGTTGGGTTGCAGATTGTTAGGGTTCAGTCCCCTACTGGGATGAAGAAGATCCCTTCAACAAAGAGAGAGACAGCCGCTGCTTTTCTAAAGAAGGTATGTTAAAATGTTCAAACATTTAACATGTGGCAACGCTTTTAAAACCTTGTCCTACTCTATTAAATGCCTGTACTAAATGCATGAGTACTTCACATAGGTTTAGCATTAGCATTTTTTTATCATGCTATTTATTTAAAGGGTTTGATTGAAACTGGTTTAAACTATTTATTTTTTTTGAACAATGGGCACAACAATGTTATGTGTTATTGAATACTAATTACTTACTCTTTGTTTTGAATAGCACTGAACTGCTCTTGCAGGCTTTTGTTATTTACAGATGCACTGCTTTGCATATTTGTAATATACACCACACCATCACAGCTGTTGTTTCCAGCCACAAACACTGCCCCTTCTTTCTCCATAAATGAACAGAGATATTCAAGGCTGTACAGGCCATATCCGGAGAGTTCCTGGATTAAGGCCTAAAATAGATATGTATTGGAGCCGGATGGTCACAGCAGACCTTTGCAGCATCGACTCGTTAAAAATTCATGTCTCTCTGCTGAGGCAGGAAGGAGATCAATGAGCAAGCAGGTTTTTTCTTCCATGCGATGGGTGGAATCTAAAACCAGTTCTGAGATGAACTTCAGCTCAAACCGTGTGAGCCCTTTAAATCTGCAGCCAACGCAGACTACAAAAGGATCCCGACTTTTACAGCGTGACATTGTTACGTTTCTGCAGAAAATAGTGGGAAAAGGTCAGACTCTGAGGTCTTTTGTGTTGAGCAAGCACAATGGCCGACCTCAGATTTACATCTCATGAACGTGGGGATTTTATTTATTTAGCACATTTCAAGACACTCAAAAGATGCCGTACAAAAGGAAACTCGATCTACAGCCTAGTAATATTAATTCTGGCATTTTGAAATGAGCTGGTGGTTATATGCCATGTTCACGTCGTGCATGTGTGCCCGTCATTTTAGTAAAAGCTTTATTTGTCTGAACCTGTGCAAGTTATTTCTCATGCTCAGCCTCCAGTCCACCTAGTCAGTATTTACTACATTCTTTTATTATTATTATTATTATTATTATTATTATTATGTGTTTGAACAGAGTGGATATATCCCATCTCCTGTTCAAACGTGTTATTTACACACCTCCAGAGCTTAATTTTTGTCTCGACCTCAGATGTCTTGTGTGTCATGCTCAGCCTCCTGTCCTGCCACGATGAGCTCTGTTAATCTGATTTAATGGCCGTGACTGGCATTGTGTGCAGAAGGACATGATTTACGCACACCTATTGAATTGGGTTTAAGTTATGAGTCAGTGTTTGAATTTAATCATAGTACGCTGTGACCAAACCATTTGAATACTAAATAACCTACCTGTATTTAGTTTATTTTACAGTTTTATTGATGCTTTAATATGTAGTCATATCTGTTTAGCTGGTTAGTTGAATATTTTTCCAAATGCTGATCTTTCAGGATTTATATAAACATCCTTGTCTTCCAGGTGGCCAAAGAGTTTGGGTTCAATTCCAACGGCTTCTCAGTTTATCAAAACCGGAACAAAACTGGGGAAATCATTTCACAGAACAAGACCCTCAGCCTCCTCAAGATCAAGTAAGTGAACGCAGCAACAAACTTTCAAACATTCTGAATGTAGTTTGTCATTTGCTGACAGATTTTATTTTATTTAGAAAAACCGACAATGGCACTGAAGTTATTCTGCTGCTGAACATCTAACAGTCCATATAGAGTTTAGTATAGTAGAGTTAGTCACATTTCATTCCAACACATCATCTGATAGTCTTTTCTAGTCAGTGTTTACATCACAGAAACAATTGCTCTATAAAAGAAGATGCCTTTTATTGTATTTTAGAGAAACTTAAAAGAGTGCTCTCACAGTAATAATAATAATATTAATTATTATTATATCTTTATTTATTATTAAATAATTAAATATTATTATTATTTATACAAAGTGTTGAACAACAGCATGGAAATGAGATGTTGAATTAAATAACACAGAACATCACAAATGCACAGAGCAACACATGCAGAAAGGCAACAAAAGAAAATACATTTATTAAATTAGTAGGCAGTCCGAGTGCCTAATAAGGTTCACTCCCTGATCTTGGAGCCATTTGTAGAGTTTAATCATTTCCTTTTCTCGTTTTCGTGTTTAGACATGGAGACATGTTGTTCCTGTTCCCATCGGGAGCAAGCACTTCTAATTCAGAGGTCATGGACACAACAATGCCGCACTCCTCTTCGTCTCTATCATCAATCTCCTATTCCTCCTCGTCCACCACCTCCACATCATCATCCTCTTCCTCCGTAATCCCTCGCTCCTTCTCGACGCCTCAAGTCCAGGAAGACGAGATTGATCAGTTTCTGGCCAAACAAGACGGAAAGATCTACAGGAACAAAGACCCACAGCTGTAACAAACAACAAACACGATACATAGAAAATAAAGACAAGAAAATAATCACAATTGTGTAATAATTATGATGCTTAATGTTTCTTCTTTTGCAGTTGTCACCATAGCGCTCTTGGGAAATGTGTGCACTGTGTACCATTAGAGGTAATCAACCGTATATGCGCAGTCATTTTTTCAATTTAAATGGTTCAGAGTGCAATGGAAGAGCCTTGTTTAAAAGACTAACTAGTGTTTGCAGTGAATCATGAGCATCCAACACTGAAACACAGTTGCTTTTGAAATTGGCCCAGTTTTTACTCATTATTCTCTGATGTTTATCTGCACTTGCAGCCTTTCGATGAGGACTACCTGAACCACCTGGACCCCCCTGTGAAGCACATGTCGTTCCACGCATATCTCCGTAAACTGACCGGAGGAGCCGACAAGTGAGAAGCCCATCCACAATCCACTGCTTTTGATGTGCCGCAGTCAAAATGTGTGATTGATGTGTTTGTTAAAAACTGTCTGTGTGCAGAGGGAAGTTTGCGGCTCTGGAGAATATCAGTTGTAAAATCAAATCTGGCTGCGAGGGACATCCTCCATGGCCCGAAGGAATCTGCACAAAGTGTCAGCCCAGCGCCATCACACTCAACAGACAGGTACTACATCATAACATCTACCCCCAGGTTACAATAGAGATGTTACTATTGGCCTAACAGCTTTTTGTTCTGTTCCTTACAGAAATACAGACATGTAGACAACATTATGTTTGAAAATCACACCATCGCCGACCGTTTCCTGGATTTCTGGAGGAAGACGGGAAGTCAGAGGATGGGCTACTTGTACGGACGCTACACCGAGCACACAGACATCCCTCTGGGCATCAGAGCAGAGGTGGCAGCCATCTACGAGCCACCGCAGGTTTGTGTCAACATTAAACATTTCTAAGTCTATAAATTGTTTTAAAGCATTACATTCATTTTATAATATAATATTCATACAAAAGGACAGTATTTGCATTGTATAAAATATCCTGCCACTTGTGTAGACTATTTCTTAATGTCATTGATGCATCTTTTTCATCACTAACTATGTCCAATATTCTTTTTAAAGTCCGCCTCTCAGAACAGCCTGGAAATGTTGGAGGATCCCAAAGCTGCAGCTGTGGACGAAATCGCAGCCAAACTGGGACTGTGCAAGGTGCGTGTTTGTTGTCTAGGAATATTCACGGTTATAGGACATTGACTCAAAGTCTCCCGTTTGGTGTCGTGTGTGTCTTTTTCTTGTGGCTCATTTAATAAACATTTTTAGATTTTAAAAGATTTTTATTCATCTATAAATCTTACCGTATAATTACAGGGAGCGTGCAAATCAATCAAGACTCATAAACCCATCGACCTTTAGCCTCACATTTCTGTTACTTGATAAGTTGCTTTCCAAACTGAAAGACAAACTGTGACCTTTGACCCTCTCACTTGACTTTGGTTATATTTATGTTTCTTTGTCCTGACACTGAACTAGTAATGATTTTATATGATATACACAATTGGACAGTAAGCATGAACCTTTTGAGAAATGCCATGATAAACTGTAAACCAAACTCTGGCAGCATTTTTCTTCTTCTTTTCGTTGAAGGTTTAATGATTTGCATGATTGGTTCAGTAGTTTGTAATGTAAATAAAATGTTTGTGCATTTGTTAAGTCTGAAAAAGTAAGCGTCTGGATTGATTAAATTTATTAGGTTTTCATCATTTCATAGTGGCATTTGTTGAATTCCTGATGCTTCACGGAGCCATGGGGGTAAACCTTTCCATATGTCCAACAGACTGAGCCAAACCAAGAAGGGGAAGCTCAGACATGTGCTGTCCATGAGTTTAAGTGTTTTTGTTTAAAAGTACTTTGACATTATCCGTGTGCTTTTGTGTTGTGAAGGTGGGCTGGATCTTCACTGACCTGGTCTCTGAGGACACAAGAATAGGCACAGTGCGCTACACAAGGAACACAGTGAGGATTTAACCTTTTCAAAGACAAAATATTACATTAAAATGCTGTTGTTTCCTCCTACAAAACTAAAACAATGGCTAAAACGGCTTTTCTTCCGTCAGGACTCGTACTATTTGAGCGCAGAGGAGTGCATCACAGCAGGATACTTCCAAAACCAACAACCAAACCCCTGCAGACTCTCCAGAGATGGGCATTTTGGATCAAAGTTTGTCACAGTTGTTGCGACAGGTACAGCCCTTAATGGAGCACATAAACGCATCCCTACATTTACAGTGCTGTAAGGGAGACAAGAAAACATAATGGTAACTTGAACAAACTTGTGAAAGAAGAAGCCAATCTCTGTGGATCCTGCCAACATCTGTGTGTAATGTGAACAAAGTGTGCAGTAAAATATAGTTCTGTCATTAAATTGGTCTCTGTGATGGCCAAAAACCTAGAAAAGGGTTTTGACAAATGACAAATGTTACAAGTGTACTTTTGTAGCTGTAAACACAACACTGAATCAAAGTTTATGTGTGTACATTTTTAAAGCCACCCAACTTTTAGCCCAAAAATATATATTCTCAAAATCATTTTGATGGTTCATAGTCATTAGATCAGTAAAATCATGTCTCTCACAGACACAGTACCCTCAGCTCAACAGAAACCTCAAATATAACTTTCCTGCCGCCGGGACGAGAGATTATTGAGTGAGGCTCTCTGCCACATGATGCATATAATGGATAAAACAGGCCAATACACTGAACCATAGCAGAGTTTTATTTGTACAAAATACACCAAAATGACCCTACCATTGCAGAAGACATGTTCTTTCTTCCAGAAAAAAAACTTGCTTGTAAATAAAGATGATGGGATCTGCTCCCTCTGCTGCCTAAAGGTTACTCAGGGTGGCTTTAAACTGAAGTCTTTCCAGATACTAATACACAACAAAGTGTTTTGGAGCCTAAATGTATAAACGTATATTTTGTCTTAACTGCGGTGGTTATAATTGAAATATGTTGACATTTTCAGGTGGTCCAGATAACCAGGTGCACTTTGAGGGCTACCAGGTCTCCAACCAGTGCATGGCTCTAGTGAGAGATGAGTGTCTGCTGCCATGTAAAGACGCCCCAGAGCTGGGATACGCCAAAGAGTCCAGCCCCGAGCAGTACGTGCCCGACGTCTTCTTCAAGGTCAGACATACAAGATAATAATGAGTATGAGGTCTTAGGACAGTCCTTCCAGATGCAAGGATTTAAATATTTCTCTCTCTCTTGAGTAGGACACAGATAAATTTGGAAATGACATCACATTTTTAGCTCGGCCACTTCCCGTGGAGTATCTGATCATAGACGTGAGTTAAATGTCTTTCGTTATTGTCAACTTTAAATAAAGAGTGAGCAGTACTTCTCTGTATAAAATAATGACTTTGTTGAAACGCAGATAACAACCACGTTTCCAAAAGACCCTCAATACACGTTCTCCTCGTCACAACGTTTCCCCATTGAGAACCGGGACATCCTCGGGGAGACACAAGTAAGTCCTTACATTGAGTTTATTAGCATTAATAAAAGGTTTAAGTTTACCTTCACTTTTCATAAATTTAATTTTTTCTTTGTTTGTGGCAGGATTTCCACAGTTTAGCTACGTACTTGTCCCAGTGCACCTCCACCGTTTTCCTGGACATAGTGTCGGACTTCCACCTGCATGCCTTTAAGCGTGAGCCCTGAACACACCACACATTACCTCACTGATAAATACTCCAACATGTCTCTGCTTCCCGTTTTCTACATCCACATTAACGGCTTCATGTGGAAGTCGTTACAAAGAGCAGTGTTTTCACTCAGTCTTTGTTCAGGATTTAGCCCAAAAATGACATTTTGGTTTGATTTGAAGACATTTTCTAAGATTGAGATAATGCTTCAGAGACCAATCAGTTTCACATGTCGCTTTGATTAAATTATTTTTTTTCTGTTTAAGGCAGTTCATAAGCCTTTTCATTTGACTGCCTTTTGAGTTGAAAAACAGTGAATAAATCAGCTTCTCTTTGTGTTTCATTACAGGACAGTATTGATCTGCTTCTTGACGCTGTGAAGACATCCAATGAGGATCTGGCTCAGACCTGGAAGAAGTCAGAGCAGTGGGCCACAATCGAGCAACTCTGCAGTGAGTCACAGAACCTGTTAAATATTCACCCAGTAACTATAAGAGACATGCGTAATTCATAAATTATTCATTTCCCATTATTTCTTTTCAGTGACCAATGCAAGCTCTTAATTGTTATCGCTTCTCTCTCGCAGGTACAGTGGGAGGTCAGCCATCGAGTTCCCACGGTTACGGTGCTATGGGCGGCCCCTCGGCGCCCGTCTCGTCCTCAGCGATGTGGTCCTGTCTGCACTGCACCTTCATGAACCAGCCCGGCACCGAGCACTGCGAGATGTGCAGCCTGCCGCGTAGTTAGGCCCACGATGACCAGCTCCTTTCCCCTCCACTTCCTGTAAAAGCTTGATGACATCACGCACCAGGACTAGCTGTTTGTTTACCCTCCCCATTTCTTTTCACTTTGAGCCCTTCGTTCTTCCATCTCCAAGACGCTGTGAGGCACAAGACCCACAAGTAAAAAGTTAACGATTAATAAATAAGACCCTTATGTATTTAACTTCTCACAGCTGTTATTCCTTCTCAAAATCAGCGTTGAGTGCATTAAGGTAAAAGCACTTTTTGGCTGAAAGCCCCTTTCCCCTTTTCTAAAAAAGTGGCTCCTTCATGGCCTTGAGACGTGGATCTTTCTTCACATCCTAGCATCTTAAAACATGATACACCTGAGGAACTGTGTTTAATTCAGCGTCTTTTGTAGCTTTTGGATCTTCAGCGTTGACTTTGCTCAGTCAGGAGTTTATTGCCCCTTCAAATACAATCACTGTTCTCATGGCAGATACAGAAAAGGAAAAGGAGTCAGTGCTTTTTTTTCAGTATTAATTTACTTTGAGTGGATTTGTAACATGTCATTGCTGTCTATCTTTAGTACATTATAGTTTAGAGAAGCAGACAGGAGACATTAGAATGTGTAAGAGGGCAGCAAATACAGCAATTTTAGACATTAAAGCAACAATTTCAGGTGGATTTTTGTCATTTCAGAGTGTATTTATTGATTTATCCAACAGCCACCAGACTCTTCAGTAACCTTTTCTTGGTTGGTTCATATGACTTTGGCTTCTGCTGTTTTATTTTCTTGGATGCACATAGAACAACAAAAAATAATAATACTGTTATGATTTATTGAGCACTAATCGTCTTTAAATTAGATAAATATTAATGAGCAATACAAGCACTCTTGTACAAAAGAAACAACAATTTTTTTTACTTGTAGAATAAAATTTGAGAAATAATTTTAATGAAAATTGAGGCGGATGGACTAAACAAGACAAGAAATGGCTTAATATTTGTGATCAACAAAGTCTAGCCCATTGTCTTTTGTCTTCTGTCTGCTTCTCTTTCAAACCCAGTGGAAGTTGCAGAGGATAGTGTGGTCCTTTCAGACTTTAGAAGCTTTTATTGCATTGTAGCTTTGACAGTGATTATTTGAACATAATTTAAATGTAGCCTCTTTTTATGTTTTGGTCAAAACTTTTGACCAAGACCTTATCCTTGAGGTGCTTCTAGAAACAACTGGTGCTCTTTACCTTCTTTTAGCTGTGATTTCTTGCTTTGTTTCCAAAGGTTTTTTTTTTCCTCCATCCATTCATCTTCAAAAGCTTGAGGTCGAAGGTCACTGCAGCGGTTTGTTTCAATGCCTCAAGTCTGCTGGCACATCTGGATGCAGTATGACCACATTCTGAGGGTAAAATCCCTCTGAAGTGAGACGCATCAATAATGTTGAGGGTTTTGTTCAGCTGTAGTTCAAATATCTTATTGGCAAAATACGGAAAGGTTTAAAAATATTAATTATTCCAAATTTGGAAACAGACTCGCAGAATTCAAGATTATTTATCTAGCTCACAAAGCAGTCTATTATGAAGCCCACAAGTCCTTGCAACTGCCCAACAATGTATTTAATGCCTTCTTAAAGTCCACAACATTTTCAAGCATCTTTTTAAAGTAATGTAATGATTACCTGCATTTAATTAACTAGATTTTCGACGGCAGTTTGACAGTTTAAAGACTAACTGGGGCTGTCACTTCACGGTTTACAATAAAAGACTTGGTCCAAAAGTCAAAAGCACTTACCTGTCCTTTACAGCACTTGCAGACTCCACAAGTGAGGGCAGTGGGGCCATTCACAGAGCGACCAAAATATGATTAAAGATGTCTAGATGCATGACTATCAAAAAGTCCTAGTGTTAAGCCTTAACAAAATCTCAAAGAAATCACAGAGAAGCCAAAGCACTCAAAAGCCTCATGAGCTTTAGGAGTGTGACGCACTATGATGTACAGAAATGCACCACTCGCCACTTTTTTTTACTTTTTACTTCACTTTCAACCATAGTTCTGAAATTTCTTCTTTAAATACTTATCTTTCACTTTTTTCCATTTTATTTTTATCTGAACCATCCCAGTCTAAATCACATGAATCTATTTGACATCCCTTTAAACGACAGTGAATGAAACATTTCAGATTAGTCGGAGGTTATTTTAATAGACTTGTACCATGGTTATAGTTAAAGACCAGGGCTTCATGCAATAAGATGAAGAAACACAAATTTGCAAAACACACTTGATGGCAACTATTTTAAATTCATTGCAGTTTTTCTGTAAATTTAGCCAAACCATTTGTAACCACAGCTTGATCTTTAGCTTTGTTCCCTAATGCTTTTGCCTCAGATTACAAATGTGTGAACCGGCAGGGTCCTGTAGGGGCTTCATGGTGTATTTGGGGGAAAGGGGCGTCTTCAGCTGGGACAGGAGCATTGACCGGCGGCAGATTGATATTTATGAGATGTGTGATTCTTTCTGAATTCGTTATTCCATTGAAGAAGTGAGAATATATTTTAGTTGTAGCTGAAATTGGATGTTTTTTTTTTCCCTTTAATTTCTTGAGTGAACTGTGAGCGTTTCTCTGATGTCGTGGACAGCTTTTTCCTTTTGTATTGATCTGGACGTTTGCTGAGCAAACACTGCTCCTCCTCTTCAGCCACTGGAGCTCAAGGACGGATGCTGTTCACCTGGATTTAAACAAAATGAAATAATAAAACTATTCCTACAACAAAGGGCCATGCCTCTTATTCACAATATCATTAGCCCAGTTTCAAGGCAGATGTGTTTTCAATAAGATTTGTGTGGATGTGTTTAACATTAAACCTCTTTTTAAATGGCAAAAACCTTATTTTGGTGCTAGTTTAATTTAACACATTGTTTGAATGAAGAAAATGTTAATTAAATCTGATGGGTTTTTTTTTCTCATGTAGATGTAGTGAAAGCTTTTGAAAAATAAATAAAAATGAGAAATGCACACATGAACCCTGCATCTAACAAGCACAATACATAATTATTTACTTTTGTTGAGTTTCTGAGACACAACAATGCTACAGAAATATCCAAACCTGCCAACATCAGGTATTTTAGTTTTAATGCAGGAACTAAAGAAGTTTACGTTAAATGTTTTCTTCAAAAAAAAGAGCAGCTTTAAATCCAGACGTCATATAAATCACTTGAACCTGAGCCCACTTCAAGATAAAAACCAGCCCCAACTCTAAAGACCGACCTTATTCCTGTCAAACTGAATCCTGATGAATGAAGTGTCTAGGTTTCTGTTAGACCAAGACAAAATACACAATCAAGAGCCATTATTAATGTACATTATTGTTGAAAAGGGCTGACTTACAAAGTGTTAACAGCAGGATCAGGCTATAGACTACTCTGCAGCATAAAATCTGTGTAGGTAGGTTGTCAGGATCTGAACGGCAAACGACGGCTGAAGCACAGGCTTGTAACTGATTCCTCAAACAGCAGAAAATAGTGAGAATGCAGCTGCTTCTTATTACTTTGTTCTTCATTAAACTTTATCTGTTGTGAAGGAAGTTTTGTTTTGTCTCTTCTTTTGTGGGAGGGCAAACTAAAGACCCACCTTTTTCCCAAATCATCTGCTCACCGTCCATCTGAGTCCAGTCTGGAGCTGCTTCTTCACTCATCAGTTCGGCTTGTGAACATCACTGAGCTGGTCTAAAGATGAAGACAGTAGGAGTTTTATTCCTCTTTTTATTTTTCACTTCAGCCCAGAGAGACAAGACTTCCTTCAAATCAGAGCTGGACCACCGCACCGAAGGTTTGTTAAAATCATATTATTCTACTTTGGGTTTGTCTTTAAACACAACAGTGGACTTCCATAGCTTCCTTTTCAATCAATGTTTTTCTCCTCTTTTTGACTAATTTCTTCCATTCCTCCTTTGTGTTTTTGCTTCTTTAAATATTGTTAGACTAAAATCCAGAGGAGGGTAGACATGCATTAATTTGGTTAGAGAAAAGTAGCCTACCTGATGGCCCTGTTGCATGAACAAGGTTTACATTTAAACCCCTTTAAATGATTGTTGAACTTAAATTCCCATTACACCAGGATTCTCAAGTTATAGTTGTTGACTGCTTTTACTTTAACTTGAGTAAAAAAAATAAAGTAACTGTACTTCTAAGATAATATAGGATGGACAAATGCACTAATCCTTTATCTTAGGCAAGTGTTAAATAATTATCCTGGGCTACAATATAGTGGTCACAATAACAAGATTATCCATATTCAAATTATACTTCTATTTGAGAGTTGCTGGAAATGAAAAGACATGATAAACCTTTGCGTTTTTATTCATGTGAGCAGCGGACCGAGTGGGCAGTCGAGCCTGTGCCAACCTGACTCTGGTGCTGGATAACTGGAAATATGCCATTGTGACACAGGTCAAAGATCTGCTGCTGAACGACCACAGGACAGTGCTGCCGGACTACGGACGGTAAACATTTAAATAAAATCTGCTTTAGCTTAAAAATGAAATATATTTAGAATTTTAGAATAACTACATCAAATTATCTGTTCACTAAGACTGAAAGCTGTACATTTACATTTACATTTAGTCATTTAGCAGACACTTTTATCCAAAGCAACTTACATTCACCAGTGTTACCTCAACTATTGCAGTACCTTTTTAAATTTTGTCTTTAGCTTTTAACTTTCCCACAATTAAATTACTATAAGCACACTTTTAAAATACATAATTCTTTTTTTCTTATCAAATATATTGATAGTGTTTTTGTTTTTTTCAGTTAGGCTATAGCTGTATGTGTGACTGCGTAGTCGGACTGGAGCTGGACAAAGCACTGTGTTCTTGCTTGTTCACTCTTGCATGGTCTTCCACATAGACACATAAGGAATTAAGTCTCATATACTCTAGACTTTTCCTGTAAAGTTTGATAATTTCTTTTGTCTGTCCCTGTTGGTCAGTATCCAGCCGCTGTCCGACGCTTTAGGAGACCTCTATAAGGAGTTCAACTCACTGAAGGAGCGTCTAGTGGAGCTCACATCAAAATTTGACACTGTGGGTGGTTTTGTGGACGATGTTCGTGCAGGACGTAAGGCTTCACCGCTTAGAGGACAGCCACGCCCCCCAGGACTGCTCTCAGGAGGAGAGGCTCAGCCGTCAGTGACAGGCACAGGCTTTAGGCGAGGCCTGAGGACCAGGGTCGTAGTGCGAAGGGTCCAGAGACCAGCAGACCAGCAAGCGAATTGGGCAGGGTTTAGAAGAGTAAAATCAAGCCACTATCACCAATAAAACTATGTGTCCTTTCTCTCGGCTTTGGTTAAATGATTATATTGTCTTCGAAGCCCAAAGCTGGTGGAGCATTTTTACTTTAAATATGAAATTTTTCTGCTTTAAACATCTCACCGGAGCTGCACGTTTTTTTTAAGGCAATCACCTTAATGATATAAGTTCAAACACACTACCATTGACTGAGCATAATAGGCTTTTACAAAATGTATTGATTTTGAAATCTACTTTTTGCAATATAAACCCTCAGTATTAAGTACTCATTCAATAGGTGTTCAGAACTGTCTGTACTTCTGAACACCTAATGTGTAATGAACTGTCTATGTAACAAATCCCTATTGGGTTGTTGAAAAAATAAAAGCTTGTGTATTTTTTTAAGTTTAATGAGTAGTTAATTATAACCATTTTAGGCGAAAGTGGTTGTACTTGTACCGTGTTTATTCACCACTAGAGGGGCATAACACACAGACTGTTGACATTTTATTGATAATAATAAGACATAAGAACAGGCCTGATAATATTTACAGTAATACATCCAACAATATATAAAAAATGAACACAAATAAAGGCAACAAAGATTTAGTGTAACAGTTATAAAATGAACTTAGTTTTGGTTGTATCATATTTTGAAGTGAAAGAGGATTTTTCTCACACTGTTTTTTAAGCATTTGGTTTAGTTTTGTTGTGCTAAATACTAACTTTTTTTGTCAATTGTTTTCAGTAATTAAAAATAACATGCCCTCAACAGTACGTCCTCAGTTTTTTGGGCTGCATTTTAGTTGGAATACCAAAAAAGGCCACTGGGGTTTGGTTACACTATTAGTGCTCTACAATTGAAGCAAATAAAACAATAAAAAATTGGTGGTTTCAAAAGTACATAACCTTGAACAGTTTGATGCAGCAGATCAAGATGTTTTAATTCAACAGAAAGACTGAAAAGACTTGAAAACAGCCGCAAAAAAAAGGCCCAGATTTAGGTCATAATCATTTCTGGGGAAACATGGATCCAGCCGTGACAGACGTGAGTCCGGTTTTCTCTTCTATCCACTGGTTGTAGTTGGTCACTTTGGTGTAAACCCCAGGATGGTTCTCCTGAGCACAGCCGTCGCCCCAACTGATGATCCCGAACAGGAAGAGCCTCCCGCCGATGTCACACACCAGAGGTCCCCCAGAGTCGCCCTGAGGGAGACAAAAACGGTGTCAAATACATCAAGAGTAAAACACCCAGTCAAAGACAGGTGCAACAATAAAGTGTATACAGTATTACTGTTTTTATCATATAAGAAACTGTCTGAACTGTCTGTCCGCTTGTGTAGTGTATTAACTTACAATAACAGGGTTCAACTTCTCACACATCTTGGAGAACCTTGAAATTGACTTTATTATATGATATTTATTAAAATGTTCAAATGTTGTCAGAGAAATTACATGACTGTTGTAGTTTTGATCCCCTAAGGCAGCTGTAGTTTGAGTTTTGACCCTCTAAAGCTGCTGTAGTTTGGGTTTTGACCCTCTAAGGCTCTTGTAGTTTGAGTTTTGACCCTAGAAGATTCTTGTAGTTTGGGTTTTGACCAAGCCTCTCCCATGGAACCTCTAAAATGGTCCTCGTATAAGGGCGCCGCCATACGGTGATTTTACAGCGAAATACAGCAATATATCTCCGTCCACCAGAGGGCAGGCTCCAAAAGCGGAAATATAAGGAGAAACCCAATGGTAACATGAGTAAAACTCATGTTTACAGCCTGGTACAAAAGATGGCTTTGGTCTCTAGAGCTAAGTTTTTACTACATGACAACTATGTTTGTTTATGCTATCTAAAAACTATTTTTTTACTATGGAAAAAGCCCGGATGTAACGGCCATTTTATTGCCCATTCGTAATGACAATATTGGTGAATAGGGGACCAATGGGCGGATATCATCCATATTTATACTATCTATGGTTTTGACCCTCTAAGGCTCTTGTAGTTAGAGTTTTGACCCTCTAAGGCTCTTGTAGTTTGAGTTAAGACCCTCGAAGATTCTTGTAGTTTGAGTTTTGACCCTCTAAGGCTCTTGTAGTTTGAGTTATGACCCTCTAAGGCTCTTATAGTTAGAGTTTTGAACCTCTAAGGCTCTTGTAGTTTGAGTTTTGACCCTCGAAGCTTCTTGTAGTTTGAGTTTTGACCCTCTAAGGCTCTTGTAGTTTGAGTTTTGACCCTCGAAGATTCTTGTAGTTTGAGTTTTGACCCTCGAAGGCTCTTGTAGTTTGAGTTTTGACCCTCTAAGTCTCTTCTAGTTTGAGTTTTGACCCTCTAAGGCTCTTGTAGTTTGAGTTTTGACCCTCTAAGGCTCTTGTAGTTTGAGTTTTGACCCTCGAAGATTCTTGTAGCTGAGTTTTGACCCTCTAAGGCTCTTGTAGTTTGAGTTTTGACCCTCGAAGATTCTTGTAGTTTGAGTTTTGACCCTCTAAGGCTCTTGTAGTTTGAGTTTTGACCCTCTAAGGCTGCTGTAGTTTTTGAGGTTTGACTCACTAAGAATGCTCTAGTTTGACAAGTTTAACTATTAGGATTGATGGAAAGCAACAGATGTGCCCTTCCTCAACTAAATTCCTGCTCCATCCAGCTGTATTTCTTTTATCTAAAGTAATTTTCCTTGAGGCCAATCATGACCTGAAAAACTCATCTGTCACCATCAATAAGAAATTATCTACTCAAACAACATCTAAGGCACGTTTGGGCATGTTATATATACCTCACAAGCGTCCTGGCTCCAGTCGGGAAGTCCCGCGCAGATCATGTTCTCAGTGATCATATCTCCATAGTGGTCATCACGGCGACACGTTTCATCGGCCAAAATGTTAACCTTAGCCTCACGCAGGAGCTGGGACCTGTACCACAAACCTGAGAGAAACATGAAGAATGGGGCTTATTATTTTATGACCACAGCACCATTCGTCTTTGTAATAGACAAATGTTGTGACGATAATGTTGTGACTGACAGGTGTGAGACCCGCCCACTTCATTTACTGTTCATTTGGGCTGCATTTATCCAGCCCATGGCTTGAATTTGGGTGAATAGTATAGACAAATACTGTATGCTACTACAGTACATAGGCTTTGAACATTGTAAAAGGTCAATCTAAACTGTGAAAATTTTTCCTAAATAAATCCTTAGTAAGTACCTAAATCCAACAGAAAACTAAAAAGTTGAACTTAAGTTGAGTCACATGGTCTAGACTTGTGCGTGGTTTGTCCTAATCCTCATGACATTAGGCTTTTGTGTCTCTTTATACAATGATTCAACATTATAAGCCCTAAAAACCCTCCTACTGTATCACATAATCACTTAAATCACTTCATTGTATCCACTCAAAGGACAACTTTTGACGACACAAAAACGCAGGTATTAAAAACACGGAGGTTATCTGTACCATGTCTTTCCTTGCCGTATCCGGAGATCTCACAGCTGACTCCAGTTGGCAGACTCTGGTTCATTGGAGGCAGACACACAGGCTTCACTGAGCTGCTCTCTTTAGCACAGCGACCATCTCTGGGCTTTAACTTCACCAGGGCTGGAAAACACCAGTGTTAAGTCCCTGACCACATTCATTCAGCCTCTAAAGACGTGCTTGTACCGATGTCGTTGTTGAAGTTGCCCTTGCTGTTGTCATACGCTTCGTGAATGACGACCTTTTCAACGCTGAAGGTCTGCTCCACGTCCAGTTCGGTTTGGTTCAAGGCGTTCTTCCCTAAAACAACGGAGAAGCGGCGCTCTTTGGTCAGAGAGCTGCAAGACACAGTCACTTTAGAGAAGCCACATAAACCCTCAGTCACAAATATGTACTTTTTATTGTCTAAATCTTTACTTAGTATAAAGATTACTTATAATGCATTTATGTGTGGAAATTAGCTGTTAAGCTATAATCTGGTACAAGCATCTATGCTCCGGCTTAATGTACATTGTACGCTGTCCTAAAGAAATAAACTAAATAGATGGTTCCTTCTAGCCATTCCTTCTAGTTTAGTTTAGTGTTTTTGTCTGTTCAAAAAAGAAGAATGCAAATTCTTTGTTCTCAAGCTCATTAATTAATACTAGAAATAAGTCAAGTTTCTCTTTGATCCTAATAAAGCTAATAAATACTAGTGATATATACACATATAATGGACTTATTATTAGGGGTTAAATACCCCTCTAGTACTCTGTCACTCTATTTGAACAGAGTAATCCAAGTTTGTATTTGAGCAGAGCTTATGGGCTAAATGTGAATAAATGATAATGACTCATTTGTTATTAAGTGGGACAAAGTATATTTTTTTATAGAGACAAGCATTAACCTATGTTTTAAAATTTTTGAGGGATGTATTTGACGGCAGCACCTTCATTGTAGTAAACCTTTCTGATGAGATGCTTATTGTGTTGCTTATATATAGATCTCTACTTAAGACTAAACCATGCTGACCCAGTTAGCCATTTAAGGATCATGGAGTAATCATTAAGTACTTCTGAGTTGTTGTTTCGTACCCTTCTGGGAAGCAGTGGGCAGCAGTGAGCACCCAACAGGACGAGATAAGACTTCCTCCGCAGCGGAAAACATTCTCTTTGGAGCGGCTTCTCCAGAAAATGACGGCAATCCACGGCTGAGCCTCCACCGTTGAAACCGTCCCACCGACAATCTTCATCTGCTTCCCCCTTGTCCGATTGCCACATGATGTCACCTCTACGGGACACAAAAAACACTTTCAAAAAAACGAGAAGAGTTATGAAGGGCTAATGGAGGATGTGAACTCACCTGGCTCTGGTTCAGCTTCAGTGGGCAAAGGGTTGGCTGGATTTGAAAGACAAGAATATGTTTATAATGTGATGAAGCAAGACCATCAACACAGACTTCAACCAAAGACATGTTGCAACAGACCCTTTCAAAGTAGTTTTGTTCTTTTCCTTTCACTTTTCATTTTTAGGCACAAGTTGTCATAAATTTATTTCTGATCACAATCCTATTAAAACATGTTGGCAATAAATTATTGGAGGAGAAGTAAATTTAAAGGCCATGTCTTCCATAGAGGCCCATTGTGTTACCTGCCTACCTCAATATTTACCATAGGCTCATATATAGCCTGTACCATGAGCCTCTTTATAAACAGATTGTATTGTTTGGTACAAATCTATCCATAATGGGAGACAAAGGGCCATTACAACTACATTACAAAAACTTTTCCAAGATGGGATTCCAAGAGATCCTGTGCCAAAACATGTTTTGGAAAGAGAAAGTAGCCTGCTAAATCATACTCACACTTTATCAAGAAATTTTGACTCACATGTTTCCAGTCCGCAGCGTGGAATATCACAATACTCCCAAACGAGCTGCTGGTTTTTACGAACATAGCACCAGGGACGACGTTTGTTCTGGGGATTTCTGCATAAAACGCCAACATTTGTAAACTTTTGCTTTAAATTTAAACACCAATTGAATTAGATTAAGGCACTATTATATTGCACCTGCAGTAGTTGTGTCTCCCTCTGCTGACGTCTGAGGACATGTATCGTGCCCTGGTGTCCGAGTCCCACTCCGCACAGGTCAGACCACTCTCAGACCGGGACGTTGTGCCGCGGTAGTACACACCCCTGCCCTCGAAACAGCGCTCTATGAAAACAACAGAGACATACCACAGAGAGTGACAATTGTGTGCAAAAACAAATCTGACGTATGTTCATGTGTTTTTTAGAAACTTTAAAAACCATGGATAACGAAAGAGGACACCAACATAATCCATTCATAACATCACAATCTGAATTTGGTATCATAGCTCATTCCCATTTTTGACTATATTCTCATCTTTTCTATATGTTTCCCTTAGTCTCCAAGATGATAACAGTAAAGTCAAAACAAGTCACTGATTAAGCATCTGAAAACTCATTCTGGAATAGGAGCAAATATAAGTATGACACTCTATAATAAAGCTTAGCTTACTAGTACTATCTTAGTACTGTATAATTTGATAAACATAATCATTTCCTTTTTTTTCCCCAGTTGTTGTGTTGCAGCTAGACTAAAGCTGAACTTATATAAGGCCACAACAAAGCTATAAATATATATATACATTGTAAGGTGGAAAAGGCAATTTTTGTGGAAAAAAAGACAACCTGACAGAAAATTTTAGTTTATTGTTATAGAATGTTTTCCCAGTACAAAAAGAATAAAAAAGTATTAGCCTATGCCCAGTTGCCTTTTGGTTTTCAGTCACTAAATGTCGTTTACTACATAAATAAACCTTTTCTCACCGATTTCACAGTGCGTCCCTCCAAATCCGTTGGGACATATACAGAAGTGGTCCCCGCTGTAAAACAACAGGACAGACGTTCCTCCGTTTAGACACAGGCCTCTCACTGAACGGGCCAGAAAACACACATTAGACTCAATCCGGCAGCAGAGAGACAGGACAAAAATCCCAGTGACTCACCTGGAGTTTCGAAGGACGAGGAATAAGAAGGCGAAGAAGACGAAGAAGACGATGATGAAGAAACAGCGAAAGCGAGTGTTCTTGCATCCTAAAAAACATTCAAACACACATGCATATCCATTCAAATCCTATAGAAACACATGCCAACAAGTGAAAATGTTGCTTACTGTTTTGGCAGCTGTCAGAGCAACCAGAGTCCAAATCAAATTGTAACCGTTTCCATGTTTTCAGATTGAATCAAGACTTGATAGTGCCTGCAGAGCCCAGTGTGGGACGTCCTGTGGGCTTGCAAGTTTTATTATGTCTACTCTATATGGTGCAGGGGCGGCCGCATATCTGTTTGGATGAGTCACACCAACAGCTTCACCCTCAGGATATGCAGCACTAAGTCATCTGCAGCTGCTTCAAGTGGGTTTTTTAAAACACAAAGCTGCATTTCTTAATGAATTGGACCATAATCATAACTCTAAAAGTAGCTGCAAATTTTTTTTCCTCCTCACAGATGTCAATATATTTTCCTTCACACATTACTGGAAAGGAATCACTAACACCACCTGACAGATGTTTGTGATGATGTAAAAACACCTCTCTGAGAAAAATATGAGCAACAGACCCTCAGATTAACATTACATCATTAATAATAAGACAGCAGTTTATATCTGGATTTAGTAACTTTATGTCCAATTGTGTTTAATTTAAACCATTACTCGTGTTTTTATGGTCTACTTTGCCAATATATTCTCATTAGTAATTAATAATACAATAAGAAATAAACAGCTCTGTGTTAACAGAAAGTTAATGAAAAAAAGTTTCCTGGGGTTTGTTTAATGACCATCTAAATAAACTTTGATGCATAAAAAAATAAATATAATTTTAAAACAGAGAAATGTCTCCCTCTAGAGCCCAAAAGTCAAACTCAAGGCCAAGTCCAGCTCTTGTTCGTCCCTAAATTGAAGGACATTATGGGAAAGGATTGATATGTTTTATTTCTGATTCATTAAAAGCTATCCCTTGTAAGGTTTAAACTCAACCCTGAACAAATGCGGGGCCTGAAGTAAGTGGCCAATGTCTGCCCGTGTCCAATGTACGTCTGAACAGTCAAAAGTTAAATATAAAAGCATTTTTTCTTTGAGACTTTCACTTTTTATTAAGAGGCATAGACTGAAAGGTGTTTCTTTTTTTTCTTTTCAGGAGAATAGGTTTATATAAATGTCCAGAGTTGTAGAAAACTTGTTTGTAATATTTTTAAAGACTTAACCTATTTTAAACAATGATTACCTTGTGAATATGACAGAAATAAGAAAAGGTAGGTTTTGAGTTAAGTTTGTCCCGGAAGCTCCAAGTGAGGTCCCTTGGTTAGATCCTGGTGGAGAAAAGAGGCGTTTATGAGCACTGGGAATCTATATAACTTAAAGTGCTTGATAAGTGCTTTTGTTACTGTCTTTTGTCATTTGTCTCTAACAGAGCTACAAAATACAGCTGCTAAACATATTTACAGTATTTAGCATTTAAATAGTTTTTTAGGTCAATTGCTATTTATTTATTTATTTACAAAGCTACAAACAATACATTATACTTTAAATACTACTTAAATACTGTATTAATCATTTACATTAGGGGTTAATAGAGATTTTTCCCTCTTTTTATTTTGTATTGTTCATTTAGATTTTGTTAGATTATACTGGGTCTTACTAAAAGCCTAAATGTAATTATTAAGTATTATGGCAGTTTATTTAATCAGTCTGTTTCCTGTTATACCATTGAGGAGTGCATGTTTCCCGCTTCCTTGAACATCTCTCCGTCTTTGACAGCGCGTGAGGAGGAGTGTGCGCGTGAGGACAGACGCTAGGGCAGTGGATGTGGATGTGGAGGTGGAGATACACAGCGTGCGTCTTGCATTTGGGCCGCGTTTTGAAGCAGAAAATGGGAAGCGGAGACTCCAAACTTCACTTCAGGAAAGCCGTCATCCAGCTGACCACCAGGACACAGGTTAGAGACTCGAAAAACCGGGATTAAACCAGAATATAAGTCGATTTCGCTCAAGTTATTGCTGTTATTGTGTGTTTTGAGAGCAGTATGTAACAGATGGTAACTTAACTGTCAGCTAACAAGAGTCAAAATGTGAGGATAAACACGTGTTCTTCTAATATAGCGTGTTAGCAAACTAGGTAAAGACTAATTACCAGGAATTGCAGCTTTACTTTGCAATATTTGTTTCGTTAAATGTACAAGAAGCAAACACTTTAGTACTGGCATCATTAAAGTCTTGTTTGTTTTGTGGCAGGGTGTTAAAGGTGGAGCTCAGAATATGAGCTTTTGAGGAGCTGGGGCAGTAATAAAGCAAGGATGTGGATTTTATTTTATTTTTTTAAACAATGATTAAATTATAGGGTTTTTAAGCTTAACCGGAGTATGCTTTTTTAATTTTATTTATCTCCACTGAAGTGTGAGAAACCATCTGTCACATTCTCACGTTCAAATATTGGAGCCAGGCTTGATGAAATGGGGAAACAAAAGGGTAAAAGGGAGAATGAATATGAAATGCAATTACACCTCATATTGATCGGATGTGGAAAAAAATACAGTGATATATTTAGTACTGCTTCATTAATAATAAATCATCTTCTCAAATCTGAGGTCAAATGTGTCACTGTTGACTCAACCCCAGCCTATTCAGAGGCAGCAGTGCAGTTGAACAGGGGCCCATGGAATGATTTGTCTTAAGACCTGAAGTTAACATAATTTCTTTTGCTGAAACAAGACGTTAACTGACCAAAACGGAGAGACCTCAAAAATGTCTAAAATTCTATACAGTTTTAGTATCTCTGAAGAAAAGAAACTCAGTCAAGTAAAGGAAAATTTAAATCAATACGTTTTTAAGCCGACCATATCCATAATGTAAAAAAAAACCCGACAATGATCCCAATTTAATATCACTTTTTGTCCTCATAGGGGCAAGACAGTTCATGTGTGGTTTTATTTACTTATTTAGATGTTACTTCTACTTGAGGAATATTAATTCAAGTGTAAATGGTGTTTTCAACTGTGTTGAATCCATTTTTCTGTCTCTAAAGCCGGTGGAAGCTACAGACAATGCCTTCTGGGACCAGTTTTGGTGCGACACCTGTACAACGGTGCAGGACGTGTTCGCTCTGGTGCCGGCCGCAGAGATCCGTGCCGTCAGAGAAGAGTCCCCATCAAACCTGGCCACTCTCTGCTACAAGGTGAGAAAGAACTTTGTATATATAAAGATGGACAGTGTGGACCAGTTTATTATGAAGATTATTCAAATTTCCTTTTGTGTGAATATATTAAATGAAAAAAATCAGTGTTTGTAAATATTACAAGACAAAGTAGAAACTGGAGAGAAATTTTCTCGAGAACTTGAGAATACAATCGCACAATATATGCAAATATAAAAAGAGATAAAGAAATATATCATAGCTTACAACATTGGTCTGGCAAAAACATGAAACAAAATTACGCTAGTAGGAGAGAAAAACAATGTTAAACTGATGCCGAATCATACTAAAATAGTTAAAGGCTAAAGGTTAAAGTTATGTAATGTGAGATATAAAAATATGGATCCACAGTAAAAAATGGCATAAGAAGATCTTAAGAAATCCATATTGAAGTGACATTTTGAAACGCATCACTAAAACATACTTAAATTGTAGTTTTAGCTTATGTTATGAAAATAAAATGACACCTGAGCCTCCATCCATCTTCATATACAGTCAGTGGTCGTGATCCTACCCTTCCTTATCCTGTAGTGAAGCCTGTGTTGGTCCTGGAGACACAAACGGAGAAAGGAATGCAGCGTTTGATGTTCCCACACTCATACACAGCCTCACAAAGGTCACATAATGAGGCAGATGGGTTGTTAGGTGACAAATGAGACATTTATAATGAAAAGAAAAACATGGTAATGTCATTTACATATGAGTTAAAAGCAAAGTGTTCTTGTTTTAATGGAAAGAAAACCAGCTGTGACAAGGCAGTGTTTGATGTATTTTAGTCACAGCAGGTCGTGGCAGCTCTATTTATATGCACACTTTTTTATCTCAAATCTCTCTGTGTCAAATAGAAGTTGGACAGTATTTAAGTTGTAATAGTAAATATATTGTTCTCAGGCTGTAGAGAAGTTGGTCCAAAGTGCGTCTTCTGGCTGCCCATCAGAGCGAGAGCGACAGATTGTCCTGAACTGCACTCGTCTGCTCACTCGTATTCTGCCGTACGTCTTTGAAGACGCCGACTGGAGGGGTTTCTTCTGGTCCACGGTGCCAGGGGTCAGCAGAGTAGGGGTAAGACCATAACTGTAGAGAGGGTTAAATGACAAAGGAAAGTGCTAATACGCAAAGAAATGGGTATACAAAAACAATGAGATGCTACTGTGTACAATATTTTAAAAAGACTAGTTTCCTCATCATCATGCGTTACATTTTTATACTGTACTATAAACTACTCTTTAAAATCTTTTCACAAAAACAATGGGACACCATATTTTACAGTAATATCTAATTTACTCATCATGTCTCTACATTAGACATTGCAGTATAAAAACTACATGATCATCATCTTTAAAGTGTATTCAGAAGTTGACAGCCATAACATCAAAAACTTCTCTTGGCTTTACAAAAAGATTTTATGATACTGCTTCCTTCATGCATTCCTTTCCTCTGACAGTCTCCACAGTGTGTTTTATTTACTGGCAGCCCGTCTCATGTTGTGTTTTTGGTAAATCTGTAAAACTGGCATCAGTTTGTGTTAAATAGGCCTTACACACAATTCTTAGGTTATTTGTACATTTCACTTATTTCTGGCAGTTTGTGTTTCATGGATATTTGAAAGACATTTGGTATCACATTTATATGTCCCTGTCTTAAAAAAGAAATGGTCTGTTAGACTCAGGATAATCACTCTGCCTCCTCATACCTCTTCTACTTCTTTAATGTTTATCTAATCTTTGATGAACAATAAAGGTTAGCACAAAAACATGTTTAGTTAAATTTATTTATTTTATTTTATTTCTTTGACAAAAGTAGAAGGAGTTTGCAAAAGCCCAGGATTTTACAGTAACAGTGAAAAGTAATACTTTTTAGAAAACCCTTTTAATTTTGAAAAGAGTATGTTTAACAATGTCCCATTGTTTTGTGTTTTAGGTTAAATTTTCAGAGCATATATTTTTTTACAAAACCATTCCATCTATTCCTAACCTTAGCAAGCTGTTGTTCTGTCTAAACATGAGCGTGAATGTAAATTTTATACACTATTTCCTACCTTTCTTGTTACATTTCTGACATGTCCATATAATAGAAAATATATTTGTAATGAATTTGATTTGATTGGACCATGCAAACAACGGAGCTATTATTGAACATTGATTGTAAACATGTAACAAATCTACATTTAAAATTAACAACGCCTATATAAACTCCTTTCTTGTTTAATTTGTTCATAGTTTGCAACAATGATGACAGCTTCAGTCTCTCAAACTGATTTTTCTTATCTCCAAATGTCAGCCGAATGTTTTCCACCTTCAGCTGAGCCTCACCTGAGTCCCTACACTTTTAATTAGGAGACATTCAATCCGATCCGTTGATTCACTGCAGACCAGGCGACTGTGGGGGGTTTACAATGTAGTCAGTGTTCGGGCTAAGGTCCCTGACGAGCAGAAACCAGACACTGAGCAGCTGAGAGCAAAGAGACGAGGAAACAGAGGGGGAAAGAGATGCACTAGCCTCATCATTCTCAAACTTCAAACCAGCACTGACTTTATCAAATTCTCCCCCAAAAAATCAAGAGGTCACATTCAAAAATTATTGGGTTGGGTTGTATTGTTGGTTGATTAGGATTTTTTTTTTTTACATTCATTCCATTTTATTTAGAGTTTAAAGGCTGCCTTAGATATTGTGTTACGTTTATATCTCACTGGAACAGGCTAAACATTTCTGTGTGTCTACTGTACTAAAGCAGAGGAGCCATTTTCCCTCCATCCTGACTCTTTGCTTATTATATATGTTCAAGTACCCATTTATTTGTCTATTTGTTACCGTTTGTAGAAGTGTGTTGCATTATATCTTATTAAAGTCTATGTTTTTATGTTTCTGTCCATAAGCTTGACACTTTTTCACCTATCTCTTAGGGTTTGGACGATGAGGGCAAAGGTGAAGATGACGCTCGACCTCTGGCTGAGTCTCTGCTGCTGGCCATTGCAGACCTGCTCTTCTGCCCAGACTTTACCGTTCAGAGCCACAGAAACGGACATGTAAGTCACTGTTATCGACATAGAATGATGATTTTCAACCTTCAGGCAGAACCCAGGAGGATTGAAAGGGCTTTTGACAGAGCTTTGCCTCATGTTCATTTACTGACATTACTGACATTTAGTGACATTTATTACAGCATCTGGTCGAGAGGAACTGAACAGACACTAGTGCTCTACAGTTTGACTCTAGTAGGACACTAACATGATACAGTTAGACTCAAACTCAAACCGCTGTCTCAGCGGCCTTGACCACAGTTGATTTATTTATCTGTCTGTTAGTTATTGGTGTGAGATTGTATTTTTGGACTGTTTCTGGCATCTCTTTGTGTGTGTGTGTGTTGCACTGGTCTGTGACTCAGTCCTATTCCTTTTAAAGTCTTGGTCACAGTACACTCTGATTTAGATCACTTGTTTTGGTTTGTGTGCTCTTGACAACACTACATCATTTAGTCTGACACTATTACCAACTCTCATCTCAGAAGTCATGTTTCTATAAGCATTTTATTAATAACAACTGTTCCTAAAGAGGAATATATTTAGAATTGTCTCCATCTTTTAAAAGTTTATGCTACACTGCATTTAAACTCCTAAACTACACTGCTACAAACAGACTAAAATCGAAAAATGACAAAGATGAAAGAAAATCTTTGTTTTTCATTTATATAAACTTAAATTATGCCATAAACAATTTTATTACCATACTGCAGAATGTGAATCAAATAATTTTTTGTGTTACATCTCCAAAGCATTCAAGTTCATTTTTGTTCATTGTAACTTCCTTAATAGTTTACCTTGAAGCTCTCATTGTGCCAACACAGTCTTCGCTGCCCGTCACTGTGTAATCTCCTCCTCAGCAGCCGATTGGTTAATAAGTGACCACAGGAGTGGAGTGTTTAACAAATGGGCAGAGAAGAAACGGGTCTTTTATTTGATGCTTTGAACAAACATCAGCCAACAGAGTAGTGTGGAGCGTGTCGGGCCTTAGCTCATTACAAACCAGCCTCGCACACATTTGAAAATCCCTGAGGACGTGTCTCAGTCAGTGGAGCGAGGAGCAGAACACAAGGTGAAGGGCGACATAAACAGTGACCTTTCCCATCGCCTTTTCACTTTTACATAAACGGCCATCTGGTGGTCCGTTAAAAGTACACTGTTGTCAAATTCAAACCTTGTATTTCCATGTGTTAAGTTAAGAGTGTCAAGTTCATCTGTTACAGTTATAGAAAGAGATTATAAAATGAAATGTTAGAGCAGCCATTTTGGAAAGTTTGTATTTATCCCCACTACCCCTTTTATTTAAATATATTCACACAGAATTGTGCTATTTTTACATAAACCTTTTAATTTAATTTTTTATGGCATGTAGTGCTTACTATTCATTTTCTTTTAATTTATTTGACAAAGGTGACAAAAAAAACAAAAAACTCCTAAATGTACATGGGACCCAAAAATACTGTTACATATTGAGTTGTAGTTAAGACCACAATAATCAGATTGGAAAAGTTGTAAAATCTAGACACAAGTTTTTTTTAGACCTGGTCTAAACTCATTGAGGTTTTAGTGATGGTGATGATGTAGTCCAAGACAGAAGCTGGTAAAAATTATTTTGAGTCATGGTGGTGACCTAGATCTTTTAAAAGTGGTCTTGAGCCTGGTCTCAAAGCTGGTGCTGCACTACTAAGTCAGACTAAACCCAGTTAGATTAAGCTCAGTTGTTTGCATGTTCCTGTCATCTTTGGCCAGTGTTATGATAATAGCTCACATTACTATCAGCAGCAGCACATTGTTGAATTCCTTCCCTAGAGTGTCACATGCTCAAACTGCCAGCTTCATCCACTTCCATCACATAATACCAGGTGTCAATGATGGTCTTATGTTGGGTTACTGTCAAATGCTTAACTAAGAATATCAGGAGCCAGCTTCTAATGTCCATCATTGGTATTAAATTTTCCTCTATTATGTTTATGGAGTACAGCTATTAGACCTGCACTATGTCTTTAAACTTGTCTTTTTAAAGAAGTTATGGTGTTTTTGTTCCTCTCAGGATTCAGCTGTAGACATTGAGTCCATCGACAGCTGTGAGTTCATCTGGGAGGCAGGGGTAGGATTTGCTCATTCTCCTCCAGTGAACTACACCTACGAACTCAACAGGTGAGTAACTACTCTGCATCATGAACAAGATGAATATTTTTTTAATACATTTATATACACGTTAGAAGTAAATATTGTTCAGTTTCATGATTGTTCCTTACATTGTGTGTCCAGGACTGAGCTGCTGAAGCTGCTGCTGACGTGTTTCTCTGAAGCCATGTATCTACCTCCGTCGCCCGAGAAGAAAAGCCTGAATCCATGGGTAATATTCTTTGCCTCAACAGAAAACAGGTAACACACTAAGAAACATTCATTATATGAAAAAGACAAAAACACTTTGAATTCGGAAGGCTATTTGTCTCCTTATCTTAAAGTGACCTAACATCATTTTTAGTCTCTGAAATACCATTGTGTGTTTCAATGGGACTGAAATTCTAGGCTTTACTCAATGTAAGATTCCAACATTTTATTTATCAATAGACATGATTCTGAAGTATTTGGTTTAAAATTAAGTAGGAACAACTTGGAGTGTTAATAATGACAAAATAGGAGTCATTCATATCTTTAATATGAATGTTTGGACTGTTTGGACATATCTAGGTTAAAGGTAAGAAAATGTATTGCCAATAGTTATAATTAAGTGAATTCTCTTGATCTTCTCTTCAGTAACCTCTGGGCTGATAAAATGTTATAATGTGTGATAATATGTGCTAAATCTGCTTAACATGTAAATTTGTGTCTTTATTTGGTTGACCTCTGACCTTGGACAGACACGCCCTGCCCCTGTTCACGTCTCTGCTGAACATTGTTTGTGCATACAACCCTGTGGGCACGGGCTTCCCCTACAACCACCTGCTGTTCTCAGATCAGCGCGAGCAGCTGGTGGAGCAGGCCATACAGGTGCTCATTGTGACCCTGGAGCACGAGGGCAGAACGCCTGCCAGGGACGCACTGCAGGCTCTGGACGCCACGGCAACTGCTTCAAACCAACCAGAGGTAATGAAAAAGTACTAGTCATGCTTTAGTGAAATGCCCTTACCAGGATGTAGCTGTTTTAGACTGTTTTCCTGTTACATATTGAGGGAGATAACAAATACAATGGTGCTTAAAGGGCTCTAGCGACAAGCTTTGCAGATGTTGACCAGTCACAATCTGAGCAAACAAAGGAGAAGGGAAGGGGCTTAAAGAAAGAGAGAAAAAAAACTGAAATGGGTTTCTCAAGCTTTTCAAACAACAAAACAAAACAAAACATGTGAACCTATTGGGGGCAACAAGAGTAATTAAAAAAATTCACCCATAAATATAGGTTAATAGCATTGGTAACAGGTCATTTGTTTGTTTTTTTAATTAGTAATAACATATAATCTTTTTGTTTTACAATAATTGTGTTTCTGTTGTTTTTCAGCTGTCTGGTCCTGAGAACCTCTTTGTGAACTATCTGTCCAGGATCCACAGAGAAGAGGTATTGTCACATACAGCTGTATATTTAGCACATTTATGTCTTTATCTCATGTTGATGAGTTTTAGTTGTCTACAGTCTACAGTTGACTAGTCACTAATTTGAAAAATAATGACGATAGCAGGTAACATTGACTTGCTGCTTTTGTCCTTTTTATGGTCAGCTTTAAATGTAATGACACTAAGTTGTATCTAAAAATCCTGTATCTTTTCAATTTGATGAATACATTACATACATGCACAAGAGACTGGGAGATTATGTTGTCTTTGGGTGGAGTAGAAGAGATTAAATATTGGATGATGTGTGTCTAGGACCTCAGTTTTATCCTCAAAGGCGTGACTGGTTTGTTGAACAACCCCCTGCTGCAGACGTACCTCCCTCATTCGACCAAGAAGATCCAGTTTCACCAGGAGCTGCTCGTGCTCTTCTGGAAACTCTGTGACATTAACAAGGTGCAAAAGACCGCTCACTCAAATAAATAAAGATGCTTAAATAGGATAAGAACAAAGCAGTAGCATTAAGCCCATCAAGTTAAGTGTTGATATTTTGTGTGTTGTAGAAGTTCCTGTTTTTTGTGCTGAAGAGCAGCAATGTGTTGGAGATCCTGGTTCCAATCCTCTTCTACCTGAATGAGTCCAGAGCAGATCAGTGTAAGGCTCACTTTACACAAATAATGATAATAAAAAACATTTGACACAAGCATTTCTCATCTTTTATTCTTAGTTTTATGATCATGGAACATTTTTGCCCCAAAAAGGGTGTGTGTTAAATGCATTGCATTTCGATGTAAATGAAAAGGGCTTATTTCCCTATTTATATTTGTGGAACGATCTGAATTATTTCCGACTGTTTATTTTAGAGTTAACGTGTTGAATAGGATTGCTTTCACTTACAAAAAGTGAAAACCAACTACAGAATAGTAAAGCCATACAAGGCTTGTATTGAATCCAACCTGTTTTATCACTGATTGAGTCTTTGTGCAGCGAGATTGGGTCTGATGCACATCGGTGTGTTCATACTGCTGCTGCTCAGTGGAGAGAGGAACTTTGGTGTCCGTCTGAACAAGCCCTACACTTTAAGAGTCCCGATGGACATCCCTGTCTTCACTGGGACACATGCGGACCTGCTCATTGTGGTAAGAAACATGGTACACACAAATAAAAAAAAACTTAAAGCAATAACTAAAAATATACTCCTTAGATTTTCCATAAAATCATGACGTGTGGACACCAGCGCCTGCAGCCGCTGTTTGACTGTTTGCTCACAGTCATCGTCAACAGTGAGTATCACACTCTACAGGCCAAAGTGCAATGACTACAAATTTCTAAGGATTTAAACGCTGACAAACTGACACATTTTACATAATGTGCTTTTTAGATATTTATTGTGTTGTGTAACATTGCCCCCTTGTGGCTCACATGCTGTTTTTCTCTCCTCTCAGTCTCTCCATATCTGAAGAGTCTGTCGATGGTGGCGGCCTCTAAACTGCTGCACCTCCTTGAAGCCTTCTCCACGCCTTGGTTCCTTTTTTCATCTCCAGTAAACAACCACCTAGTGTTTTTCCTGCTGGAGGTCTGCAACAACATCATCCAATATCAGTTTGATGGTGAGAGGACACACACTGGTGTTTGAATACCTCAGACCAGATTTAGGATACTGTATATTAAAGGTTTGGTACATAGAAAAAAGGCAAAATGTTATATTTATTCCTTGATATCTTCTCTTTAAACAAAACCATTCCACACAAATAATTTACTACCAAATATATGTGTGTAACCATCTTTACCTGAGCCATAGAGCTATATTACCAGAAGGCTGTTACGCTACATGCATTGGTTGCTACAACTTTTATTTAATCTCAAGTTTCAAGTTTTACCATTTTGGAAACAAGCTTGTTTAATTTTTGGTTGATTAGTGACCACGGTTGTATATTGTCAAGTTTTGTTCTTGTTGATACTTCTCCTAAAACACTCAGATGCACATGCTTAATATTAGATAAGAATGATTGTCTAACGGTCTAATTTTGATCCAGGGTTTTGTTTGGTTTTGCCTTTGTTCTGGTGTAGTCTTATCATAACCCTAGTTAAGACCCTTGTCAAATCTTTTAATACTGGGTCTTATCCTGTTGTTTGTCAGGGAACAGTAACCTGGTTTACTGTATCATCCGAAAGAGAACTGTATTTCACCAACTCGCCAACCTGCCATGTGACGCCGCGTCCATCCAGAATGCTCTTCAGAAAAGGAGGAGGCCCACAGTGCTCAAGCGGACCAGCTCCACAGACACGCAGAGCTCGGAAAGCCCCAAACAGAATGTCCCAGCTGAACACGGGACACTTGAGGCCAGTCTGGAGGCCACACCAGGTAAGTCATTAGAAGTTACAGTTACAGCAGTATCAGGAAATATATCTGGCTTTTGGTAATAAAGTAGAATAGATGTACAAACCTGATTCCAAAAAAGTTGGGACACTGTACAAATTTTGAATAAAAACAGAATGGAATGATGTGTAAGTTTTTAAAATATTGAAACTTTCACATTGCATTCAGTTTTTTTCACAATTTGTAGTGTCCCAACCTTTGGGAATCGGGTTGTAGATATATTTGACCAATTTAATCTTATTAAAATAATTCACCATAAGAGGTTAACATAAATTGTACTGCTGCTTTCTTTCCCAGCTCTTTACAGAATTGTCTTTGATTCCTGCCCAGGTATCGATAAGATCACAGAGAAGTCACAGGTGGGTAAAGACGGCAACCTGGTGTCCATCCCTCACTCAGATCTTTCACAGACGACAGGTGACAGCAGTGTTAAAGCAGCGAGTGACACAGAGTCCAACTCCGAGAGAGACGCAGAGGTACAACACAAGAAACGCATACTGCTTTATTTTAAGGATGTGACTTGGTGTTACTTTCTGAGGTCCAGTAGTTAGTAGTTTGTTACTTGTTGGTGGCTCCCTCTGATGCTGTGACTGGCTGATATGATTTGACTAGTTAATTATTTGTACAAATGTACTGTAGTTAATAACTCTAGACAGATTAAAACCCGTTTGTCTATATAAACATTTTTTATGTAACGCTGTGTTCAATTTGTGAGGTTCATCAAACCGAGTCAGAAGCGTCAAGAAGTCGACTGTCGAGTGTTTCATCGTCTACAACGTGGAGTGCCAGCACAGACTGGGTCAGACGTCTATATAATCCTCTGTGGTTAATGCTCTACTCTTGATTATCCTGCACTATGGATCATCTTAAACTTTGAATTTACAAGTGTGCATGTTGTGTAGGCATCGTCATGGAAGACGAAGCTGCCTCTTCAGACAATCATGCGGCTTCTTCAGGTCCTTGTCCCACAGGTCGAGAAAATCTGCATCGACAAGTAAGAAGCGGTCTTTCGGCTATGTCTCTGGAGATTTGTATGTCCTCCGACATTATCTTATTCCATATCTCTTTTTATCTATACTATATTCTGTAATGTTATGTTGATGAACCTTCACTATTGTTTTATGTAGTGACACCTTGGCCATATAAACATCAGTTTAGCTGACTGATTTAATAATAAATGTTGAAAATAAGTAATTTAGCAGATAAGAAATCATGATAAACCTCCTTACCATAACTCCTTAAAACAATCACTGCAATAGACAATGAACTCCATAATATTGTTGCTGGTTTAAGGACACTTATGAATTTAAAACTTGCTAAAATCATTCATTGATAAAATGAAGTGGTCTTGTGGTAGGGCTTTGACTGATGAGACAGAGATCCTCCAGTTCCTGCAGCATGGGACCCTGGTGGGGCTCCTTCCTGTTCCTCATCCCATCCTCATCCGAAAATATCAGGCCAACACCGGCACTGCTTCCTGGTTCAACACCTATATGTGGGGCGTCATTTATCTAAGGTAAAACCCAATAGACTAATTACACACAATCAACAATATACAAGAATGTATTGAGCTACATTAGAAAAGCTCCTTTACTACTAAAAGTATTTGAAGGTGACACAGACTGTCTTTTCATTTGTTTCTATAGAAACGTGGATCCTCCTATTTGGTATGACACTGACATCCGTCTCTTTGAGATTCAGAGGATCTAGATCACATCCACTGGTTTGCCTTCACTTAACTTGAACTGAGACCAAAAACACAGTTGTCAGATTTTTTTCTTTTGTAAAATAATGTTTGGTGTTCGGAGTTTTACAAATACAACTTAATAGCTTTTTTTGAAGGTTTTCTTTCACAACTCAAACTAAAGCTGGGTTTACACTGTGCAATTTTTGGCCAGAATTTGTGACCCAATTTCTGAAATCTTTTTGTTTCGAGACAAATCTCAGGTTTGTCATGTGTCCTTGTGCTGTGTACAGGGGTTACGGGCGGCGATAGCCTCTCCCGACATGCTCCCGAATGGCAATGGGAACGTCGGATGAAATCTTTACGTGTCAGTAAACCATTGGGTCGTACAGTACGAGTTGGGTTTCTGTTTGAATTTGTTAAAATCACAGTGTGTGCCCATCATAAAACTGAGCTTTAGTGTGGAAATTTATAGTTACAACCAGAGAAGTTAAGGTCAGTTGTTTGTCTTGCCAATTTTGTTTTAATATTATTTGTATTATTTATTTATTCAGGGGTTTCACTTAGTAGGACTTTACCTTTTACAGAGTGAGTTTGCCAGGTTTAGAGGAAGACACAGATGCTCAGAAACGTTTGAGACAGAGTTTGTCAAAGGAATTCAAAATGTCTTAAAAATCTTAATATATCTATATATTAATATAAATATCAGCTTATAGTGACATGAATCCTTTTATGTCAAAAAAGCTGCAGAAAAACTCAGGATACACAGTATATTTAATGTTTTGCTACAATACCACCAAGTCATTTTAAATGTCAGTGTCTGCAAATGTCCAGGAAAAATCCTTGGCGTGAGGTTGCCTGCTCCACCACCTGAACAGAAATATCATGTAGCTAAGATAGCAAATGTAACAATATCAAATATTAAAACAGATGTATTAAGTTAAAGTTGTGGAGTAAATGGATTACATTTTGAAATGTACATAAACTACATTGTCTAGATCATATTAAATGTGAACAACTTTTTGTTCATGTGTCCAACCAATTTCTACAACAGAAATATACTAAGCTGCATGAACTTAAGAACATGATTAGAACTTAATATGTTCTCAAATATAAACTCAAACATATGATCAAATATGTTCTGGAGAGGAACTTATTGAAGTCCAGAATATAGTGATTAGAAACCAGGAGGAAAGGCCAAATAGACTAAACAGTGATGTACAAAATAACACTAAAACCTTAATTCAACATGAAAATACACAACTTGAACTGGAGACTAAACAAGGCCTTAACAGAGTGATACTAAACCAGGAGAAAAGTCTGCAAAAACTAAGGTGTTCACCATCAAAATATGCAAGTTGAACTGGAGAGCTGCTTTAAAATGGAGGCTGTGAAACTACAGCAGTTTGAGAACAGCCTGCGGGAGGTCATGAAGAAAAATCTTGAAAACAAGGTGTAAAAGGAATGCACATAAACTAGTGTGTCAACATCATATTTTGTCCAACCAGTGTACACGCAAACAAAAGAATGCTTGTAAAATCAAAATAGACAAAACAAGATTCAAATGCAAGTGATTTTTATTTTACATTTTTTATCCAGTTTCTATATTCATTCGTGTGATATCACGCAGCGAGAAGCAGCTCCATGAGTGCTCCCACTGAGTGCATCCTATAGAAGACACTGAGAGGCTGTCCCATGTTCACCATGATGAACCACGCATTGAAGCCAAAGAACTGTTTCCCCAAACCGTTTTCAAACTGAGGATGGGCTCCGAACGCAGGGATCACCCACAGCTGTAACAGAGAGACGTTTATAGTTTGATAACACGTTTTGTTTGGCAGACAAATACTTGATGCACTTGCCAGCCTACATGTATTATTTCAGTTAACACTATTCCATTCTAGAGAAGATCATGTAAACTAAACTACAGTGACATGTATAACTCACCATGACGTTGGAGAGAATGAGGAAAGCAGATATTTCTTGTATCATAATTTTGGTCCAGGAATGTTTACCCTCAGTTTCTGAACCGGCAGGAGGTCCTGGTGTGTTTCTATCAAACAGTGCAATGTCTGTCTTTCTCTCTCTTAAAGCCACCAACTTCTTCTTCAACTGAAAGACACGTGTTTACAAACCTCGTTACTCCAAAAATTGTATTTTATTTTTTTATCAGAACTATCATTTCACAATCTCAAAACTAATTGATTACAACATCATCTGCAGCCCCTTTTTAAGAGACTACTCCAAGCATAAACATGTGAAAGCGTGATGGATGGTTTTCAAACAAACTGTAGAAGCTTACACTTTCGGGAGTGGCATAAGACCTCAGTGGATTAAGTAGGTTTTCAAGGAGGGGTGTGACGTGTTTTTATGGCGACATTTACAATGTCACCATTTTCTGATTATCCATATACCAGTTATTGCTAAATTAAATGTCCAGCTTGTCTGTTATACTAAGTTTAAAATGAGCCTCAAAAATTTCACCCATTTATGTAAAAATCAGCAAATCATGTAACTATATTATAATTGTTGCTCATTAGTCTCTTTTAGATTGTCTTCTTACCCTGAATAAGCTGCTCTCTTTCTTGACATAGATGTTGGGATGTCTATGAAGTCCTTCGATGATATATATATTCTGTAGAAGCAGCTCTAAGAGACAGAGCAGTGAGTAGGACAAGTCCAGATCTTCCAGAATGTCCTTGGTCCCAACTGCAAGGGCTGCCACCAGAGAGAAATATGACAAAGCCAACTGTCCCAAAGCGGCTGCGACCAGGATCCCGACGTCCAAGCTTCGAGTGGGGTTATGTCCCCCTTCATGGGCTCTTCTCTCAAAACGATGGACCAACAACCCCAGCAGTGAACAGAGCGACATTACAGGCATCACTACTAAATGATAGCCGTAGATTAAAACGAAAGCGGTGAGTCTGAGCTCGGGGTTACTCACCCAAAGCTGGTACAAAATAAAGACTGTTATCCCAGCAATGAGGACCAAGGCCCCAAATACAGGCCCGTAAACAATCCCGCTCTGGTATATGAATTTGAGGGTGAGTTTTTGGTTCACGTGATGGTGGATGGTGTTCAATGGTCGTCCCACGTTCTTCCACAGGACGTACAGCATGCAGCCCGCCATCAGGTAGAACTCCAAGATGAACGGGTACAGCACCTCGAAGCCTTTTCTGAATATGAGACAAGCTGTGTCGGCACTGCACTGACACAAGGATGAATTGGACCCACCTGGATAAGAGGTTCATAACAAACTAAGTTTTACTTGTTTCTGTGTATGTAGCTAGTGATGCTAACAACCATTAAACACTGGACTTCAAAAAGGGAAATGAGGAACAAAGGGGGTCAATTGATGTTTTGGGAGGTCATGCAAATGCTAGAATTTTAATCTGAGGTCCTGAAAAGTTAGTTTTATGCATTATCACTATTTTTCACAATTGTTTCCTTCACTTTGAAACTCTGAAAGCTGTACCTGAGTCAAAGTGGCCTGAACTCTCTGTAATGCTCACGTTTCCAAATCCAAGACTGTCCTGCTTCTCAAGCTCAATTTCTTGGTGAATAGTGTCCTCGGTCACAGCATTGAGCCACAGCAGCAAGTCAACGCAGAGTGTCGCCATTAAACCAGCCCTTCACAAATATATAGATCACATGCTCAAGTTTAAATTAGAAACTGGATATAATATTAATCACATTTACAAAAGAATAAGAGTTACCTTGTGATCTTTTTGTGAGTGTGAATGCAGTCCTTTGAATGAGCCCAGAGTAAATAAGACTACAATAAGAAAAAAAATACAATATGCAAACTTATGTATCATGAGATGACAATAGATGAGAGCAAACGTAACTTAGCAGAATTGGGCAGGGAGTTATTAGAAAATAGTACAAATATGTCAAATTACTAAAAACTCCTTTTTGGATCACACTGGGGTCTGGGCTTTCTGGTGTCAGGGTTTCCATTACATAATTTACCTGGACACAGAGGAAGAGAGCCTCGATGAAAGGGGATACGAGTTGATCGGTAGGTTTACAGTGTCTCAGGGCGATCAGAAAGCCCGCTTTGAAGATGCACAGAAACAGACTGAAGGCAGCAAACAGCAGCAGCACCACTGAGACAGAAGAGAAATATTATTTGTACAGAGGAAACAGATGTAATGATTTTGTGCCCTCCAGAAAAAACACAGATATAATTGTAAATGTAAATTTTCACAACTATAATTACATTTTTAACATACCCTATTAAACCCCATTATATAAGATATTAAAATTGTGTATTTTTTTTTATTGTGTACATTTTTTTATTACCAAACCCTACACATAACCTCATTCAGAGCATTCAGTATTGTCTTCTAGTGCTCACGATGGGAACATTTTACGTATCGGACAAAATATTTTAAAATGAGAAGTCTTAGTTTTAGTCTAACTCACTTGTGACAGCAATCTCCATGAGAATAATATGTGCGCTAATGCCACTACAATAATTATCTCCTAATTATTTTCTACTTTTTTTCTTAGGTTGTGTAAGGTTTTTGAAAATAATTTTTAGATTATTCTTAGCCTAATACCCATTTCCTTTTTTCTAAGTAGCTATTATGTAAATGTAGTTCTATTAGATAGCTTTTTTTTGCGATAGCTAAATTAACCCCACAGAAGATAGAAGAATAGCAGAATGCCTATTTAAATGTGTGGGCCACAAAGAATATATAATGCTCGTGTGCTAATAGCTTGTTGTCATAATGCATATTTTCACTGATCCCATTAGCAGCAATACATTCATTTTTATTGTTTTTATTCCCTTGGTGAAATTTCTTGTTGGCAGCCACCACCAGGGGGCGCCCAGCCAATTTTTGATATTTGTGGGAGAAACTGGGGTACCCGGAGGAAATCCATCTAAGCGGATGGATTACACACAACACCAAGCATATACATAACCTATGTCATTCCTACATACAATTACCAGATGAAGAGAATAACTAACCATAAGTATATTACAGATAAATGGTTGAAGTAAAAGCATCTGGACTCGGTTTTCAAGGTGAAGACGTTTCGTCTCTATTCCAAGAGACTTGATCTAACCAGTTGATCTCAGAATTGACAAAGTCTCTTGGAATAGAGACGAAACGTCTTCACCTTGAAAACCGAGTCCAGATGCTTTTACTTCAACCTTTTTTTGAAGATGTCCCTGATGACTAAGAACCTTCACAGATATATTACAGATACCTTTTTCAAAAAACAAAACTATCCTTTAAAGCTATTTATTTAACAATTCATTCCTGGTGTTTTCTCATTAACAATAAATAATACATACATGTAAGAGTGACTCCCCCCGCGTGGTGGTCTTTGTGTGGACTGTAACCCGGTCTTCTCGAGTCCCAGATTAAGAACCAGACCATCCAGACCACACTGAGGCCCATCAGACACAGCAACAGCAGCTGTGACAACCGGTGGAGGATGTCCTCGTTCAGGGCACTTCCTGCCAAGAGTGCACCCCCTAAAAAGACCACATTCAGCCCCACCAAACCTGAGATCAGTCCTTGTCCACTGGGCACCCACACTGAGACATGGTCCTGGTTTTGAGGCTCTTCATCCAATGTTTGATCTATGTTTGATGCGTTTTCTTCAACCGGAGTAAAATCTGGATCCATGTCAACTTCTTTATGGGTTGTCTTCCAAGTCCTTTGCATGCTCTTTAACTGTGTGCACCTTACACCTTCCAGCATGTAAAGACATGTGTTGTTCAATCCTGTTGGGTCACCTCTCCTCAATCACTAAACCCAAGCCAAACACAGGTGTGGCTAGGTTTGACTGTTAAGTTCTCCACTTAGCTCATTTAAGGTTACAACTTGACTCCAGGAAGTGACTCATAAATCTGTTTCTGACGTTTATCGCCCCTTTGTTTGATAATGAGCCACAAGTCATTATTAGTTTCTCTCTCAGGATAGAAGGACAAAGTGTTTTAAGTCCTACTGATATATGTTCTTATTATTTTAAAGACTGTTTAAAGCTGTTTTAATAGGCCTGTGTCGACGCCTCCCAGGTATTCTCAGAAATCCATCATTCTTGATTCCCAGTAATCCTTGTAAGATATTTAACATATCCCAAACTAAGGAGATGGTCATTGCCTTTAGGCATGATACACCTATTTTAAACAGCGACCATCAGAAGAATTTAGAATTGTATCTTATTGCAAATATATTAATTCACTTTAGGGTCTTTGTGGTTTATTTGAAAGGAGACACCACAGAATAGTGACAATCACCCCAATGTGCAGTAGTATAGTTTTTGTATTACATCATTAAATTTTATTCATTGTTCATTTATTAGGGTGTGTTGATAAAGCACATGCTCATTCAGGTTGGATGTAATATTCATATCATAAAATAAAACCTTAAGAGCTGCTGCTTAAATTTGGTCCAGACTTTAGGTTTGCAGTGACTCCATCCGCTTCCTTTTGTAACCGAGTTTAATGTTACAGTTCAGTTTGTTGACTGATATTTGGATGACATTGAGTGGCAAACTTTGACTAGGTGGTAGTAAAAGTGACATGTAAACTAATATAACGATTCAATTAATATAAATATTTGCATATGCTTATGTTCCCAATTTTCCTTTGACAGTTTTATTTATAGCATGGTAATTTCCTGTCTCTGGCCAACAGAGGGCACACATTGCATATAGAGTCATTCGGTCTGTTTTTAATTAGAACTTTCGAAACACATTTGCAGGTGTCTATATTTAAGCAAAAAAAAAAAACAGTATCTCAGAAAAAACTAAAAATAAAATGTAAATGACAAAGTATACTGCACCTAATGAGGTTAAAAGAACTGTTGACAACCCACAAGGACTACACATCCTTTGGTAAATACTTGCCAAATAAATGCATGTTTTATTGGTTTAAATCAGTGTATCTCAAACAATTTTTTTCTTACATTGTCTAGGTAATTATACTTTTTTTTTGCTTATTGTTTTGTCTTGGTAATCAAGTTCAGCATGCTTCCATTTCTTCTTGCGTTTTTAATTTCTTCTGACCATTTACAAGACTGTTTCTCCCAGACCTCTTTTTGGGATCCAGTGAGCTTCAAGGCTAAAAGTTGACTCTGTGCCACATAAACATAAATACCACGGCAACAAGATAATCAGTCATTGCTTCAGGACATTTTTATTTCCAGTAGCATCAGGAGGAACGTGTCACTGTCTTATCTGCTCAACATTGTGAGAAAAAGCCCCTTTACATTCCTGTCCACGCATGGTATGTCCAGCCAGTAACCGGAGAGCACAGCACCTTTATCCTGATGTCTATATTCAGACCAGGCCTCTGTCAGGGCAAGTCTATAATATGTGGTATATGGGGACTCATGCTAAAAGGTTACATGTGTCCTGTCAGCAATTTTACAGAGGTTTCCTTTCCACTGTGGTCTGGTCCAGGCCACAAGGGATACATTTCAAATCCAACAATTGGCAAGGGGACGCCTGCTTCACCTGGTCTAGCCAAAAAAACATGAAACCATTAATTACATTTGAACATAAAGATCCATACTTAATGAAACAAAACAAAAGCAAAAGGGTTAGAAGTGTTGAATGGTAAGATGCATTTATTGTGCAAACATAACTACTGCTAACTTTATACACAACCATATATTTTTTTTTACTTTAATAAGAATCTCTTAAGAGTGGGGCACCTCAATGGCTGGTAAAACATTAGCCCAGTGTCACTCCCCTCTCTCTTACCCAGTTTCCAGTCTGTCTTGTCCAATCAAATACAAGCAAAAAGGCCACACCCCAGAAAATGATCTTAATATAGTGGTCATGGACACTATGGGGCGCCATCAGTATATGGCAAGATTGTGTGTTGCTACAGTACTGTATATTAAACCTTGGGGTGACAAACAGAATTTAGTGAGTAGAGGTCAAAGGTTATCACAACTCCTACAGGGTCAAACAAACTCACAAAATAAAAATACTCTGCAATTACTAAAATAATTGTACTTCCTTTAAACCTCCCATGTATATATTTCATCATTTTTCACTGTAATAACTCTACATGTAAAAGGGAAGCACATCTAGACCTTCAAATGTTTACACAAACGTTTTAAACACAGCAACTTCCTTTTATCTTTTCTTTTTGGCCTCTTCCTTTTTAGGCAATGGGCTGCTGCCTCAAACCCCTCTCGGGATTCTGTGGGAATTCCTGAGCTGCTTGGCTATGCAGTCGTTTTTTTTTGCACTGCAGTGTATATTGTTTCAAGGTTAGTAGGTGGAACTGAAATAAATGAGCCCGTGCCACTTTAAGACCTCGGTTTGTAAACAAATGAGTGGTTTCTACGAGCTATATTGGCACATAGAAACTACAGAGCATTATCTTTTTAGATGTTGAAGATATAAGAAATACTGCACATCCGTCTTTGCTACAGTATTTTACTCAATATTAAATCACTGTCTGAGGCCGGCTTATAACCTGTGGCAAACATGTATAGGCCAAACCAAAGCTAAATACTTACAAAGATAAAAGAAGAAAGTGTGAGTACGTCAAAAAGGGAATTATATGTGTCATACCTGTAGGTGCTGAAAGAGGAACAAGAGGGGTTAGTGCCAACATTTAAATGAGCCCAGGTGGCTCCAATCACTAACGACCCTCCTCTGCCTGCAGGTGAAACCGCCCCTGCTAGGCAGAGGAGCGCTGTGACATCACATAGAGGGATAATATGGTTTTGTTTAATAAGGTTTAGCTGCATCGTGTTTTTTTATTGTACTTCAGCAAGAACAAACTGAGTTATTATCCATACGCCTCATGAGTAGCCTATTTGTCACTGGAATTTTTTTTTTTTAACATGAAAGATGTAGCTTCACTATTTCAGTATCACTTATATATTTCATATTTTATATATTCTATTAATGTTTTACAATTTCTCACAGCTTTCTATTACTCAATACTTAATGTTGTAATTTTGCCATGTAATAAAACAATATACATACAATACAGTAGCTGTGAATGGTAAATGACAGTTGTAATCTGTATATTCATGCCTAAAACCCATATATTTGTTATTATAGAGGGTCTAAAATATATTAGTTAAGTTCCTTATAGATCCCTGCAGTGTGTAAACCATATTCTCAAACTAGTGGATGGATAAATTGGCAGACATTATGCTATTCGTCTTAGTTACTTGAAAATAATTTATTCAACATTACGCCACATTTCCTAAAACTTTTTTTGTACATTCAGACTGTTAAATGAGAAGCCTATTTTTACACCACAATAATCTAACGTCTTCTAACTTCTTCTTTTATGGTTAAACATAGACTTTTTATCCTCGATGTAATATCCTGCTCTGTGCTGTTCGTTTCCACAAAGGTCTCCTATCTGCTCTGTCAGCCACTGCTTCAGTTTCTGCCAAAATTCCGCATGTCTACAGCTGCTGGAGGAATCCACTTTACTAACAGTAGACACACATTTTCCTTTTTAGGACATGGGGATCTATTACGTAATGTTGGGAGCGCTACTTGGATCTCCGACAAACTCGCCTGTGTGGAAGCGGGCGTGGTTTACTTTGAGCGGCAGGTAAATGGACCAATCAGAGACAGGGAAGTACACGTAGCTGTCCACTGATTGGTCGTAATGCGGATGACGTCGCGTACGTTGCTCCCGCTCCGTCCTGGCTGTGAGTTTGATGGTTAGTAGTTGTAGTTGTCTCACCGGAGGTTGCCTAATACTGTCCCGACTGAGGAGGGTTGTTTGAGGCTTTTGTAGCGGGACGTTTGGAGAAGACTTTGCCCTAAGTGGTAGAAGAGTTACTTGTTTTTTTCCTGAATAGTGATCTAAAGCCGCCAACATGCCGGTGTTTCACACGAAGACGATAGAAAGTATCCTGGAGCCTGTAGCTCAGCAGATTTCCCATCTGATGATCATGCACGAAGAAGGTGAAGTTGATGGGAAAGCCATACCTGATTTGACGGTGCCGGTGGCTGCTGTACAAGCCGCTGTTAGCAACCTTGTTCGTGTAAGTGTCTCCATTCCTTCTCAAGACAAGTATTACTAAAACTATGTGCGGTTTTACCTGTCGCTTTGCCCCCTTCCCGACCCCAAACTCCAGTCATCGTTTCTTCTGAGCGACTGGGAACATGGTAGCATTATTTAGAGTTTGTAAAAGTAGTTGGAAAGGGGCAAAGGGCATTGAGTGACGCCCTTTTCCCCTTGCCCTGCCTTCGCTGTAGCCGCCTGCCATGGCGTAGGCACGGCTACTGTCTGTAAACCAGGTAGCTATCTTTGTGCTGTAGCCATTTACACAAACTTTATATTACTATTAAAACTGAATAAAATCTGTTGTCATGTCTTTCTGGTAAGAACTTGTAGCACATAATGTATAGTTAGCTACCTTCAGCTCATAAAACATTGGAGGTGGGGCAGTTCATTGCTCTCCCAAAGCCTTAAATAAACTGAATGTTAGTCACAGCAAATCATCGACTTTTCCTCTAAATAACAAGCTTACACCTTTTTAAAGGCTTATAAGGATATATATTTCCTAATTCGGTATCAGGATAATATTTTATTTTGTCTATAATGACAGCATTGACTAGATCGACTTAAAATAGTGTTTTTCACCAATTAGCAAGCCTTACATGTAGCATACACCAACTAGTGCATTTTTAAATACTTGCTAGAGTTAGCTTAATTTTTGCTCAACTTTTGGCGCTGTGCCACCAATAATAATTACACTTTCTTTCTATTGTATAGTTGTTCTATTAGTGAAATATTGTACTAGTTATCCCTCAAAAGTGACTGGAGTTTTGTTGAATACTGACACTGTGCCAGAGTAATTCAGACCACTCTTTTTTTGGAAGTTTTTCATTGATCTTTTTACGGTTGTAATTAGAAATCTACACTGCAGACAACTATTGGCACTCAATATATTCACCAACCTCTGCATGTCTTTGGACCCCTGTTAAACCCGCATTTTCTTGACTACATTATTATACATTGCATTACATGTCTTATAATAAGGTGCAGAATCTGTTTTTGTAATCTAGATTAGTTTGTAAGATATTTCGGTGTGAAAAATAGAGGCATGGCTGAAATCAGAGCCTCTGCAAAATGACAAAGGTTGACAATGACTAAGTGAAAAATACCCTGGCTCGTTGTAAGAGTCAAGTGGGCCACATCTACCCACTGCCCACAATGATGCTGTGTCCCATTAATTATCATTATTTAGAGTGTTTTTTTTTTTTTTAAACCATGTGTCAAATGTACCCTATTTAACCAGTTGCAGCTGTGTTTTGAAGTAAATTTAGAACCAACTCCACCACAAGGGGATTCCTCCAGAGTTGGCTCATAACTTTGACAGGAAGTTAACTATTGGACATGCAGTGAGAAACCAGAAACGTGTCTCATAAAAGGGAATAGACAGAAGCTTTTCAGTGTGTACTGATTCTGTGTGGAGCTCATTTGTTGTGAAAAATTGCTCTGGCATCTTTAGAGGAATGTTTGGAGAGGAATGCTTACCATTAGCCAGAGTTTATTTAAGAGTATTTATAGTTTGAGAACCGGTTTAATGCATTATGTAAATGTCCGCAGCAGCCAGACTTCCTTCCTTGTGACAATGGTACTGAAAGGTAATAATAATTTTAAAAAAGCCTCCAAAAGAAGACAAAATATTTCAGGAGTGACATCAGTAAACTGTAAAGATTGGAATCTTTAAACCATTGGCTGCTGTTTTAACACTGAAAAGTTATGAGAACCTATTTTTGTGCTTTTCCAGAGGACGGTCTTCAGTGAGGTGGTTGTTGTTCATAAAAGGTCTATAAAAAGAAGTCCCAAAGCTTTTCTCCTAAAGATTATAAACTCTTCAAACAGATTGCAGGTTGGATGTTCTGCATGTCCTCCTGTTACACGGTGAGGTAGATAAGCGACAGAGTAGGCCCTTAAAAAGAAGATACAGCCAAAAAGAAGAAAGAAATCACTGAGGTTTGTGTGGTTAACCAAACAAAGTATATGGACCTTCTATTTAAACACTGCACTTAGCTTTAACATAACATTTTACACATTCAGTGTTTTGTTACAGATTTAATGACAATCCTTTGAATGATTGTGGGTTTTAATAAATGTAGCTGTGAATTTCCAAAAAGCAATCAAAGCAACCCACATTATCTTCCTACCCAGTGTAAAGAAAAGAATGATTTAGAATAGGGTCAGCTTAATTGTTGCATTGCAATGATGTTAAATGTATTAACACATATTATTTAAAGATCAGATATTTCCTTGTCCTTGATTTGAACATGTTTTAAATCGATGGTAGATGTCATGGATTAACTGGGTTGTCAGTGTGGCTAATACAATTGGCAGATGTAGAGTCTGTCTGTAGATAAGGAGATGGATTGTACCAGAGCTATGGTAAAAAAAATAAACTGTTGCTCTGTAAAAATCTTTAATATTTGCTAGTTTCTGCCATTTAAGATATAAACATTTCCTGTTTGTAAGCTTTGATTTTGGACTTGAGTTTTATTCATAATGTTAAAAAGCCTTGTGTTGGTTGAAGTGTGGAGTGAAAGCTGTGTAAACAGACTTCAGTTTCCTCTGGAAGCCATAACAGCGTTATAAGGTGATAATATATCAGGGCTGGGTGTCTCGCAGCTTGTTTTGGATTTCTGTTGGCCCTGAGCAGCCAAGTAGTCATTTAATCCAGCTGTAAATATAGAGACCCCCCTGCCGCAACATGCTCCTGTTGAATGTAACGGTCAGGCTCCAGCTCAGTCTATGTGATCAGATCTTTCCAACGCACATACTGTACATGGTAATTATTTCCAATTGTCATAGCAACCGCGGCCACTGTTATGATTTGGCCAAAGGATCAGATAATGGTTTATTGTCTCGGCTGCAGTGGCCATGAGTCACAGATCTGAGAGTTCAAAAGGAGTCCACAGTGGCCTTCATCTTAAGCTTCTTTGTTACAAAGAGATTTTTCTGGAAACAAGAACGTTTCTCTCTTTTGTGGATCATATGTTCACTATTTTTCATGAAACATGATTTGAAATTAAAACACTGGAAGTCCCTAAGGTTATGTTCAGACAAAAGACATAGTTTTATACTGGCTGTTCTTGGATGTTTTTGTTTTACTCGCCAATATACTGTATATTTTTAAAGGCAATTTCCTGAGCTGCTCCTCTGAACAGAACCATGCAAAACTTTTATAATAAACTTAAACAAACACACCCCAATGACAATACACATAGTCGGTTAGGTCTTTTTGAGGAGATTTAAATTCAGATCTTATTATAAAGAATTTTAAACTGAGGAGCACATATAAAAGTGGTATGGACCTAATTTGGAAAGATACTTGAGCAGAAATTCCGGTAGGAAACTGTTGAGTATACAGATAATATGACAGGGTCACAGCAATAGTACTACCAGCAATGTTTAACAATGAGCAAAAAGGCCTCTTGCTGACAATGCATAACATAATAAATATACTAGTCCAAATAGAAGGAGTGCCCAAAATAGTTGAGTCAAGCGTTAGGATTCTTCAACAAAAGTCTTTCCAAGAAAACATAGTTTGAGTTGATATGTAGCGATCAGAAAACAGATTACTGCAAATTACTGCTGGCAAGAACATCCAGATGTGCCTGTGTTAATTTACCTTTTTTCCCTTTGAAATTAAATATAGCACTGAGTTTGTTGCCCATTTGTCTCTAATACAATTTGCATTAGCAACAGACAGTTATTAATTATGAGGACCAGTAACTTTCCATTAATAAAATTTGTCTTAATGAAGTGGTTATTTGAAGCATTGGATATTTGACAAGAGGGATTTATGACCCTCCAACCCTGACAAATTTATTGAAAAAAGTCTAATCATCTTAATCCAGGTGCTTGTAGATCAAAGTCTTGATAAAACAACCCTCTTTAGTACCCTCTTTCTAGTCCAAAAGCTTTAGGAGGCTTCAGCATCATCTTTTCCGTGTTTCCGTATTGAGACAATGAACCACGGCCCAATTAAGATGAATGCCAGGAATGCGAGGAATTTCCAGAAAGCAGGAATGCGTCCTGACTCGGAGGGGGGCTGAGAGGATTGGTCTTGAACAGCTATGGTGAAATAGTGGAGGAAATGATGCATTCACTCGACCTGTGTTGACAAATGCAGCCTTCGACAGCAATAGAACTTTATGGGTTTGTCAAGAGGGACAAGATGAATGGGAGCTGTAAAAGTTATGAGTCATATGATTGTGTTTTGTTTTTTATTTTATTTTTTTATAACTACAAGTCAGTGTTGTTTTTCTCTGATTGTGTTTCTCTGATTCCAGGTGTTTGGCTTTATGTTGCCTAGGGGTGTGACGGTTAGTATATAACCGTGTGATCGGCGGTTATAATTGAACACCGTCATTAGAACTCTATAACCGCCAAAACCGTGTCATTAAAATATTTTTTACAAACATTTTTTATCAAAAATTATTTTCATTTTTTAGATAGGATCATGAGATGCGCAATATATCGGGAGACATGGTTTTTACCACTTAATGAAGTTTTGTAAATCGTCAGACATGATATTTACCACTTCATTAAATTTTGCTTTGTAGAAAACCTTTCTTAAAAACGAATTCTGTTTTGTACAAATTTTATCTTAATTTTAATAAAGTTTCATCAACCAATTGCATGTATTTTAATAAATAAAAAGCAAATATAGCAGACAATGATAACCGTGACATGGAAGCGCCAGCGCCGCGCTCACTTGCACTGCACTGTGAACTAGAGCGCATCTCATCGTAAATGAAACTCAGCGTAGGCCTATGCCTCATACATTAGCACAAATACAGTGCCAGCCACTCAGGAGCTTTTGGCAAAGTCATCTTTCCTTGACCCACGATACAGAGGCAATGGGGGGGATGGATTGGGGAGACAAAAGATGCACTCGGGAAATTGTATCAGCTGACGAGGGAAACGGAGGCGGAGTTAGTGGTGCTTCGGAGGCTGCTGCTGCTGGAGATGAGGTCTGTGCACAATCTTGGAGATCTCCTTAATAAACGGAGGTCAGAAATCTCTGCCCCTTTACCGATCAGAGCGCGCGCTGACACGGAGTTAACCCGCTATCTCCAAGAACAACCAATTGACTCTACGGCAGATCCACTAGCATGGTGGCGAGACAATGAATCACGCTATCCGCTCTTAGCAAAATTGGCACGTAAATACATGTGTATTTGTGCTACAAGCACAGCATCAGAGCGAGTTTTTAGCACTGCGGGGAACATAGCTACCCCTGTCAGATTGTCACTAAAACCGAGTAAAGTGAACATGTTGGTGTTCCTGTCACGGAACTTGGTTTTGTTTACTGTGTGCGATTTATTTAAAACAAAGCACGTTCATTGCAAAGTTTTTTTTTTTTTTGTTTTTTTGTTAAGGATTTGTTCACTGTGTGTGATTCATTTGATTAAGCACATTCACTGCTAGTTGTCTTGCTGTTAATTTTAGAGTAAAATTAACAGCAACGGTTATGTTATGAACCGTCACATTTGACTCATGTCATAACCGTCATCACCAATTCTGAAACCGGCACACCCCTAATGTGCCTTATTTGAAGCCTAACTGATGTGTTTTTTCTTAGGCTAAAAAACAAAATTGTAGTCTATATCCCCCAACTCAAATCTTAGTTATAGTCGGGTAAACTGTCCTGGGACATTTTCTGCTAGTTGTGTTGCTGTTAGAAAACATTGAACTGTCTTGTTAGCAATGTTGAGAAGCATCTATACTGTATGTAGCGTAAAAACTGGTTGTGTAACATCCTGTTGAAATCTTATCTTGTGGTGTGCTCTCCCCAGTTCATACTTTCATCGTGTCCTTGGGCAGGACACTTGCATCCAGTGCTACAACGTGTGTGTGTGTCAATGTTTTCTCATAATGTACATGTGACAAATTGTTGTGCAGCGCAGTATTGCGTAAACGTTTTGAGAAATATTAATTATTTTATATTATATATTATATTATTAGCATTAATAAAGAGTTGACTGAAGAATGGGCTGAATGTTAGTGTTTGGGAATGCAAAAAGTTTATTTTACTACTAAAAACCTGACTTGTAAAACATTTAAAGCGCTGTTAGCTCTAATTTATTTGCTCTGCTTAAATTTAAGATGAACTGAAGAAGATAAAGGTGCATAATATTGTTTGTATTAAATGTGAAGAAATTAGAGAGCTTTTTACAGTGAACAAAACAATGCAGCAGTGTCTTTGTGCTGTAAACCTTTTGATTGAGCTAAAGAGCCTGCGTTGTATGTACAGCCCGGGTCTGTTGTGCTTTATTCTTTTTTATGGCGTCTTTTATAGGCCTGAGATGAGAAGAAAGAATCCCAGTGATGTTGGGCTCTCATGTCCTAATGAGAGACGGCCCAGAGCAGTTAGGGTCAACACTTAATGGTACTAAACATTGATTGTGAACTTGAATGCATATTCTGCTAAAGGAAACTGCACTGAGACGTTTTTTTTTTTTTTTTTTTTTTTTTTTTTTTTTTACTGAGGTGTTATGGAAGGGTTTAGCTGAGTTAAGTTATAGACAAAACTTAAGTGCCAAGAAAAAATAAATCGAAAATCATTTTATTGAGACGAGACACAATGCATTTGAACAGGATTTGCAAAAGGATATCTCTCCTTGTATCTGATATTCAGTTCATTGTTGTTTGAAACCACCACTTCTTTAATCTCTCGGACATGGGAAGTAAGTGTCCGATTAGCTGAAGGGCTTTATAAATGAAAGCACTTCCTATCACCTGTTGCTCTGGTTTCCTGGACTTTGGCTCCATTAAAGCAAATACACATTTAAAATGTTTGTCTGGAGCTCGAGCAGAAGACATTATCTGGTCATTGGGTGCGGTTTGGCTTCTGCAGCCTGATGAAAATAGCAGGACAGAAGGAAATGGAGGGAGCAGGGGGTATTGAGTCGACGAGGAAACACAGGAAGTGTAGTCGAGAAGAGCAGCTGTTGGACATCGGCGCTGGGAAACACCATGTCCAAAGTAAAAGTCACAGCCCATATTACAGTGAACAGTCTGCCCTTGCTTTGTGTAAAACATGTTAGGAAATGACAAGACCATTTATGAACATAATATTTAGGAGATGATCTTGTCCCATAGGGAATAAACAACAAATCTGAAACAGCTGCACATTAATGTCTCCTCTTGTGATTTCCTCAATGTCCCTAATGGTCTTTTGCAGTTCGCCTCTGGTCATCAGTTTGTTAAACCCCTTTAGCCCAAAACAGAAGAGTCTTGCTGAGTATTAGGGCTCCACAATATCATGAAAACATGTGTGATGATAAAATGTTGAATATTGCAATATTGTTATGGTTCACCTGTTAATAAAATTTGCCTTTGACCAAGTAAAAGTTCAATTGAATTCAAATGTATAAATAAACACAAGGCTCAGGCTATATCAAAACTTAACAAAGACTGAACCTCAGCTAATTCAGGACTAGCACTAAAGCAGGACTAAAGCAAGAGTAAATCACACCTATACAAGGACTGGAAGACCATAATATTATTGTTAAACAGTTTCTTGCGAAGTGGATATTTCAATTGTTTATACTATGGTAACAATACAATTTGTGTTTTGTAAGACATTGTGCAGCGCTAAAAATAAGTAGTGCTTCGCTAACCCACGGCGTGATGCAATGAATGAAGTGAAACTCAAAGAAACGTAATATCCTCTCTGCTGCAGGACCACTTCTGCCATTGCCCATTCAAGGTCTTTTTGATTTGTGACAATCAACACATTGTGTCACTGCTGCACTGCATGCTGAACCAAACACGAGTAAATAACACTTCAGAGTCAATATTACTTGAGACTAATATCTCAAACACAGCAGTGAGATCAGTGAACATAGATCTGCTGTAAGGTCTGAGCCATTGCATCTTTTATTAGATTCACAGCAAAGGTCTGGTTTAGACATAGTTCCAGACTGTATTCTAATTTATTTGAGAAACAGGAAGAAAAAACAGATGGAGATGGGGTTTTTATTTAAATTTTTACTCAATTGAGTGTCTGTCCGGCTGTCTATAGATAAGATACATTTTGCATCTCTTTAATTCAAACCAAACCATCCATACTATTTCTTGTGCAACCTGGGGGTTTTGAACTTTTTATATAAGCAATGATTGTACCAATAAATGTCAATAAACCATTTAGCCATATCCCTGTGAATTTTTTAAAACCCTAATCAAGTGCAATCACTTTAAGGCTGATTTCCACCACATGGTACTTGGTATGTCAGTAAGCTTACTATTCCTTTTTTGCCAACCCACCATTGAGTTACTAATACAGTAGAGTGGTTACTAAAAAGTGAAGCACATTGCAGTTTGTGGTTTGCAAGTCAGAAAAACATCGCTAGCCTGGGACAAACATCTGTGATGTATTGTACGGTGCAAAAAGAGTTGGCATTCAGCATTTGGATGGCTTTGAATGGAAGCATATTTTATTCTTAGCTTTCTTCTAACGGCCACTGCCTTGGCTAGAACGTTGCCATCGTAGATCTCTGTGGTCTCCGTGACTAACACAGCATTGTGCTGAAGCTGTCGGACATGTGAAAGGCGGGCTGTGTTTTTGAGGACTGTAGCTTTTCACAGTGGCCTTTCTTGTGCTGGCGAGAGCGATGGGCCACAGTCAACAAAGAGAAGTCTGTTCAGAAAGAGCTGCCACTTTATCAGGCCACTTCACACAGCATTGTTTCCTTACTCTTTTTCCATTCCAGACTCCAACGAGCAGGACAAAGCGTGGTTTTTATGACAGACAGGGATGACACTGGATATTCTGAGGGTTTTAAACACAAGGTGGAAGAGGATTGGGCATCAGTCTATTTTAGAAACAGGAAACTGTCACTGTGGTTTGGGCTGTGGCTCCAGAAAAGTAGTCTCTAAGCAGGATGGCCCTTACAATTGTAGTTATTGTTACAGCTCGTCCTTCAACATTTGAAGATCAGGTATTTTTCTTCTTCTCTAGAACCAGTTTAGTTTACTGTCATTGTCTCAGCAACCCTCCGATTTATTCCCCCTTGAGTCAAGTCGAGACACGAAGCAGACCGGCAGCAGACGGCAGCCAGTAATTTAAAAAGTGGATCTGTTTCGAAGTGCCGCTGAGTCATGCCACCTCCCACCCCCCATAAAGCATCATGGGAGATTAGAGTTGAGCTGTGTCCAATTGGCCACCTCTACTCATCCATCCCACACTTGCCACACATTGTCTGAAGTTCATGAAGAGCCCAGTGCCAGCCAAACAGTTCAGTGTATAAATAGACCTGGATCTGGCCTCTGTTGTTGTCAAGCAGTTTGTGACGCCTGGACCGCCACTAGTTCTAGCCCCATGAAAATGTATACATCAACAATTTAGGCTGCGATGTTGTGTTTTGTTCAATGATTCTGTTTGATTTTAAGCTCATTAAATGGTTTGCTTGATGTTCAACCTGACATCCGTTTAAGTTGATATCTATCCCAACTTGAAGTCTTGCTGGACAGTTTTAGCTGCTGGTTGTTCATGGTATACTGTAAGTCTGGCATTCACTCCATTCAGACTCAAGAGCATCTTTGCTAAGCTTCAGTTTGAGCTTGGGATGACGCTTGAACCTAATTTCTCAGCCCCAGTTACTGCTCGTCCATGTAGTCTGGGGTCAGAGGAGAGTGAGGACATGTGCTTGTACGTCTGCACTGTCTCAATCCCACCTCCACGTAAGGTCTGCTACGTCAGGGCTCCTTTACAGGCCCCATATTGGTCTTTTCAGATCGGTTTCTGGTCTTTACTGACATGCTTGTTCATAAAAAAGGTTTACAAAGTCCCACAGCAATGGCAACAGTGCGTTTAACTTGACTTCCTGTTACATAAAATTACACAATGGACTAATCTTAAGAAATGGTTCCAACTGACCAATCAACAAGTAATTGAGAACAAGATTGGGAGTAATCAAATATGTTTATTTGGTCTTACATGAAAGTTAACTTTTTGTTTGGTCTGAGTACAAGAACAACAAATTGTTAAAATTGATAGTTTTTAAAAACACAAAATATATTTTCAATCATTTTGGGAAGTTATTTGTCCATTTGTTTTTAAAAACACAAAATATATTTTCAATCATTTTGGGAAGTTATTTGTCCATTTGTTCTTTTCATATCGCTGGAAAATGGAGCCAATCCCAGCAGTTTTTGGTGTGAAGCAATGTACATCTGTCACTAGTTAATCACAGGGCTAACATTTACAGACTTACGGTATACCCCTCTGTGCAATTTAGTGTCACTAAGCCAATAAATGAACTACAAGAAACCAAAGATGAGAACATCCAACGAGAGCTGATGTTTGGGGAGGCTCTGAGTCATACAGCACTCATGATGTGGCACTTATTTATATCTTCACACATTCATTTTTACCAAGCAACAAAGGCCCTGTTAACCGTATATTATTATAACACAGTGGCAGATCACACTGGTTGATCTGTGCCTCCACATTCTTTTTTTAAATAAATGTATAAATGTACAGTGAACCTATTCTAATTGACCTCAAGAAAATGGCAAATATAAGACCACTCAATATAGGAGTTTAGCCTAGAATGGCCTCTCGGATGCATAAAAATGGAAAAGAAAAATCACATTTACACTAATTTTCTTTTGAGTTCATTAAAGCATGAAACCCCCAGAACCAAGTCTTTTAACAGCTTCATAATTGTCAAGTTTAGCAGTCACCAGAAACTTAACAGTAAGTGCCATGGTATAATTGGCTGAGCCTGAAAGAAAATCAGCAATTATCTTTCGTTACCAATGGAAGCATCTCATAAAGCCTTAGAAATAGCTTGTACTTCCTGACTGCAGTGTGGGAGCTGGTGCCCCGGTGTGAACGCATGTCATCTGTCAGTGTCCCGGCAGCGAGTGAGGTCATGGTGGGGGAGGTGAGTCACTGTGGCATTTCAGCTGCTTTGTGCATTAATATGTGCATTAGTTTGCACAGCAGCTGCCACGTCAAACAGACCAGGACCATGGAGTAGCGGTGATTAAAGATGGGACTCCCAGAGGAGGAAAGTTGTGGTGATGGAATGTGTGCTTTTGCATTCGACACAGAGCTGAGCAGCAAATTAGATCATTTATTGGTCATTTATTGAGTACTACTACGACTACCTATGTTTAAGCATTTTTCAAATTCTTTATGCTCAGTAAGTAAGTACTAAGGCGGGGCGGGGCGGGGCGGCAGTAGCTCAGTGGTAGAGCGGCCGTCCTCCAACCGGAAGGTAGTAGGATCGATTCCCGCTCGCCCCACAGTTCATACTGTCGTTGTGTCCTTGGGCAAGACACTTAACCCACCTTGCCTCCAGTGACTGTAACACTGGTAATGTAATGTAAGTCGCTTTGGATAAAAGCGTCTGCTAAATGAATAAATGTAAATGTAAATGTAAATGTACTAAGTAAGTGTGCAGGAAAGCACTTTGTTGTCTTATGTTGGAAAATCTGAGGCTTTGCTTTATGAGATTAACTCCTCGGTCTCTTGTTTTCAGGTGGGGAGAGAGACCGTACAGACCACAGAGGACCAGATCATGAAAAGGGACATGCCACCAGCTTTTATCAAGTAAGTCCTGTAGAATATATATAAAAAAACTCATTGTAAACATCCCACTGGTCTGTTAGTGCCTCTGTCTTTATCAGTTTAAAGCAGACGTGGCATGTTAAGGGCCTCTGCTGCAACAGAAATACTTTTTTACCAGGATGGATTTCTTCACGCTGAAGGAAAAAGTCTCTAGACTTTACATGCATCGTTGGTATGTAACCGAATACTACTGCTTCACCAGGAGGACCCTTCTGTAAAAATGTTCCTTGGCCAGGATGATGTTTTTTTTCTCCTGGCTGCAAAGAGTGCAAGTAGAAAAAAATGCAGGTTAATTTGCCACCATTGGCACCATTATCTGCAAGTTTACAAGTTCACAGTGGATCATTGAAGAGTTCTTTTGTGTAGCCACTTCTATTATAAATTACAGTTTACTGGGGCCTTTACAGTTTCTGTGGCAAAGGTTGCTCGCATTTAAGTCAAACTGAATATCAACTGGGGGTGAGCCTTGTAGTTGCTCACTACTCTATCTAGCGGTACAAAGTCAGTTACCTGTAATACACGTTTAGGAAACCTAAATTTGTATTTAAGTCTGGAATTTCGAAAACTTTTTTAGTAATATTTATACTGAATACACATATATCTCTGTATCTCAAAAGTGACTGAAAACAGTGTGTTCTTAGAGTTAATTTGACAGAACTTCTAAACCCATTGCTGTTTTATGAGTGTAATCGTTAACTGGCCGTCAGCTGCTGTCTGTGTGTAAGTGTATCACAAATGCTCACCTCTCTGTATGTGAGCCTACGCTACTCCCCCCAAGGTCAGAGATAAAACGCATTGACTGGCGCAGGTCGTGGGACTCAAAACATTTGGTGCCTCACAGCCACATCGTCACCCTGTTGTCATCCATCAGCACACAAACAGGAATGTGCCCCTCACTAAATATAGTGTGAGTGCCGGGGTCCGGTTGATGCACGGCTGAAGGACACAGCCTACTACCTCTGACACACTCAGAGCTGATGTCATGCTTTTTACCCGGCAGGAGGCTTGCTTCCTAAAAGAGAAACTCACTCCTCCTTTCACTTGTTGCCTTTTACTCATGTGGAAAGATCTGATAATATTCTCATGTTGCCACAGTAACATTTATCTGCAGGCCACAATGGGGATGTCTTTTGTGGGAACTAGAACATGTGTGCTTCTGGCTTATTGCCTGGTTTTGTTTAGTTTTAGCTACTTCAGGAAGTGCATAGTAAAAGGACTAGTGTTTTTTTTAGAAGGACATGTTTGCTTCTGAATGTCCAAAATGATTTGCAAAGCGTACTCTCTGACATTCAACACCTTTTGTCAGACATGTTTGAGCCTGTGTTCAGCCTATTCTTTTTAAAGACTTGAACAAATTAATATGCATTTAGTAAACTGCATTGAGAATTTCAGTATCATAATTTTTTTGTACCTTTTGGAACTTTAGGTGTGTGCCTTGAATGCAATATAGTTGGACACTAATCTATTATAGATACTAAACTAACTATACACCGCATGTAGCACTCGGTAAAAATCCTGAAATATCTCTTGTTATTAGAAACCAGATACTTCAGCCGACCTATTGCAGTTTCATAATTTACAGATTACAATATAATTTCAGATCACGTTTTCTGGAAAAATAAATCACTGTTAGGATGACTGATGTTACCCCCCACATTCTGCTGATTGTCAAGTGTAATGTTTGTCTTTTAAGATGAGTTTTAAATCACTGGTCCTTTCGGTTTTTTTTTTTCTCCCCAGAGTGGAAAACGCATGCACAAAGCTGGTGCAGGCCGCCTCTATGCTGAAAGCGGATCCGTACGCTGTTCCTGCTCGGGACTACCTCATCGACGGCTCCCGGGGCATCCTCTCTGGGACCTCAGACCTGCTGCTGACCTTTGATGAAGCCGAGGTACAGTATATATCATTCACACAGTGCAGGTTATTCGTCATGCTGTTTGTACTTAAACTAAAGCTAAATTTGTGATTCCTGAAAAACACTGTATTTGAATGCACCAGCCACACCTTCTTCAGACCTGTTTAGTAAATCAAGTTCTGACACACACAATGTTACTTTCTCTTGTTGCAACTTGATATTTTTATTCCTCACACATTTTGCTTTGTTCATGTAACTCTATAAAGGTGTTCGGATGCTCCAGTCCAGTAATTTTCTGGGTTTTAAAGAGTAAGATTAAGAGTAAGAATTTTGTTTTATATACACAAAAAATCCCAAATGCATTTTCTTTCTTTCTGTACTTCAACTTTTATATATATTTTTAGCTAAACTAGATGTAAAAAAAAAATCTTTTCCAAAAGCAAGATGCAAAAATGAGCCAAAACTTTGCTAAAATACATATTTAAAGACAAGTTATTTTGATGATTTTTATTTGATTCAACATGTTATTACATTTGAAATATTTAAGCCTGACATCATGGTGTAATTCCAGAAACACATCCTTATAATTACAGTGCCCCCAAGAATTCCTGTTTGAAACACAGCTGCCGAGTGATCGCAATAAGATATAGTAGCCTATATGTCAATACAGGCAGCTGTGAGTGCATATTTTTCGGGTGAGAGGTCAATAAATAATGTCCGGCTCATGTCACAGAGCTTTATGCATCAGTCAGCAGGAGTCATCAGTCAGCAGAACGTCATTTTCCCGGAGCGGCTCGGGGATGAGTCACTAAAGCATCTCACTGTGGCACTAACTGATGAACCAGCAGTCTGTGCCGAGCCACGTGTACAGACAGCAGTGTCAATGATCAAATTTCAAGTCTTATCAAAGCTGGTTGGTATAAGCATTTTTAACACCTTCTAAAAAATTTTTTTTTGTCTTCAAAAATACAGGTTCGTAAAATAATCCGGGTGTGCAAAGGAATTCTGGAGTATCTGACGGTGGCTGAGGTGGTGGAGTCTATGGAGGATCTAGTTACATACACAAAGAACCTTGGACCAGGTTAGCTGTCAAAAATTTAATAAACTACATCATTTAAAATTTTCTAAAAAGAGATTTGATTAAAACTTGCAAAGGTAGCCATGTTTTAGAAGATAGATGCCACAGTTAAAAAGCAACACAATCTCATAGTGATCTACGGTAATAACCCTTCCCTGTCTTATCTCCTGCACCCGATATAAACAATAGTCCAAAATGTTAGCATTGGGGGTTGGCCAATGTTTTCCGATAAACAGAAAAACAAATGATTAATTAACTCGGTCAGTTAACTCAGAGTCACTTTAACAGTCTGTGTTCATAATAAGCTTAATGGTTTACTGTGAACTTCATTGTCAGAGTGCATTAAAGTGAATAAATCCTGTTTTAAAGTCTTCTGTCCCTGCAACCCTTTGAGAAGGACAATTTTTGTTTAAGTGGCCTTCTCCCCACAAGTGCTGTTTAAAGATTAACATAATAATAATAATTTATAATATAATAACAGATATTGAACAGTAGCCAAATGGATCACTCTGTATCATTACTGGTCTGTCTATATCATTATTTTTTATGTATGATTCGTATTTGATTCAGAAGCTCAAAACACCTACAAGTGCAACTATAAATTGAAAATTGTTGGTTGTGTTTTAGGGATGACCAAGATGGCGAAGATGATTGACGAGCGGCAACAGGAGCTGACTCACCAGGAGCACAGAGTGATGCTGGTCAACTCCATGAACACTGTCAAAGAGCTCCTGCCCATCCTCATCTCAGGTTTGAGCCACTTCTGTTGCATCTGTCTCTGTCCTGAGGTATTTAGTCTGACTTACAGTTTAATATTTAACCCTAGGTATTAAAATCTATGTGACAACAAGGACGTCCGGCAGCCATGGAGTAGAGGAGGCCCTGAAGAACCGAAACTTCACCTACGAGAAGATGAGTGCAGAGATAAATGAGATTATCCGAGTGCTCCAGCTGACCTCCTGGGACGAGGACGCCTGGGCCAACAAGGTGCGGACATCAAAACACAGTAACACAGACAAGACGCTGTTAAATTTGTTTTATTTGTTTTTGTTTTGTTTTATGTTCTGTGATATTTTGGAGATGGATTTGAGATAAGTGTTAGTCAGTTTGTTTTTGTAAAACAAACTGACTAACACTGCTCTTTGTTCTCAAATTGGTTGAACTTATTTTAGTATCTTTAGTCAACTGCTCATATTTTCATGCATACATAGCTTTATGTCTGTGAAGGTTCTCAGTCATCCAGGACATCTTTAAAAAAAAAAAAGGTTGAAGTAAAAGCATCTGGACTTGGTTTTCAAGGTGAAGACGTTTCGTCTCAATTCAAGAGACTTTGTCAATTCTGAGATCAACTGGTAAGAGAGATGAGCTTATATCACTAGAGGGAGGAGTTTCCCTTGAAACCAAACCTGATGGACCAGGCTAGTCTGATCTCATGGTTGTTGGCTCTGAAAGGAAAGTGTGACTCCTGATATGACAGTCGTTAAGGCTCAGGAGAGTCGTTAGTGCATCTGAGGCCACCTCCTCTGTTCAAAGAAGGCTTTTCCATTTCCACAAAAATGGCTTCCTTCACCCCTCTCTCAAACCATCTGGCCTTTCTGGACAGAATTTGGAAATTGCTGTCCTCAAAGGAATGCAGACTCAGGTCCTGCAGGATTGACTCTTCTGTGCTGATACATCCTCTTGTGAAGCTTTTGTTTTGTTTCACCGACAACTGTCACTGCACTCTTCACTGAACTGCATAAACTACATTACTCTGTTTGTGCGAGGGGATCTTGTCTTTGGGATGGACCAGTTTATGACGCAGCGTATTCCCTGGTTTAAAGTGGACTGGAATGTTGTGTTTGTAAAAAATCCTTTTAAGTTTTTCAGATAAAACAGACACATAAGGGATAACTACACCTTTCCCTTTTGTCTCTGGTTCCTGTCTGTTTGGTTTCTGTGTCCTCTTGGTTTTTTTGAAAGTCCATTTGGGGTATCCACAGTCTCTCAGGGCTTTACGGATGTGTTGTTCTTCTTTCCGTTGACCTTCTGAGGTTGTGGGCATCTCTTGTGCTCTGTGCTGAAGAGTCCTGATGACTCCCAGCTTGTGCTGCAGTGGGTGGTGCAGTGCAGGGTTGTTTCCTATCAGTTGATCTGAGAATTGACAAAGTCTCTTGGAATAAGAGACAAAACGTCTTCACCTTGAAAACCGAGTCCAGATGCTTTTACTTCAACCTTTTATTTTTATACATAGTTTTAGCTACTGTAGCATAGGGCACTTATTATCACTCCATGTAAACCTCTACCGCTGGATTTATGTTATTTATTTTAAAGAAGCATTACCAATTGTTTCAATTTGCTATTACAAAAATTGACTCTGGACCCTTAAGTGTGCAGCCCTATAAGAAAGTAAAAGCTAGCTGTTACTAGTCTAAAGTTTAATGTTTCTTCAGTTTGCGTTATGTTTTATACCATGTTAACCACATTTTTTTGAAAAGCTTTGCTTGGATAAATTAAAGTACTGTTAGACTTTTAGTAATTATTAGATATGACTCATTTCAGTATGTCTATACCTTTTTACTACTCTCCATTGTTGTAATTCTGACCATTTGTTTAGCACTTTTTATTGTCTTTTCGACACAGTTATTTGTTTTCAGTCACTAGCTCTCTTTCCCTTCATGGACTCCTGTTTTGTTGTCTGTGAATCACTTTTGTTTCCTTTCTTTTCACTGTTTCTTTCCCTCCTTCATTTCCCTTGTAGAAGGTAAGGCTCTGGCATGAGACAAAAGTGTGGCGCTGGTGTTTTGTGGTGCCTCTTTTTGCTTCAGCCGAGAGATACTGTACTAGTTAAACAGTTCTAAGAGGAAGTATAGACAGTTTTGTTGAAGTGGTTTTTTTTGCAGGTTGAACTGTTTACTTTGGCCTTTGCTGTATGCATTGTTTTTGTTTCCTAACTCCATCAGGATGACCTTGTGGAGTTTCTGTGTCCTCGTCCTGTTTAAAGCCTCAGCAGATGGTGTCCTCACGTGGACACACTATCGATCATTTGACTCCTACTCCTATTGATTTAGGAGTATTATGCTGCATTCAGCAGTCTTTTAGCAGGACGGTCAGGTTTCCACTGGACGAGGACACACAAGGAATGCCCATAGACTTCTTCAGTGAATGGCTCGTTTGAACTTTTAAAGGTCCCCTATTCTGCTCTTATAGTGAGTTATGCTTGTAGTTTTTTTCTCTTCTAAAAAGGTGTGATTTGCAGTATGGCTTCCTTTTACATACTGAGTAAGTAGCAAGAAAGAAATTTCTAGTAGAGAAGCCAAAGTCTTAGTGAAGTAGGACTTAGCCAGAAGTTTGTCAAGTCACAACAGAGTGGGCCAAACTGACCAGAGAGGGTTAAAGTCATTAAAAACTCTAAACTGAAAAACCTCATTGTAAGGAGCAGAGTATGGGACTTTAAACCTCAGTTTAAACTGTAGCTCCACTAAACAGACTAACCCTAATCAAGATGTTGTCTAATTCAAAGTAACATCTCCTTTTGTTGTTTGTTTTTGTCTAGGTTTTTACTGAGTGTTTGCATTAATCCGTTTGACTTGCACTTGACGTCAGTGGTTTAGAGATAGTGCTTGCAGCTGCAAGTTTAAACACCTCACCCACACAGCACCCAGATGTTAACACCTTTCACTTCCTGTTCATTGTCCCAGGCCCCTGTTCACCTATCAGCAATTCTTGCCAAAACACACAATCTGCTTTCTCATTGAAAAAGACTGTTCAGAGATTTTAAGGGCCACACCTGGAGTAAAGAGCACACAGTAACTACACAGTCATTTAAAAGGATTAAAGGGATTTTCTGGGGATAAAACATTAGCTCTTTGCAGCAAATGCTTCCACTTCATACAGCAAAAAATATGTAAAGAGATGATAAAGAGCTTTTAATGAAATTATTTTGCCTCTAGTTAAGTGTTTCTACTCTGAATATTACTATGGGTTTCAAATAAAATAAAAAAGAAAATGGATAAACGGGCCACTGTTTCCAAATGTGACCTCCGATTTAAAGCCTTTAGTGTGAAGCAGATGAAGGCTGTGGTGCTAAAAAAACCAATGCTTGCATCACATTTAATTTTCCTCACATTTTCCGACAGATGTATTAGATTACAGGGTATCCTTCAGACATTAATACGTTTATGGAGCTAGACTGACTTGAAATGAAATTCTGGCTGAGCTGTATGAAGGCACTGACGGTTTTCTGAATTTGTGCCAATGTAAAATACACTCATTTGGTCATCTGCTTGGCTCTGATCTGCTTCCTTTTCCACTCAGACAATGAGCGAGTCCCATTTGAGTGCTGCTGCTGTTGTGTGACCCATTGTATTTCCATCCGATTGAGATGCAAATAACAATGGGTTCATGCTCGTTGTTTAGTGTAATGAAAACTGCATGTGTTACAAACTGCAAATGGATTTTTCTGAATGAGTTTTGAGTTTGATCTCAATGCTTCTGGAGATGAAACATGTAACAGCGTGCCCTTTTTAATTTGTTAAATATGTTTTTTGAAGGAAATACCTTTACAGACCTTTATAAGTTGTTATATTAAAGGTCCTCTACTGGATTGTTGCTTTGTGTGAGCCATTTCCTGTTCATATTACAAATTCTGCAATATCCTAGAGCCACATGCAGATAAGTTTTTGCCAAAAGATTTCTTCTACCCTATTGGAATTTAGTTAAACGTCTGGTTATGTTGTGAGGTAGGTGAGAAGTAGAATTGGCTTAATGGGACACAGATGGTAAAACAAAATAAGCTATTTTTGAAAGTCTTCCTTAAAACAGATTTTTATTAATGAGTAGAGGACCTTTAACATAACAAGTGTCTCAGTCTAGAAAGAAATGTAACTAGGTCATGACGATTTATCCGCCTATTTGTTGGTCTCATTTGATCAGATTGATTAGCTGTAAGTTATTAATTTATTCTGTTTTAAATCCTAAAGGACACAGAGGCTATGAAGAGAGCGCTGGGGCTTATCGCTTCAAAGATGGGTCAGGCCAAAAACTGGCTGAGGGATCCCAACGCCCCACCAGGTAATGAGGGAAAAATACATCTAGACAAATATTTTCTGACCTTTGTAGAGGACACGTGGTGGCTTTTACAAGAGCTATTATTATTGGTTTTTCAATATAAATGTACCTCTAAGCAAATTATGAAATATTATGTGGTTGTTTTATAGTCCTAACTATATTTATACACACTGAACAAAAAAGGAAAATGTATAATGTATTCCTAGAATAAAATTTTAGACTTCTCAAGCATCTTATCCCCGTTATATATTTTTAACTACAACAAAGCAAAAGTCAAGTTATTTCAGCTAATTTGTTACTAAACTCCAGCAACTACATAATTTATCACAAAGTGTTGTAGAACAGAACAAAAGATTTTAATGCACACTTGGTTGACTTGGAATGTGTTTCCAGGAGATGCAGGGGAACAGGCGATTCGTCAGATCCTCGATGAAGCTGGAAAAGTGGGCGAACTGTGCACCGGGAAGGAGCGCAGAGACATCCTGGGAACAGCCACAACTGTGGGCCAGATGACTGACCAAGTGTCTGACATGAGAGCTAGGTAAAGGGTCTATATTACTGAGACAAAAACTGCAATTTTGAAGTAGTTTTTAGCACAGATGGTTTTCAGAAAGTGACAAAAATAATGTTTAGTTTTGCACTCTTGGGCAGTATGTGTGGGTTCTTGGCTAAGGTGTGTTGTATAAAAGTGGAAGCTGCTTTTAATATTAATCTTAGAGTCAACAGGAGCTATGGCTACAGCAAAGTAAAAACAGCAGTAGAGTATTAAACCTTAATCTACTTGCGCACTATTTCACTTATGTCCCATGAGACTTGACAAATAAAACGTTACAAGTTACTTTTCTGATGGAAGGAGGGAAAACAACTGAATGTTTAAAGAAAATAAACTGTGGTAGAACTTTTAAAAGTATTGTTGTGGCTTATGGCCTGCACATGTTTTTCCAGAGGTCAAGGGGCGTCTCCAGCTGCGATGCAGAAGGCACAGCAGGTTTCCCAGGGCTTGGACGTTCTCACAGGGAAAGTGGAAAACGCAACTCGTAAACTGGAGGCCATGACCAACGCCAAACAGTCCATCGCTAAACTCATCAATTCTGCCCAGGTGGGTCATGTGATAGAACAAACAATGCAAGTCTATTGTGGCTGCTGTATCAAGACAGCCCCACAAATAGTGTATAACTCTAATGATAGAATAGTACGAGATGGGATTTTAAATGTGTTGCTCTGTTTCTTCCCTTTAGAGCTGGCTGGCTGATCCCAATGGCAGTCCAGAGGGAGGGAAGATCATCAATGGTCTACTGGGGGAGGCTGAAAAGATTGCAGACAGATGTGAGGACCCCAAACAGAGGGATGACATCCTGCAATCCATCAGAGAGATTGCTGCCCTCTCTGGCAAACTCTCTGACCTCAGGAGACAGTGAGTTACTGACAAATAGTATTATAAGATGCTTTCATATTTTAGAGATGATTGAACCCAGGCTTCCTCCTACAAACCCCTGCAGCTCTGTCCGACTGTTGTGATGCCCTCATTCATTACTTTAATCAGTTCCAGGTTGTTAACATCATTGTGCAGCTGTTTTCTGCTACCGTCACCAGGAAACAAGAACTCAACATAAAAACATTGCCTGCGTCTGAAAAACAAAATGGCTGTTATGCTGTCAGACAAAATTAAATCCTCATTTTGTCAAGTGTTAATGTACTGTGACTTCACCAGACTCAAGTGGACTTTCTGATTTTAACTACTACAATTTTCATTACTTTGCACAAAATCTGTCTGATATAAGACATCTACTGTATATATATTGTAATGTAAAGAGTTTTAAAAGTGCCCACAACAGTATGGCAGTTAGCATTTAAAGATTACAGTCACAGTTGGACCCGCTATGCCGAAGTCAAACTTTCTTGTCAGTTGAGTGGATTTGGGCAGATGGCTTTGTCAGCACTAGACCTGACAAGGTCTAAAGTTTGAATGAAGCAAGAGCGCCTGCATTATTGCAACTGATTGTGAAAGGAAAATATAAAAAAATGTGTCTGCGGGTAAATTATGGAAGCTTGACACTTTTCCAAGAACAGTGATTAATTAAGAAAGCATTTCTTAGACATTTTTAATCCTGTTGTGAAACTAGTTGTGGTTTGTTAAATCAATCCCTTCGAGCTGCAGAGGGCCTTGTATGGAGTTAATATTGCCATTGTCTTTAAGCATCACTTAAGATCATTATGCCTTTTTGATTCCTTCTAGGGGTAAAGGTGACACACCAGAGGCCAGAGCTTTGGCCAAACAAATTGCTACATCTCTACAGAACCTCCAGTCCAAAACTAACAAAGCCGTGGCCAGCAGCCGTCCCGCGAAGGCCGCTGTACATCTGGAGGGAAAGATTGAGCAGGCCCAGCGCTGGATTGACAACCCCTCTGTAGACGACAGTGGTGTGGGTGAGTCTGGCTCACAGCCTGGCCTCATTTATCCAGAGGTTACACTACTCCTCAGTTCACCTAGTCTTGCTTTTGGCTTGTTTTCTCCAAATCCTGAACATAAACTCAATACAGGATTATTGTGTTGAATTCAATAAAAAAACAGCCTGTAAATCACCAAGTAAACATTTAATTAGCATCCTTTTATAGGAGTTGAACCTGTAAGGTTGGTGTTGACAAAAACAAGATCTCGGAATAATGATTTATTTTAATGATGCTGGAATAGGAAGAGGAAGCTGTGATGAGTTGGTTGCTCATCATGTTAGAGGAAGCGTTAGAGGAAGTTGAGGTTTAACATTCTTGCATTATTTTTAAAAGTCCCAAATATAAGCTCATTGGAATATTTAAACTATCTAACAAGTGAACTTTAAAAATACCTTATTATAATTGTGTAAAACTGACTTAACTTTAATGTAATGGCTCCATGCAGTTCAAACACAACGTAAAACATCAATTATATTTTTATTTGTAGTTATGATTTCATGTTTCTGTGTCTCTTCTTGTATCTCCAGGTCAGGCAGCTATCCGTGGGCTGGTGGCAGAGGGGCGCAGACTGGCCAATGCTTTGCCCGGCCCATACCGACAGGAGCTGGTGGGGAAATGTGAGCAGGTGGAGCAGCTGATGGCGCAGCTGGCAGATCTGGCAGCGCGCGGTGAGGGAGACTCTCCTCGAGCTCGGGCTGTGGCTCAGCAGCTCGAGGACACCCTCAAAGTAAGAATCAACAAGCTCAACTTCTAACTCGGTAGGGTTTACGGTGCAGTGAAAAGAACAGACAGACAAGGAGCGCCCTCTGGTGTTCATTAAAGGTTTAATTGTGACCATAGAAGAATGAAATATCAGTATTTTAAACCCAGTAATAATCTAATGGTTTACCAGCCACATATGAAGTCAATTGTCTATTTGTTTTTAGGACCTTAAAGGGAAAATGCAGGAAGCAATGACCCAGGAAGTATCTGACATCTTTAGTGACACCACAACACCTATCAAGTTACTGGCTGTGGCTGCCACTTCCCCTCTGGACGCCCCCAACAGGAATGAGGTGAGCTCTGCAGTCTCTTTAATACTGAAATTACACAATTGCTTCAGTGCTTTTGGGTAAATTGGATGTTTTCTGATTGTGTCTGAAGATGTTCGAGGAAAGGGCTGCCAACTTTGAGAACCATGCCAACAGACTGGGCGCGACGGCGGAGAAGGCTGCTGCTGTTGGGACGGCCAACAAGAGCACAGTGGAGGGAATCCAGGCCGCTGTCAAATCTACCAGAGATTTAACTCCACAAGTGGGTTTTAAAAGATTTGCTTCATTTAAAAAGTGTTAATTGGTTGTTGGACTGTGAGTAACAGCAATTTCATGTTTTCAGGTGGTTTCGGCTGCCCGTATACTGCTGAAGAACCCAGGTAACCAGGCTGCGTATGAGCACTTTGAGACAATGAAGAACCAGTGGATTGACAATGTGGAGAAAATGACAGGTGAGCGATTATATATATATTTTTTACCTTAGAATTTAAAAGATCTTCAAGGAGATATTAATTTAATGAAAATATTAATATATAGATGTATGGTTTCTTACCTGCCCACTTGCCTCCTTTTGGTCCTTGTGGGTATTTTAGTGTGTATTGTAGGACTGTTCTCTCCCCCAGCAGGTGATTCAAGTACACATAAAAGGTTTAAATTTTAAAGGCTTAGTGTCCTTTTAGTTTATTGAACTATTAAGTCTACAAATTAGACTAAATACACTATATGCAATTTAATATCTAGTATTCTTAAACATTAAAGTTGAGGAAATAGATACCAACTTAAAACTATGGTATATAATTTTTCTTTTTGTGCATTTGTTCAGGTTTGGTGGATGGGGCCATCGACACAAAGTCTCTGTTGGACGCTTCAGAGGAGGCCATCAAGAAGGACCTGGATAAATGTCACGCTGCCATGGCGAACCATCAACCCCAGATGTTGGTCGCTGGGGCAACAAGCATCGCTCGCCGAGCCAACCGTATCATTCTGGTGGCAAAACGAGAAGTGGAGAACTCTGAAGATCCCAAATTCAGGGAAATTGTGGCAGCAGCACGTGACGAGCTCAGCCAGACCATTTCTCCGATGGTGATGGACGCCAAGGCTGTGGCAGGAAACATCCATGACCCAAGTACGTTTAAAGTGACTTCAGAACTTAAGCTACTCTTAGTCGTGTTTTGGTTAGAAACCGAAAATACAAATTACAAACAACACAATCTTTAGAATATAGTGTTTCTATGATTTAACATTGGTATGGTCATAAGTAATAAAAAAAGGAATAAAAAAAAGAATGAATCAATCCTTAGCTTTGTATAATGTGCTGGGTTTAAACTGACTAGTCTTTGGTGCACTTATGCTTTTTGCTACCTTGTGTTGTTAAAATTGCTTCTATTGTTTGCCTCACTTGTAAGTCGCTTTTGGATAAAAGCGTCTGCTAAATGACTAAATGTAAATGTAATGTAATTTCACAATGTTTCTAACATTGTGTTTCCAACCTGTAGTGCTTCAAAAAGGCTTCCTGGACTCGGGTTACAGGATCCTTGGTGCAGTGGCAAAAGTCAGAGAGGCCTTCCAGCCTCAGGAGCCAGAGTTCCCGCCTCCTCCTCCTCCTGAACTTGACCAACTCACTGTAAGAAAACATTTACTATAGATAACTGTTTAACATTATGTTTGCACCTGTGTGAATATCAGTCTTAATTACAGTTCAAAGGTCACAAACACTGATTGTTGTAATCCTTTTTATATCAGTGCTTTCAATTTAATTATCTTTTATGTACATTATAGATATAAAGCAATTAAAATTCAAGCTTTCTAGATAAGCTTTCTTAAAAGAGAAAACATATTACTAATAATACTTGTCAAGGTAGAAGAGGGATGGCTGTACTGATATATAAAATATATCTTTGCAGCTTAACGATGAACTTGCCCCACCCAAACCACCTCTTCCTGAGGGTGAAGTGCCTCCCCCACGACCACCTCCCCCAGAGGAGAAGGACGAGGAGTTCCCTGAGCATAAAGCTGGCGATGCGGTCAACGAGCCCATTATGGTAGCAGCCAAACAGCTCCACGACGAAGCCCGCAAATGGTCCAGCAAAGTAAGTGAACACACCAGAAGAGTTATGTTAAACATCTGAGGAGGAGGCTGACCATGTTCCTATAATTTAGGGAAATGACATCATTGGTGCGGCCAAACGCATGGCTCTGTTAATGGCGGAGATGTCCCGCCTGGTGCGTGGAGTCAGTGGAAACAAGCGTGCCCTGATTCAGTGCGCCAAAGACATTGCTAAGGCGTCGGATGAAGTCACACGACTCGCCAAAGAGGTGGCCAAGCAGTGCACCGACAAACGTATCCGTACCAACCTTCTTCAGGTCAGTTTGGCCTTCAGCAGGCCTTCAGCAACTTCAATTAACACAAGGAAATCTTTGTGCACTTTGTTTTATTAATTTTACAATAAAAAAACACTTTTTTTTAGAAAGAAAAAAAATAGAACAAGCAGACCTTAAAGACAAACACTTTTTCATATATTGCCCTGTTCCAGGTGTGTGAGCGCATTCCTACCATCAGCACGCAGCTCAAGATCCTGTCCACAGTAAAAGCCACCATGTTGGGTCGGACCAACATCAGTGAAGAGGAATCGGAGCAGGTCAGTTTATTCAAAAATTTGGAGCAGTTTTCTCTGTTAAACTATCACATCAAAATGTTTTTTGAATATAAATAAAAAACTGTTGAGAAAGATGTGTTTTTGAGAATAAAATCAAGTCACTGTATTATAATGTGAATTTATTTATTTATTGAATTTCCTTCATATCTTTCTTCTCAGGCCACAGATATGTTGGTGCACAACGCTCAGAACCTGATGCAGTCTGTGAAGGAGACCGTCCGGGAAGCTGAAGCAGCCTCCATTAAAATCCGAACAGATGCCGGCTTTACCCTCCACTGGGTCAGAAAGACGCCCTGGTACCAGTAAGAGAAGGACACCGCTTCCTCGTCCTGACGCGGTGGCTGTAAGGGGCGCTGCGCGGACAGATCTGTTTTTAATCTGAGATTGACCTGTCGTTAGAGTCTCTGCTGTGGTTAATAATGGGACTTTAAGAGCAAGTTTTGGTTTAGATCCTTACTGGGAACATCTGGGTTTTCAAAAGTGTGTATAATGTGTTTTAAAGCTTATTTTGAAAAAAACCCAGGGATATATATATATTATGACTAGAGGTTGATATAATGTAAGTTGTCTCTAGACACAAGCCACAGTAACTTAAATTTAAAAGAGATGGTTAACTATCTTTGTTCTGAGAATTTTTTTATATATATATTGCTCACTTTTGCTTAACACACACAAGGAGTGGTTACAAGTATATAAAGTTCAGCTCACGCCTCACTTACTCAGCGGTATGTGCTTATTATTCTGTTTAGTGTTTACACAATAGTAAATTATCATCAGTAAAAGGAAACAGTTTTTATTCTACATTAAAGCTATTTGCAGAGTTTTTCCTGCTTTGTCAAAGACATTCTGCCAAGAAATCTGAACCATGAAGTGCAACCATCAACAATCAGCTTGTTAATCTTTGCTCCAAAGTGCCATGATAAAAAAACACAGGCCCCATTTGGAAATGTTTGCTTTAGAGTACATTATATAAGGATGACGAACGATCACTGGGAATTACATGTAATAAAAAGCTGTTGTGTTCCAGTGTGGGGCCTTAAATTCCTATCTAATAACAGTCCCTTCAGAGAGGCTTGTCCTGCCTCTTACCTTTGCTGCCCACTTGTTTGTTGGCCATTTTATTATGAAATACTGTATGTATGAATTGCACATTTCTTGTAGGTTGGTAAGGGAATGGCTTACAGGTAAGCACAGTGTTCTTTATATTAGTGAAATATTTTTAAGTCTCATACACTAAAAAAAACTGGCCACTGTTTGTGGCAGCTGTAGGTTTTAAGTTTCTAATATCAACTAATGTGCCTTGTGAAACAGCCTTTATTTTCAGCTGCAACGGTTTTCTTTACAGATGTTTTGTATCAGTGTTGACTTGTAAAAACACTTGTTGTACATGAGTCTTCAATGAACGAAATAACACCTGCTTTTACAGAGAATCTAACTGAGCACTATGCAAACACAGTTAATGGTGAAAGAAGATCCAAATTATGCAAAAGTGAGTTTGGTTTACATAGGGCTGTTTTGCTATGACATTATTCACAATTTTGTAATAAAGCATTTTATAGCACTTGGAAGTGTGTTTGCTTTTCTGTTTTCTATTTCTTCACTAGCAGATTGGACAATAATGCATATTTCTTTGACAGATTACTGCTGTTTTATGTTGACTAAGGTGACCATTTGGGATCTTTCCATCTGGAGTGATTACACATGCCCACTGTCTGTTTTTGAGTTTCCACAAGCAGAAGTGAAAAATCCTGAAATGTGTGTAATATAGGCTACATAATGGAAAGATTGGCACATTAATAAATTAATGCCTTGCATTGAATGTATTGCATTTTGATTGAAACTAAAATGTCTAAGTCTATGGGCAAATGTGCCACAACTTTGGTACTGGTTTTGCAGTTGTTGTTGGTGGTGTGCAGATTGAAAGTGGAGCAGTCCCTGTGAAATACGGACATATCTTGTCAAGTCTTCTTAAAGTTACACTGATTGAAAGTGACAAGGTTAGAGCCTTGATTATTTTATTTTTATTTTTACAAAGAGAACTGCTGACTGTGTAATAGTTAAGTCAGCTGAAATTGTAAACAGTTATTAACCACACTAAATACCACAAACAGAAAGCAAAGAAAGTTTGAGCAATGCGTAGCTGTCCTAAACAAAAAGGCTGCTTGGATGAAGAGGAAGCTCTCCCTGGACATCATTGAACTGTTTGAATCCTAATGCAATAATAAAAAAAAAAATCTTTGGTGTTTTTTTTTTATCCTTAAATGCCATGGTACAGGCTGCTGACCACTTTATAGTCCCCTAGTGTTGGCCTGTCCACTGATTTTCCATCTGTGGAGTGTGGAAGGTGAAAGGGCACCGCTGCATCTTTCCACTCATCCCCCGGCAGCGAGCATCGGTTTCCGCCTTGATTTTCTTCTCCTTCCTGGCAAGAAGCAGCTTTTGTCTGGGGTTTTTACTGGCGCTCAAACATGTGCGACGTGGAAACAAAGTCGTCGATAAGAGGAAGAATAACCTTGAGGTGAGAGATAGAGAGAAACTGTCACGTGTCTGTCATGTTTGTAATGTTTTCTGTGCACGTTAGCAGGACTAGCTAGCTGCTGGTTGCCTTGTTGAGTAACGGTCAGCAGGAGGTGCAGCAGGTCGGGGCAGGATTTGAGCATTTTTGCTCAGCTAATTATCAAAACAAAAACTTAAAGTAAAGCCACGAAAAGCTCTGTTTTATCTCACCGAAAATGCTAACAAATGCTAGCTTGGCAAGACAGAGTTTTTCCGCGTGACAAATAATTACCCGCATAAGAGATCAATGTTCCTGAAAAGACTGTTGACAGCTGAAGCCCGCCTCTCATTTTAAAGTTTGTTTAATTTAAAAAGCAAATGCAAATTAAATATAATCGAAATAACCATAATATCTTATCTTAATGTTTTGCAAAGACAATAAAGCTAAATTATCCTAAAATGTGCTTTTTATTGTGTCTCTCAAGGTTATTGACCGTTGTCATGGTAATGGGCATTCATAGTTGAAGCTGCCCCTCCTTATCCTCGGTGTACATTCATGGAGTTCTTTTTTTTCTTGAGTCTATTTACTGTTGAAAAATATTATGAAATACACTTTTCTTCATGAAACTAAAAATTTTAATCCTGTCACAATGTAAATTAAATTTATTCCACTCCTATATTCACCTAAAACAATATAGAAGTAGACTACATGTTTGCTATATTTAAACATAGTTAACCATTTTTCTTTACATGGGAGGGATATTTTATATCTTTGTCAATCACAGCTCACAGATAATTATATATATATATATATATATATATATATATATATATATATATATATATTATGAAGTTTATTCAAGACAGAATACATGTGGATTTGACTTTTGCTACTAAAGAGCACTAGGGCAGGCAAAGGGAAGAGTTCGGGGCAATGAGTTTGATTACCAACATTCACCTAGAAACACACAAAACACAAATGGAGAAGAATAGTTATAGGCTACAATATTCATCAAAGCATGAATCACATTTGGAAGATTGTAGTGTAGTAGTAGTAGTAGTGTAGCCATGTTTTAGCTCAAGCTTGTTACTTTTGTTTTTTACTCCCTCAATTTCAAATGGTGTAAAAATTCCAATCCATTCCAAAAATTAAAAGAACATTGTATCCTAGTATTTTCAGGAATGCAGTTGTATTTTGTGATGTGGAGACATTGATCCATTCCTCCTCTTATACATCCATGATTCCTTATGAATGTGAAGTTGCTTGATGTTAGTACCCACTGTTGCATGCATTGAAAACATCCAAAGTTTTAGAATTCAACAAAGCTGGCCTCCTTTCTTCCTACTGGCCTCAAACACATCTAAAAATCATAGTGTAGTTTCTTCCCTTGTAACCAATCATAGCATCAAAACTGTCTAAATCCCGCCCACAGACTGCACCAATCAAGATGAGTTGTCCAAAGTGCAGTATGTTGAGTTGCTTCAACAGAGAGGAGCCTCTGAGCTTTTGGTCTTGACTTTAGGAATTATTTACACACAACATGTTGACTCCAAGGTAAGAGGGAAATAAGAGTGATATAATGAGAAAAAAACGGCATGTTTTTATTTTAATTTTTTTTTTTTTAAGGCTTGTCCAGGGTTGATTGGTATCTGTAGCACATTACCTAGAAGTCACTTGAGTCTCAACTATGTAAAGCACACATTAACTGTATACACATGTAGACATGACAAAAGCAATTTAGTCATCAAAAATGTCTGTAGGTGATCAAAATATTTAAAATAGTCATCTTGAAATATTATGGAACCTTTCAAGTTGGATCCCACAAGGTATTGCTAGAAGATGCACTCAGGAAAATGCCATAGTCATTCAAACAGCTATTTCTTGCTAGTTCTTTTTTTTAAATTTCTGTATTTTCAGCCAACTTCTGACTTTATTTGTACTTTAAATTTCTCAGACATTTCTCTAACAAGCTCAAATTTGTATTTCTGTCACATTTGTTTTGGTTGGTTTGACCTCTGCAACAGAAACACATGCTCACTTTTCTTATCAGCTCTTGAGATTTTCTTGAAGTCATGTGTTTGTCATTTGTTTCTTTGTCTGCTGCTTGTCTTTAGTGCTGATATTTTGAGTGGGAGTTTTCCACATTAATAGACAATACTGTTTTTTGTGCGGTTTTGTGTAGTGAGAACACGCTCTTTGGGATGGGGAACCCACTGCTGGACATTTCGGCCGTAGTAGACAAGGACTTCCTCGACAAGTACGGTTGTTTTTACATTACTGGTCATTACAGTCCAAACCTTTTGCAGAATTATTAACATATTTCAATGTTTTCTTTAAGGTATGGACTGAAGCCAAATGACCAAATTCTCGCCGAGGACAGACACAAAGCGCTGTGAGTAAAGCTCCACGTGTTCGGCTGTGAGGCGTGCTAGAGTGAAACCAAATATGGGTCATTCATAGAGCACTACTACCATGCTGACACTCAACCAAACCCAAAATAGCCTTGTGGTAAAACGGTGTGCTGTAACTAGATGCAGTCAAATACACCCACATATTTTCCGAAGTTACCCCTGAACATAACCTCAACGCAGCACTGATTTGTGAAAATTTGTAAACACATAAATCAAAGTGGAACACTATTAAATGTTGCATTGCTTCAGAATTACCTTTTAAATTATTTAACCCCTGTCTACTTTGACTTACAATATTGGACATATAGGACTTTTCGTTTTTGGTCAAGACCATCCAAAACTTCAACTGATTTGTCTGCATCATTATTTTGATTGGCTAAAAATGTTGTTGTTATTGGTGCTTACGTTAGACTTGTAGTGTGAACTTTACTATTGTATTTCTTCCCATTTTTTATGAACTGGTCTTGGTTTTATCTCGTCTCAATCACATAATTTCTTGGTTTGGTCTTGGTACACTGGTCTCGATTATAACTCGGTCTCTATTTGTATGGGCTCAACTATGCATTGTTTCTGTCTGGTCTGTAACTGGACAACGCGGGTCATGTGACCACACAGAGCAGCTTTATCAGCAGTTGTTCCCCTGCAGCAGAAAGCCACAAAACTCTCACATTGTGCACATGGTCAGGGTAGGATTAACACACTGCTCGGACAATTAATTCTCCCATAGTGGATTTCAACACACTGCCTTCACCGACTTACACACAGTTCATGAGTTCAGTCCAACATAGGACACATTTATTATAAAAACATTCACTTGCAAATGTGCACATTTCTGTTTTATTGGATGCTCGTAGTTATACCATAGGCAGTCAGATTTGATAACTTTAGGTGCTATATTGGACTATTGTGGGCAATCAATGGATTTTATTTTTGAGGAAAAATCTACAATACCAAAAGTAATAGGTTTAACTTGTGTTGCAAAAATCTATGTGCTGCTATCAGTTAGTTGCTAGCAGTTGTGGCCACTTCTGAATGTGGATGGCTTCAGTGTGGTCTGGTGAGTCTAATGGATGTTTTCAGCTCATGTGGATTTTTACATAAGTGATATGTGTAAAAACAGGAAACTGACAAACTAGATCGCAGTCTGCTTCTTCCTGTTTGATATCATTCTGGGAGTGAGACAAGCCTCTTCCATGGAACCTCTAAAATGGTCCTCGTGTAAGGGCGCCGCCATACGGTGATTTTACAGCAAAATACAGCAATATACCTCCGTCCACCAGAGGGCAGGCTCCAAAAGCGGAAATATAAAGAGAAACCCAATGGCGACTTTACAAGTGTAAAACTCATGTTTACAGCCTGGTAAAAAAGATGGCTCCGGTCTCTAGAGCTAAGTTTTTACCACATGACAACTCTGGGGGGGGTGAATTTTTGATTAATATGTTTGTTTATGCTATCTAAAAACTATTGTTTTACTATGGGAAAAGCCCGGATGTAACGGCCATTTTATTGCCCATTCGTAATGACAATATTGGTGAATAGGGGACCAATGGGCGGATATCATCCATATTTATACAATCTATGGAGTGAGATGTCAGACAGTGAGCTTTAAAGATGTGCACAGTAACACTGTGCTGCCCTCGTGTGGTGATGATATAAACTACAATGAAAACTACCAATGACCTTTCACTGACCTCATGTTATTCATTTATTAATTTACATCTAGGACTAGTCAAGACATACAGTATATAAGGTGTAAATATTGAAACCATTTGAAATATTACAAGTTTGATCTGACTAAAATAGAAAGATGAGATTTTTTTTTTTTTTAGTATGTTAAGTAGGTCATTATTCACTTGAAGGATTAGACAGAGAAGACATTTGTTTGTGTAATTTCTCATTTATTTAGATTTTGTTTAAATCTAAGTAATAATGATGTGTGGAATGGATTTCTAAAGGATATGGGGCCAGTAATAAAAGATGCATTATATACACTTTACATTTAAAACAGGGATTAACATCATATTTATACAATATATGTTGCTGAGAGCCCGCCCATTTTGTGGTTCAGGCAGCTTTATAGAGACGTTAACTATCCGTAAGAATTTTATAGTCCTCCTTGTATAAACTCCTGAGCTACCCTTAATTATAAAACCTGGAGTTCTGTACTGTTTTTTCCCACCAGGGGGTGACATTGGCCCACTGATTGTGTCTTTGATGACTCTCTAAAGGCAGCATCATGTGAAGAAAATGAAAGCCCGCCTCTTTTCTGCAGGAGACACTGTGGGCAGATAGACATTTATACTCGGTTTAACCAGGCTTCAACTGGTTCTGCTTTTGCCTCAAACCCCATGTGGGCCTTGAACGCATCGCAGTAGAGCTGATTGTTCATAAAGGCTCAAGAGACTGTTACAATACAGGAAGCAGCTGACAGAGGCAACATTGTAATAGACGTTATTTTACATCTCTCTCCATCCGTTCATAATTGATTGTTTGCTCTTTCATTTCTGAACAGTCACGACATCAGCAGAGGTTGTTTGCTCACAGCAATTAAACCCATCCTCCCTCCCTCCTTCTCCATATTCTCTCACTCCTTCCCTTCTCTGGGCTAAATGCAGATTAGCAGCGTCACAATCGCATCCAGAAACCAGAGTAAACTCCTCATTATGCCGTGTGACCCTCTGCCTTATGAATAATTCAGAGGCAGAGTGTTAGCGCCGGCTGCTATTAGCATTCAGGAGGAAAAACATACACGCACACTCGGAGAGAGGGGGAAAGAGGAGAAAAGAGGAAGAGGAGTAACAGGGCTTGGGGGCTTGTATCGCTGACAGGGCTGACTCAGGGGGATCAGCGCTGGATTGAGACGCGACATAGCGATGAGTGGAGGGAACAACAAAGGCCCAACTAGCACTACATGCTAAACACTGGCTCCTGGAGAGTCTTCATACAGATGTGCTGTGCATATTTGTAAACACTTAACTCAAGCTGTAGTTTAGTGCTGGGAAAGTTGCAGCCTAGTCACAGGAATTGGATCAGAATTTGTTTTTTGTAAAGATTTTAATAAATAGTGTTTCTCTACATGGCCAAAATAGGGTCAATTTGCATTTTTATTAATCTGACTTTTGTTATATTTAGTTGTTTATGTGTTAGTGAAACTAATATTGGGTGTAAGAAAGACCAGTTATACCCTGGCCTAATTTTTTTCTTTTTGTACAAATAGTGGTTAGCGCTGTTCCATTACAGCAAGATAGTCTAAATAAATAAAAGACATTATTTTTCCATGTAGGGAAATTACTTTGCAACAGTTTCAGATGGCTGGCTCCACACATGCATAACAGAGACAACAAAGAAGAAAACCATTTGAGAATAGCAGTATAATTCAGTTAAACATCCTATTGTTTATTGTGTATTATTATAAGTATTCAGGTATTTTGGAATGCTTGTAGCAGGACCTATTTTGAGAGAGTTTGACTTTCGGACCGGACAGGGCCTTTCTCTGTGAAGTTTGTATTTTCTCCCCCTACTTTGGTGGATTTTCTCCTGGTACTCCGGTTTTTCCACCAACATAAGAACATGCTATAGTCTCCATTTAGTGACATGACAGGCGTACCTGGGCGCCCCCAAGTAATGGCTGCCAACAATGAATTTCCTCACAGGGACAATAAAGGATAAGAAAAAAAGAAAATGGAGAAAAAGATTGGTCAGATTATATTTAACTTGGTGGAAGCTGGGGTCAATGAGACTGACTCCAAGAACACAGATACTATATTCTATTTTACAAATATAGGGCACTGTGCATTTTTTCTATTTGTATTGTGGCTTGATGTAATGGGATGTTATGCTTATGGGCAGTCCCTTGATTTTCTGAGATGAATATCTCCCAAGAGAGGTAATCAATCTCAGACTGAATCGAATTTGATTTAACCCTTATAATGTAACTTTGACTCATAAAATCATTTAGTTTTTTTTTTCATCATTGGTTTGCTTGTTAATAGACTCGAATGTTGTGCATGGATTTGTATACAACCTGAAATGCTATATTTAGTGTGTTAAAAGTATTATCTTTGTTTCCCTTCTTCACTGCTGACATGTTACATTACAGCTGTAATGTCGAGCGGCTGCATTAAACCCACTCCCTCCATCCCACTGAGGATTGAGTACCCCCACCACTACCCCACACAGAGGTCAGGGGTCACGCTGGATAAAGCAAAAAGAGAGAGACAGCAGACATTAGTGGCACTCGACTGTAATAGAGACATCAGAAACCCGCGGCTCTCAGATGTTTTATTGATACAATGAAGCAGTCGATTTGAGCTGCTGCTAAAGTCTGTACTCGAGTGTTAAAATGACACGTCTAAACCTCTTAAATTATACAAAAAGGGATCTGTATAATGATTGAAAAAAGAGCCAGAATTGCGTGATGTTTTGTTTAGGCTTTAACTGGGTCATGTGACACTGTTTCTAGGTTTAGAGGCTGCCTGGTTTTGGGAAGTGTTTTCCATTTGAAGAAGAATAAATACATTTAAAACATCACAGGCATAGATAATATTTTTCCTACTTTCCTTTTTATTAAGAAAAGGTCAAACTGGACCAAAGTTTAGTGCATACCTTACATTTAGCAGACGCTTTTATTCAAAGCAACTTACATTCAACTTCTATTCACCAGTGTTACAGCTGGAACACCACTGGAGGCAAGGTGGGTTAAGTGTCTTGCCCAAGGACACAACAACAGTATAAACTGAGGGGAGAGTGGGAATCGAACCGCCTACCTTCCGGTTGAAGGACGACCGCTCTACCACAGAGCCACTGCGCCCCACCTTAAATTAGCTCCGCTTTTTTTGCGCTGTTGCTGTGTAAGAATTAACGTTTTACATAATAATCAAGTTCACTGAATAATTGGTAGACACTTCTTCATTGCTGACCAATGTCAACCAATGGGTTCAAAAACGCTCACTCACTCGGGAAGTGATCATGTGATTGGCCAAACACCTGGTGTGCTTTGAAAATGCCCGTCTATTAAAAATAATAAAATAAAATAAAAATAATAAAGTCTAGCACTTTGAGTTACCCAGTGTATGAATTGTGCTATGTAAATAAAATTGCCTTGTCTAGAAGACGTCTTAAGGTCTTGTTTTTTTTTCCACAGATCATTCCTACACTACAATGTGCTATTAGTGGACTAAACTGTTTTCCTTAAATGCAAGAGTGAAAAATATCAGGTAATTTCAGTTTGTATATCACTTCACTTTATGGAACTTTGCAATGTTTGACAAACATTGATTATGAAATGTACTTGCAGACTTTTTGATGCAGTGTTTCTTGGAACCATATGTTTAAAAAATCCAAAAAGAATCTCTCTGACCCAACGTCTGGGTCCGGTTTGGCTTTGTTTGATAATTATTTTCTTTAGTGTTTAAATAGTTTTCCCTTCTAGTGTTCTTTTGATGAGTCTTATCATTGTGTCCATTTTCATGCTCCTGACCAATTGAATTTTTTGGCAACTCAAATAAAATCTTTGGTGTCCCCGCTTTTAAGTCCTGTCCCAGTGTTTAAAAATCACTGGTATAATTGCAAGTAACCAAAAATAAAGGCATTTAACTTGGGCATCACTAGCCTTAAATTGTTGTGTATCATTTATGAGTAAAATAGTTGTTTCTATTTGTAAATGGCAGATTTTTGCGAATGTTACTAAGACTTATTTATATTGACATGTTGATAATAAGACAACAGTGTTTAGTTCTTGGACTGAAAAGTGTTTAGTGGCTCTTTAAAGCAGCATCACATTACAGGAGGCTGATGTAATCATACTTACAGCTTGTCCTTTCTCTCGTGCAGTTTCTCTGTGAATGAAACCAGCAGGTGGCACCAAAGTTTCTCTGTGAATGAAACCAGCAGGTGGCACCCTTTTTAGTGAGCGCCATCAAACCAGGTGCAATAAACCGAGCCGTGCATGTGGGCGTCCTCCTCGTTCCCCTCTTGGTAACAGGCTTTTATAATGAAACCGTCAGAACCAGGACACGTTCACTAAAGTCTATTTTTAGCCCCGTTAGATCCCCTTCACAGGAAGCAGCCGCTTGGAGCGTCATTTGTGGACACCTCCAGCTTGATGTGATGTGTTCCTCGTGCACGTGGGGTTCACACTGGGCCATATGGTCCGCACAGCAAGAAGGGCGCGCACCATCACCCAGATCCCAGTATCAACCTCACAGATAAGGCCCACGTCTCAAAGGCTTTGTGCCAAGGCTTCAGATCTCAATTCTTCGGAGAAAACCACAAGCCCCTTCCTCCCAGTTACAGTCACTGGCTCTGCTCACCGCACACTGCTGTGATGAGGGATGAAAACCGCCCACTACTCCCTGACACTGATGTGGACACAGGAGTCACTGAGATCAGGATGAGCTGCTCAGTCTCAAATGTGATGATAATTCTTCAGTTCTTATATTTATAATCCTTTTTTAAAAGCCCTATTTTACAATATATGCTTGAATTTTAGTGTTGGTTTTTCAATGTTTAAAATGTCAAATCTCTGACTTTTTCAGGTTTGAAAAGGGGAATTTAGGGCACAACGACAGTATGAACTGTGGGGAGAGCGGAAATCAAACCGCCAACCTTCCGGTTATAGGACGACCGCTCTACCACTGAGCCAGTGCGCCCCCCAATTGACTCAATACATGTGTGTGTACGTCACAGAAGTCAATTGTTAAATGCTGAATATGGATGTCAGTAACATTTTATACATGCTTGTCAAAACATAATTGTCAGACAAATGGACAGAGATGAGATAATATACAAAAAATATAAAGCCCCTTTGGTACTAAATAAGTATTAATACTCTTTCATGTTTAGGTACAGATACCCAATGCTCTTTAGTAGAAAGTCCTTTGCTTTTTCTCCAAAACAGAAAAGATGGCAAACATTTTCAGTGTTTGCAGTGCTAAACCAAAAACCTGTGACATTTCAGAGCAAATAATACAAGCTCATCCTCCGTGACCACATTTTGCCCAAATCCTCGACTGTGAGCTAATTAACAGCCGTCTTTGGGTGAATGCTGCTGCTGTTGGGTGATTATTATTAAAGGGATGCACAGTTGTTGTCTCTGTATTCTAATGCAATTACTCACCCATTATGACCATGTAATTGTGCACTCATTAATGGTGGATCCAGTGCAGACTCAACACCACTGGCAAATTCAAACTGCCATGTGTCCCAAAACCAGACATGCATATAAGGTTTCTATAATTAGGATTTACTCTAATTATAGTTTAGTTTAGTGTCTTCACATTCATTCAATTTTTGTTTTTAATGCCTCTAGTGGTGGTTTGTTCACTTTGCAATTCAGTGGCAGCCTGTGGACTCCACTAATAACAAGAGCCAGTTTAACACAATGTTCCTGCTTTAGTAAGTAGTAGTACTAATACTACTACTTGCAGTATCTTGGTCACCCATATCCATTCACTTAGTAAAATTCTCACAATGAAATAGCTGTGAAATCCCATTCCTTAACACATTTTCCACTTAGTAGAAATCCTTTGTGACAAATCATATAATGTTGATCTAGAATGGAGTGGGATGTTTTGTTTCTCTTATTGATCTAATTGTTCCGGCGGTATAGAGTTATTCTGCATTTTTATGTACCCATCTTAGGCACCCAAAGTGCTTAAAGAATAGACTATTATTATTATTATTATTTTTACTGCTGCTACTATGCGTCACTGCAAGAAGGTTGTGAGTTCAAACTCCAACTGGAACATCCTCCGGCCTTTCTATGAGGAGTCTGCATGTCCTCCCCATGTCACTATGGTCTCTCCGGGTACCGGCTTCCTCCCACTGTCCAAAGACATGCATCTATAGGTCAATTGGCAACTCTAAAGTGGCCCATGAATGTGCTGGGTAGGAATGGATAGGCTCCGGGACTAAGCAGAAGAAAGTTAATGTATTAAAGTATATATGAGTAAATACTTAAGTAAATGCAACAAGATGGTAATAAGTTAGTTTTAAACTCGCATGGACACAACATCACATGCACATGCCCTTTGTAAACCCATTGGTAATTTTAACTTAGACTTTTAAACCGCTAAGGCCACTGTAGTTAGTGGAATGGAGTTAAAACCAAAGCAGAAAGCATTAGTCATGATGGTTCCAGGTAAGGACTACTGAGAATCATCATTATGAATCACGACAAAGCTGTTCTGAATTGTCATTAAAAAGGTCCTGGAAAAATGTTTTCTTAAAAATACCGCAACCCTAAATGTAACTTTCTGTTTCAAAAATGCCACAAACTACATTATTTTACAAGGTATTCAGAGACCTAACATTATTATTACAGAACAACAAAAGCACTTCACTGATGAAACAGTTTGTCGGTGTTTGTAATATAAAGTAATGTACATTTTATTCTTGTGTGTGGGTTGAATATTATAATGCGTTTGAGCAAATCAACACTGACGGCTCACTGTGGTCTATTAGAAGGTGTCAGAGGACGAGAACAAGGCCTTGCTGGCGGTTTAAATCATGACTCATTTGTGTTCAGCGCTTTCATGCACCTCCATTCTCTAACATCTATTTCCATCGTGCTCTAATGTTCCTCTGATAAGAATGTCCTTTTCATTTTCTGTTCGTTGCCGGTTGTTACAGCGAGAGACACACACTGGTGCTCTACAGCCATTGAATGAAAAACACATCCATTTCTAAAGGCGAGAGGGAGCACAGGAGAAGATAATTATTGATTTGAAATAAGAAAAGATAAGACTCAACCTTGAGCGGCCACAGAACAGAATAATTAATGGGCCTGTCTTGTGTCGGGACGAGCTTTCCCAGCCAGACGAGTGTATTGATTTTAAACAGATAAACCGCGTAACCCTTTGTGAAGGCTTTGACAAACAATTTAATTGGAGGGGGAACAATATTCTTTACCCTTCTCGGTTTCATCTCGTCCCCGAGCTGTTTTTATTTTTTATATATATATATATATATATATATATATATATATATATATATATATATTTCAGTGTCTGACCTATGGAAACAATTACCACAGTGCGTCAGGCTCGTTCTGGGGTGCTGCCATCGGAGGCTGATTGGGAGACTCTGATCAATGGGGGCTCGCCTCACTCACTGTTTGTGTTCAAACTGGGATTTCACAAGCCCCAGCATGCATCAGCTTCAGATGAGAAATGGAAATGCCATCAGAGTCACTATTGTACATCTCTACAAACTATAGACTATAAATAAAAGCACATTTTCTCTCTGTGGCCCTCTGGAGTGTGGCTGTTGTACAACCCCATTCTTGTGCCCTCATATTTTCCTGTTCAGTGTAAACTATGGCATTGTCCATGACCTGAGCCTGAGCTGTCTTTCATCTGAATAGAAATCAATTAAAGGCTTAATGGATGGGCAAGACATTTTCTTAACTCTTATGCTCTTCATTTTTTTCTCTCTCCTGCTTTTTATTGATAAGGCTGCAAACATTTCCACTGAGAAACCAAGGCTATGTTCACACATTTGATATAAAAGAACTGATTCTAAAGAGCATCTTATTTCACAACAGTAACAGTATTCATCAGTCTCTTCCAAAGAACATTATTATTTGTAATTTAACGTTTGTATATTTTGTCTTAAACCTTGATACTGCAGATGATATTGTTGTAGTAACCATAGATATGCTGTCTAAACATCCATAGTACATCGTTTTTAAAATTCTCACCTTAGAAGAATAAAAAGTGTATTTTATGTGGTTTAAGACATCAATTTTGTTTGTACCTATGCATATTACATTCCTAAATGTCCGCCTCTACAAGTTCTTAGAATGTGAGAAGACGTTTTACAGAAACTACACATATAAGCATGAACATAGTCTACATTTTTAGGATGGTGCACAAATTTTGACGACACACAGAGAAGCTTGTTGGTAGCTGCAGGACCACACTTTGGGGCTGTTCAGGGACTAAGCTGTGGACATACAATTGAAATTTTCATGGTTTTCCAAAAATCACTTGCATTCCTTGATTGTATTTAGCAATATTCTCAGGGATAATGAACTCTGTACAACTAGTTTCTTTTAGTGTCAAGCAGCTGTCTTCCAGGAATCATGGGGACGTTATGCTGCACAAATGGCTTTTAGGGCTTATTATCAGGTGCAGTGTCAATAATCCTCATCATCAGTTATATTTTTTTCCAAGTATGTTTAAGTCTTTGTGACTGACAGCTGCTTTGACCCCGTGGTCTGCGGTTCACTTACGATGGAAGTGGTAGATGACCCCAGAGAGACATGTCTTCATTCTAAAGTTTTTAGTTCTTTACTAAAGTTCTAACCTGACCTCGCTTGATAGAACTGCTCACAGAACATAGAGTTTGGAAACTCCCAAATCTCGTGAGAATCTAGGTGCAGCACAAGGTTCTAAACATAAGCAAAAGCAGTTTATTTGTAATTCATTGTGCATTAATCATTTTTAGTCATTTAGTAAATTATTTAATAGGCCTATGTATTTCTGACTTTGAAACAATACTGCTGCATTCGTTTGACTAGGGTTGAGTTTAAAAGTACCTGTCTACATCTGAAGCAGAGATAATTGACTGTCGGACCTTCTCTTCCTAATCCCTGGGGAGTATAGTCCTCTCTACTTTTCCCCCGGGCCTCTGTGATTAGTGACCGCTGCCGTTTGATCATGTTTCCCGCCTGTCCTCCTGATTTGTAAGCTGTTTAAACGTGAACGAGGCAATTAAATAAAGACTGAAGGGGCGGAGGGGGAGAAGGGTGGGTGATCATTAGAGATGAATTACCCCCGGTGTGCTCTCAAACACCGGGGAGGACTCAGCCCCGTCCACTCCCGAGGATCCACATCCAATCTAGCCATTGATTAACTCCGACTTGTTCTTCCTGTGAAATCACTCGACGGGGATTTTCAGGCACTCATCCGGTCTTATCGAGATTCAAACCAACTTCAAAGGTGAACCGAGAGGGATTGGCTAAATGGGCTCAGATCTTGAATTATTGCCTCTTGTAAATAATCTACTCGTCTTGTTTTGGGGAATAAGGAGGAACTCAGGAGTCACTCGGGGCCAAGTGCTTTGGAAGAGCTTGTATTTCTCTTGATGGGAAGCAACAGCGAGGGCTCAATCCACAGGAATGTAAACAGGACTTGAGTGATCTGCACTGAACAACGACCCCTAACATCCTCTGAATACAAATGGTACATTAGTGGTTAGGCATGTCTAACTTGAAAAGTGATCCGACTCAAGCAGGGTAAATTAGTACCTTTAGTTAGACCCATTTTCAGAGGTAATATGTTTAAGAAATAGCACTGTCTTTACCAACCCGCTCTCTAAAGCCAGTGGTGATTAGTTTTCCTTAGAAAACATGCAACATGTTAACAAACAAAATGAATATCTGTAATATAGATTCCAAGACATATGGTAAAAGGGTTGGGGCCACTATTCAGCTCATTTATCGATTATTTATAGGGTTTTTAAGGTCCATTTGGCACAATATAAGTTGAAATACTGCTAAAGAAAGTTCATGAAGTAAAAAGTCTTCATATGGCTTTCAATAGTGGTTTATAACTTAGCAGTGTTAACCTTGCGCTGCAGCACTGACAGGTTTGTGCGTGATTTAGGTTTGAAGATGTAGCGACCATTTTATCACTGAGAATGTACACAACATGGTGCTGCTCTGATTGGATAAAACTGCAGCTGATAAAAAAAAATTCATCAACCAGGTATTCCTTCATTATTTGCATTCAACGGAAACCCTCCCAGATGGTGCTCTGGAGCAATTCAGTCTGGCAGAGTCAGGTTATAGCAGTTTGTAAAAATGTGTATGTATGTGTACTTTGTGTCGGCAAGTAATTAAACTCAAGGACTCGTACTGTAAAAATGTATAGTATATTGATATACAAACATCTCAGCAGCTGATTTAGTGATTTTCAGCACATGATGGTGTCAACATTAGCTGAACTCTGTAGTCTAAACTGACTGGCATGTGATATTTGTTAAAGTGGTACTTTTGGTTCACTTCTACCTGCTGCAGTGACAACAAGAGCCCATATAACTGGTCCACACTTTTAGGCATACAAGTGATAACCATGGTTGGATTTAATACAGAAATATTTTATAAATTACTTAAAAATATTTATTTCTTTAACATTTATTTGTCCAGATAAATATAAGAATAACCAAAACAAAGTCACTGCCTATTCATAATCAATGGTTTCAAGTCCTTGATTAAATTGAGAAATAGTTGCATTTCAAAATGATGACATGTACATGTACCATGTAGTTATTATTCTCAGTCCTGTCCTGACCTCCAAATTGCTGCATTACTTCTGGTAATTGGGTCGCGTTAAGTGGCTCAGTTCCTCTTTAATTTAAATGTGATTTGAGTTAAGCCGAGTAAATAAACTGCCTCTATTAGACCCAAATTGGGAGGTATGAAATTGAAAAATAGCACATTGCCTTTAGCTACGCACTGCATTCAAACGCCTCTGGGTCATTGATGTTTGTTTTAGGTTGCATAACACACAAGCTTCCGTACATCACATTAGTGGCACGTGTCGCATAGCTGGCATAACTTCCCAGTCGAACAACGCAGCAGGTTTGAAAAGGGTCACAGACTGAGGACATTTTGTACCAAGCTCTCCCTCCCCTTCTGTCTGTTTGACTCAGTGCAGAGGATGGAGATGGATTTTCTCTCCCCCTAAATGGCCACGGGGCACGTTTACGGTGTCACTACAGCAGCGTCACATGATGTTTGTGGGTGTAAAGGTCTCCAGGCAGCTGCTCCTCAGTGGGTGGTATTTTTTATTTATTTTTTGGGAGAACAGGGTCCCATGTCGTGCGGTTAAAGGTGGAGCAAATACAAAAACAATACTACAATCATCTGAAGTTATGTGCCCTAAATCCTGGCATTTGCAAAACACTTAATGTCAGTTATTTGTTATGTCATCGGCAGATAATGTAGGACACCCCAACCTTCCCAGTGGGATTTTAATATCCACCTTCCTCTCTCAGTGGAATGTTGCCACAATTTATCCATAGATTGTATCTTAACTAAGTATGTCCCAATACCACTATTTCCCATTGAGTATGAGTTGATACCAAGTATTGGTGTGAGAATTCTTAATATTTAAGACCCATACACAGAATTCAGTGCTTGGTAGATTATTTTTAAATAGTTTATCAGAGACATAATTCTTTAACAGAGCATTACTTCCTGTTGGCTTTACTCTATTATTTCCATTTACAGTCTAATTATATCCAAACAGGAATATATAGAGAAAATAAGGGATAACACTGCAGTGAGGAAAGTATTCACTACAGGAGGCTCTGTACAAGTATCGGGTTTGGTATTTGGACAACCCTCATTTAAAAAAATAAAAAAACAATTCTTTGAAGTACAGTCATAAAAGGTTGTGTGGCTTTATGATTACATGCACAACATCACTTGGTAGGGAAAGTTTTAGCTGTTTTATTTGATTTTACTGAACCAAAATAGTCTGTAAATATAACCACAACACTCCACTTAACTCAAAACAGTCTTAGCCATAACCACTTTGTGTCATATAAGCATATATCAAGCAGTGGCATAAAGCTATACTTCCAATGGCGTGATAATGTCCCAACTTCCGTTAAAAAATGTCACAGAAAAAACAAGACACATTCTTCACAAATAATTACAGATTTACAAAAAAAAAGTGTCTAATTCATTTACAAATACTGTCCAGAAGAAGTTTAAGTCAATGTAAAATATCTTGTATTTTCTGATGTCAAAGTTGATTATTACACTTTCAAGAGTCTAATCTGTAACCACTGTAGAAATCTGTAGTCAACCAAAAGACAAAAACACACCGGCAGAGAGCTGTGTTTAAGCACATGGAAAAGGCTTCACATTTTGTTCCACTGACTATAACCTTGGTAAACTAAAGTTTGATAAGATGGCTATTTTCTTCTTTTGGCTTTTGTTAAATACAACTTGCAGGACTTATATCCCACACAGAAAACTCAGATCTAGTTTATGGTCAATAGTTTTCTTTTTGACAGGCAGTGCCAGGGGTTAGCTTTAACTGGTTGTTGCCATAGTAACACAGGTGTCACTACAATGGCATCCCAAGGCAGCTGTTAGTTTGTCGGACAGGGTTTTGGAGCACAGGGGCCTCACGCTGTGTCTGCTGAAAGCTGGAGCAAATACTTCCAGGAAAAAAACCTGTTCTGAATGTGTGTGTTTGTAAAGTGTTAGTGCTCACATTCTTTCTTTGTCCAGAAGTCATAACAGGTGTCCCGGGAAGGGATTTTTCCACACTTGGCATATTTTTTCCAGACTTTTTTTTCCTTTTATTGGGAACAGTCTGGCCAGACTAGACCCTCTTTGCCTCAAGACACGATGGGCAGACTTTCTTTGAAGCCGTAAAGGTTACTTTCACACCGGCTCAGCGCTCAGCCATGCCGAGTTAAAGCAGGACCTAAACCTCTGGCTCACACATGTTGTTGCACTGGATGTCACACTTTACATGCAGATTACACCTTTGTAGTGGAAATACGGCTGAAGACACAATACATTTCTTCAACTTTAGCGTATGTTTCTTCAGCCAAAGTTGTGCCACCAACACATGCCACCAAATGTTTCTATCACAACATGGCAAGACAGATTAGTCTTTATATAACCCAGCCCCACATAGGATTACATGTCCTTCAACATCTCAGTACTGTGTTAAAATTATGGTTCAATTACACATGATGCACTGGGACAGCTGTTTACAGTTGTAGTACTTATTAGCATTCTTTTAAAGGATTGAAACAGCCTTCCAAGTAATTTATTTCTTGTCATTTTTAGTCCCAGTTATTTTATAATATTTGGAGAAATGGACTGGTGGAAGTATTACATTTTAACTCAACTTTTAAAGGTGTCTGGTGGTGACATTGCATTATGTTATTCCAGACCTCACAGCCATTTTTTTCTAGAGTATATAAACCCCAATGGTAGCCCTGAAGGGACATGTTGACATTGACCCTGAGTTCACTGTAATATATATATATTATTATAATCAACTTGGTTCATAAATGTCGTAAGCCTTGATGCAAATTTTTATTCACACAGGTTCGACATGTCTGCACTTCTTATCCACCTGTGCTCAGTTTGTCTGATCCTGGAAGTTGTAGTCGCCAAGAACAGGAAGTAATACAACCTTTAGGGGCTACGACACTATATATGTCTGCTATTTAACAATTAACACGTCGTTTTGACTATAGCATAAAATAAAATCTTCACCTTGAGAAAACCTTATGATCTCAGTTATGGGTTTAGGGCAATAATAGTTATCCTAACTTTAAATGAGAAGTAAGTATATATATATAGTATATGTATAGATATATTTTCAATAACATTAGTTAAATGGGTCTATATTTAAATAGCCATCGTTTAATGTTGACTAAAACTAGCGGCAGGTGAGCTGTATTTGAGCCATGTGTAGGTTTGGACTAAGCTGGCCATTTACCTCTTTGTTAAACTGAAGGCCTATAGTAACTAAGTAATTTTTGAGCTGAGATGTGTGCCCTTAGTTAAACTCTCCCTATATCTCCTCTATTAAATAAAGATGGAATTACGCATAGCACCAGTGGGAATGGTGTGTTACACATTGGGCTGTTTATCGTGTGACTGGGAACCTCTCCCTGATGTATACACAATCACAGACAGACAGTTGGGTGTTTACAGTGAGTGTGAGGACCTCCTAATGCGCATCATCTCTTCTGCAGTTGGGTCAATTTCATTCATACCGTGAACACGTTTATGGAGCAGCCCCCTGGGATGCTGTTTATGTGAACAACATGGGGCGTACGCATTATTCATGTCCTCACCTCTCCACATTCTGTATAAAGTTGCATCTTACTGCCTTTTCACAAACCAGGCTCCAAATCCAATCTATTTATGTGGCAACCTTACAAATCACTACAAGCATTACCATTCTAACTAAGCTCATATTAAACTGTGTTTTCACGTTTCTTAATGGTGCAGTGTGTACCATTGGTAGCCCTACAGGGACACTGTTGTATCAGAACAAGCCCAGGGAGATAAGATGTTCACTTTAAAATACTTTAGAAACCAAAACGATTTGATGTTTAACTGTTTGAAGCTTTAAAGCAGGAGTGATTCACTTTTGCTAATGATAAAAGGAAGTGTGTTATTTTAAGGGAATTATATGCTAATGAAAACTGTCATGACCCATGTTACTTCAACTGTACTTCACAGGTAACTTCAAGACTTTCAGCTAACCTAAATTGTGGATCGTTGCTTTTTGGGCAATCAACACACCAATTAAAGTCTACAAATTATAGAAATATTTATTAGTCTTAATACCAAAACTCTCAAGCTTTCCCTTAGCCTAAAATACTCTAAATCTATAAACGTGTTCTCTTCTGTGGTAAAGTACTGAGTTTTATGAAATGTTATATATTTTATTAAATAAAGATAATATAGTGAAGCAAACTCTAAGTAATGCTCTGTTCAAACCAAGACAAAAACGTAAAAACAAGTCCTTAATAAAACATCTGAAAAATCAACATGCCTCTGACATCTGTGTATGGTTCATAAACTGAACTCAGTATTGGTGAATTTTAAGTTCTTGTCTCATACTCCTTCTGGCATCAGTGGTATCAGGACATGCCTACACTAAAGCTGTGAATGTTTTTACAATGGCTTCAGGATTTTTCTCTCAAAACCCAAGGGTATCCCACTGTTTGTTTTTGCAAATGTTTACTCCCCAAACATGGTCTCTCTTCTCACCTCTCTTCTGGTTTAGTCTGTCTCCATCTCAGCCTAAACATGTTATCTTTGTACATAAGGAAATTGTAAAAGCTGGAAAACATGACCTATGAAACACAAAAGCACATAGTCTCTTTTAAATAACTTTCCCTGCTCGTCTTCGTCTGATACCATACAGCTAACTGCAACCATGTGTGGACAACAGGCCTGTTCTGCTTTTATCATGCTGACATTCAGACCCTAAGTGCCTCTTTTCGGCTCCAGCAACATTTGTGGTCAAGTATCCCATTTATTGAGCTGCCTTTTTTTCATCCCTTTTCCCCCTTTTTATAAACAGCTTTCACCTGGATGCTCACAGCTGAGCCATGTTCAAAAAATGCATTCCTTTCAGGTTTTTATGGAGCTGATATAATGCAGCGAGACTTCAGGGTGTTTGAGGTTTAGGAGGTCTAGCAGAAGGGCTTGGATTGAAACATTAAAACGAGACACTAAATTAATAACACGCACAGAAAGGGGGTTTGTCTGGTTGGGAAAAAATGATGGACAGTCTGTAGGTGGTGTCAGTAGGTGAATTATGTTATGTAAGTGTGCTAGTGTTGGCACGCTGAAAATGTACCAATCAGTTTGGACTTCCTCTTTAAAATCAAGCATATTTTGTTTGTAGGCAGTTCTTAGGCATTGAAAATAGCATCATTAAAGGGGCTAAATGTAATTCTCAGCAAGCAACTAAATCTTGATTTCTGTAACACCACTTGAAATCTCTTTTCATTTTATTTATCTTTTGTTTCCTTGGACTGTGCTGGGTCTGTTAGTTCATTTGTTCTATATGGTCTTATAATTTTGTATGTTATGGTATGGTATGTAATGTATGTATGCTTTTTAGCAGACTTGTCACAGTGTAGTGTCCGAAACCATTCACTAATTGAGTGCACTATAGTTTTCCATATAGTGCATCACTAAATAGTGGTTGAGGTGTTAGGGAAGGAATTTGGACACCGCCCGGAGGTGAAGTTATGAAATCATTTGGGAGTAATAAATGGTTATAGATTACCTAACTCTGTAGAGGAGTTGTAGCTCAAAGTAGCTAGCTACCAGTGGTACTGTGCAAAAATGTATTTGTCGACAGCAGGGGGAGTAGTGCACAGAAACATTTGACGGATCACCCAATGCATAAAGTGTAAAGCTTTGTTAAAGTTAAGTAGAATAGAAATCCATTTTATAATTTTCATTACTCTTAAAACACAATATACTTTCTTTGTTTTATTCATCCACTGTTTTATTAGCCATATTTGTAAAAAGCCTATTGTAAATGTCCAATGTATTTCTCAGCTGTATTTTAAAATCATTGTCTAAAAGTGGTTCCCTTTTGTGTTGCAGATTTAAGGAGATTGTGCAGAGAAACAAAGTGGAGTACCACGCCGGCGGTTCAACTCAAAACTCAGTGAAAATCGCTCAGGTTAGTGCCTGGAAGTGTTGTGCCTGTAACCTCAGATTTGTCAGCTCTGTGGCTCTGGGAATACGTGCGGCGCGTTGACACATTGCAGTTGGAGCTGGTGCGAATTTATCAGACCTGCCACGTGAACGCAGAGGCACAGGGAGGATTCATAATATTTGCAGTGTTATCTGGCTGGCCTAATTTCCTCAGACATATCAAACATCAATTAGAGTGAATTACAAGCAGATGCAATTAATGTGTCACAACAAATTATATCAAACAAATGATTATCTTCGCTGTGGTTCGTACCCACTTTAGGGGTCCTCCTTTTGTGCATGCTTGGTGGGCCTTTAGTGAGTAATGTGCTTGTTTTTCAAATAAAAGACCTTCCATTTCCAAACCCCAAAGCTAAAACTGGAGACAACTGATTAAGATGAAGATTGTATGACTCTGTGAAATGTTGCAATGTTGGTCCCATCGAGTAAGAATGTAATTGGGTACCACAGTGGGTCAAAGAGTGTAGCTTTTTGCTGATAAAACATTTGAAGAATCTACATAGGACTGACTTCATAAACCGCTTGTAGAGCTAATACAAAAATAAAGTAATTAACAAGTGAAACCAAACTACAATAATGTTCTACACAAATGGTTTGAGTTTAGAGGGTACTTTCCCACTTCCCATTTTTGATATTCTTAAATGAGTAAAGATTTTCTAGAGCTCAAAAACGGCAATAAAACTGCATAGATGAGCAGAACAGAAGAGCTCTAAAAAAAAAAAAAACTGGCTAAGCTGCATCTAATCATGAGAAGATAATAATTCCCTGGTTGTTTTTTATTATTTCTTGGCTATGAATTTGACATGCAGTGATTAGTGACTGATAAGGTTTTATGTCTGCGCACAATAAACAAAGCCAACGCACCCAGCTGAAAAATAACTCTGTTCCAAGGAGAAATGAGTGCAGAAGCTAATTGAGAGGCTGATGTTTGTGAGAAATCTTTCTTGTGTGTGGGTTTTAGATTGTGCAGTGTTTCGAGCTGGTGTTTAGCACGAGACGCACACAAAGAGAGAAGAAAGAGCCTTAGGCTGACACCATCTCCCTGCTTTATAGACAGTAAACATCTTTTAAAAAGAGAGGCGAGTGCTCACCTCCATGCAAACACTGCTTAATTATCAACATCACAAGCACTTGCATATAAAGTACAGGATAACCGCAGACTTCATTGTATCTTTGAGGAATAATCGTGTTTTTGCAGCATCTGTTTTTGTTGAGTTCACTGAAAACCGACAGGTTTTTGATCCAAACTGACTTTAACCATTTGATCAATCAAATTAGCAGCCCTTCATGTGGCAATGTATTAGTCATTAGAAGCACTTAATGGTAAATTTGTCAATTAACTTAACGCTAAATTGAATTGCTTCCTGTTAAATGATAAATACCTATTAGAAGGTATTGGTGATGTTTCATTTAGAAATGGACAGAAGGGCTGCTTTGAATTAAGGACAGTTTATTCTGTGATTAATTGACACATTAATTCTGCCTCCCATTGTAGTTTTGGAATCACTATTAACTCTGCATTTCTGAGTGTTTGACAGGATGTTTTTCTTTTAACATTTATCATGGCTTTATTGGACAGAGACAGTTGCAAGACAGGTTCTGGGAATTAGAGAGAGGGGTAAAGAGATGGACCCAAGCCGTTAATCAAACCCGGGATCCTCCATTTATGTGGTCTCTACCAGGTTAACCACAGAGGATCTAGAAGTTGTGAATTCAATGGGAAGCCAACAAGCTAACACGGGGTTCAAACTACTCTGTAGACATCCGTCCAGAAGAGATTTGCATATAATATAATAATAACAGAAGTCATGTTTTTGAATGCATGCTTTTTAAAGAGATACAGGACACGGCTTCGGTATGGGTTAATCAACATATTTGATACATTAAAATAGTGGACCAATGGACCTGTAATCACGCAATAAACACAAAGCTCTAAAGTTAGCAGAGTTTATGAAGAATAAGAAGTGATTGTCATAGTTTGGGAGAAACGATAAGAGGGAGTGCTAAACACGGTTGAAACAATATAGCAGTTGGTACACTTTATGTAGCTAGTGATGCTAATCATTTCTTGCAGCATCTCATTTTAAGATTAGCCCATCTTGAATAATACCATTGATGCTCTAAAACTAGGCTCTGATTACAATTCTGGTTAATTTTACCAGTCAGGTTTGTTCCACCTAGCATGACAGATGATTGGCATCATGATCTTTTTAATAGGGCAGGACTACATTTTCAATTCCTTTAGGCTTATTATTTTTCTTGTACATGTACTTTGTAAGTTCCAGATTTGCTCTCTCAGATCTCGGCTGTGATTTCTGACTGTATGTAAATCAAAGCCCAGAGGCATATACTATTTTGTGAAATCCAAATGATTGGGAGGGTTTATTGCTCACTGATGTCGGAGAAAGAGCCATCATGCCCCCGTGCCCCTGAGAGTCCGATAAATTGCTCTTATAATACAACGATTGACCCCAGGGAAATGTTATTCTCCTCTGCTTATTAGGATATATACCCCCTTCAAAGTGGAAGATGTGGAGCTGCAGATAAGAGAACTGTTCGGTCCCACACCAAGAAGTCTCTCAAAGTGTTTCTGTCAATATATACCTTGAAGCAGTCCTGACTTTTTCCACTTTCAGGTGTTCTTTTAAGAGAAATGTATAATGCATAGCCTACTGTGGGATTATCACATTGTAGCAGCTGCAATATGTGAAACTTCAAAACCTTGGCCGCATTGTGGAAGCTGAAACCTTCAAACACGAATGATACACGCCGTGGCACTGAATCCACTTCAAAGACACCAGTCGCTAAATGAGATGCGCGATCCGGGGCAGGTTTGTTCGGGATTCACTCCAGATTCACGGCACATGCTGGGAAAACACTCGGAGTGAGGATGAATCCCAACCCTCACTTTTCTCCAGAAACTCAGCATTAGGTTAAATACTACAGTTGAGATTTTTGCTCAAGAAAAACTAAACCTCGGCTTTAAGCACATCCACAATCAATGCTAATTGGATTTAACCAAATGAGAATTGACCAAATGGAAGCTTAGACGGATTGCTTTTCACTAAACACACTTGACGCTTTGGCCTTTGATTTTCTGTGGCAGTGATCTGAAAATCGTCAATTACTAGCATTTACTGCCATCTTTAGCATTAGTCGTAATTTAAACTCCTGCCACTCATATATTTTCTTACAAATCCAAAGAGGTGTTAGGATCTTTACTTTAGAGATTAGACTTTAGTTGTATAACAATCTAACTCTTCTGAAGGGGTGTAATGGAGATTGTAGATTTGCAAACAAAAATAAAACTACAATAATTTCATATTTGATACTGTCTATTTTGGAGACAATATTTGGTCATAGGGCTGTGAGATAAGTCTTCTTTGATCCGGTTTTGATGACAACTACAATCAGCAGTTTTGCATCTAATTAAATGTTTCTCCCTTCATATATCTCCAATGTAAAATGACTGTATCTAATGCTTCATTTAAGCGTCTACTAGGTTTAATCATCTATAATATAACTTTTATAAGAAAGCATGAAAACAAAAGCAGTTTAATGTAACTGTAGGAAATAACATGGCAGTTTGCAGAAGAGAACCAACTAATGTCACGTTTAGACTGGGAATCAACTTTTCAAGTTTGAAACCAGCTCACTGGTTTGTGTAAATGCATCCACTGGGTCGTAGTTAAGTATCAGAACTGTCAAAGGACAACAACAATTGTAGAAGGGGTCGTAGAAGTCGATATTTTTTTAATATGGAATTCACTGTATTGTAGTCCAGGGGTGGAAACCATATTGTACCACACAAGACCATACAATTTCTGATTCCGCAATAATAATTCTGCAGACATTGATTTACAATATATGATATATGTGAGGGCAGATTAAGTGCATTAAGTCTTTGCAGTGTAGTGTCATTTTAACACAATTTGATGGAAATGAACAGTTTTGGCTTAGATTTTACTTATTCTGTATCATTCATTCATTCATTTTCTACCGCTTTGTCCCGTTAGGGGTCGCGGGTGACTGGAGCCTATCCCAGCAGCTTTGGGCCTGAGGCAGGGTACACCCTGGACAGTGGCCAGTTAGTCGCAGGGCTAACATTTAGAGACAGACAGTGACGAACAACCATTCACTCTCACATTCATTCACTAGGGACACTTTAGAGTTGCCAATTAACCTGTACATGCATGTCTTTGGACGGTGGGAGGAAGCCGGAGTACCCGGAGAGAACCCACAGTAACACGTGGAGGACATGCAGACTCCTCACAGAAAGACCAGAGTCGGCCGAGAATGTTTTGGTCGGCCGGGTTTTGAACTCGCGACCTTCTTGCTGTGAGGCAGGAGTGCTAACCACTCTGCCACGTGCACCCCATGTTATTTATTCATTCTGTATTCTGTATCAGAATAATGGATCATAACAGTGAGATAATCTGATAACAGCACATGATATAGTCCCATCCATTCAATTGAAGACATACTGTACGCCATATACATTTTCTGAACTAAACCAAATTTATTCTCATACATCACATCTGTTGACAAATATATCCTTTCATTTTAACAGTTTTATATAGTTTTATAGTTTTGTGGCCAAATGTTATCTTCTACTGTTCTCTGTATCTCTAGCAAGTCTTAAATATTGTTTGGGTCTTGTTTAGTAAAGCCTGAACTGTTTGCAGAAGCAGGTTGGAGGTGGGTGCCTTTTGCCCAGACATGAACAAACCCAGGGCCCTGGAGGTGCATTAGATGTAAAAGCTCACCCAGTGGAGGCTGAGGACTGTAACCTAACACAAACCAGCCCTGACTCCTACTTCAAAGGCTTGTGTACACATCGGCTTGCGAGGATAGCTACAGTTGTGTAGTTCTCAGAGTCTAAAGGGGGAGTTTGTGTCGTTTGTGAACCCAGTTCGGAGTGGGGTTTATCAAGGTGACAGAACGGGAGGGAGTCAGCTGACGGCATCGAGAAGCACAGTCGATTCGTTTACAGCGAACATCAAAGTAGCCAACAGCTCCTCGGGGCTCACAGTATGAAGTGAGGGCTGAGCTGGAGCCGCCACAGGGAAGTGGGTTTCACTCTGAGAGCTGAGAGTAAACCATGGATTCATGTAAAGATCCCAACAATTCAGGAGAAATGCCAGCTTTTATTTTGTTTTGGTAGGAGTTACAGTAACACAAAATGAAACCAAATGAATAAATAACTCCATGCTGCAATACTACAACACACTACACACAACACTAACCCAAGTAAAACAAATAAAAACTGCAAAAGATTTTAAGAGCAAAATGTCTGTATTGACATTAATGTTCATTACAATTTGTCCATTGTGTCTTGCTGTACTCCTAGATAACATAATCAACAAACAAAATTGGCAAAGTTAAGTTGAAGCAGAAACCAAGGGACTCAAGAAGGTGGTTAGATGAACAAAATGTGACTTGGCTATCGGGCAAGTTGTTAGCAGATGGTGAGTTGTAGATGGACAATTCCTTTTAAAATGTGCACTTAACTTGTTGTAATCCCCTTTTCTCTTTGTAGCACTGTTTGAAAATGTTTTACGGTAAAAGAAAATGATAAAAGTCAAGCAAATTGTAAATAAAACTCTGTGAAGTCAAGAGGCAACCTGTCTTCAAAATGTATTGTTAAAACATATTTGCACAACTCATAAATATTAGGTACTCGTATCTGTACTCGCTGTACTCATTCTGGACAAAGTGGAACCCTAGACTGTGGACTAAGTATCCCACAAGTGACAATATTAATGTCTCAGTAGATTGTGTCATGCTTTTTATGGTTGAAATGGCATTAACCAAAAGACATGTATATATTCATTCTTTGAATCACATTCAACTTTGTTCTATGGCTTTGTATGAGCCAAAAAGAACAAATTGCTTTTCTTAAACTGTGAACAAGTCAAAAATAATATATGATCGGGCCCATTTGCTTTAGCGTGTTTAGGCTTTGCCGTCATCGGCCCGCTCTGATGACTTAATTGTTGTTTATAAAGCGAGGGCTTTTGATGAATCTGCCTCTGTGCTTGGGTGGCGATGCCTGTTTAACATTTCCTAGGACTTCGGTCGCTTGCTGAATGGGGCCCAGGTTTCGGACTCCTAATTAGAAACGCATGTGTACCACACTGCTGAGAGCTGTAGTTAAAAGCCAGTAAAAAATCCTACAGTCAGACCTGAAAAAAGTGTCCCGAGCAGCTTATATTTTGTGAGGCGATACTTAAAGCGAGTTTGAAGACTCATCGAAAAGCATTGACTTGTTTCTCAGGGGGAAAATATTCCATGACCTCATGTTTGGCTTTTACAGCTAGTTTTGTTAAATAAATAACTCAGCCAATGAAGAAACGCTGAAGTCTGGTACCACTTAGGCAGAAAGGAGGACAGTTAAGGAGAAAGACTGGAGCTTTTGTGCTCAGATGTGCTCTTACGCTAAAAGAGGCCTTTCACCATTTTATTGTGTGCTTTTTATGAGAATCTTTTTCACACTCTTACGATTCATGCTTTAGACAAATCTGCCTTGTCGTGACTTTAAGACAGCTTCCTTTTTGAAGACTTTGAGAGGTTTGGTAATTGTAGATGTTGCACTAATGGTCGATTAAAACCTCAGGCCTATTTGAGCAGCTCACAGCGGAAATGGAGTCGCGCTGCGTTGTTGAAGCACAGGCCTCTTGTTTGTTTTTAGACAGGTTAATTGCAGAACCACTGTTAGTACCAGCTCTCAGCCATTTTATGGCTTCAGGGTCCTTGCGTTTCCTTCCCATTATGAAGCAGTGGAGGTCACAGTCTGTTAAGTTTACGCAGAGAAGAGGTGCAGGAATGTAGCTCGGCTCAAGTATTTCTTCTGAATTAAATCCATTTTGAGTACTTCCTGTGTAGTGTGTAATATCTTCTGTCCTTATGTCTAAAATTGGAAGTGGAACGCACCATGCTGCATTCATTATGGCAAGTTTTAGGCTAGTGTAACATTTACTCAAAAATCAACTTAAGGAAAAGCGCTAATGTGATCAATAATGAAAACCACTGATTGTTTTTTTCTCAAAAGTCTGATCTAATTTAACCTTGGCTCCTTGATTCCATTCAATATCAGGTAAATTACATATAGGTCAATGTATATCAATGACGCAATTAAACTATGTCCAACTATAGCCAATTACATCAAGATCTTTAGGGCCATCTTTGTTATTTGGGGGATTGTGACTAAAAATAGGGTAATGATCATGTTTTTGTGGGTCACAGAGTGTGTTGTCAGACTGGAGCAGGAAACCATCAACATAATAATAAGCTTACTTAACTCAGTGGTAATGGCCATGTCAGTTGTATTGGTTATTTTATGTTCCCTGGATAAACAACCATACATTTACTTCTTGTATTTCATTTTACATACTGTTGGCCTTGAACAAGAAAAAATATAGGTTGGAGTGCAGTTGAGAACCAGCGCCTCAACTTATGGATGAACTAGGAGCAGTTCAGTTCATCAAATAATTTACAGGTTCCACTACGAGTGATGAATGACTGTGTTCAGTGTCAATGCCAAGTTTGACGGACACATTATGGGTCCGAGACAGTAGTGGCAATGAAAATGTGTCCGAAAGCTTCCTTAAGTTCTGGTGGCTCTGACACAATATAACCATAATGAAAGCAATTATAACCAATCATTAGAACTTATTAGCATATTTGATAAGGTTGTCCCCTCAGTACTATTACAGCAGGAGTGAACTAAATCAACATTAGAGGCCTCTTGTGATCAGATCATAAAAAAGACATTTGAAAGGTTCACATTTATTGATCATTTTGCACTTCTTAGGTTTAACTATTAGGCAGTATAAATTAGCTAAACCTCAAACATGAAACATCAAAGTACAACCAAAACATTCAAGTTGTAGCACCTTGCTCACTGTATGATTACACAGTGCCATGTTTGACCTTTTACACTTCAAATAGTACTGAACTAGGTTTTTGACTGAAGAGCCTTTGGTTGTACATTGGAGTATTTCCAGTGTATGACATCATTACTTTGACTCAAGGCAATGATCTGGAGCCCTCTTCTTCTCTGTAGTGATTCATGAATCCAAGAAGAGTCTGTTTCCTACTTTTCATCCTTTTCCTTGTGCTTCTCGACTTTCCAGGTGTGAAAGCGTTGGTGCTCGGGGGGGTTGCTATTGTTTTTGCTCGGCAGTCGCAGCGGAAGCAGAGAGCGCGCCTCGTTCGCCGCGGTCGCTTTGATGAGTGATGTGTTCACGCGTGGGCTTCGGTGTCACCCGCCACGAAGCAGCTGTGAAGTAACAGCTTTGTGGAGCCGTTTACTCTCTCCCTACATGATGAAATGGAGAGATCTCTGTTGGAGCCACTCATGTCATCCTCCCACCTTGTCCGATTTGTATGTCACACTGAAATCAGAGGAATACAGCACTGGAGCACATCATGCAACATTTATCCTCACAAGGAATTAGAAAAATGCTTATAAGGCCATCTATTCTTTTATGTGACAAAGACTCCAGACTAGACAATAAGGTACATAGTATTGGGTTGGATATAGGACTTAATAGGGGTGCTATTGATATTTTGCATTGCAATGCATTGGGCCATCCTTATTATGCCCCCACTATGATGCATTTAATACTGATGTAAAACTATTTCCAGTCAAATGGTGATAGGTATTTAAATTTGGAATTGTTTTGACATACGGATAGTAATAATAATCCTATGTTACATTATGAATACTTAAAAGCCGTACAAGCCTACGGCCCTACTCCGGAAGGTTGGTGGTTCAATACCCGCTCTGGGGATTTGGAATTAGACACTTAGCAGAAGTTTAAGATCAACAAGTAGGACATTATATATAATTTCACTCTGTTATCTGTTAACAGTCAGTGGCTTTGAAGCGTGGATCCTTCTGTTTCTTGTTTCCTCAAATTGGCCTGTGATATAATTGCATTTGATTTAATTTCCCGCTGTATAGGTGACACATTACCATCCCTTGTTGAAGTTAATTTGCCATCAAATTTGTGACTTAATTCGAGCTGCCAAAGGGAAGACGTGAGGACTAGATTGTAACTCATAAGTATGCAATGGGAGGAGCATTGATTAACACTGAGGGCTCGTGAGACGTGCGCTCTCAGCGTGCATGCCGTGGCCTCAGAGGCTGGCACCGCCACTCTGTGAGATGTTGCGTAACGTGTCCTTGCTTCAAGTCCTTGATTCGTTTTGTGGCAGAGGGAAGAAAAGGCATTGGCCCGGGGCTCGCTCTGTGATTTGGCCTCAGTACAATGTGGTACAGGGGCCCAAGCTCGAGGCAAACTCTGAGTAAAATGTGAAAGGACTGGTGAAATAGACAGCAGGACACGGATCTGGCAGCTTTCTCATGTCACTTTACTGAATGATACGGCACAAAGGGCACTTCCACATCACTGCAGTTTGGAGAGGAGTCTTTACAGGGTCCTTACAATGTCTTAAACTGAAAATATTAACCAATACTTGTGCTACATTTTCTGCCATCCAGTGAATTAATTTAAACTTCATTCATTAACTTCAAACAGGCTGAGATGCATTAAACATAATTATTGTCAAAGATGGCACACCATGCATTGTCAGAGGATGTGCAATTAATACTGTTTGGATGTGTTCTGTTGTGATCTGTTTCCTGTTCACAATATGTTTTACACAACAATACAAATTTAACATAATAATGCACTGGAAACAAACAACAATAGTTCCCACTGTGGCTATGGATCACACTGGATTGATGAATCCAGTGTAATCTCATATCACATCGCTTATCATTAAGCGGCAGCCATTTCTTTTATATCAAAGGTGTGCATGGGGCAAGACAATGCCTAATCTGTGTCATATCACAAGCATCTCCAGAATATCCTTATCTTTCCTTTTAATCCAGTATTTATAGGTAATAACATGTTAAATGCCATCCATAAAGTGCTCAATATGTTTTGAGTACAACTCGTTGATGCATAAACACTTCCCTCATGATCATATTTGTATGCATGTGTATACACTTCCCAGTGTAAACAATGCTTCATTAAAGCGCCTAATGTGTTGATGCAGGTTGTGTCACTGATGAATGAACGAATGATTGTGCATTTTCCAGCATGGCTCTACATTCTCTTGATTATTGAACTTGTGCCTCCTCCTTCTTCTGTTCTCCATGTTTCTCTGCACATTGTGTGTGGCAGCACTATTTATTTGGCACATTCTCAGCGCGCTCCCACTCTTGCGGTTGAAGTGTTGCTTGGCAACAGAGAAAAACAGCTTTAAATATTTTGGTTAAAAAAGATTTTAAGAAAATAAAGAACAGCCTGCAATTACTGTTCTTTTCTGCAGAGTTCATAAGTTTAAGGAGCATCAGTTTTGTGCCAGATAATAAAAGAAATACCAAATTAGACAGCAAGGAAAATGTGAGCGGTGTCTACAGAGATGTGCCCCTCGTGCCAGAGCTGTAGATGTACTGTTTGCCGAATGAATACTGGCAGCTGGGCACCTTCCTCATTTACAACTGTTCGGAAACAAAACACATTTTGAGAGCAGCGTGTGACCGCAGAACAATCCTGTGGCTATTTGATGTTTCTGCAAATCCCAGATACGTGGAACAATGTCTCTAAAATATGTGGAATATTTGAAAATACACCCAAATACCAAGTTTGATTGTGTGTGATAATTTATGAATTTTCCTTCTCCAGTCAGGATGGAGGTTAAAGCAGGGGTTGGAGCACAAAACTCAAGTTCATGTCCTGAGACAAGGTTAGATTTGAGGGTTTTGGGGAAATTCAGGAAAATTTGTGTGCAATAGTCCCAGCTTTTAGCCATTGTATGCTGCTTTAAATTTAATCTGCCATCCGCCAGTATAAGTAAAACTAAAAGGCTGGCACTTTTTGTCTTGAGTAATTTGTCCAGGTGAAAATGAAACTTGCATCGTAAGCAGAGGCTGTGGTGGGACGAGCGGCTGCAGTATAACGGGACAGAGGTAGGGGCTCCCATATTAATCACAAGGACCGTGAGGATATCCAGTGCGGAGTAATTGCCAGGGGGCTTTATCTAATGTAGTCTCCCCATGAGGTAAAACCCTGCAGCAAAGAGGAGCCATAATGGAGTAAAGAGGCTCATATAAAATGTTTGCTGCAGTGACCTTTCACTCAGAGCTTAACCCTGACCTGAGACTGTAATTACAGACTTAATTGAGAACTGATCTGAGGAACAAGCTCCTCTGCACACATCATTGTAGATTAAGGGCTCCTTCTGAGGTGAATCACCCACCGCCTTTATCGTTTGGAGAAAAGATGTGGATTAAAAGATTAACAATGTGAGGCTTGAGTGGGGTTTGATGTTTTAGTTCATTTTTAAATGAATGGATAAGAAAATGATCTAAATGAGACTCCATCTGACAGGAATCACAGTCTAGGATTTGTTAATACAACTGTCAATGAAAACATTTATTGAAAACCTGAAGGACAAATTGTAACAAAGAAGTTAAATGAACGATAAAACAATGCAATAAGATGAATGGATAAATATCCAGTATCATCAAGGCTCATATATCAACACAAATTCTCAGTACTCACTGGTATCCCCCAATTTTTTTTTTCCATTTATGTAATCCTCTATATGTGCTTGTACATCCCTTTAAAGTGTTGCACAGACATCTTTCAGCTCATGTCCTGTAGTGTTTGGATCTTTGACATCAACTTGTTGTTGATCGTTTCTCTATTACGGCATGTGGAGGATGAGCTGTAGTGTTTACCAAAAGACACACCAAAATAATTTCACTCAACAGTCTCACCCAGAAGCTCAAAGCTTTTCCTTTTTATTGACCTGGCTTTTTTCTAGCTGTTATGTCAATATGACCTTTGTCAAAGTTCTTGCTCATTTTCTTTCTTTCAGCACTTCAGCAACGCTCAACCTGGACCTTCTGTACTGTACAGCATTCACTGTTTTTTAATATACTCTGGTGTGTTACTTTCTTGTTTGTGTATCCGCTGACTGCCAAGACAAATTCCTAGTTCATTTATTCATTCATTCATATTTTACTGCATTATTCCATTGGGAGCTGAAGATGGCTGGAGCATATCCCAGCTACATTGGGCCTGGGCGGGGTTACACTCACAGAGCTAAAACACTTAGACATACACTGACAATCACTTCCACATTTATTCACTATATATTCACCAATTCACCATGGGAACCAGAGAGATCCCAGGTTTACAAGAGGACATGCAGAATCCACACAAACACATTCACAGTCTTCTTGCTGTGAGGCAGGAGCTGTACAAATTGACTTCACCTGGCATTACCAGTGATTCTAAACAACACAAAGAAGAAAGTACTCACTTGCAACATTTCTTCCAACCACTAAGGTGCCAATATGAAAAGATAATAATTTTCCTTACATTATGGCTGCTATATATGCTACATTCATAGTTGCAGTACAATCATAGTTTGAAACCAATAGCCCTATGAACTGGCCTTGGATAATTGTAAAGAAATGGATGGAGATGAATAGCATTAATTGGACAGTGATTTCACTCAATACAACACTTGTATACAGTAGAGACTAAAACACATAAGCAAGTCTTACTTAAACTGTTTTGAAAGCTTTGGATTTGTCTACAACCTTGAGGAATATGATTAAGTGCGTTTCGACACACATTTCACTCATGGAAGAGAAACCTGAGTCTGATTGTGAAGTTGACGTGTTGCTGCCTTAAAGCGGTGGTGGGTGCTGGGAATAATCTGGGGGATGTTAATGATGTAAGGGGCTGGTGTTTGGCAGCTGCGAGCGAGTGGGAGGAGGATGTCAGAGCGCCGTTGATAAGAGCCATTACCATTAGTGTCTGTCTGTCACCTGCTGCGCGTCACACACATACCCCTCTCCCCCCCAATGCACCCCGCCCCGTTGCTCCACTGCTCACTTCACATTCGCCAACACACCTCCGTCCTGTCAACCAGTCTCAAATCAAATATAGCGTGTGATGTTTCTGCAAATCAATGAAGGTATACATAGCCTTTTTATATTTCAGACACACATTTTAATGTGTTATGGCTTTTCTCTTTCTATGTAATAAACAACAAACAAGAAATTGTTGGCTTTAAACAAAAGATGGTTAAAGTAATATAACATAAAGCAAGATTTATGGACCAAAATCAAAGCCCCCAAATGTAACTAGTGTCCTGACGTGAACTCTGGCTTCTGTCTGGAAAGTTTGTGTCCCATCCTCCTGCACTCTTTCCTAATCTTAATCAAAAGTTGCATCCATTTTGGGACACCCCATATGTCCTCAAGACAAGTTTTGAACGCAAGTCAACCATTAGTTTGTTGATTCCTTAATGTCATCCATTAATTTTCACAATTTTGAAAATGAGAAAAAAACACAACTCTTTGTGTGATCTTTGCCACTGCAGTTGTATTGGCTTATAATTATAGTGGTCATTTTGGTATAGTTTACCTAATTTATGTCTGTCAGTCTGTATAACTTAAATATTACAATAATCTGTGTTTATCTAAAGCTAAAAATGTGTATGTGTATTGTATAGTCCATACATTTGCAAATTTTTGCCTAACTTAACATTTAAACAGCCTGTGTTAGTATATGTTGTTAATATATTGTATGTACCAGTGTTTGTAAAGGTGTTACAAGGTCACAGAAACTGTAGATGGTTAATGACTCAACAAGGAAAGGTGCAGGGGTGAGGTTTTTAGGTTCTTAATAGTGTTGAATAAAAAGACGTTTCTTTTTGTGCTTCAGCCTGAAACGCCTCAAGAAATGGCTCCAGAGCAGATCCTATTAACTTACAGAGCTCTCATTCGGAGTAATAGGCCCCACCTTGAGGACTTCTCCCTCCGACACACTGATACCGGTTTGTAGAAGACCGAAAAACTCACAGCTCACCGCTAATCAAGTCAAACAATCTGGTGTTGCCGCGGTGACCTGCAGCAAAAATGTTGATATCTAGTGGAGATCTCATTCTGCGGAGCCCCTTCACACGTCCCTAACCCAATAGAGCGGGATCAGTACTAGATCAGTTCAGCCGCAGGTTACAGGAGCCCCTGGGAATTGTAAAGTTATCCTCAGCAGCTTTTTCTTTCTTTCCCAGGAGCATAGTGTAGACTGCCACGGCCAAATGGAAACTCCTCAGGCTTCTGTTATGTCAGTCCAAACGCTGACGAGAAAACGTCAACACAGATTTTCTTACCATATTTTGATATTTGTAACCTCAGATTTTACTAACCTGATGCATGGGATATAAATTATCATCTAGGAGCTATGCATAATTTTGAACATAAGTTGTTTTTGTAAAAAAAATTCAAAATAAAATGGTTAAAGGTGTAGTGTGCAGTGCAATGTTATAGCCTCAAAAGTGTGCAGCCTCTTGTGGCATTACATAGTGAAACTCACCACATTCTTCTCCTTTCAACAGCCTGTGAGTATCTATGGTAGCTCTGCAGGGACATGCTGTTGTCTATGTACAACAGAGAATAGGATGATGAGTTTACTTAAAAAATCTGTTTAATGACCCAAGTATTAATGCTTTCTTTGCCCTTGTGTGAATTTATAATAGAATTTTTTTATAATACACAAGCAACCAGCAGTTACTTTTTGTGTTCAGAGTTGAGAAAAATGTTATAACTATATAATAATATAATCCCAGCCCTTCTCTGTCTGCTGTATTAACAGGAACAAATCTAGGATATTCACTTTTTAAATGATTTGCACATTATTTATCCAAATTGGACTGGTGTCAAAGTTTGTATTTTAACTTCAATTAATTATAGTTTATACTGTTACTGCTATGAAGACTTTTTGAACTCAGCCAAAAAATACACTTTCACGCTGTGTGTGAGGATTTGGGGCTAACCACCAACCCAAAGCCAATCGGTAGAAAAAATCTGTGTGAGAGAAAACACGGTAAACCTCCAGTTTATTATTTTGTGTCAGGAGAATTGGCGTTTCCAATGCGTGTGTGTAGTTGGTTTAAGCTGCCACATGCCGTAATTATCCGACTCAGGAGAAATGGAGCTCTCTATCAAAGCAGAACTACTCCAATTAAGAGACTACACTGGGTTGAAAAGTGCCTTTGTGGGCGACAAGATACTCCTACGGTAAAAAGTGGCAAATTGCTCATTTTAACAGATCCTTGTTTTTTCATAGCACCAGGTGATTACTTTTAAAAGCCTCCATTTTTGTTCCTTTATGGATTTATCAAATTGCTTTTGAGTTCTGCTACAATTAGTTTACATATTTTAATAAAGCATTAGTTTGCATTAGCTTCCCCCAACAAAAGGTTTCTCAAGCACTTTTTTAAAATGCTTGAGAAACCCTTCGTTTTAAATGCTTTGTTTAAAATCACCTTTTCATTGGGCCAGGTTATCAAAACTATCATAAGTCGCCCCAATAAGTAAGCTGAAAACAAAGTCAGTCTCAAAGATTCATGTGTAATGTGCAACAATAACAGAGAAAATCAGACAAAAGATTCACCACAACACAGTTCCCAGGGCAGACAACAAAGTGCTTGTCATAAATTGCATGTGACAGGTGTGTGGTGTAAGGTGCACTCATCAACTCAGCGTCTGTGGCAAATAAACGTGTACAAGGGTTCCCAGTGACGGTAACATGACACAGCAACAAACAGCATTTTATGAAGGAGTCAAGAGAGAGTCGATCGATGAGGTGCACAATGTAGTCATCTGGACCAGTCTTTAAAACTAAGAGTCATTTCCGGTGAGTCAATGGTCTTAATGGATATATGTGGAAAAATACAATGTGAGATAGGATGCAGTGTTTTCCAGAAGATTGCAGCCCTCTAAGCTTCCGAATTGGCTGGATTCCTGTTACATAATAAGGTAGATAAGTAACACAATGGATCTGACATGAGGTCCAATCAAAAATAGGAAGGTCTCGCTAAGGGTCACAGACTATGCAATTTTTCACCATGATTTATTTAATGTGTCTTCAAAACAACATAGTATCAGTAAGGCAGTAAGACAGATTGGTGACCAAGGAAATGACACATAAGACTTTTAATAGGGAAAAAAAATACTTTGTGGGTTATGTTCTGAGAAGAATACAGAAAGTTTGGTTTGTTTTTGCTTTTTGGCTTGCCCTGTCTTGTCATTATGTGTCCTGCACTCTCATTTGCTGTAGTCATTGGTGATTGGCCCATGTTTTTAGCCTAGAAAATGTGTATGGATTTGACAAATATATTGTCAGTGTGTTCATTGTGGGTTGTTAAGTTTACACATGGGGACTGATCACTGCCAATCAAATGTAAAGTTGCATGCGATCAGGGTTTTCTTCCTCCAGTATCAAAAACTTAAAAAATAAATACAAAAGCTTTAAATTGTGTTGTTGGACTTGGTGTTTGGTTTGGTCTTACTTTAGTCTCACGCTTATTTATTCATGGTCATGGTAGACCCGGTTTATCAGACTTTCAAATGGAACATGTAATTACAACATGTAAACCAATTTCAGTAAACCCCAAACCAACATTATTAATCCATAAATGTCATTCTATTAGATTAGCCATCAGATGTAAGATAGTCATTTATTTTTATATTTTTGGTTTCCTTGTTAAACCAATCGGATAATCTCAGTCGAGCTCTAAACAATCCTGTAATTACCGCCTGATTACTCTGGGTGTGTTTTCTCTGGACGGCGACATTATTTGCCAGGCGTTGATCTGTCAGCAGCTTTGTTTGACACAATGAAAGGAACTGAATGGGGAGCAATTAGCCGTGTGCTGTGCGTTATTGTTACATTGACTGCTCTGAGCAAGGATTACGGCCCTGAGAGGAGGAACAACCGCAGCCTCTCGTGTCGAACAAGTCGGGCTGATTCAGTGAATATTGAGGAGGTTTCCAGCACGTGTTAAGGGAGCAACGTTAACCTTGTTTTGATTTGCATCTCCGTAGCAATTAAAATAATACGACGTAATTAGAATTTTAATGTAGCACAGTGAGATTTTTGATAATTATACAGAATTCTCCGCGGTGATTTGCTCTTTGCCGGCTTGTCTTCACAGATGAATTCACAGCTGATTAGATCATGGCTCTAATCAGATTGGAGTTACATTGTAAGCTTTCTTCCGCATGTCTATGTCAGGCCCAGTTACTCAGTGAAACTGTGTAGTGCATATGAGATAATGCATATGCTGTGAGTGAGTTTACAAATGAGGATTCAGTGACATGTGGAGCTGCTATTTACCTCAAAGTTTAAAGGCTGCTTCTTTTTTGTTTAAGAGGTCATAGTGTGCTTTTTTGATTCATTTATTTTCTACCACTTCAACGTTGGTTTGATGACTTATTCTTAATCATTTTATTATACTATTATGACTTGCTTGACTAAGAATCTCCACCAACACCTAACCAGCCAAAGCAATCACTAGACCTAAGATTCAAATGCTGTATTGAGTTTAAATTAAACATGGAAACAAACCTTGAAGGAAAAAGATTTATTATCAATAAACAGTTTACCAAGATCTGACCATATTTGTAGTAAGATGTATACATGCTCACAGAGAAACCTGGATATTCTGGATTCTTATCACTAAATATTGCAGCGACTTAAGTGAATTGCTGAACGTTACTTGGGCACTCATTTGTTTTCTAATGTGGTTGTAGTTTGTCAGAAGCTGCCACAAGCTAGAATATGAGATAATAACCATTAATGTTTGTTGCTTTTGTTTTGTCTTTTTCAAATACCAGTTTCTGAAATCAAACTAAATATTTACATGCACAAAACTTAAAATCCACTCAAAACTGGGATCTTTCATGTAACTCATCCATTGTAATGTTGTTTAACTGTGAGTGTTGAATACATGGCTTTCTGTGACGTGTTGACATGAATATGGTGTGTCCCATGTCAACATTTCAAATGTTTGGTCAAAATATTGTACAGTAATGCATATAATTATATATTTTCTTTTGTTCATTGCATGGTTACCTCCTTGAATCTTGAAAATTGTGATTAATCAAATTGATGGCTACCAAATATCTTTTCACCAAATACTCCATACCTGCGTTAATAATAAAGATGGGTCTCATGTGCAATGGAAGAGAAAATAAAAAAAATAAAAGTATTGAGAAAAGCTAAATGGGCAGATCTGTGAAAGGTAAACGAACAGTAAAATCTCTTTGTGGTGCAAAAGTGGCCTTCACAAAGGAATTAATGGCGGCTCCTCGCAGTATAATTGTCTAATTATGGCGGGCAGATGGGGCACTGCTTTAACTAGGACACACTGTGCTACCTCTCTAGACTCTCCACAACAAAAGGCACGGCAGTGTGACAGCCTCTTCAGCAGCGAGTGGGAGGCAGGGAAAGAAAGAAAATGGAGTGAGCAGAAGAGGAGGGAGGGAAGGGTCTGTCACCGAGCCATTCCTGCACTCGATACGTTTCCACAGAAACAAATGCACGGTGTAAACAGTGTGTGGACAGCTCCTGGAGGTGAGCACTGCAGTGTAATGAGGCTAGTTTACACGCTGCTTCTCAGCTTCAAACTCTACACTTAAAGGCTCTAATTAAAGGCAGTCGGGCGCTCCATTAGTGATACAACCCAGTTCATAAAATATGTTTCTATGTCACATTTCCACAAAACACTGAGTAGAATTTTATAAAGTATTGGCGTTTTGTGGTTCTTAGCTTTTCTTGTTCAATCTTGTGACATTGACCAATGGAATGGTCATGTTACTGCTGGTACATGGTTCAAGGTAAATGTTCAACTGCCTTTCTTTCATTGCTATTAAAAAAACTATAAAGATCAATATATATCTAATGGACCACAGGAAGATTAGCTGTTTCCATAAGGATCCAAATAAATAAACAAAATAAACAAAAATATAGCTCTGAAATCTGTGTATGACGTTATTTATGCTAGGCTTTATTATTAAGGATTTTAATAGATGAGAATGTTCTTCACATTCTAGAAGCTTTGACCAATCACATGCTTACATAGAAAGGTGTCTTGAGGTGGGGATCTGCCAATTAGTTTTCACTAGACCTGGCAATATTTAAATAATGGATGGCGATAGTACGGAAAAAGTGTCAATTCCAACGCTGGCTACTGATGCATTCTTGCAATATGGCAAAGATAAATGAGATATGAGTATAAAGTAAGCGCTAAGCCTTGTTTTGATGTAATGTATTTTGTGTTGGTAAATAGGTCATGTTTTACTTTTTTAATATATTAATAGCTGGAAAGGTTGCCATCCTGTTGTTTGGGGTGGGGTCAGGTTGAAAAGGAAAAAAAAAATCAAGTACTCTTATCTTTTATATACTCAATTGTAAGTGCAGACTAATTTATGGAAGATGTATGGTGCTCATGAGGCTTGAATTGACTTTTGTGCTCCAAAGTTAAGCAACGTGCTTGATTTTTCTACAGTGAACCAAAAGATAGTTTGAACAACACAACATTGAAAATACCCCTTTTTCAGTGAAATGTAACTGTCTTCAGAGCTGAACTTTCCTCTTCCATAGCTACCATCACCTGCCTCTATATATATATTGAGAAAATGTTTCCCATGGTTTTTACTCTGCATAATTTTGACATTTTATCATTGCTCATTTCAGGGACTTGTATAAAAATGTTTCCAGCTCCTTGTAGATTAATCACTCTAATGTAACGACATAGCTTTACATGCTGCTTAGTGGCTTCCCATCCAGGCTCAATTCAATACTCAGACTGTCTAATTACAGACAATCGTATGCTGGATAATTGATCACATCAGCCATCACTGTACTGCTTCACACTGCTGTTTATTAAAACTGCTTGCAAAGCCTCATGGGAAACCGCACATGTAACGGGGGAGATGTTTGAAGCAAAGGTAAACAAGTTGAAGAAATTAAATCTTTAAAGCTGCTGGGGGAAGTAGCAGGGGAATATCGTGTTTCAGTTTGGTCTCTCGAGTCTGTCAGGCTTCACCGCAAGAAAACTGTGGAAGCATTATTCCACCCTCCCACTGTTATTAAAGGGGCATTAAGTAATCTATGACTCGTATTGACCTCCATCAAGAACCACAGGCAATTACAACACAACATACAGCAGACGCGGTGTCCCACTTACAAACTACATTGTGATTTAATGCATTTTTTAGCATATTCACTCATTCAACCTTTGTTTGAACCTGAATTCATTGAGCTGGAGGCTTCATTTACAATACAGTCGAGAAAAGGCAGCACGACTCACCCAAGAGGTGTTAATACATGAATAATGATGGTATAGTAGTAAAAAGGTAGGTCAGTGTGATCATTTTGAATAATTTAATCAGGTAAAATTGAAAGTTAAACTATACTTGAGTATATCAGACTTCCTCAGGCCCTCAGTCAATGGGTCCAGTGGTCAGTAAAATATGTTTGTGTAACTTAATAAACTGTTGTAGTGGTTCAGTTAAATGTGGTTAATGGTCTGTCGGGGGAATATGCATTGAACTATGTTGTATATTGTTATTAACTCTTTTTTTATTATAGTAGCTAGTTTTATGCACTTACTTCTGTGTCCTGAAAAGAGAATGACCCACATTTTCTGTGTTGCCATTGTTCAGTAGAGTTATGTGATTTGTTTCCTTTTCATAGCTTGGCCAGTACAGCTGTCACTTACTAAACTTGGTTATGGTCCAACTAGAAACAGGAAAGAGACGTGACGAGATGCTAAAATCATGTATCAGTTTGTCTGTCGGAGTAAAAACAGACAAGCAGAGGCCAAAAGTGAGGCAATGGATAGGTTAAACGCCTTACAAGTGTTTAGTGATAACACATGTGAATCACAGAAAAACTCCAAAAGGCCAACGAATTCAGTCCCACTGCCATCTTCGTTTTAGTTCTTTCACAAAGTTAAGATCATGTCTAATCCTATTTAGCACACTCTCCTCTTACAGCGCCATCTACTATGTTTTGTAAAAAAAGATATTCTGTTGTATAAAGTGGCCCAGTGATCGTAATACTCCTGTGAGCACTGAGCACACCAGGAGCTGACTGAACTAGAAAGACTGTTTTCTGTGACACACTGTTAGAGTTTTGCCACAGTGGCCTCAGTCTGAACCTCAGCAGACTGGGTTCATTTCTGATTCTGCTCTAGTCATTTCCAGTTTTGCTGTATACATAGCGGAATGAAGTCTTTTTAGTACATTGTTGGTGAAATTAAACTTTATCATGCAGACTTATGAAAGCAATACAAGAACACATAAGTTTTCAGTGTATTTTATTGATCTATATTTCTTTACTTGTTCTTCAGTTATCCTCAAGGGGGCACTACATTGAAAAGTCCCTGTAATTTCACACCTGATGCCATAGATTGTAACTCATTGCTCCCCCAACCACCGATACTTGTCTTACCATAGGGCAATAAAATGGTGGTTACATCCAGGCCTTTCTGCTGTTTCTGCCTAGTAACAATAGTTTTCAGATAGTATAAACGTCCGTATTAATCAAAAATTCAGAGTTGTCATGTAGTAAAAACTTAGCTCAGAGACCAGAGCAATCTTTTGTACCAGGCTGTAAACATGATTTTTACACTTGTAAAGTCGCCAATGGATTTCTCTTTATATTTACGCTTTTGGAGCCTGCCCTCTGGTGGACGGAGGTATATTGCTCTATGGTGGCGCCCTTACTCAAGGCCCTTTTTTAAGGGGTTCCATGAGAGAGGCTTGCCTGATCCGTGTTTCACGCAATCTACATTGGACTTTCTCTATGAGTGACAATTGAGACTATTTATTTTTTTAAGGTGGACGTGCACTTTGCTAATGCCATTGTAACTTTTAATGAACTCAATGGTGAGTGGTTTTACAGAGACAGATTTGTATATGTTTTTTTCCAAACCGAAAAAAGAAATTCAATATTTTTCAACAAATCTTTTGTTGGCTGAAAGTGTGTAGGCTGAAGTCAAGACTTGTCACGCCTACCCCTTTTATAGTGTATATAAAATTTATCTCTCAATTTCTGTAAAAAGTGGGTGGCACCTAAATGAGCGCAAAATTGAGGTCCCCAAGATAAGACCAGTTGAGAGCCACTGCTCTGCAGGATACACTGGCGTCATGTTTTATGTCAGTTTTACTTATTAATACATAATACCAAAGCCACAGAAACATAGACTTTACCATCTACCCTCTTTAATGATGCATTTAAAGCATGAATACGTATCCTCTGCATTTTCCTCATAGTCCTCTTGTGTGTGTTTTTTGATGGTGATTATTGACCTGCGTTGGTTCAGCGCTGACTCCTTCACTTGCCGGAAAACGGCCAGTGGTAGCAGCGACTATTGACCGTCTTTGGGACCTCTGACTTATCGACCTCCCACAGCGACTCTTGACGAGAGCTAAATGCTGACTTTCACACATTGATTTATGGAAAACAAATGTATCATCAGCGCTGAGAGTGTTGCCAGGTGACGAGAGGAGACGGCACTGAACGTGGTGGATATTTGTTGTAAATGGGTCTGGAGTGAATACCCACAATGCACCTGCACAGCAAACAGAGCAGGTTATTACCGACCGAACAGGTGTGGTACACAACGAGAAAGATGTATGACTGTGGTCAGGCGGTGCAGCTAATTTACTTTGATTTTTATGCCACTTGTGTTTTGGGATTCCTTTTCCCTCTGTCTCTGAAACAGCAGTGCAGCCTTTTGCATTCCAAAATTAGTCATTTGGCATTTCAAGGAGAATACAGTTTGCCTTATGGATAAATTGTAAAAAAAACAACTTAAAAAAAGCAAAGAAAGGTCAGTAGAAGCTGTGGTGTATGTATCTGTTTTTAATAATATAGTCTCTCTACACATAGACAGATGTTTTATCTCTTATTTGAAGATGTAATAACCAGTCTGTTCTGAGAAATTAAATGTCCTATTGATTATTTAATGGAGTAAGATGGCAGATGTTACATATAGTCAGTCGCTTGGAGTTTGGATGTTGCTGATTGTGGTAGAAACTGGGCTCAGTGGGTTGAGCTTTTGTTATTGTTGATTACTGTTGTAGTTGATGGTTCAGAGCTGAATTTTTTCTGAGCTTTTTTTTTTTAATTCCTGAGAGATGATTTTAGGCACGGACAGTGGGAATCATATGGTAACTGTCTATAATATTTATAATATTATGATACAGTGATTCTTCAGACATTAACTTTGTGAAATTATATCTGTGAAAAGTGGAAATATTGTGGAAACATATATCAGTATATATATATATATATATATATATATCTTTTTTATAATTTTTTTGGGCCTATTTTTGGGTCAGTAGACAGACAGGAAACAGTGGGAGTGAATGGGGAATGAAATTGAGCAGGCTTACCCGAGCCGGAAATCAGACTAAGGTCCGCCGAGTATGTGGCATGTGCTCCACCAGGTTAGCCACCAAGGCCCTTGAAAAATTGCCCTCTAATATAGTATATCATGAGATCTTTATTTGCATCACAATAAGAGAACACTGACCGATAATGATGCGTTATATTGTCCCACCTCTACTGATAATGATTGGATAAGATATAGAACTGCTATCATTTAAAAGTTAGGAAGAAACGGCAGAATTTGTAGATATTTATTAACATGAGTGTTGACAAGCAAAAAATATTCTCGGTTTCTTGTCTAATTATTAATGCAAGTTTTAATTGGCTAATACACTCTGAGGTTCATGTAAAACATGATTGTGATCCCATTCTGACCATAAGTTATAAATAATTCACAATATAGTCCTTGATGTCTTCTGTGAATAAAGGATGAATTTTTCAATGTAGGAAGTAGGAAAGTCACAAAAACTAAGACATGTCTTGCAGCTGAACCCTGAGTTTTGCCTGACAGGTTTCCTTTTTCACAAGTTGACCTCATGTTTTTGGTTTGACTCAGTTTAACAGAAACATCCTTCACAAGAGCTGTATCCATGACAGAAAATAACTCGGAGCAGTAAACACTCCTGATTTTGTGACAGTTTCACCTTGTCACAAATGCACCAACGTTTTAAACTGTTAATAATAGTTATCAAGACTTAGGTGGAGGCCCAATTAGTAGATTTCTCCTCTGAGTTGCATCTGATTTCTGTTGATGAGCTCTAAAGCGGCTTGGGTTTGACCTGAGGCAAAAAATTATAGGTTTCCTTGTCGGGATGTTTTTGTGGAGAATCCTATTGGTCTGTCAAGTCTAGGCTCTGGAAGAGACCCATTTGGCACTTGACCAGAGAGAAACATATTATTACAAAGTGGGTGTAACTTCCTTATGCCAATCATCAAGTGCTGCTTTGGCGTTTCTGGATTCCTGCGGTTGGCAGCTGTTAGCTATTTCTCTGACGATCTTTTAAAGGAGCCTGACGGGGTTTTCCCACCATTAACAATTATATGTAAAAAAATCAACCGCAGACTGTTACTTTAAGAGAACAAATACAGACATACAGTGCAGTTTAACACAAGGTAGCTTTGTGAAATCCAGCAGACGAAACCGCCAACCCATGAACCAAAACCAGGTCAAGTCAAGTGACAAATTCACACCAAATCTATGTTTATTCAACACCCTGAAATACTGTATATCCACATATTTCAAATTTCTAGTCAAAATGTCAGACCAATGACAATGTTTTCTGAGTGTCATATATGCTTCAATCAAAACTCTGCCAAGCCCTGACAGATCCTGATCTTTACATCTGATCTTTTAGTTTTATTACTAGGCTCTACACTGCAGTGATAGCACAGATTATAAAATATGTATTGCTATAGCACAGAAAAAGCATGCATTAAACATTTAAATACTGCTTGTAAATTGAATGTGGTTTAAGCCGCACTGTAACCTTTACCGTTGCCATAAGAAAAACACACAATTAAAGATAACTGATCACGCGGTCATACAAAAGATTGGTTGCAGCAAAATGAGCAGAAATGTAAGACAATTTGTAGATAAAATATATTATCTGCGGTATAACATCCCTTGATAATGTTAAGTGAATGGCTTTGTAATCAGACATCCTAACAATATGGAGAACACTTCAAGTTCTGTTTGCACTGGCCTCAAGGTGTCCTCTTTGTCCAAACCACAAACCTGCTCACGCTTTATTCCATTCACTGCTGTAGCTGTTGAGGTTAGCACTGTAACCTAAAAAAAATCTTCTTGCAGGTTACAGAGATGTTACAGGCAAAAGCTTAAACACACTAATCTGTAGCATTTGACCAAATCTGAAAATCTCCAAAGTCCAGGTTTAGTGCATCCACCATTTTCTCTAAAGACCAGTAGCATATGCTTCAATAAGAAAACAGTTTGAGATACACATCTGTGGATCGACTACACTGTTATTACTGCAGAGAGACCCGCGGGGGCCCTTTTTGGATCATGGCTTCTGAAATGATTTTAGCAACACCAAGTGAACGTCCCTCAGCTGCTTTGTTTGGAGAATAATTGGACTGAGGGTTATTCTGGCTGCGGCTTCTTACAGTGAGTGTGTATAAATTCATAGTTACAAGTGGAGCCTGTTAGCCTCCCGCTTATTGGGTCCGCCTGCAGAGGTTTAAAGTTTATTGAACTCGGGATCCTTGTGCACTCATTGGTTTTATTTGAAGCTCCTCTTCTTCCCTCTGAGCTGTGTTATTGTAGCTGTGACCTTGGTTCTTCTGTAAAGACTCTCTGTCGATGCAGTGCATACTGCCTTGTGTTGTAGTGTTGGCTGCCGACTCCCCAAACGTGCCTCGCCAAAGCCAACATAGCCCACAGTGCAGGTGCTGCTCTCAAATTGGTTTGCTCTTTGCTCAAAACGCAAAGTGTGCTTCAACCAAAATGCCTCTCTAAACAGTGTCTGTGACCGGATTCAGCTCCCTCTGCTCCACTTTGGGGTTTTGCTTTCACTGGGATTAAAAAGTGTCTTTACTTAACACAAAATAAATATATGAGTTGGATCCGGACACTACACTGGGTTTTCTGTAGCTAATCAGCCAGCGATATGTGGCTTTTACAGTAAACAGTGAAAGTAAAGTAGCCTTGACGGTTAACTGTAATTTTATCTCACAGACAAGAGCTGCTACAAATTAGTCTGACGGTGCTAGATTTTCTGTTTCAACTAGTTAGTTTGGATCCAACTCAAAAACAAATTTTCAGTTGAAGGCTGTGATTAATGAACGACTCTTGTGTCCAACAAAGTAAAATGCTGTTTTTGTCAATTGAGTCTGGTGTGCTGCGAGAAGCTTTCATGAACCAATGTTACTGCCAAAAAGGCTTTGATAGATGTTAAGCACTGGGTAAAACAACACACTAAAATATTGACCCTTCAATGTAAAAGAAAATTATTTTAAAACTGCTGACAGGAGACCACAGACATTTAATCTTTTGGCAGTGTATTGAAGCATTTGACACCCGACACCCCTCTACTCTACAGTTTAGGAGCACCTATGATAGCCTTGTCTTGACATGCTATAGAGACAGTTATGCAAAATTTAAAATAATGACTCACATGTTCAACTGCCAACTTCTACAGTTCACACAAGGCACCGTGACATGATCTTAGCTATAAAGGTCATCACCATTGGAATTCTTTTCTTGTGTTTTTATCAGTAACTATCTTTCTTCTTAAATAATGTTCTGCTGTGATTGGTCAGAATTTCCGCTCTGTTGTAATAGTTTAACTGTGACAAATGTTGTAGCTGTTTTTTGTATCTGTCTACATGGCTTCTCATATTCAGACTTAGACTTAGCCCATTGTGTTACCTTTCTACCTCACTATGTAACAGGAAGTCTTCTTGAAGACATAGCAAGCTGTTTCAGAAGCTTCTGAAGACTGCTCTGTGTGACTGAAGCCTTGGGAAATGTCATGGAGTCCCTTAAACCAAGCAACAAGTTTCAAATTATCATGTTTAAAATCTTTGTTTTGCAAAAATAACACAATATCAGTGCTGGCTTTTCCAGAGCCCGGGCCTCGAATGTAATGTAGAAGAGATTGAATTCAGTTATTTGGCAGAAGCAAAGCATTGTTGGCACGGACAACAGTATCTTAATAGGAATCACATTTCTCACTCAACGTATATTTAAATCGAGGGCATTGTCCCAAACTACAACCACAGAGTTCTGCTGCATTAACATTATAGGCAAGAGCCGTGTTATATCTGGCACAAAAGGCACATAATGGAAATAAGAGCATCTGCTGTAGACCTTATAGTTTCTTCTTTTGACCCACACTGCGTTAAATAGGTTAGGAACATTTCCCTCTTTGTAAAAACACACAGGATACAGCACCAAATGATTAGCATGGAAGGAGTCCAGAGAGCTAATGGCAACCAGGCAGGAGTCAAATGACATTGTTATTGCAGCCGTCCTGTGGAAAGAGAACCGAGCTGAAAATTTAGATTTGATTTATAGCCTGGTTTTGAGTTTATGCTCCAATCGGAAAAGTAAGCGATCTTCTCACGGACCCCACAGCATCTGGCGTCGGCTGGAAATATGTCGCTATCAAAAAACCTTTCGACTTCTCTGCCTCCTCCTCGCTCCAACTGCTGCTTAACCATCAAGAATTTACACCTGTAGGGGATATAGGCTTACTATGTTTATTGGACGAGAGTCAAGTCTGAGCCCTGAGAAGTAATGTGACGGGGAATAAGCTGCTCTTTGTGGGGAATGTCTAGCAGCAGGTCAACGGGCGTTTACTTCGTCTCTCCTCCCATTGAGAAACACAGACACTCAGCTAAAATGTTATTAGCTTCAGTTTATTGAGCCCTAACTGTCACATTCCTCGGGGAAACTGTACTGTAAAGCTGTTTTTATATGCTCAGTAGTTTAAAGCTTCATTTAGATTGAAGTGTTAAAGCATGTTGCAGCACTAGATAATGTCAAGAGAGAAATATAAATTGAGGTTTGGCCTTTTGGTTAAACCCAAACCTTTTTAGTTAAATTTATATAAAGACCATTATCTATTAGAGTAATGCAAGTAATTTAATGAATGCATAAATAAGTTACGTATGACACAATTATTATCATGTTGTAACAAAACACTGACTTGAAATTTAATTAAAATGCATTTGGCTCTTTGCAATAATGGAGTAGGAACTGGACTATTTGAGGGTTTGTAAATCCTAGCTAAAATAATTGTTTCCATTACAGAAATAGGCTTTATCTTTAAGGCAAGTTTTGTCTGATTATACTTTTTTTTTGGATGGGCAGGAGACAGTTAAGCTGGCAAATAGGACAACAAACTGGAGGACACATCTAGAGTGGATTTTGACAAAAAAAAAGTCCATTAGTTTATTAGATTTTGGGGCGAGCTTTCTAATTTTTATAATTGAGTCTAATTTGACTATTTACATGATCTTTTCTGCATAATGTGAAGTACTTAACGTAACGTTTGACATTTCATATTGTTTCATATCATCAAAAAATCAGTTTCTATGTACATTTTGGATGGAGTATACAGCTATTTAAATGATTTTTTTTTGCCCTTATTGCCTTTATTTGGTAGGATGGACAGGAAACTTTCCTTCTTTTTAAAATTTTTAATCTTTAATCAGAATGTTTTATCATGAACAAAGATGGCCTCCAGTGTGATTTAGCATTATATGTATCTTCAAATACTTTAAGTTTTTAAGTATATAGTATATATATACATATATATATATAGTATATTTAGTATATATACTGCTATTAAAAAACTTAATAGCAGTATATATACTGCTATTAATATATATATTAATAGCAGTATATATACTGCTATTAATATATATATTAATGGGTTCTTATTGTCTTTGTTTGATTGCGGTCCAAATGTTACTTTATGGCTGCGGTGTCTCTTCATGTATCGCTGGCCGAGCAACGTCGACAAGTTTGATTTGCTCAAGTGGCGTTATTTATCGGTTCTCTCGGAGCAGCTCACTGCCAGGCGCTGGAGTGTGCTTTTGAATCCTGATGTGTTGTATCTTCACATTATTATCTGCTTGAAGAGATGATATGAATACTATTCTTTATGGTTTGGTAATAACTGCCTTATTTTTCATGGCAATGCGGAGCATTATTTATCGCCGGCAGTGCTCATGTGGATTAATGATGCATGGTTCTCTCTGCCGAACGGATATGGAAGGTTATCGGAGCAATAAATCCTTGGTTTTACACCGTTTATTTGTCACAATTCTCCACAGCCATGCAGCGCTAGTTAGCTTCCCTCCATTGCTTGTGTCTGTAAACTGTCAGGCAAATTACATGACTTGTTTAAGCTGCAACGTGACAGAGGTTGGAGCTGATCACACAGCTTTCTAAGTTCAAAAGTGCATAAGGTAAACATGTTCTTGGACTGTATCTTAAGGAAATGACTGGTTTGATGAAATTATGGGGGTTGATATAAACAGATGTGGATAAAAATGGTTCACTTCACTTCCTGTTCAAGAATGATCAATCCTAAAATGTCAAATGTTGATTAGTGCAGAGCCTATTGTGGCTTTGGTGGTTTGGCACTTTATTATAGAAGTGCAAATGCCAGATTTTACAGTTTTGTAGTTTTATGTACTATTCTCTGTAGTTTTTGACAAGAATAAAACAAACTAAACATAAACTACTATTGATTTAATTTGAATGTTTAGACAAAAAATATTGACCATTTTACCCATAAAAGTTGTCACCAGCATTTTTATACTTTCTGTTCAAAAGGTTACATGAAATTTAAAATTGTTCTTTTTAATCTCCATATTTTATTGCATCTGCTCCTGGCATTATGGGGAGCAGACTCAGCGATTTGATTCTGACACCATTTCCTCACTCCAAGTCTGTTCAGTGTTGCATTTAAACTGTTTTGTCAATCTCCATCATCCCATTGCGTTATGCCTATAAACTGCAGATTAAATTAGGTGTGGGACTGCTACATGAGTTCAATCTATTGCTGCAGTAACAGCCGCTGTATTCCTGTCGCTGGGTCTTATTTTCTCTGTTTAATTTATTTAATAGATGGCCCTTTAACTCGCCGACAGGAGGAAGCCATGCGTGGTTGTCCGTGATCCGCAGAGGGAAGATTCGGTCTATTAGTGCAATGATAGGCCTTTACTGCGGCGGGCGCTGATTGAATGGCATCCTTTTCAAGGTCAGGCCCGAGCTGGGAGCGATTTCTGCTTACCTGTGCAGCCTGAGAATGTGCTCACAAACTGGCTTCACACAGAGGCTTGGTAAGCACCGGACACACTGCTGATGTTTCAGATGGTAACATGAAGAGAGAGCGCTGCCCTCCAGCAAAAAAAAGGACACAGCGGCTCCAGTAATATGATCACAGACTCCAACTATGCTGTGTTATGGACATTTTTAGGATCACTGTTTCTCCACGGCCTACATTTGCAAACACATTAATGTATAACCTTGAGATATGAAACCGTACAAGGATAGACTTTAGCCTAATCTCTCCAGGAAGTGTAGGTTATGGCCCTTTAAATAAACTGACCATAACCTTGAGAAAAATAATAATGTAAATAAAGTAATATACTCCTTGTGTTCTTTGGCTGGACCAGCAAATCATTAAATCAAAGAAGAAGCCAAAGGAGTAGAGTTCAACCAGGTCTTTACTGGGCCAACCTGAATCTCCCAACCCAAACAGAATGACAAAGTAATGGTTTGTTGTTTGTCAAAAATGTACTTTGACCAATCAAAAGAGTCCATAAGACATGCCATATACAATCATAAAATAGCATCACAAATCTTAACGTATTCCAGAAAGGTAGCCTTACCAGTGAGATTTGACATTTGTTCTACTTTTACTTGTTCTACACTTGAGCTTGGAGTCACAGTAAAGTACAGTGAAACAACAGTGTGCATGAATACAGTCTTGTATAATATGACAAGACCATAAACCAAACATTTCATGGTTACACCTTGATTTTAAAATAAAATCAGTATGTCACAGATTAACCACAAAAAATGAAAAGTACTTAAGTCCATAAAGTTATAAAACAACAGTTGGGAACATTTTAGTTATCTAAGAGAGGTTATTATGTGTGCTCCTTTGTTGTTTTATGACATTCATATTCTGCGTTATGGACATAATGGAAGTAATGTTTCCTCCCTTCCTGTGGCCTTATGGGAATATCCATTAGAAAAATATAAATAGCTGTTAATGGAGAGACAATTCGACCTTGGCCTATATTTGATCTTGTATAAGCAGTAGCTGGCTGTACATAGAAGAAATTTAAAGCATAGCGTAGAAACCACTTGGTTTTATGGGCTACATTATGGGCTTGCACGTATAAAAGGAAGTATGTCACCAATCATCCACTGAACATAAAAGATGCTTGTCCGTGGACCAACAATGGATTGGTACAATTCAAAAGTAAATTTTAGCGTGTAGTTTGCCCAACTGCATATACTTTACTTTTTTTAACTTCAAACGTTTTATCACAGTCATAACTTTCTTAGCAAAAGAAATATATTTTACAATTTGAATAAAAGATGGTTTCTTAGAGATTTATTTTGTTTTGCTATTATTTTTTTTGTGACTGTTGTTTGGAGAAAACAAAATGACCCTGAAAAACAGGTTTTGCAGAAACATAATATGATCCGAGGTAAAGTACAAAGGTACAGAGCCATTCTACACTGTTGTCATAGGGTACATTTAGTAAAAAAAATAACATGGTTCAAGTATTTTATTTCATCTGTTTTGTGAATAGAGAGAGAGAGCATTGAACATTTTACAAAAAATATAGATTTACATTTAGTCATTTAGCAGACGCTTTTATCCAAAGCGACTTACAAGTGAGGAAAACAATAGAAGCAATTTTAACAACACAAGGTGCACCAAAAACTTGTCAGTTAAAACCCAGCACAGTATACAAAGGATAGGAAAAGATTTATCACTCCCGAATAAATAAATAAATAAATAAATAAATAATAAATAAAATAAAAATATATAAAATAACAACATTGAAAAGTCATTTCTAGTTTTAAGGTGCATCATGTAAAATTTTGCAGTATTCAGATGAACCAAATGCGTTATGTCAGAACTAGCTTTTGTTTACCTTTACAAAACAAACTAAAAATGCTACAATGAATACACCTTATATTCTAATACATGATATTCTTCTGGTGTGTTCTTTTTTTAACATCCACTAAACCAAAAGTAATCCATAAAAGAGTAGAATAAGTGACCATTTAAGATCTACATTCATCACATTGTCACCAATTAAGCAGCTAATTGTTCCAGCCCTGAATCTAACCTTAATCTGACCTCAATGTGACATAATTCCTCACAGTGAATTAATATTAATCTTCTTCATAAACACTACCCTTTCAGACACTATTATCCTCATGTTTTCTTTACTGTTTTACCGATGACACACTTCTAGATTGTTTCTCAGGGATTTTGACAGATTTCAGTGTAGCTCTGTGAACGTAAGAGGATTAAAACGCATTTGGAGCCAGATGTCAGTGAACACAGCAGACATTTAACATTCGTAAGACACAAGCAGACCAAACAGCTGTGCTCCCAATTTAACCTTTAACCTTTGCCTGCACAGTGACTGTAAACCCACTCCGGTTTAACACAGAGCTTTACACTGGTGGGACGTGGTGGAGGATGTATGACATGAGCCTGAAGGGAATGACACATTTAAACTGGGATTCTGGGAAAAACAGATGAGTAATGTCTGTCCTTATTGATGGTTTATTCATTGTCTGCTCAATTCCTAGAATGAATTTACATACAACTCTGCAAAACAAGACTAAGACCAACTCAAGACCAACATATTATATTAGTGATTTACTTTACAGTGTTGCACAATAATATTTCTTTTTTCAATATTATAGAGCCCAATGGTGTAGTCTTTCATACCTCTACTTAAATAACTTTTTTTTTTTGTGGTTAATGTATTTGAAGTGAATCTTTCACGCTGTCTTGTCTCATTTGGTCCCTTCTGACCTGCTCTAAGCCTTCATCCGGAGCCGTCATTTGGTTTAGGAGTAAAATCTTCTGCATGACTTAGATCTGTCACTGTATCCAGGGGGCGCCGTCACTGTACACAGATCAAAGGACAGTGAAAAAAACCAGAGTACAACATGGGCCTACTGAGGAACTCACAGACAAGGGGGTTTAATTTAAGTCACCTGGATACTAGTTTTAACCACGGCCAAACACACTTTTTCTGTCTGAACTTTTTCCTGGTAGATAATAGACTAGAAATAGATACCAAAACTTGTTGAAGAGCCATTAATAAATCATAATGGTGAACTTCATAGGCCAGATTGTATGTAACTTTTATTCAATGGTAAAAGAAGCAAAATTATAGCCAGCAATATCTCGCTATGTTTTTTCATGCTCAGTGAAAAATACAAGTTTAAAACAATCACTGTCACTAGTCAGGGAAAAGTATTGCTTATTATTCAGTCCTCAAAAGGAAAAATACAATTTGATGACTGTTGAATATTGTTATAATGCTAATATAGCTATAATAATAATAATTGATATGACCAGGATTTATTTGGATTTTGAAATATGCAAAATTGCAAGGCTCTATATCAGGGGTAGGCAATTATTTTTCCCCAAGCGCCACATTAGAACATTGGACTCTCGTGGAGGAGCGGGCCAACTCAGTGAGCTCACTTGTGCTCAATAAAACACTCAATAAACCAGCTCTTGCTGAGAGTAGAGATGCTAGCTTTCGGGACATGTCGTGGTAGAATCAACAGATCACTGCAAAATATTGAAGGAAAAAGTAAAATATATGCAGTATTTAATTATCAATGAATTATTAGTAAATGTTTGTCGGGCCAGATTAAACTGCCCAACGTGTGGCCCCTGGGCCTTAGTTTGCTCACCACTGCTCTAGATTGATTTATAGGTCCTAGTTAGTTTCATAATTAATGTCTGTTGCACTAAATACTATAATATGAATGCAATAAAAGCATTTTTACTATAAGGCATTGGGTTTGTTAATATTGCAATGACAAAAGTACAATATACCGTGCAGCTTTAATAAAAACGCTCAAACAAAACAGGACTAAACATTTGGAATAATTTGTAAGTTATGTGATTATATGGGTTAAAATGGGACGTGAAAATCTTATTGTTTCATCCCAACAGGCCTCACTTTGGTCTTTCTTAACTGGTATTTTCAGGGAGTGTGGACAAATCTTAAAACTACATTTTTGTTATAGTTTGACTAAATAACCACACATTTTCAACACTGTAGACTTTGCTTCAGTTTGAGAACTCCAGTGTTGTATTGAAGTAAAAAGATAGTGTCTTATTTGGTTTGTTGACTTGTCTGTTCTTTAGGGACTGTTGGGTTTGTTTGGTATTCTTAAAAAAAACTTTTGAAGGCTGTGTTTGTTTGGGAGAAATCCCTACATAGCAACCACAAAGTTTCATTATAAGAGCCTTTATTTACAGCAGTACAGCATATACCATACATGTGTAGTCTTATATCTGCTGTAATCTCTCGTAAATCCTGCTTATTGTAGTTTCTGGAAGTCAAGTTATTTTGTCTAGTCAATGTGAGGACATGTTGGATCTGGTGTCGTGGCATGGAGCCATCTTTTCTCCTTGTCACCGTTCCCTGCAGATATCTGAGATCGGCCTTGTTTTCTGAAGCAGGTTTTGTCTCTTCTGCTTCTGCGATATGGGAGTTTGCCTTTCTCCGTCTGAAACAGCATCACCTTGTTTATCCGGTAAATAAGTCACCCTCCCGGGCAGCACAAACTAAATCAAGACTGTGTGTTTAACAAGAGAGAAACAAGCCAAAAGAAGGAAAGAGCTAGAAAAAAAACTCAGGTGTTTCCTTTTTAGATAAAGTTGGCGCCTGGAGACAGCGACACTTCCCTGATTCCTATGCAGTGCGAAGATGCAGCGGTGATATGTGCGCGTGCTGGAGGTGGGGGTTGTTTTGTGTGCGCTCACTGAACTTGGCCTTTTGATATCTCTGTGAACGGGAGGAGCAGAGACGGTTGTCGTGTTTAACATCAGATCCTATGGAGTGTGCCGGCGTCACTCGGTTTGATGCTTATCGCCGTCAAGGGCTGATCCTGGGACCTGTCACCTTCAACAAACATGCCTCACACTGTAATCTCTGTCTTTGTAAGGACACTGTTGGATAGAACTATTACCAAAAGGAACTCACGTGGGCTGCCATTGATCAGAGACTGACACCACCTTTAATATAAGTTTTAAAGTGAGGGCAGTCTTCTCAGACAAAGTTGAACGAGTGAGTGAGATTAACGCAATTACCAAGTGGCCAGTCAGTGAGGACTAGCCTGGTTCTACCAGACTCTCGTACATTTCATTTGTACAGAGAGTCTGGCCTCGCTCCATTGACAAGCGTTTACTTCCTTGTATGCGGGAACTCTGTTGAAGTTTAAAACTATTGGATCTGCCCAGAGTCACTCAGGATCTGCCATAGCCAATCGCTAACGTCGATCCGACGCAAACTGACTCACTACATCAACGTCATCGTTCTCAGCCACTCCCTCTGTTCGCTGATTGGTCCTACAAAAAATTGATTTCTGGAAACCTAAGAATATACAGCAATCCCAGACGTAGTACTGAAGCGAAATGAAATTGAGCGGAAGTACGTAGGAGGGCGGAGCCAGGCTAAGTGAGGACAAGATGGAGGAAGAAGGTGAAGGGAGGTAATGTAGATAAAATATCAAAGTAAAGATGAAAACTAAGAATCTTTAGAATATTATTGTTTCTTCTTTTCTGTTATAATGCCACAGTATTTTAAAGTGTGAATCATCACTGCCTGGAACATGCTGTGTCACTGATAAATGCTGCAGTTCAAGCAGGCTTTAGGAATATGGATGTGTATAATATTGTGCAGCCCTTATTGTATTATCTTGAAAGTGTACTCACAAGGCGATAGGACCCCTACTATATATTAACGCAAGATCGTATGGAAACTTTTGTGATAGTGGGTTATAGAAAATTTGGAACTGCAGCCAATTTGAGACTGTAAAACAATCCCTTTCACCCACAAGCTTGATGATTATGTGGGCAAAGATTTTTAAAATCAAAGTCCTGGAGCATTTTAGCCTGGCTTCCTGCTTTATAGTGATGTGGATGAGTTACAAGTCTGCCTCTAATGCACAATAGCCAACACCTGACAGGTTTTAATAAGTGGTATTGCACAGTTCTGCAGTACCTTACTAAACAGAATACTTTCTTAACAACCGTGGAGGACACCATTTTGTTTGGGCTAAGTATTTTCCCCTTGAAACTTCTTTAAATGTCTGTCTCTACTTCTATTTATCTAAATGATCTACATCCTTGCTGCCACTGCGACTTGGAGAGCTATTAATTATGACATCTCATGGTTGTGAGCGTCTCTGCTTTGGGAGCTGACCCAGTGCTGTTCTCAACATCCAGCATCTGCCACTCTTCACTTCTGCTGCTGCTTTGCGTGGCGGCTTCCAGGAGGGCAATTACACAGCCCAGATGAGACGAGACGGCTCTGCGTTTGGGACTGCCATTAGCGCCAGCAGCCATACATTTGTTTCTCAGACTGGCTGGTGTATACTGATGAAGTGGTAATAGGGACCTCCAGTTAGATATTCCTCCCGAAAACATTGTCTTGTTTCTAGTCTCTCTCGGGGTCACTGCTTTCTCCAGGATTTCTGCTCGATTAATGATGCAATCCGGTGCAATGCAGATCTACTGAAGACGCTGCACACTGGGGCGTTTTGTGGGAGGTTTAGAGATGGAGGCGTGCAAAAAGCTGGTAGACAAATGCAAATGTCAATCTGGTTTGAGTCGCATTATGTAGAATTTTTCAGCAAGAAAACATATCTCACCTAAGCTGTCATTAAAGCAAAGATTTGCAATGGCCAATGAGTTTCCAGAGGAGCGTTGACATAAATGTTTAATAGCCAGTTTGTTTTGTTCATAAAATATAAAGCGTATTGATAGCAACATGTTGAAAGCTTATGCAAATGAGGTTAATTTAAATGGAGCACTGACAGTCAAACAGTGATGTCAAGAAAATGGAAGTTGCAGAAAGATTTTGAATAGCTTCAAGGAAGTGAATCTCTTTAGGATGATAAAGACTTGAAGTGAGTGGAAAAACCTTGGTGAGCATCTAATTTGAAATATCAATTTAAAAGTAAAAATGTGACACATAAACTGGATGTAATCTCCAAGAGATACAGAACACTGTCATGATAAAAAAGTAGAGGAAGAAAATGTAACTAAAATATCTCTCATGAGTTTTATCAGAGTATTTTATGTTGCTCTGGTATGTACCACTAGGGATTATGGGTTATTTACACCAAGTACTCTCCAATTCCACACAGATACAAGCACGTTATATTTATAACCATACACTGATTTCAAGTGTTTATTTTTCAGTAGAGTGCCATATTATTACAGTTATTTTTATTATCTTCAGTTACAATAAAACATGTCCAAACAATGCCTTATGAAGAAAAGAGGGAACAAAAAGACAACAAAAAAAACTGCAGTGATTTAGAGATGTTCTACTCATTCTATATTATCTGAAGAGGTCAAACAAGTACAACCTTACTTGTCACCCATTTAATTTAACAAACAATGCAAAACATAATTACAAATCATTTTCCATTAAGTTGGTTCTTTAACAGAGGGCCGCCGAAGTCTTGGTGCTTCACCTCAGAGCAGAGTTCTCTCCAGAAGAACTTGTCCGTGCCTAATAATGGTCACATTAATTATAGGCTTATCAACCAGGCAAAAATTCAATAGAGCTATTTATAGAGACCTAAAGTAGCGGAGGACAAGGCACTGCACACAGGGGCAGCCTCTGGAAACTCATAAGAAAATCAGGGTCATGATAGGTTTCTGTGTTTGGCTCAAATATATTACAGCCAACAATTTCAATAGTGTTGTATATTAACTTTTCTACATATGTCAATGTTGGTGTTTTAACCCCTTGAGGAGTCTTGTCAGTCAGAAATATGGCAACAGGATATTGCCAAGAAATGGTCGACACATAACATAGGGCTGCAGTATATTGTTATATTTCATGCATTTTAGTTGAGTTGAGGAAAAAAAAACATTGTACAGAAGGCACTTTGGAGCCAGAAGTTAGGTCTAGTTGGACAAAAGGACAAAGCTTATGAGGCATAATAGATAGAATAGAATGTTAAATACTACCTCCACCTCAGACAAAGAAAAGGAAAAATCTATCAAAAGTTTTTTAAGTGTGTTAACAAATCTAGCAGCAGGCAGCAAGGTGTCATTCCTGGTCTGCCATGTTCGGTAACAGTTCGTTAGCCTGTTATTTGACTCAAAATCGTGTGAAAAAGAAGCAACAATCTACAAATGGAGCTCCGAAAAAGTGAAAGAAAAGTAAATAGTATTTTTAGTGTGGGCCAATTAGAAGCAGGCTTTTGGAGGTTTTCATTTACAGTTATAATGACTTCTACTTCAACTTCACTATGTCTATTTTTACTACAACAAAATAGTTCATATCTGAGAATGCATTCACTAAATGTAAACTAAATACAATAATAAGACCAGTTACATTAGACTCAATGGTGAAAAGAAAATCACAAATTCTTTCCTGAGTTAAATTGTTCTCTCATTATTTCAGACTTCTGCACAGTCTGAAAAAACTCACACCAGCTCTGTTTCTCAAACTGCACTCGTTCTGCTCGGAGCTGATTTGAGTCGCTGTGACTGCCGGCTCCTAAAATAAAAGGAACAGGTAAAAATGGAGCGAAGTAGGAAGCTGCTGTCACACTGCTGCCACTGGACTGATGAAAATGTGGAGCTAATCAGCCCCAGATCCACAGAGGTGCAGTGGGAGCTATATATCTGTACAGTACACTCAGAAATGTACTTACAGTGACAGAGTGTAGTTTCCCAGTGGAGAACAACAAAATGGAAACACCAACTAGCGAATCATAGCCCTAACAATAACAAATTTAATTTTCATTGTAAGGGAATTAAACAAGTGTCACTTCAGCAATCAATGAGAAATTCTATTGTAATACCTCATTTAAAATATAATTTTTGGTTATTTCTCTTTGCCTGAAAGTCTTAAAGGGGGATGTTAGTTTTAAGACACCTTTGACCACAAATGTAAATGCAGTACAGTGTATCCAGTACATTATTGTACAATTAATGTGAAATTAATGTAATGTCACATACAGTAACTGCAGTAAAAATGACCAAACTATTCTATTAATTTTGTAAGTTTAGCCTGTGTTTACCGTTTATGCTCCTACTCTCACCTATGAGCTCCGGGGGTTACGACCAAAAGGATCTAATGTTGGATGCAAGCGTTTATTTTGCAGGGTGAATGGGAGCTCCTATAGAGATAGGGTGAGGAGCTCGTCACCCGGAATGAGCTCGGAGTAGAGTTGTTGCTCCACCACATTGAGGTGGCTTGGATGCCTCTTGACGCCTTCCTGGGACGTAGGCTCCGGGGAAGACCTAGGACACGCTGGAGGGGCTATATCTCCCAGCTTGCCTTCATATTCTTCCAAAAGAGCTGGAAGAAAGTAAGCCTGGGCATCTCTGCTTAGACTGCTGCCCCCTTGACCAGCCCAGGATAAGAGGAAATATGGAATGGAATAAAAAGGAAAATAGCTTGTGCTTACATTAATATATGGAGTAAAAACATTTGCTGGAATATCAAAATTATACCTTTTGCATCTTTTCAGTATCTTTTTTTGTAAATGACCCATGTTTAAACAGAAAGGGACAAACATACCTAAGATCTCCCAAACTGTTCTGCTTGGCTCTGTGTTGTGTAATGAGGTAGATGAGTAACACAATGGATCCTAAGGGAAAAGTAAACATGGTTAATTTTTTGCTACTGGGAATGACAACAGTTGACCAATCACAACAGAGCAGACCCTGCAGCCAAGTAAGGAATAGAAAGGATAAATCAATTTCAAATTTAAAACATGTAAACCTGTAGACCTCTTAATTACTCATTTAGAAAAGATGAGTAATGTGGATTTATGTTGGTGTGGAGAAACATGTTGCCATCTCCCAAAGTTCAAGTGACTCATTAGTTGTTATCACTTGAGACTTTTCAGACAAACACCAAAACATTGGTAAACAATATAGTGCTGACTCATTGTTACTTGTGAATCTTGCAATATTGTTAGTCCACAGCATCTTCTCTGGGCACCAATGTTGTTTATGTACATTAATCACAATCCTAAAGCTGTCGGAGAAGTGTGAACCGTAGACCATAGAAAGATGTAGATTTCTGCAGCGATAACACATGCCAAGCCACACTTACTGTATAACTGAGGCTGGTATCGGACCGTTTCCATCAGGTTTCACGGCCTGTCTCCTCTGTGAGTGTTGGAAGAAGTGAGTGATCTGAGAGGAAATGACTGTAGCGGGAGCTTATCCATTGCCTTTAACTGATAATCAGCTCTTTATCGTGTTGATCATTTACAGCTATACACCTCTCCATTCTGTGCTGTCACTAAAGCAAATGCTCACAGTTTTAATAGCTTTGGCAGGACGCCCACAGTGCAGCACTGTTAAGTGGGCTGTCCTGTTTATATATGGTGGCTTATGTAGAGTTAGTGCATTATCTACAGAGGATAGTGATCTTGTTTGGAGAAGCAGACAGGAGTAATGGTCAAAGTTATGTTAAGATGTAAAAAGGGCAGTTGAAAAACACATAAGAGCACCTCACAAAGGAAACCTCTCGTCAGAAAACGTTAATTTGAGGCTGGGTTTTTATTAACAGAGCGTGATATGGTAGTCAGTGTAAAAGTAATTTTATACATTTTTATATACAACTTGAAAACTATTTTAGTTTAATGCACAGGTTAGACCATGGATTATGTTTGATGCCTTTGGTTTTGCATTGTACTCTATTGTCTTTGCAAATCTAGTAAGCTATATGAAAAAATGGTGTCCTAATTACAGTCACTTCTGGTGCCGTTTTCCACAAGCATATTGGTCCTGTTTAAAAAGAAAACTTAAACCTCAAACTAACTGACCAGACTGAGCTGAAGTTATTTGTAACCTCACAAAATCCCAAAAGTCCTGGTTGCAGTTTTAGGCTTTAATGTAACAGAAAGAAAATAGTCTAATTAAAGTGCAAATAATGCATAGTGGGGACTTTCTATAGACACCTGATATACAAGTTAGGAGTTTGGACAGCCATGGTTTAGGAGAAGTTTTCCACTTTGGTTTACAATATTAAGTGTATTTCCATTATATACAAACACTTATATATTCCTTTGAGGCTCATATTGGGTTCTTTACATACAAGTGTGTGAGGAAAGATGTGTTGATTTGGCCATACATTTGTTCTCAAGAGATAGTAGCATGTCCCAAGATACTCTTACTTTTTCATATGACAGTCTCATCAATTTAGTCTATTTAGGTTCTTTAAGGTTATATATTTTATTGCTTTAAGTTACATAGTGTCACTTAAACTAAAGCAATCAGAAACAGATTGTGTGTAGACATAGCCCACCCATCCAGCAACTCGTAAGACCCCACTTAAATAACAACTGAGCTTCACTTTAAAATAATCAACCTGCTCTTACACCACTTACCAGTCCTCTGGGGGAAGACAGGGAGCACAAAATGAAAGAAAAACAAACAAGGGGACAACAACATATGCAACCCCAGAGCGAGCTGTGCCCCTGCGGCCCCACGCAGCTAACTGTGCATGAAATTGAGCTGATTGGAGTTATTGACCAGGAGCTGCAGCCCCAGAGAGGACACACAAAGAGAGGGGCTGTGATACCTGATTGAGTGAAAAATCCTCGGCCAGTTCACTTTGATGCCCGGCACTTTACAGGAAAGAGTGATTTAATGGAAGCTGCCAGACCTCATCAATGTCAGCACTAGAGCCACTGTGCTTTATATAAAAGCAGCGCAATGACAGATCCTGATGGACATATGTTTGATGCTTGTTTTAACAGCACAACAAAAAGAAACACTGCTGTCAGACCTCCACCTCTGGCTCTAAGAGCAAAAAGGGTATGTTACATTAAGAAGAATAAAATATAGGCTTTGGATGCCTCAGCACACCACTCATACATGCAATATAAATGTATTTTTGATTGAGAGGATGATTGAGTTGCTTTTTTGCAGTCTGTAACTAAACCTTATACTACTGAGGTTGTTACCAAACTCAGGACTTTACACTATAGTACACTATTTATTTTTAAGATGTTGTTTAAGAGGTCTGAGTGAGCCACTGTGGGCCATTTTGATTGGCACCTAGCTACTTGAAGAAAGAGAAAGGATTACCAAATATTAAACACAAAATCACAATTCCAGTAATTTTGTCCACAAAAGTTGCCAATATGTACCTGACTGGCCAAGTACATTTAGATAAATACCAGGATGAAGCTCTTGCCATTAATCACCTATCATCAAGTAATTTTATCAGTAGAGCAATGCCATGTTGTTATTATTAGATACAGTCTAAAGTTACTTCATTGTTAAACCTAAAACACACCTGCAAGTGTCAGTAATGCTGCTCCATTGTTCTGAACTTGCATCAGTTTGTGAGAAATTGCAATGCCCTGAGGACAAGATGTATTTCTGTAAGTTAGTGAGCTTTTTCCCAAGTTGTCATTATTTATAAAATGTTTTGATTAACTGCTGTATTGACTGATCAGGGTTAGTGTTTAGTCCTGACTTGCTAACGATTAGAGCAGTTCTGAAGTACTTATTGGCTTCCCGAGCAGGTACTTCAATGGTCTCCAGTACTAACAGGAGGATATAATGTAATGTGTGAGGACATAAAAGGTAACTGGGCAACCAAAAACCTTCTTCCAGGTGACATTACCAACTAACTTTCCAGTGTGCAAGTAAAGTATGCTGCAAAACCTTACTGTACCCTTTCTTTGATCCGAAGACTGTATATTATTCATAGAGACCATGTCAAATGTGGAATATGAAGTATTATAAAGTATAGGTCATAAGCCCTTTTATCACACGGTTTGAAAAATGGTGGTGGTAAAACGTTCTTATTGTCACTGAATCATAGGTAGCAGTTTTAATGTCATTTTATTACTGTCTACCGTTCAGCTTATTGTACATTGAGGAGCTACTGTATGTCTCTTTTCTATGATCATCACTGCCTTGTACCACAACACAATGTACACACAGCCTGTCTTTTCTAAAAGCCCTCTCTTGCTTTTGATTTGACACCAATAAACACAAAGCAGCAGCAGATAAGAACAAAATGTCTTCATTACGAGTCAAAAAATGTATCTCTGCTCGTTTGACTGCGGTGCGTGGAGAGCAGAGAGTTAGATCAATTCATTTCCACGGCTGTCACCCTGCGGACAATCCCTCTCTATTCCCAGATTATGTGAGATAATGCCTCCCATTACCACAAAAGCGCTATTGGCTGGGGTCGTGCGGAGGTCAACCAGCCCTGCGTCGGGTATTCATGCTTAGTCACAGCCCAATTATGCCGCAGTGGCACAGGCTGAAATTGGCAAATGTACATCAAGGCGCTTCATTACTGAGGGCTGCTCCAGTGAAATTAAGCAGCGGATGAGACAGTCTGAGATCTGCCCCAAGGCGCTGAGTTACACCAAAGTCGACGACGGCGGTGAAGGAGGAGGGGTAAAGAGGAGACATGAGATGGAAAAAACTGATTTTAAAGGTGCTAGAAGCTTGTATTTCTCACAGCTGCAGTGTAAATTTACTTGACTGGGGAGAACAGTGGTCCCCAAAGTTTAATAATTTCCAAGGATAGACCAAGATGATGCATTTCTTTGGTAGAAACAGAATACAAACAAGAAGAGGACAACATCCCTGAAAAGCAGCAGTAACAGTGCACTTGCTAAAGGTAAAGATATGATAAATACATAGTGACTATAAAGCAGCAGTTTAAATATGTATACATGATACTATGATCATCCTGTGGGGCGCAGTGGGTCGTCCTATAACCAGAAGGTTGGTGTTTCAAATCCCGCTCTCTCCAGTTCACACTGTGGTTGTGTCCTTGGGCAAGACACTTGCCGCCACTGCACTGGTAGGAGAGCACCTTTGGTCCCTTTTGTTACTTTTTGTAATCCCATTTAAAAACTTAATGAGTGCACCGTGCATTCTTCTATTTCCGTATTTGAAATGCTTTTTGTTTTTTTTTATCCTTGGGGAGTTTGGTTGTCCCTTTGGTATGGAGAAGATTTTTCATTTTGATTTGATTTACCAGGTTTTATTTTTCATACTACACAAACCCTGATATCTTTCTGTAATCATAATCAAATGTTTTTACTCAAAAAGCAAAAAAATAATAGGGTTATATAGGGCACTTTTTCATGGACCTTTAAATCACGGAACTCCACTTCTATCCATCTTTGTTAATATAGAGTACAAGTTTCAAATACAAGTTTACTCCCATCAACTTCAAAATGGTGTTTGTATAACCATTAAACAACCCAAGGATTTATTCAAGTTGAAAGCATTTTTCTCCAAAGCTGTAAAATCTAATGTTGGAGCAGAAAACACAGCTGAATCTCTCTCAAGCTAATGAATATTTCTCGGTTTAATATTATTTCTTTACATCCTCCATGTGCATTGGGAGATCTGAGGGCAGAATAACAGCATCTCAGGACAGCTGATAAAGATGCTTTTTTTTTTTCTTCCTTCTTCTTCCTGTCTAGATGCATTTGGTGGCAGAAAATGATTAATTTCCCATGTATACAGGTCATCCCCGAAAGCAGGTACATCTCATTCACTGGGGGCCCGCAGTCAGCAACAAAACAGGAGGCTGTAATAAACGCGCTGCACGTCGATAAATCTTTTGAGGTTAAAGCTGGAGAATCTGAGCAGCAGGTAAAAGTCACAAAGAAAAAAAAACTGTCCAAAGAGCAGTTTGCGGTGGCGGTACACGCTCCGAGGCTGTGTTTGCAGAGGAAGATGGAGCGCTGAATTATGGGCCTGTGCAAATACTGAGATGAGCCTGTTTTTAGCACACGATGAGAATAGCGTCTCTGTGTGGAGTCGAATCGGTCTTGTGCTGTTTACGACAGCTCCAGCCTCGTATATCACCAGCAGTATGTTCGCCGCCGAGCTACAGTTTGTGTGCCATCTGCCTGCGTTGAACCCAGCCCTCAAACAGACTTATATTCTGTAAACTCAGCTCAACGCTAATTTTCTTCTAGAGAAAATAGGCACTTGAGTTTATGGATAAACAATCCAATTTTCATCAAATGTATCTGTAATTTCCACATTATATCAACCTACATGTCATGGAAAACCTAGGAAACCTGGATTCCAACACATAATTAACAACAGAGTGACACATCCTCACTTGACCAAACAGAGAATGAAATTTTTGTATCCTCTTTCAGTGGATGATCCAGAAGCCTTACAAAGTAGCCACCTTCTTCGGCTGCATTGGCACTGATCAGTTCGGACATATCCTGAAGCAAAAGGCAGAGGAGGCCCACGTCGACGCTCACTACTACGAACAGAGCGAGGAGCCGACAGGGACCTGCGCCGCCTGCATCACCGGTGACAACAGGTTGGCAAAACTTACAGCTATATGTTTTAAATATGTCCAAATAAAAGGTTATACTCATTAAAGGTCACTTTAAAGGTTTGGAAAAATTTAGAGCCACATGTTTTAAGATTCTTATTTTATAGTGAAGAGAATAGAAGCCAGTGAATCATTGAATTGAATCGTTTGATTAAACTTGAGACCTTTTATTTTTTTTATTAATTATTCAAATACACTTAGACACTATATTAAAACCATAGAATTTCAATCTTTGTATCAGGCATACATTTGGTTCAAACTAATCCAATTCTGTCACTTTATTTTTTTTGTTTATTTTGTTTTGTTTATTTAGTTTTGTAATCTGAATTTGAACTGTGTACTATTGAGTCCTAATCAATCAGTATTTTCAACCACTTAGAAACTAAAATACCTACACTTTTTCATTGAGACAATTTTACCTTGCAGTAAAAGTCTTCTTCAGCTTCTTCCAGTTGACTTGAAAACCCAATTATTAGCAGAAGAGAAGACCTTTAGGAATCATCAATAAACCACCAGGTCCAGTAAATTCATGCGAGTCTCACTAGTGTCATCCTGAGTGCAGGGGCTAACAGAGCAGAGGTCAGGCTTCACTCACAGAACCCCAGCACAGGCCTCAGTTGATGATGGAGCAGCTGTCGATCGATAAGTGCCGTCTCTCAACACTGCAGCTGTCAGTCACCCGGCGTTAGGCCCCCTCTTGGCCCCCGCTGCTCGGCCTTATGGGATGTTTGATGTGTGCTCTGACACCTGAAAAGGTCAGATGGTGAGTCAGGTGTCGTAATGTTACTTACAGGTGTTTAACAGACGCTCAGAGGCCAGGGGAAAGGTCTCTGTGCGACCTGATACTGAGTGTGACGGCACTGAACAGACTCGAGGCCTCTGGGTTTTGATTAGAGTGGGACAAAGGAAAACTTTCCAAATATGACATTTTTACCACATTTTAGTTTGTAAATGCACAAGTAAGTTATGTCGTTGCAGCATACAGAGGATCTTGTTACTTAATTGCATAACTTTGTAACAAGATGAAAGCTTGAAAACCACAAAGAGAAAGAAGGAAAAACGAGACAAGTCTGTGCGCCTCTGACTTTAATTGGAGACTTTGTAGTCCAGACATGAAAAATAAAAATCTAACACCCACTAAGACCAGTTTCAAAAGTGACCTTTAACATTTTGAACAATGTGGGACTAAACATCTAAAGTGCAGTATAGATTGAGCAGGTGGCTTTATCTAAACGCAGCTCATCACAGTCATCGTAGAGCCCTGCCTCTTTATGAGCGGCCATCATGAGCACTTATAGAGAACAGATAGGGGACAATGTAATGGAAACGGGGCACTTTTACAAGGTCTGGCTCAGAAAACAAAGATAAATGCAGTTAAAATGAATGCTTCAGATTTTATGAGGATGTAAGTATGGTGGCCCTGAGGGTCAAGTCACAACCACAAATCATAAAAGCAATTAAAATTAGAAAAAAATGGGGAAAAAAGCTAATTGCTTGTTTGTGTTTTGTGATTTAAATTGGGAGTTCTGTTTCTTTTACTGCGTTTTAACCTTCAGAAGACATGAGAAGTCCGTAGCAAACAGTTTGTGAATACACATTTTTGCAACTCAGTCTCCCTGAATAATTTCAACTAATTTACATTTTAATTATCCACAACAGGAACATGATCAGTGTTTTCAGCCAAAAATTAAGAAAGGTACTTTGTTGTTTGAGTCATTTTGCTAACTTTTTATTTTACACAAAACACTGCTGTCCTTCTTGATGAGCTTGATCAGAAGTTTGTGCCGAGACATAACCAAACAAGTTTGTATGGTCAAAATAGTATTTATTCTTCATACATTGTCACATCTGCTCAAGTAACAACATCTATGTAATATGACTAATTTGCACCTTTTTCTTCTGAAACTAAATGTACATACCTAACCATGTTTCTTGAAATGTTAAACACAAGATAAACTAAAGCTAAACTAAAGCTAAGATAAACTCCAAACTAGATGACTGGATTTATCATTTTTATATCACAGTAAGGTACAAAATATATATATAAAGTATAGCCATATGTTTGAGTGTTTAAGGGATGTCAGTAATGAGACTGTGTTCAGTCCGTAAATCAACAGTATGCTATTTATAATTTTGCAAACCAATCTTAAGGAATTGTTTCGTGACCTGGATTTCAGGTTGTTATATGTACATTTTAATTCCTTGAACATGTTATACCACACAATAAATCTAAGCTATAGGATTGAATTTCTCACTTTAAAACATGTAAACACCGTCTTATTAGATCTCTAAAACCAAGCTATTAACCTATCAATGAGCTGAATTGATTATCTGCTTCAAAGACACTATAAAGCCATCCAGACGACTTATCTCACCTTGGCGCAAACATCCTCTGAATCTATTATCACACTTTTATATCACAGTAAGGAACAAAGTAAAAGTCTGGGCCTGATTGTTTTTAGGGATGTTTTTGAGACAAAATTAAGATGGATGATAAGCGAGGCAGAAGATTTATGGGGTCTGTCTCGGCAGGTCCCTTGTCGCTAACCTGGCAGCGGCGAACTGCTACAAAAAGGAAAAACACCTGGACTTGGACGGCAACTGGGAGCTGGTGAAGAAAGCCAAGGTCTATTATATTGCGGTAAGTGAGATCCTCTACATTCGAGATGACTGTTCCCTGAGTCTATTGCCAGAAGAGGACAAAATGTTAAGAGGCTTTATTCGGGAAATGCCTCAGTGCGCCTTCTGCATTGTTAATGGAGCTATTCATGCCTTTGTGGAGTGGAATGAGCTGTGTTACCTATTGAGACAATACCAGCTCCATAATGCCCTGGTCTTTTTGTAGCTCACTGTGAAATTGTTCAACATTCATTCACTGCTTTTACATAGAAGACCAGCCAACAGGTGCTGTGCAAGTGTGGAGAATTGATTATGCAACTTCATACAGACCCCACTTTTATAGAAACACCCACCCCCCTCATTCTGAGACAATACATGGACGGGGGAGGACAGATGTGCACTGAGGTAACGTCTTTACTCACAGGGTTGGCCAACGCTCATGTTTCAGTGTTTGGGATTAGCTTTAATTCTGGGGGATAAAGGTTTTTCTTCTCATCTTCAGTCCAGACGATAGCCCTGAAATTACTCTGCATTCCACAGTCTTCAAGAGGTCCATTAGCCGCATAAATCAGCGCTACGTCCCACTTGACACTTTGTCCCTGGCAGTCTGAATTTTTGGGGTCTTAAGCATTTTAACATAGAAATTGTAAAAGTAAAAAGTGGAGTGTTGTCAGTTAATGTTTCTTGATTATCATTTGCGTATTGTTTCTGTTCTTGGTCTTGATGGCTGTCTTTCAACAATAAGGTCTCAAAGGTCTCAGCTCAAAATAGATGCTACTCAGTGATTTCTTCTTAAAGAACTTGAGAAATGATTTTTATTTAGTAACTCACTAGACTGATTGTATGAGAAACTTCTGACTTTAGTTAACAACAAGCTTTGCACTACAGAAGTAATTCAAAACTTATCAATGGTGGTGACATGTCGTGTTTGGATTTTAGAGCTGTTTATTTTGATTTATTCCAGTAGACTCTTTCCTGGCTCCTTCCACTCTCGGAAAGTTTTAAAGCCACGTGATTCTTCCTGTTTCTGTTTTTGTTTGACTGTGGAGCATGTCTCATTCACATTTTAATCAAACTGTACCAAAGTTTGGCTACAAATGGACCCAGCTTTTTAAAGGGCTTTTGTATTTATGTATGGTTATTGTATGTCAGCATTCAGACTTCAGTACCAAACATAGCAAGTGTGCTGAGCATCTTGAAAGACTCTGTTGTCTCTAGTCTTTCTTGTGTGTTGATTGTGTAGTTTTCATGTCTACATATGAGTTCCTAGAGTTTTCTTGACCATTTTAAACCAGCTCTAAAAGCTTTCTCAATGCAAATGACCCAATTCATGCAAATATAAAAGTACTCTATCAATTTAACCTTTTCAGGGCATACCCAAGTTCCAAAATGGTTGTAAAAGTGCAGGAATGCCTCTTCAGTTTTGTCCTTTTTCTGCTCATATGGTGTGAAATGAGATTTAAATCTCTCCTCTTATGGTGCTCCTAATAAGGGCTCACACACAGTCTACTGGGATCTAACCCACATAAACCTTGCTGGTGCCCCTTTTGTTACTCTCCGCCTCTGAACATGAGTGTGCTGTAGTGCAATAATGGCATAGGTTTCATAATTAGCCTTCCAGTCACAGAAACACACAAACAAGAAAAAAACCTGTCAGCATCCGTGCCAAGAGGCAGATCAGCGCGTCCTCTGGAGTTGTGTGGTCTCATTTTTAGCCCCAGCTCTGCATTAGTAAACACAGCACATCCCCCTGCAAATTGGCAGTTGGTTTTTACCCACATCCGACCGAGTACCACGTAGGGAAAAGCCTCCGTGGGATTTTTAGCGCAGGATAGAAAGGCCACAAATGGGTGTTTTGTCAGTGCCTGGAATCTCAAACAGTGAATTGGTGCGTCCCTCCTGGGCCTCTTTGTCAAAACAGGGGATCATTCTCTTTATTAGAGCCCCATTCGCACTTCTAAAGTACTTAGCTGATACAGCGCCGCAGCTATTCCCACTTTATACAGTGTGACCAGTCCAGACGAAGCCCTGCTCATTCCATTAACCTTGTCGAGAGCACTCACTCGTATTTACCCAATTTACAGCCACAGTGTACCTTCTCTCCCTCCCTTTCCCTCATCAACCTCTGTGTTAGAGATGCTAAACAATAAACAAACTCCTGCAATATCAGTTTTTCCAAGGAAATAGTGCATGGCGTCACATCACGTTATTGATCCCCTTCTTATAAGCTTATATTTGAATAACCTTTTTAGTTATGCTTAGGTAACACATTTTACATAATTGAATAAAGGTTTTGTGTAATCCTAAAAACACACACAAAAACAAAATCCAACTCAAAATCCAACTCTTTTTGGAACTGCTGCTCTTAAGGCCTTAGGTTTAACATAAAGAACATACTTAACAAACTAACCATAAGAGACATACAGTTGTACAAACAGTGATAATGATGCCAGTGGACATTATGTTTTGATGTATCATATTTTATAAAGCTAGGTTTGATAGCTACCCACTGTAACCATGGTTGGATTTTAAGAGCTGGATAAGTCCCAGATAAATCATGACCACTGTGATTATCAAGCTTTTTAACAAAATGTGCTCTGTCAGCCATTAACTAGACTTTACTTTTACATTATGGAAAACTACCTTTGTTCTATCAGATTTGTTGGCGTAATACCACAAACGGTCCCTGTTAGAAATGGGGACAGGTTAGAGACTGCTTTTCATAAGTTCTGGAATACAACCATGACTAAAACTTTTTCTCTTGTATCCTTTAATATTTGCCTCTGGTCTATCGATTTGAATCAGTTTTATTTCCAAAGCCAAGTTTCACAAGAAATTGCCATCTTTAAACCCTTTACCTCAGAAAACTCAACACTCCAGTGGGCTGTGTAATTGTGGATTTTCATTAAACACTGTACACTAATGTGGTGATTAACCACACCATGCATGTTTCCTGTTTAGAGGCTGTACTGTCGTCCTATTAATATTTGTGTTAAGCAGGTGATTGATGCTTCCTGGCAGAGCCTCTTAAGGTGTGGTGACGCTGTGGTGTGATTGGACGAGGACAGGAGTTATTAGAGGAGCTAGTCCAGCAGCGGGGCGGGTGGCAGACGCATCGAAGCAGCCAGCCAGCCAGCCAGGCCAGGCAGCGTCGCAGCTCTACTATCTCACACAAAGAGGGGGGAAAAAATGTTGAAGCGCTGCCAAATGTTTGGTGGCAGGCTGTTGCTAGGAAATCTGGGTCCTTAGGCAAATCACTGCACAAAGACCAATAACAAAGAGAGAGATGGAGACAGAAGGAACGGCTATTTCACAGTGGATATCTCCTGCTGCCTTTGTGATTCTTTTACAATCTATGAGAAATTTTCTAGCAATTTGACAACTATTCAAACCCCAGAGATGTGTAATAATATCATCATGAAAATGTGTAGGATATAAACCTTCAGAAAGCATTTAGTTTAGACATGTGTTGTGTGGTGGTTTGAAAGAGCGCTGCATTTTTATGTGAGATGATTTGCAACATAAATGGCTTTAAGACAGGATTGGCATTGCAAGGTTAGGGGCTTTATTTTCTATTACAGCTCAGCAATACCATATAGATTCTGGAGAAATAGCTAAAATGATTCTATAATCATGGTTTATAATGGTTTAAAGCATGATTTAACCAATAAAATCTCAAAGCTGAGTGGAATTTCCATCTTTAGGATCAAATAAAAACAGTATTAGATTACAATATTACATGTTTTAGGCAGATACTATTTTGACTAGTGCCTAAACTCGACCACATCTTGTTCAGCCTTTGCAAGTGATGTCTGTTATTACAATGTTACAAGGTCAAAACAAGTTATAGAAGTATCTCTCCATAGAAACATCAATATAATATACTGTATATCAACCACCTGTCAGCTGTTTGCACATGACATGGAAGCATTTGATCCGAGGGGCCACAATCTGTTCAAAAACATGTAAATAGCTTGAGTTAGCAGTGGCCATTTTATTTGATTTGATGAGCAAAGGAGAGCAGTGGAGGCAGAGGTTAATTCAAAGTGGCATCATGGAGGATGCATCAAGCCGAGGAGATCACATTACAGGGCAAAGCGCTCAGTGGCAAAGGAAAAACAAGCCAGTGGTATGCGGCAGACTGTAGCAGAGACGGAGCAGAAGAGACAGCCAGAGGAAGGAGGGGGGGCTAACTGGGCCGGCACACATCACCCCTCCAATTAAAGTCACTCATCTCTTCACACAAAGCACCAGCCTCCATTTCTGATGTTTACCATCGACGCAACACAACCACAGCAGCATTTTGGGGGGAAAACAATACAGTCTCTTGATATCAAACATGATATCATAAAGTATGTATTTTCTACAGTGTATAAATGTAGCCTTTTGAGAAGAACCAGCTTGATAGAAATTACATTGTAAACATGGATTGTGATTAAGTTTAGGCAGGACAGCAGCTACTTTTGGTCAGGCCAAGGTAGTAAGGGTCAATATTACAGAAAGGCTACAAACAACCTTACACTTAACTTTCTTCCACTAATCTTGACCAAAGCACTGTTAAGTCCTAAACTTCATGTTACTGCATTAGTGATTAAGGTTTAATGTAGCTTCACATTTCATTGCTTGCCTTCCTTTTTGACTTTTAAGTGGTTTCTGGCTGTATTTAAATTCTAAAATTAGGTTTAGGCACACTTGATTATGCAAGTTATGTAAGATATAGCTTTTGTCAAAGTACACAGTAAATACTGCAAGTCAAATGTATTGGTGCCCCTGCTTTAGTGCTGAAACTGTCAAGAAATATATGTGTGGTTCAGGCAAAGCAACACTTGTTTATGTATAGGAATCAATACCTGCATGTACCGATACAGAAAAGGTGGCACTATGTAACATTTCTTAATACATTTCTTCTCTAAACTTAACCAGAAGACTTGATGTCAAATGGCTTGAGTTGACTCCATCCAAAAAAACAAAACGAAAACAAACAAATAAACATAATATACCATGTTACCAAAGTAGAGAAGCTGCTTTAAAATGTAGATACAATTTGTATTGCTGTGTTGAAAATGTAATCATTACACGTCTGGGATTTACAAACATGTTCTTTATGGAAAACACACTACAGGCAGTGAAAGCCTTTTAATCACCGACCACAGATGGTCACAAATAACCCAAGGATAGACAGAGGAGATGGTCAGCTGTGCCAACTTCCTCAAAATCACCCAATCAGACACTAGCACAGCCTCTCAGTCACAGCTGTGGGTAAACTAATCATCAGGCCTTCATTTCCCTCCTTCATTAAATCATTTCCTTTGTCTGTCGTCCCTTTTCTCTTCCTTTCATTAGTTGTTTTCATATATTATGAAGCAAATTTGAAGCAACATTTTGAAATATATTGGACAAAACGTGTGGTGACATTAGAGGCTGCAGGAATACAGTACGTGGTGTGTTCTGCTACAAAAATTACATAAAACGTAATAAAAAGTCAAATATAATGCTATGGCACATATTATTCACATTTATATATTGTAAAATATATTCGTGTGTTCGTCACTTTCTAATCTGTACTTATGCATTTAAACATCTCTACAGCAGACATCTTCCGTCTGGGTTCTGGCTCTGCTGCAGATTCTGTCTAAAACGCCACTCTCTGACACTTTCTGATGAGCCCATGATTATCCCAGAGGTGACCGCGCCTGTCCTCACGCTGACCTCCAGCTTCCTCCATCACTCCCTAGCTCCCTCCCTCCTTTCTTTTTTCTGCCTCTCTTCTGCCTTGCACTTAGTGTTTCTGTCCACTCTGGCCTTTCCTTCTCCCCACACAGAGCCAGGATCACGGGGCAAAGATTGAGGGATAAACAAAGGGATGACTGAAGGTAAGACGGGGGGTGGGGGTATAAACTGGCAGACCCTCCCTTTATCTGTGACGATCAGTTACAGTCTTGGTTGCTGATGAAATTTAATCCCCACTGCTTTCAGATGCCAAGTTTGACTTCTGGCAAGCCTTATTAAATAGATTTGTAAGTCATTTCATCTTGATTAGAATGTGTTCTCAAGGGAGACACATTTTTTTTCTGGGGCTTTGTGCAGCTTGGCCAACAGCTGGTGTGAACACCCCCATTTAAAAAGTATATATTTTAGACACTTAGGTCTCCAAAGGATTCTTGTCTCCATATCTGTAAATCCCCAATATACAAAGAATAATAGCATCACAAATATAGCTTTGTTAGCATTCGTTTTCTACCGCTTATTCCTTTAACCCTTTTAATCGCATGGTTAATATTTAGGGACAGACAGTGACAGAAAACCATCCATACAATTATTTGTTTTTTGGGAATTTAGAGCCACCATTTCACCTATAAATGAATTTTCTTGGACATTGGAAGGAAGCCAAAGTGTGGAGAGCCCACAAAGGACATCTAAACTCAACAAAGACATGGGGATTGAGCCCACAACCTTCTTGTTGTGAGGTAGGTTAAGGTACACCTCTGCACCCACAAAAGACAGAGGAAACTTTTCAAATCATTCTTTTTTTTTTTTTTTTTAGTGAGTTCTTTATTGTCCTCAACTGATCCTGAAGGTGCCTTTTAGCATTTTTTTTTATTGATTAAGAGAAGTGTATCACTGCAACATCATTGGATGTGTCGGGTGTTGGACTAAAACGTGCTTTCTCAACTGTTAATGCCATTATTGTTTTGACTAAAGAACACGTCACAAGACAAAAACATCCGGGTCATTTCAGGACAAACAGCGGTGACATCCTTAGCATTCCTGTCTCTCGTCACTGTGAAACATTCCCTCTTTATTAATCTGACACCCGAGCGTCTTTAACAGGGAACAGTGTCATTTCAAATTTCGCCTAATCAGATGGCATTTTGTAATTGCCAGCGAGCTTCTTATGAATATGAATTTGTAATTGTTCACTTACAAGGCGACCACATCATTTATTGGCGTTTTTTCCTCTGTGTGTCTTCCTGCCGGCCTGTGCCAATTATGGGATTTCAATCTTGAGGCAATCAAGTGATAAGGGCGAGTCGTTTAGTGTTTGCTGTCACTATATTATTCAACCCAATGTTAAACACGCATCTGGGAGGGTTGTCGGCGAGGTGCACCTGCCTAATTGAGTGGTAATGAGCTGTCAGTGGAGTCGGTGCTGCTGATTGGCTCCCGGCAGGGCGTCCCGTGCCAGTGGGATGTATGGGCCCGGCCTGGATCTGTGCCGCCGCCACAGGGCCGAGTGGGAGGAGTGTGGTGCATTCAGGAAACGGAGGCCAAATGGAGCTTGCTGTGTAGACGTCCCACGGCTCGGGGAGTTATTTAGTTTCAGAATATGTCCTCTTCTGGCTCTGTGAGGGGATAAACATTTAGACACAAACAGGATTTTACAGAGAAATTCCTAAACATGTGACTTGTTAAATTTGAATTTTGTTGCATTAATATATTGTTTTTGTTAGGGCTGCACATTATATTGCAAATTTATTGTTATTATATTATTAAGTGCAACAGCCTTATATTTCTTTTTCCTTTAAAAGAGCATTCAAATATTGTAGATAATATTGTTATCGCAATATTTAAAATAGTTCCCGTATATTGCACCTTTTTCCAATATGCTGCAGCCCTAGTTTTTGTATAATGCAGTTTGTTGAGTCTTAGGGCTCAAACTGAAAAACTGCTGTGGAGAGAAGCAGTCTAATAAGCTGCAACAGACTATATTTAGGAGCCACTTAAATTAATTTTGACTATTTAAAGAATATTCCAGACTAAATTCTACTTTGAAAATTTACTGCTGTTAGTTCTGAAACTTGGGAGTAAGATGACATTGCATTACTCTGAGGGTGTAGAATTCTCATGTATTTGTTTTATCAGCCTCTGATAAATAATGCAGTAGAAACCACTGTTGTGATATATTGTTTATAGAAGTGAATTGTGCAACACTTTCCCCTTTCATTAGTCTGAGGGATGTGAGTTTTTCTGACCCATGACAACATCCCATCCAGCTGCTCTCTGGGTGGTTTCTGCTCACACATGAGTCAGGGATTATAATTGGTCAACCAGCTGTTTTACCCATGAAACTCTGCAACTAGACAGCAGTTAATCAAAAACTATATTTGGCATTTATTCTTAAAATTAAGCATGCAAAAGCTCTGCACTTTCATACCTTGTAATGTTGTAAAGAGCAGTGTTGACAAAAAAATAAAATTTAGTTTTAGTCTTAATCTTTTGACTGAAATTATTTTTAGTTTTAGTCTCATTTTAGTCATCTTATTTGTTTTAATTTTAGTTTTAGTCGACTAAAATTAAAATAGATTTAGTCGACTAAAATCCCCCCAAAAATTCATGCGGTAATAATTTTGACTTTGTGTATCAGACATAAAACTATACTTTCTTAGAATTAAGATTTAAATGTGCAAACATATTTTACACTGTTTATTTCAACACAACGTCATTTTCAGGAAAGCGCTTCGTGCTAATGAACGCTCTCCGGTTAGCTCCTCAGCACCGCCGCGTAACAACAAGATGCGCTCTGATTGGCTCACTTGACTCATCTCGCCCGTTCCACTTAATCTTTCCCTTCTCCTGACTGGTGTTCGTCACAAGTTGTTTTTGTCTCGTCTTTTATTTGTTGTCAGTCTAGTTATCGTTTTAGTCATTATGAAGTCTTTTTTTATTTTGTCTTGTTTTCGTCCGCAGAAATATTTTCGTCATAGTTTTCGTCAACGTTTGTGTCAGTGAGGTTAACGATGACACTTAAAAACATCACATTCCCAAACTGCAGTTCATGATTGGTCAATGCACTTCAATATATGATTGGACCAAATGACCACAGATGATGAATTTAATTGAGAAAGCCTGAGTACTTTTTTGGTCAAATATTATTGTAAACAACTTTATATCATACCATTCTCAGACTTCCCATTTTAAAATCTTTCTAAGCATTTACACCTTTTCTATAAGATTCTAATACTTTTCATTTTTGAGAAAACAAAAGCAAGAACTTTTATTATTATATTTTTCTGACTATGCTGCTGTCCTGGCTAGGACACTCTTGCAAAAGAGATTTTTAATCTCAATGAGTTTTTATCCTTGTTAAATAAATGTTAAATAAAAATTAATTTCCCTTTCAACCTTTTTGAATAATAATCCTCAGCTTAAATCTTAAGAAATCCAGCGTGGAAACTTAACAGTTGTGAGAGTTTTGTGTTTACTGTTTTCACGTTGGTTAAAACCACTGTGCTCTTCTCATTACTCTCCAAAACATCTATTTTGGTTTTGCATGAGTGTATTTACTGTGATTTATTTTTATTTGTCTGTTCAAAATGTTCTCTCTGTCTGTGTGTGTGTGTGTGTGTGTGTGTGAGAGGGAGTGGAAACGCTTAAAACTTGGCAGACCTGCTGTTGTTTTTTATTTTGGGAATTTTTTATTTTCAGCCTCCTCAACGTGAACTACAAGGAACGAGCGGCTTTAATCCATTGTATCTTGAGTAATTGGCTCCTTGAGGGGGGCGAGGTTTTGGACTTTTGGCAGTCGTCCAGCGCTGGTCCATATTACTCCAGCAGCATGCAGTGACTTTCCCCTTGTACACCCACGTTACCTTGTGAAAACAGTTTTTCCTTCTTCAGCAGGGAAAACATTATGTCCTTTGACCTCGTATTACTCTGTGCATCTGCTCCACTGGCAACAATTCACTAAAATTATGGAGCTCCCTATACAACCTACATAGGTAACACTTTTAATATACAAATAAAAAAACACTTTTATTTACTCTGCTGCTCACTTTTGAGTAAACTTGAGTAAAATTCCTTCAGTCATCTCATTATATCTGAGGTTGTGACTTTAGTTGTCAATCGATATTTTAAACTTAATTGAAATAATGTCAGCCAGCTACACTAACTGACTTGATGAAATGAAAAAAGGTCTGGTATCTGTTTTTGATTGAGGACAAATTTTCTGTCTTATCAATTATAACTGTGTATCTCAAAATGAGACAGGCTTTATGTAATGCTTTTTCTTTCTGGTTGTATGTTTCTTCAAACTATGTCGGCCTCATCTGCATATTGGTTTTCTGATTGGTAATATCTATATGTCTTTGCTTTCAGAAGATGTTTAATAAGCCTCCATTGATCCCGCCCTTTGGAAATCTAACTCAAATTTGCAGAGAAGAAAAAAACATTAGAATCGATAGCCAGGCTTGGATAATGTAATAATACAGACATGCAGTACTTATAATATCAACAACACTAACACAAAGCAAGCAGGAGGAAAACATTTTAAGGAGTACACTTACATTTCTGTGAGATGTGTCCTGCAGCTGGAGAGAAAAATGACATCAAATTACAAATTTTCTAAATATATTATCAATGCTTTGTTTTAGTGTGTTTATGGCCCTCCCTCTTTGCACATTGAGCTCTGATTGGAAGATAGCTCACTTTGTTGAAATTGCAAACTGTGGCAAAGCTTTTGGCAAAGTCTCATTGTAAGACCTTGTTTTTTTGGGGGGCTTTATATCCTTCATAGATGTTACTTATCTACCTCAGTATGTAACATGAAGCAAGGTTTAACATCAGGTTAGCCATTTCTGGAGCTTTGAGAAATGCAGACTTTGGAGAACACTGAACCACCAAAGATTACCATCACCTTTTTCAAATCTTTGAGCGAAACATTGTGCTCTCTTAACCTTAACCAAACCACGTTGATGTATAACCAAAAACATTTTAAATAATTTAAAATTTACCAACACAACTTTAATACACAACATAAATTTATGCTGGAAACATATACTGTTCCCTGTGTCTGGGGCTTTAATAAAACCCCCGAATAACCCCATTCTTCCTGTTATGGGTTTGGTGGAGGATATTCTGGTAATTCAGCTGCAGCTTTTTGCTCCAGTCTGATAATATAAGAGCGTCTGACACTTAACTCAACTCACTATCTGTGCCCAAGAGACACACTATCCTAAAGCAGCTCCATCATGTGAATCTTAATCAGACACTTAGCCGCTGGAGCAGGTTTCCACTCTCCCTGGTGAGAGTATCAACACATGGCCATCAGGCACAATTCACCGCCGCAAAGTGCCTATTTATTTTCTGCTCAGCATTACTTGACAAATAATTACTCAGACTATTCAATTAAGAGGCGAATTGCGCACAAATGGCCGCCGACATTGGAGCGTAGTAGGAGATGTTAGTTTAGTGCTCATGAATAAAAAAAGGCTGCTTTGATGAAGCCAATGGGACAAGGTGATGGACAAGTAGAAATGATTTTAAAGGCCTGTGATTAGACATGAGCTTCAGTGAGATTCTAGTTCAGATAAAAGGTCTGAAAAGTCCCACTGTTACATTCAGCTTTAGAGAGATATCAGTTGTAGTTCATCCTGCCTTCATGTTTACTTGTTAGGTACGTAAGGTCGTCCTCAAAGGTGTCGTTGCAGGTGTAGATTGAGTTGTACTTGCTGTAAACCTGGCAACATGGGGGACAATATACACTACTTTGGGCACTGAGGGTCATAACCATAGCTGCAGGACCCATACATTGTTGTATGATATAGAGAAGCCTATGTAGTTTTTGTTTTTGTCAGATTGCTATTACACTCCTCTCTTACATTAAATAGAGGAATTCTTTAGATTTGTTATTGTATACAAATATATCCTGCCAAAAAGTGCTCTCTGAAACTAGAAACAGCTGACAGTGTTTAAAGTTTACTTTCTCAGCAGCTTTCTCAGCAGCAAGTGTTTTCATGTCACTTTATGCACATTTCGAAAAAAAAGACAAAAGACATTGCAAGCATGCACACCATAGTGATTTAAAATAAGACAATTCTAATCAGAATCTTCATCTCCAATCAGACAGCTTGGAAGTAGATTTGGTGATATTTTTAAAGATTGACTGAACAGGCCTTGTCTGTTTCTAACTAAATAGTTGGAGGGATGCTGTGGCGCGTCTTTAAGACACAGACAATAAAACAAAGCGTTGGAGACGTTTTAGACAGTCATGTACCTGCTACTAAAACATTCATATTCAGTTCCATTTTCTCCAGCGGAGTCAATGGCAGGTTCTTAAATCCTGGCCCCAGATGTTGGCTCTGTGCAGCAGGCAGATGCCGGACACTGCTTTCTCTGAATAATTTCCTACAGCAACGTTTCATTTTCCTCTTTTATGTCGCCGTAATTTGTTTATGGTCTGTACTAAGCCAAAGCGTATCTTCCCTCCTGCCAGTTTGGCCCCAGTCCACTGCAAACTGCCAGCGTTTTTATCTTTTTCTTTAAAAAAAACACACACTAATGACTTCTGAGGAGAACAGAATAAAATAAAAAATGAATGGCTGATAGGATCGATCTGGAAAAATGCTGCAATTATAATGAACCCTGTGCTTTTACACAGTCTACACTTTCTTTTAACAAATTGCTCTGGCACCAGTGGGAAAAGTATTTACATAAAGTGCTAATAAAACAATGTGGATATACTACACTATAAGGAAATCGACTTTAATAAACATCAAAATGATTTAAATAATACACTATATTGTTTAAGCTTAGCCAAGTCAGAAGTAGTAGCCCCCAGTTGTTGAAAGTGAAACGTCTACTGTGCTCTCTGTGTAGACTTTTTGTGCAGTGATCTCTTACATGTGTGACAAACAAAGACTAATGAGCATTTAAAATTTAAAAGACACAGAACAAAATAATACAGCATAGAAACATGAAAAGTTCACGACACACAGCGAACACATAATACAATCCCAGGCCTCAGACAGGGGTCGTTTAAATATGCAAGTGCCACAATAAATGTATCTGTTAAAGCATATGCTTTACTGATTTAAAAAAAAGATATATGTTTAAAAACTCTCAGAGCATGAAAGAAACAGAAGCTTAAATCAAAGTAACACAAATACTGTGCTATCTTTCAGACACTGGATCTTCCATAAACAAATAAAACTTGAATTCAATTAAACTTTATTAATCCTCAATGGGATAACAAAACAAGTTTAGTCTGTGATCACAAATCCTAATTTCAAAAAGTAAAAATACTTTTTAGTTTTGGCAGATCACCTCTATAGCCCAACATTTGTAACCTAATGACCCATGAAGGGGTTTAGTTTAGACATGAGTGTTTTTTGTTTGACCATAAAAATACACAGGTAATTCATTTTAATGCGTGGACATGTACTTTTTTGCACTGACAATTGACATATACTGAATTTAGGTGACAGATTTCTGTAAATGTTTCTCAATAATGGCTCAATGTCATAACATTAGTCACAATATTTAACATAGTTCAGTCATTTTAATGTGGGGCTGTTAAATATTAGCACTTTAAGTATATACTCCAGAAATACCTTGTGCTGAAGTAGGCGCACCTGTTAATTCAGTGTCAGCTCCAGTTAATCAACATGCCATATCGTCTCATTTTCAGCTCTAATAATTAGTCTGCCACTCAAAACTGGAGTGTTTCTACCTTCACTCTGCCAACAAAACCAGATTACTCTAGACATTTAATTATGTATAACTATACTTATGAAATGTCTGAGGCTAAATAGTTTGTAACAGAAGCCTCTTTTGTGGATTTGTACAGGAATTTCAATGAAAAAAGCTGAGTTTGAGGGAGCGTGTCTGAAGTGGAAATAGCTTATTGTTCATATGTGTCCCGCTCAAATCCAGGGGACTTCTCTGACCTTATCTATTGTTTCTCAAGTGAATATTGTAAGCAGCTTTAGGGGGCTTTCAGAGACTTATGTAGCTGGGCGCTGCTGAAACATTTGGACCTCAGGCAAGTGTCAAGTTTTAAATCTCTTAACCCAGTTCCTCTTGTTTTCCACTGTCAGTCTCTTCACTCTGTCACTGCCATACAAGCCAAGTTACAACCACAAGTACAGTTCTACTAGAAAGTACTGTATGTGTGTATGCGACAAATAATCACATAACCAATAATATTAACATAACTAAGCAAAATCTAAATACTAGGTAGTACGCAAATTATATTTTAAGTGACTTTTTCCAAATTTTATGTGCATGGGAGAATGAAAAAGTTTAGATGAGGTCACAAAGTTTGGAGTTTATTCCATCTGGCATCCATTAAATAAGAATCAAAAGATCCTAACAAGCTGGCTGTGATATATTTTTTACGTGTGGTGTCAGTAGTGTCCTCCATGTTGTTTTTTTTTTTTTTTCCGGCCGGTCCTGAGGGGAAGCAGTGGAAACGCAGCCAGAGAAGTAGCAGCTGCACATCCGTCCAATGCTCCCGGATGAAGCCAGAGCGCTTTGATTAGCATGTCCGCTGCTATTGGCCGGCCTGAATGTCACCAGCAGCGTGCCCAGTCGCTAATGCAGCAGCGGCCAACTGAAAGTGTGAAACGGACAGAGACCAAGGATGAGTCAAAGCGCCAAATGATGCTCCTCTGTGATGTTTGCTGTGGTGGGATTATTTTCTGCTGCCATCACATGATAAACTGTAGTGCACTTCCAGCATAAGGATGGTTCAATCGAAATCGTTTAAACGTCCATTAGAAAACTATTTCCCAGATGGTCTAATGTTAGGGCAATGCTTGGTTTAAAATATATATGCGCAAAGCCTAATAAGCCAAAGAAAGATGTGACTTTTCTTACTAAAAGAGCCGTGGCAAGATGTGTTAAAAAGAATTTTCTGAAATTTCCGCATTTTACTTTAACTAATGTAACCCTGAAGTAATAACATACACACTTACACACAATTAGCCTTCAGTTTTCTTTCAACCTTAGCGTTGCCACGTAAATACCAGTATCAGTTATAGCAGTCATTATAAGACTTCTACTATTTAAATTTTTCTTATGTTTCTTAATCTAAATGATACATTGATACATACCCAAAAGACATGACTTCCTGCTGCACAAACACAATTATATACATGACCTCCCATCGTCAGTTTGGGTCAAAAGCATTGTCCAACTGACAGTGTGAAGGAGACAGCGACTGCCAAATGATTGTCTCTAAAATAAGAAGCAGACACGTTTCTTTTGATGTCCTCTCTGCATGTCTTATTCTGAGCCGCTGTGGCGCAATCCCATTTGAAAGTATTTTGCGCTGCAAACATAACAAGGGGGGACCAATCAAAACAATAACTGCGGTCCCTTTTGACAAAGCCCTCGGCTCACAATTGTCAGAAGATGTAAGCTGACTCATCCGCACAAGAAGGGCATGTTTCCCTGGGAGCGAGGGCCAAACTGTGATGATGAGTCCTCCTCTGCTCTCTCTCAGCTGCACGGATTAATTACAACACTAGCAGCTACTTTAGCCATTGTTTATTTTTCTAATGAACATTTTCTTATTATGCTTGCTTGCTACTTTACTAGTGCTTAATATCACAGTTAAGCACTCAACAAAGTGTAAAAGACATCATGGCGCCACCAATAGTTACTGCATCAATAATTTAAATCCTCATTTTAGTGCTTCCTGGAAGACATTCAGCTCAGCCCTAAATGTTGTCTATAGTGTTTGTTCTCAGTCATTCAGGTTTATGCAGAGATGGAGTACTCGAGTCCTGGACTTGGACTTGAGTTGAGTCATCAAACTCATTTTTGTGACTCGACTTGAGGGTAAGTCTCAATGACTCGACTTGGACTTGCTTTTTTATAACTCAGACTAAAACTTTGACTTGTTCTCAGCTACAAGGACTCTTGACTTGACTCTGACTTGATTTGGATTTAGACTCAGACTTGAGCACAAAGGACTCACAAGTCCCGCTTAGCAACAACATCACACAACCTCTGCCTGTTGCATGGGGTCATAGCAGGACGAGCTGCTCTCAATTAACTCCCGGCCTCTAAATGTGACCCAGAAGTTGAGCCTAAATGGGTAAATTTTAAAATATAGGCCTATATAGCCTATAGCCTTAATTGATATGTCAAAATCCAAACTCCATTAAATGTGTTTAAAGAAATAGGCTTATATAAAACTAAAATCCCAATCAATCAACAGCTTTCAGATTTGTAACTCACTTTAGTAACTTGGACTCAACTTGGACTTTTCTTTAGTGACTCGAACTTTAAATTCAACCAAAGACTTGACTCGGTCTGGACTTGATATTTTGTTGGATGAATCGGACTAGTCTTTGGTGACTTGGACTCGGACTTGAACACTGAGGACTTGAAAGTGACCTGGACTTAGAAAACTGGTGACCTGACTACAACACTGGGTTAATGTATACATTATAGTCAGTTAGGTTATAAATCTGGAAGTGTCGGGGAATACATCTAAGCCTATGTTTTACTATATTGAGATGTTTTTTCAGTTGGCAGTGGGTAAATAGCCTTGAGGTAACTGCATGGGAGGAGATGTCGAGGGGATGTGGATGTCAATGATTCTGAAAAATAAAAATAAGACTTCTTAAAATAAAACCAGCAACATCTACTCTTACTCTTACATCAGCTGCTTAAGTAAAAGATTCTAAAGCGATAAATTAAGCAGTAGATTTAATAGCGGTGTTAACATCCAATTAAAGGTTACAAAGGGGGCATCAGGACATCGAGTTAAAGTCTGAAGATAAACTGGTTTAAGCTGCTGGGTTTGTATCTCTCACATAGTGGTTTAACCAGAAGTTTAGGCCCAGTCCCAATGGTACCCTTTAGCCCTCGTTTTGCGCCAGAGTGTTGTTCCAGTACTCATTTGGATCAAGGGTGTGCACCCCTTCAAACAGAGATATTTGAGGACCACACTTGAAACAAAGGGGCAACATAATTTCCCAAACAAATTGCAGTTTGTTAACGTTAGCCTCTCATGGACAGGTCACCGTCTTATATTTGCAGAAGGTTTTAACTTTTATTCACTAATGCATAACACCGCTATGTTTTTTCATTTACAGTATATCAGTTAGTACGTTGTAAACATTTCATTGGTCATTGTGTCTTAGGGACAGTATAAACAGCAGCCGATACTGAGCAAGACTTAAATCAAAATACTCACAATAAGCTTTTCATATTTTTTATGACAATGTCGTATACCCAGGGATGTATTATTAGACCATTATTGTAATATTAGAATTGTAGAATTGTAGAATTGGGATTGGACTTTACTCCCATTGGTCAAAGGTTTGTAAAAGGCTAGAGTCTGGTTTGACAGGTTTCAGGGTCGTTGGTTGTATTGTCTGAGTTTATTTTTTATTTCATTTGGATTGGGAGGTGGATGAATGAGAATTGCCAAAAACACATTTACATTAGTGTTACAGTAACCATTAGCAGAGGAAGTACAAAAGCATGTATCTCTGTGTGTGGTCACTTATTGGGGAAAAAAATTAAATATTTATACATTTTCCAAGACATAATGTTTACTTGGAAGAAAAATCTTGATAACTGGTGTGGCTAAAGCTTTAATAGTGTGACAAAGTACACTGCAGCTTCTAAAACACCAAGGTGCTTAGGCAGTGGTGTTGCTTTCACTAAAGTTTATTCAAGACTTTGACAGACAAGATTTGTTTGCTTCTACAGAGGGCTACATGAATCATACAGCCACCCTTTGTCATTATCAAAGAGAGCTGTAAGTCATTTTCTTTGGCTCCTTTCCCTGCCTTAGATTGTATTCTCCTCAGGACTTTTCTGCCACGTAAATAAAAATGCATTGATTATTTTCCATCGAGCAAATATCCCACCGACTGAGGAATAACATGGCTTCCTCCTAATTGGTTTGTTTATCTTCAGCAACAGACTGGGGTTTGTTTGGACTCTGGCTGGCGTCCACACTCTGCAGCGCGCCGCGTGATTACTCACCTTGGGAGGAGGCTGCCGAGCAAGGTTGATGTTCCCCGCACAGACATCAGCCTGTCACACACCTCCACCCCCACCACGCTTATGTGACATCATTTGCCAGGACAGATTTGTTACAGGAAAAATAAATTCAAGCCTAAAAAGGGGATTGATTTAAAGACAGGCTGTGAGTGGAGGAAAGAGAGATGTCAGGAGGGAGACATTTCAGCGCTGAGGGCTCGGGCCGGATCCAAACAAACTGCCAGCACAAGATGGATCCTGGCTTCATGTATAATTGATAAACTGTATGTTTTAGGTGTCAGCTTTAAAGAGGGAGCTAGGACTATATCAGGAAGCTATTTTTCCTCTCTGAGTCAAGCATCATTTTTATTTTGTCCTCCCCCGCACTCTGGCTTATCTTCTTGGTTCAGAAAGCCCCGTAGAAAATTTTTCTTTGAAGGCGACATTCGAAGAAGTACGGCTGTAAAAGCACATCCTGTTTGAGCACCGGGCCAGGGCAGTTAGCCATCGAAAAGTTGACTGTACATCCTGTGTTATCTGGTTTAGCTATCTTCTACCTCACACAGCAACATTTTTTTTGTTTCCTTCCAATAAGAATCAACTGGCACTGCAACCCAAGTGCTTTTAATCCAACATAACTTAAATTAACCCTGTTTAATAAAAGTTAATTTTAGGTTAGTTTATACCCTCTGATTTTTGCAGTAGCTCTCAGCGATGACAGATCTAGTCATCCATTAAGATATTTCCACTACAACACTATTTGGCATACTTTACACACTTCAGGACATCTATTACATGAAACCAACATTTTGGAAAAACTCAAATCAAATCAATCACTAGAGCTCGATTGTACAATGTAATGAAAACAGATTGTGTGAAGGCAGCAATGACAGAGGAAGTGCATCTGTAAAAGCTCATCCTGTTCCTGTTTCTGTTAGAGCACCGGTCCTGGGCAGATAGCCATCTAAAGTTGACTGTACATCCTGTGTTATCAGGATTAGCCATCTCGCTCCTGACACCTCACACATTAATATTAGTGATGGGAAAGTCCATCCCGCTGAAAGCTACATAAAAGGATTAATGCAGCGCTTATCCTTTTGGAAATAATGCCCTTTATTGAGCGGATTTGACACTGTTAAAGCTAATGATGACATTGAATAGAGACTGAGTAAGTAATAGAGTATCGTCTCGCTGCCGGGAGACGTGCTATTTGCATTCAGGCAGCTCAAACCTTATCGATTTCACTCAGGGCTTTGAGTTGTTTTTCCTGTAAAAGTCTGACTCAATCATCATTGTCCTGCAGCTAATGACACATACCCACCGTTTCCCGTCCCAATCCCACCCCCATGGGACAATGACATTCATCGTCCGTCGGTACAGCACCGTTTCACCTTTAAGAAGCACCAATTACACGACATGTAACACAATATGGCCGTCATGCTGAGTTGTGGATTAATGTGGCATTTTCCTTTCACGTTAACTGTGACAAATCTGTTTCAAGCCAGCTAGATCTCAGTGTTCAGTCCGCAGCAGGGATGTCCTCTGTAGCGCTGTCATTTCTCTTTTCATACATCATACACTGCAATAGCGATGAAATGCACCTATTTGTTGTAAAAGAGTTTGACGGTTTGTGCAGTTTAGATACGACACTGAAGACTATTGATAACGATTGACTAAGAATTTTAGAAACTTTAGAAAGATGCAAAATGTCAATCCACAGCAGGGAGTTGAGCTTTGGAAGACATCTCTAACACTTTTCAAACAAATATTATATATTGTAAAAGCTCAATTAAATAAGCCTACTCTGTTGATTCATGATTATAGCTTTTCTAACCCTGTAATATTAAAAAACTAATTTAGGACTTAATTGAAAATCTCCATTTCAGATATATAAAGATCCTTATTAACAGCTCATAAATATAGGACATGTTGCAACAGCTACATATAATACAGTTTGTGTTAATGCAACATTAGATCACAACTAAATTGAAAAAAAAAAGTTTTTTTCTCTTAAGAAGAAGCGATTAATTAGGATTTAATAATAGTACACTGAGATTACTTTGTTAAAGCTTCTAAAACGATAGAAAGCTCCAGCTCAAATACTGTGATTTATTTTTTAATTCTTGATTGCCTTGAATAGTGTTCTTTTAACTGTATAAATCTCACTGAACTGATTTACTGCGAGAGCGTCTTCTTGAACAGGCTCGAACAGGCTCAGATTACGCAGAGGTCAAAGGGACTTAAACAAGCGCAATAATACATCTGTCACATCTTTAATAAGAAGTGTCATTTTGCACTTGTTGTTACATTACACGAGCGATTGTCATGGGCCACCTGAGAAAACCTCATCTTCCTCTAAACTGTGGCTTCCCTCAGGTGTTTTGTTTAGCTGACGGATAGTAACCTTATCAATCACAGCTGCTATCCTCTTTGCTGAGGACCCCGCGATGATAGAAGGGCTCTCAGCTCTCTCAGGCTTAATGGGGAAATATTGCATGCTCATTTCAGTGATGCCTCCGTGTTTCCTAATGAGCAGATAAGGCCCCAATTACAGAGTCAATCCCACTTTCTGATCGGCATTAGAGTCTTTTGGTTCCACACACACAGAGTGAGCGAGCATGATTGAGGTGTAGTAAGTCCTTTTGTGCTTAATACAGGTTAGACTTTTCTCTTATCTATACCAGCTATGTATAAAGTGTTTTTTTATGACCGTAAGAAGCATTTTGGACATTTTTGTTTTTGTATTTCTTACTAAAATGTGCACATAAATCTCCAGCTAATCTGATCTGATGAGACATAAGTTTTCAGTAGCTGCTGGTGGTTATTCATCCATTAAATCTTGATAGCAGATGTGAAACCTTTGAACTAGTAAATATAGTACAACTGGGCCTGCTGCAAAGTAGGGCATTAAAGGTGAAGGAATGCTGAGTCATAACATAATGACAAAAGAAAGGACTTCTTGGTAAATTATAGTAAATTACACTTGTGAATTACAGACGAGTTTCCATGATGTCAGCCTAAAGGCGAGCCTCAACTTTCCACAACACTGTGAACGTGTCATGGGGACACACTGTAAACAAACAGGACTACACCCAGTTTAGATTACAGCTGTGTGTGTGACGAGAAGTCATCGAGTGGAGTTTCATAAAGAGAGCTCATTTTGGGACCGGACAATGGGAAAACATATAATAAGTTTTTTGTCATTAGAATGTAATGGAAATGTGAGAAAAAGTCTGATTATGGTCTTAATTGAATTAACATGGATAGATAGTTCTCTGAAAAAATTATTGGAAATTCCCTTTTTACATTCATTTGCTACAAATTTGTTGGGTTTAAAGACCACTTTTTTCCGATAAGGCTACATAATATAGTCATTATTCACTATATTGTACACACTACACTACTGCTGCTTTTAATGCCTGTTTTATTGCCAGGCTTTCAATTCAATTAACTTCTTTATTGATTTAATTAGAGCATCATCCATAAAGGCATAGAGTAAGTTTAAAATAAAGCTTTGCACATGTGGCCAATCACTAGCCGGGACAGCCAGACTCCTCGCTGTATCAGCAAAGAGTCTGGAAAGGATTGCTGCCAGTTTGTTTGATGCATGATGTTAGCAAGGCAACAATCTATGAAGAAGTAAACCAACGGAGTTTGCACACATGCAGTGCGTTGACTTGCTTCAATTCAACAAGGCGTGCAGTGGAGCGTCTGTAAATGACTTTAAACACACAATGTTAAAACTGATTGAAGAGCAGAGGCAAAAAAACTGTCAACAGTTCGCCATTTTGACTGTTTTGAACAAGAGGAGTCGCCTAAAAGCCATTACAAGAAAAATACATTTGTTCTTGTGGCGTATGTATTGGCCTTAAGTGTGATGCAAGGCAAACTACTGAAAGAAGGAATGTAAATTAAAAAGATATTAACATAGCATTGATAGACCCTTTTTGTGTTTGTATATTTAATAAATGTAGTTTTGTGCGCGTCTTGGTGCCGTCAGTTGTGCCTGACATTTTCAATGCCAGAATTAGCATTAGCCACCAAACATTGCAAGTTGTGCATAAACAAGATGGTTATGACAGAGAAAACATCATCAACTAGCCAACCTTTTTTTTTTTTTTTTTGAGCAATTAGCTGTTACTTTGTACCTGTGTGGTGGGTTAGCCATAGAAACTAGCTACTAAATGTAGTAGCTTACAGCTATCATGTTAAATAATACATCTATGCTAATGTGTCTTTTGGTTTTTGTACTGTTGCATTGTGTTACAAAATGCATGCAGCTCTTCATGACGTCACTTGTGGAAGGGTCTATTACCACTAAGAAAAATATTGTGTGCAATGAGTGCGTGAGGTGCGATTAATGACATGTTAATCGCAGGGCTAACATTTTGAGACATACACTGACAGACAACGATTCACACTCGCATTCATTCACTATGGAATATTTAGATTCACCTATACTTGCATGTCTGCAATATACAACAGAGATATTGCATTTCACAGTCACAATCAAAACCCATTTGATGTAGGAATCAATTTTATTGAGTCCGTCAATGTCGAACAGAATAGGGGGCTTTTGATGTACAACATTTTATATTTATGCAAACCTCATTCTTCTTGAACATCTAGAACCAATACAGTTGTATGTGACAAAATAAGTAGCACAGTCTGAGCTGTTTAACACAAGTGAAGCAGCTCCAGCACTTTCCATTTCTCAGAGCGGTCTCCTCAGATTGGAACGGCTATAAATAGCTGTTCAGTTGCACACAGGTGTAGGGGTTGAGAAGGATTCATTTGTGTTTGGACAGCACTGCTCTGCTCTGTCGCGGGGAGAAAAGGGGCCATTCCTCCTCATTCAGAGCCATTACCTACCCACTGTCACCCCACTGTCAGTGTCGCTCTGTCCCCTCACCCATCACTCCGCACAGGGCACAAACCATCGTCCAACCTCGCCAACCTCACGACTAAATCACATTCCACGCTCAAACGGCGACGGGTCGGGCAGCAGATACTCTATCTAATCTAATCTGTCCATCTTCTGTCATCCTTCACATGGCGACTGCAACACAAACCGGTCACACACATGGACAGCAACAAGAGCTGCAGCAGATCTGAGATCACCTCAGTATTATAGACAAATGTAAAGTTGCATTTTAGTCTAGCTGTAACTGTACAGTAAATTTCTTAGACAAGGGGCGAGTTGTGTGATGATTTCATCTTTTCTCTGTCACATGAGTGTAGCGACAGCAGGCCTACAAGCTAAGTCCCACCTTGTTTGTGTAGTTGTCTAGATGTCTTTGTCGGTTATGCATTGCCTCTGAGAAGTGAACAGGGAATAATTTAGTATTTTTATTACTCACTTTACCTTACGTTTACTCAACTTACTTTATATACTTGTTTACAGAATGTTGTGACTTTGATTGATGGATACCATGGTCTTGTGCTTGGCCTGCTCAATATTAATTAATAAATATAACTGGTCTAATAACATATAACATATGTATGTATATAATACCGTAATGACAACATGACTTGCCATATTCGACTTTTCACAAAGACCCTGTACTAGGCTAAGTTTTAGTAACCATACTGGGGTCAGCCTTCTTAATATTTTACCTTATCCCAGTAAAAATTAATGATATAATGTAATACATGTCCAGTTCTACTTTGTGCACCTGTTTTTGAACCACATCTTTGTTTGCCTTGCCTCAGCTAGAATCACATGAACATTTTACTGCCATTGTTGTAGTTTTTAAACAACTTCTGCACCATAATAATGATGGTTGACAATAATTGGATTGTTGGGGTTAAGAGACTCTCCCAAAAGGAAATACAACTGGCTACAGCTATTTGTTGCAATTTAGCAATATATAATCTTCCCATATTGCATTTAATATTCCAGGAAAAGGAGAACTTTTTCGATGTCACAACTGTAGCATGAAGGGCATTGTGGTCTACAGTCTTGACTTCTTGAGTTATTTAGTCCATCGCGATTAGGTTAACTGTATACAAAGATGGGAAAAAGTAGATCCTACTATTCAGTAAAAGAAAAATCACTGTCCTTCTTACTGTAACAGTTGATTGGTTAAAAGAGTCATTTACTAATTAAAACATCCAAAAATGACACATGGCAGTAGAAATATTGTAATTGGAGCATTATTTGGTAGAGACCTGACTATTTATAGAGTCCCAGCTTTTATTTAAGGAAATTTACAGTAATAAATACATTTACAGACTCTTCTTGCATATGCCTTGGATTATTGACTAATTAACACTCATGTGATGTTTTATTATTGTGACAAGAGAGATCATGAAGTTAAACAGCCAACTCCTTCTCTGATGCCTGTTGCGGTTAACCCTTATCATTTTTTTACTCACTGATAAATCTGCATAAAATGATCCAAAATCCCACAAGAAGTGATTTGAAATCCGAGCTGCGTGCTTCAGAGCGAGCGGCTGAAGATCACTGGCAGCCATTTAAGAGCCGTGAGAAAGGCACTGTGAGTCTGGGCTGCTCGCTGGGTGGCTGCTTACATGTGGTTGACACATTTGCATCTTCAAAAGACGCGCACAGACAAACTCAATATGTGTGAGAAACGTCTGGGCGGCATGTGGAAAACCCCTTCCTCCCGCCCCTTTGCTTCTTCACAAAGACTTCTCCTCGTCCTTTATCTGTCAGGCTTCAAGCTCTCGGCTGTAAACAAGATGCTTGGACGCAGCACTGTATCGTCTGTCGTGGTCAGAATTAAACTAGAAATTCACTGCTGGAAACAACAAATCGTACAACTCTCCCGAATGAAATGCATCAATGGCTGCTGCAAAGAAAGATGGCACGGATCTTGTTTTTAAGATCTGAATTTATTGGCCGAGCATTCGCATTCATTGAATCGTAGTCTCAATCCTGAAGCAAAGGAAGTAGAACAGTAACAGACATCATTGATTACTGATCTGTCAGAAACCCAGTAATACTCAAGTGAGTAAATGTGGCCTTGCTAATAGTTTACACAGCAGAAAATGTATTCCTATTCATTTGATAAATTACATTTTATTTATGTTGACTTCTCATCATTCTCCTGGTCTGAAACTCCCATAAAGTGGCAGAATTCATCAAAAAATATGCTTTTTTAAGTTACAATGGCCTTGTGGGTTCTCACCTTTGGCCAAACAGTTGTGCTATTGTATTACTTGATAAATCCTTTTTGATGGGAACATATGAATGTTTGTGCATTGGCCAATGCAGAGCACTACTCTTGATATTTCTGAGCATGTATTTCTCTTTCACATTCTGGATATTTCTTCACATTCTGTCTCTCAACGCTTGTGGGAATTGCTTTCTTATCTTTTCTATGTTCAAAGCTTGTAACAAATGATGCTGTAACCATCAAAAATGATAGTTATGTTTCAACAGAAAAACACTTCGAGCCAATTTTTCAAAAAGGCATCGCTTTCTGACCAACTGCCAGCAACAAAAAAGAAACTGCTTTGTCTTTTTCCTGTGAGTCTGTGTTTTAGGATTTCTTCTTTTGAACATTTATTTTTTTGTGTTCTGACATACCTACATCTCCTGTAATATTTAACTCTCTTGTAAATCTGTTAGTAAAGAATCCAGTTTGGACCATGAACTGTTCCATAACTCTTATTTCATACTATTTCTACTTTCTTGAGTTAATTTTCCATTAGAAAGTCCTTGTACAAGTTGAATTGCTCTTGGAGACATACATAATGTTGCTTTCACTTCCTAAACCTAAGCTTAACCCTGACTTTACCAAAACAGTACTTGGAGCCTAAACTTCTGCAGCGGTGGAAGTGTAAACTCTGCTCCATGAATGAAATTGTTCCATTCCATCATTCAGCCCGCCTCATGTAATCACCACTTTTTACAAAAACATTTAAATTAACATTTTCCTATGCATTTCCATCTCATAACTGTTACAATTTCCTGTGTCTGAGAATTGCAAAAATATCAGAGAGCGAAGACATTTGAGCCCGGAAAATGACTGCAGTGTCACAGGCCGTGTAAACTCGCTGTGGAAAACTACAAATCAGAAGCCATTACGGAGAATATGACAGTGACAGCATGCTCCCAGCTCATTCACTCAGTGTCTTTTTCAATGAGCGTGAACAATGCTCACTCTGCTTGCATTGTGCTGCCGAGTAGGAGACTGTTCCTCTGAATTGGGGCTAAATTACAAAAAGAGGCCTGTGCAAATTAGACGTGATGGCTTCATAATACGTCTGAAGTGTCAGCTTCTCCAGAAACCTATCCCCAGGCAAAACACGCCCGCACATCGCCGCTTTGAACTCCCAATTACTGCTGCCAAACCGCTGCAATCACCACACTGTAAAATAATCATTGTAGCATTACACAAGGCACCGGATCAATGTTGAGTCAGTGGCTGGCAACCACAGGGTTAGATTAGACGGTTAAGGCTTTCACGGCATAATGCAGCTAATCTATATCTGAAAGGAACACAGATATCCGTTCTGGCGTTGAACATAACAAGTGTTAAATGCAACAATTGAATGGAGTCCTGGAAGAAGATTAATATCCCTCTCAAGTGTTTGTAGTGGTTTGAGTCCTCTGAGAGTATTTGTTACAGATGAGAGCGGCCGCAGGGGAACAGCTGGATTCAAGAGCATTCTCTCCAAAAATTCATTTGATGAAAGGGATATCTTTGAGGCTTGTCACAGTTTAGTAAACCCACATGCTGCTTATTTTGATTTTGCATTTGGTAACAAATCAAACATCATGATCTTTACTGTATGAAACTTTCACTAGAAGACATTGGGGGCATTGTCAGAGTATCCAGTAAAGTTCCTAAAGGATGGATGAATGATGTTTGTAAACTGCAGAAAGCTTAGTCTGAGTATCTTACTTATGTCTGAGAATCACAGAAAAAAATGACAAAGCTGAGTACTTTGATCAAAACAATCATGTTGACGTCCGTCTTGACATAATAATGCATTAGATTTAGGTAATTTTATTGCCATATAACACTAACAATACATGGCAACAAAATGGAGTTTAATGTCTAATCAGAAGTGCAATAATCAAGTGTCAAATGTATAGGATATGGTTAATAACTAGAGATATAAACTACAAGAATATGTCGTCTAATACAGTGGATAAATGCATGACTTTAAAATAGTAATACTCTATGGGAATATCTACTTATAGATTAATATATACAGAATGTAGGTCAATATAAACAGTATAAACAGTGCAAATGGATTGTAGAAACAGAAAAAGGGCTGATGTTGATGTAACATTTTTAAAAACTCCTTACAATATCAAATCATCATAAATCAACTCTAATTGGAGAACACAAAAATATCAAATAATATCTACATTATCATTGCTATTTAACCAAATATCAAACTGGAGTTAAGTTGTTTAATATAATGCATTGTTTTATGGAACAATGTCTAATTCATCTCATTAATAAACATACATGACAGCAAAGGTTTTGACACTATATAGAGAGCTAGTTTACACTTTGCTTGTTGGATTGGGCCAGTTAAATCTCTCAAGAGCCACTAATATGGCATTTTGTACGATTGACATGCATTTATTTTGCCTGATGCTAAAATGAATGTCTTGGGAAAGTAAACTGAAATGTTTGCAGTCAAGTGTGGCAGAGCTAATTCATACTTTTCAGTGTAATATTTCACTGTGTCTAATGCCATCATTATTGTCAATATCTATTTGTATTTCAAGCCATTGTATACTCAATATATGTCTGGTGTTTACCAGTGTATCTCTTCCCCATCCCTGTATTGAGTAAGGATGTTTCATCATTGACAGCCCACAGAGGACTCATAAACAAAAGAGAACCAGACTGAGCTGCTACTCACACACAAAGATGTCATTTATCTTAGGAATGTGGGGCAGGAATTTTTGTGCAAGTAGGCGCCATTTTCTAAACAAAAAGTAAAGGCAAGGTGACCAGGTTGAACACCTCACATGAACCTGCACAAGTGACCACCCAAATAGACAAAGAAATAGAAAAAAAAACACAGCCTGCAGCGCTTTCTGTACAGAATTATTTACTCTCGAGGATAAACAATATAGCCTTGTCATCCTTCATTAAGCCTGATTTACTGTTTCCTAAAGATGCGTGAGTAATGTACAAAGGACGTCCAGTTGAGTTGCATCAATATTGTTTCCTCAACTGTGGCTGCTACATAATTAATCCGCAGCTTGACATGACATGGATATGATATGACATGACTATCAGAGGAGAGGACTTAGAAAAAGAGCTGAGTCGATGCATTTTTTATGAACTGCGGTGCTCCCCAGCCAAACTTCCAGACGAGATGTTTCAGTTTCGCAGACAGAAAGAAGGGGGAAAAAATTCAGGGCAAGAGAAGCAAATATGTGGCTGCAGAGAAAACAAACCCAGGATTTCACATGTAATCCTACTCACAGAGGGACGGCTTTGATCAGATACAGCTTATCTCCTAAAAACTGTTAATGTGATACAACACACAGCGGCCTTTTAAGTCTTTTGCAGGGTTTTCCTTGGGCTGTATATAAAATAAGTGTTGATGAAAAGTGACAGACAGCTATATTGACAAAATGTGGTGTATGATTTGTTAAATGTGTAAAAGTATAGTCACTAAAATATCAGCTGTTCATACAATGGACTCAAACCATTGTAATTTTGTTCAGTGTAATGTATAACTTAATCATTTCTTCAGGTAGGGCTTTGGTGTTAGAGCTCATTACTCAGGCTTCCACATGGCTCTTCATAATGTGGCCACACACACCATCCTCTAATAAAAGTAAGTTATTTACAAGTAATATAGGGCTGTTGGTATTGAAAAAATGATTTACAGTATATACAATAACTATTTTAAATATCACAACAACAATATTACCTGCAATATTGGAATGCTCTTTTTTACAAAGGAAAATGAAATATAATGCTCTGGAATAACTTATAATCGTCAAAGCAGGAGCTAGATTGGTACCAAAGAATATACTGGAACTAAACCAGGATTAAACAGTTTTAAACTAGGACTAAATGTAGGAAAGAACCAGGTCAAACTAGGACTTTTTCATTTGCACAGTTTGATTTAAAGCTTTGTTTGGACAATTTTTGGGGATTTTTGACAGGAACAAAATAAGTAAAAGTCTGTATATAACGTTATTGTGATACAAGTCAGTCTTTGAGATACAAATATTGTGATCAATTAACAATATATTGTGCCAGTGGAGCAATATTTGTTTACGTAGAGACTATCCAAGCCGGCGTCTTCTGAAATAGTAGGGTCATTTTAGTGCATTTTGTTAAAATACAGCTCTGCTAAGGTCCACTGTATTGGTCTATTTAGTTTTATTTAAGTTTTTTGTGCCACATTATAATTTCACTGTTAAACCTAAAAAGTCTGATACAATGGTCCTTTCTGTTTCTCTTTGCCTGGGATGACTCTTCTTTATGCATCATTAATGATCATGTACCATGTGTAAACTCATCTGCCTCACTGATGCGCTATATATAGTTATCATATACAGTCTAAGCACTTAAATACGTCATGCGTGTCCTACATGTGGTGCTTTGGCAGAGAAACAATGTCTCACTCTAGATCTGATTACATAAAAACACTAATATTTTAGAAAGAACAGTTGTACTAAACTGTAACACATACTGTATATGATTAATGTATAGGAATGTTAGTTGGAAGCATAGCATATTTAATTAAGAAGTTTTTAGATTTCACATATGTATGGTTTGTTGTAGCGTCAAATGTTGTCAGATGTGGCTTCCTTTACTTCTTAATCAGTGCAATATTTATCCTGTGGCTCGTCAGACAGCTTTGACTCGTCGTGTGAAAACCTGGCAGCACATCACAGCTTCCTGTCAGAGGAGATGCTCGTAAATTATTAATGTTTTCTCTTGCACTGTCACCTATCATCGCTTCCTTCCTGTCTCTATCTCTGGTGCATTTTTTAGAAGAAGAAGAAGAAGGACCGCAGTAGTTGCCCCGTGTCTCATTTGAATATGTGAAGTGAAAGGTCGAGGCGATATATCCAGCGCCGTGACAGTGACTTACACGACGCTCCACTTTTCATCCGAGGCCCACCCAGCCTGTCGACAAACTCCTAATGAATCAATCAGCGTGAAACATTTATAGGTGAAGCCCTTTGGTGTGGTTCCCTCTTTGCGAGTGACCAATTAGAGCCTCCTCACTCCACGACCCCTCACATTGTCATATCAATATTCTTCTGATGATCTGAGGCCAGGACACTGCTCGGGCTTTCATTTGTATCAGGCTACATGTGTGGGGAAACAGCAGCCAATTCTTGTTTCCTCTGCTGTCGTTTAAAAGGAAAAGCTGATGTTTTTGATGGTGAACAAATTTGGCAGTGGTATGATTATTCTATTACTTTAATATATCTTGGGTTAGTTTTTTTATATTGGATAACAGCAGAATTAGAAATTTTAAATGAAGCAATCTTAAGTTGATTCATAGTCATGTCAGCTCGTCGTGTCTTTCTCTGGAGATCCTCAGGAGGATGTCCTGACGTCGTTTTAACACATGCAGGCTTTTCAAAATAAAGTCAGGAGAAGAGTGCATGTGTAAAAGGCACTATATATACAAAAGGCAGTAAGATGCTGTTTAAGGTAAAAATAAATAAATAGAAATACTCATGTTTAGCCATTACTTTTATTCATTACAGTTTACGGGACAATGTTGTAGTTTGACTGATGGTTTCATGGAGTGAGAATGTTGTCCTTGTGTAAATAAAAAAGAATACTTATTAGGTTTTAGTGAAACGCATTGTATTTGCAGCTGCTTTTAAGTTGAAATGTTTGAATATTTGGCATATTTTGCAACTGGACTCTTTGTCTTGGTATCTTTGTTATGGTTTTGCTTTGGCAGTTTTCTTCTTCTACTCTACTTACAACTGTATAGAGTTAATTCACTTGAGTAGTAGTTCTTATTTGTTGTTTTAGTCCATTTCATATCTGTTATTATGGAAACGTCACCAGTGTTGCCCCCCTCTGTCTCTGTCTCCTTCCTATTTTTTATTTTTATTTCAACCGGGGAAGGTTTCTTGATTCGTGGCATGCCAGAGAAAACTCCTCTGAGGATTACATTGGCTAAGCCCTTATCACTCCAGGAAATTCACTGCCTGCTTAAAAAAGTGGTAGGAGCAGAAAATCAAGGGGAAATGTTATTCTTTTTAAGTTCCTTGCTATTCCCATGGAAAGTTATTACCGGTTTGAAGAAAAGTCCTTTTTTTGGCACTTGAGTTTTTCATATTTCACCCCCCGCTACCTTTTTTTTTTTCCAAGTGGAATTTCAGAAGTGGAAAATGTGCATGCAGGTGCTGGAGAGAACAGGAAAAGTAAAGTGAGGAGGAAGGAGGCTGTGCTTATTGGGAAGCGCTGTAAAACATCCAGGGGAAATGTTTGTTATTCTAATGGGAACAGCTTTTAGAGACTCCCAAGGCTTTGTGCGCCGAGTTTATGCACACTTTTCATCGATCTTGCCTAATTTCTTCGGAGGATTAGCCAACATAATCAACCCCTTTTTCTCTGAGTCGTCACCTGCTTATCAACACAAATATTAGGGGGAAATTCAACAGAACATGGGCCCGCTTGGATGTGCACAAAGCAATGCATGGGCCATTAATATAAATCACAAATTGAACTGAGTCGCTAAATGGATTCAAAAGTCATTAGTATTCCTTTTGTGCTGAATGACATCGCAGGCTGAAAGCACGCAAACCACAGCCGAGACCAAAGCGCTTTGACTCGTATTACATTTTCAACCTGTTTGAGAGAGGGGTAATGAATTATGTCATTTCCACCTTTTAACGCCTTTAAAAGCACCTCATTTACAGGGAAACTGTGATGACGCTGTCTTTTTTATACAGTGTCCCTGGTATGAGGTGTTAGACTGAAAATATCTGCCAATGAGAAGAACTTAGTAATGTTATTTTAGTCTGTGCCCACTTATACTACCTCAACATCTGAAGAAAGGATATTCTAATGTAAAAAGAAACCTGGATACATATAATAACCATAAGGCTAAAGAGCAGCTTATTTCCAGATCCTGTAAGACTGTGAGCTTGTATCCTGCTGAATCAGTGTACAGATTTCTTTGTTCAAATCCATTGGTCAGAATGAGTTTGAAAAGAGCCAACAGGTACTGCCCAGTGTCTGCACCTTCTCATCTTTTACTGTTGAAAGGAGTGGACTGAAGTGCAATGACAACCATCTAACTGCAATTAAATTTATGGAGCCAGAGTGTCAATGGACTCTATAAGAACTCATAACATTAGTTGGTCATTTTCATTCATGTAGTCACCAGAATACTTACTTAAACATTGAAATAGTATTGCTCAGATCCACAAGTCCATCTCTCTCAGACTCGTTTTCTGCTCTTGCCCGTCTTTTCTCTGCAGGTGTTCTCTAAGTGGCTTACGTGAGCTGCCACAGTGACTCGTGTACAGTCTCTGAGCGCTAACACAACGTCGAGTTCTGCGTCGTGTGATGGAGAGCTTTCACACACAGCGCTGAGCGTCAGGGGACTTTAAGCCTGACCTAGAGCTAAGCCCCCAGCCGAACATCCCTCCATCAAACCCACTTCACTCTCTTATCTGCCGGCGTTCCTGTCTGGTACAAATAGCCCGGACGTGATAGAGCTGGCTACATGTCATATCCGTGAAATATAATGCTTTTAACTCAGTGGCTCCTGCTATTTTTTGCCGAGACAGAGACCGGTGTGTGTTTTCTCGTCTTGGACAAAGGCCAAAGGCTATTTCAGATATAATCCCTCCATCGATCAGACTTTGTTTACTCTAACATGGTTCCTTTGGCCTCCAGCAATTAGAGCTAACCTTCCACCTCCTGCTCTCACATGGCTTCACGCCCTTATTTTCCCCTTAAGTACTCATTTTTTATGTGAGAAGAGGCTTTGAGAAGTGGTTAAGTGTGTGTTAAGTAATGGATAGACCTCAACAGACGGACTATTTGGGTTCTGAGTAGCATTTACAGTCTCAAATATCATCCTCCTTTCCCATTAACATAATCTAGTGTCTGAGAAATTTATGATATTTTCTACAGTGTCAAGCTGCAGCTGAATAATTTGTGTTACAAAAGAGTGAAAAATTAAATCAAAGTTTTACTCTTGCAGACTTAACTGTTATACAATACCAGGAACTAGTGTTTGAAAAGTCAACATTAACCTTCGTTTCAGGAATACTTTAAGATCTCTGCTTCTTTCTAGGAGTTCTTTGAACTTTTGACATCCCTGGCCAACACTGGCGTCCAAAGGGTGTGTTCAAGTCTGAAACAGAAACTAGAAAAACAGGCATATTCAACACAAGATCAAATGACACAACAGGTGCCGTCAAATGTGTCTGGATAAGGACCTGAACCTAACTGAATCTAATCATGTTCATTTTGTGGCAGAACCAGAACAATTATGGCAGATCTGAATGTTCTCATCTCACTATTTATTTTTTATTCTGACACACATGACTCTTTATGTTCTTGTGAAGCTGTCAAGTCATGTTTGTCTTGTTTTTGGTCTTGTTAGCGGTGAAGGGTCTACACAGGATTTTCATTTTAAATGGCTACCAGGGTTAAGATTAAAGCGGGCCAAGACCCACCCTTTCTTGGCAAAACATTCAATCACTTCCTCATTCTCCTTCACAAAGTTAGATGAAGATGCTTTGTCCTATTGTGGTCCTTTTTACAAATATCTTGCAATATACTAGATGAAACCTCTTTGATCTTTTAACCTTTTGATCCTGACATGACTTAATATGATATGCATTAGACATGCAAAAGCCCAACACAAATGTTACAGTGTACAGTTAATAAGAAGAGACAGATGATTGACACTGGACTGAAGATGTTTGAAGGCTCACACCTGGATCTGGCTGAGGTTTCTGGCCATTTAACTTGTTTTTCTGGAAACTGGCAGGCATTGATCACACTTTTTACTGTGTGTAAAAGTACTAAATATAAAATAGAAACAAGTCAAAGCAATTTATTCAGCCATTTCCACTGTCCTGAGTTTTCTGGCTTCTTTTTACCATCTTTACCATCTAAAGTTTTTTTCTGTTTATAAATTATACAATAAGGAAATGCTAAAGAAGTCAAAGTAAAATACCTACAACACCTACCAACAACCTTTTTCTATTGTGTTTATAACTTCAACCATTTCCTTGGTTCAATGGAAACTGTTTTAATTGAACATCTACCACAGTTCTTCACCCTGTTACTTGTCTTTTTGGCAGACACCGCCGTTGGCGCTCACCATCTCACATTTTTGAGTTGTCGTTTGATGCTGGGAAATAGAAAAGACTCCATTTTTCTGGCTGCATCTCTGTCTGTGCGGGATGTCGCTCTCGAGTGGCTCGAGTGCTCCGCGCCACTAATATCTGAGTGCTTTGAAGAATCTAAATGACTGTTTAGAGCTAACTTTCACAATAACTCACAGGGAGAGTTTAAGGACAGGAAGCCAAAAGTCTAACGGCTTTATGCAGATATTACTCTGAAAGTTAAAAGTGGCTTTAGTGCTTTATCAGCTTTCTTCTTTCTAGGATTTTAAAGCACTGTTGAGGTATTTCCATTAACGGCATAGAAATAAAAAGGCTTTTTATTCTCAGTGGAAGTAAAACCAGGCCATAATTAAGCATATAATTATATTTTAAACTTTAAAAACATCTGTTTTTATACAGATGATATATAATATCAAGGTTTCCTATCGCTATCTCACGATGCGGTCATATAATATTGAATTAATTAGGGCACTTGAACAACTCTCTGTAACTGCACTCAACTGAAACCTGCTGAGACTTTTGTAAAAAAGGGTAAACATGTTTCAATTTCATATTGTGGCTTTAGATCAGGTACATCAGAAAGCACTGGCAGCCTGACATATTTCTTAGACTTCCTTTAATATTAGAGAAAGTCAGTGTAATTCCAGATTAACAATCCCAAACGTCCGTCTGAGGATCTTTACATTTGAGAGACACAACACAGACCAGAGGCTGTGTGGGTTATTGCTACAGCTCTAAAGTCGGGCTCAGAAAAATCAATTGGCCAGAGGCGAGGAGTGTGACCTTTCATAGCCTCAGCCCAATTTTCTTGAAAGTGCAGGTCCTAAATCACAGACGGCTCAACCGGAGCAGTGTGGAATTATGCAAAAAGTGACAACTATTGAAACACCTTCAGAAAAAAGTTTTAGCCATTCTCTCCACGTTTAGCTCCAGACGCTGGAGTGATGCAACCAGGATTAGTTTTCAGGCCTGTTTCACAGAAACTCAAGTAAACTTTGGAAATGAGACAACCTTTTTTCCATAATAACGCAGAAAAAATGAATGAACATACAAAACCCTTTTTTCCCCCACAAAACTGTAGCTAAAAAAATTGTAGCTAATTATATTTATTTTACTTTACTAGATCATATCTATATCACACATTTCCCCCTCTTGTTAAACAGTTGTTGACCTAACAATCTAGCATTTTAATTTTACTTTGTAATTAAATCTAGCTATTAAAACAATGGTTTAAAGGCTGCTGATGCAAAACTAACTATAACAATGTTAAATGGGCCTCACCTGCCTTCTCAAAAAAGTTGTCCATTTTTCATTAGCATAATCACTTACACAGAGTAAATGTGTAACTTTTTCTTTTCCCAATAATGCCTGCATCCTCTTTGCTCGCTGCTCATCATCAGTGGTCATTGGATTACACTTTCAATTAGACCACTGTTTTTACCGAGCCATGAATAATTCAACTTTTTGCCACGTGCTCTGTTTTTCTTTTTGACGCTGAGCACAGTCAGAAGATATTATTAGAGTGAATTTAAACTGCGAGCTATGGGCACTGAGCTCCTTTCCACATTGAGTTTGACAGCCTTCACACAATATTGTGCAAGGGCGCTCCCTCAGCTTCTCATGCTGCTTCAATGTAATATGGCAGATGGATAGTATTTGCAGGAGAGCGGGGGTCTCACCCTCCCTCACAGTCATTTTTTTCTCCGTCCCTTGCCAGTACCTCAGACATTTGAAGGGGGAGAAATATGTATCAAATTAACTCTTAGCAGTGGGGCCTCCCAGCTACGTGCCCTTGTCTTTTCAGCAATCAGAGCTTTGTTATTTTAGTCTTTCAACCAAAACCGAACTGGATTCAATGGCCTCGGCAATTACCTGTAATTTTCCAACCTGGTGCTAGCTTTTCACCACAGCGAACAGTGAAAGATTGTCTTCTCAGCTCTTCATTCTGGTGTTGGAGTTAAGTGCGTTAATTCTTTTACATCCAATGAGTGGAACATTTGGAAGTGTTCACTTTCCTTAAGCAAAATAATGTCTGCAGAGATTGGGTTACTGTCTGAACATAAACTCGGCTGAATCAATGAAATAGGAAACCACAAGAGGCCAGTGCAATACCCACTGGCCTCCACCAGTGTAATAATAATAATAATAATAATAATAATAATAATAATAATAGATGCTGGCTCCAAAGTAGTTACACGACATTACATTAACAGATGTTGATTGGAGGTGCCAATGTCTTTGCCATATTCTGTATGAAATAAGGTTTTGAGGCTCAGATTCAAAATAGTTCAGACATTAGACAATAGACATTCAAGCCATTCCTGATCATACAAAATAACATCACATCCTATGAAGTAAGCAAAAGTGCAGTGGGTAGTTTTTGGTGGCATCTACTGTCATTGTTCCTCACCTTTCACTCTTTTCTAGTAAACATTAGCATGTACGCTAGCTCTCCAGAGACCTGCTGTTTACTATAAACAACCCAGTGCAACATTACTAAATTCATGTCATGCGGAGTTTGATATGTTTTTGGTAATGTTATTAGAAGAAAGCTGTTGGGTTTATTAATAGACTTTTGGTTTTACACAGGAAATGGATTAAGTTTGCTTGTTTTAGGTTTAATAGGACTAATTATTTGAGCTGGCTATTAATCATGTTTTCTGTGTTACACAATGCTTTGGCATCTTTTCCAAAGCATCACCAGCATCGACCTCTATTGTAAACAGGTTATTGTTTTGTTTTTCTTCTGGAACATTGATTTTTCAAGTATCACTATTTGCTGGAATATCACAGACACATTTGATTTGAGACACTGGGTTGTGACCAAAGGGTAACTGTATCCCCTCTTTTACTGCGTCTGACCCACATATTGAAACGTCCTTTCAATCCCGAAGAGAAGAAACAACTCTGCAGCTCGACATCTGTTTTCACATCAGACTTTTATCCTTTTTTTTTTTTCCACCGATCCCCCACAACTCCCTCCTTCTTCTGTACAAACCTCCTGCTGCTGAAACCTGTGTCTGAACTGTGTGTTTGTGTCGGAGTGATGTTTCCCCTTCAGAACTACTGAAGGAGAGAGAACCGCTCACACTAAAATGCTAATTAAGTGCAGTGTGGCAGACAAGGACACTTGAGAGTGTATGCATTAGCAAGTTTTAACTCCCTGCAAACCAAACAGTTTGTTCTGGGCTAATCTCCCAATGATGGAGCCTAAAACAAGCCGAGCGAGTAGAATAATCGACTTGTCTTACTCAATACCCAGATAACGCAGAAGGGAAGAAAGCCACTTATTTTTCGTTTCATCTCTTCAGAGGTAACATATGGTATCTGTAAGGGAGATGGTGCTATGCGGTGAATTATTTTGTGGATTACTATTGGCATTTAAACACTCTTGGCTCTAACTCTTGTCTGTTTTAGATCTTAAGTACATTCCTTGGCAACGGTGCTCTCCTCGCTCGGCCTGGCCTCTTCTGGCATGCAACAGATTTTTGAAACTGCACAGCCTTAACAGGAGAGCAAGCGGCATCCATTTGAACAGACAATAGCTCATATTGAGTTACTTTTAGATACAACTCAAATCAAACCAATTCGTCCCATGTTGCAGTGCCAACCAAACCCTAACCTGCAGTGAGGGGTTGGAAACCTGCTTCTTTCCCGTTGCACTGGCTTTTCGAAGTGGAGCAGGTTGAGGTTAATGTAATTATGGTCTCTGATGGCAGGACAAATTGCCGGCTGGTAGTGTGACACACGTTCCCACTGAGAGTTCTGTGGCTGGTGCTAATGACTTGTTTTATTCACACTCATTAACACAACCTTGGGTGTGTTTGGTGATCCCCTAGACCTTACGCAGCTGCATCTCTGGGTTTTTGACATCCAAGAAGTACTTCATTGACGTGACTCATCCAAGTGTCTTGTTCAGTGACAGACTGACCAAAGGAAAACAAATAAACTTTTTATTTATGTGTCTCAAAGGAGTCTTGTGAAAGTGTTAGGTAGTTGTGTTACTGCCAAGGATAAGAGTAGAAACCAATTTAGACACATAAAAAGGTCACTGAATAAGAAATACTTAAGAACCAATAAAAATCATTAACCATATCTAAGCTTTACCTCGCTATTAGGCAGTCATTTCTTTTAAAAATTGAAACCTTCAAACCTTTTGTCCCTCATCAAAGGACAGTTCCTCACTAAAGCTACACTCCAAATGTTTAGTCTAATCAATAGTGGTGATGAAGTGGATACAAACTCCCTTCACCAAACCTTTTCAATCCTTACACAATATACATCTATTACATGCAAGTTTATGGGATTTTGTTTGTACTTACCTGGAGAAGTGTTAAGGTAGGGGCCCTTTATAGTCACACATCTTACATTAGTTCATAATAAAAGCTAACTACCCCAAGGCATTCTCACTTCTACCATTTTCCAGATATAATAACAATTCCATAAATTCGTCAAATGACTCCAGCTGGCATCTGATTGGTTCATGAAGTAGTAGTAAGGTGAAATCTACACAAAGGGTTGGGTTTTTGGTGTGCAACAGTGCAGCATTAGTGGCTCAGGTAAAACAGGGGTCCACTAACTGGAAGGTTGGGGGTTTGATCATTGCTTCTCCCCATCCAGAGTCTTTGAGCAAAACTCTGAAATCCCATCCTGCTCCCGTTGTGTGATGTGTAGCCAATGTTAGTAGACAATGCTTTATAAAAGGATCACCTTTACATATAGCTTCATATTCAGCACATATCCATAAAACACTATGACTTAGACACAAAGCAGGCAACTATGAAAGTGACAAATACATTTTATCAGGGTTCTTACAAAACATAATTGAGCCCTTATTTAATTGAGTGAAAACATTTTGGGAGTCCACACCACTGTGCCTAGTAATGTCTCTGGGCAGTTGTTAAACCCAGCGTTTGTGGCACATTAATGTCACCCCTGAGATCTCTATGATATCCCCGTTCCTCATCTCTGCACAGCCTTTTAAAGCTCCCCGTATCTGGCCTGGCTCCAGCTCTTTGAGAAGAACTGGATGAATTCCTAGATGTCTGATAAGCTTAAACCGAACGCGCTTCTTAATGGAAGAGGCAGATGCTATCGTCTTCAGATCAAAACGCTAAAAGAGCCGGGAATCACACTGCTACAGATTTATCTCCTCTGTTGGCTTAATTGAACTTGTTTTAAAATGAAACCAACTGGCCTTCTCCAACAAAACATCATTGTAAAAATCTCCCTGTTGCTTTGTGGCTTTTTATTCAATGTTCCCTTTTGAAATGAAAAGCCCTAATTGGGCTCTTTTCATGCTGGTAATTTTGCCGCCTCCACTCAAGGCACTTTGCAGCAGTGTTAATCACTTACCTCCGTTTGTTTGTCATTTTCTTTCAGCGTTTTATCGAGCTGCAGACTGACACAGATCCCAGTCTCTTTTGTAATGCTTTTGTGTGTGTTTAAAGCAGCGGGACCTTCAGTGTTGGGAGTAAAACACACCTGACATCAGTAGTGAGGCAGATGTGATGGAGATGGAGTCATGCTGAGCTAATGAAGCTCAAGCGCAGCAGTATCGATCGGACGAGTGGTGCGGTGTGTGGCGTCACGCACGTTATAATCTGTGTGACATCAAGTGCTGTGTAAATTAACCTTGAGTACTATGAGCGTGACATGGGGCCATCTATGGAAATAACAGAGATTGTACAGTAACGGCGGAGTTGTTGTTTTACCACAAATGCTGCCTGGGCTTTTCTTGGCAACAGCACCTAATAATGCCACGAGAGCCATAGTGCAAGCAGTCAATACTTAATCTAAAAACATTCAGGTTTGGTAAGTGGGCTGTATCTGCTGATCTTTCTGTCAGACACACAACCACTCAGTGTTGTCTCAGTCAGTTTGTTAAGTTAATCTGGGTAAATCAACAAAGAAAATGTTTTACACAAAGTTACTCTGCTTCCTGTGCCTCGGCAGATAATATATTCAAAACCTTATTATCTAGATTCTAAGAGACGTTTTGCATCCTGGCCAATGAGCTACCTTATTATATGCTCATTTATATGACTAAAGTCAATCTCTTGTGGATTTTTCTTTTTTAAACCAACGACAAGGCACAGAAAATAAAGGTCACAGAGTCTCACAGAGCTACAGCTTACAGCTTGCTTAGTTAGTGGAAACCGTCACCTCTCTCCTTTCAGTGAAAGACTTTCTTAACGACCGTGCATGATAACAACCATGTCCAGCTATCTGCATTTAGCAAATTAGCACGTAGCATGCTCGCTATGCATAGCTTTGAAATTAGCTTATGTTGCGTAAGAAGCAAAAGCCGGTGAAATATAAGTAAACTTCATAAAGAGTTACTTACGTCTATGTGAATTGGTTTTTACTTGTGTTTAACAGCAATAATCTACTCTTGGAACAAAATGGATGAGATTGTATTGTACCTCAACAAAAGGTTTTGTGAGTCAATATATACATATATTTTTAAGCTATTTTTGATAATAGACAGTAAGTCGACAGGAAATGGAGTGAGAGAGAGAGGGGAACAACATTGGGCAAACAACCCGAGCGAGACTTGAACTGGGTCTCCTGTGAATCTACCGACTGAGCTAGGAGTCCCCCACCATGGTCAAAGATATTTTAATTAAAATTTGTTCAATAAATCCCACAAAATCAGTTAATAGATTATTAAAATGTTTGTCCACTTTGTCATTGGATAGTGTGAATCAAAGTTAAATCCTTTGTCTTTGAGCTCCCGTTTTTGTTCAGTAGACACTAACTTTGCGGTGTCCATTTTTTTCCCTCCACAAACGTTGGGCCCCTGTGTATCAACATGCCTCGAAGCTGAGAGTTGAGATTAAATCTGGAGCGGGTGTGGAGTGTGTAATTATTTCACTGGGAGGCGGTGACGGTTTGTATTCCTAAATAATGTGAAGTGTCAAACAAACCCTCGATGACACACAGCGCTCAACCCTCCCTTTCAGCTTCGCCAGAATTAAAATAGACCTGGAAAAAAATCCCACCTCTGCTGGCGGTGCAAATGAAAATGCCCTTCCCAAAATAGATCATTTTTACCCTTCAGATGTTCACTTTTATTTTAAGCCCAGTGACACCGTGCCATCCATCACACAGCCAGCCTTTTTCAGATGTGAGCTTCAGCCCGAGGGAAGAGCACCGATACAATGCAGGCGAAGTGTGATAGCATGCCTCTGCTGCACACCCAGACCTCTATGGTTAGATTACCACTAATTTTACCTCTCAGTAGCATTTAGGAGGTTTTCTTTGAGCGGGTAAAGTGGAAGTCGTCCCTCTTTGTAGAGTAAACACTGGAAATGGTGGGTCCTCTTTCCCCCAAATTACAACTTGACATCGCCTTCTAATTGTCTGCCAAGAATATGCATTTCTTAACACGTTAAAATATTATGTGAGAAATTTTATTACTTTTTCTCCAAACAACAGTTTTGTTCATAGCACACAAAGGATTTTAACATAGACAACAAAAAAGTATACTAGACTAGTTTATTATTATTCTTGCTTCTTTCTCTTTCATTGGAATGAGACCGGTTGGGGTAGAGGATGGGACATAAAACTCAGGACATTGCAGAGTCCGCTCTCTAGAGACAAACGTTTAATAGATTTTGATTCTTATATGGTAAAAGGCTCAATTGGTCTTTCAATTTTTGCAAATTCCTAACTATTAATCTTGTTTTTTTTAGGTTGGCAAGAAATTTGTGCTAAAATGCTGAAAAGTTTGTATCTAGAAGTTTAAAGTAGCAGTATTATGTATTAGAGCACAATTGTTAGTTTGCACAACATCAACTGCAAAGCAATAAAATAGTAACATTATGGGAAAGATGTGACCACGGCTGTTTAGTGCTGGAAAAATGCTTGAAAACGTGCTTATATTTGGTAAAACGGCTGAATGAATTGTGGGTTAAGTTTTGTCATTTATTGAGTTGAATACCATGAACGCTATCTTTGTTTTTAGTTTAAGGAACCAGTTCTATTATTTAATTTTCTATTAAAACAATGTCCTAATATTTTTCCCTAAACTCAATATGTTTTTTTTTATATCTAAACATGCCATAACAAGTATTTTTGTTGCATCTTTACAAACGGAACATGCATGGCAGTTTGAAATGTATGTTTGACAATATGATATTCCATCTATCTGTGGTTTTCCAAAACGTCCCGTATTCACGCTTGATTGGTTTAACGACTGGAAATGTCTTCTTCCAGCTCCTTCCCGCAAATTACCACTTGACATTGCTGCCTTATTGTCTGCCAGGAAAAAGTGTTTCCTTGTGCTTTATTGAATGTTGTGGCTGGGTGGAAATTGTACCAAGTGTAGCTCCCCAGTGCTTTGATCATCTTGACCTGGAAACGCGATAGTGGCCCACTTCACAGAGCTCTCCGACACCTGGGAAACCGGATCCGGACGTCCCGATATGCGATCTGCTCTGGAGCACTAAAGACTTAGCGGCTCACGTTTCGCAGTCTTCTGCACAGAGGACGATGGGAACTGGAATTTCACAGGGATCAGACTTTAGGTTTTTCCCACAAGACACTGGAGTCAGCTTTAGGAGCAGAGTGGAAAAATATCAAATTTTATGAACCAAATGCCTGAACTTGAATACTAAATGCAAAACTTAATTATTGATTGCTTCACTATATCTGCTGATGGACAGAAGTCTAAGTCTACAATATGAGGTCATTTCCTCTCAGTAACCCCCTAGAGTGTACTTGTCAAAAGCCTTGTCTACTTTTCAGTCAGACATCACACATGCAACATGAAGCTGGGGAATCACCTCAAACCACTGTATTGTTAGGACACTGTGACTCATGTTTATACTTGTTGAATGGTTTTGTTCATTAGTTGTGGCAAAAACAATGCTATGGTCCTTGTTAAAATCAATACAAACTCTTTGGCTTTGATGCCAGAGACATTTCAACTGTACCAATTTATGTCAAAAGTCATTAATGTCAATGGGCACATCCCTCCTTGAACTTGGCAGTTGTAGAAAATAAATCTTTATTAAGGTCAAAGATTATGTTTCTGTGCTTTTTTTTCATTAGGAAAATGTTATGTAACTGTACAGTATCAGCCAATATAGATCTCAGGACAAGCATTGATTTAACAGACAGTATTTTGTAAGATTAATTATTCAATTAAAAGAAAAAAGATTGCACACTATTGCATGTGTATACAGTTTAACATCTTGTCCAAATGATTTTGTTTAATGTGATTTGTTTATTACAGTACAATCAGGGAAGACTATGATGATGGCAATTGATCAAATACTGAAGATATTATTGATGTAGTGTTTAAGCCAAAGTGTAATATGCCCCTGGTTAATGTCTTTCAGGTGTTTTGTATTTGAAATTGGAAGTGATGGCACATCTCGGGCTGAAGTACTTAGAAGTAGATTACACTGAGCCGAACAGAGGAGCTGTGGCAGGGCTTTTAAAGTTCACCAGGCCTCAGATATTTGATCGAGCCGCGGCCCTTTGATCAGCGTTAACTTTACGGTAACCATGACAGTTTATTCTCAGGCACCACCAGCAGCCCTCCCCCGAAAAAGACCATTTGTGTCAGAAAACAATCTCCCTGTTCCTCTGACACGTTGGCACGGTGCAAAAGAGAAATGTCAGGGTCAGTGACGGGCCATTAGTTGCAAGTGAGGTTCGCTTTGTGCCTTAGACCCCAGACCTGCTGAAAACACCTCTTATACAACAACAGATGGGACCGGGGCTCAGGAAACACTAAAGCACAGATAGACTGGGATGGGACTAGGTTAAAGACCTTTATTGACAGCTATAGGTGTGTCCCAGAGGAACGACAAATGTTGTTGCTTTTGGATGTTCCTGCAAATCCTAGATATGTGGATGGATGGTGCTGATGTTACAATCTTGTTTATGCTTTCACAGTGTATCTACGTGAATTTATATTACACATTTAGACTCATTTTGACGCGGTATAATAAGCATTTTATTTATATACAGAAGACAGGGATGGCTGGGATGACTTGTGAATATGTGGACATAGTGTATGCAGTGTAAGCATTAGTGGTCTGCAATAAATGAATAAAGTGACCTACTCTGCCTATGCTGATGAAATCTCATCTGACACGGTAATCATTTACAGAAGAGTAATCTGATATATGACTGGAAAAATATCAAACATCAGTGGAACCACAATGTGTGAGTTGTAAAGGGATTTTAACATTTGGAAAAAATTGAGTTTTGGAAGCGCAAAGCAAAACTGAATGAGTAACTGTAGCTTCAGCTAATTGTGTGAGGTAATAAGTAATGTGGCCTTTTTAGTCATCATAGAATCAAATCTAACAGTCATTTACAGAGGAGTGACCAGAAAATGTATCAATGGAAAGTTAATGAAAAATAATATTCACTTGAGATTTTGTCATGATTTATGAGTAAACTATTAACAAGGGCCACTAATGTGAGCCATATTTTACAGGCCATACTATATATCAATGTCAATAAAATTAGATTTATACAGATATACAGTAGATATAGATTTTGTCATGCTTTTTAAAATGAGTCAAGTTGGAAATGGAGCCTGCTGTTGACGACTTTATCAATGTCCAACATCCATTGAGTCTAAGGTTTGTCCCCAACATTAATTAAACGTTATTCTGCCCAAAGCTAACCAATCATTGTCTCGTCATAGAAACCAACCTTCTCAGCACATCTCTTTCTGTAACATTTGTAGCTCTTCATATGATTTGGAAGCAGGCCCAGTGGGGTAAGTCATCACCTGTCTGTATCTAACACCTGTAGGTTTGATTGACTAGGGGCCTCTGTTGTTGTGTCTTGGGTCGCTTCTCGGCTGCTGCAGATGTCATATCACTTTAATGAGACAACACAATGGGAGCTTTTCAGGAAGATTAAATGTATCACTGCTCAAACTTTCCTTCCCCCTTTTCACTGCTGCTCCCCTCTGTGCCCCTATTATTGTGCCACAGTGGTTTTACAGAGCGACCCATTGCTGAAAAACAAGGTTAAGGAGATCGGTATCAAAGGGGGGGTGTTTTTGTGTGGCTCACGGGAGAGTCTCGCTTTGGGTTACTACCTGAAACGCTAAGGTGTTTTCTTACCTGATTTGTATTCATTCACACAATGAGTGGAGCTGCCTCTCTTGTTTCGAGTAAGGAGAGTCCAGACGGGACTTTTGTTCGCTGCAATCATCGGATATGTGCACGTTGCTTCCCAGAACGAGCCTTGGAGCAGCGCCACAGGCTTTGTCCTCTGTTGAGTTTTTTCCCCTGACCATTTTTCTTCTTCTCTATTGCTGTGAGAAACTATTACAGATAAATGTTTAAGCCCTGCTTTAGCTCTGTCTCTGTGAGCTTCACTGAAGCAGCCTTTGTCCAAGAAATGAAAGTACAAATTATCTCTACTACCGTTTCATTCTCTGCAATTTCTTGGACTTTTTGTTTGTCAAATTATTTTAGTTGTATTGCATTCCCTTTTCACAAATGTAAGCAATGATGAAATACAAATAGGACACCAATCTAAAGCTAAAGAAATGGCTGGTTGTGTGTTCAACATGGTTTTCTGTAACACAGTGAGGTAGATAAGTAACATAATGAGGCACAAAAATTGCCTTCACAACAGCGGGGGGCTAACACTGTGAGTGTGAGGGGCTTAACAACGTAAATCTAATTCCTAAATAGCACACACTTTGAGTCGTCATGGTTAACAATTATAACTGGGAAGAACACAACAAGCTTGAAGCGACATTTGCAGCAAGCCAGTACAAACATAAGACACCACGTGGTCCGGTAAAGTTAGTTTAATGAAACTACTAACCTGTAACGGCCATTCAGGTAGAAATTATTACTTCAGAACAAAACAAAACACAAAAAAAAACATGAACAATAAATGTGTTATCCTTTATATTTTAGTTGACTAAATCTATTGTATACAGTAAAGACTAGATTAAATTTTTATGATATTTAACTAAAACTAGACAAAAACTAATAAATAAAAAAACTACATTTTGACTAAAAAAAGTCATTTTGTCATTTTAGTCAGAAGACTAAGACTAAAACTAAATAAAATTTTGCTGCAAAAAGCAACACTGTTATGATTAATAAAAAATGACTTGATACCCTGTTGCCATCCCTATATTTACTAAAATATTTTAAGGGGTTAGGAGTTAGGGTTAGGGGTAGTTTCCCACTACCACAGTGTGAATGTGGAACTAATGAATAATGGACTTGAAAAGTGCTACACTGTATAAATCCAATCCATTATTATAGAATTCTGGTAATTGTTCAGTAGACAATACATTTATTTTTGTATAGCCCAATATCACAAAAACACTTAAAGTGCTTAACAGACTGCACCAGACAACATCCCCTGTCCTTAGACCATCCATCAGGGTAAGGAAAAACTTCCAAAAAAGCACCCAGCTGGGAAAAAAGAGAAACCTCAGGGAGAACCACAGAAGGAGGGATCCTCTCCCAGGACAGACAGTCTGTGCAGTGGAAAATAATAATATAATAATAAACTTTAGTTTATAAAGCGCCTTTAAAGGCAACTTCTCAAAGCGCTGTACAAAAACAAGCAATACAAAAACAAGCAATACAAAGTTCAAACAATTAAAAGTAACATCAACTATCAAATGCTAATTAAAAAAATAAGTCTTAAGTCTACCTTTAAAAAAGTCATAGCCCTGTGCTTCCCTAAGATCAGGAGGCAGAGAATTCCACAGGACAGGTGCATAGGAAGAAAAGGCCCTGTCACCCATAGATCGTAGGCGTGTTTGAGGAACAGCCAACAAGTTGGATTGTGATGAACGCAGTCTCCGAGTTGGGGTATAGGAAGTTAACAACACAGATAAATAATAAGGGGCCAAGCCATGCAACGCTTTATATGTCAGCATCATAATATTAAAATCTACTCTGAATCGGACTGGGAGCCAGTGTAAAGACTCCAAAACTGGAGTGATGTGATTGCAAACCCTGGTCCCAGTCAGTATCCTGGCAGCCGAGTTTTGTACATATTGTAGTTTGTTAAGTGTGGATTTAGAGACTCCGGCTAGAAGGGCGTTACAGTAATCTATCCTAGAGATGACAAAGGAATTCATCAGCTTTTCAGCTACTGAGAAGTTTAGCATAGGACGTAGTCTAGCTATATTTCTGAGGTGAAAAAAAGATGATTTAACTGTACTCTGGACAAAAGAATCAAATGAAAGCCTGGTATCAAAAATAACTCCAAGATTCCTCACTTTAGCTTGAGTAGCCAAGACAGAGCCATCAATAGTCAGAGATAATGAACCAGCTTTTGAAATTTGATGACGGGAACCAATAAGCATCAGTTCAGTTTCCTGGATGTGTCCAGGATAGAAACAACATAGAAATACACATAATAACCTGTGTATTTACAGAACCAGTAAGTTTACTGTGTACATAATTGTTCTGTTGCTTGGTATGTGTATCTAATAATAATAATAATAATACAGAAGTGAGATGGACTGAAATAAATACAAAAAACGTTTGACTTTCAACCAACTTACCTGCTTAAGCCACTGTTTAAAAGCAAAACCTGAGAGTCAGCTGAGGGTCATAGAATTAAAGTGTTACCAAGTCTTTGTATTATTGTCAAATGAAGAATTATCCTATATGTACAACAAATAATACATGTTAATGCCCAAATCCTGTTATGACAAGGCTTTTACTGATGCTGCCTTTGTCTCCACACTGAAAGCATAGAATTAATGTCATACTTTTGCATCTGTCACCGATTTATGTGGTGTTTTTCTTTCTCAGGGTTTTTTCCTGACCGTCTCCCCTGACTCAATCCTCAAAGTGGCAAAACACGCATCTGAAAACAACAAGATCTTCGGCCTAAACCTGTCAGCACCGTTCATCAGCCAGTTCTTCAAGGAGCCGCTCATGAAGGTCATGCCTTACGTCGACATCTTGTTTGGCAACGAGACGGTAAGTGAAACAAGGCAGAGGTCTGAGAGGGACACGGGACGTAACCCGACACACTGTAGGTTCAGATGGACAGGAGCTGTGTTCATGTGTCAACCACAGCTTTAGGGCTTTGTCTTTGGCCCTTTTATTTAGTTAGCTATGTTGTAGCTGTAGCTTACACCTGTTGAGTTAAACAAAATTGTAATTTACATCAAAGCCTCTTTTAAAATATATGACAGTTCCTCTTTTCTGTCCTTTGTTTTGTGGATTTGGTACAAGACAAGTTAGTGATTTAATATGGGATTGTAACATGTGATAAGTATGATTAGAAAACACAATGGTGCAATTATAAAGTGAGCAGCTTCATTAATTAATAAAAGTTAATATAAAGAATATTTTAATACAAGATAATCTAAAATAGACTATACTATACATAGTCTATGCAAGGTTAAACTTTGCTCAAACAAAATAATCTAAAATGGAACGTACATAAGTTGGTTAAAAACTATGCTACAACAGAGTAGACTAGACCAGGGTTTTTCAAACTTTTTGTGTGTGGACCACTATTTGTAATCAAAAAATTCTGCGGACCACCTCATAACACACATAATAACATCACGGCCGAACACCACTGGCCTATTTTAGTAATCGCACAATAACTTGACAATTTAATGCAAATGTTATATCAATATAGGCCTACATATTCTTTTAAATTTTTTTATGGGAATTTCCTGGTAAAATGAAGGTAAAATATTATTTTATTTTGCCTTTCCATGGACCACCTGCAGTACCCTCACGGACCACTAGTGGTCCGCGGACCACAGTTTGGGAATGACTGGACTAGACTATGCATGTGTATAGTATGGATGTGAATAAAATGTGTAGATTGCAGGTGTTGTAACCGGTATTACATGTTACAAATATTGCACAGTAAAATTTATTGTGGAAATAAAAGATGAAGATTGGGGTGTGGGATGGGGGGCTCATTCTGCTTTGTACTTAGGTCTGTGAAGTTATCAAGGCCGTATATTACTAAACTAGTTTTAGAAGCAGTCATCTGGACATGGTTTTAAAGCTACAGTAGAAGAGGTTCTTCGCCCAGGGGCCTGTTTTTACCATAATTTCAATAACATTTGCTTTAGTGATTAAAGGTTTGTGTGAATAATTGGCATTTAATTCATTAATATGAGGGTTTGAAAAACGAAACACCATTTACCTGACATTTTCTGACACATAAGGAGAAGTACTTGAGTGGATTTGGTGTGAAATATCATTGTACTGCTCTCTAAATGTATCTTTTGTCTTTGAATATACCTTTCTTGTCACAGTGTTGGTTTTAATGCAAATGACCTCCGATTGTGCAGGTCCTGTTCTTAAAATAACAGGTTGTGCAGCCACACCAAGGTATATTCTCTAAGCATATATCGTCTGGAGCTAAATTAAATGTCATGTCCAGCATTTTACTTCTCAACACCCATTTAACTTTTCACTTATCGTTGGCCCATAAAGAGATGAATAAGAATTAGCTGCAGCGATCATTCATCATAATCGCAGGCTGAGCTATTGATTCCTCCAGGCTGTGTAGCAGCCGCTGGGGTCAGACTGTGGTCACCCACTCACTACGTTTACATGCACAGCTAAGTCGAGTTATAGTTATGGCCTGACTGTGTCGTTTAATGGGACTATTGTCCTTGTCCCAGTATACAGTACATGCTCCAGAGGGAATCGATTTGTTCTTTCAAGAGTGTGTCTTCTGTTCAGGCCGAAAGTGTGCAGCTCTTGCTCTACCACTGGCCAATTTTATCTCCTTTTTGTCTGTTTGTTCTGCTGTGGCCTCCTGCAGCCTCTTTTGGTTGATTTGAGAGTGTGCACTTGCATCAGTACTGTAGCTCAACTGATTTTTTTAAGTGTGTGCTTTACATTTATATCAGCTCTGTGCAAATTTACAATACAATATGAACATACAATTGTAATAAAGAAGCCATGAGCTACTAATACTACAATCAGAGGTTCCATGTGACAGACATTTACTCTTTGTCAAAATAATGTTCCAGTCAGCGCTTTGAGTCACATTGTGGAAGTAGAAAATAGCTAAGAGCCTTGAATTTTGACAAATATTTGAATCCAATTAAACTTGCAATAGTCAAAAGGAGTTTTTCTTTGACAGAGCACAGTGCTGAAGCAAAACAAACCAAACAAAACTCCAGCAATGTTGAAATTTTGCTAAACTGAATTAATCCATTCATATGAGAAAACTGATTTACTACAACCCCAGTTGTGCTAGGGTGAGTAACACTCTCCTGTCAGACTGTGAGGAAGTGTCCTTTTACGGGACACCTGGACAAACTGCAGCTTTAGTGTAGGACGGGCGTCATGTTGGCCTGGCCTCCCCGCCATTAAAGCTACTAAACAGAACCCTGACTCCAAAATGGGCTCCACAGATGAGGACATTTCTGGAAGAAAGTACTCAGCATTCGAGGATTTATTGCCAGTGCTGACTTCAGCTTTTTTCTTCTGTCTTTTCTTTCCCTATTCTTCCAAACATAAGACCCCCTCCCTCCTTTTACATACGCAGCCCTCTTCTGCTCCTAATTGCTGTGAGAAACGAGTCTGTCTGCTGAACCTTGCTGTACATTTTGCAGGCGTTATGTATTTTCTACTGGGTGGCTCTGTAGTTGTTTGCTTAAGAAGTTTGCTCACATCTCCAGTCATTACACTTTAAAGACTCAAGATAATAGCGTTGTATATTTGCAGGAGGAGGATTATCTGTTGGACAAAGATTTTGTTGGGCTAAGGCCAGTCTTCAGGTAAATGTCTGAGCGGAATCTGCATTTATGGACAGACTTATTTGGGAAACATTATTTGGTTATTAAACCAGAAACAAGTTCCTCAGTGAGAGATTTATGTTACCTTTCTGTCAGTTCCTATAGTTCATCCTTCTTTGATCTGGACTATGTGTTTTTTCTGTTTTGGTTTGAACCACAAAGTCACACGAGAATGATGCAGCCAACAATAGTTTGGACCAAACAGAGATTTTACAGTGTTATGATGGGGCAGACTGGGGAGAAGGGTTCTTAATTTATGCCAAGACGATACTTCAGATTTTCTAAACCTTGACAGTTAAAGCATGACAAGCTTGTTTTTGTAGTTAGTCACTGACTAAGGATAATGCATCAGAAAGTGTCTATACAATAGTTCTTTGGAAAATGTCTTTGTGGGACTGGCCCTGAACCCCGCCAAAGTAAGAACCTCAGCCCCAAACAGAGCAGATATTGAGCTCAGCTCAGAGCTCACTTTTGAGCTCTCACAGTGAGGTCCTGAGGTTGTGTACAGGACTAATGCCTGTCCAGTGTGTTTTGACTCCTTTTGGCCTCTCCTGCCCCCCTTCTTTCCCTCTGGCTGCGAGAAGAGGGGGAGGGGTGGGGGGTGACTACTCCTACAGTGCAGCCCAGACCTCCCATCGTGCACGGGCCAGACGAGGTTGGCGGTAAGGCAGTGGTGTGTGGTGAGTGACAGGCAGTTTCATCCACATTACCCCCCCCATCCCCGGCCCCTCCTGCGGCTGGGCTTTCACCCCAACTTCCACCCCCTGATGTGACGGATGGTCCTCAATGTGCTTTTTCATAACCACCCAGTGACAGTGGAGTTCTGTAGCACAGTGGCCGGGATGAAGGATAATGTGTCGGCTGCCTTCCCACAAACTTCCTGAGTCACAACACACTGCTGCGGACAAATGAGAGAGGCAGCTGGAGAAAAACTATAAGTTACCCATCATTTAGTAGTAACAGGTTACATATAATGATCAAAATACATACACACTGTAGTAGATCCCTGACTACGGTTGACTACCTTAAAGTACGTATAGCTGTATATTGTAAATTATCTGGTGAAAGATAATATATAGGTGTGTTGTCTGCTGCAAAAATAAAAGGTCAACAAGTTGCAGTTAGAGTTATAAATGTCATGTGACAGCAGAGCATAGATTGATAGAAGAGGTCTGTAGTTATGCATATCTCCATAAAGTGCCTCTGGAAGGTGATCAGGATATAATAAATCTGCATCTCTTTGGTGTTGACCTTTGTGGGATCTCTGCCCTCTTGAGACGCATATGAGACATTGTCCATGGCTGTAAATGATCAAGTGTATGTGATCAAATAGATTTAGTTATCTCTAAGGATGCTTTCATACCAGCCTTGTCTGGTCCAGTCTTTAGAACATAACATTTTGATTTGCAACACAACGTAAGGGTTGAAATTTATAGGAATGTGATTGAATCAGATAGATAATTCTTCATTTCAATCATTTGAACTGGGTACAAGGCCAAATTTAGACACACTTAAACACAGTATTGTAAAAATACATTAACATTAGAGGCCTGTTACAATCAGCTGTTGACAAAGGGACATAAAGCCAAAGTGTGACTTTGCAAGAAACTAAACCAGAATTTCAAAATACAATAAATAAGTGCATTGTAAAAATGTAAAACATGTTCAGAGAGATGATGGTAAAAAAAAAAAAGTGAGACATTCAGTATTACAGTAAAGTAAAATCTACAGTTCAAGAAATGTGAAGGCACTGTTCAGCAGACATTGAAACTCTACAATACAAACAAAATCATAAGATGTTCTTCAAAGTCATCAGAGTAATGCAGCTATTACATATAAAACCAATCTTATTAACCAAATTGAACCACAGCAGTTTCAAAAGCTTCAGTGAGTCTCTCCCCTTGATGTTGGTTGGGGAGTTTAAGTGCTCTTGGCCAAGCTAACTATGCTGTAACCCGACCCCGCTGGTACTTGTTTGAAACCCGGACGAGCTGCCTGAGCCTGGACTATCGACAGCCTTATATAACTCCCATCTCTCCTGTAATAACTACCTTTTTGGGGCATAGTCTAGTGTCTGCCCCTTCACCAGAGAGCGTCACGGAGTCTGAGACATCACAAGCTACTCCATTTAATTGGCAAACATGTCGTGTGATAACCTGGGAGCTAATTGAGTCCTCCTCCTGCTCTCACTACATGACATCAAACACAGGGCATTACATTTCCCCCCGTTTAATGGCCGCACTTAATTAGAGCCGGATGAAGGGAGCATTACTGGCTGGAAAAACCACATACTGCTGAATTTGCTGACAAAATTAGCTACAATTAGCTTTTAGCATAAGAGATAAACCACACAATGGGGGGGCAGGACCATTACAGTTGAATATTTGGACGAGCAAATAAGATGCAGGGTATTTTAGTCTGCTCTGTGGTTGCATTAATGTTAATTTAGTTTTTAGTTTGTTGGTTGACGTTAAAGAATGGTGTGTCCCTTCTATGTGTGTTTTCAACTTCAAAAGCTGTCATGATGATGTTGCTGTTTATGGACAAAATCAATGATTAATTTTTACCATTTAACACAGTCAATAAAATGGTAATAAACACTGTTAACGTACCTGTTTTATTAGGTGACTGTATCAGTCAAATACCATTAAAAAACATATTCACTGTAATCAAAAGCTTTTCTAACAAGTCCAGATCACTTTTTATTAGCTGACATACACTAATAAATAGAACATCTGCTTTGCTGCTGTGTTAATGATGCATATGACGTCAAGTCTGAAAGTCGTACGCAAAAAGTTCTGACTCTGTCCTAAGAGTTTCCAAGAACCATATGCATATAAGTTAAGCACTTGAATAAATAAACAGAACAAAGACCCTGACATCACACTAAGACTGTGTAGAAAAGACTCGGCTCTTTTTTTGAATCACTACCTGTGAAAGTTGATTGTGCTCAATCTGTAAGACTGTGTGACATTAGTCCTCAATCTGAACTCTGTTTTAGAACTAAAGTCTGACACTGTGTCTGTGTGAAACTGACTCTCCGTGCACAGTTTAATTTAGAAGACTTTGAGCTATCTTTTGCTTCTGCAAATGGTTTAAAATGTGCTTCCGTAATAAAATGGCATCGTTGATGAGGGGATTTTTGCCCTGGAGCCAATTCCCAGCAGCTTGCAGTTTCCCATGTGCCATTAACATTATATAGCACCCCCATACCCTCATAGTGAGCACCACATGCCTCCGTCGCCCGATGTGTTCAGCAGCTCTGTTCTTGCAGGGAGCTTATTTATATGGGCCCCGGCCCATATTCCCCAAACCAGAGACAGCCATTGTAATTGAATACTCAATAGGTGAGCCATTTAACAAAAGTGGAAATGGCGTCAGGCTACGTATTAAAGTGCTTCGCCGAGGCAAAGGAGCCATCATCATTTCAATGTTCAAGCTGTTTTAAAAGAGCATTTAGCCTCCGTCTCTCCAGGCCATGAGCAAAATGACACAGGTCTCTTCCTCCTCTGTGCTTTGTGTGAATGTTCGCCTAATATTTAGTATGGTTATCTCCTTATTTCCCCTCCATCTATGAGCAGCCCCAGTGATCTAGGTGGAGGCAAACGAGCCGCTCTACAGAAGGTTATTGTCATGAAAAGGCCCTCAGGCGTTCTGGCTCGTAGCCCTGTCTCCTTCTATCTGCATGCAGTGCGCAAGCTCTGGGGCTTGATTTTTCCATGACAGGCTCAAGTGGGTGTTCAGTTTATATATATATATATATATATATATATAGTGGAATAAGTGGAAAAAGTGAGGCTGAGGAGATACAGTAAGAGCATAGTGTCACTGTGAACATCTCAGATTTGTCAATGGGCCCTGTTTGTTTGTTTGATGGACTGCTCCTTATCTCTGCGGTGACGCCCTTGGCTGTTTATCTCAACAGTGACGTGTGGGAAGTGCGTCTTCAGCGCTGTCAGTAGTGGGTGACGGCAAGTTTACCAAAGATCCCTCAGGGCATGAGGGTGCTCTGCACGATTAACAAATAAAAAGGAATAAAGCCTGATGTCAATTGATTGGAGAAACATGCAGCTTTTTGGAACAAAGAAACATGAGCCAGTGTGGGCTCACAACAAAACAGACTATAGCCACTAGAACGGCATGTGTGTCTAAAGAATTTCCATTACTATTTTGATTGAATAGTCTTAAAGTTTAAAAGTTTTCTTATGCTTTTTAATGTACTGTAATCACTGTAGATCTCAGTATGTGGAGCCTGGGAATAAGGGTGTTTTCTTTGGCTTGCATTCACTTATATTACACAAAATTCTATTCCCCTTATATCATAGCCAGGTGTTATTCATTTCTCAAAGATTTCTGGCTGTACGTGCAATGTATTTTACATCTTTAACATTGATATCCCTCATATCCACAACACTTTAGTTTCTGACAGCCATTGTCTAAAACACCTTTTCAAAAGTGGCCCCAGAACACTTTCCCTTTTGGCCTCTTCTCCTGTCAGAGCTGTCTGCAGAGAGGCTAAGAACATGAGACTTTCACCTCCACGCGTTTATTCACAAGCCTCGCGGCCAATGGGGAGTGAGAACACTGGTCCGTCTCTGAGCGCAGCGAGGCGGAACAATCACAACGTGCCATTGGAGCAAAAAGACGTGGAGCATTAGCTGTTGCTATCCTTTTTGTCTTTCACAACTGGACTTCAATTGGACGAGCTGTTCCTGCAATGAGTCACATGTTTCTGCTCGGAGCCACAGCGCAGTGACCTTCAGCGTGGAAGCTACAGTCGAGTGTTTGATGAGTCAGAAACAGTAGTGACTCTATAATCACTGCATTTGCTCTACTGGGTTTTATACACGGTAAAATAAAAAGAAGACCATACTTGTGGGTAATTCTAAGTTAATTATCTAATTATTATAGTAGAAAAAAGTGGTTGATCAAATAAAAATTAAATGCCTACATATTAGAACATTACTGTTATGTGTTCAGTCAGTAACATGTGTGCCCTTGACTTTCTTCTTTGCAACAAGCATACATTTTCTGGTGTCCTATTTCTTATCCAGTCAGTAAGAATTCAGCAAATAGTCTGTCTGCACAGTCTTGGGCTTTTGAACATTGGCAGAGCAGTAAAAAAATAGCAGGTCAGTCTTTTATTTATCAATTTTCTTCTGATTTATCATTGTCAAAAGGGAAGTCTCTAACTTTTTTTCTTTACTGAAGAAATCTGTTTAATTACCTTATAGCACATTGTTTAATAAGAATAATTTGTGGAAAGTAGTGGTTATCTAACACTTATTCTTTGCGGTTGTATTATAGATTTATAAATCTACACTAGTAATATTTACATGTCAGTTATCTTTTTTCCAGTGAGGTGTATAGCCTTAGGCAGGGTATGACCAGGACACTGGCCATTTTAGGGACAGACACTGACAGACAACAATATACTCTCACATTCATTCACTAGAAATACTTTAGAGTATTTAGAGCCAGTTGACCTATACAAGCATGTCTTCTAAATGTGGAGGATCAGCAGTTCTACAACTTTCCCCCACGTCCCATACAGTAGCTCCTTATCCTATCTCTAGGGGAGCACAGTAAGTATAAACGCTAGACACTTGTACCTGAGATATTGTTCCTTTGCTCACGACCCACAGCTCATGACCACAGGTGAAGGGATTCCTTGTGCCTCAGCTCCTTCTTCACCACAACAGACTGGTACATTGTCATACATTTAAAACTTCCATTGACTTGATGTCTCATGTGTCATTTTATGTATAACCCCTAAACCATAATTATCTGATTGGCAATAATGTCAGGGCACTGTGCGACTAATAACAGTCACTGGAACCTCTGGCCTGTTCGGTTTAAATCTGAAAAGCTGTTTTTCTTTGTCTATCACACAAATATGTAGCTAGTGCTTTTTGAGTCTTGAATAGAGGCCGCTTAGCCATAAACCAAACCATTAAACGTTGGCCGCGGTGGTTACCAGGCAATTACAGGAGACTGGCAAATGAATTTCCATTTGCTTCACAAATCGTTTTCTCAATTTTTTGAAAAGGCAAATTCTAGGTCATTTCACTCAACAGACTCAAATACTGTATGTATTAATCATATACACTATACGCTGTGTATAAAGATGTACTATGGCATAACAGTGGCCTCTTACCAGTGAGTGCAGAAAAGTATTCTTTCTTTTTTGACTCCATTTGCAGCCTTTGAATGAACATTAAAGGCAAATTAAAGTCCACCCAGTGTTGGATTGGTTTCCCACTTGTGCGTCAAATCAAATACCAGGAAAATCGCAGTCTAGATGTAATTTACACAGATTAACCACATTAGAAACATCCACTGGAGGAAAACCATTCAATCCACTAATATTACAATGTGTAGAATTATATGTGGGGAAAAAAGCTCTCTGAGATCTCTGTTTAACACAAAATATGTCTACTCATATAAGGAATTATAAGGAATCTCGTATTTTTTGTAAATTCAGAACATAGATAGGATGTGCAACTCAGGACTTTTCCCTTCTAGAGTAGGATCAGTTAAAATCTCAAAATTCACATACACTGTGTCCAAATAGCTTTTTTTTATTGCCTGTTGATATTTGTCTTTATTTTTTGCTTTAGTTTTGTTTTCAAAGCACCCGCTGCCTCAATACCTGTGTATCTGTATTCTCATCTTGTCATAAGGGTTACAAAGAAAACATTGTTGTCTTGTTTGTGTTGCATTTGTTTTTCACTATTAATGCAGTGGTTTTGCAAAGATAAGGCTTAAAGTTTCAAGTGATAAAAGGCGGTATAGTGTAGGATGGGTCAGTGTTGATGTTAAGCCAGCCTTTAAAGACTTTCTGGTTTGGATCCTGTTTTTTCTGACCCACTGAAGCTCTTGTAATTTGGCCTTTTATCCGTCATTATTCTTTTGGCTCTCTTAAACCAAGTCCATGTAATTCAAACCTTTAAGTCAGGTTTCATTTATTAAAAGATCACAGTTGTCCAATGGCTCATAGGGTTGGAAATCCCAGTGATGGTCCACATGAAGTACTGGTACAAGACCTCACATCTGCTGCAATTAAACTATCAGAGTTTTCACTTCAAATCATTGGCCCATTCAGTAAAACCAGGGAGAGAGAAGGCTCCAACATTCCTCTATTTTTCCTGGCGGCCTGTGTTTTGCAAGTCACGGCACTCTGGGAGCCAGCGTGGCTGCACCAGAGGAGTCCCGTTAACCACTGTAATCCTCCAAGTCGAGGCCGCCTTCCCCCAACCCCGGGCCTGAACCGTGAAATGTCTGAAAACGCCGGGGTTAAGAACCGAGGGTCTCTGGCAGCGAGGGGCGTAATGTGAGACCGCAGAACAACTTTAACAAGGAGTTGGATAGAAACACAGCCGGGACTCGACAACAGTTACATATTATAGACCAGCGGGAGTCGAGATCTGAGAACATGGCCGAGGTTAGGAAATCCTAGCTCTCAATTAATGCTCATTCTCATTATTAATCCATTATTGTGCTTAGCCAAGGGTTTTATTTGATTGCTCATATAAGAGGTCTCCAAAGCCACTGTCAGATGGAACAGTGTTTTTCTAAATATTGTGTTTCTCTCAGCTAAAACTCAACAGATGTTCAGAGTAGCTTCCTGTTACATATTGAGAGTAGATAAGTAACTTCAGCTGGACACCAAGTTTGAAAGAAGTTGTATTACTCATCAAGCCTTTCTGCCTGGCCACCCTCTTTCTTTATTTAAACGTTGTAACCATTTCCTGTTACATTATGAGGTCACTAAGTAACAGCATAGGACACTGAGAAGTGCTACAGGTCAATCAAAGTAAACTTGGCTAAAATAGAAATGAATTTAGGTTAATATGCAGCAATGGTAAATACTAAATAAATCAATATATTGCAGAATTTGCAAATACAATATTTAAACACAGCTGGGTCTATTAGATCAGAACACAACTTAGTAGGCTAAAAAGGAGTGAGATTCAGTTTATATAGAAGATATGCCTTTATAAGTGGGGGATTATTTACCAATTTATATCTAATTTTAGTTTAATAAACTCATATTGCCATTTTAATTACACAATTACATTGTACTTACTTAAAATGAAAATGTTTTTGTAGCACCAAAAAAAGCCAGCACTTTTTAAAGCAAAAGCAAAAATTAAGGCAATTTCCCGATCTTATAGAACAGATTTTATTTTGCAGAGTTTCAGTAGCACACTTTATTGCCTGTAATTCATCATTAATTTGCCTGGAGTGCTCATTTTCGAAGCAGCTTTTTTGCTCTGTTTGCCCATTTGAACTGAATAAAATAAGTGGTTTCTAATTTATTGGGGATTCTTATTGCATCACGCCAAAAATCTCTTCATAGAAAAGCCACACTGTTATTTTCCAGTCCCGGGGTAGTTGCATGTTTTAATCATTTAGTCCCTAGTTGTTCACTTTTTTCATAAACTCTGGCGAATGTCCATCTCGTGCCACATCAACAGATAACACATTGGTCGATGTTTCTCTTTTGGAACGGCCAATTTCTGCAGACAAAGCTCTGAAGTCTCATGTGAACAGGAATGGTTTGAATTATTGGAGCGTTTTTTTCCCTCCCTCTGCGGGGTTTTGATTGTCTGAAGCATGCGAGTCCCTCCAGAGCAGATCTTTGTTTCTCATTAGGAGGCGACTGGAGCGGCCAAACGCTCATATGTTTATTACACACAGGAGGCCGTGGTCACTGTTCTCGACAGCTCCGGCAGAAAAACAGTTTGCTTTCTTGACCTTTGTTCACAACGCCAACAACCAAACTTCTGTTTTTTGTTTTTTATTGGAAAGTATAAGGGACCACAGAGCCAAGCCAGTCTCCTGATAAGTGGAAAATCAGTATTTCAGACCCACAAATTCATATAGACATCCATGAAGTGCTTAAAGTTGAGAGATTCATGGCATTTCTTTAACAAAGTAATATTAAATTAATGTCTTTCTGCTTTGGATTCAAATGATTGGACAAACTGATGTTTAAAATGTAAATAATTCAGAATTTTGATTAATGTATATTGTAAAAGCTGGTGAAAGCCTTATGAGCACATCTAATTTAATGTCCGGCGGCATGGTGGCAGAGATGTAGGCACTCCTTCCTCATAGCAAGAAGGTCCTGGGTTCGATTCCCATCCAGGGCAGGGTCTTTCTGTTTTTGCATGTTCTCCTTGTGTGTCTGCGGTGGTTTCCTCCGTGTACTCCGGTTTCACCTACCACTAAAGACATGTACAATAGCCCTCCCCCCCCTCATGGGGCCAGGTAGTCATTGTAAATGAGAATTGGTCCCCAATTGACCTACTTGCTTAAATAAAGAATAAATAAAATAAAAAAAAAAAATCAAGCCCAGGAAACAGTTTACAGTATTTTACAGTTCCGTGTTTGCTTTCTGAGTACATTTCTTCTCACTGACTTTATCAGCAAATTCTTCTTCTTTTTGGCCAACTGTACTGTGTACTACAGGATTTTAAGCTTTGGACCTTTTAAGATTGAAATTAAAGTCATATCAGTCATTTTATAACAGTACATGTAATTGAAAACCCATCTAAAGTTAAAAGTTGTGTTAAAAGCCTTCCCTGTCTGGTGGAGCAGTTGATCGGGTGTCTCTGTGTCCCTCCTGAGACATATCTAGTGTGTTGTCGGCCGCTGAGCGCTGACCTCCCGTTAGAGCCAGAGGTGAGATGTTTGATAGCGGCCTTTAGCGCAGATAAGGCCACGGCACTGATAACTAACTCCCCCAGCACAAAGCGCCGGCTGCGGCCTCCATTAGCCCCAAACGACTGGATAAAGACCAGACAGACGACTAATGTCACTCTGCTGTATTTGCGCTTTGGGATCACTATCAGCGCAATATTTATGTCCCGTAATGTTTCCGCTTGTTTAACCTCTGGTCCTCAAGGTTCCTGTCCCGTGGGCTTTAGAAGAGCCCCGTCCTGCCCCGCAGACACACTTAGATGGAGGTGTGTAATGGGATGGCACCAAAAGGCCAGCAGTAGAATCTGGCTGATGAAAGCGTCAGTCAAGACCTGCTTTCAGATTAGTACAAACCGCTCTCAGACTTTGAGGACTCGCTTTTTTCTGACACCAGCTTCTATTTTACATAGAAGTTGCCAGTTTGACTAAAAGTATTTCCTGTTTGAGCGCACAATATGAATGTACTTTTATTGCTTCGTATAATAAAGCCTGCTGTGAATAAGAAAGTTCTCTCTGATTGGACGCCCAGTGGTCCTGTGATAAGTTTGCACAGTGTAGTTCACAGCTCTGTTAATTGTTGAAAATGAGACAAAACTTCAGCCCCAAAAGGTCACACGCCCCTATATTTGTGCCAGTCCCAGCGTAAAAACCTATGCCAGACTAAATACAAACAGATGATTTGCTGAGGCGACCTTTAAAGGAAGCAGCTGAAGAAAATAGTTTGATATAACTCCCGTTGACACAGTTTTCTAAGATTAAGTTTTGATTACATTACCAGTGTTTGTTCAGTTTATTAACATAAGACTAATGAGACAAAACATTAACAAGCATTGTGGGAAGTGTAGTCTGTAATCTAGAGCACTGTAATTAAAGTATAAACAATCATTTACATTAAAGCTAGACATAAACCATTACTTGCTACAACTAATACAATTTCCAAATTGTGTCCATATAGTTTTATGGCATAATGAGCATTAGGAAGTTTGATCATTGTGTTACTTATGGATCTCACTATGTTGCATAAAGCCAGGCTGGATGTCCTTTGATGCATTTTTGAGTGAAAGTAAATGCAGTCTTTTAAGCAAAAATGCTCCATGACTGTTGCTTAAGCTTTTGTGACATTTTAGCTTTTTAAAAACAGAATTATGCAAATCTTAATGAAATTAGGCAAAGTCTAATCACATTAGAACAAAGGCATTTTCTCCTCAAAACAAAGTGACTTTATTGCCCAGTAAAAGCCGAGTGTTGTGATAATAATTGAAGATAAATGTCATCTTGTGCACAGCAGAAGCCACTGATCATGTAAATGTTCCATTAACAATGGACCATCTGGTGAGCGCTGGACTGAGCTGCGCAAAGTCGAGCAAAAATAATAGAGTCGTCAGGAAACCTAACTTTGGAGCAGGTGGTTATTTATGAGTGCTTTCTCACAACTTTGCCTCTACAGAAATTCACAAGAGACAAAAAGTGTGAGGAGAGTGAATGTAGGGCTGAACAAGTAAATGACTAAGTGTATGAATTAGTTATAATGTATAAATAGATAAGAAACGTGAACAGCCTTGGTTTTTAGTTGTACCTCTGTTTGACAACTGTTAAATTATTCATGAATTGGCTTTTTATTTTCTATAATTGGCAGAATTGAATTAGAATAACTACTGTCTGTGTACACTTAAGTTGTTTATTGACGCACACATTTGTTAATATATTTTACAATTTTTTCCAATTCTTTCCAAAACCACCAAGATGCACGAGTGAAAAGTTTGTAACTCAGCTCATTTTTCCCACTAATTGTAAATGTATGAGTGAGCACATGACTGGATGCAATAAAAATTACTGAGCGTACCTCTCACGTTGAGAAATAAAATCCCATCAGTTGTTATTGTTTGTGTTCCCCGAGGCTCGATAAGCTCTGAGCATGTTGTTTTGGTGTTTTCTCCCGGGAGTTTCAGTTCTGGGATTCATTCATTTGAATCTGTCTCTCGCTCTAAAATATTTTTTACTCCTTTTTACACGGCCATGTTAATAATTACCTGAGTCCTTATCGCAGCACACATCGTACTGACATATGTAATATACAGGAGGCACCTCAGGGGTTTCACCGGGACTCCCATAATGCACTCTGAATCCACACAGCAGATCTGACCATTTGTTAAAGAGGGTTAAAAGGGCAGATACTGAAGCAGGGCATGGTGCTTGTGTGAATAAATTAAATAAAAGTGATTAGACTTACAAACATTGATTTACATTTACATTTTACATTTAGTCATTTAGCTGACGCTTGTATCCAAAGCGACTTACATTAAGGTTCCATTCACCAGTGTTACAGCTGGAACACCACTGTAGGCAAGGTGGGTTAAGTGTCTTGCCCAAGGACACAACGACAGTATGAACTGTGGGGAGAGCGGGAATCGAACCATCTACCTTCCAGTTGAAGGACAACCGCTCTACCACTGAGCCACTGTGTAGTAGACGCAGATTTGCCTGCAGCCAAGCGGCTGGTTTACAATTTCTAAAATACAACATCCATCCATCTTCTACCGCTTATCCTGGGCCGGGTCGCGGGGGCAGCAGTCTAAGCAGAGACGCCCAGACTTCCCCCTCCCCAGACACTTCCTCCAGCTCTTCCGGGGGGATACTGAGGCGTTCCCAGGCCAGCCGAGAGACATAGTCCCTCCAGGGTGTCCTAGGTCTTCCCCGGGGTTTCCTCCCGGTGGGACATGCCCGAAACACCTCCCTAGGGAGGCGTCCAGGAGGCATCCGAAACAGATGCCCGAGCCACCTCAGCTGGCTACTCTCGATGTGGAGGAGCAGCGGCTCTACTTTGAGCTCCTCCCGAGTGACCGAGCTCCTCACCTTATCTCTAAGGGAGCGCCCCGCCACCCTGCGGAGAAAGCTCATTTCGGCCGCTTGTATCCGGGATCTTGTTCTTTCGGTCTTGACCCAAAGCTCATGACCATAGGTGAGAGTAGGAACATAGATTGACCGGTAAATCGAGAGCTTTGCCTTACAGCTCAGCTCCTTCTTCACCACGACAGACCGGTACATCGACTGCATCACTGCAGAAGCTGCACCGATCCGTCTGTCAATCTCACGTTCCCTCCTTCCCTCACTCGTGAACAAGACCCCAAGATACTTGAACTCCTCCACTTGAGGCAGGAGCTCTCCACCAACCTGAAGGGGACAAGCCACCCTTTTCCGACTGAAAACCATGGTCTCAGACTTGGAGGAGCTGATCCTCATCCCAGCCGCTTCACACTCGGCTGCAAACCGTCCCAGTGCACACGGAAGGTCCTGGCTTGATGGAGCAAACAGGACAACATCATCTGCAAAAAGCAGAGACGAGATCCTGTGGTCCCCAAACCAGACTCCTTCCGGCCCCTGGCTGCGCCTAGAAATCCTGTCCATAAAGATAATGAACAGGACCAGTGACAAAGGGCAGCCCTGCCGGAGTCCAACATGCACTGGGAACAGGTCTGACTTACTGCCGGCAATGCGAACCAAGCTCCTGCTCCGGTCGTACAGGGACCGGAAAGCCCTTAGCAAAGGGCCCCGGACCCCATACTCCCAGAGCACCCCCCACAGGGCGCCACGAGGGACACAGTCGAATGCCTTCTACAGATCCACAAAACACATGTGGACTGGTTGGGCAAACTCCCATAAACCCTTCAGCACCCTGGAGAGGGTATAGAGCTGGTCCAGTGTTCCGGGACGAAAACTGCATTGTTCCTCCTGAATCCGAGGTTCAACTAACGGCCGCATTCTCCTCTCCAGTACCCTGGCATAGACTTTCCCGGGGAGGCTGAGGAGTGTGATCCCTCTGTAGTTGGAACACACCCTCCGGTCCCCCTTCTTGAAAAGAGGGTCCACCACCCCGGTCTGCCAGTCCAGAGGTACTGTCCCCGTGCCACGCAATGTTGTAGAGGCGTGTTGGCAGGGAACTCCTTCCACTTCCTGAGGCGCCGGACGGTTTGCCAGAATTTCTTTGAGGCCGACCGATAGTCTTTCTCCATGGCCTCACCGAACTCCTCCCAGACCCGAGTTTTAGCCTCCACGACCACCCGGGCTGCAGTCCGCTTGGCCTGCCGATACCTATCAGCTGCCTCAGGAGTCCCACGGGCCAACCAGGCTCGGTAGGTCTCCTTCTTCAGCTTGACGGCATCCCTTACTTCCGGTGTCCACCACCGGGTTCGGGGGTTGCCTCCACGACAGGCACTGGAGACTTTACGGCCACAGCTTCGAGTGGCCGCATCGACAATGGAGGTGGAGAACATGTTCCACTCGGACTCAATGTCTCCAACCTCCCTCGGGATCTGGTCGAAGCTCTGCCGGAGGTGGGAGTTAAAGGTCTTTCTGACAGGGGGCTCTGCCAAACTTTCCCAACAGACCCTCACAGTGCTTGGGCCTGCCGAGTCTGTCCAGCTTTCTCCCGCCATCGATCCAACTCACCACCAGGTGGTGATCAGTTGACAGCTCCGCCCCTCTCTTCACCCGAGTGTCCAAGACATATGGCCGAACATGGTGTTCGTTATGGACAAACTGTTGCTAGCACAGAAGTCCAATAACAGAACACCGCTCGGGTTCAGATCCGGGGGGGGCGTTCCTCCCAATCAGGCCCCTCCAGGTGTCACTGTCGCTGCCCATGTGAGCGTTGAAGACGGAGTCCCCGGTCGGAGCACTTTCCAGCACCCCTCCCAGAGACTCCAAGAAGGCCGGGTACTCTGCACTGCCATTTGGCCCGTAAACACAAACAACAGTGAGAGACCTATCACCGACCCGAAGGCGCAGGGAAGCGACCCTCTCGTTCACCGGGGTGAACTCCAACACATGGCGGCTAAGCTGGGGGGCTATGAGCAAGCCCACACCAGCCCGCTGCCTCTCACCGCAGGCAACTCCAGAGTAGTGGAGAGTCCAGCCTCTCTCGAGGATTTGGGTTCCAGAGCCCAAGCTGTGCGTGGAGGTGAGCCCGACTATCTCTAGTCGGTATCTCTCAACCTCCCGCACAAGCTCAGGCTCCTTCCCCGCCAGCGAGGTGACATTCCATGTCCCTAGCGCCAGATTCCGTGTCCAGGGATTGGGTCATCGAGGCCTCCGCCTTCGACTGCCACCCAATCCACTTTGCACCGGCCCTATAACACAACAAATAAAATATATTGAGTTTATGTTTTTTTGTGTGTTTTGGCACTATTTTGACAGCTGGTGAAATAAAAGAGGGGCTTCAAGGTCTCAGCAGGCACCACTCAAGGGGCTAAATGGCTATGTTACAAGAAAAAGAAAAAAAAATCATTGTAATCAAATTAAATATAAAACCAAGCCAGGGCATTAATGTTTTATCTAGTTTGTTTTAGAAAAACAGTTACTCAGAGTCCAGAGCTGCCATCAGAACATTATAACGGGCACCTTCCGAGCAACAGCAAGTTTATAAATCTGTTTTCTTTTTTCTGAACACATACCAGCAGAAACATCATTGTAAAAACATGTAGCTCATGGCACTGTGTGTAGTGGCTATATTATTTAAATACATAAGATAAATACATGTGTCAGTATTGTTTTACTTTCCTCCTGCTCACGTTTCTGCTTTTTTACTGGTTAGTTTAGTAAATATTTTTAAGTTAGTTATTTTAAATTTACAGTTATCAAATAATATTAAAGTGGTTTACAATGTTAGTTATTAAGAAGAATGTTGCATGTGTTACTGCTCAGAGCTGTTCACAGATTATGTCTCCCTCTGCTTCTCACAGCTACACTCACACTGCTGAATCTTGCTGCACTAATTATTAGGATTAAATCTTTGTTGTAAATGGTTCATAAACCCTGAGTTCATTATGACTATAGACTCTTAGCAAAAAGTAAATGCAGCTTTCTCGATGACTAGCGATAAAGCAGAACAAAACATAAGCCCTAAGCAGAGCATCTGCAACAGTGAGGATCTGTGAGCGGGAAAGGGGAGGGGCTGAGTGTGCATGCACAGACAGAGAGAGAGAGACCAGAGGAAAGATGTCAGAGGTCACGGTTTTTAATTTAAAGTTATTAACTTACATATTGTTGCATAAGTTTAATGAGTTTAAATAAATCCAGGAGAGTTTATGTGAGCGCTGCAGCAGTCTTAGCCCCGCCCCTAATGCTCTCATTGGTTGAGACACGTGATTACGCTTATTGTGTTAATGATTTAAAGGTTTTTAATATTATACATGTACAGAAGGATTTTAAACTGGACTGGGCATCGCCATCTTACAACCTCAAAAATGAAGCACTCGTAAGGATCTGAGGACTTGCTGACTGGCCTGGTTTGCACATATTTGGGCCCGGAGCATAACTTTAAGAAACCTGTCAAAAGCTTATCTCCCAAAATCATATTTTCAGTGATCTGCGACCAAGATGTGACCTATGTAGTTACACAAAGTTAAACCAAATAAAACATTTTGAAATGATTATGTGATTTTTTTTTATCTAAATGTCCCATTTTTGACCAGCAGCAAAAGGTAGATTGTTGTAGTTTTTCTCATAGTGGCATTCTGGTCTACACCAAGGATTGAACACTGAAATCCCATGAGCTCTATGTCCAAGACTGAAGCAATACACAGTAAAATAAGCCTTACATTTTAAAAACTACAACGAGAACTCGTCTTGAGTACCACAATGACTATCATTAACAACTGTTAACTTCACACCCAAAGTTTAGATAAGTTATTTTGTTTTAAATGTTTGCTTTTAAAAGTCATTGACAGCCCCTTATTTTATGGCAGTGATATCAGGACACGTTTCCTCAGCAGTCGTTTTGATTAGTTATTTATTCTCCCACTGCAGACTGTGTAATGTGTGCTACAGCGATCTGGCTGGAAATGCTTGAGTTGAACGCCAGATGTTGTTTTTACTGGGCCTTTCTGAAAGCTGTCTGCATCGCCTCAGTGATGTCTTAAGCTTTAACTGTGGCCAATAAGAAAAAAGAACAAAACATGGCATACACAGCCGTTACCATTATTATGTATCTGTAACTGGTTATAATCGACTGCATTATTTAAAAAGTCACAGCCTTGTCATGCTTAGTTTGATTTAAAAGGTTTCTAGAGGACATTGTGGGTTATTTCCCACTAATTAGTCTGTGACCGATCCTTCCCTTCTCCTTTTGGTTGCACTGTTCAATCATAAGACATTTTTCCACCATAATCATATAATTTTGCTACACTGGAAGTCTCCGCTAAATGTTCATTGGTTGAAAAATGCTGATGTCTTCAAAACTGAATAGAAAGAATCAGAAAGACTGCACATTATGAAACAATGATGTAATCCGCGGTGTGGCACTTTTTGGCTGGAACAGTTAAGCATTTGGGCCAAACTTTCGCCATCTTGTTTTTTGGAGCAAGAGGACATTAAGAGGTAAGCTAATTTAAAATACACAAGTCAGACTGCCATGTTGTGATACGTTGCAACAACCTTTTTGGTCATCTTATTTAATTTTTTTTTGACAAACTCAACCCGGACTGGTCCAATTGAGTCACAGTGGAGAATACAAACTTGAAAAACTTGTCCTGTCCAAGGATCGAAGCCAGAGCACTCTAAAGTGACAGCTCTAACCACTTAGCCGCAATGTCTTTTATAAAAAGTCGGTTAGGTTGCATGTTTTATGGTTAATTGACCGTGGAAACCTTTGAATTGTTTAAAGCCTTGACATTTTTACCTAGTCTAATAATTACAGCAGACTGCCAACACATGCACACCTGGAGTGTCAACGGTAAAACAGTAAGATAAGGAGCCTTTAATGTCAAAGACAGACTATTGGCCAGAGGCTGGTACATTGTGCCTTGAGATGAGAATGGAATAGAAACATGTCAGAAGAGTTAGAGCTGGATCAGGGGGAAAAAAATGGTAATACGTGGCTTATATCAGAAAGAAGATAAAGAAGTGTGAAACCCGGGTGGTGTATAAATAACTTGTCAGTGGCCTCTCCCGTTACCCGCAACCAATGTCGAATACAATTCAATTTGTGTGGCGGCGTTGGCGTGGGCTAACACGGTCAAGCAAATGGCTGTTTTCTGAACGGCCTCAGGGAGTTCCGCTTCTCAGCTTATCAACTTTTATTAACCTCAGCACCGAGGTTGGCTCTTTGATTTAGATTCTTTGGGAAACACTGAAATTGGATTTTCCCCACTCCCTGTTTTCTCCCTCGTTCCCTGACATATGCTCGACGACTTGTTACACCGAGGAGCAAAACATAAACGGCTGTTTTGGTTTGTTTGTGTTGACATTTCATCACATTGTTATACAATAAGCTGTAATTATTTTAGTTCACAGCTTACAGTCTTTTGGGTTTGCTCGTCTACAATACAATTTTACAAATAAACTGCTGTTTTTATCCATTATCTCATTAATTATTTTCAAATTAAGCATAAAAGGTTTTGTCTCGCAGCAGGTGATCCTCAAATTCAAAGAAGTAATACAAATAGCATCCAACACAAGCTGACAGAAAACTTGGAGCACATCCAGAAATGGCCCGCCCACAGAATTATCAAGATCCACATTAAAAACATCAAACATTGTCCAAGTACTTAAAATATTATTCTTCATCCTTTATTTTACCACTTTATTTAAAAACTTGTTGAGTTGGTGCTGATCCAGGACAGGTTTAATCAAGACAAACACGTCATACAATCAACACTAAAATCTTTTGTAGGACATTGGCCAAAAGTGGACTCAATATTATAATTTTTAAATGATCACTATATTGAAGATTTTAATCTGGCTTAGATGGATGCATTCATAAAATATAATTATAAATAAAGGTGTTGAAGGTGAAAGGGGTGGGAGTAGAATTTAAAAAAAGATCTTTACAGCATGGCACAAAAGACATTAGTTAGAATAAAAGTTATTCTTTATGACAACTGTACGGTGTTTATATATATATATATATATATATATTTATGCCATATTAAACAACAGCATTGTGCACGTGGTGCTTGACGGATAGTCGTCGACATACAATGCACATTTCTTAGCCCCTCTTAATGTCATGTTAATGTCAGTTAATGTCAAATGCGCTCCCGCCTCACAGCAAGAAGGTCCTGGGTACGATTCCCATCCAGGGCAGGGCCTTTCTGTGTGGAGTTTGCATGTTCTCCCTGTGTCTGCGTAGGTTTCCTCCGGATACTCCGGTTTCCCCTACCACCAAAAACATGTACAACAGTCCCCCCAAACACACATGGGGCCAGGACTCCCCTGCAAAAGAGATTTGTAATCTCAGTGGGACTATCCTGGTTAAATAAAGGTTAAATAAAAAAAAATGTAACTCCCATATTTCCATTTTTTCTAGATACACCTGCCATACTTTTAGATAAAGTAGTTAAAGATAAAACTACTTCTGACTTAACCACAATTACATGGTATTGCCAACCTATTTCCATAGCACTTGTTTGAGGTTGGTCATTTAAAAACTCCAAATATATTAGTTCTAGGTGGTTTGTCAGTAATTTCTTGTTTATGAGGAGATGCAGTCTTGTCATATTGATTCTCAAAAAATGTCTTTGAAAAACCAAACAATGTATTGTTCTACACCAGCTTTGGTCTAGATTGGTCTTAAGGCCATTTTTGAAGGTCTCATCTCAAATTCATACTCACTTTTACTTGGCCGTGTCTTTCTATAGAGGACTTGTTTTTACTCATATTTCTTCTTGCAAATGTAGAAAAATCAACGAAATCAGACCTTTAATTGCATTACACTCTCCCTTTACAGCTGTGTTTGTTGGCCTTTTAATAACTCTAATATTTATTTGATTTTATTAACTGCACTATGGATTTGTGTACCTTTTTAAGGTTCATTAAACCCTAGCGTCATTTATATAGGCGTTCTTGCTGCCAATTACAGTGTGGTGGATAAACATGTTTTGATGTGAAAACTGGCCTTTGCATGAAGTGTGTGTTTCATTTTGCTGCCGAATGCCCCCGCCCCTCTGACTGGGCTGTGGATTATTAGCTTAAGCTCTCTAAAAATATCCCTTTGACTGTTTAAGCCCCTGACAGCAGCAACATCTCTCACATTCTGATGGCTTTATATTCGAACTGCACAGAGCTACACGCTTAGTCCGCCTTGTTATCTTTTACCACATTTGCCCGACTATAAGAGACTGTGGAGAGTGGAGACAAACCTAAAAAAAACATTCACTTTTCCATATTTTTCCTTTCGATAAGAACCAGAACGGATCATCAAAGCCGAGAGCCCAATCGCTGCAATCTCGAAACAAACAAGATGCCTTCCTCCCAGATGTCACTTGAAGCACTTGTCATTGTGGAGGCAGCTGCAGAAGCACATGGGCCGTCATTTTTTTTGTAAAAACGTCACAACATCCCAAAACAGCTCATGTCAATTAAACAACATACGATATTTGAGTATCTATCCCTTTTTCCAGCTTTACAATCGTAACATTTATCCGTGCTTAGGGGACTAAATATTTTTGATGCATGCTCAGAGAAATTAATAAATGCCCAAAAAGGATTACAGTTTTCACATGTAGCTCATAGACACTGCTTCAATTATCTTTGTCACTAACACCCACACTCTCCAAAGGCTTTTCTCACAAATAATGTAGCTGCTAACAAGAGCGGGACCGAGGCTGCGATGGAGACGTGGAGCACAGTTAGTTATTCCAGCCTTCACTCATCCTTCTGCCTTTTACCAATGTTGTTCTAAACATTTCTACGTGAAATACTGCTGTTTTGACAAGGTAGTTTTAGAAAAGGTTTTACGTGCCCCTCGTGAACACTCGATACAACGCACTGAGGAGGAGGAAAGTCAATATTATGTCTTAAATAAATGAAAACAAATGAGACGAAACATCAACAGTAGATACCAAAGAGACTGAGGAGGAAGCAACTTAAAATTAGTTTTTCATTTCAACATTAGAGTATACCTCATTTATTCCACAGCAGGGAATGGAACGATTGATGAAATAGTACTACAGAAATTAATCATAAAGCAATGAGAACAACCATGCTGTACTTGGTATTTTTCATATGCATCATCTTATGCCAGGTAAATACGAAGCAGAAAACAATTTGTGTAATTGCTTCTTAACCTTTGAAACGTTGAAGTTCTTTGTATAGTTGCAATTACTTAATAGGAAATGTCACTTGAAACTTGTTTGGTTCATTCATTTCAAGTACATTCTGGTGGTTTGCAAAGGCATAGCTAATAGTATGTACTTTCAGTAGATACAGAAATTTTATTCTAGACAAATGTGGATTTTTTTCCCCAGTATACCTCTGCCACAGTTGCCAAGCTCCGACTAACTTTGGCTGAAGACGTGAAGACATCATTAACCATCTTTTTGAATCATCTGGTGACAAGTCTCTCTACCTTTTGGACACACTTGGCTCTTCTCCCTTAATGAGCCTAACACATGCCTGACTCTCTTAGACTTAAGTGACTCTGCACCAACAATTTTCAGTAAATCCAAATCTATGACTTTAGGGAATAACGGAAAAAGCATCATAAAATGCAAATGTGTAGCCTACTGTAGATTGACTTACTATAGCAAAGCATTTGTCATTAGAGTACATTACTGAAATGATTAAATATGTGACTATCTTGTTCATCATACTTCAAATTATAAAATTATCAAACTTTTATGTCTCATAGTAAATGTGAAAAAACACTTCCTGGTCATATACAGCACTATATACTAAGAACTCCATTGTGTAGTGGTGTCTAATGGACTGCTCTGATCAAGAAAAGTAGCAAAGAGCTTTGGTCACTAGATGCAGGAATGACCATCATGCTTTGTGTGAAGTTTAACTTCTGTGCCATGTAGTATTTTTAAACTTGTGTAAAATTGTTAATGTTAACTTATCTTAGCCTGTAGACAGATATGAGACCATACCTCTTGGTAAAGCAACAGTGGCAACAATCCTAGTCAAGTTGAGACACACATTTCTTTTTTACATCTATACAGTATATTTGAATTATACTTGTGCATTATTCAGTTCAGATGACTTTTTTTGTCATCTGAATGCCCGTGTAGTGCAGTAATGTGCGAGTGGTTAGGGACTAGGACAGATTTGGACAGAGTGGTGGCATTTGTTTTTATTAGATTTATTTAACCTTTATTTTAAGTTAGTTGAGAACCACTTCTCATTTACAATGACGACCTGTCCTAGAGGCTGTTGTTACACATAAACCACAAGGCTCCATCATTACTAATTAATTTAGCACATCTTTTTAGTGGATGTTATAAATAGTTTGAAAACCTTTTGACTCTAGTAGGATATTAGAGTTAATTGAGTTAGTCTGTGACTGGACACACGTGTCTGTGTCAGGTCATCATATACTAAAATTGTTTCTGAGGAGCCAAAACCAACAGTCAATTCTAGCATCTGTAAAAATGCATGAATAATTAACTCCTGAATTGAGTTAGTGTCAAACATTTTCCATACTCTGTTCCTGTCTGTATTGATTGGAGTTGGTGTCATGCTGGTCTTGTGCCGGGGATTCCCACACACCAGCAGCCTTGTGTGGACAGTTTCAGTGGAGGTTTCGTGGCTGGAGGCTGAAGCGGTGTTATCTCACGCCGCTGTAAGTGGTGACGAAGCGGGGCAGCAGTGGATTAAATGGGTGGGCTGCACGCCTGTTAAATCACACATCACAAGTCAGGACTTCACACGAGAGCACTGGGATGTCTTGACTTCAGATTGTGACTGTAATTAACCCATTTTTTTTGTGTCTGTTTCCAGGAGGCGGCTACTTTTGCTGGTGTCCTGGGATTCGGGGTGAGTCGAGCACAATCGCACACTAAACACATCCTAAAGGTTTATTTTTTTTGCTGATAATGAAGTTCTTTTTTGGACAGTGATTGATGTGCTATTATACTCTCCAGGCCTTGCAGCAGTTGCTATGGAAACCTGGCAGTCGTCATGGTTTCTTTGTTCAGCCAGCTCTCTCTCAGTGTGTTATGACGCACTGTGCTAGGTCTGCACCCAACATCGCCTACAGATGTTATTTATTGAATTTTGAAAAGCCTCTTGGGAAGCGGAGAAGTTGGGCACCGTTTCAAGCCTTTTTTCTCTCTCTCTCTCTGCTGCTTGGGGCTCATCAGGTTGCCTGGTTAAAAAGCTGCTCATTATCTTTGCGCTCAGGAATGATACTTTCTACACATCACACTGTAGACTTTTAATAACCAAATGACAGCCACCTGTAAGTGAAGTAGCCAGTGGTTATGGAAAATTACAGCTCTCTGTCTTTTAAAATGAAGCACCTGTAATGGTATTGTAATAATAGAAATGGAGATTGCCCACTTACTGTAAGGTTGCTGATTTGATCCCCATTCCTCACTGTCCATTGGCAAGACAATCGGTGCTTTTAGATCTAGTGTACACAAAAGAGCTGAATAAAAGCCATTTACAACACTACACTGTATTTTATTTTAATGCCTCCTTTACCATAGTAGAATTAAATTTGAAAATAATGAAATACAATGCAATGGGCTAACAACTAACTAACTTTTTCTGTTCAAATTTTTCTTTTTGGTTGCTCCACAATTTGGTTTAATGTTCTTATTGATCAATAAGAACATTGGATTATGTAATATTATTGGGATATTATTGCTGTAGTAGATATTATTTGATCCATTTGCAATATATTGTGCCATATTGCCAACTCTACCTACTAAGCCCGACCATTTACTGTTATAGTTTACAGATGATTAGATGTGCCACTAGGAAAACTTAGACTAGATGATTTATTTGATGCATGCACAAAACAAAATGAAAGTACCTAGCAGGGTCCCACTTGAAGATCTGTGTGCCACCCTACAGACATGTGTGAAGAAACGTCCTTTTGGATGGTATTAGGGTCAATATGTTGCGGTCCCATTTGTTCAGTACTGTCAGTTTCACCTTTATGAATGACAAATGGTTGAAAGGACAATTCTCAGGAGGTAAAATACAATTGACAACTGCAAATGTAGAGTTATTCATTTGGGACTGATCAAAGGTGGCGTTACTTAGCATTTATATTTTTCCAATGATATGTTACTCAAAGGCATTTGTGCTTTTGTGTATGCCTGCAACCCCATGGCAAAATATCAGTAATTTTCTAATGTTTATTGATTGCATTGTTCGATCGCCAATTACTTTTCACTAACATTACATCGCAGCTCTTGTAATGTGACTCATGTATGTGTCTCCAAACTGAGGTCATCTTGACTCTATAGGCCTCATTACACTATCAGATACTATCAGTATCTGGACTGTCCCCTTTAAGATTTTTTTCATCAGCTTTTTGAGTGGAAAATAAAAAAACAACAAATGTGTGAGTTTTTGAAAGGCCCAGGTATTTTTTTTTTAAAGTGCTGTCTCTCTTTCAACGCCCTACCTTGCCTTGAATATACGCCTCAGCTCCCTGTGAATAATTGTCATCCCGAATCGCTAACGGTGTGATCAACGTGACCGGAATAGAAATGCAATCCCGATGGCAGTGACAGGTTTAAGAGTGGAGAAAGGATGAAGGCAGGGGAAGAAAGAATAGAACAAGCAAAGGAGGGGGCTTGCATTAAAACGCACACAAAGGGCAAAGTGTCGGCTCTCGAAGTAGTTACAATTCTTTGACATTTTCCGTGTCAACCTGATTTGGCAGCACACTCTGCGAGATGGCGTTAGATGAATGTGATTTTTCAGGTGACATCAGTCGTGTATACACTGCGTTTCTCCACAGTGGCACTTCAAAATGCTTTTCCACACACATCAGGCTTTTCTTGTCTGTTTTATGAGTGCATTTGTGCTCCTCACTGTAGCTCTATCATATACAGTATTTACATGCACACTTATATTCCACCATCCCACTGGATATGTACATTAAACCAAACGGATACTGGAGGTTTACTAACGGCACACTACAACCCATTTTTCAGTGAGTGAGATACTTGATTATTTTTCTCATATATTTGCCTGACTTCCTGTTACATAGTGAGGATGGGAGTCGTTTTCTGAGGAAAAGGTGTTGATGTTGATGGTGTGTCAAAATTTTTGACTAGTACTGCCTGCTCATATATAGTCTGCAATGGCTCATAGTCTTTCTTTAATAACATTTATAGATTGGAGCCAGTAAAATAAATAGTCAATCTGTTGGATAGTTATTGTCCTTTTAAGAAATATGCTTCAAACCTAGCGTTTATCACTTGACCTTTGTTGCTACATGTAATTGGTCAATCACTAGTCCAACTTTTGTGAAACATTGACTTCTGGTATTGGACTTCATGCCCTTTTCAATATCCCCACCGTGTTACTTAACTACATCACTCTGTAACAGAACAACCAGTAGGGTATTTAATAAACATAGTATAAAGCAAAGTGTACTTCAACCTGTAAGTAAAAACTGACTAGGCTTTTTATTTACATGAAAAAGTTTTGTAGGTGACTTTTGATAAAACATTACACAGTTTAGTTTAAATTCAGTTAAATGATCCGTAAGTTGTATTTTACTTCTTTTTAACATACAAATAAAACCTTTACCATTGTTCATTTAAATGTGATCTATTACTTTAGACATTTGTAAAGCCTATTAAATACAGTATATAATGTTTCCATGTTTACTGTAGCCTAAAGCCAATTGTTGAAGCAATAACAGTGTTTTAGTACCTCACTGCTAAACAACATTACTCTATGTCACACCTCTGGGCTCGCCACTGTTTAGCCCCAAACCTGAGTCGAGCAGGTTTTATGTCCGCAAACATAAAACCGAAGGGTGACAATGTGCCGGAGCCTTGTGTGGTTTCTCGTCGGCCGTCTGGAGTGGTGCTTGTGGTTACATTGAGTCGCAGTGACAAATTGCCTTTTTTTCAGCTAACAGCCTTGGTATTAACCTCACCATTAGCACTTACTTAGAGTGTTACACCCATTTTTCCCAGTGCCCCAGGTCTCGGCAGACCTCTCAGGGCTGATTAAAGGACGTTTGGGAAGCATTTAGAGGTGTAAAAGCTCATTGGTTTGGCTGTTGGCTGCTGGGACTGGGCTTGGGACTATTTAGCTGATTACTCCCACAACGCAACCTAATATCCCAAAACCAATGCCTCTACAGTGTGCCGTTTAAATAATAAGTACATAGAATATTAGTATATATCACATAATAAATAAATCAAATTAAATAGCTTTTGTGGCAATCCTGGTGCAGAACAATTAACTGGTTCATTTTAATGGAAGATACCAGATTTTATTTATGTCTCAGTGCTGTTTTTAACTTCTTTGGCAATATTCTCAAAGCCCATTTCAAGGTGCAAAGTTTTGTTTTTTATAAATAACCCCAAAACACAAAATGCCAATATCCAATGTCTTTTAGTCATTATTACCCCACATACAGTATGTGATATTGGTAGAAACAACAAAATGAGTTGCCAGAACAATTTCTTGTTTCTGTGATAAAGAAGCTTGAGAAGAGGACCCTCTGTAAAAGTCGGGAGTCGACCGGTGCAAGGCGGCGATGAAGACGTTCCACCTGCTCACACTGCATCACAACAAGTTAATAATAAAGCAGGCCTGACAGGTGTGGGTTTTTATCCCACTCATGATCAAAGGCGAGCACTCGGGAGAGTTGTGTCGTCTCCAGGCGAGACTCGGATCTGCAGCTATGGCCTGTTTCAGAGAGAGACCGATACAGCGGCTCCATCTGACAACAGCATATCTTCACAGCCTATTCCCAGCTCACTTAGGGAATATGACTTTCTAATATTTTTGTAGCTGTGTGAAAGCCTCATCGAGCGTCATATTGATCTATCGCAGAGGCCATCTGGTTTCATTATCACTTGATCCGTCTGGCAGCACAAGGGGAAACAAGCCGACCTTTCTGTTACACTTCTGAGCTTTGATTAAGTCACTTCAGAAATGGCCACTCAAAATGTATTTGTCTATGTACTTACCGTGTGATGTGTGTGTTTTTTTTTTTTTTACAGACGGACGACATTGCAGAGATCGCCAAAAAGGCCCAGAACCTGCCAAAGGAGAACACAAAGAGGCAGCGGATTGTGGTTTTCACTCAGGGAAAAGAAGACACCGTCGCCACTGTTGGTACGTCAGTTATAAAGTGACTTATGAAATTCTAATTTGGTCTTGTTTAGGTTGAATTTAGAGGTTGGTCTCAACATTTAAAATACATTTTCAAAAATCGTTCCAACTACTGAATTATCACTAAAATATTTCACGTCAAAAATATTGTAAGAAACTACAACAAAATTTCAAGTCAATTGTTAAAAATGTAAATGGAGGGTAAAAACAGTTTCCATAGTTTGTCTGTGAAGGTTCTCAGTCATCCAGGGCATCTTGAAAAAAAAGGTTCAAGTAAAAGCATCTGGACTCAGTTTTCAAGGTGAAGACGTTTCGTCTCAGCTCTCTTACCAGTTGATCTCAGAATTGGGGACAAAACATCTTCACCTTGAAAACAGAGTCAAGTTGCTTTTTCTTAAACCTTTTTTTTTTCAGTTTCCATAGTTCCATGATTGCATGTTTGAGAACTGCTTCGACATTTACAACACAATCTCACTGCTGAAACAATTACACATGACTTACTTTTAACCTTCTATTTTGGGCAAAAGAAGTCTGCATGTATATTTGCATATTTGAGGTTCAAGCTACAGTGTCTAAATCATAAAGGTTTGGTTTTTTTCAGCCAAATTTTGAAATGTTGCAGAGTCTGCTTCTGTGTCTAAGTAGTAGTCACTAAAGAAGCTTTTAACAACTATTGTCTCACACTTGAGGTGTTTTTGTCACTATTCTTAACTTCAACAGAGACAATAAAATGATTTGGTTTTACACTGGACAGAGCTGACAAGTGGCTTTGATTGATATTACTATTATTATTTTTATTATTATTATTATAACTATATCTATATTATCAACACGTTCAAGTTAATGTCAATATATAATGTCAAATTATTGTGCAAACTATGTTTTATATTCACTGCCCAACCACACATTTGTTTGTCAGAGATTATATACAATTCATATACTCTTACATATACAGTATTGTACCAGAGATTGCTAGAAGCTAAAGTTGTAACAATGCATTATGCTACTTTAGAATTAAAATGTATCACTCGCAAATCTGTTATATGAATACAGTACACACAATCCAACACAAAGGTAGACACAACACTACCTTTACACACCATCATTACCCACTCATTAGCAAGTGAGTTTCAATGACTAAACTCTTAATTTGACAAACATGATCATAAAAATTCACCCAAAAGCATAAGTTGAAAGATATAAGAGATATATTTTTAAAGGAATACAATATAAGGTGAATAACTTGCATAATCATAAACACCTTGGGTTGCCCCTAACTTTAACCCTTCTAGACATCTTTGGTCTTTAGTAAAACGTCACATTGCTTACAGCAGTGCAGATCTAAACAGACGCTAGATCTTTGTCTGAAGAAAACGTCTGAGTGTTATCAGTGTTTTCTTTGAAGTGAACTTCCAATATTGGCACCAGATGTTAAAAAAACAAAAAGACTGCTCGCTGTACATTCTGTCATTTTGAAGCATAAAAGAAAAGAGTACGATGCAGAAAGCCGACATTGATTTGTGACTCACTCCGGGCCAGTCTTCAGCAATTTTTAATGCACCAGCTTCCTGCTCATTTTTTTTGACAGAACTCGCAGTGTGACCTTGGGGAGAAGTTTGACGACAGAGTCAATACAGTTTGCTTTGAGAGGTGTTTGTTAGAGGGACATTAAAAGGCGGTGTCATCATAACACTACTAAGGCTAAGGGTGGAAGTTTCCGATTACAGAAGCTTTGTGAGGAGCCACGGGGCGTCTCTCCTCGTCGCCCTTGTACTCCACTCTCATCGTACAGATAGACATGGCCCCAGGTAAAGACTCGACACGGCACTGTCACCGGAGACCATTCAACAGCGTGGCACACAAAAAAAAATGACTTTACATGTCCTCCACATCACTCTGATAACATCCTAAAGAGGTTACACTTAAATATGTCTTTTGAGGTGTAAACGAAAAGGGACTCTGCTGAAACTTGTCACTGTGGCTTTTCATGAAACTTAAAACATGACTAGTTGAGGTCTGCTAGAAAATATTACTTTTTCAGATTACCTTTCCTTTGTCCACATGAAAAACTAGTCACCACAACCACTATATAAGTCACTGGGCCATTTTGTAGAGGTGTCTGGATGCATTGTGGAAATATTGCCCACTTTTTACAATGTATTATGAAAAGTAGTGAACCGTGATGGTCACTAGATGCAGAAAAGAATGTAGGTCATTGCGTAATTTGTTGTTGGAAAATATTTTCTAAACTGTAGATGGTTGAAACATGGTTGACTCCTTAGTCATGTAATACAATGTAAATAGCCCCAGTGTACCTTAGCTGAATATGAATATCAAAAACAAATACAACAATCCATTCATAATGATCGTCACTTTTATTAATCAATGTAAAATCCACTGAATGTAATTTCTAAGTTATTTTTCTTATTTTTGTGTATTTATCACCAAAGTCTTGCTGGAGTAAATAAATGGAAGTCCACTTCCACTACGTCATTAAAAATAAATAGTGTTGTGTTCAAAACCATTCATTAGTGGAGTCGATATAACACCAATAGATACTGCAGCTCTATGACTGAGGGGTTAGCATCTAATGAATGGTCTTTGACAGCCTTTGTTTTAAGCCTAATTTGCTCCAAGTGGTTGAATGGCTGTTATAATAGATCAACCCTGACAAAGCATGTGTCCTGCTCAGACTTAAAAATATTCTCCGTAAATATTATCTGCTTACACAATAATGCAGCAAGTAGAAGTTAAATTGTCAGTGTTGCTGTCTTCAACATTAACAATTTATTTGTCCTTGCAATAGCACTTAACCAAAGTACAATTATATCACAAGTGCCAGTTCTTCTTTGTGTTTATTATGGATATTCTGCTTTGATTTACATTTTTGTGGCCATTAAGTCAATATTTTTTATGTCAAAATACAGAATAATTTATTTGAAGAGAGCAACAAAGAGTTACCTGTAAATGTGGTACTGGGGCAAGATGGTCTTTTAAATGAAGTTAACTTTAAATGAAGTAGCTGGCTTTTAAATTACTACATTATTCCTCTCAACCATTGGCAGAGTGCTATCTTTTCTCACGGCTAATTGTTTGAACTGAAAGTGAGCATTTAGTTCTCGATTTAACATATACATTTCCAATTAGTGCGACATGAATCACACGCTCTTGGACTCGTGACAGCCTTTTAATTGGCAGCACCTTTTTTTCTAAACAAGGAACAGATCAGACTTTTTATTCTTTTAAGTGGAACTACTGCAAGTGAGCTTCCTTTTCATTATGCGACTTGAAAAGAAATGTCTTGGGCGACACGTGGCACTTTACATAGAGAATAGGAAGCCATCCATTGTGCCGAAGGTGATGTATAATTCCTCCTTTGTGTGAACTTTATATAAAATCCATGATGAATGCGGGCGGGATGAAAGACAATGTGCCTCAGATGTCATCTACAAAGGCAAACATGATAAATGTCATTGACGGGCGCGCCGTGTTACAGTAGTAGGTGTGTGGGAACATCACTATTCATGCCAGCCAAATAAATGTCAATGTAAAAAGAGAATTAAAGATTTCCATTTCCCAGAGGCGGTGCTCTAATAAACTTGATCTCTCATTTGTTTGCAATTTGTCCTCGTGTCAGGATTTGATCACTCGCCAGCCTCTGTGTGTCATGTTAAACCATTTTACAGTGATTAAGGATGGGAGGAGGCCTTCCTCCGTGGTGTAATTCTCCAAAAAAGAGATGTCAGTGTATTATTGTTGTGCCCAGCTTTTCATCACACGGTGGCTTTAAACGGGGCTTTTAAACACATCGGAGCAGTGGGAACGGCCTTTTATTTAGCTGCCACTGAACTGCACTGGGCTTCTTCTTAGGCAGCCATTACAGCAGTAATTAAGATCATTGGGCCCTGGACCTTAATGGTGTAGAGATCTAATAAGAGATCACTCAGCGAGGTTTTGGCTCTAATCTCTGATAAGGACTCAATAAACGTGGATCCTGAGTGAGCTTCGGGCTCTTAGAGGTGCACTGCTCCTGAAAGGTCTGGTCCTTACCACAGCTCATTCAGGTTAATTTAGAGTGGTTATAATACAATGGGCTGGCTGGAGACTCTTTTCTGATTGGCTGATGAGTCTAGTAACCATAGTGGCAAGCAAACTGTGCAGCTAATACAACTTTCAACTGTGAGAGATATATAATTAGCTAACTGACAAGACAACTAGACTACAATTATTTACTGTAACCTCAAAATGATGTGCCTGATAAGGATATATTACATTGTATTTGGACTGTGACCATTGTATGAGCAGGTTAATCATGAATCATTTGAATGTGTGACAATAGTAGTCATTAGTCTTTGTTGATTGGCTGATAGGTGTGTTCAGTATTACTCCACAACCCCTAAACCATTTCAGCAAGGGAAGCTAACTATACTGTAACTGTAATTACTGGACAAAGGTAACCTACATATTTGCACACAATAAATATTCAAAGGCCTTAATTTATTATTATTGTCAATAGCATGAAATAAGTGGGTTATTCAACTGTTGTTTACTGTACATGGTGTAATCCACTTGGTGTCAGGTAAATCATTGTCTTTGTGTTTTGATTAACCTTATGTGGGCCACACAAAACATGATTTTTGGTTTGATTCTACCCCCATTTTCCCTTTAACCCTGTGATTATGTTAAGAATGATCAAATCTAGTTAGTAGAACATCTAAGGCTCTTTGGTTTAAAATCCTAAATATTCAGCAAATTAATTTATTACTATTAAACTTAGAATCACAATAACAAAAAAGAAGAAGAAGCTCACACTCGAACAAACAAAACTATTATTACTCAGAAATCAAGTTAACAGGTGGTCTGAAACGCTGCTAAAGATGGCAGTATGCGCTCCACAACAATAGCTTGCCCAGACTAAACTTAGAGAAGTGACAGTGAAGTGAAGTTGCAGTCATTTCTTTACTTTGCTTAATGAGGCTCTCTTGACAATCACATAATCTACATTATCAAGTGTATATGCTCTTAGCTTTAGATTTTCCTTGTGCAGTGTGTTGTTAAAGGTTGATTTTTCTTTTCAGAGCAATATCAGATTAACTCAAAATGCATCTTAATTCCCTGTTTAATAAGAGAGATGTTTATGCTCTTCGCTTCACATCAGACAAAATCAATTAACAGTGCGCTAAGAGAAGAAACCTCCTCCCTTTTCCTTGGCATCTCATATTGAAGTGTTTTCTTTTATGTCTCTCTGGAAGGATATTGGTTGGCGATGATCTTTTGCCTGCGGTTGCGGTAATTACAGGCATATGTATTTCTTCCTCCTGACTCAATTGTGAGCGGAGATGTCAATTCTGATAGGGAAGCAGATTGAATATCTTTTAACCTGTTGCTTTTGCCAAGAAAACATTGTTTTTCCTCCGTGAGACTGGGTTTTGGCCGTGATGCAGCAGGAAAGAGTCCAGGAGAAGTTTCCCACATTAAGAATTTAAACTCACTCGAGAAACAAAACTCTAAAGTCATACACAAGTGGAAGCATTTAAACAATGGTTTAATTATCCAACAGAGTGGCTCACATTAAAGTAGAAATAATTATCCACTGTCAGTGTCAGTGTTTATTTTGCAGTACATGTAATTAACTTAATCATATTCAAATTAATAGAACCTTGTAAATTGGCAGTTTGTGTAGAAATGCCTAGAAATAAATGATCTACAACACAAAACAGATTGTATTATGTGTGCCATGTTTGGTAGAGTTGAAATGATCTCTGCTGCAGTTGCTCTATTAGTGTGGCTCCCTTGAATGAGTGTCTAAACAGACCAATAACAGAAAGAGAGTGAGTAAATCACGTGACTTCAGAGCTTACCAGGAGCAGAAATTGTAAGAAAACAAAATGTGCAGAGGCAAAATGTGGAGCGATGAGGAAGTGAAATGCCTAGTTAGTGTTTGCTATCATTGTTTTGATTTTGTCCCAAGTTCACATTAGTCCAACTTAGGACTTGAGCGCACACACACTCTCCTCCAACAGTACAATAGAGTTGTGTCTATTACAAAAAGCTCTCTTCATGTCATTTAGTCCCAAGCTGAAGGTGCAATTTTAAATGATAAGTGAACTGTCTGAACCAGAGAGATTGTTTTCTGTTTTGGTCTTTGGACTAAATGTGTAGGCCTACTCCAAGCAGTGCTGCACACTTAGCACCTTTGTCACTACTGTATGTATTTAGCAATTGTTCAGACCCCTTTAGCTCTTTTTCAAAAAAGCAACTGACAACAAATCTAGTGACTTGTTCTGGTGTTATTGGAGACTTTTGGAGATTAGTTCTTACTCTTCTCAACGAGCAGCGGGTGTGCTGTGGGCCCCTCCCCCGTCCCAAAGCACTTACAGACGGCCGATCTGCGCGCTCTCTCCTACAGCATCCATTACAATTACACGCACATGGCAAATTATACAAATTAGGCAATGACGTCATTTAGCTACTTTTAGCAACTTTTAGGACAGCCAATAGCAAGTTTCCTTACTGAGGAGTTGCTGTGCCCTAAAAACAATTGATATGCTGTGGATGAGTAACTTGAGTAACAAAATGTATTTCAAACATTTACTCACAACTCCAGTTCTTGTAGCATTAGCATTAGCAGTCATGGTACCATTAGCAGTAGTATTAGCAGTCGTAGTAGCAGTAGCAGCATTAGCATTAGTAGTAGCTGTAGCGGTAGCAGCAGTAACATTTACCAGTATTAACACATTTAGCAAATAGTGTACTCACTTTGCCAAAAAGTAGCACAAAATTGATTGATTACGTTCCACCTAAAGTTTTAGTAGGCAAATAGGTTGTTGTTTCTGCTAAGGTTATATTAGTGGCAGGCTAGCAGGATCACAGTAAGCTATATGACAGTTATTTCTTCAAACTGTTTAGATAGCTTTAGCACCATTTCCATCTTAAATTAGCCCATTAATGGTCTCAGGTATTTTCCGTTCAAGTGGAGCCTAAACATTTGAAACATGGTATAATTTCCAAGTCACAATAATGCTCCATATCTCCCATTTTTCAATAAAGCCAAGGCCGGTGTATTTCCATGTGCAAAAGGTGCCTTTTTTCTCTTTTCTCTTTTCTCTTTCGCTGCTGCTTTGTGTGACGATATTGTTAAAGAGAATAGCCAATAATAAAGGACTTAATTGATACTAATTTCAAAGAGACGCCTGTTGAAAGAATTTCTTTAGTTTAATCATCGCCATTCAAGACATGTAATGAGGGAATTATGAAGGGTGAATTAACAAAAGCACACAATTATAGCTTTACTGGAAGGAAGTGGGTGAATTCTAGTCATTTTTTTGGTGTTCTTTTACCTGACACAGTTTAGACAAGTAGCTATCACTCCCACGTTTTTCTGACAATTTGCTGCTTCTTTTTATCTCATCTAACTATCAAGTCAAATGTATCAAGTCTTAAAACGTATTCTCAAGCTCATTTCTTAGCAGTTCTAAGTACTTGCACGTCAATGTGGCTGTCCTCAATAACTTGTATTGAGAGAGACATAGTAGATTTTACATGATTTAGGTCCTCTGTCATTGCTCCTGTCTGCTTTTCCAAACTGGGAGTGTGCTCACAACTATCTACTGCAGGGAATACATTAATTTGCCAGCCGTTTTAATAGAACCACATTTACAAAACACTGAAATATCCCCTTAATGTCAGGCAAAGAAAAAGTACAGCTGAGAGTTATTGATTGAAAAACATGTTATTGCTGTTATTACAGTGAAATATAAACTGAATTCAGAAAAGTGATGTTTTAAACTGCTGTACAAGCCAATAACAACACAGCTTGGGGATTCTGGCTGCTTTTCTATGTTTTATTGCCATTTTCATGACAGATATTTGCCAATGAGCTCTTTGTTTGAGTCGGCCGGGGGATTGTTGGGAGTGTAACCCGAGTTAACGTGTCAGTCAAACTCAATAACTCACATCAGGGGCGTTATGTGAACTTTTCCTCCGAGCCGCACAGCACAAACTTTGGTCGTGATGACAGAAGGAAAAGGGAATGTGATGTGTTTTTGTGCCGGAAAGTGGCATCGCTAACGCACAGCCCACAAGAGCAGAGTTTAGAGCCGGTTAGCTGCTGAAATATGAATTTAACAGCTTCTATTTTGAACACGGCTGTCAACTCCAGTCACTTTTTCTCTACAGCATATAACCTGGTGTCAGGATTTATAAATGTGGCTCCGTAGGCTGCACAAACTGTCCACTGTTTGACACCCTTAGGTAAAGAAAAAGGCTTCCAAAAACTTTAGCAAAATAATGCTCTTGCTCATATTGCCCACATGGACATAGAGTATTAAATGCTGCATTTCTGTGATAACTAAACCTAATGTTTCTTAAAATATTCCTACAGCTGGAAATGTTTGACATGCTAATATGACCAACATGTAAAACTCCTGGAATCCAGGTTTTGCAAATGGTAACATTTTGTCCCTATTAGCTTGATGAGTAAATATAATTAAGGATGTCATGCATTGACAAAAATGGAATCTTTCAGGCAGATGGCAGTTTGCGAAGCCATTATTAGAGACTACTCTGTTTGAACTAGTTTGACACTGGCTGTTGATGAAAAACGTAATTTTCCATCACTATATGTTTCAGTATATTTAATCATTCACCAGTAAAGTTTGATAATGCTTGGCTATAGATAGTAGAAATTCGTAATAAGGCTTTTGAAAGGATTACTTTATGGCGGTTCATGAAAGTGAGAAGACTGTATTTGTCCATTCTCTTAGGCTGTGCATTGACCTTTTGTATTCTGAACGTTTGGGATGTATTTTGACAAATCTCCCCAAAATGTAACTACTCTCATAAAAAAATGCAGATTTACAGAATATATATTTTCCTGTGGAATAAAACTACATATTGCGCATTCACAATACAGAGTATCAAGTGTAGGGTTATAAGCCATCCACTGTCCCAACCTCTCAATTTAAGTGTGCCTTATCACATTGAATACCAGTAATGAAGATTCTTGCACACAGTCCTTATAGTACATTCAGTGGTTTATAAAATCTTAATAATGTTCTTACAAGGTTGATTTTATGTGAAGTAACCTGCTTAATTAGACTTTAGTGTGACTAAATGCTCAACCCAACTTGTAAATCCCTATTTGTTGTGCTGCTGAACTAACATCAGCGCTAACAGCTCCTGGTTCTTGTTTCACAACCGCAACTTGTTCATTTTCCCCAGTGACAAACTGTAATTTATTATTAACACTTTTTTTTTTCCATTTGCCATTAATCATTTTAAGAAAGAGGGAGGTGGATCTGTCTCTTCTTCTGTGGTTTTAATTAACCAAAGTCGTTATGCTCCTAATTAGCTGAACCTCGTCTTATGATTTTCATCAACGTGGTGATGGCCTGTGGTTACAGTGTGTCATTCCAAAAACACATCAAAATCTTTGTGAGAAATTGTGACCTGTTGGATGTTGGTCTTTAAAATCTTAATAAAATCTTAATAATTTTCTGTTCAGGTGTGGAACTTGTGATGGATTTCTTTCAGCTGTAAAAAACAAAAAGGTTGCATTAGGGATTTGTGGCTGTTATATTAAGTTACTTGTTTGCAACACAATACTTGGTGTCACAGATCACAATGGCACAGTCTACACAGTATTTACATCCAATTGATAAAAGTGGAGTCTTATTCCGAAGTATTGTGTTACCTTAGCCTAACATTTTAGGAAGTGGGGTAGTGAACTAAAATCATTACATCCCCTTTGAGAAACGGATTGCATTTTGACATCTGCATTTATTTTCCCCTACTTAAGTGGTGTCCAATAAATCTAACAGTTTATTTAATATTTTACAGCCTAATCATTCTGTAATTCTCCTCCTTCATTTTGGTAAAACTAGTTCCATTTTCTTTAGCCTAGTACAATACAAGCACAAAAACGCAGCTTTATTATATGATCTTACAAACCCCATCTTGAATAGCCATTATTTTACAGACATGTTAAAATGCCTTGGTTCTTTATCAGTCTGACACTGGTCTTTAGCAACGAAGATGCTCATTCATCTAAAAGGTTGACCAAGTCCCAGTTTCCAATGTGCTTCTACAGTACGTTATGCCTCTGTTAACCAGTCTCAAATATATATATATTTAAAGTATGGTTGCATAGGGTACTTTGGTCATACCAAAATTAAATCTACAGTGAGATAACATGATGTACTATTGCCTAAATTGGATGAATATAGGTGCATATTCTTCAGTTTAGGTTCAGTTTTGGTGTTAAAATATGGGTTGTACTGTACTGTATATGCCGTTTGGACTTACTTCCTGTGTTCAAAACTGCATCTGTGTTGACCAGAATTAACACAGTAGTCAGTAGTAAGAAAATCTTGATTATCTTTTTAAAAGATAGGGCAATGTGGAAAAAACTTTACCAGAAAAGTGGACAATAGAAAGTATATGTGGTTTTTTTATTGATAATTTTAACCCATTTTACCGACCCCACAGAAACAAAACTTTGATTATTACTGTAAATAAACAGACTAAGGGAGCTCCTAATAACTTCATCATGTTAGTCCTCAACAGCAGCTTGACAGTTTCTCTGCGTCTCGTTTGCAGCCGTTTCCTCGACGTCAGGTGTTGAACATATGCTCTGCTGCAGGTTGTTTGTCTTGGCCCTGTTGGAAAACGACAACACTCAGACATTCAAAAACTCAGAGAGCCTCAGATATTGTATGCGATTAGTGGGGGGCCTCATTATTGTTTTTGTAGTTCTCCTTAAACTCCCAACCTCTCCGTTCTCCAGGCGAGCGCTGTCAGCTCTCCACCGCCGCTTTCATCCAGCCGTCAGTCTTTTGTCTGCTGCACCTTTTTGAACGTTCGGCACCAGACCCTCTCGCTGTTTGAAGACTGTTTCTGCGTTTTCCATCGCTCTTGACATAAGTTGCTGATTTAATGTCACTCTACACCTCTAGACTTTGTCATCCAGTCCATTCTTTTCCCTCCCTTCCCTTTAAACTTCTGCTTTCTTTGAAGCCCATATGCTACTGATAATTGAAGCAGTATAATCCGCTGCAGATAATAAAGTGGGGCTCGTTTAGCAGCTTCCCGTTTGAACCAAAACGACTGTTGTGTGTTATTGTTTTGGGATTTATCACCCGAGACTTCACAGATGACAACCATATTTGATCATCTGTCAGTCACTTGTGGATCATTTGTGAGAAATCACCATCTATTTAAAGAGCTGTCTGTTCATTTGACATCCAATTAACACATCCACAGTCTACAGTGCAGGAAATATTGGTTTGAACTTGATTTTATTAAGTTTAAATTAGCTCAGTCACTTGTAGGATTGGGAATGATTGAGTTAGAAATTGTTTTGGTATGATTTTTTTCTCAATATAACATGGATTTGGATATTAATATCTGTTTGTTCTAAACTTACGACAATTAGTGGTTTCAAGGTGTACTGCCATTTCAAAATGCAATAGTAAAAAACAAGATACCATTCAGACAATTTATAAAATATGAGACACTACAGCCACTACATTAACACTACACTACAATTAGTCATACGTTTTTGTCACAGTCAAAGAACGTTTCTCTATTGTGTACATGTGTTGTGTGAGAAGTGATTGGATAGACTCCAGGAAGAGTAGCTGTACTATATTTACAGCCAGGCCCGCTGACAGAATTGATGAGGCCCTGGACAAACACTATATAATTTTGTCCATATTAATAAAGCATTTACATTTACATTTATTCATTTAGCTGACGCTTTTATCCAAAGTTCTAATGTAATTACCAGTGTTACAGTCACTGGAGGCAAGGTGGGTTAAGTGTCTTGCCCAAGGACACAACGACAGTATGAACTGTGGGGAGAGTGGGAATCGAACCGCATACCTTCCGGTTGAAAGACGACCACTCTACCCACTGAGCTACTGCCGCCTTAGCATGCCTTAGCAAAGCATAGGAGGGCTTAGTTTTTAGCTAATGGAGATCTAAATAAATACAAAAACAAAGCATTTCTGAAATATTCAGTACATTTCCATTCACAGGGCAAATAATATGTTATAGTAATTATTATATTCTAATCTATTAGAAAAGCACAACTTTTATTTTCACCTTTTGCCACCAGATTTGAACAATTTTGAAAATATGTGGAAAATTTAAGGAAATATTTTCACAGCCTTTCAGAAATGATCTAGTTTTGTGTTGTATTATATACACACTGTAACATGTATCTACCCACTGCTGCTTAAATTCTGCTTATATAATGAATTAGATACATTTGTTCTTTGTACATTTTAGCTTCTATTCATCGACCAAAGCACATTTCTCACAGACCTTCAACTTCCCCCACATACAGTACCTACATGTATCTTTTTACCTTCATTCATAAGTGCAGGGACATGTGAGGCATAAGCTGTTTAGAGTTCATAATTAAATAAAATCACATTCAGACAACTTGAGTCAAATCTCCATGACCTTCAGTTTAATGAGAGTGAATTCCTGGAAATAATAATTTACATTATAGTTTTTCATTTTTGCATGTTGTATCTGCCTTTACTGCAACAAAATTATTTCTCATACAATGTTAAAAAAAAAACGATCTACCTTTATTTCAAATCCTTTCACCCTTACCAAAAAAACATTAACTTTTAGAAAATCGTATGCAACCTGAAGCATTTTACAGTTAATTAACCTGGTCTAAGAAGTAGATGTCACTAATGTCAAGACCGTAATCTCAGACCTTATTCAAGGGCTTTTTTAAATTATACATTAGTTTATTTTAAAACATGTTCAGACTTTTGTCCCAGACTTGTTTTGAGGTGCTTCTGCAACACTAACTACTACAATAGAAATATCAACAGCGGCCTATAAAGTAGTGAAGTAGCCTATCAAAAATGTATTTCCTTTTCCACAAAGCTTTTCTGAATGACACTAAATAGAAACAAACTTGCACTAAATGAAATAACACTTTACTAAACATTACAATCAAAAGAAAAATGCATGTAAAACGTCAGCTTCTGCATATCCTAGTTTGCACTGGGGCCAGACCTTTCACCACTGAACCTAGTTGTAATTGACCTTTGTCTATGTGAGATAAAATCCTACAGATAATAAGCTAAAGGAGAGAAACGCCCGCTGGTTTGGTTTTTAATTAGCCTGGTGTGTGTCCCGACCACAGGTGAAGGAGTGACAATGTTCCTGTGTTGGACATCGACCAGGACGACATCGTGGACACAAACGGAGCGGGAGACGCCTTCGTCGGAGGTAAAATTATTGTCCACGCAGCGTGATGGCTGTGTGCGTTTTCCAATTAGCCCCTGGTTCCTGTGGCCGCGATGACATAAAATACAGAGTGGGCTGTGAGAGAGTGACATTTACCTGCTGCTTTCACCGTTTGAGATGATCATAACGAAACATAAAACATCATCTGGAGCCATTTGAAAAGTCAGGGCGTGAGAATGAACAAGATACTGTATGTCTGAAAAGTAGTAGCCCTCACTTTATGACCTGCAGACATTTGTTAATTTCATATATTGTCACTGGCAACATGGAAAATTCAGATTTAGTTTATACTGCATTTGCAAAAGCTCCTATCCATTTCTGACAGAAATAACTTCAGTATTTGTTTTATTTGCTTACTTTTTCTTCAACTTTTGCTCCAAATTAATTGTGTTGTTTTGACAATTACAGTGTACAAATTTTCTCTGAACCATTTAGTCTCGCTTATATAAGCCTGTAAAAAAGGTTATACAGGTTTTAAAGGATTAATAATTGTTTCAGATACAATGGAATCTCATACAAGTCCAACTAATTGAATGATCACATATGCTACTATAGCATATGTAGCATCATGAAAATGGTGCTTACAAAATGCTCATCTTTGTATTGCCATGGGACTCTTATATTAAATTGTTGCTACAGCAGTAAGGAGCCCCATTATGTTACCTGATTACATCACTTTGTTACAGAAGGCCAAGCTGTAACCTAATAAGTTGTTTCAGTCAGCACACAAAAATAAAAATGTTATGTTTGGTAACTTATTTTTGCAGGATTCCTGTCGGCGCTGGTCCGGGAAGAATCGCTGGAGGAGTGCATCCGAGCAGGACACTACGCCGCTAACGTCATCATCAGACGAGTCGGGTGCACTTTCCCAGAGAAGCCCGAATACAACTGATCCTCACTGTGCTCCTCACAAACTGTCTGCTTCAGGATCAATGTACATGATTTACTTTTCACAGTGAAATTAACGCAACAACAAGAATATTTTAACAAACTTCAAAAAATGTCAGTTTTGACCAAAAAGAAACATGGTAACAGTCTGTGTGTTTACAAAAGGATCTTTAAAAAAGGGTTAAAATCATGTGAACAAACAGTGGTTGTAAGCAGATTATAAGCATCAACTGTTTTAATATCTACACATATGCTATATATAACTTGAAGCGCACAATTTGCCATATTGATCATTGTCATTTTGTTTTCTGAGAGTATATTTAACAAAAATGTAGCTGGGAACATAGCAAATGCATTGCTTGTTATATGATAAAACGTTTCACAATATTGTACAGCTCTATTGTATTTGCTAAATGCTAACACTGTTTTGGTGCTATCTATAATGTAAACTCAAAATAAAACAATGGTGCTATTTGCCATATTCTAATGTACAGTTAGTGCAGCTTTCCAACACAAATTATGATAAGATTTACAACTTGGCAGGTGGGAGTGACAGAAACATCCCATCCACCACTCTGTCTTTCTGATTAGTTTTCCTGATTGACAGTGAATGGATATATCTGTAAACCAACTCTTTGTAAACTGATATGAAATAAACATGGTCATGGGATAACTAATATTTGACCACCAAGTACAAAAAAAATATTACTAGAGAAAAACTATAGCAATTGTTAGTTATAAACATTGTTAGTAAATGTGTGTGTATATATATACATACATACATATAAACACTAGATCCGGTTTCAGCTACAATGGCTCTTAAAACATGACAACATACGGGTTGAAAGACTGCGTGAAGAAATCAATAGGAAAGCACTGTAGCCCTTTGAAGGATATATATATATATATGCATTGTAATCACTTAATAATTCTAATACGTTGGTAGAATCATACCTATTTCAGAGTACCCTCACCTAGACAGAAATACTGTATATAATTCCTGTCAATTAGAGGGAGCACAAATAGGCCAATACACCGGCCAGAGTTGTATTTTTGTAAAATACACAAAAATGACGTCCGAAATATCACGCTGCTGTTGTAACAACACAGAGAGCCTGTAGAGGGATCTGCGCCCTCTAGTGGCTAAATATACGCAGAGTGGCTTTAAGAACTGATCACAATTCCTTCAGACATTGTGCATATGTTATAATCTGTTTATAACAATGTTATTACAATGAAAGTCTTAAGATTCCCCCCAAGCTTTTATTGTTGATTTGTCAAGAACAAAATAAAAAACAATTTCTAATGATGATGCCTGATGAGATTTCTATAAAGCTTAAAAAATCCTGACCATAGGCTCCGACTTTATCAAACTCCTGAAACTTGGCTTAAAAGAATAAGATTAGTTTATGTTAAAGGCATGATTTCCCTAAAAGCAGTCTTGCTTTTACCATCAAATACTTTATGTTTTCTAAAAAACAAGTTTTCTTTATATCTCCTTTAATTGGCTGTAGTTACATCTGATTATTAAGCCTCACATTCAGAGCCAGAAAACAGCATCAAATGTCCAAAACCCAACTTCTCGTTAATCCACCCTCGACTGTCCATCTGCGTTCAGCCTTGTCCAAACCCAGAGATAAATACTACACTTCTGTGCTCTGCTTTGTTTTATTGTTTGGACTCTTTGCCAAAAGTCTCTTCGACTTTTATTTCATTTCAATGCTTTTATTGAGAGTAAAGCCAGTTAATATTACATCCAGACGCGCCACAATATCAAGACTGGTTCCAACACCAACAAATAAAACTGTTAGATATTTGAGATGTTTTGGCATTCAGCCTTTTTGAAAAGATAATACAACATTTTGTTTTAGCAGCCATTGCATTATAATAAATACTCAGTACTTGATTTAATGTATTGTTACAGCTGCAAAGTGAAAACTACAGCTTCTTATGAGGATTTTATTGTCTTATGTAGCTTATTTAGACACAGTGGATAGTTTTTATGGACCTTTATATAGAACTATTTGTCCCCAATGGTGCTATTTCATTAGTTTACATTAGTTAGTGCAGCTTTCCAACACAAATTGGGGAGTGACCGTGGCCGCCTGGCAAAAGTCAAAGTCACGCCTTGTTGAGCATTTTAATACTGCAGCGCTGTGAACAAAATGTAATGCGGTAGAAAGAAACCACAAAGACAACAGTATAAATCTTAAAAAGAGCAGAATCAGTGACATCTAATAGTTTTTAAAGTTTATCTAAAATCAGTGGACGGGTGCCCACGGTCGATATCAGCTGCCATCCTCCATTAAGTGAGACGTGTTTATGGTCAGGGTTCAGTAGCAGATTTCACAAGATTTTCACAGTTTGATAACCATCGCTATGTCACTAGATCCGGTTTCAGCTACAATGGCTCTTAAAACATGACAACATACGGGTTGAAAGACTGCGTGAAGAAATCGATAGGAAAGCGCTGTAGCCCTTTGAAGGACTGTAGTTTAGGGGAAATACAGTAGTCTCATTTTTTGTTACTCACATTCTCAAATGTGAAAGACCACTAAAAGATTTCAGTAGCTTAAATGTAGAATAACAAATTGTATATTCAGGACAAAAATTCAAGAAAAGTTTGTGGAATACATAATTTTACACCTGTTTTGAGAGAAAATACTCATTAAGGATAGACAGGTGGAAGTGTTGCTGTAATAATACCTTCGTGCTGCTGACATTTTGGATAGAGCTGCCATATGTTTTAAAAAGAAGGAAATGAAAAGGACTCTTCTGAATAAAAGTCAAGAAATATTACGCAAAACCATGCTGACATTTTGGATTGGGCACCCACACAGTTCAAAGAGAAATAGGACGGAAAATATTTTATCACTGCAAAGGTATGTCAGGTGGTCCGCTCTTTTGTGATTGGTCAGCGGTCAGGCAAAGATTGAGTTTTAATAATAATGATGGGCCCCATACACATTGTGTTACTTGTAAACCTCATTGTGGAACAGGAAGGCAGACTGAAATTAAGTCCAGTCTTATTTAGCCATGTTATGAACACTAAAATATAGCCTCTAAATATGTAACAATATCATCTAAAAATATATATTTTTAAATTACACTGTCTATAAAAGCTAAAAAAAACTAAAGATTCACGTTAATTTACTTTGAGTCACTTTTTTGCCTTGTACTTTTAGGAGAACATTCAGCCACTTGTGTTTATATTATTATACTTATATTACTTATTTAGTGAATCTAAATGGCAGATAGTGTGTTAAAGTGAGTGTAAATGCTTGTCGAATATATGTCTTTAAATGTTGGCCTAGGACAGACTCCAGCTGCCCACAACCCTTAAAGGGTAATGGTGGCAAATGAATAAAAAACTTTTAAAAGTTCACGTCACAGGGTAATATTTTATGATGTTTTGTCAAACCTCATTATTTTATTGACCATGGCTAAATATTCAAACAGAAAAACAACTATAGGGTGGAAGATTATGTGTTTAGTAGGTTTTGAAGGAGGACAAAGTGAACATTTTTGGAGTAGATTTTCCTGTAATTGTGTTTTTGTCAGATCATATTGAAGCCAGACCCAAAAGCAAATGAGCCAGTGTTGTGTGTCTTCGCTCATTATTTAATCAGCTCGTGACTCCATCATGCTAATCACTTTTGGACACATCACCGCCCCATTAGAGAAACCGGGAAGGGGGTGGATGGGGATACTGGGACAGGCCTGTTTTGCCACCCCCAGGCACCCCCTCCTTCTACTCACTGCTGGTTCCTGTCCGGACTCTGGTCTTTGTGGCTGGAGGATCATTTCCAGCGTTTTGGGGATTAGTGGTTGCTCCTCACTGCGATCATTAGAGAGACCTGAAAATTAGGCTGATCCCTCGTCCCCAGCTGTGTAGAGACGGGGGGTGGGACGTGACCAGACATGACACACCCCTCCCCCTCCTTTTTTCCTCCTCTTTTCCCACCGACGGACTGGGGGCCAGCTGAAGTGTTGGCTAGTCTCTCCGCTGTTTTATAGAAAACAATTGCATCTGCTCCACAAAGACATGTGGCTCTGGTCTTCAGGGAACAAGATGCTTTTGTTCATGAAAGTTTAGCAACCCAAGTATTGATTTAATACTTTGGTTTTGTTTTACTTAAACCCGAAAGACTTATATGTTCTACTGGTGAACAATCTTTTATTTTAATAACTACTTTTATGCCACTAATGGTCCCTATTAAGCCCACTTAAAATGACAGACTATGCCTTAAATGGACACCACTCTATGAAAGTGTATTTCTGCTATTGGTTGACTGGTTTTGTCTATTAGGATTTGCTTGTTTTAATTTTCAAACCAGGGATTAAACAAACACAACTGAATCAGGGTTAAACCAGCATTAACTCAAACCTACTAAAAATGGGATAAACGTATAAACTGAAACTGTGCTAACATGGAAATAAACTACACTGTAAGACCAAATATGTAATAGTTTGAAAGTAAATAACCTGTAAAAGTGAAAACGATTTTAGTAACACTAAATAAAAGTTTAGAACTTTGTCTGTTTTGTAGAAAATACACATACATTAATTTTTTTTGGTGAAATTAACAGAAAATTATGTAATATTACATACCATTAATTACTATAATCAATAATAATTATCTGCTTTCCAATTTACCTAAAAAAATAACACTTTGAGTATTTGGAGCTTGAGGACAAAGTTTTTGACAAACACTGGTCCATTTGACTGTGGCTTTGAGACATTGCAGGTCTTTTTTATCAACAATAATCTTCTCACCAAAGACCAGAAAAATAACAATTAAGGACCTTTTTATTCTTTTTGACTGAATGACACTTGTTTTTCATCTATAGCAACTTGTTCTATATTGTTCTGTTGTTATTCATGCCAAAAAAAAAACAATTTTCCACTTGCTTTGTTTTAACAAGCCACGTTTTATATGCAAACACAAATTTATCCAGTTGAAATCATCCCAAAATGTTATTAGCAACTTTGCGCCACTTTATTTTTCCTCCATCGTTTTTTTCTTAAAGGTTTCACACAGATGCGCTTTGAAAAGGACCACATTTCTGATTGGGCAAGATCACACTCCATGGCAGCTGGTTCATTTGCTTCTCAAGATGACAGATGGCAAAACACAAACACACAAAAAGAGGCAGCCATGATTAAGTAATGAGAACGCCGGCCGCAATAAGGAGACTACTTTTCACACTTCTTCTGCTGATCAACTTTTACGCCCTGGACATGTTTGATTCATAGTTTACAGCAATTCGGTTTGTTTAAAGTGACATGTGGGGTTTTAATGGGGTTTTATAGCTGCAGTCTACATAATCAGTTTTATTTCAATGCTCTTTTATTTCAAGAACACAGGCACATTGGAGATAGACATTGCCCTAAACTGAATGTATTCTTACGCTGTGCTATTTTCTGGCTGTGAGCAGACAGTGGGGCCCCGGCCAGTGTGTGTGCGTTGCCCCGCAGATGGGCAGCAGTGTTGTTGTGCAGTTGGCAGGGTTTGGGGAAAAGAGGAGGGGGATGGGCAGATTGCAGGCAATGGCACATGCTCCAATTCAAATGATCCCTGGACTGAGGACCTGCTGTGGCCGCCCGAGCCACGAGCTGCGACCAGGCACAGGTTGGGCTCACGACACCAGCAGCAACAAGAGACTCTCAATCCACTGGTTATTACGGAGCTGTCCCAGTCTGCGTCTGGTTTTAAGTGTGGTTCTTTAAGAGCCCAGTCATTGTTGATGATGGTGCAGTTTGGAATTTTCAATGACAGTTTAATGGTGTTTGATGAGGACAACAACTTCAACTATACTATAGCGGCAGTTTACAAAATCCAAAGCAGCCACTATAGCTTCCAGGGCTTTAGGTTGATGTTTGACGTGGCTCCTCCCAACGTATCCCAAAACCCAATAATACACTTTCACAATAAAACAAAGATCTAACATTCAACTAAATGAAGTTAAAATAAATGATAACATCAGTTCCAATGATTATATAACTTAAATTTACTGAACTCAAACAAACAGTAGAGCACATAACCAAAAGCTAACTCTCACAAAATTATGTTAACAGTAATGTCCATGCTCTAAACCTAACTTCACTCAACTTAACTTCAGTGTTGAGAACTTGGGTGTTATGTTCCATCCACCTCCCCAACCTTCTTTCTGGTTATTTAGAAGTTAAGTTACTGGAGATTAAGGTTTCCAAAATCAATGTATATGTAGGGCTGTGACAAATCGGGAGAACAACCAAGACAACAAAAGCGCACAATGGGTTCTGTTGATATACAACAAGCATTTCAAATAAAAATTTAAATGAGCATTAAAAGACCTTTAAGTGTTTAGTTTCCATTTTCTGATCTGTTTGCACTGCATCATTTGTCTATAATGTCTTAATGAGCTGTGTAATCACACCCTGTATGTATTATTGATTAGTTGTTTGTCTAAAGTCATGTTGGCTTGAAACGTGATGATTGATAACTACTTGATAAATCATTGCGGTGCTATCAAAAGGAAACGCGTCTATATCCTTTTGGAGAAGAAGGTTTGAAAGAAAAAAGGGTATTTTCTGGGTTTGATATTTTCATTTCAGCTCCTTTACCCATACAGCCGCGTGTTTATAATCTCGCCAATTATCTCTCTAATTACATCTGTATTACTGCATGAAAAATGAGCTTTCCAATGCAGCTAAAGAGTTGAGCGAGACAGAGAGGATGTTCTCCAAATCTACAGCGTTTAATGATCGACATTACTGCTAACAACCACTGCTCTTCCTCCAGCGAGTTAATTAGCAGATTATGGTGTTAGTGTATAAAATCCTACAGAGCCCTGGGTGATATCAGCCAAAGCAAAAAAAAAAAAAACTGTCCTATTTTATTAAAATGTCACAAAATGAATCATAAAGTTAAAAATGTCCACGGGAATCAATGGGACTAATAGGAGCTTAAAAATATCTATCGGGGGCTAATCCTGCACAGTGTACTTTAAAGGTCTCCTTTTTTCTGCAGATTTATAGATTCATAAATGTGTGTTTTAGTGTCTGTGTCTTTTATGTCCTAGTCTTCTTTGATTGGTCAGATGGAAACATGTCTACAACAGTTGGTAACATGAAGCTATAGGTAGTTTTAAGATTTACCGTAAGATACAGTCAAGAAAACTGATTAAGATTCACCAAAGATTAGACAGAATGGGATTAAACATTTACATTTTTATCCCCAAATAAAAATGACATGCCTTTACAGTAAAGGCTACATATAGCTTACACAAAGTCTGACTATTGCTCAGACTTTGGACAGTTTTGGTTAATAAAATAAGGATGCATTGAACAAACTTTGGATGTGGAAGTGATCTCAAATTATAAATCTCAAACTATAAATTATTTAGAAATATTTTTGTTATATTATTTACATGGCATATAGGCACATGAAAAGATTTAAAATACTACAACAAATGTCATATGAACAGAAGAAGGGCGTTTACATATATTTGTGAATTCTTAGAAAAACTGACAGCAAAAGAATTAGGAGACATTAATAATGCATTAATAGTCAATCTATGTTTACATTAAGTCATATTTCTCACATTTCAGTTCATTGTAATAACCTAGGATTAAAGGGTTGGGATTTTCTTGGTCAAACCTACTGCCCTATTGAAACGAATGGGATTGTTTTGCAGCATAAACAGCCAAATATGTGTGAAACTATGAGCCTCCAAAGTCCTGTTGTGTGTGTGTGTCTGTGTATGTGTGTACAGTAATGCCAGCACAAAACGTTGCTCACAGCTCATCAGTGACTGGACATGTTGATGGAGGAGGGGGGAGGAAAAGTGAAATTGACAGTGTGATTGTAGGAGCGCACTAAAGGGGCGACGGTCCGCTGCACTACACTCAAGTACATGTCTACAGTGAGCAAGAGCGAAGAAGGGGGAGGGTACCACTTTGTCACAGGCTGCTATGTAGATTAACCTTTCAATTAGTTGTTATCAGGTCCTCTCCATGTCTGCGTGCAGCCCGAGCTTTAGTTGAACACCGCAAAATCCCTGGGAAGCGATACTACCATGTCGTCGCCCGTTTCTCCTTCGACCATAACGAAGAGCACGATCCGATGGGGACAAACTTGAAGAGGTAAACTACCAGCACATATTTTTACTGTCTTTAACTGCCTCGCCTGTTATCCATCGCTGCATGCCGTTTATTTACCCGAAAGAAAACGCTGCACAAACGCGAAGAGGCTGTATATCGTTTTTGAGAATTTGAGAAGAAAACTTGTATTCCCCCCTGAATGGCTTTTCTCGCCCCCGGGGACTCGCTATTCCCCGTCATTGGAAATATTTGATAGTTAACGGTAATAAAGAGGTCATGCCATCATTGCAGAGAGTACATGGCGTTAATAATTGTCGCTGGTAAACATTAAACCCACTTTTCTCCGCTAATATGTCTTAATCGCTTTGCATAGGCGACCAGAAGTGCGTTTATAAAGCAGGAATAGACGCTATTGAGGTGGGGATGTTAGGCATTTTTCCGCTTGTTTAAAAAAAAACGTGGAATAATATAATAATTAAATACTGTGTTCCACTTTAAATCAGCACTGAGCCTTTGCAGGTTTTATGCAAACAGATGATAGATTTAACAAACAGCCAATTAAAGTCTAAAATGATCCAAATCACTTTCAAGTGTAACCAACTGTTTCAAGGAGGAATATGGATTAAGGTGGGCCGGTGTTAAACGCTTTGCTAATGGGGTCATAAATTAGCAAGTGTAATTAATTCCGAGCTAATTCGTGTTTGTTTTTGCGTTTAAACACGGTAATAAACCTATCTGGGAGCGGTTAGCGGGGTAAGTCGATGTGTTACGAGCTCCGGATCTAAGTGGTGTCAATTCATCTCCGTCGCCACCTTAAGAGGCGGGTCAAGTGACTGAAGTGACAGATCATAGAGCCAATGGCGCGCCTTTTAGAGTGAGCTCATACATAAAGATTGACATGCGCTTTATCAAACCAGAAATCGGATCTTGTCTTTACAGCCAATATTGAAGTTGCTAGGGAGGGCACATTAGTGTAGGTAAGCTTTAATGAGACTCCATTGGATTGTAATAAGCGTCATGTCGGATTCATGTAAACTGCAACATCGTAACAAAATGGCGACTGTTTAGGTGACATCAGTAATGCTGCTGGCAACGCTGTCATTTATCGGCGGAAGGAAAAGAGCAAGGAAAGGGACACAACTCCGGGTTAGTTGCGTAGTTATTACAGGTTTACTCCTTTTCCTTAAACGGCTCGGTGGAGATTTCTTACCCTTTTAGAAGCAGCTGTCAAGAAGTAAGCATTGATTTTAGCTCGTAGTCCTATGATTAAACCCGAAATGTGTCACTAACGCTGGGCTGAGCTGTCAAAAGTGCGCACAAGGCTAAACTTACAAGTAGCACATTTTTTTCTTAGCATTTACCTCGTTTTCTGACCGTAACATGTTACGATGACATGCAATACTTAAGGTTAAAAATAACTTCAGAGTGCATAGTTTCGTTTTTTAGAGTCAATAAATAAATTAATAATTTTACAGTCTTCACTTTCCCTGGAGTCTAGAAGTTTCCACTAAACTTAGCTGTCATATTACTTCTACAAGAAAAAAGAATAGGACATCTGGTTTGCTCCGTGGATTAATGGTGAGAGAATGTGTGTGAGATTAAGTCACTTTAATTTCTTTAGCGGCCATGACAGCTCCCGCATCTGTTTGTATCCATCTGTTTTTCGTGTTTTAGCACATCTTTAAGAGTAACTTCACCCCTCGGCTCCACCCACGCCGAGATTTGAGTCTGTTGAGGAAAGTGCGTGAAAAGTGGGCAACATGAGCTGAGTTGGGGGGCTGTGCATGTGTGTGGCAGAACAGTGGCATTCCCAGACTACAGGGAAATGCACTGACAAGTACTATGGTCACGTTCAATCAGTAGCTTATGTGTTTACAAGTTTATACAGTAAATCATTTCATTACTGCTTTACCTTGGTGTGTCAAACAGACCTTTTTATTGGGAATTTAAAGTTGGATACTGACCTTAAATACCTGTACATTATGGGATCTTTATTATGGATATGATCAGTTTTATTGATGCTTCTTAATGCTTTATTGATGCACTTACAAAAGACAATGCACTGCTAAAACTGGGTAATGGCTAATTCTACTTATACCTTTGGGTACGGTTCATTAAAAAATGATTTGTAAGCATATGTTGCTATTACAGATACCCTACATTCTGACACTGTGCATTAGACAAAGTGTTTTTGGGTAACATGTGGCCTATTTGTCTATTTTATTTGTTAACAGTGCTGTTTTTAATGGCATAAGGTCATTGAAAATGCAATAATATTATTATATACTATTGCATAAATCTGACCTAGAGATGACCCCAGCAGACAAGGAAGTAATATACTGAGCCCTTTGTCCTTGCAATTCTAGATTTGACTTTTATTTTGCTTATATTAACTTGGGAAGTATCTATATAAAGTAGTTAAAGTTCCTTATTTTGAATTGCCAACATTGCATTAGCTTAGGCTTTTACAGGGGCTAAGCTATTAGAGAGTTTATTAAATGTAAATCACAACTCTTTTTTTCACTTTCTTTCTAGATTTGAGCTTGGATTTTGTTGCTAGCTTCAACTGTGCATTACTGTTGTGGATTTTAGCAGTGCCATCTTTAAAAAAACAAACAAAACCTGGGATTGAGACAAATGTGTGGATGTCATTTTGGAGCCTAACTTTTTGACCTTGTCGAAGGATGTGGATGTATTCAGTGTTCTCCAGCCAAAAGGACAAATCTGTATGGATTACATTTTATTTGCCAGTGTAATCGTTTAACCATGGTAAAACTTGCAAACCCTCTGTACACGGAGTGGATTCTTGAAGCAATACAGAAAATCAAAAGGCAGAAGCAGAGGCCTTCGGAGGAGCGTATTTGCCATGCAGTGGCCACTTCACACGGACTGGACAAGAAAACGGTCTTGGAGCAATTGGAATTAAGTGTTCACGATGGCTCTATTCTCAAAGTTACCAATAAGGGAAGCACCTCGTACAAGGACCCCGGAAACCCTGGGAGAGTTGCATCAGTCGCACCTGCAGTCGTACCCCCTGTGCCACCAAAGGAATCTATATGGGAATCGAGCGATCTGCGTCACGTTGATTGGAATAAAATACTTAGGCAGGCCATTGAGGGGCTGGATGATACGCATGGGTCCTCTCTGAAAAACATCGAGAGGTACCTGAGAAACCAGCACGATTTGTCGAAAGTGGCTGATAACCCTGCGTTCGGCCAAAGGCTACGGTTGGCGGCCAAGCGCTCAGTTAACAACGGCAGGTTGTTGAAAAACGGCCCACGCTACAAGATCAGTCAGCATGGGAGCAGTGCAGAGCAGAGCAGGGGCCAGACCAGGAGTCCCAGCACCACCTCTTTACTGCTGTCAATGGTGACGCTCCTCCCGCACGAGAGAGACCAGGTGAGGCTTAGGTCTACTGCTCAGGTTTACTTGTTTTTCAGATACACATTTTTTTTTCTACTTTTTGATCTGTTGTGATTGGTCAGCCCTGGCAAAGCTTCTGGCTACTTTAGCAACACCATGGCTTCTCTTATTTTGCCTTATATCCTGCTTATTAACCAGAAACCCACAGTATTATTTTTCTACCTCACTATGCAACAGGAAGCTTTGGTGAACCTAGGAGAAAACCAATTCATCTGACTGTAACTTAGGGACTTTGCAGAACATCTTACTCAGTAAATACCAATTGGAGAAGATCTAAAGAAGTAAACACATTTATCTTTGTTACAGTTTAACAAATTTTGTCCCAGAATTCCCCATGTCACACTTCCTTATTAAGCTTTTCAAGTCTACAATTGATGCTTTGTGAACCATTATCAAACAATATTTTCAAAGTAACTTTAGGCTAAGCTTGGAATTATCAAGTAATAGATACAAGAAAATATGTCTCTTAAAACAAATAGACCTAAATAAGACTGTGGTTCCTTGATATTATCTGACCTAACTAAATATGTAACCCAAATTGTGGGTTTCTTTCTTTATAAGTAATGTCAGAATAACCACATAACGTCTCTATACTGTAGTTTACCAATAGTCTTGTTTGTAGAAGCAGGAAACATCAATGCAGTATATGACTCAGCTGAAACTCAAGAGTCAATTCATGAGTCAAAGATGAGTCTTGTTTTATTTTCATTGGAAAGTTGCTCATAGACTCACATGCTAGGGAGGCCTTTTCTCTCTTTTTTGTTTGATGATCCATTGAGCTGTGGCTTGTGCATCTGAGAACTTGTGTTTGCCTTACTGCAGTGTGTTCCTCCTTTGACCAGTGGGCTTCCAGGTGTGATATTGTGGTGACACTTTGTGCTCTTTCAAAAAGCTTTAGGGACACATTTGCTGCATGAGTTGCTCAAAGTACTATGAGTATCCTCGTTTGGTTTGGTATGCCCTTCCTTTACTACTTCAATAGGCTCAGGTTAAGTTACTGCAAGTATGAAATCGTCTAAACTGATGTTGAAGTTTGAAAAAGAGAAGCATAAAGAATAGCAGTTATTCCTTTGTTATATTTCCATCAGATTAGACTGTTTCCCAGCAGAGTCAGCCACTTTGTTTATGTCAATAACTGTGGTTAAAGCTTTGGGGCATGAAAACACAATCTACCACCAGTCTGTGGAAAGGCTGCATACTTGCTTGTGTTTGGATTTGGGATGTGCCTTCTTCTTTATCCAAGTAAAGTTTACATATTTCAGTGAAAAATGTGTAATAATTCACATGCTTTATGACAGTATTATTCCCACATGTTTGAACGTTTTCAACCCCAACAAAGCTGAAGAAGAAAGAAGTTGCAAGAGAAGGAGTTCACTGGGGAAAACAGAAAATCAGTGAAAAAGACAGTCCGTGTAATTGCAGCTTTATCGTAGAAGTCATATGTGATTTTCAAACAAGGCTTTCACAATGTCGTGCAAGATCTTTAAAAGCCATTTTCTCTGCACAGATGAGCAGTGTTTGGATGTCCGCAAATCCGATCTAAATAACAATAAGAAAAGATACCTCTATTTGGTTTGTATAAATAATTTAGTTTTTTTGCTCTCAGTCAGAAAGCCTGTCTATCTAAGGCTGCTACTCTTTTCAATCATTTTTGTAGAGCTTTTTACAATGTTGTGCAGACAGTAAAGGGAGCAACAGAAGAGCAACAAAAGCATCTGAATGAGGAATAATCATGGCAACTGTCTGGAGCAGGGGTGTTATGCAATCATAAGAAAACCAAATGTAAGGCACTCAAACAGTTTAATGCAATGACACTACTTTAGCTTTAGTTCGCTTAGTCATTGGGGTCACACAAACAAAATTGTCTTCTCATATTCATAAATAGTCCATTTTCAAACATGGCCTGTTTACTCCATAATAATCTCATCCCATTTCCTGCTGTCTCTCTTTAATAAATTCATAAAAAGCCCCAAAAATAGATAAAAACTTGACTTTTGACTTTGACACATTCCTCAGCTTAAACTTGTGAACAATCCCTTGACAATTTGAACATTTTTTGCAAAGTAGAACTATCTTTTCAATCTGAGTAATAATTTCTATTATTGCCTAATCTAATGAGCTATAATATGACATTTTTGGACAGGCCAAATATAATCTCACCTTGGGCCTTGATTGGCTCTTGGGCTGTAGTTTAAACATCCTTGAATTAAAAAAATGAAACCTTTAAGAAGCTCTGGCCACATGATTTAAGGACAAACTAGACATGAGTTTGGATATGTTTTTCTCATATTTAGTTTTGAGTATTTGAGTCACAACTTGACAGGCATACTCGTTTTTTTATTGTGCTGTCAAAATCCAGCAGAGAAACACTGCAGGTTCAGGCCTCCACTACAAAAAATGCAGTCTTTATAACAACTTTAGTTTTTTGTGACGCCATCTAGAGTCTGTCCGTCCACTGGGGCCTGGCTGCTGGCCTCCAGAATAAGAGCGCTTGGATAATCAGAAAGTCATGCTGACAGTGTGTGGTAGGCAGTGTGCTGTTGGCTTCCCACAGCTTATGTAACTCTACCCTAATGACCTTAAAGGATGTGACTGGCTGTCTTGTGAGTTGCGCAGCATTAGCGGACAGAATGGGGATATGTTACTGCTAATTTACAAGGACAAAAAGTACAAATTGTTTTTCCTGTTGCTCTGAGAGAATAGGGAGGTGAAATGTTTGCAGTTGGGGCTGAGTTTCTGTGAGATTAAGTTGTGACCTTTAAAAAGAGGAAATAAAAACCTGTGCATAAACCCTTTAGTCTGCTTCTTTTCTCTGTTGGCTCTTTTTCAGCTTTTATATTGGGTACTTCTAAGCCCTACTGCAGCACAGCAAAACTGAGATGAGTGTCTCAATCAGTATTTCACCTTGCACTGCACTACTAACCTTGCAGTTACCTACAGAGGAAAGTGTATAATTAATAAAATAATGGGGCAGTTGTGTCACTAATGTTATGTGAAACTGCAGATTTATTTACGGAGCCTGAAGTGCTTACATATGTAGCTAGAGATGCTAACTACAAGTTAGTTATCCATATTGTACAGTCTGTTTCAGAAAAAAACATAATCACATTTGTATCATTTGTATGCTAAATTTATGAAGGCTATGTTTTTAAAGCTAGTGACGTGCAGTAAGCATTGTGCACCACATAAAGTAATGTGACGGTTAATGTTATTCAATCCAATCTCTACAGATGGATATAGAGGAAAAGGATTTTAAACGTAGATAATGAGACAACTTTTGTACAAGCTATTGTGCTAATCTCTGTTTCCACAGTTCACTAAAAGGCCACAGTCTATAGGCCATACATAAGCCTCGGGCAGCGAACAGTATTTCTTGGCATTTTTATATTGGAGTCAATGGGAGTTAGTCACCACTTTTATTTCATTGTAATGATGAGTGATTTTGGATGTTTGTGTATTGTGTTTTGTAAATTATGATTTTTTTTAATGTTTTGTGCATCGTGTGGTTCTGTACTGCAAGTCAAGTTTACCATCTGGTACAATAAAGTGAAGCAAATTGAAGTGGCCGTCAAGAAGCAGGGGAACGTTTTGGGAGGCAGCTTGTATTGAGAATGAGGCCATAAAGACCGTCGCCGTTTAGACATTTTGTATTTTGTGGTTGCTTTTTTTGCAGATGGCTTATCGAGACAAACTGCGGTCTAATAGCTGATGCATAAGTTGTGCAGCAGTAGCAGCAACAACTGTGGGCCTTATAGAGCTGTCACCTCACTCCCCTCCAGTTTCACAGTGAATAATCAGGAAGTGACACGTTGATACTGCAGCCACAACTGTGACTGAGGCTAAAAGTGTTCAGAGATGCAGCATTGTGTGATGGCGCCCGGAGACGTGGACAGAGCTGAACGACCTGCTGTTTTCCATTCGGGATGTTTCAGAGCCTATAGCTGGCGGCTGGATGACATCCGTTAACTGTGCAGTGGCATAGATTTATCGTTCATTTCAAAGCACAAGACGCTCAACATGAACCAAGACAAATCCATTCATAAGTCCTAGCAAAGTTCTGCTCCTACGAAGTTTTGCTACAGATTCAACATGGTTGCTCTCATAGGCATAAACGTCTTAACTTTAACGTAAAGTCATGATGAGTATTATTTATTGTAATTAGATGATTCAATCTCCACTTAGCATTGTCTTTGTCGTTTTATGTATTTTATTAGTTCAGTCAAGTTTAGTTGTGGCTTTGTTTTCCTTATTCAAATTGTTGCTACATTATTTTAGTTTGTTGCTTACAAAGTATCTTTTGTCCAGCGCTGATGTTAAAAATTCCTCAAATATTTTGTCATTGTTTTTGTCTCAATGCCTTAGATTGTGCTAGAGTTCACAGTAGTTTGTGCTTTCCATTTAAATAGGATATTAATGGCTAGTATATTCTCACAGTTTCTGCAAACCTTTGTCAGGGTTGGCCAGCTGATCTATTTCATTTGTGCTACCATTTTCACTTTAACACAGCTAGTACTTAGTTTGTTTGTATGAGGTAACCTTATATAAGAGCACTGAATTGGTTAGAGATGCGCAATTCATTTTTCATTTAGTTTTTAACATCTCATTAATTTTGTCATAACCCTAAAACTCCTGGAGCTCTCGGAGATACTTTGACGTCAAAAGTCCCAGTGTTGGTTGAGTCTTTATGAGCCTCTGAAGAGACTGTGGCAGGAACAAAGACAAGGAATGAGGTTTTTTTTCCCCCTTCCCTGGTTGTGTTATGCAACCACTTGAGCTGTTTCTGTAGCAGCAGCAGCTCTAATAGGACCCCACCCCCTCACTCAGGACAGCATGCTCTTTTGAAGCTGCATAATTTCCTGTAATGTACTTAATTTAGACTCCCTGAGTAAATCATCATCAGCGTCTTTTCATCAGCTGTGTTTGTTTCTCTCTTTTACTCTTTTTTTGCGTTTTAATCACCAGGACTGAGGATATCATTGATGGAAATTAATTCTCCTTCTGCTCCTCGATTAGATTCATACAGTCAGTCAGCTGAGACGTGAGATATGACGACGGTATTAAAAACAAAAACCTGTCTTTCAGCTTTTAGGAGCTTATCCAACACAGTCTCCCAAATCAAATGTATGCAACATTTCCTCAAACCACTGATACATAGAAAAATCAACTTTTCTAAGGCAATGCTATTCAAATTAGAAATACTTATAATAAAACACATGGATCTAGTTTGGCCAAGATGCTTTAAACCAGTCCAGTTTCTAGTTCTAATCAAACAAATTATAAACATTTTGTTTTATTGTAATTGATAAACTGAAAAGTAATAATAAAATGCATTTAAAGGTGCAGTGTGTCATTTTTTGAAACACTTAAGGGTGATAGTGCAGCTCCTCACCATTAACCCCTCCTCTCTACAGACTCTAAGCGCCTACCGTAGCCTTATAGGAACATGCAGTTGTCTGTGAACAAACCCAGTGGAATTAGATAAGTTTATTGTGTGTTTTAATAGTTATGTTTCATCTCTAGTAGTACTCAGGGCAAAATTCAAAGTAAGGCTGATAAAAAATGAAACCCCATAAAAGACTGCCAACAAATTGTTCCAAGGTAAAAAAAAATACCTGCGAAACTGATTCTAACAGCATGGTTTTCTAGTTTAATAATTCTAATTTTACCCAACCGCAGATTACCCGCAGGAAGTACGCTTAAGTCTTAGTCATCTCAAAATCTTTAGAAAACTTTTTTTTAGTAAGGACTGAAATGTATGTATATTATAGCTTTGTCTGATAAAAGAAATGTCTGGAAAATGTGTCTGAATTGATAATTAAACCCCAAAGATGTTGTCTTACTTTTATTTTACATTTTCAAAATGTAGCTACTTCCTTTCTATTGCTAAGAACTAACTACTCATTAATATTCAACCCAAGAAAATGCAGCCCTTGGTTTTTATTTTCAAAATGGAACCACTTCCTTCCTCTAAACTTATTCAAAACATCTATGTAAACGCTAATTTTAACCTTTTGTATCTACAGAGTCCCACTAAATCTGGAGTCTACCAATTGAGAAATAGTAATATCATACTATTTCACTGTATATGTTTGTGAGTAAAATATATCTTCATGTAAGCGATTTGCGAAACAGAAAATGACCACTATTTTCCCACCAGACCACACATTTGGACTTAAATCACCCCAGGGATTTGTTTACCCTGCGATGTAAGATCAAACATGACACACAGCCTTTTAGCTCGGACACAGGGAAGTTGTAACTCAGAAAAAATGGTGACACAGAGCCCTTGTTCACGGATGCCTTTGACTGCTGAGATAAAGTGTCTTGTGAACAAGGACAAAAGCTTACATTTATCTCTCCGATGTGAACTCAGATGAGCCCTTTGTCGGCTGTTTTGTTTAGTCTAATTACTAAAACACTGGGGTTATTTGCGGGGCATGAGTTGGCACTGTTTACTTTATGGATGGATTATTTGACTATAGGATACATTATTTGTCTATAAACCAGCGGAGGCAGTTAAACAGGCTGTGTTTGTCCTCGCTGCAGTCCTGGTAATTTCATAAGTGCTTTAATAACATGTCTTGTCGGCCAAAGTCCAAAGATATGAAATCCTCACAAAGAAACTGAAACCAACAAATATGTCACGTACTACAATCTTGAGTCAAAGCTATGTTATGACTAATAATTTTTTTCCATTTTAAGACCTTTGCTTGTCTCGTAGCATCCTCACTTCTCTGGTATTTTATTATCAAAACAAAAAAGATCTAACCTGATGACACAGACTCTAGTGTTTGTTTCCTGCTTCCTGGTTGGTTGCTCCCTATTACATGACTATTGCCAAACAAAAAAACACTGTGGTTTCTGTGATGATTATTTCTTTCCAGATCATGTGACATGAACTCATTGAACTGAAATTATATAATTTGTAAAATAGACATGGGTGGAATGGTTTCTTTTGCTTTAATTTTATAATAAAATGCATAGTGTAGTGTTGCTGATTTTTTTGACTAAAGGTTTTTAGGGATTAAACAAATTTTTGGCAGATTTGACATCATTAGCAAAGTTGTTTTATTAATTACACATGAACCGTATAACCATTTACATGAATACGGTTCATAATATGGCATTATCCTTTCTTGTCATCCACATTAGAGAGACCTGTTAGAAACACTATTGATTACTGTTAGTATTAAACCTGGTTAGATAAGTTACAACTTGTTAGCGGTGTCAAAAACAATAAATAACTTTATTAATCTGTGAACAGCAACATTCGCATTTTTCCTTTACACATTTAAAGCTCACAAACATTAAAAGCAACTCCCTCAAATACAAGGACCAGCTGAGGAGCACATGGGGTCTTAGACAGTCTCCTATTTTGTTCATTTACACATTACAACAAATTTTATATAACACAGTTCATGCAACCAGCTCAAGCTCATTCAAAGTATTAAATTGTGTTTTGGGGTCTATTCAAATATGCTTAGATGTTATAATTCAAAAAACAAATAATTTTGTTCACTGCTGTTCTTTATTTAGTGGGATCTTTTGTTTTGCTTTAGACATCCATTGTGTTACTTATCTACCTCATTCTGTAACTGGAAGCCAGATTGAATATCGAATGAGGCATTTCAGGATGTGTTGTAGTAAACTGCTCCATGTTTGTTTTGGGTTGGGAAAAACCAATAGGGGACTGAAACCTTCCTAAAACCTCTGCAGATGATGAGTGGTTTAATACGATCTATGTAAACGCTGCTAATGGTGCTGTTTCCTCTCACACGCCAGCATTTTTTCGGGTTCGTAATCATGGCTGTTTGCTCTAATGCCTGCTCCTGCTTTCAAATATTGACCTGGCAGGTTGGAAAATAGAGCAATCATTGACGTGGCAGTAAACCGCTTTGCCTCAACAGTTAATTGATACAACAGCCGGGAACAATGAGTGCTCTGCCTTTGTGTATCCTCGCATCCTTTTCTCATGGGCTTCGATCTGACAGGTTGAAAAGATCCTCCTGTTGTGCCGTGTGTCGCCATAAGTGGATGTGATGTAAACAAACGGTTGCTGTATTGCAGAGGCGGGTCGGGACCTGTGTGGTTTGCAGGTTTTAAATTTGGCTGGGGTCACGCTGGTGATGTGCGTCATAGAAACAAGGAACTAATTATGTACCTCCCCCGAGTGCCTTCAAAGCCCCGGTCGATCGACGAAGCTGCAGTGTGTAAACTCATGATGAGCTTGCTTATTTATGCTCACACCTCAAGAGTTGTTTTCCACTAAGAACTTCCTCTGAAGCAACGCAGACTGTTTAATTTTCCTCTTGGAGCAGCATTAATTTTCAGCTTATTTTATTGGTATTTTCCAATAAGACGAAACGTTGGCTGTTTTTGACATGTAAGGTTATGAAGTAAAAATATAAGATGCATCATTTTGACTCGGTAAATCCATGAGAAATCTTCTCTTTCCTACCTACATCTAAAATACACTTTGTTTTACGTGACATTTATTGACATACTTTTTGTGGAAGCCTAATGTGCTAAAATGGCCCTATAGGGAAATAGTTTTTTAATTAATAAAACAGGTGTGTGCTGTCAGGATAACTGTATAAGGCACTTTAGTGGTCCACTTCTGTGTGGCATTATGTAGAGCAGCCTAGGCTTGAATCCTGGCTTGGGCCTGTTCATTTCATTTCCTGTCTCCCTACACTAAGTCTTTGTGAATTGAAAACATTGCAACCTCCATGGCACCAGAGTAGTGCACACAGGGCCTCAATGTGTTTAAAGATTTAATTAAAGTTGCACCCTGGCTAATGTCTTCAACTAATAGTTCAGGTTTTTGAGACAGTTTTGTAAGTGGCAGTTGTAAATAGTGTGACCTTTCATAAATGACTCTCAGGGCGGTCACAATATGGCTAACGGTCCAGAGTCAAAACAGCAGCCACCAACAGTTTACAAGTTACATTACTGTTTACATTAGATCCTCTGTGGTGGAGAGGTGGGTGCCCCTGGTTTGGGGGTGGGAGATTGGGGGTTTAATTTATTTCTTTATAGGACAGCGTACAATGTACATTATGCCCTTGAGAAGCCTGCTCAGACACGGGGAGAACATGCAAACTCACAGAAATGCTGTGAGGCAGGAGTGCTAACCACTCTTGCCACCTTTTGTGCCGGTCCCTATCCTGGGAAAATTGTAATGTCAGGAAGGGCATCAGGCTTAAAAACATTGTTGTTGCGACCCCCGGATAGTCGAAAAGGGACATAGAGCTATTTACATTGCATCACTTTAACATAAAGCAGCCATTGTACTGAGTACTGTAAAACATTTGATGTCTATATGTGTTCCTGCTTTGGCAATGTGGACTTGAGATATATACCCCTCTAGGTAGGGACACATTGGTTGTCATTATTTTCTCCTGAGAGTGGTTCATTCTCAATCGAAGTGAACTAGTGTCTCAATGCTCTGTGTCTTCATTGTTGGAGTTAATCAATGGGGGAATCCTCTTAAACCTTGAGCTTGTATGTTCTTCTGTGAACTTCTCTGTAAGCCTTTAAATGAGTGTTTGTTTTACAGTGGATCATCGCTACAGCAACAATGAGAGTGTGTTTTATTATTACAGAGGTAATTTGATTACATTACATGCTGGTTAATCCTTTCAGACTGCAGAGCCAGCTGTACGAATTGGATTAAGCCTTTAAACTATGATTACAAAGATCACCTACCCATTCAGATGTAATGGATTAGGAAAGTCTATTCCAGTTTTTGACATTTGGTGTTAAAGTCACATATTTTTGTCCACTTTATTACGTGCTCACCTTGAACAAGAACAAAACAGACTTTGTGCTCAGTCCACACTGATTTTATTGATTTTGCAAACCCTCAAAGTAAAGATGGAGCAAAGAATAACTGCAGATACAGCCAGAGTTCCTTTTACATTGTTAGGTAAAACACAATGGGTTAAAATGTGAGTGCCAATACGAGAAGCTAGGTCTGATAAGCTAAGAACACAAACTTTGCTGTAGGTGACCAATCACAACAGAATATGTGCCAATGAAACCAATGACACAAAGAAACAATGAAATTCCAACAAAACCCCTCTTAAAGAGTCATTTACAACTGCGTTTGCTATATCTTTAATACTTTCTCTATTTGTTCCTGTCCAGCTCCGGGTTGACCCCATCCCAATATGCAGTTTCTGTCTTGGGACGAAGGAGTCGAATCGGGACAAGCGGCCGGAGGAGCTGCTGTCCTGTGCAGACTGTGGGAGCAGTGGTAAGTTATTAAATAGTCTGCTTAAGAAACAGTGGCTGCAAGTTGTTATATTTATTTCCAAAATGTGCTGTTTATCCCCTGTTGCTATAAAAACAAAAAACAAATCCAGTCTAAAGCAAAGTGGTGATCTTTAAATATGCACAAGAGAGAAGAAGAACAAAAATGTATTTATAGAGCAGAGACTCAATGTGCTTTACAGAAATGACACAAAAGTCATAACAAATAACAAGCTTAGAAGAAAGTGGAAATAAAATACATAAACAAAATAAACAATAGTAAAAAGTTACAGTATTACAGTTGTTAATAGAAAAGTGTGTTTTGAGTCTACTTTTGAAAGCAGTTATTGTTGGTGCATTTTTCTTTTTTTTTTAGATACACATTTCTGCCCTCAATAGTTTCTACTACTCAATCAAGAGTATTTTAATTTGTATCTTCATAATTTAGCCTATTTGTTGTCCCAATATTAATGTGAATATATAAATCATGTTTAGTTTTTTTACTGACATAAGCCTCCAAATAAAAACAGAAGGACATTTTGTCTATACAGTACATCTGTCTTCTGCATGTTAAGTCACATCTAATCCACCATTTATGTTCTTTGAGGTCCAGACTGTGAGGCTTATATATTGAATCAGTGCTATTTTTATACAGCATACAAACTAGCCACCCACATATATATTTCATTGATGTTAACCACATAAACAGCTTGTAAAAGAGCTTTGAAAAATACTAGATTGTGCATTCACAATGTTACTGTTAAATCAAATCATTTGTAGCTTTGTCAAAAAATAAAAATGTAAAACTGCACATGCACTGCCTTATATAAATCGACATATCTCCCAGCCCTGTTAGTAGCACTTGTCGTCGTTATTTAGCAGATAATGACTGTATTTTCACATTGTCTCGTTGGGATTTATTGGAAGAACAACGCTGAAATTGAGAGACTGGCGGGATCCAAATTACCCACAGCCCACAGTGACTAAAGAAGGGCAGATGCTCCATAAGTGGCCATTACAATCTAAAATCACCCAAGTGGGTTTCTCTCAATTCAAATGCCTCTTATAGAGCACACAGCGGATCAAAGATCAACCCTTTTCCTGCTGCAGATTGGTGGTATTTTCCTTCTTCGTTCTTTGTGCTAAAGCGCCGTAAAATTACCTCAGCCAAGGAGTCATTTATGTTTGAACAATTATTTTAAATGCCTTGAGGAATTGTTCTTGTAGTGACATTTTTATAGCTCAAATTTGACTAAGCGTCGCTGAGGTGGTTTTCATTAACGGCTGCTAGTGTACAGCTGTTTTACAACATGAGAAGCACTGGGTGAGCGTTTACATGACTTTCATGGATCGGCCTCCATTAAAATGAGTGGTGCTACCGTTTCTGCCTCATTAACATCAAATTATCTGTAATTAGCCGCTCGGATGTTTGATCATACTGCTTTTAGACTCAACTTGGTGAAAACATACAAGCTCTGTATTGTTTTTGATACTGCAGTGTGTAAATATATAAACATTTTAAATAATAGATGCTGGAAAATTCATGAACTCAGGCTGACAAGGTGAGGCCTGGCTTCAATTGTCACTTATTCGTACCTAGCTTTGTTTATAAGATGTGATACTAAAAGTGTTTTTTTTCCTGCACCAAATAAAAAATGCACTTTATGCCATAAGAAATACAAATACAAGAAAAAAATCATAAGGTTTAAGTTCTACCCTTTCAGGTTTTCCCTCAGTGAAATAGATAAATACAAGTCATGACTACACATAATACCTGAGAAATAAAAATTGTATGAAAAAACTGTCCATCATTTTCAGTGAAAAGTAAATTGACTACATTTAGCCATAGTAGTATTAGCAACACTAGCTACATCCACTGTGGCTAATGTTTTGATCATCATTCATTGTGCTTAAAGCGGTCAGACTATTTTTCTTGAATACTTGTCATTACTTGTAACTGTATACACTTTCACAGCTTCACATGTCCATTGTGAGTTAATTTAGTTGACATGACTATTGGTCCATTATTTATACTGTCTGTGAAGGAAACGTGTCATAGGGATGTGTCTTTTTCTCCTCTGTAGGTCATCCATCATGTCTGAAGTTCTCCCCAGAATTATCATCCAACGTGAAGAGATTACGATGGCAGTGTATCGAATGCAAAACCTGCAGCTCGTGTCGAATCCAGGGGAAAAACGCAGTAAGTGTGATGTTGCTCTGATAGCTCTGATGTTGTTGGCTGCGAGGTAGATCACTCTCGGAGGATTTCCCAGTAGTTTTGGTTTCTAAAGGCTCTCTTGTGAACAATTGGGTTTACTTTTCCTAAAGACTTGAGGCCTCTAGGGTCTGAGACAGTTTTCCTGTTCCTCAGGCTTTGACTCCTTTCAGATAAAATGTGTGTAAAACCACAGCTCTCAGGCACAATATTCAGCAAGCGAGACATCTGAGAGTTTTCCCTCCCAACATGGCAATTTAAATATGTAAGCTTTAGGGCTGCCTGAAAAAGCACTTTTATAGTGTGTCATTTATAAACAGGGCAAAAGTGCTGCCATTGCAATTACTTGCATTAACAAGATAATTTTCAAGTCTAATGACATCTATATTTATAGGCTTTAAAATTTAAACAGCTTTGGTATGTGGCTAATGGTAGTTTCCTGAAACACTTTACTCAAACAGAGCCACAAGGCGCCCTTGACTTATGGATTAAGACAGTCTTCTATTTTTTAACTGTCATTTAAATGGCCTCAACTTACAGCCCATAATAACCATCTTAATCATGGTTTAGTATTTGGTTTGATTTGCAAAGTACACATTTTATTATTTGTATTAGTTTTAACTAAAGTTAAGTTAAATTTATTCTTGTACTGTTTTTATTAATATACATTGAGCAGTTTTAACACATAAAGTCAATATCAACTTAAAAACATAGCCTTAAAAATCATCACATTATTTTATCCATGGTGTTTAAATGGTTTATTTCATGTTATGCCTCTGCTGCTTATTACAGGATGAAATGCTTTTCTGCGACTCGTGCGACCGTGGTTTCCACATGGAGTGCTGCAACCCTCCCCTTTCTCGAATGCCAAAAGGTAAGCTGCCCATTCCACGTATATTCACTGTTTCTGCCTCTTGCTGTCACCTTAAAGCCTTTCCCATTTGGAGCTGTCATTCACCGCTAGTGATGTGGCGCTGGCTTATTAGGAGCTTTGCATGCATATGAAATTATTCCTGCATCTCTGGGGAGATCCACTATCTCTGGATTACACTAGTGACCCCACAGTGAGGCTTGTAATGACAGCGCACATGCCACAGATTCATAAAAGTCACATCTCTTTGCACAACAAGCTGACACAGTCTATTGAGCTGACAGTGAATAGACCCAATGTTTTTCTTATGGATTTTCGCTTTGTGCTGCGTAATTGATTGTCATTGTGATACGGCCAGTGCCAGTGTTAAAGGAAATGTTTCAGATGAATGTACTGTGTGTCCTCCCAACTGATGAACCAACCCAAACGCTGCTGTCTCTTGTCTTTGGACGCCCTCCAGGAACATGGATCTGCCAAGTGTGCAGGCCGAGGGAGAACAGCAAGAAGCTGCTGCACCAGAAAGCCGATCAGATCAAACGTCGATATGCAAAGCCAATAGGACGGCCCAGGAATAAGCTCAAACAAAGAATGTAAGTCAGCAGCATCTTAGCGTTAACAAAATCAAAGTGGAATGTGCCTGTTACTGTGACTAATGTTGTCAAGTCTACCTTCAATATAATTAATGGGTACCAATGCACTTAATGATTGACTAGGATCGCACAAAGGAGTTGTGGACATTTTATTCCAGGTTGACACCTCCCACTCGCCAGGAATTTCTTTAGTGTACCATTGTTTTGCTTTGTCTCTCTTAAATAGTTTTTCTGATTTTGTTCTTAACTCCACAAACTTATCAAAGCAGTTAAAACTCACATTCTCACTAGCATGTTAAAACACAATTCTTTTGGAGTGCTGTCATAATAGTTATTCTGTTAAATGCAATTCAAGCAGGCTAAATGAAGGGCAGTTTTTATGATCTCCTGGTAGCCTGTACAGTCCTTTCATACTGATCTTATATACCCAGACTTTATAAGACGTTAAGCTTCTACGTCTGTGAAGGTTATACACACAGACTTTGAGCCACCTTGTAAAACTGCTTGTCGCTCATGTTTTCTTTAATGAGTGTTTTTTTTGTGTCTGCAGGTGCGTACGCGGTGGCGACGGCTCCATGGTGGCACTAGGAGGAAGGGGGTCACCCGGTAGGGGTCAAAAGATTTCCGTCTGTTCCACACCTTCATCTGGTCATGCTGCATCTGTGACGGACGCCAGAGACAGATTGGCTGACCCCCGTTGTGCGGTCGAATTCACCTCCTCCTCCTCTTCCTCTTCCTCCTCCACCCCCACCTCCACCCTTACCCCCCTCACGCCCACCTCCACCTCAGCTACACTCACCGTTAACAAGAAAACCAAAGGGCTTATCGATGGGCTTTCCAAATTCTTTACCCCTTCCCCGGTGGGCCGTCGCTCGCGAATTGTAGCTCTAGACTCTAAACAGTCAAGTTCTAGGGAAAAGGGGCCTCCCAAACTGACCAGTCCCACAGACACACTTACTTTGAGTCCCGAATTGAATCAAAAAATCACTTCCTCTGCACTTCCACCTCCCTCGCTGCCGGGACTTAGCCCCCCTTTGCAGGTGTCCAGCAGCTCGACGTCCGCTAATTCGCCCCAGAGCTCTTCCAGTCAGTCGAGCGTCCCCTCCCTGAGCAGCCTGTGCACTAGCAGCCAGCTAAAGGGGCTATTTGACGGACTCTCTCACATTTTTACCACTCAGGGACAGTCACGGAAAAAGGGACTCCCTTGCTATGCGCCGCCAAAACGTCGAGCGCACCATAAACAGGACTCCAAAGCAGGGCCCCAGCGTCTCGCAAAACCGGAGTTTAACAAGAGTAGGTTACCTGGCCGACCCAGAGGATTTAAGATGGTCAGTCATTTCAAACGTAACCCTTTCTTAAAAAGCACAGGACACTAGGCAGGCTGAGATATAGAGTGAGCCCTCACAAGGGAGCGCCGTCTCCGGGAAAGGCAGACTTGACAGACGGAAGAGATAAACCTGAGAATAATCATGGTAAGCAAGGCTCCAAACCTGCAATGCCTCCAAAGACCTGCGTGTCCTCACCTCTTGAGCTTCTTCTTCTTTGTTTTTTTTTTTTCAAGCTTGACCCTTGCAGTTGTTATTTTTCATAGACTAGAGCTAATCAGCCTACTAATCTTTTTCGTTTCCTTAACCCAGTTTCGTTGCGTTTTGACTTTGGCTGCGGACTTTTACGTGGCTTCCATCCTCTCGCCCGTTGGCTTTTGTCACAATGCATGGCCCCACTAACCCCTTCATGCTGCCCCAGTAGACGGTAGAAATAGTGGACCAATAATAAACTAACAATTGACTGACTAGATTTTTTTTATCACATTTAGTAAAACATCAGACTTTAAAAGACTTTGCTGTAGCTACAGATCATGCAGCCAGTAACGCTTTTAGCATATCAACAACAACAACGCAATTACTGTCATCCAAACCCAAAATACAATAACTAAGAAATTGCTAGAAATAGATCTTGACATGAACTTCTCTAAACTACTTTTCTTATTGCTCTATGGCTTTGGTCAGCAAATTTGTATTCAGCTTGGAAAATGGTGCTAATAAAAGCTAGTTATGTAAGTTTGTCTTAAATAATCACTTAAACCTATCCTTTGATGAGAAGCTTTGAAAGTACTTTATTTTTAAAGCTAGCAGCAGGTATGTGATCTGTCACAGCAGTCAATCTGTCAGATAATGTGACTTTTATTTGCTTCAAAAGCGCGGCATTAATCTTTAGAGAGATCTCCTGAAAGTTGAAAGAGTCTCCAAATACATGCACGTACTGTTGTGATCTTCTTTGAAAGGGAGTAAGTGAGAGCCTGGCCCCTCGGAGCCAGCCCTCTCCTGTCAACCACTGGTCCCACGTTCCACTATTTTTACTGTCTAAGGCTGCCCCTCTGCTCTATTCCTGACCCTTTGCCATAGGCGGTAGCGTTATTCCACCCATCCCACTGTCTCCACTCACCCTCACTTCCAGCGGTCATTAGACACATCCAACCCAGTGATTCACCACTGAGCTGACTCAGAGCTGACACCATGATTATAGCCACAAGTGCACTAACCTTACATTTCACTGTCCTTACGACTGAACTCACTATTACATAAAGAAACACACAGACAGCATAACTTTAAATCGGTTTTAAACATAATCCAGACTTATTCCAGCAGTACATTCCCATAAATATGTTAATGCAGCATCACTTCTACTTGTAATGGGTTTTTGTTTTGGTGGTTAGCTCACGGTGTTGATGTCTTTTCATAAAATTACTGCCTGCTTCTCCGACATCATTTGCTTTTTCATGTCGACACTAGCTCTCTTCACTGCATCTGCTTCTTAATTCATGGGAAACTGTCTTGGTGGATGACTAAGCACATGAAAGCGGTTACGCAATTAGTGATTTAGTTTCACTTCATTACATTTGGGAGTTTCATATAAACATCCAAAGATGATACATTATGAAATTCCGCTGAGACGTTGCCTCAAACACTCTCAGCAGCCATGCTTTTAGTGTATTTGCATAGAATGAATTTATGAGATTATTGAGCCACGGCCACTTTAAACAAGCTTCGATTGATGTGTCATCTGATGTGTTATTGTGCTCAAACAGGGCTCAACGGGGAGCTGCGAGTGAAGCAGGAGGCTCAAACCGAAATGGCAGCCATGTCCCGGGAACACGTCAACGAGGACGACATTGAGACATTCACCCGAGTACAACAACTTGCTGTACAGGTGAGAAACATCACTAAAACACAACATTAGGATGGTTTGAAACATGAGAAGACTCTACTGTACTGGGATTTTAATACTCAAATTGCATAATAGTTTTCTCTTGTACACACATAATTGACCTCAAAGTGAGCGATGGGTACAATTTCTAACTACAGTTTCAGTCTGACGTAGTGAGGTAGACAAGCAACAGAATTAGAGTCAAAGAAGGGCATGAGAACCAATAAGAGAAACCACAATCAAAGATTTTTTTGTGCCATTTTCCTTTATTGATAGATTGACAGTATAGGTAGACAGAAAACAGGGAGAGAAAGAGGGGGATGATGTTGGGCAAATGACCCATCCCGTGCTCTTGTGTATGTGCGTATTTGCGAGTGCTCTACTAACTGAGCTAGGGCCGTCCCCCAGAGAAACCACATTCTTGAAAGGTTTTCAAGCTTTTATATTAGTGAAATATAACAGAAGAAACAATAACAAAGCCACCACTGCATTATGTAACTGTTGAGATATGTTTAGATAGGATTTTAAAATAGACTAGATATATTTCCTCTTATGCACCTTTATAATGGGAAAAAGGTAACGCACACCAAAAGGAGGAGCTGATGTTGACGGTTTAATTCTTAATATTCAACAAAACATTGCACACTTTGTGACTCCTTATGTCAAGTATTTTATTCAATAGATAACGTTTTGGCCTTAGCCTTCTTCAGATTATTGTGTGGTCTGCTGAAATTAGCAGTTCTTAAATGCTATATACAGGCTTAACATATGTGCATTAGGACATTCATCCTGGCTTAGTGTTACATAGTGAGGTTTATAAGTAATGGGCCTCTAAGAAGTTCATAGAACCCAGTAAGAGAAGATTTTAAATTACATTAAATACAAAAAATAAGCTTGTGAAAGGATCTTTTAGTTTCGGGGAGCCAATAACTATATTATTATTTGTGTAATTTATGCAAAGATATAGAGATTTTCCAAAAAAGTTCCTGGCTGCCTAATAGGGTCATAAGAAATATGGCCTCAAACAAGATTTCAGCAGGCGTCTTCTTTTTTTTTTCCGCACTCACGTGACTATGACACGAGCAAATGATCAAATTCTGCCCTCACACAACTTCAGTATTTTGGGGTTATTGATTTGTGATTTTAACACTGCTGCTGAACTCTGACCCCTTGTTTCCACAGAGAACGGGGGCTTTAAACAGTGACTCCATGCGATTTCCCTCTGTCATCGAATTCGGGAAGTACGAGATCCAAACCTGGTACTCGTCGCCTTACCCGCCTGAATTTTCAAGGTAACACCCGCGACACATTTCAAATACACTGAAAAACGAGGCTGACAGTTTTGTTTGAGAAGGTGCAGTTTGTTTTAAAAAGTCCTTTTCAAAAACCCTGCTTGCTCTCTTTTGTCTCTTTCAGATTACAAAAGCTTTATCTGTGCGAGTTTTGTCTGAAGTACATGAGAAGCAAAAACATTCTCCAGAGGCACACAAAGAAGTGCGGCTGGTTCCACCCGCCAGCCAATGAAATCTACAGAAAAGACGACCTTTCCGTATTTGAGGTTAGCTTCTCTTTACAGCAATAAAGCAATAACTGTATGCTGCATGAGATTTTCACTGAAAGCAGAGAAGGGAGGGAGGAGGCAGTGAAAGGGCTATTTGAACAGTGTCCTCATGCATTTTTTTTATTTTTGTTTTTTTATTCGCTGTTTAGGTTGATGGAAATGTCAGCAAACTATTCTGCCAAAACCTCTGCCTGTTAGCCAAGCTTTTCCTGGATCACAAAACCCTGTATTATGATGTGGAGCCTTTCCTCTTCTACATACTGACAAAGAACGATGAGAAAGGCTGTCATCTTGTGGGCTATTTCTCCAAGGTAAAGATTACACAGTGGTTATTAGACGGGAAATCTAGACGGACCGCACATCAGTTTTGAATAGTTATATGGATTTAGAGAGGCCTCACTCTAATTTGTGCATTTTTAAGTGGTGAAATATGAGTGAGCCCACAGTTTGTACTTGTCTGCGTCTCATCTGTTTCTAAACACTATATTACAAAGTACTTACTGAAAGCTTGTAAAAAAAAAAAAAGAAAAAAACTATTTGTAAAGCAACAATTTAGACTTACTGTTTGCATTTTGTCCATTGAATACAATTCAGTAGCGCATTAAAGCTCTGTTTAGACCTACCATTAAAATACAGTGTTAGTAATGAGATTTCAAATGCCGTGCCAATGCTAATGTGAATTTAGTGGGTTCTATATCCCTTGTGAGATACAACATTTGTAGCATAAACAATAGAAGAATATGGGATCATGGTCTGAAGTGCTCAGTAAAGAAGCTCTAGCAAAAGTAAAGGCTGGTGCCAAGAAGTTTTAGGCCAAATAAATGTAATGATCTATATTATTTTTGTGGATAATATAAAAACCCTGGTCTTGTTATGTTTTTTGACTTTTTAAATCATGTCACAAACTGAACCTAACACAGACTCTATTTCAGTGAGGAACATTATTGCAAACTATAGTAGTCACCGTAGATATAGATGACATATAATGCCATTCAACATACTTTGTGAAATGTTTTCTGACAAAGGAGAATATTATTTGGTTGTTTAGTTTTGTTGATATTAAAGTAAAACGTTGTACTTTACACTCACTTATTGGAATCCTGATAAGAGCATAAGTGAATGTTGACTCCAAGAAGATTTGCACTAATTGACTCAAAAACGTCACAATTATAGTGATTAGAGTAATTATATAAAACCAGTCATGTTTCTCTTTTTAGATTAGATTAAAACACACCTCTTTTTTATTCTGAACTATACACAACAGACACTTTCTCTCAAAATGTCTCTAAATGTATTGGTTTTGTACTATTGTTCTAGTAATCTAAAAAAAATCCAGTTGTAAAAAAAAAAGGCCAGCGATTGACTGCACTTAAAGAAATCTCACCCCAGTGTGAGCGTGCATGAGGGTGTGCACGTACGCGGCTGTAGACAAGGGCGATGGCAGGTGCAGTAAATTGCCAGCTTCAGCAGAGCTCTGACATACTTGATCTGTTTCTCCTTCCCCCAGGAAAAGCTTTGCCAGCAGAAGTACAATGTCTCCTGCATAATGATCATGCCTCAGTACCAAAGGCAAGGATTTGGACGGTTCCTTATTGATTTCAGTAAGTTCCCTAATGTGCCTTTTCAACCATTGAGCTGAGTTTTTTGTCCTTTTGTATGAACAATTGGAGATGAAAGCCCTCTATTCTGCACAGTTATGGATTCATAATTGTGTTTTTGTGGACTGCAAGAATAGGTTTAAATTAGTCAGAAATAGCATTTTCATGTACTGTGAAAGCTGTCAAACCCTTTGTCAGCTTCAGGACTGACACATATTGTTCCTAAAGCACTATAACATGACTCAACCCATGACACCTAACATCATTTTAGATTCAGGACTTTAGTATTATGACTTGAAGTTGAAAAATATAGTCCTCTTTGATAACACAGAAACAAGATGCAGTCACTAATAACTCTCCGGAACTGCACTTCTAAAGTAATTTGGCTAAATACATATATTGGATGTGGAAATTCACTCAAGAAACACAATGAAGTCTGAAAAGCAAGATGGACCATCCAAGTAGCAAACAGATGCAGCATAAGCCTTAATCAACAGAGCTTTTTTCTTTATAAAATGACCAACAAATGGAGACTTGCTATAGCATGTGGCTATCACTCAAGCCTTTTTCCATATGTTTCGCTTACTTTTATGTATTTTGTTTAATGTCTAGGCATGTTGGGAGAAAGAAAATGTAATTACTGCTAATCCGGTTGGACTAAGATGTATACATACATTTTAAAAGTTCAGTTTAAATCCAACTAAAGCAATAATTAAGATTTCTTTAAATCATGTCAGTTTAGTGACTGGAATACTTTTGGTGACAGCTCAAAAGTCAGCGTTTTCAAGGTGAGAAAAAAAAAAACTGCAATCAACAGAAAATTGCAGTTTTCACAGAGTATATTTTAAAAATGACACCTTTGTGAGACCGTAGCTTTTTTAATTGACACCTGTTTCCTCCAATTGTGTTTCTTATCTAACCCTTTTATGTAACTGGAAGCAAGATTGAAGCTTAGAGAAATACAATCTTTAGGACAAACAGCCTCCATCTTTCTGCAGCTTTGAACTTTTTACCTTTTTTGTTAACAAAGCATCTCACTAAAGCACACGGACACATTAAAAAACACCTTAAAGAGCTCAAGTTGTGGCTTGAGGCAAGGTGCTGTTATTTGGTTTAAGTCTTTGAAGAGGCCTAATCAAGAGCATTCATGTCCAGTGCTTTGGCAATCACTGTAGATTAGGAGTGAGAAACATTACTTCATTTCTGCATATGTAATGAAGGATCGCTGTTAGCATTTGACCTGAAGAGCTTTTTAACTCTGATGAGGTGTTTCAGTGTTTTCATGTCATGTAATATTTAACGCCTCACTCTCGGTCCACTTATGGAAACAGCTGCCGCCTTGAGTGTCTTTCAGTGTTTAGGCAGGCAGTTTTTTTTTTGTCATTAGAGCACTTTTATTATTTTTGAGAGTTTCAGTGAAGAAGAAGGAGAAGAAAGAGGAGGGAGGGTGTGCAGTAATGGAGCATTTGATTTCCTGTTCACTTTGGGAGCCATTGAGAGGATCTGTGATATTGAGAGTGTGCTGATAACAAAGACGGGGATTAAGGGAGATTGAACACAGCTGAGTTCTGAGCTCCTTGAAGGCTTTATTGGAAAATGTAGCTTTGGAGCTGGAAGTTGTTTAGCTTAAGATTTTCTGTTTTATTGGATCGTATTAAGAGGAACAGTTTGTCTCAGGTAGCAGCGAGAGAGAGAGCAGCACTACTGTGAAAAATGCTCCTTTTGAGATCATTATTCAAAGCCTGCGTTGTGGTTCTTTTGTTTCTCTTTATTAATGGTAATACACTTGTAAAACGACAAAATGAATTATGACTTTTTTCAATTAATTTATTTGAATATTCAGCTCTAAGTGTTTGTTATCGCTGGCTGCTCTTCTTAGCTTCAGTAATGAATATTGTCATGATTACTGTAATATTATGTGTGCAGTGTTTGGTGATTAGATTTGCTTGTTTGGCTCTCGGTAGTGGGTGCACATTAAAAGGCATTAATTAATTTCATGCGGCTCATAATGGATGACCCTTGACAGGCCTGCTTATAAAACTAATTACACACAGATACATTTTGGTATTATTCCCCCCCTTCCCTCATGTTCGTTATCTCTGTTAAGTGCAGTCTCTGGTGAGAAGTGACATCCAGCTGCTTCTCTGCCGCGCTCTGTCGCTTTGTCTCCTTGCAGCTCCTTTGTTGCCCTTGCCAGTAAGTGTCACAGCGACTGACAAGGCTGAAGCACAGAGGACTGATGGTTACTCCACAACCATTTCTCAAATGCACTATTACAGTTTGGTGCGAATGGAAGTTTTTCTTTCTTTGTTTTTGGGGAGTTTTTAGGACATGTCAGATCAGTCACAAGAAAAAAAGACATACATGAGAGACATACAGGAAATGTGAGTTTTGTCCATATTTCTTTAGTCCAGACCTGGTCTTGGCTTCGCATAATACAAAATAGATTTTTCCTGTAATATAGTTAATAAGTAATAGAATGGAGCCCATAATTGCTTAATAAAAGAAAGCTACGGTCTCTTTAGGGTTAGACTTAACTACAAACCAACTTCACTTCACACTTCACAACAGAGCTGAAAAGATTCAGGTTTAGATGGAGACATAGACACTAAAAGATCAGAAAGTTCTTTTAGGTTTTTAAAGCAAACAATAAAGGAAAAAAGTAAATCAAAACTTACAAACTCTTAATCCTTTTATTGAGAAGTATCAAGTATCATATAACGCTGTGTCAGGACTCTTCTATTGTATAATTTCCAGTGCATGCATAGTGTGATCATCCCGCTACTCAGTGCTCATACATTATTCATCATATCCTTGTTAGTTTGACTGAATCCTAAATCAGGGGTTATGACAAGAAACTGCAGTGGTATTCACAGGGAAATAGCCATCAGCCTGCGGCTCCACTAAAGCATTTTGTTTGTGTTTGAATGCTGTCTTTTTAGGTTACCTCCTCACCCGACAGGAAGGACAAGCCGGTTCCCCCGAGAAGCCCCTGTCAGATCTGGGTCGCTTATCCTACCTGGCATATTGGAAAAGTGTCATACTGGAGTACCTTTATAAGCACCCTGATAAACACATCAGCATTAGAGGAATGAGCCGAGCCACTGGGATGTGTCCGCACGACATTGCCTCGACGCTGCAGCAGCTCGGGATGATTGACAGACAGGATGGCAGGTCAGTTAGAGTCTCCTTCAGCCCATGTGTGTGTTACTTATCCAGGCCAGCGGGTATTTTTAACAGCATATCCATTAATGCGGCTGAATATTGACAGAAGTAAGTCAGGTTAAGCGCCCCAAGGACATAGTGCACCTGGTGTCCCAACATGAAGCTAGTCTGTCGTTCTATCTAAAACACATTGTATTTGCATTTGCTGTAGGATTGTGCTGGTCCGAAGAGAGAGGCTGATCCTGAGGCACGTGGAGCGACTCAGAGAAAACCCACGAGAAAACAAAGTGGACCCCGGCGCCCTACGCTGGAAGCCACCCACAAACCACAAAGCGGTCCTGTCGGAGGATGAGCGAGAGGCTGAGTTGAATGTAGGTTTCACTCAGTATACACAAGTAGGCCTTATACGTATTTGTTTAAAGTCACGAGATACACATGCATACATTGAGCAAGAAGCCACACTTTTCTCTGTACGTCTACTAAGAAAATATAGATTACAACACCAGAAAAGGAAATATATGGTTATATTAATGTCAAAATAAAACAAACTAAAAAAGCAAGCAGCAGAATACTACATCATTGTGACTAGTTTCTATCTGTTCCCATTATGCAGGTAGTTTAAATGTTAAATGAAGTGTTTTTTCTCACATAATCCCATAAGGGACCAATACTTAAGTCCAAGTAGTGTTGCCATGGTTACATTTACATAAGGGTAGGTAGTTAACCGTAGATGTGGCAGACAGGAGAAAAACACTACTATTAGAAGATTACATATAGAAATGTTATCTCAATAAATAGAGCAGTTATGAGTCTGCTCTTACCCTTTTCTGCTTTGTTATTTTTTAACACAACATCTTAAAATATCAAAGTGGCCCAATTGCATTTAAACAGCAGCATACCCTGTACTCTGTGTACCGAGAGCTAAAATTGGTGTATTTCTCAATGGAGTTGAGTCACTTCATTTGTCCTTTGAAAATTTCTGACTCATGGCAAATTAAAGCAGTGAAAATTTTATGGGCATCCTTATTAGTTTGGGAATGTTTATATTCACACATAAAAAAGCTGTAAATAACTTCAAATCTTGTAAATGGTAAATTATAGTTTTACAAATGATATTATAAAGTATAGACATTTCTCCTCGAGCTACAAGCTTCTATTGAGGGCAGTAGTTGTAGTCCATTACTGCGTAGCCTGGCCTCATGTAAATTAGAGTTATTTGTGTACAGCTGCTGCACTGCTGCTGCTGGATGTTTGTTTGATTAGAGTTCAAATGGAGGCCATTACCAGAAGACGCTCTCGCTGTCAGCAGGCATCTAATGTTGTGCAAAATTGCCTTAAATCAGTTCACTACATAATTGATAGCATTGAATATTCCATGAAATGCAATCTTCCCACGGTCACTTAACGGGAGCGCTCCCTCCGTGACAAGCAAACATCCAATCAGAACGGTGCGCTTATTATCAGGAGAAAACCTAATTTTAACGTCATTTGTTGTGACGTTAATTCCCGTCTCTTGTTTTCCCATTAGCGTTGATGCTCAGAAACGTTTGCAGAGATAATGAATGCTTGTTGAATCGCAGGTGGAGAGGAAGAAGGAGCAGGCCAGCAGCTGGGAAAAGGAGGAGAAAGACCTCTTCGCCGTGAGTCACGGCAACCGACAGACACTCACCAAAGTCCACTGCAAGGTTCCCTACAGGACGTACGAGCGCCGCGCCATGTCGTCATGGAGCAGGCGTGTCCAAGAAGTGGAGGAACATAGTGATGATGAAGCTGATGACGACGACGATGACTCTGACAGCTCACCGCCCATCCTCACCAAAGCTCATGCCATGCTCACAGCCAAGAGAAAGGTGACTTTACTGTTTGGGATCCCACTGTACTACTCGACTGTATTCCCCTTTCACCCCTTTTCTTGGAAGGATATCAACAACTTTATTTACATAAATACATCTTAATTACACAGAGGCACTTTCTCAGTAGAGACTTGCTTTAAAAAAAAGTTAGTACATTTCTATTCTAAACAGGTAATGAGTGATTAAGCCCTTCTCACTCCAATCATAGGCCAATCAAAGAAAAAACTGCCATAGTATAGTGTATCCATTTTTACAAAGGACTTGCATTGTCTCTTGCCTCCAATGTAAAGACCTTGTGTGCCTTTCTTATTATATGTAAGTGGATACAAATAAGCTATTAGAGCTCACAGAGGATCACCGTCTTTTACTGTATCATTCCCTTGTGCATAAATAGAGCATAGGCAGACAGAGAAAGATACTGGCGCTACAGATTAATGCACATATCCCTAGAAAGAAGCTCAAAAAGGGGTTTCAGATTCCATTTGGGGATTTGTTGCCGGATTTGTGCTGTTAAAATGCATTTAATGGGATTTTTTTTTATTGCCAAATTTTGGATTATGCCTTAATTCAAACAGTCTCTTAAATAAATACAAGAAACAGCAGGGGTATTAGGCTGCATAAAGATATTAATATTGATCTGGAGAATGCACCCCTCTCATTAACCTCCATTAGTGTGGTATCTGTACAGATTATAAGTCCTGCCTAAACCATAAAACTGCATCTTCAATGTGGTTTATGTAGTTTTGTATTAAAATTCATCTCACTTAATCTTAAGTGGTTTCCATTTTAATTTTCTTTTCTCTCCTCAAACCACAGTATGCTGAAAGGTTATATAAGATTCTGTTACACCGTGACACAAAATGGCCCACCACCGCAGCTTAAGTGTCTGCAGTATTGTCTCTGGCATTTACATCAGCTGAGGTTTGAACTACAGCCTGAGCTAAACCACTTATTCTAAGTTTATTAGTCTCCATGACATACTTATAAATCCTGAATAATATGAAAGTACAATGGAAAGCGTCTGCAGTGGGGTTTATTGTTTTTCTCGACCGGCATTAATTCATGAGATCAATGTTGATATAAACGCTGTTGTTGCTTATGTTTAGTTTTCTTGTGGCACAAAGCACAGCTGAGTATTTATCATTAGATGTTTCCCTTCATTAGAGGCTGTTGTGTTCGTGTGCGATGGGAAGGTTTGATAAATATTCATGGATTCAGTGGAGGGTTGAGCTCTTCCTCTTGTCGTCTGGAGCCTCCCTGGGAGCCAGCAGCTGCAGATAATAGATAGTGTTTTCACTGCCGGTGTCGACACTGCGCAGGCTAAACCTTGTACTATTGTCAGTGGTCATGGTTAATTTACTGGCCTCTCCGGTGCTGTTCACGTCTGCTCTGTCTATATGGCACTGCCCCCTTGTGCCGATAAAGATGAAAAATACAGCCAGCTGCCTCACGTCACAAGACCTTTTCACCAGAAACCAGCACAGTTTGTTTAGTGCATTAGTTCCAGTATTGATTTCACATTCCTCTTGTGTAGGATTTTGAGGAGAGCAGTAAAGAAGTAGGCAGCCGGTGGGAAACGACTGAGTAAAGTAAAATATAGACTGTGGTTTCTGCCCATTCAGCATGTCTCATTTGCGGTTTTCCACTCCAGTCTGCTCTGCTCCAGCATTTAGGCTGGTTTCACCGTTTTACATCCAGTTCAAAAGCCTGAATGAATTTCCATCATCCACCTAGTGCCCCAGTTCTCACTCCACACTGTCTACATTTACACGCACTAAATAGTCTTGTGCCCTTATTTCCAAATTCCTACTGAGCTGGTTCCAATGCTAATGAAGATTCAAGTTTATAAAGTGTGGAGTGATGAATTCTGTCCCAGTCACACTTAAAATAACTACATTAACATTACAACATATACAGTCCCAGCTCAGTCTTACTGCTTTTTCAGTGCAGTACATGAGTGTGGTCATTACTATTCCTCTCTTTACAGATGTGGAGGTATTTTATAAAGCTTACACAAAGTAAAACATTTAGGTTACTAAATTGTAGCCCTGTAATTTCATTCATTTATTTAAAAACACTTTAATTTAAATAAAGAAAAGGTTAAAGCAAAGGCATCAGGACTTAGTTTTCAAGGTCAATTTAAATTGTAAAAATGTCAGGACAGGGTAAAAAACAAAAACATGCGCAAAATATCATTTAACATAACTGCAACAAAGATACCAATCTTTTCAACTGGCATATTGCTAGATGTTTGTTGCACATGGTTGACTGTGTGAGTATTTTGTTTATGTCTTTAAAATAGTCAATGACATAGACTCCGGACTATGTTTTACCCAATAATTCAATACAATATAGCTTCTCCAAACTAACTATCTACTGTATGTATTACTTTAAATCATCACTGTTTCTTGTTCTTTTCCAGAGATCCATTGTGCTGAAGAAGCGAGGCCGTAAGAGAAAGAGAATAAACAGCAGCGTAACCACGGAGACCATATCAGAGACCACTGAGGTGCTCAATGAGCCGTTTGATAACTCTGAGGATGAGCGCCCCATGCCGCAGCTAAAGCGGTCGTCCCGAGTGGGTGAACTGGACGAGGATGATGAGGAGGAAGATGAGGAAGACAAGAGGCAGATCACACCAGTGAAACGGAGAAGAGGGCGACCAAGACTCGAGAAGAACATTCAAAAAGACAATCATGAACATTGGAGCGAAGGTAATGAGACTGAAAGTGTTCTTTCTGTTAAGCCATTCTTTCAACAGTAATCCTTGTCCCAGTCATCTTCTTTTCAGTTTCCTCTGTCCCGTAACAGACACTATAATCTTTTTATTCTTTTTCTGCAGAAGCCGATGTTTTCAGTAATAGGCCCAGACCTCGCCCACTGAAACGGAAGAAGGGTTGGCCCAAAGGCGTGAAGCGGGGCCCTCCCAAATGGAGGCTGAAGAACGAGCGCAAGATGGGCTTCAAGTTGAACCTGTACACTCCCCCAGAGACGCCCCTGGAGGCGGAGCACCACATCCACACAGAGGAGGCCAAAGACCAGGCGGACCGGGATGCCGCCAGTGCTGATGAGGGCAACAGAGCGGGACGGGGTACCGAGAGTCCTGATGTAATGCTAGATCAGACCCAATCGCAGCCACAGAGTCCCACTGAACACGAGTCTCACAAATCGAGTTCAGCTGAGGACTCGCCTGTGTGCTCACCTGCTCTGTATCGGACTGAAGAACGGGACAACTCCCCAGAACCCCAGCAGGATCAGAGAAACAGTGAGCAGGACTCGCCCAAGGACATAGACATGGAGCAGAAAATAATGTCGTCCCAGGACCGAGAGGAAGAGGAGGAGCCTAGTCAGACTGAGGAGCAGGACGCTGAAGACGAGGACGAGCACCAGATTTCAGCTGAATCTGGGACGGATAAAGAGGAGCCAGAGCAGAATGTAAAAGAGACTTCTGAATGCAACACAGCTTTTTTAGATCCAGACGAGTCTGAAACAAGACTGCAGCTTTCCATCCCGACTGATAAAAATGAGGCCAGAGCTGAACCCGAAAGTGTTGCAGAAGCTACTCCTGAAAAAGAGATTATACCCGTCAGCGAGACAATAATAGACTCTGATAATGTCTCAGAGTCAGAGGAGGAGGCTGCGCCCAGTCCATGTCAGGACCGTCCTGCTTCTGTCCCGCCAACAGAGAAGCCACTGTGCCCTGTCCTGAGAGAGGAGCCGCTGTGTCCTGAGATAGACTCTGAGACGGTGCAGGCCGTCCAGTCTCTGACGCAAGACGCTGTGTTCCAGGACTGTGTGGAGACACAGGAGCCCTGTCCCAATCTGCAGCCCTATCCCCCTGTCCCTCACAGTCCCCCAATGGCTACAACAGAGGATTGCACTCAGTCGGAACACAGCAGCCCCCTGTCCTCTGCTCCATCCCACCCCAGTCAGTCTGTGCGCTCGGTGAACAGCCCCGCAGTGTCGCTGTTGGAAAGTGGCTACACCCAGATCAGTCCGGACCATGGAGCTATGGTGCTGCACAGCAACCTGGAGACCAGCCCTGTGATGGACGTCCCGTCGGTGTCGGACCACGGGCAGCAGGTTGTAGATAGTGGCTTCAGTGACCTGGGCAGCATTGAGAGCACCACTGAGCCCTATGAGAACCCCAGCAGCTATGACTCCACACTGGGGGGCAGCGTGTGTGCCGCAGGCCCGGCCCAGAGCTGCTCCTATGGCAGTGGGATGTCCCAAAGCAGCTGCGCTGTTGGCCAGCAGCTGGTGGCCCCTGGTTGCAGTCTAATTGCCCAAAACTTGAGCTCACCACAGCACTGCAACGTCAAGTCACCGCAGGGCTGCGTTGTGGTAGAACGGTCGCCAAGTAGCGGTCGCCACGGGCAACACAATCAGCACAATCAAATAAACCAACACAATCAGCACCAACACGGGCCTCACAATCAGATGAACCAGCAACACAATCAGCCCCACTCCCACAATGCACCTCTCTCCCACAATACACCTCTCTCCCACAATGCACCTCTTGCCCACAATATACCTCATCCCCACAATGCACCTCACATCCACAATGCACCTCATACACACAGTCAGGCACATGCACACAGCCAGCTCGCTGTACACAATCAACACCAAGCCCTTTCCCACAGTCACAATCCACACAACAATCCCCACACGGGCCACGTCCGACTTAACCCCACTCACACACAAAGCCACACCCATAACCCCGCCCACAGTCACAGCCAAATGAGCCACAATCACAGCCTGCACCATAATCAGCTGCCCCAGCATGGCCTCCATGGCCAGCAACATGCCATGCCACAGTGTGCCCTGCCCCCCAGCTTCACTCCAGCCGTCCCACTGCCTGACCTCCCTGAGTCCAGTCCCAACTTCCTGTATGAACGCCTCAACCCCCAGAGCGAGTATGGGGCGCACTACTCGCAGACGTCTGGCCTGAGCCTGGCCAAACTCCAACAATTCACCAACTCCTTCATGGAAAACCCCTTCAGCCACACAGCGTCACACCCCATCACATCCTACGCTAATACACCGGTTCTGTCCCAGACACCACACAGAGTCCCTGCTCCACAGACAGAAATGACTCCACCCCCTAACATCAGCTCCCCATCCCACATGATGCTTCAGCGCAACATGGGTCTCCAATCACAGCGTGTCCAATCACAGATGGCCTCCAAGAATCACATGACGTCACGGTCAAAGGCACTGCACCCGCACCAGCAGCAGATGTACGCACCACGCACTGTCCCGCGGGTTAGCCTAATGCCAGCCACGCCTGCGTACAACTCCATGAACATGCCCTCTCTTAACGGCTATAGCATGGGCCAGCCCATGATGAACAGTGGCTACCACGGCAACCATGCCTACATGAACCAGTCGCCCCAGTACTCTATGCAGATGGGCATGATGGGAACGCAGCCATATGCCCAGCAGCCCATGCAGCCCATGCAGGCCGCGCCTCACAGCAACATGGTGTACTCCCCGGCCGGTCACCATGGGTATGTGAACACTGGGATGTCAAAGCAGCCGCTAAAGGGGCCGGGCTTCATCCGGCGATAACTGTACTCTAAAGAGGTCTGGGGTGGCGGGCGGTCCTGCGACTCGCACGTTGTTATGATGCACTAATCTGGCCTTGTTTTTTTCTCTGTGTCTTTTTGTTACTTAAAACCAGCAGCACTTGGAAAGAATGCAAAAATGTTCATCAAAGTTAAACTTTGAATCTAATATTGAAGAGTATTTTTGTTTCTCAGACGGTAAGCCTTACGTCATTACAATGAGAATCTATTTAAGTAGTGTCAGTGTTTATCAGGTTATGTCCACACTAATGCTAATAAATCAAAGAATGAAATCAATCTTTCTCCACATCTTAGACAACAGTTCTTTCTTAAGAGGCTCATTTAAATAATACATATTTTAGCTATAGAGTAATGTTTTTATCTACCTAATGTGGTGCCATAACCTCATTAGGGCATACAGTACAATTTATGTAAATTAAAATAATTATATTGACAAAATCCACCAAATCTTCAATTTGTGAAATCTAGTTTGGTAAAATTGTGTAGGTTTAGCAACTACTATAGTTTATTGCTAGGTTGCTTTTACCAGTGCCTCTATGAAAGGTTGAATGCAGCCTCTAAGTCAAAATTAAAGAAAGAAATCCCTGATTAAAATCAATGTATTTTATTTTATTTTTTCGGTAAAACCAGTACCCAATGTTGGTGGACTTGAATTTTCAACACTGGTCATTTGGGCAATCATATTGTTTTCCACAATCAACATTGATCAGAGGACAAAAAAAACAAAGATGATTACTCAAAACAAAGATTATAAACCCAACCAGGCTTATTCTGAAACAAAACAAGGACTGCAGTGTTTATTAAAGTCTTTGTCTTCAAACATTGAAGAACGCAACTTGAAAACACAACAAGTCTGAAAGCGCGTTAGTGTGGACATAGTCATGGAGGGTTCGGAGTGAGTCGTTGCATTGTGTCTTGTAGCAGCCTCAGATGAAGCCATGAAATGTGCCTGCTACAAGTGGCTGTTCGAACCTATTCAGTGTCTCTGTCTAACAGTGCTGACAATTAGTTTGTACTATACTCATGCCTTTGTATATTTAAATTATTGTACTTATTTTGTAAAGTGACAACTAGCATGCTTCGGTCTCTGTTAGTGACAGTGCATTGAGTAGTACTGTACAAGTGTTGTGCTTAATAGCAAGCCATTTTAAAGAGTATCTGGCCTTTATTAGGTTTCCCTCCGCGGGGTGAAAGATAAAACTATATTTTGTTAATTCTAATAATGTAAAAAATGTAAACTTAGTCCTGTTTTTGTTTTCAGTTTGAGAGGTTTTATTGCTATGTGTATAAATCTGAAGTCTTTTGTAACAGAGGCAGCTTCCTGTTGAATAAAGCAACTGATTACTGTCAAAAGCATATCGCAGTGTTTGTACTCTTAAAAGAAAACCTCTAAAACATTTTGTCCTGACGTGTGGCAGAATTTAAAAAATGAATATAACAATAAAGAATATAAATTTAGTCCAAAGTTAATATTTTACATAATGCCTTTAAAGCTACGTTTTCATTCCATCTGTAGATTTGTTTTCTATCTTTATAAAATGTTTATATTTTACCGAAGTGTAGAAAAATAGAGCCTGTGAATAGACCAAACTAAGCTAATGGATTGCATGTAAAACGCAACTTGTACGTGTGTTTTCTGTTTATAATGCTCTTTTGTAGCCTTTGTACTGTACAGAGTTGCCGAGTGTTGAGATCCGCGGGGAAATACCTGGCTTTGTGCACAGACAGAATGAACTTGTATTTATGACTTTTCTCCTTTTGTCAGTCACATAAATGCTGTACATTTTAGCATAAGAATAAATTATGATTGACCATGTACATGATTCTTCTTCTTTAATCTAAAATCGACACATCAACGTAAATACATTTCCCAGACATTGTAAATTAGTAGCTAACACAGTTAAATAAAGGAATCTTCGACACATGTCAAAGCTATCATTTTAATAGTGTACAGTCACTTCAAAAACACTTCTGGCATTTGGTTATCTTGGGTAAATAGTCATTAAAATTCTCAAAAAACTAAATGTGCCTGATGCTATTAATTAAAATTACTTCCTGTTGTGTTCAGAGCAGACAAACTGAGCATGAATGGAGAAACACATTCAAGTTCAATAAATTATGGGAATCAAACCTGGATTTTTACAGTATTTTTTCATGTGCTCTACCAGGTAAGCCACCAATTTTATTTGATTTTATTTATATATCTATACTAAAACATGAAAAATGTGGATATTTTACCACCAGATGCCGCAAAAACTACACTCTGCACCTTAAAGTCAACAAAAGTAGAGAAAGGATTTTTTGCAACACCAAATATTTTATACCACTAGCAACAAGAGAAAGAATTTTAAAGACAAAGTGTCATAATTTTAACTGTGATCAGTGTAGACCGATGTAGAAAGATAATGTTTTATGAAAAATGTGAAATGAAAGATTCATTGACTGGCTCACAGAACTTTTCCCTCAACAATAACATGGACTTGTTTTCTTCTACTCTGCTTGTGTTTGTCTTTTCTCCGTCAGCTGCATGTCCAGTTCTCTCAGCTGTTTGAGGAAGCCCCAGTTGGGTATAATCCGTCTGCGTTTCTTCACGTGCTCGATGGCGTCCACCACCGTCATGTTCTCACAGATCATGAGATAGGCCAGGAAAAGTGTTGCTGAACGACTCCTCCCCATCACACAGTGCACCAGCAGCCTATCTGCACAGAAAACAAGCTAGATTAACCATTTTTTATTATACTAATAATGCAAAAATAAACTATAAACTCAGCATAAACGCTATTCCCTGTTTACTTACTTTTGGGATCACTCAGCGTTTTCTCAAAAAACCTGGCTGCTGAGTAAAAATACTGGCTGAGGTCAAAGGTTGTGGTGTCCTCTGCCACAATGCCATAGTAAACTATGTCCATGTCGCTATAGTAACTAGCTCCTGTATCCACGCTGTTCCACGTCCCTTCTGCTGCATTCAAAATGTGTGTAATTCCTAGTTTCTTTAGTTTGTACTTGTTTTTTGCCGTCTCCCTGTAAAATACACTGACTTTATGAAATGTACAGCCTTTAAACTTACTACAGAGGGTTAATACTCACTCGTCGCCAATGTAGACGTTGGGCCAGACCTCGTTGACGTGAGTGTAAGCTACAGTGCCGCAGTTGAGGATCTTCTCGAGCTCATAGCCTCCAGGTGTGACGTATTCATCCACCACACTGGGCTCCTCAGATGCCTTTTTAATGTTTACCTTAGACCTAGGTAATGACATTTTATCACTGTGGCCCTCTTTCACCGTGACACATTCTAGTGCTACAAAGGGAAGAAAATGAAATCGTGGAAAATGGTGCAGCTGTTTCAACATCTTTAATCACAATGCAGTGCTTAAGTGTGCCTTCAGCTTCAGTGTTGCCCAAGATTGGACCAACTGTTGCTGAAGTGGAAACAAAAATAGGCTTATGTATCTTCACACCCATTAGAGTTCTGTAAAAATCCTATGTCAAAAAACAAATTCTACAAACAAAAGCATGCTCCGGTCTTGTATAAAAAGATTTATTGTGTTTTTGCCACATGCAGGACTCACCCAGAGATCACTACTCCCCATTTCCCCTGTGTGAGAAGTTGTAGCGTCTTGTCTGAAGGAGATTTTAAAATCAAGACATGGGCCTGGCTTTAGTTGTGTCTGGGGCAGGGATTTGGCAGCGCTATGTGAGGGGCATGAAATACAGCAGGATATTTTTAGGGCTGTGATGTGGCGGCCCCTGACCTGTGCTGCCATGTCTCTTGGCCTTCAGGGAACACTTCCACCATCCGCTGCTTCACAAACACAACGTTAATCTGAGCCGCTGCCAGGATCTCTGCAGATCCAGATGACCATGTTCACAGCCAACTGCTGCTACTGTGAAATACTCTTAACAATATCCTGGACACATGACACAAAGACAGGATATTGCTTGTTGATATTCAATAGAGAATAAGAAACTTTTGGAAATTAAAACACCTCAGGTTTAGCTAGTGACAATGATAAATCCATTTAAAGTCCATTTAATACATTAAGTGGCGTTGAATCCTATTGCAACTAGTTTTGAAAAAATTTAACCTAAAATGAAAGTTAGACAAATGTGTTGACAAAAGCTGTGTCAAAAGATTCAACAAAAAATAAAGTTAATTAAAGCCGCAAGCGGCGATAAAGGCCCTCGCCTCCCTTGAGACACATGCACTCGGAGGATTGCATTTCGTGCTTTAAAGCGTAAACTTCACGGTGATGTCAAATAACCGGGCCTGTGATACTGCTTGAATCTTCTTCTGGCTGGAGCCTGCTTCATCACCTCGGGCCTGTGCTACTGCTGGGGCCTGCTACACCACCTTGTAATTTAGAGTTAAAGGTCTCCACAATCCCTGGTTTTCCTGGGAGCTGTCTGAACCTTTGAAAATAATAGATTATGCTTGGGCCAAGGCGAGAAAAACAAAGTACTGGCTGGAGATTTGAGATGACTCAGGAATCGCTGCACCCCCCTGTTTAAAAAGGCAAAATGTAAATATTACTTGTCTAAAAGTAGAAGTTTACAAGTTCCAAAGGATTCTGAGGAGTTTTCTAAGACTCTAGCCTTGGCTCTGGAGGGGCCTCCTCTAAAGGAAGGATCCTGGCAATTGGGAAATGGCATTTATTTACCAAAGAAATGGCTGCCTCTTCACAGACTCATTACGACCACAGCCACAAATGTATCAAAAAACAAATTGATAACTTTTTTGGCACACGTGTCTAGATGATACTCACCAAATTTGGAGCTGTTTAGATGAAAAGCCTTTAGACAGAAGGGGTGCGATTTAGGTGGTCACGCATTCCACCCAACATAGTAGATTTCCTGTTGAGTTTACGGTATGGCTGTAATAAACTTTTCTGTTTGCCCTGAGGTGTCCTATGGATGTACCAAGTTTTGTATTTCTACATTTGAAAAAATTTACTTTCATTTTCCATAGGCACAATGTATTTTGACTTTTCTAGGGGTCGCCACTGAGTCATTTTTTGTATTTTTTTTTCGGGGACTTCAAATGCATAAATTTTTCGCCGGGCTTGAAGTCTGGGACCAATAAAAATTACTTTTCCTGCATGTTTACTGGGTCAAATTTAGGATAATTTTGCAGAAAAAATAAATAAATAAATAAATAAAAATAAAAAATAATCCGAGCAAAAACAATAGGCCCTCCCGGTCATCATCGGCTCGGGCCTAATTAGCTAATTCCCAGAAGACAATAGCAGGAAATAAGACTAAGTAACTTCAAAATTTTACAGGACACAATTTATTATTATTACCAAAAGTATTTTTAAAAAAATACTTTTGGTAATACTATTTTGAAAAAAATTTGAACAATCACAATTTGACACTAATGTCAATGTTTTGTATCAAAGAGATACAAAACATTGACAGAAAGTGCCATTCTCAGTGGCCTGTTATATCCCTTTGTATCATTAGATGGAGTTGAGAGCTACTGCCTTGAGAAGATCTAGGTAAATGTATAACCTAAGGAAAAGTACTTTGGAGAATAATTTATGCATTTATTGTCACGTGTTTATTTTAAGTCTTTACAATAACAGCTATGTCCTTGTGTACTTGGGTTTTTCCATCTGTCAGACTTGTGTAAGTGACAATAAATTAACATTGCAATTCACATGTTAAAAGCATTTTTACGCTACAATCCTTAAACTTGGTACAGCTGCTGGCCCTGTTTATGTTGTTACTGTGCACAATCTGATATCACAAAACAACACTCAACAAACTGAGCTGAGATGTCAAAGCATAAAAGGCTTGTTTTCCTGTCTACAGTAAACGATGCACAAATTTCTAAAGAATTTCAACCTAAACTTTTCAGAAAAGTTTTAGGAGTTGTTATTTCTTATAATTGAAGCCTCATTCATATTGTAAAACCATTTAACATAAACTTAAATGTGTATCATAAGTTTAGTTTAAATGTTTAAAATCTTCAAGCTGGCATCACAAAGAATGCTTAACAACACACTGACACACTGAACAAGAATATATCTCCTCCAAATAAAACATTAAAATACATGCAACATAACAGTCTTAGTAAAAACGTCACATTACACATTTGATTCAGAGCGAAAAGCAACGCAGATTGTGTTTTAGTGCCTTGAAAATGGTGTCAATTTTCCTGCTCATCTTCAGAGCCGGCCGTTTCCAAATTCTTTAAAGCAGCATCTTCTCCAGCCTCACGGGGCCAAGAAAATCTGCTAAAACGTGTCAGACGGTTAGACAGATGAGGTTTTTCACAAGATGGCACTCGTCCTTGATTGGACGCTATGTGTTATGCACGGTCCATTCAGTGATCTAAATGTGAGGCTGCAATGATGGCTGTATGTCAGGAGAACTGGATGAAGCCGCTAACATGTCAAACAGCGTTTTCACACCATCAGCCTCCTTTATTTTTCTCTCATATCTCCATAGTCGGCCATCATTCATTCTGACAGTGAAATCATTAAAGCTGTGATATCCAATTCCTTTTATTTTGACAGCGCCTCTCTCTTTCTGTCTGGAGAGCACCGCTTATTAAGATGGCCGTTTCATCTTGTTTCAAAGTCTGACCTGAATCTGTACACATGCCGGCGTATTTTTGTCATCTTGTATCAAGGCTCTTAAAACATTGCACTTTTAACTGCTCTGCTCAATGTTGCAGCAGTTTAGACACTCTATTTGCAGAAATGTGAATAAATAAGTGCAGCGATTGTTTATTTATAGGGATACAGTGTCTACAGTAGGCCTTTTTGCAGCTTGAATAATATTAGTTTAAATATGTAATGTAATATTGATTCTTCACATTCTCACAACCAACTCCCCAAAGAAACACTTGTTCTGTGCAAATTTGGAATTAAAGTTGTTTTTCATGTCTAAATGAATAACATTACATGGTATAGGATTTTCCAAAAAACATTTGTTTTAAAACATTAATGTGTTTTAAGCCCCTCCCTCTATGCCCAGTTTTGCTGTAAATAATCAACTAGTACAAAATAACTTTGGCCTTTTTCTTAAAGCTATGTGTTACTTATATACCTCACTATGTAACAAGAATTTAGGCTGAATATCCAACAAACTGCGAATTGCTCCATCTGACTTATTTGTAATTTGTAAATGTAAATAAGCTTTTTTGTTGGGTTGTGTTTTTTTTTTTTTAGAAGGCTGGCAAGAACAGAAATAACCTTAGTGTAATTATATTAGCACACACATTACTGTCTTCGCCTCTCGTAATTAATCCCATCATATTCACATAATCAGTTTGTCACATGGTCATCTTTCACATTTCTTTCTCTCCTCTGACGACACAGTGATATGTCAAGTTCCCGGAGCTGGTTCAGAAATCCAACATTTGGGAGAATATTTCTGTGTTTTCTAACAGCCTCCACAGCCTCCACCAGAGTTAGTCCTTGTTTGATCATGAGGAACGCCAAGACCAGAGTTGCAGACCGGCTGACTCCTCGAGCGCAGTGAACCAACACTTTACCTACAAGTTCAAACAAATATATATATATATATTATTTGTTGTATACAAATCTATGAGTTGTGTTATAATGTGTCAGATGCACATTATTGGATTGATACCGTTGTGAATGAGCGCAGTGTGGATGACCTCCGCCTCACTGAATATATATATATATATATATATATATATATATATATATATATATACACCATGATAGGTCACATCTGTGTCGTCATAGTAACAAGGCCCGGTGTCGATGCGCTCAGGGCCGTGTGCAGCGTTCACCACGTGAGTCACACCGAGATCCAACAACAGTGCTTTGTCCTTTGCCACTGCCCTGAAAAAATCACATTTTTCTACTGTCTGTGTATAATAATGGACCAAGGTTCAGATGTGTTTCCTTGTCGCCCCCTTGAGGGTGGTTGCAGTACTCATCAGCCAAAACTCTTTTGTGATATGCTTACAGTGACCTTGTCCTAAAAAAATTCATCATAGAGACAATTGAATTTCTATTAGATTCAATATTGTACATTCAGTGGTATTATCATCAATATGTCCACTTCATTTAGTGTTAAACATCTGCATGTATTAACAAATAATCACAACACACATAATCATCTTTGCTACGTGTCACTCCTTTTTCTCCAACAGCTCTTTATCTTCAGCCTCAGCCGGAAGCACCTCTATTTCTAGTCTTCTCACAGTCTGTTTGAACAGACATGTGCAGTATGTTCACATGTTCATCACAGTGACTCAAACCCTCAGACTCAGCCCTGAGTTGGTCAAATACGAGGCGTGTTTTCACCAAACAGTTCGGGCTGAGCCTGTCACAGCTGAGTCTGAAGTGAGATCATCACTTACGTGTTGCTGATGTAGAGGCCAGGCCAGACCTGGTTCACAGCTCCAGTGGGACGTCTGTTCTTCAGCAGGAGGCTGAGCAGATCGCAGGTGGCGGTGTTTCATATGAGTGCTCCTCCTCTGGACCCATTTTGTGTTTAAGTTTAATCAAACGTTTGCAAACCCATTGATTAGATTTGTCAGTAAATCTGCCTTTGGTCTTTATTTGACGTATCTTCCATCTAGATACCTTATTATTATACTGGGGGAAATGTAATTAAAAGACATATTCAAAAATGATATTGTAAAATGTCAAATAGCATCAAAATTACAAAAACACAATACCAAATCTTCTTTAAGGCCTCCTTCTTTACTGTTGACCAGCCTTCCTAACAAAGTTACAGTTTTAAAGGCAGTGGAGGAACAGCTGAAGATGCCTCTGTGAGTCATGTGAGCCGTGAACTATTTATTCCTCAGACATCTGTGACAGAAACCAGACTCGGCTTCTCTTTAACTTCCACTGCACCCTGTTTGTGGACAATCCACAGTGAAATCAGTTCATCACATAAAAAAGCTTTGGTCTACCATAGAACACATAATAATAATAAAAAAATGTAACTGATGAATGAATGAGGTAAGAGTGACTATTAAAGTGACACAATGTGAAAACACACTAGGGAACTCACTTTATTGCATGTTTTATCATGTCCAGTGGAGCCAAGGAAGAGAAGCTGCCATATATTCCAGGTATAACAAAATCTAAATGTATTGTATAACAGTTTTTATTGTTAGCTGCGTCCGTTTTGCCTCCAATTCAACGCCGCCCCACAGTGCAACTTCATGTCCAGCTCTCTCAGTTGCTCCAGGAAGCCGTTGTTGGGGGAGATGTTTCTGTTGGCACTGACCACCTTCAGAGCGTCCACCAGCGTCATGTTCTCGTGAATCATCAGATACGCCAGGACCAAGGAGGAAGAGCGGCTTAGGCCCATCGCACAGTGGACAAACACTTTACCTGAGCATCCACAGAAAACAAACATGAAGGTAGGCTACAACGCACCATATCATTGAGTACAGACTGCCAAGAACTGCCTGCCTCTACGTTTGCCGAAATGAGAAATAAAGAAAATAGAATACAATCCTCATTTTGTCAAGTCAGTGTACACACAATTACCAACCATAATGTAGCTCTGTTTGAAAGAATCTACTGTAATCTTTAAACATTTTAACATCAAGGCACTATTGTATTGTTTTGGTTCTCTTTTAGGTTCCCACAAATTATCAAACCTTGTTATTGAACTCCATGGGTTAACTTGTCCTTTTTAAAAATCTGAATCACACCCAGGAAAAGTAACTGACCCTAACTTTCCACCTCAACACTGAATACTGAAGTTTGAAGTTAAACAAGACTGCTGCATCCTATGTTAGTCAACACCACTTCCGTTTTCCTTTAAACACACATTTTTATATTGCATTATTTCATTTCATGCAACATGACGTAAAACACACTGAATGCATTTATCATCGCCTTTACACTCTAACACATTTAGGGTGTTTTTCCTCAAGACATGGCACAGACATTTGTCAGCCAGTTCCCATTACAGCTGTATTAGTCATTAACACGCAAATCAAACACTAAACATAATATCGAGCTAATATCTATTCCCTACAGTAATTGTCTCCTGAGCTCAGACCTTGGCGAGGAAATTGGTTTTAAATGGATTGCCTTGGCAATTTGTAAGCAACACTTTTATTGGACATGGAAATTACACAATTACATTTTGCGGCCTGTTATGCAAAAGTGAAGCCTGTATGTGACACAGCAGCAGTAATAAGATGAAGCGTTCGCCTTTCGCTGCTCGAGGCTCCAGTGTGTGGCGGCCCACAATAATCCCTCGAAGAAATACACAGACAGTTCAATTATTCGCTCCTCTGCGTCCTAATCCCCGGCCCGATAAGGCAACCAGGGATTACCGTGTGTAGAAACATTGGTCGCAACATTGTTGGGGGAAACTTTAAGAACTTCAGAAGCACTCCTGTCGGTGACACACAGCGCTTTTAATCCATGGAGAAGTAACAAATTAGTCGTTTAGTATAAAATTCACATCCATAATCCACTGGCTATAAATGAGACATGAGGCTTTGTAGGGATGAGTGAGCTCAGCGCAGGAAGTGACCTGGGTTTAGTCGAAAACATTAGCTTCTCAGTGTTATCACTATCATAGTTACGAGAGACGTACAAGCAGTGATAAAGGTGAGATGAGTTTACAGAGTTGTTCAAATCAAAGTCAGTGTGACATTTTTAATTAAGTTGTAGCTAACATTGCTAAAGCCAGATGCTAAAGTCTTACTTGACAGTTTTCACCTGATTTCTTTACAATGATTTGCATTACCTTTAGTATCAAATAGTTTGTAATTGTAAATCTGCACTGCTTTAACTGCAATGCTTAATACTCCACTTCGGGTATTCCTAAACCAGAGTTATGAATTATATTGTAGTATTTTCTATATAAATACCCTACTGTGTGTTACCTGTGGGTGAACTCAGGGCACTCTTGATGAAATTGGCTGCTGGGTAAAAGAAGGGGCTGAGGTTAAAAGTGGACATGTCGAAGGCCTCCACTCCGTAGTATGTAATCTTTGTGTCTCTGTAGAAGCTGGGCCCTGTGTTGACGTTGAACTTCCCATCCGCTGCGTTCAGGACGTGAGTGATGAGATGAGACTGGAGTGTCCTCTTGTCTTTGGCTGCGTACCTGAAGGGTGAAAAAAAAGCATCTTTAAGGTGAAAAACTATGGACATAGAGTCAAGAGTTGATGAGTAAAAATGTGTCTTGTACTGAAAAGTGTGAAAAAATATTTATCCGAAGATTATGGCAAAATGCATGTCCTCCACGTGTTGCTGCAGGTTCTCTCCAGATACTCCAGCTTCCTCCCAAAGCCAGAAGACATGCACATAGGCAAATCTAGTTCCTAGTGAATGACTGTGAGAGTGAATGGTTGTCTGTCACTGTCTGTCTTTAAGTGTCAGCCCTGCGACTAACTGGCCATTGTCCAAGGTGTACCCCGCCTAAAGCCCAAAGTTGCTGGGATAGGCTCCAGTCATCTGCGACCCCTTATTCCATTTAGAAAGTGAATGAACTATTCAAATGCTGCCTGGTCATCTCCTTTTGAGTAGTTATCCAAGAAAATCAACACAATTCTCCAGTTAATTACAACTTGTGCGATCAGTCTCAGCTTTGTCCAAATGAATTACCAGAATTCATGGATGGATTTCCATTTATATTCTACTGTAACATCTACAGGGACTACAGATGGAAATGGTTCACATAACCTAAAAAAGACAGCTGCCCTAAGACTATGTCAACCTACTGTAATGACATACATTTTATATTTTTAACAGGTAAAAAAAAAAGTCTGATGATCCAAAAGTTTGTGTTCAACGTTGAATGTATATCCTGTAAACCCTGAAATGAGGAAGTAGTCTCACATGTCTCCGATGTAGATCCTGGAGTACACCTCGTCCAGATGGTTACTGCTGCCTTTCTTGGTCCACATCAGTCTCTGCAACTCTGAGGCGGGAGGGGTCTCGTAGCGTCCATCTGCCCCCAAAGAGCCTGTCACACCACTCAGACCTCGAGGCATTACTCTCTATTTTCGGTCTGTTTTTAACCAAGGAAAGTCATGTTAAAACAGCACTGTGTAGTTGGGTGTGTTTGGCGCCATCTAAAGGTCTCATTGGTTTGTTTTGCCTCATCTCTTCAACAGTAGTCCTTAGCAGCAGAGGCAAGCTTCAAAAAGCAAGTCCACATAAGGTCTTTAAAGTACAAGGTCCATAGGGAGGTGTTTGAAGTATGTGTCCAATTGTGTCCATGGTTATGATAATATTTAATGAACTCTACTAATACTATCGCAAACTGGGAGTTATTCTAATTAAAACTTCTTTTAGCCAGCCTTTAGTGTTTAAATAGAGCCTGAATGTGTGCAGCACAATAAAACAACACATAATTACCAGGCGACCCCACGGCACCCTCATTATTTTATCTACAGTTCAGTAGCTCCCGGTAATGTATTTATCTCCAGAGATATAGAAATTGTTATTCAAGGCTCATAAACATCTTTTCTTTTCCTGGAGGCGAGTCTAACCTGTGCATTTACAGTTGACATGCTCTGTTGTATTGTATATATTAGCCATATTCTATGTGTACACCGGCATGTTTTTAAGCAGCTCCAGGCTCAGGATGTACAAGCTGTGAGAGCCTTGTTACAGTCAAGAATACAGCATTTAAATTCAGTGCTGAGTGGGATAGTGTTATTTCCACAGAGATAAGATTTGTTGAGTCCAAATCTGTGACCTTTGGTGAAGCAGTTACTTTGTAACATAAACAGATTCTTATCATAGCCTTAGCCTGACCAACCAAACCCATTCATTTTATCAGCACAGTGAATTAAGTCTGGAACTCCTCCCATTTTCTAATGGAAAAGCACTATATAAATGCACTACATTTAGAGGTGGTTTATTCTGCGTCCATTTGTTCCACCACCTGAATGTTGAGGGAACCAGAGTCATTTTTGTATAAAATATGAAGAGAATAGTGATGGCTGACCAGGCTGCCATACCTTCTTTCTAATAAAATGTATTAAATTAGAAGATCTATAGCATTTGATAATATCAATAAATTGATAATTTGGAGGGTGGACATATTTATAGAAATCAACTGCTGTACATATTTTTTTCTGTTTAAATATGTTAGATAACTTTCAGTATAATGTTAGTAAATGAATATATGAAGGCAGCGTACATCATGTGCCCACTCTTCACCTGAGGCTCTCCGCTCCTCATTGATCCATCTCTCCTCCTCCCACAGCGAAGGCAGGGATGATTTCCCTCGTGCTGCATTCACTACCTCCTCCCTTCAGGCCAAAACCTGCACTTCCTGCTCTACTTCTGTGTAATTAAACATGCTCTGTATGGGACTGTGCCCACAGTTAATATGGAGGGCAAATAAAAATGTTTTTTCTTTTTCTTTTTACCTCCTCAGGGATTTTTCTTCTTCTTTATGAATTACACTTCCCTCTCCGATGTGTCTTGTCTGGATTTGTGCTACAGGAGAAAGTCACATTAGTGCTTCATAACATTACACAGCAGTAAATATGAGTCCTTCATTTTTTAGCAGATAAGTTTTAAAGGGATCAGAACAACACACTCTTGTTACTTATTTGTGAGAACCCATTTTTTAAAACATGAAAAGGAAATTGTATTGCCGGCTGTGCAAATCTTTGCATCCACTTCTGATAAAGCATTGTTGTAGTAACTTCCTTTTTTCCCCTTCTCCTTCTCTGCTATGTAGTCAAGATGATGGCCAATGTCTGTGGGTAAACCTTTGTGACCCGTTTAAGATCTGGTTAACTGAAGATGAGCATTTGCTTTGTGTCGCACTTGAACTAGGAAATCTAAGTAGCAAAGAATATGATTTATTAAACACTACTTGTCAAATTAAGGTTAGCTCTAGTCCTGATGTAGTCGTGCCTTAGTCTTGGGCTTAGTCCCAGGTCTATCAGATATACACATTATTGTTGGCATAGTCAGAAGCTTACATTGTTGGTGGAGATTTTTCTCGTCAGGAAACTTCGCTGTTCTACCAGAGCACGTGTAGGACGGCTGTCTGTGTTCTCCTCGGTAATCCACCCTGCAACCGTTTTAGCTTTTTTTAACTCCTGAATTGGAGCCCAAAAATACCTTGGCATCGTCTACTGCATTCTTCAAAGGTTACAGAAGCCTTCACCAGCAGCAGCAGGATCATACTTCAAGATAATTCCATCAACACTGAGACATTTGAGCTGAAATCTGAGGTGTCACTGTAGTGAATGTATCTATTTCAACTTATATAGCTTAGTACATGGACATATTACACTGCAGCATTTTTCACATTCAGTTTATTCACAGGCAAGAAGAGACATGTGGACACAAATACATTAATGTCAAGTACAAAGGTAATCCTGTTGTGATCATTTAATTATAAAGCTGTTGTTTTTACAGTACAACTTGTAAATAATATTATAAAATAATTACACAAAGGAAACAGCATAGAGCTTTACAGATTCTTACAAACATTAGTTTGTAATATAATAGACAAAAATTCTGTTTTTAAAGTAAGGTTTTCTTTTCCTTAATATGAAGGATTAAGGAGATCTATGACCTATATGATCTGACACACAATAAAACGCTGATGGCATTTGGTCCATGATCGTGGTGAGGTGAGACGTTGGTTTAAGAAGAGCAGCTGTACAGAGTGCTTAAAGAGGTAACAACATTAGCTGTGGTCACATTTCAGTATTTTAAATGCTCAGAGTAAAAAGACCAAACACACTTTGCCATAATTTTAGAGCTGTCACAAAACTATGCACAAATGAATTATGTCTGTAACAGTTCTAAGGCTTTATACATTGTATGCACTTGCTTTAACATGAAGAACGATTAGTGAGGAGGCCTCTGTTGTGATTGGGCTTGTTACTTGATTACATTATTTTGTAACAAAAAAGACTATGGCCTTTTCAAAGTTAAAAATCCATTATTATTTACCATTTTGCAATGTTCTTCATCAGGGTCTAATTTCTTATTTATGACAAAAACTGGTCAGTGTCTGCTGTTGTAGTTAATTCTGTTTTACGTGATGTAGATGTTGAATGAACCAACGTTATCATTATTTTACATTTGTTTAACACAGAACAGTGAAGGAGCTATTATGTTGAGTGTACATTAAGTGTGGCACAGGTCTGTGAAGGTTTTCAGTCACCTAGGTCATCTTGAAGAAAAGGTTAAAGCAAAGGCATCTGGACTAGGTTAGTCAGATACCTTTGCTTGAACCTTTTCTTCAGTGTGGCACAATAATATTCAGTAAATGACTTTTCCCTGTCATTCCATGATTGGCCTGTGATGTAATCCCAGTTTAATCCCAGTTTCTCAGAGAATAGTACAGACTCTCTTCTTTCTCTTCTTCATCAGCTCCAGGTCCAGGTCCAGGAGTAAAGCCAGGAAGTTCCTGTTTGGGTAGATGGCCCTCTTCTGGATGACGCAGTGCAGCGCCTGTTTGAGCGACATGTGTTGGTGGATCATGAGGTAGGCCAGTACCAGCGTCGACGAGCGGCTCATTCCCATGATGCAGTGCACAAGGACCTTTCCTGGAGAATAGGACATAGGCTACTTTAACATCCAAAAAGTTTTGTAAGTTAACAGTTTGAAATTAGCTACTGAAACTGCAGATACCTGAAAAAAACACACACAAAGCTAATAATATGTCTAATGAATAATTTCAGGCTTTCTCAATAAATAACCTAAAACTAATCATAAACAGTCATGAGTTACATTAGCACCAGCTCCGACAAGCAGCTGAATCCCCATGTTGCACTTGACCAGGACCTTCAGTGCAGAGGATTAGCCTTATTAATATCATACTTGACTGACTGTCTGTTGCTCGGGGCTAAAAATAGTTCCCACAATTGTTTGCTTTTGTTCATTTGAGGTCATTGTGCAGCAGAATCTTTTTAATCCATGCTTTGACTGATTTCTGCTCTGAACAGGCTCACAGTATAGAGTCGCAGGGGAAGACTTTATTATCACTTGTGCTGATTACATTACAATATAAATGCAGCAATGGTCAGAAAGATGGGAGGCCTGACTTTTTGTGTGAGAAAGTGAGAAAGGGATTTTGTGTTTGGATGTGTTGGATGATTTGTCCCATATTAGAGATCTGCCAGAAACCCTTGCTGTTTTTTAAAATTGTAATTAAATTGTGTCTGTAACTCACCGTCAGGCGACTTGAGCGCTTTTTGGATGAAATCAGCGGCGGGTTTGAAGTAAACATTGAGGTCGAAGTATGTGGAGTCATCTGCAGGGATGCCACAGTAAACAACCTCGCTGCCATAGAAACGCTGGTTCCCGATACTGCCCTGTTTTGAGTGCGCCGCGTTTAAAACATGAGTTATTCCTAATCTCAGTAGCGCCGTCTTGTTTTGGGCCACTGCACTGACAAGACACACAGAAGCACTTGAATAATAATTGTCTATTTGAAGCATATGGATTTTGCAATGTCCTACTGTTTAAAAGTACACTGTGTTGTTTTAGCTACATCTAGTGGTGACAAAATGCATTACAGCATCACTAACCCCTGCTTTCTGCAGCCAGTGAGCACTTATGGTAGCCCTTCAGGGACATGCTGCTTAAAAATATCCTAACCATGAATGGTTAAAAAAACAATAAACTTCTTGTTCAAAATGCGCTGTTTGAACAGGAAGTAATGACTCCCTCCAAAACATATTTTTGACAATGGCTCAATACATCTTTAAGTGTGGTCTATAAAGCTTTGTCAAAATACCATTTTAAACTTATTCATCTTTCTGTCAAACAGAACTTGCGTAAATCATATTAACTGCGATGAACATGAGTCTCTTTAAAACTTCACAACAAATATCCACACTTACATATTCCCGATGTAAATATTGGGCCAAACCTCATCGATTTGACGCAAATGTAACTTGCACGAGTCCAAAACTTTCTGCAAATCCTTCACAGTCAGGTATTCTTTCCTCTTTCTTCTGTGGGACATTTTAAAGTCCAGATAAATCCAGGTCTTGGACGGGTTTCAGGTCCAAATGAATTGGAGCTGTTACCGTCTGGAGCAGGTCAGGTTGATGTGTACAAACAGGTGCTTATCTGCCACCAGCGAACGGTTCCCAGATTTAGAGCTGGAGCTCTCATCTAGTCTTACAACAAACACAGCTTTGCCTCTGACACTGCTCTGAGAATTTTATTAAACAAGACTCAAACTCAGATCAATCATATCAAGCATAAAGCACTGATAATTAAAAAAGTCCAAACAAGAGCCTTGTAGTGGATCAAACACATTCCACTTTATATTACTGAAATTTGAAAGTCAAATCACACAAAAGAATGGTCCTCAAGTCATGCAAAGTGTCAAGTGCTGAAATGTCTCCTATGTTGCTTTTTAACCAGTTTATTGTGATTGGTGAACCACAATGAAACTTTATTAGACCCTGGTTTAGACCTTTGACTGAACACTCATCTCACCTAATACCAGAGACTTACTGGAAAATACCAACATGAACCGCTTAAATGCCTATTAAAACAATTAACCACTGGTGATTTGTGAATGAAGTGTAGGGTCAAGTGTAAAATTTGTTGATGTGTTGTGAAAATGTCAGCAGTGATTTTACACACTGCATAAATCAATAAACGTCTGAGGCCTGTTTTTAACCTCGAGCCATTCATCGACTGGGTTTATTTAGAACATGGCTCATGCTTTTGGATGAGGTAAAAGTGACACACTCACTGAGTCAAAATCCCATGGGCAAAAGGGGAAATGAGGAGAATACACTGTAATCTGAAGTAAATGTGGAGGTTAGGAGATAATTCTGAGATTTTACTCATGCCTGTTCTGCATCTAAAAAATCTTATCTTAATCCTGATTGGTTGGTTTAAATGTATTATAATATTTGCATAGCCACTGTTTACTTGAATGCATTGGTCTGCTTGTCATGTTCCAGTCCGGAGTTTGATGTCCAGAGCCCTGAGCTGTTTAAGGAACCCCCTGTTTGGGAAAATCCATCGTCGCTGCTTCACAGAGAGGATGGCGTCCAGCAGTGAGAGGTGATGGTAGATCATGAGGAAGACAGGACAAGAGTCGCCGACCTGCTCACCCCAACGGCACAGTGCACCAAAACACGACCTTGGGGGAGATGAAAAGAAAGAAACATTATGTGAGTGTAATTTTCTGCTGGTAATCTGTAACTTATACATTTACTGTGGTTGGTGTTTTAAATGGAAGCCAGGTCTTTCATTCATTTCCAGAATTGCCCATGTTAACTTTATGTACTTCTATTTACTGTTAATTTCTTATATACAATCATTTTACAGTCCAAATCAGAGATTCCTTTACACAGTCCAAATAGAATAGACATATAAATGCTGCTTTTAGAACGGTCGAGTGAAAAAAATTTTGAGAATCGATCAAATGGATACCAAAAACAAATATTTTAGCAATATATCTAAAAAAAGTTTGGGTAACACACTGTGGGGAGTTGTACAATTAAATCAAACAAGGTGTACCTTCTTCTATGTCTAGTGCAGAGTGAATAAACTCAGCCGACGGAGCAAAGTATCTGGAGAGTTCAAAGGTCGGCGAGTCATCAGCAGGAACCCCATAATAATCCACAGTGGGCCCATAGAAGTCCTGACTGCCCTCGCTGTGCGCCCGTCTGTGAGCTGCGTTCAGAACATGAGTGATTCCCAGCTTCCACACACTGTAGCGGTTGTTCGCCACTGTCCTAAAGACATGTAAGACATGTATCTAATCAAAACCACCACTTCAAATCAGTGAGTTATCAAAATATACTCAAAAGACTCACATGTCGCCGATGAAGAGGTTTGGCCAGACTTCATCCACATGGTTCCCGAAGCGTTTCCCTCCATACAAAACCTTCACCAGGTCTTTAACAGAAGGAGTATCAGTGTTAACTTTGGTATTTTCCATGAGTTAACATTTAAGATTATCTAATGCTATCCACCAATATAACTTCTGTTTGTTTTTGGTGAGGCTTTACTACAAACATGATGGTATTGACAAGGACAGGTGTGTAACTGCTCTAAAATTAACATTGGACCCAGTGACAAGAGACAAATTAAAGGAAAAGCCAACAGGAAGTAATCTTTAGCCCTCTGTAAACCAAACTAATAGTACTTTATGACACATTGCTCCAAAACCTAGTTTGTTTTTATGTCATTGTTTAAGGCATAGCATAGAATTAAAATCCTTTCATTCAAACTGTAAATGTAATATAATGTAAATGCCAGCACATATTATGTTGTAAAGCTCCCATTCTGTTACATCAGCTTTGGTCCATATAATAGGCAAAATAGATACAGCATCTGCTTTAACAATGCAAGTTTGTACTTCCTTCTGCCATACTGTATACTGAAACTGTTGGTATGTCAGGTAACAAATAAAATATCCCAGAAGTTTCCTTATTACATTTCAACCCAGCCTAATGATTAGCCTATGTTGTGAGATATGACAATAAAGGCTGTAGGCTACAGGTAATAATAAAAAATGTGTCATCAGGGTGTCATGGGCAACTGGATAATGACTTTTGGAAATGAATTTTGGAGACATAAAACTTTCACAGCCCAGCCCAGACCACTCACATCTAAATTATTTTATTGCAAAACTGCCCCTAATAAGTTTCCCAAACCGTGGGTATTTATACTATCTATGGTAACAACCAATAAATGGCCACCGTAGCTTTTTATTTGGTTCACCACAAAATGTTCAATTCTACAATTATAAATACAGAAGCACCATTTAACAATTACCGTAGATTAATAAACAAAAGTGAACTGCTAAATGAAGACATTATAAAGGATAAATCTTCAGGTATAAGAAAACAACGTTAGTTTTGGATAATGCTCACTGCAGTACTGTAATCCTACCAGCAGGTACCGCTGTGTCCCAAATGATGCTAGACTTTGCTGTCAAATTCCCGGTGCGCCACTTCTCGGGACATTACTGTGTAGTGTCAACAGCAATGCAGCGAGAATCCAGGGCGAAATGATTTACAACGAGCCTTTGTTTTTACCCCAAATGCTATCACTCCAGATTATTGTGACATGTCATATAGCTAGCTAGCTGAAAACCTAACCCCTCATCTTTATCTGTTACAGCTCAGTCTTGGTAAGTGTCATTTTTTGTCACAATAGCAGGTACTAGGTAGCTAGCTTGGGGCTTAGGCTAGCAGTGAGTGAAATAGCATCAAGAGCAATGAATGTGTAAAGGATGCTTTTGTCATTCGTTTCAAGTGTTTCTCTAAATACGCAGAGTATGTGTAGGGATTATTTGTTTGGAGTTTGGTATCTTGCTTTATGATGACTTGAAGCAACATGATTACATGATTTCTGAAGATTAATTGTGAGTAATACAGCTGGGAATTGATTGCCCTTTTTTTAAGTTGGTAGAACACATATTAAAGCAAATCATCCACACGTTTATAATTACCCTGTAATCGACCATTCCCAATAAAATAGCTGACATAAATTGAGATTCAAGCTATAACAACTTTTCAGAACTAGCACAAAAGTAAAAAAGTCTGCCCTAAACCTTCACCTAGTTGTTTGGGTGTGGTTTTAATGTGGGGAATAAGATTTGCAAACTGTTGCCAATAGTGCTTTCTTCATTCTGTACATTTGCCTCATTTATTAAAAACTCAGCTCGGAAAAGGTTTGAAACCTGTTTATCTGTGTAACCTTTAGTCAAAAGGGAATTATTTTCTGCCACAGTGGCATTTTATGTGTTTGCTGATTCAGTGGAAATGGTGCCTACTTCTTCTTAAAGACTTATTTGTAAGTGCAGATAGATAGTACATCATGCTGAGATTTTAAACAGTCCAGGAAAAAGGCATAAGACAAGGTAAAACCACTTTAATTTAGCTTAATTTAATTTCTTTTTTCTTCTTATGTTGAATTAAAGTGAAACACTAATAGGTGACAGTGAATTGCAACGATTATAGGTCTTTTGTATATATAATGCACATGACCCTGATACATGTTTAAATATTGTGCAACCCTAGTTTTGAAAGAAACACAATTTATTGCCTTTTTAGATAAACAAATATGGTATGTGTGTTACAAGTTGGCTGTGAAACTGTATCCTTGAGTTTATTGTGCTTCAGAGATAGGGCACCATGACACAGCTGAGTGTGCGCCGCTGGACGCCGAAACACGTTGCCAGGTGGCTGAAAGAAGAAGGATTCTGCGACTATGTGGACCTGCTGTGTAACCGGCACCGACTTGATGGAATAAGTTTGTTGGCGCTGAGCGAGTATGACCTACGTTCACCTCCCCTGGAGCTCAAAGTCCTTGGGGACATCAAGCGCCTCATGGTGTCCATCCGCAAACTTCAAAAGCAAAACCTGGATGTTCTGGAAGAGCTGGGACTGCCTTTGATGGACACTCACCCACAGGTCCCGGTATGGACTGGCTGTGCAATGGCGACGGGGTGCGGGACTGTGACAGTGTGGACACAGCGCCTGTCGGAGAGGAGTATCACTCAAACCAGTACACCAATGGAAAGTACAAGACCGGGACACGGCGACTAGACCCCGAGTACTGGAAGACTGTTCTCAGCTCTGTGTATGTTGTGTTTGTGTTCGGCTTCACCTCCTTCGTCATGGTCATCGTTCACGAGAGGGTCCCGGACATGCGCACGTACCCCCCACTGCCAGACATCTTCCTCGATAGGTGGGTACTCTGGTTTTATTTCAAAAGGGAAAAATAACCAATTTTAGAAAACTGCTTTGCTTTTTTTTTTTTGCAGACAGCTTTTGTTGATGCTGCATATAGGTTTGTGAAAAAGAAGAATACATAATTACTACAATATTAAAATATTATAATATTAAAATAAGTTATTTTATTAAAGTTCAAAGTTTCTTCAACACTTCAAAGGTTATAGTAGAGAAGCAAGACTCACACAAAAGAAAAGAAAGATACATACAGATATATCACAGTAAATTTTGCAACACTGGATTTTCCAACATTTCTAAAGCGAATTGTCTAATGGAGACAGTTTGTTACTTATTTGTCACTTTGTAAAAGGATTCCAGTTATTTCAACATACGACCATTGTAACATTTTATGCAAATCAATGCTCCCAGGGTGTACTAGAAACATTAGAACAAACAAATGGGGAACATTTAATTTTATCCTATTGCTCCCTAAATGTGCTAAATAAATAAAAAGAGGATTATTTATTGCAGTCTACATTCTGTGTTTTGGCCTAAAACTCAGAGGGAGATTGTAACAAGCCAGTATTTAGCGAGGATCACAGCAGATGGTGGACAGTGTAATTGGCCTAGTTTCCTGAAGTAAGTTTCTATTATTGTCATCATATTCCTGATAGGCTCCCTTCGGATCAAAGGGATCTTTTACAGTGACCTAATTAGATGTGTGACCCGTTGTTTGTGGCTACACTTGTAGCTGTTCCTGACTACTTAGATTATCTTATTATTATTTTTATTTTTTTTAAGAAAAGCGGAGATCAGCAAAAATGAAGCATGTAGTTTAGAGTAAGTCTGATTTAGAATGTTTGTACAGTGTGGATATATTTCTGAAGGGAAATGGTAGTGGTGAAAAATCTACTTTATATATTAAATACATATTATAACTTTTTAATTTTCTTCTTTTAACTTTTCAGTGTGCCTCGTATCCCATGGGCCTTTGCAATGGCAGAAGCCTGTGGAGTAATTCTGTGTAATATCTGGCTTCTTGTCCTGCTGCTTCATAAACACAGGTAATGTTTGGCCATCACTGTTTAATCTTTTACACTTATAACCTTTTATTAAAAACCTTTTTTGTTTGTTTAGTATACTTAAAAAAACACCAAACTAAACTCTGATGTCATTCTGTGGCAGAGTCTGTCTTTTTAAAGCAGAACACAATGGCCCCTAGTTATAACCAAGTGTCCTTCCTGTAGGTCGATCATCCTGCGGCGCATGTGTAGCCTCATGGGGACGGTGTTCATGCTCCGTTGCATTACCATGTTTGTCACGTCTCTCTCTGTCCCTGGACAACACCTGCAGTGCTCCTCAAAGGTAACAGCAGCCTACTATGTTTACAGTCAGTAAAGTTATCTTGGTGCATTAACACTAAGTTTGTGACCGTCAGTAACTATCGTCACAGAGTCTGATTTACATTAAAGGCCAAGTTAATTATCCATATTAACACTATTTATGACTTATTGACTCACAAGTTATAACCCTGACCCTTCCTTGTTTCGGTCAGATGTATGAAGACATGTGGGCCAAACTGCAGCGGGCTGTGGCCATTTGGAGCGGCTTCGGGATGACGCTGACCGGTGTGCACACCTGTGGGGACTACATGTTCAGCGGACACACTGTGGTCCTCACCATGCTGAACTTCTTTGTCACTGAGTGTAAGTGGCTCAGTTTGTCAGGAGCCAATAGCATACAATAAACAAGAGTGTATACCAAATTATAACTATAGCCTTTGTGTAGGATAGTTTAAAGTAATTATAATAAATAAAATATCATAAATACGAAGAAAATAGTGCAATGGCTAAATCTTTTTTTTTTTTTAACAAAGCTTGTATTAACCCCAAATTTGTGTTCTTTGACTGCCATCTAGTGTGAGTTATTGGTACTACAAACGTTATGCACAAGGTTAATATATTGTGTGTAAACACATTTTATATACAATAGACCTATAATGGCAGCCTTTTTAATACACAACTTGTTTTAATGTTACTAATGCATAAAAATACAGTGGCAAGAAAAAGTATGTGAACCTTTTTTCTTGCCACTGTATAATGGTTTTTGTTTTGTTGCTCAACATTTGAGAGAGGTACAGTTGACTTTATGAATTTGACTGTCAGAGTTATTCTTAAATGATGTAGAAAACACACATTACCATTGGAAAACTATTTTACAGTGATATGCGTTGTCTTTTTCTTGCCACAAATCTAGAAAAATTCTAAATTTCAAGATAATTGTTTTTCTTTGTGTAGAATTAAGACTAAACTGGAGAAATAAAAAAAAAAGTAAAAGAGAAATGGTGCCTCATCTGACCCTGGCTTTGGAAGTTAACTTTTTATTAATGATTTGAAGTTTTTACTTTTCTGTCTCTCAGACACTCCTCGGTCCTGGAACTTCATCCACACTTTGTCCTGGGTCCTCAATCTGTTTGGGATCTTCTTCATTTTGGCGGCACATGAGCACTATTCCATTGATGTGTTTATTGCCTTCTATATCACTACGAGACTCTTCCTATACTACCACACTCTGGCAAACACCCGTGCTTATCAGCAGAGCCGCCGCGCACGGATCTGGTTCCCAATGTTCTCCTTTTTTGAGTGCAATGTCAATGGGCCCGTCCCGAATGAGTACTGCTGGCCATTTTCAAGGCCGACCAACATGAGGAGGCTTATAGGGTAAAAAACATTTGTTACAAGAAACTCTTCAAAACAGTTAAAAACTGCTTTGCCTCAACTGTTATGTCAACTTTTCTGAAGTTGCCATTGGAGACTTTGAGCGAACCTGCAATCTCCAAAACATAGAGCCATATTCTCCATTTATCCCTCCAACTTTTAGGATCTTAGTACCTCGCTATTGTTTTAGGTGGATTAAGCAGCATCATGACATCCTGCTAACCTTCTAAAGAGCCACATTGAGAGACATTATATTAGTGAGTCTGAGTAAAATTGAATATAAATATAAGTTCAGTGTTGTCTACTTTAAATAGACATTTTCAGTACAATAATAATGATGTTTACTAATGATGTACGTATATAACATTAAAACCACAACACTTAACTTAATAATTCTACCTTTTTACTGTGAAGACCAAAACTGCTTTGCTGCATGGCTATCGTTAGATATTGTTTAATTTTACCAGCCCTAATAGTTTAAATCCTTTAACAATGTCAGACGGATTTTAATTGGCATTTTAAAGGTACAGTTTGTAGTCTATGGCAGCATCTTATGGAAACATTGTAAATAGGAATTCCTCACTTGTACGTTTGCACTTATGGTAACCCAACAGGGAAATGCTGTCTTGGGAAAAAAAATAACTGTAGTCCATGCAAGACTGTGTTTAAAAAGAAACATGATCATGCTTCTCCTCCAACAGTATTTTGCTTGTCCTCAGTACCAGTGGTTCCCAAACAACCGGTCTCCTGGGACCCATTTAAAAAAAAAAAAAAAAAAAAAAAAATCTGAATGGCCAGTAATGGAACAATGCCAAGATTAATTAAAAAGATACTAACAAGGAAGAAAATTGGTAAAAAAAATTACTAAAATAGCATTAAAGAGAATTAAAGCACTAGAAAGGAAGAAAATACCCAAAACACTAAAAAAGGACCAAACCTACACAAAGACTAACCTAAATGATGCTTAAACTGACGGCAGAATTGGGACATTAATTGTATGGTCTTTTGAAATATGTATGTGAAAATACTGCTCTATACTCAACAGTTTTTATACACTGCATCTTTAGAAATAATAATCTTGAGACTTTTTATTTGAAAACGCCTTGTTTAGAAAACTATTTAAAACAAGATTTACATTAGTCATGACAAATATCATAATGAAAAGAAGATGAGGCCATTTCCTTGTTGATGACAGTAAACAGTCATGGCACATTATCACACACAATTCTTAGTCTGAACTTAACATAGAAAACTCAGTAGCCTTACGATTAATAAGTGGGATAGAAAGACTTTACCCCCTTTTGTCTTAAAATATTAACTTAATTTGCCAATTTCCTTGAGTGTTAATTTCTGTTCTGTATAAACTATTGTCTCATTTTATGTTTACTAGGTGGTTGTTTATTGTTTTATAAAAGTGATAAAGTGTAAATATAATTCAAGAGCTTTGATAATAATCATTAAATTTATATGTACATGTTTATATTAATTTATTCCATTTTTTGTTAAAGTATTTTTATATTGACAGAGAAAGCAACATGCACAGAGAAATATGTTTACAGTTGCTCTAATTGATGAATTTGTTTGAACACAATGTGCTTTTTTTCATTTGTACTTGATTTTAGATTTGCCTGGACATTTCAAAAGGTAAAAACAAAACCCTGCAGTAGCGGTAAAGCTGAATGCGGTAAAACAGAATGTAGGCATCATAATGTTTAACATTACTTTTTTGGGGGGGAGTATTAAGGTACAATGTTTTATGTGTTTATTTCATGTTTCTGTCCCATTTCATCAAATAAAAGAACTGGAATCAACTGTACATTTTTATTCTTGAGTAATTTAGATGTTAATAACAATTTAAACAAATTAATTATCAAAACTTGCATTACATAGAATATCTCGTCTTAACAGGCAAAAAGTAGCATTGTAAGTCTACTAGTTGTCTACTAGTCTATTCCTCCCTATATGGTCAATACTTGGTATTTTGGGCCCCATGAAAAGACCTCACATTGGGCCCCCTTCCTACACAAGCTCCACTAAAACTATATTACTGTAACTAGAGGTTACTCTTTGGTCAGAGCTTTAGAGTCTGTGAGACAAGAGAAACATAAAAGTAATATGATAATGTGCTTAGGGGGGTTGGGAGGACACTTATTCAATTTCAACTGAATAAGTGTATTTCCTGTATCTGGTGTATGGGTCTAAATGATTTCAGTACATTTGAGCTGAACAGTTACATTTCAAAACATAAGTAAAGAAAACATTTTTTTGGGGGGTTCACAGAAAACAGGCACAGACAGTTATGTAGCCAACTCTTCATATAAAAATGTGAAATAACACCAGGTTAATTGATCCACAGATAATGAATATAGATGTTTAGCACATTCTAAAACATATTAAGCTTAAGGCCGGATACTTTATTATCTATAATATTTGAATATGAACTATGAACTATTGGTGTTAAAGCCTCCGTTTAATACAGAAAGGAATTGTTAGCTTTGTAATAAATGGATGATTAAATAATTTAAAAAATAGTTTATGTGGTCTAATTAATGCAGATTTTGTGGACATCACTGCAGCTGTTCTTTAGCCTGACCTTTACCCTGCTCTCTGCCTCTTCTCCCTGCTCTAATCTCACAAGATTTATAACAGGATGGGAAATATTGTCTGTTGGATCTAAACATTAGCAAGTGACTTACAAAGTGGCTGTTGTTGTGTTCAATTGTTCTATTAAAAGTTGTATTAAAATGTAAAAAAATAGGTTACTAACTGTAATTTTTATATTAATATTTAATTAATTAATTAAACATTTATTTATATTATATTTTTATTAATAAAACATTAATACAAATATTTTTTTGTGAAAACATTGAATAAAAAAAAATTGCTAAATTATGATAAAATAAAAGGCTCGGCGTAATACTAACTTAAGAGCCATTTGTGAGCCTTAAGAGCTATGGCGTAATTATTGTGCCACGTCATTGTGAGCGGAAATTACTATTTTCTTTTCAGAAGGTAAAGTATGTGCTTGCAACAGTCCCATTGCACGCACTCAAAAGTCAAACTGCGCGCTCAATGACGTGGCACAATAATTACGCCATAAAGAGCCGGCTCTTTTAAGGGAGCCGAGCCAAAAGAGAATATTTGAGAAGAGCCGGATTTCCCATCACTTTAGAGAATCTGGCGCTGTTTTCTTCAGCAAGCTAAACACAGGGCCAATGACATGCGAGTATTAACAGAGACACCCAATCAGAAAGTGAGGGAGGCGGGACTAAGGAAATGGTTGGAGATCAGTTTAACTGTCACGCAGCACCGTTGGTTCAGCTCACCGCTGTTAGAGGGGAACGAAGAAAAAACCAAAAATACTTAGTCGTTAGTTTCATTTGGGAACTTTGAACAAAACTCTCAATTTATGTAGATTTTGTTTTCGATAGCTTTGGTTGGGGTGGCCAGACAGGGTGGCCAATGAGATTCCAGTGCCACCTCCAGCCACCCCGGTGGCCACGCCCCTGGTTATCAGTAATGGCAAAACAAATCTAAGTAACGTAATACCCTTGAAATATGTGTAGTCGTAAAAAATACGTTAAAATTTTTGAAGTTGTATATTAGCGATCGTTTTTAGACAGGCACTGTATTGAACAGCTTTAGCTGGGGTCCTGCGGTGCCGAGGTCAGTAGCTCCTCCATATCGTCCTACACCGGTTTGGTCACTTTACTCCTGTATCGTTAAAGTTTACATTGTCAGTAACAAGAATAGAAAAAATTGGTAAGTTTTAAGTGTCATTGATTTACATTTTACATTTTTTCGTTTACTAGCGCTGTAGCTTGAAGGTGAACCGCTAAACGACCTGTTTCTGACATTTTGAGGTGCAACTCTAGTGTGTGGACATGTTACATAAAATATAAATCTTACTAATGCTCCATAATGGTTTGTTTTTAATGGGTCTGGGTGTACTGTATTCATAAAACCTACAACTGCTGACCGGAGCTAGTCAAGTTGTGGTCAAATATAACAAACAAGCCATTATCACCCAACTAGGATTATTGTAGGCCAGACACGCACATTTGCTTAGTTTGCCTCAGCAGCAACAATAACTGTCAAAGCATGGACTACCTTTTAAAATAAAATATAACTGTTCACTTGTACAATGCTTTGTATTGTATTAATTTTTCTTATTCTACAGGCATCATGGCAATCCCCCCCGCCTTCGCAGATCTTGGCAAATCAGCAAAGGACGTTTTTAACAAGGGATATGGTAAATTATCAGTGTTTCTGTCAGCATCACGTTTCTCACGTCCCCTAGAATTAGCCTAGGATTATATTTCATTCAAACAGTTGTGGTGTCTGATGCTGCCCATATATTATTGTTTAGTTTGATAAACTACTGCCTTTTTCATTATAACCTGTTTAAAATGTAAACTTCACATCCCAGACTTTTGAAATTATGTCCAAAGTTAAGGCCTTTTGTTTTTTATCTAACGTTTTTGTAATAATTAGTACATCTAGGGACTAATGCTTTTACTATAAAGATTATTTTAAATATATAAAACTCATGAATCTCTGTTTTTGTATTTTAGGATTTGGTCTGATCAAACTTGATGTGAAAACAAAATCTTCAAATGGTGTGGTAAGTTCCTCCATTAAAATTACACAAGGGTTACAACATGATGTGATTAATACCATCACTAATTACATAGAGCACTTTTATATTATATATAATATAATATAATAATATATATTGCTGCTTGATTTTGATTTGTTTTGCCTTAAACCGGTTAAAGTTTAATAAAATGCATTTAATCCATGAAATAAAAAATAGTTAAATAGTTTGTATTTAAAATGTCCCTCTACTTTCTTAATGAACATTCTTCTAATCTGTTATTTCAGGAGTTCAAAACATCTGGTACATCCAACACTGACACTAGTAAAGTCACTGGAACTCTGGAAACCAAGTACAAATGGTCTGAGTACGGACTGACGTTCACCGAGAAGTGGACAACAGAAAACACACTTGGCACTGAAGTCTGCATTGAAGACAAGGTAAATTAAAAAGCCAATTACATTTTTTACAAATTTACTTTTTAAAAAGCATACTTAAATATTGTCATGGAATATTTGTCAATGATCAGATAAAACAAGATGAACAGATTGGTGTATTTTCTTTCTTAGATCACTAAAGGCCTGAAACTCAACTTTGAAACTACATTTTGTCCAAACACGGGGTAAGTTGATGCTAAAATAAAATTAAACATAAGAAAAAACAACATTGTCATTCATTTGTTCTGAAATTGTTTCCAGAAAGAAGAACGGTAAAGTGAAGAGTGCTTACAAACGTGAGTTCCTCAACGTTGGAGTCGATGTGGATTTGGATTTTGCTGGTCCCACAATCCATGGAGCAGCGGTAGGTGGATACGAGGGGTGGCTCGCTGGATACCAGATGACCATTGACTCGGCCAAATCCAAGATGACACACAGCAACATTGCGGTTGGATACAAGACTGGAGACTTCCAGCTCCACACTAATGTGTATGTTAAACCCAGTATTGTTAACAAATCAAAGAACCCACCGCAAATTATTCAACACAAAAAATAGGGTCTTAGATGTGGTATTTACATTTTTTTATGTATATATATATTTAGGAAAGACGGTTGTGACTTTGGTGGCTCCATTTACCAAAAGGTGAATGACCAACTGGAGACGGCTGTGGATTTGGCCTGGAGCGCAGGCAGCAACGGGACACGCTTTGGCATCGCAGCTAAATACCAGCTTGACTCTGACGCCTCCATATCGGTAAGAGCAGTGGCTTTGTATGTTCTCCTGTTGTCTGCTACATATCATACAAGAACTCATCCAAGCTAATATTCTGTTAATAACCCTCTTCGACCTAACTTTCAAGAAGACAACCTACATTTTGTGATGGCCAAAATTCTGTCCAATATTTTGCTTTTAGCGTCTTTTAAGCCTTGACTTGGCTATTGTTTTTTTCCCAGGCCAAAGTGAACAATTCAAGCCTGGTAGGATTTGGTTACAGCCAGACCCTGAGGCCAGGTGAGTCCTTATTTCTGCTTAAACACAACCACTTTAAGATCTCTGAAGAATATTAACGTGGGTCTCACTGGGTTCATTTTAACCCTAGGTATGAAGCTTGTGCTGTCTGCTCTGGTTGACGGCAAGAACATTAACGTTGGAGGCCACAAACTCGGCCTGGGCCTGGAGTTGGAGGCGTGAGGAGCAGTTTAAGATAAAGTATAAATTGCAGAATCTGGCTGCAGATATTTAAGGCTAAACAAAGCCAAGATAAGAACACAAAGCCCAGTTCTCGAGCACTTTCCAGCCACTGACCTCCTTCTGTTTGCGTTTCAGTTTTCTGCCAGTTTATCATTCTTTATGTTCTTTTATTTGATAAATCCAGATGTGGTTTCCTAACACAAAAATATGTTTTGCTGGAGTGTGACAATCATGAATGTAACCCATGAGTTGCACAGTAGAATTTATTTAAGCTTTCATTTAATTTTCACATTTTATTCTAAGCTAATGGTGACTCTGAGCCCTTATAAAACAATGCCAATCCTGTGGCTTGTTTTCATAGCCCAACTTAAAATTTACCATTTAATGTCAGGGATGGAGAAAAATTATTTAAAGCAACACATCATTTTTACGTAACTTATCTAGACTTAAATATAGAGAGTATAGTGTAGTTATCCTGCTAGATACTACAATGTTAAACTGAATGACAGGTTGGTGACCCTTTTCTTCTCTCCACTTATTAGAATGTAACTGTTACCCACAATAAACTGTTAATTACTTTAAAAGGCAGTGTAACATAATATAGATGAATTTACATAATATAGAATTTACATGGCTGGAATTTGGAGACATACAGAAAAACTAATAAGAGATCCTAAAAGATTTTGCTCAGATGGTTTTCTAACTGTCATACCAAAGCTGATTAAAGTCCCTGACAGTGAATGGTAAAGATGGGTTGTCTGACTTTGTGCGGCTTCACTTTAAAAAAAACACAAACGGCTTTTTCTTGCTCTGAGTTTCCAACTTCTACCTGAAAATGTTTTTTATTTTCCTTTTCTCTATGTGACAGTATATATCTCACTGAATTATCCACATTTCTGAGGACTGTGAATAAAGAAAAACAGGATTTTACGTGTGGTTGGACCTTTACAATAAAGTTTTGAAATTCACCATGAACTCAAACTTTGTCAATTTATTATTATCTTGGCTACATACCTAATATGAAGTGTGTTCAGACATCGGGTTTTCCAAGTCCCACAGAGCCACAATCAGATGGCAGAGTTTTGAATTGCATTTCCAAAAAAAAACTCACTTTTATTCCTGTAACATAGTGAGGTAAATAAGTACCACAAGTGAATGAATAGGACCGTTTGAACAGGTAAGTGAGGTAAATAAGTACCACAAGTGAATGAATAGGACCGTTTGAACAACAACCCCTCCTTTATAGTACAGTTGATAGTCACTGACAAACTCTAAAGGGCAGTTTAGCAGGAGTTAACAGCTGTAAATAAATTTAAATCTTTTTTTTTAATTTCCATCACTGCCTACATCCAAAAAATTTTGATTTGTCGAATTAAAAAGAGCACATCTCATAACAATCATAAATCAAACTTTCACTTTTTAATACTTGGTTGCAAATCCTTTGCAGTCAATTACAGCCTGAAGTCTGGAACACATAGACATGACCAGATGCTGGGTTTCATTCCTGGTGATGCTCTGCCAGGCCTCTACTGCAACTGTCTTCAGTTCCTGCTGGTTCTTGGGGCATTTTCCCTTCAGTCTTGTCTTCAGCAGTGAAATACATGCTCAATCAGATTCAGGTCAGGTGACCTTGACTTGACCATTGCATAACATTCCACTTCTTTACCTTAAAAAACTCTTTGGTTGCTTTCGCAGTATGCCTCGGGTCATTGTCCATCAGAACTGTGAAGCGCTGTCCAATGAGTTGTGAAGCATTTGGCTGAATATGAGCAGATAATATTTCCCGAAACACTTCAGAATTCATCCTGCTGCTTTTGTCACCAGTCACATCATCAAAAATACGAGAACCAGTTCCATTGAATTTGAATATGCTTTTTACATGTTAGTCTAAAGTCGACTTTTATCCAGCAGAAACTTCTTGTGCAATAGAGTAATAATCCTACTGTAACCTTTATAAAACCTGTGCAAACAGAGTTTTGCATTTATAATCTTATTTTTTCTCAAATAATACCAGGCCTCATAATGACTGTGATTTAATAAGTTAAGCACCTTCTGTTAACATTCCTCTGGCCTCATATTTTTCTGTTTAAATTAGACAGAATAAATGTTCAAAGTCATGGCACAAGGGTAATCTTTTTTTTATAGCCTCAACAGCAACAGCTTTATACAAACAGGCCCTTGGGCATTTTCCTTTCATCATCCTTTCCTACATCCTTTACAGCATAATATAAAAACTCATGTATTATTTACTTTTCCAAGCAAACTTTATTCTAAACCATTGTTACATGTGTGTGCTTTGCTTCATTCTTGCAAGAATTAAACTTAAATATTCATTTTAAATTGTACACCATCTCCATCGTCTCTCTCATTAATCTGAAATAAAAATTCTTATAACACTCTGCTCAATAAGGAGGCTCACTGATTTATGCATTTTTTGTATATGCATTTTTTTGCACATTTTATTCTGTTCTCAGGGTTGGTTTTTATTATTTATTATAGATCTTTTATATTTGACCAGTTCTATTATGGTATTTATGTATGTATTTATTGTAGTATATTGTAGTTTTGGCTGATTTTAGTTTAGTTTTGTAATGTTTTTAGCTCAGGACAGATTACTGTACTGTTACTGAATGTGTGTTAGACATATACACACGTGGACAAAAATGTTGGTACCCTTCGGTCAATGAAAGAAAAACTCACAATGGTCACAGAAAAAACTTATTCTGACAAAAGTAAATATAAATAAAAATTCTATGAATGTTAACCAATGAAAGTCAGACATTGCTTTTCAACCATGCTTTAACATAATTATTTAAAAAAATAAACTCATGGAACAGGCCTGGACAAAATTGATGGTACCCCTAGAAAAGACTGTAAATAATGTGACCAAATGGACATGTTTATTCAAGGTGTGTGCACTAATTAGCATCACAGGTGTGTACAATCTTGTAATCAGTCAGTGGGCCTATTTCTAGGGCTTCAGGTGGTCACTGTGTTGTCTGGTGACATGGTGTGTACCACACTCAACATGGACCAGAGGAAGTGAAGGAAAGAGTTGTCGCAGGAGATTAGAAAGAAAATTATAGATGAGCATGATAAAGGTAAAGGCTATAAGACCCTCTCCAAGCAGCTAGATGTTCCTGTGACTACAGTTGCACATATTATTCAGAAATTTAAGATCCATGGGACTGTAGCCAACCTCCTGGACGTGGCGCAGGAGGAAAATTGATGACAAATCAAAGAGACGGATAATCCGAATGGTAACAAAAGAGCCCAGAAGGACTTCTAAAGAGATCCAAGGTGAACTCCATGCTCAAGGAACATCAGTGTCAGATCGCACCATCCGTCGTTGTTTGAGCAAAAGTGGACTATATGGGAGACGACCAAGGAGGACACCATTGTTGAAAACAAATCATAAAAAAGCTAGACTGGAATATGCCAAACTACATGTTGACAAGGCACAAAGCTTCTGGGAGAATGTTCTATGAACAGATGAGACAAAAATGGAACTTTTTGCCAAGGCACATCAGCTCTATGTTCACAGACGGAAAAATGAAGCATATCAAGAAAAGAACACTGTCCCTACTGTCAAACATGGAGGAGGCTCTGTTATGTTCTGGGGCTGCTTTGCTGCATCTGGCACAGGGTGTCTTGAATCTGTGCAGGGTACAATGAAATCTAAAGACTATCAAGGGATTTTAGAGAGAAATGTGCTGGCCAGTGTGAGACAGCTTGGTCTCAGTCGCAGGTCATGGGTCTTGCAACAGGACAATGACCCAAAACACAGCTAAAAACACCAAAGAATGGTTAAGAGGAAAACATTGGACTATTCTAAAGTGGCCTTCTATGAGCCCTGACCTCAATCCTATTGAGCATCTTTAGAAGGAGCTGAAACATGCCGTCTGGAAAAGACACCCTTCAAACCGTAAACAACTGGAGCAGTTTGCTCATGAGGAGTGGGCCAAAATACCTGCTGAGAGGTGCAGAAGTCTCATTGACAGTTACAGGAATCGTCTGATTGCAGTGATAGCCTCAAAAGGTTGTGCAACAAAATATTAAGTTAGGGGTACCAACAATTTTGTCTATGCCTGTTCCATGCGTTTATTTTTTTAAATAATTCCGTTGAAGCATGGTTGAAAAGCAATGTCTGACTTTCATTAGTTAACATTCATAGAATTTTTATTATTACTTTTGTCAGAATAAAGTTTTTTCTGTGACCATTGTGAGTTTTTCTTTCATTGACCGAAGGGTACCAACATTTTTGTCCATGTGTGTAATTAAGTACTTAATGTGTTTGTTCTGTCTGTTTTGTACTATACTGTACTGTTCTGCAGCTGCTCAGTACTGATCCCAAGTCAAATTTCCCCTGGGACAATAAAATATATTTAGATTTTGACCCAGAATTGAACAGTAGATGGCAGCAATGCACTATATGGTTCCATAAAAGGCAATTTTACTCTGTCAGAATTATCCCCTGTGGCCCCCTCATCATCAGAGGTGAAGAGGAAACCTGTGTTTTTGGTGTGTATGTAGCAAGTTTCAGCGCTAAAGCAATATAATCCCCTGTGCCACTATGACACTCATCATGGCAAAAAAAAAAAAAAAAATACATCAGCACCAAAGACATCAGCTTGTCCTGGACACATTCCTGCACGGCCTGTCCGTCCTGGGAGTGGATCCCTCCTTCTGTGGTTCTCCCTGAGGTTTCTCTTTTTTCCCGGCTGTTTTTTTTTGGAGTTTTCCTTACCCTGATGGAGGGTCTAAGGACAGGGGATGTTTTTACATGTTAATCCAAAGTCGACTTTTATCCAGCAGAAACGTCTTGTGCAATAGAGTAATGATCCTACAGTAACCTTTATAAAACCTGTGCAAACAGAGTTTTGCCTTTATAATCTTTCATTCATTCATTCATTTTCTACCGCTTTGTCCCATTAGGGGTCGCGGGTGACTGGAGCCTATCCCAGCAGCTTTGGGCCTGAGGTGGGGTACACCCTGGACAGTGGCCAGTTAGTCGCAGGGCTGACATTTAGACATAGCCAGTGACACTTTAGAGTTGCCAATTAACCTATACATGCATGTGTTTGGACGGTGGGAGGAAGCCGGAGTACCCGGAGAGAACTCACAGTAACACGTGGAGGACATGCAGACTCCTCACAGAAAGACCAGAGTCGGCCGAGAATGTTTGAGTCGCCGGGTTTTGAACTCACGACCTTCTTGCTGTGAGGCAGGAGTGCTAACCACTCTGCTTAGGTTAAAGTGTGAGAGATGTGTGCAGATTTTTTTATTTTTTTATTTTTTTTTGGGTGGGGGGTTATTGATGTTTGATGCATGCATTTTATTGTATCTTAATGTTTTATCTACCCAGGGACTGCAGATGGAAATTAGCTTTCGCTAAATTTAGTGATTTAGACTTTCTTTTGTAAGATTAATGTGTTTGCACATGGTCCCTGTCAAATAAATAATTAACTACACTAAATATGTGTGCAGTTGAAAGTTGTAGTAACGCCGTTATACTCTAACGCCGTTACTTCCAACACTGCCTAGGACATGTTTGTCTTGGGAGACCCTACCAGGGGCATATAGCCCCCGACAACATAGCTCCTAGGATCATTCGGGCATCACTCAAACCCCTCCCCAAAGAGGGGGATATTTAAACAAAGGAAAAAATTGAGCTTGAGTTATTTATAGGAATTGTTTATAGATTATGCTATTATTGTACTGGTCCAGCCCACTTGAGATCTAATTAGGCTGTAGGTAGCCACTGAACTAAGTAGCAAGTTTGACATTAGTTATTACTAGTGAGATACTAGCCCATTGTTGTGTGCACTGTGCAAGGATTGCTCTCAGTGGGCGTAGTCCAATCCTATCATGGGATGTGGGTCATATGACCAACATTATGCCTACATAACTGATCCAGCAACCTCCATTCCGCCACTGCCCGAGATTCTCCAACCAATCTTCTGATTTTACTCCAGACCTTCGGTGAGTTGTTTTTTTTTCTTTGTTGACGTGACTCTGTATGCACCTAACCCCTGCGATTTTTTTATTGCTCTCGTTTTTATTTCTGCCTTTTTGCTACTGTTTTTCGTTTCGTTTTCATACGACACATTTACATTGCACACTGTAGCTATTGTTTCCGAAAGTGTGTGAACCGTTTATATTTCTAATAATACCGCCTTACGAGTTTAAGACTGTAATCAGATAAGACACCGTTAACACAGACACAGAAATTGCACTGTTTTTGTAGTATTACGGTAAAAACACGGAAGCGCAACAAAAACGAGGCTGGCGTTGTGCTAGTTTTCATTAAACCCAAAGCGTGATGTCGCTTTGGACTGTCTCTAAAGAGGCTCTGGCTGGATGCTTCTCTCTAGGAGTTGTGTTGGCTGCCGGTTATTACTTTGGTAAGAAGATTATATTCTGTATTAACTAAAGTCACACGTGGTTTGTCCTACAATAAGCTGTCACTTGTGGATTTTAGTAGGTCAGGGCTTGTAGGCACCAGTGGACTTCGTCATAAAATAAGATGAGAAGGTATTTCATTCATTCAACAGTAAAAATAAAGTAAAGGTTTTATTGTAATTTTGTTATAGGCTACCTTTACCTTCAAAGCAACAGTATTCTGGCAAGACGTTGAGTAGTGTTACTTTAAACACTTACTAGATGTAAGTTCAAAGAATAGGTTAAATAATGTTGCATAGTCCACATAAAAGCAGACTGATGAATAATTCCTGCAAGTATTTGGCAAAAAAGCACGTTTGTAAAACCTGCTTTCAAATGATTAATCCAAGGGTGTTTAAAAACTGCCACTGAATGACATTTAGAAAAGGTTATATTAGGGTAATATGTGTTTGACATAGTACAAAGCTACAGTGTTTTCATTGTTTCTCTTGAAAAGATATAGTTATTAGTCTCTGCTGTCTGGATAGGTTTCACTGCATGTGCTCTAAAACTAAACTGTGTAGTATTTGAATATGCTTTTTACACTCAGTCCAAAGTGTGAGTCCAAAGTCGACTTTTATCCAGCAGTAACTTCTTGTGCAATAGAGTAATCTATTGATCCTACAGTAATCTTTATAAAATCTTTTGAAGGTGCCCCGATCTTCCTAATACAAGTTGGCAGTAAAAGATGAACAAACTGTACAAAAAACTAACATAGTTGCAATACAAAGAAAGCAGTAACTGAACAAGTTTGTGGCTAATATCTTGAAATAATTACTGCTAAAGCCATAACAAATGTTTAATAAATAATTTAAAATAACCAGCAAAAAAATGACTTTTTCTGATAAATACACTGTAAAAGGAGAGACTGCCTTGATCTTTTCCTCTTGCGCCCTTAACTGCATCTGCGATGGTTATAATTCATTTACATCCCACAAAGAGTCCATTTTCCACAAACTTTGTCTCGATAATGATGTCATGATGCTTTAAGAGCCATATTATTGTTTAACTGCTTCATTTTTGTCCTCAGGCAAAAGGAAATCACTAAGAATGAGCATCGGCAAAAGCCACTGCGAGGGACAAGCGGACCCTCTGTTGCAGTATGTCGTCAGTCACTCACTGAGGGAGCATCCGGTGCTGAAGAAACTACGGGAAGTGAGTGCTGCCAAAACACATGAGGTCATGGGATATGATGAATTAATTAGGATAATGATACTTTGTTACAGTAGCTCAGTTGAACACAACACTCGATGAGAAAATGCTTCGGTAATAGTTTATAAAAAGGAAAAAGTTAGGGAACATTATTCAAATTAATCAAACAAGTCGTTTACCGTCATCCACTTCTTAATTTTATTACTTGGTATTAATTTAGTTACCTTTATACATTACAGACTACGCGCTGTCTAATATTAGGGTCTTAAAACCTTATTGTCAATTGAAGCAGCACATAAATAACTAAAAAAGTAAGTTTCATCAGGAATTGATTTAATCTAGTAGTACCTTCCCTGTGAGCTTTACACAATCAAAACATCTGCACTTGAGTGGGGTTTCAATATATGTACAATACTATAGGATCAGTAGACTAGATACTCCACTATATAACTTTGACTGGGCACAAAACCATCTTATGAGAACACAACTTCATCTTCACACATCTGTTATCTGTATATACCATCCATATTGATATTTTTTACTGGGTGCAAATCCTGAAAGGATATACTGTTGCTTTAAAGGATAACCAGGTTTTTCAATAAACTGTAAATTTCCTAATCCTAATTTTAAAGGGGAACAGTTGTAGTACACACATAAGATTACTCTCTTTGATTCTTTTAACAAAATTCTGGTGTGAAATTTGTGAATGAAGGTAGTCATTTGTGTATTTTACTTTTCAGAGGACGATGGAGCACTCGTGGAGCGCCATGATGGTCGCCTGTGAGCAGTCCCAGTTCATGGTCAATCTCGCCAAAGTCATAAATGCAAAGAAAGTTGCAGAGATTGGTGAGGTGACATTTGGGTTTACATTTACTACTAACAGCCACCAACTGTGACCAACTAACTCCATTAAATGATTTGTCACGTTGTGTTTGCAGGTGTCTACACCGGATATAACACTGTAAACATGGCACTGGGTTTACCTGACGACGGTGTCATTGTGGCCTGTGACATCAGTGATGAGTACACTAACATTGGGAAACCTTTCTGGAAAGAGGTACAACCTTCAGACCTACCACAACTGAAAGGGTTGATGAGAGCATGGACAGCAGATAGGCATCTATAAATCAATCCCTTCAGAAAATAATTGTTAGTTTCCGTTTACAGGCTGGAGTTGAAAAGAAGATTGACCTCCGTATAAAACCAGCGCTGAACACTTTAGGTACCATTTACACAACCTGCTGCTTGCTCTACATACTTGACTTTTTGGTAGAATACACAGTTGTTTTATCCTTTATTGACATCATACACAGTTCATAGTGACAAAAAATATATGGTAGATAGAGGATAAGGAAAGATATAAGAAAAACATGAAATTACCATGTTGAATTTTACTATAACCATATGACTATATATGTGAATATCCCTTTTGCAATATTAAGATTAATTGTCCTGAAATGTAGATAGTTTTATTTATTTTTTTGCACTCTTTACTTTTGTTGGTTGTTTGATGTAAAATATTATTTTGGCAGGCAATGTGTGAAAAGGTTAAGCAGTTGAAAATGAATGAATGTCTGAAACATTTAATACCATAATGCCTTTGAGATTTGAGCAGTTCTTTGAGATATGGACATAACAGTTCTAGATTTTGCAATAATGATGTATCTGCTTAGTAAAAAAAGTATTTAAACACTGATGTAACATAAAAACATGTTTTCACGTATTTATCATTTTAATAATTGTAGATTCTTAATATTTTATTTTCCCTATGGCTTCAGATGATCTTCTTGCTGCTGGTGAGGCTGAAACATTCGACTTTATTTTCATTGACGCAGACAAGGTGAACTATGACAACTACTACGAACGCTCTCTGCAGCTGGTTAGGAAAGGAGGCATCATTGCCATTGACAACGTAAGCACAGGATTTATTATAATTTTTGTTTGGGACTATTTATTTGGTCATATAAATAAAAAAATAAAAACGATACAACACCATTATTAACTATAAATCAGTGCACTGTACACTGTAATAGATATAAAGGAACAATAAAAAAAAATCAAAACAGTCTAAGCCCAGTTTTCAAGTCAGAGGTCCAGTGTATGAATTGTGCAGTATAAATAAAATTGCCTTGCCAAATAGCATATTTGTCTTTACAAAATAGTTAAAAAATACTACAACACTAACTGACACTTTGTCAAGCCAAGGCTAGAAAAAAAAAATCTAAATACTGTGGTAACATGGTACAAAATCTAAAAAGCTGAAAAGAAGTGTGTAGATCTACTTACTACTACTTACCGTACTTGTCCCAAAACTAACTTGTGCATTGTGTAAAATGTTTGGTGTAAAGTTCAACAAAGTGGAGCACATCAGTTGGAGCTAATCTTTAGTGTATAATTATGTGTCATAAAACTATCATAAAACCGTCTATGCAGGGTTATCTATTGTGAAAAAATTTTTTTTTGACAAAACCATTTTAAGCTCCACAAATAATTATAAAATTATAAATCTAAACCAAGCCTATAGGCCTATTTAAAATACATTTTAAAAATAAATACATTGAGATTTACTACTTTATTGTCATATACACTTCAGTGCACAGCCAGCCAGGATCTGAAACCCACAGACATCAGTTCTCAGACATGCGCAATGCGCTTTTAATCTGAAGCAGAATAAGACATAGCCTATACATACGTGCAACTTATTTAGATCAACAAATAATATTACAACAAAATATAATATTAATCAAGCTTCACAATAACGCTAACGCTGACAATTTTGGTCAGCTGGCTTGAGTCACTGCACGCTTGTCACACGCAATTCTATTCACTCTAGAATCTTTTACGCACACCACAAGGAAATAATCTCTGACTATTTAAGCAATTTGTTTATTGAACAGTTCTCCACATCCATTACGCAAAGAACACACGCACAGTATAAAGCTTTCTGTCTCCATCTCCAACCTTTTACACAAACCACAAGGAAATAATCTCCGACTATTTAAACGGGTTTTAACAGTTCTCCACAACCATTACGCAAAGAACACACGAACGAAATAATACTCTCCATCTCCATCCCCACCACCTTACAAAAATACTATAGTGCACTACTTACAATTGCTTTGCTAGTCAAAGCTGATCCCACACTTGTTGCCAAAAAATAAATGTTACAAGCCGGCAGCACCATGCTCTTACCTGAGCCACATGCAGGCGGGTGCCCTGGTTACAGGTGTCCAAATGTCGAGGTGCGCTCTGGGGTCGTGGAGATAAAGTCTCTCTTGAGGGGACGAATGTCCAGAGAGTTCAGAATGTCTGTGTTGGTATGCATCAGCGAAAGGTGTGCGAGTCTTTTCTGGGTCATGGTGCTGCGTCCCATGTCTTCAAAAACGCAAGCCGGAGAAAGTGCTCGCCACGGAGATGGGTAGGCACAGACATAACTCGATCAGTTTTTCTATCTCTGAAAACATGGCTCTTGTTTGTGGCTGGAGCTTTATCAAACATGAGGCTACATCTTGGACTGTGACACACATAAACCCTCTGTCTTTTGTGACATCGGCAAGCTGCTTGGCGATGCTTGGCCTAAGCATTTTGAGCTGGAGTTCAAGGCGGTGACCTGCCTGCCTGACGTTGAGAACGTAACTTCCGAACCTGATGATTAGTCCTCAAAATATGAAATAAAATCCAAAATATACGTAATAGCCTACGTGTGTCAAAATCATTTTCTAAAATATTCATAAGGAATTTATAAATTGTGCAAAATATTTTAATAGGTCTACATTTTTTTTAATCTCCCTCTCGTCTCTAGGGGGTGCTGCAGCACCCCCAGCACCCCCACTTCCCGCGGCCATGCGTCTATGCATTATCTATTGTGAAAAAATATACATTTTAAGCTCCACAAATAATTATAAAATTATAAATCTAAACCAACCATTACTAACTTAAATAAAATATATTTATTGATATTAATATATCATATATATTTTATTTATTTACTATAATATAACTTTTTGTCATTTTAAGATTTAAGTTTAACTATACAGAATGTTTAAAACATTCTCAATCAGCTGTGTGCTGCAATTAATAAAAGTACTGTATGAAAAGATGTGCTGGCAAAATAAGAACTGTAATAAAAAGGCATCCAGGTTTTTATGATCTGTCAAATATATTCTCCATGTAAATGATCAAATAACTATATCCAGAAGTATATAATCCCTCATGTGTGCTGTTTCAGGTTTTGTGGGGAGGAAAGGTGTTAAACCCATCTCCTGACGATGAAGACACTGTGGCCATTGACAAACTAAACAAGAAACTGCTCCGCGACACCAGGATCAGTCTCAGCATGCTGCCTGTGGGCGATGGCCTCACAATCACCATCAAACTATAACAGCTCTTAGTTTTAAAATGACGGCTGTTAACGGTCGTTTTTTGTTGGCGGACAGGAGTAAATGGATATTCTTCTGTTTTGGTGCAAACTAAATGAAGTGGACTACTACGTGGTCTGATTTTGTGTGGTTATGGAATATTGGCAAAACTAAGTCAGGGCTGGTGTTTTTTGTGTGTAGTGATGGGAATTGGTTTATTTACAGCTCCTAATAAACTGTCCTTTACAGTTTGTCAGTGACTATGAACTGTTCTTTAAAGGATGTTTTTATTTTTATTTTTAAATGTTCAAAAATATCCTCTTTGTTCACTTTGTCTTTGGTACTTTCCTACCTCACTATATTTCTCACCAGTCTCTCTCTAGACAGTGGGTTAATGCAGACTACAGTTTTCTAGTATGAAGAATTCTTTTCACCAATCTTACTTCCTAAATAACACCAAAACAGCAGTTTTCTTGAGCCCGTGCACACACTCTCCATCCTGCTCTCACTCTCGTCTGCTCCTCTAGGACAGTACAGTGAACAACAACCAGAAGGTAGAAACTAAAGTCAAAATGCATAGTTAATAATGAATGAATTGAACACTTAATGTTGTGTTTCTTGTTTTAACATGAAATGTTAAGCAAATTAAAGGTTACAAAAAACACACCCTCTATAACTTGAGTTTTTAGGATTTCTTGTTCAGGCATGTTTTAAAACTCCAGTCAGATATACAGTCTATATGTATAATCATTATGTTACGGTATCGTTTGGCTCACGTCTAGTTTGTCAACTCTCAAAGCCATAAATGTTTTATAAAGGACATATACAGTTAATCTAAATGCTTTTAAACTAAACTGGTATTTTTTAGAAACATTTTCTTTATTTTGTTGATCGCATCTAAGAAAATAACTTCTCACCTGTTACTTTCACCTCTCTTACTGTTTGTTTACCAGTTTAAATATGAACTGTAAACCATAATTACAGCCGAAGTTATTGAAACGTGAACATGCTATGCCCCGCCCCTCCTTACAGACTAACTTTAAACTCAAACAGTTACATTTTACTAAGTGGAGAGAGGAAAAAGGTCACCTACCTGGGGTTTAACAATGTAACTTAATATTTAAAGCAGCCCTGCGTAACCTTAAGCCTAAAAATATATATTTCTCCATCCCTGACATTTAATGTTTTTAGTTTCAGTCAGTCAAAATTTCAGTTTGTCTGTGAAAACAAGCCACAGGATTCCCTTCCTCCAGAAAAAATATGAATGAAAAAAACAAAACAAGAAAAAGCCCACTTGCACTGTTTAAGTTAAATATTGAACTAACTTAGAGGTTAGAGATTAGGCAAATGACATTGGACATTGTTTCGTCATAATAATTATACACTATTTATGTTAATATCTAAATGCATGTCTATAATCACACTTTTGTGTGTTTGTTTAATATGTTTCTGAGAGGAGATGGTTGGATAAAAATGATGCAAACTGGGGCTTCAAAAGTAGACGAATGTCGCCATCTTCTGGTCAGATCATATACAACAGTGAAAAGCTAAACCAATGCAATCTATAATGAAGTTATTAGTCTACTGTTGACTATTGAGTAAAAAATGCTTTAAAGTAGAGTTAAGTCATAAATCCAAGTTCAGAAATGAAGTTGTAGTAGAAGTAGCAGCAGCATTGCATTTTCCATGGTAATCTCTTAACACTAGAACCAGGTTGACCCTTTGAATTTTTTCTTTTTTTAATCGTGCCTTTATTATCTCCGCTGGGGAATTCATTGTCTGCATGTTTTGATGTTGGTGGGGGAAACCGGGGTACCTGGAGAAAAGCCACCCAAACAAGGATAACAAGCAAACGCCACACAGAGAGACCTTATCCGGCCCGAGTCGAACTTTAGACCAACCTAACCACTAATGGCAATGTTCTACACTTGATATTCCCTATTCTTGACGTCCCTCTTTTATATGATTGCTCAGATTTACAAGAGACTGGGACAATGATACTTTGTCCATTAACACAATCCATCAGTCGTTTAGATTTTGCTGTCACTTAATTAAAAATTAAAATTAGAATGTTTGTTGTGTGAATGCATTTTTGTTTTTATGTGCTATAGAAACTTTTTGTCATTGATGTCGGCCTCCAGTTTCCTCAGACCACAGCTCAGCTCCTCGGCCTGGAGCTCGACCTCTGCCTCCTTTGGTTTGACGTCTGCACTGCCTTATTTTCCAACTTAGTTTTAATTGCACCATATTTTAATTAAAAAGGCTACTTTGTTTGGTTTCTTGTTGTTTGATTTAACTTGTCCAATAATGTTTAGAACAATATTCATTTGTTGGGTGCAAACTTTAAACTGCAACTTCAACACATGTTAAAATTCATCTTTGATTAATTGTATTATTACTGCAATATGGCACTGTTTTATACTCCCATTAGTGTCCTTTGTCTTTCTCCAAGCCATAATTGCCTTTTATTGCTGAGACACATCGCTGAGACCCTATTGTGTGAATTATATAAAAAGTGGTTCAGTGGTAGAGCGGTTGTCCCTCAACCTGAAGGTTGGTGGTTCGATTTCCACCTTGCCTCCAGTGGTGTTCCAGCTGTGACACTGGTGAAGAAGCTTAATGAGAGTCACTTGTAAATGTTGCATCAAAACCAAATTAAAAACACATATTCACGACCCAGAGTAGCCTTTTGTTTAATTTTCTTACTAACTTGAGTGTTTAAAATATCATGATTAGACACATTGACATGACGTATCAAACAATCATCTTAAAAACATTCTTTCGGAAAATGTGTTCACCAGTAACACAACAGACAAGAAACATATGCCAACTAAAGGACTGGGATACAATATGGACACTGGATACTGCAGTACTGTAGCAAAGTAATTGATGCAATAAAAAAATGTTGTACATTTAAAAAGATACAAAGAAAAAAAACAGTTTGCAAGAGTCTTTTAAAGAGACTGTTTAGTATTTTTGTAAATGTGGTTTGTTGGATACTGTTTGGTCTAATTTTTTCCACTAAACCAGAGAGTTGTCAGTACATTCCCAGTTTGGTGAAGTCAGTGACACAGAGACTAAACCATGTGCTGCTGTGAAAGAAACACTTTAAAACACTTTCATGTCCTTTTACATGTTTGTCACATTGTTGCAGAAAAATAGAAAGTTTAGAAAGCCACTTGAAGAAGCTTGTACTAAAAAGCGCTACATTCCGCAACAGAATGAAAAAAGAAATAAATAAAAATGATTTGAGTAAATTAATTCAACCTGGTGTAAAAGGGACCAGATTAGATTCAGATGGGTTCTGAGTGGTTTAACTAGGTTAGAACTGAATTTAGACAGGTTTAAAGCAGTTTATGTGGGTTTGAAGGGGTTAAAATTGGTTGTAACCAGGGGTTTGGTTGGGGTTGAAGGGGTTTGGTTGGTTTAACTTAGACTTAAACAAGTTAAATGGGATGCCTTTTATGTATTATTCTACTTGCTGTAATAGTAGATTTTGAAGTTGTAGAAGACTTGTTAGTTTAGTTTAGTCTAGTGTCTTCTCACAGGCTCATATTAACAGTCATACATAACAAAGCATGTGCCATTGCTCCCATTTATCGGTTATCTACTGTGGGGAATAAGTTACCAAACCCTAAATATCTCATAAACCTCCTATAAACATGAAAGATACTGCACTATCCCTTTAACATAATGATGAGAATTTGTATTTAAAAGAAGCTGATGTAAGTATGAAGTCAGTGGTACTGTATCAGTCTATACCATCTGCAACATGAATGCAAAATAAAAGTAGGCAATAGTGTAAATAACTGTTGATGTTGATTAACTGATAAGTGGCTAAGTGCAGACAAACAACAGATTTAAGAAATGTGAATCTGTCTATAGATAATCAAATTTGTCCCCTCAATAACTCCTCAAAACCAGACACTGGTTATTTGCATGGCACTAAAAAGTAAGTGCATCATTGGTGATTTTGTACTTTAATCACAGGAGCCAAGCAGAGAGCGGATCAGAGCATGGGGGACTCTCAAAACACACATGACCTTTAGCGGAGTGATATTTCTTAGACGAGCACTTTCACTGAGGGATTAATGCTTCCTTGATCCCAGTTCATTTCAGATCAGCGCTCAGCTTAGTCTCGGTAATGAAAGAGAGAAATCAGTGACATTTTTAAACATAGTACCTTTCAAATGTAAAAAAAAAAAAAAAAAAGGTAAAAGGAACACATTTCAGTTTCTCTTTGACTAAACAAGCACCTCATGATCAGGTGCCAACTTGCTTCATGTTAACGCTGCTGCTATAACATCTCAGCTTGTACCTGTGATCGTTTGTGGTTATTTCAAGCATTATCAGCTGAAAAATAAAAAAAGAGGGTTTAGTTTTGGTGTTGTATGAGGTACTTATTTACAGTAATGCATGATCTGTAGTAATTTTGAAGAAGATTGAGTGTAACAGTGAGTGTCTATGACAGCCCTCAGGACTGGTGGCCTTGCAGCTCAGTCGAGCCGTGGCTTTAGTCTGTTCAGTTTTTAGCCCAGAGAATTGGAGATTGAGTGTGAGACCGTAGTTTTACATCAGGTATCAGGTGATTTGTTCAGAGCAAATGCAACAACACATTAAGGATACATAATGTAGATATAAATTAATCGTTATGGAAACCCATTTCATTACACACACGGCCCTCTAGGGACAATGTTTAACTAGGTCTTTTAACAGTTTTACTCCTTTATTTACAAACTTCAGTGAGTTACTGTCACCTCAACAGCTACACCTTGTTACTTATAGATGTTTGCATTATCATCTGAACAGAATTAAATATTTATTTTCTTTCTATGCACAAGCTCATCCCCAGCAAAATCTGCACTCAATGTCTACATGATAGGTGTTGGGTTTCTTTCCTCCCTGTTTAGGTTACTCCTGTCTGCTTCTCCAGAATATGACTACTACAGGTGTTACACTATAACCATAAGTATGTCATACAACACCAAGTAAAATTCATTAACAAATTGTCATGGTTTAAAACAGTTACAGATGCTTTTCTGTATGTTTATGGCATTGCACATTATATTCATAGTTTTTCTGTTTGTATTCAGACATAATCTAAAGAGATCCCTTCATTTAAACATAAGCAAAACACAATTTCACAGATTATCTTATAAAAAGAGGACTGCTAAAAATATATATATATATATGTATATGTGAAGTCAATGCAATCAACATAGTTGCTACGGTGTAGTCAAAGTGTCTGGCACAGTGCACTGAGTGGTAATAAATAGTGGAATATAAATAGTTGACATGATGTACCTGAGCTCAGACTTGTAGCACCGTTCAGAGACAGAGTGAGCACCGTCAGAGTGAGGGACACAGAGACTGTCTTCTTTAAGGTTTTCAGAGTTTTCATAGTGCAAAAAGCATTTTAGTGTCTTATCACAACGTTGTCCCTTTTGTCATTGTTTAGTTTTTGTGGCTCAAGTCTCAGCTGCTGTATTTGATGTTGGCAATCATACAAGGCTTTGGTAGAGTTGGAGGGTGTTTAGGACTGGGTCTGAAAGAGAAAACAAGATGATGTCAAATAACACACATAATTACTTTGACCTGTTAGATTGCAGGTTATTTCGTGAGGCTGTTCTGTATAACCACATCAGTCCATAAACAAAATGAAGAAGCTATTCTTCCTGCTCCTGATCCTACACCTGCCCTGAGCAAACATCTGCAGCAGAAGAAGTGTGTTCAAGTTGATTTTCTTTTTACACACACTTGCACATTCATGAACTAAATGCTTATGAATCAGTTTATATGTTGAGAGATTATCTGAGTTATACTGTGTTTGTTCATAGCAATCAGCTATAAGTGCTAATTTTAAGTGCTCTGCATTTGAGTAAAGAAGACTTACCTGTTTGGGTGAGGGGCAGGGCGTAAAGGTCGCGGTGCTTCATGTGTCCCACAGAGCAAAGGTCCCTGGATGACAGTGTGGCCCTGGGTTACAGTGGAGCTCCGAACCAGACGGGGACCTCTGGGATCTGCAGGAAGTGGCTTCTGAGGAGGACTGGGCTTCTCTAACTCCTGCAAAAAGACACAAGCACAAACCAATGACTATAGATGTCCAGCAGATGGCACTCAGAACCAAACATTGACACAGAGCATCATGTGATTTTGATCTGTTCTGGGGTCGGGAGCAAAGGTCCTACTACCTACTTCCATCTAGTCTGTATTCATATCTCACACAAGGCAGTGATGTACCACAGACATCAGGCAAAACATTTTTTATTCCTTATTTAAACAAGTCTTTTGAAAACCTCAGGCTGTCAGTGAAGTCACACTTTATCAATAAATACATCTTTTAGTGCTGGAAAACACAACATGTAACCTGTGACACTGTTAAATCCAAGGAAAACACATTTGATCTTTTAAAAAAGATATGATAAGTGCATTGTATTGTGTCAATGTTGCGACATACAAGTAAATTTATCAAGTAAAACATGACTTTACCAATACTTCATTCCATATATGGTGTGACTTTTAAGTGTAGTTTTACTTAAAATATCACCATCACACATACTTTCCATTGGCCCATGTCTCACCCTCCTTCTTTCACAGAAATTGCTGCAGTAATTTTCTTGTCATCTGACTGGTAATGAAAACTATTGTGACATTTTGGTTAGAAATAACAGACCTGTGTAATTTTCCTAAACTGTCTAGCTCATCAGAAGAAAACATGTCCCCAGAACGGAGCATTTTCTGCAGGGCAAATTAGGCAAATGTCTTGGAGCTGCTGAACATCTGTTACTGGCAGTGAAGTCTTTTGCTAACACAAACCATTTCAATCACAGCTCCACACATGTACAGTAAATAGAGACAGCTGAGCGGACAACTCTACTTCCTAAATTCAATACCACCTACAACTTATGACTGATGCAGTGATGAGGGCACTTACAGTCTACAGTATACTGCCATTTGTAGCCTGTAATGTAATTTTGAAATCCTCAAAAAACACTGGATGATCCCTGTGGTCACAACACCGAGTCAGCAACTGCATTTTTGCATAATGCACACTGCACTCTAAACACCTCCGGTATTTATGATTGAAATATAATATGCAAAATACTCTAATGTGATGGATTCATTATGTTTTGGTTAAGGTCATAATTTAAACGCCCCATAGTAAAGAAATTCAGAAAATAGAAACCAAATAATTATTAAAGAAGGCTCATTAGCTGGTGTAGTGCTCAAGTGGCTGCTACTCTCACTGTGCTGGAACCAGAGGAGATTGTATTAAGCAATACGTTAAGCATAACGGTTACTACAGCACAGTTGATATATTTCATACATTTCAGCTCCAGAACGGCCCTGTGTTGAAAAGTGATCTGTCATTTACTCTCTAAATTGTCCGTTTCAAGTCTTTCCACGTTTCCTTCCTCTCTTTGGGCCTGTCTCCATCCTTCACTTGTCCACAGGGGACGAGTCAAACCAGATTAAAGTGAAATCTTTGAGAGTGTCAGGATTAAACACCAGGAACCAGTGGCTTTTTCTCCCATCTCAGTGCTGACAGTCTGCCATTCCAGGACTAAACTCGTCAGAAAAGTAGTGGCAGCAAGTTTACAGCAGCACCCTGTGATGTCGGCGTTTCATCTTCCCCATCTTCCTCCTCTTTCTGCACGTCTGGCTCCATTTCCATTATTTATGTGGTGGTTTGTATCGTAGAATATGAGCGCCGCATGGATGACGCTCGCTCCGGGTTAGCCTCGTTATTTTAGGAGTCTGTGCATAACTGTCAACTTGCATATAGTTTTATGGGACACAAAAGAACCATGACCAAAACTGAATTTGAAGTTGCACTGAACAACATCATTTCTCAACAGAAGCACAGTCAGTAAAGCTCCACAGACCCAGTGGAAAAATTATAGCAACATCGTCAAATAAAAAGTTTCAATGAAAAGGCACATTAAAGTCACTCACCATGACCATTCTGCAGGAGTTATGGCGAGACACGCTCCGAAACGACGCCCCTCTGGGTGCAATGTGGATGTGAGGGGGAGGGGCTCTGTGCGGCAGTGGCAGCGGGGGTCTGGGTTGAGCCGTACCGGGAGACAGGGACAGGGTGAGAGACACGGGGACGGGGTGCCTAAGGTGAACTGGGGGGCACTGGGGCAGTCTGCGTAAGCTGTGGGACAGGTATGGAGTCGGTGGGATCATTGCCTCTGGCTGCAAAAGATGAAAAGACACACATGAGCTAAAAGAGACTAAACGAAGATTTAACGCTGTCTGTTTTGTATCAGAAAAGTCTCCTCCTCCTCCCTCTGTTTTCTTTCTGACACTGAGTTTCCCCTGAACCCTTTTAAGGTGACCTTTTAAAGTGAAAGAGTGAGACTTTGGCATTAGCCCCTGTCTGGCCTCAGTCAAAGCTGGATGTAGATAAAGAGGCCACACACAAAACTGGGCTCACAAATTATCTTATCTTTGAGCTGTGTGCATTTATTAGATTAACAATACCAAACCAGACTGGCTTTTGTTTATGCTTTTGACCTTTCATTCAATTGGCAGACATTTTCAGGCAATGATAATTGACTATGTTCTACTCCTGCCTCCTGCCTCCTGGACCTGTACTGAAGTATTTTTTTTTATAATGACAGATGAGGTCCTGGAAATATGACACATGATCTAAGGCTAAGTTTTCAGATCATTACCATTTTCAGCTTCTTACATGTGGAGTCTCTGGAATATTACTGATTTATATTTCCTCTAGTAGTTGTTAGCATCAGTAGCTACTTAGACCAAAGTCAGAACAGATACAGACTTGCTGTTTCTGTTAACTTGCTTGTCAATGGACGTTACCAACAAAATCAGTTACTGCATCACTTTGGACAACATGAATCCACTTTTAGAATCGCCCAAAAAAAAAAAAAGGTTGGTGTAAGTGTAGTTTGATTTTGCTTTTTATTCCTCATTTTCATGTTGTTCAGTGTGCAGTCATTATGTCCATTTAACTAGGCTGATGTTGTCTATAGAGTCACAGATTTACTGTACCTACACAAGGCATATGTAAATGTATGAGGTGATGAGACATATAAAGCCAGAGTCTGCTTGGCATTTAGACTTCTCCAGATGTGTACTGCTTAGGCTACATTACAAACTGCGCTCATGGTTTAACACAGCTCCCTACGCCTGGAAAATGACCTCACCTGCACTGCTCTTTCATCAAACAGCCTTACATCCTTTCTCTTCTTTCTTTCAAGCACAAATGAAAGCCACATGCTGCTAACTGGGAACGCCGATCGGTGCTAATGTGCAACAGCTCGCTTCATCCGTGTGCCACCTTGCAGCACAAAATGTCAATCCTGACACAGCTCCCCTCGATGCGCCGATCCATCATGGGTCACCTCCCATTACAAAGCGTGTCAGGGCAGTAATGGAGTGCTTAAGGCATACAGTGATGGTACATACAGCTCATTACAGTGAAATCTCAACCCAGACTCCCAATCAGGATCAGAATGACTTTTTGTGAAATTAGACCTTCACGTGTGCCATGTGTAGATAAATCAATTTGGATTCTAACTGGCAGCTGTTAATGACGACAAACGTATTCAAGTGTCGACAACACATTGCTCAGAGCGGACTCCATTATCTGTAACTCCTCCACATGTCCACATACAGAGGGATGATTTAATTGGATTTGAACGAGCTGCCATTTATGTGAAAACAAAGCGTCAACCCTGCCAAGAATGATTGGTGCGATCGAAACAGCTGCGGCCCTTTCCCAAAAAAGCCTATTACACGTTTGAATCTACACCAGGTCATTCTTTTTTTTATACATTGCACGAGACATATATGTATTTGAGAAAACTGTCCAGCTACTTGAATTAGATGGATGTGGGGTGTGTCTGTGGTGCAGATGTGAGAGGTGGAGGACCTTAAAGATGGAGGCGGTCTGTGGTTGAGGTGGTGCTGGTCGAGATGGAGACAGTGTGGTCACAGGTGGTGGTTGGCTGGAAGTGGACGTTCCACTTATACCAGCGTTCAGTGACCTGGAAAAGAGAAAAAAAGCACAATTTAGGAGGGAACAGTTGAAGTAAGCGTCACTGTTAGTAACCTCTACCATCACAACACAGTAAAAATAGCAAACCTCTTTGCTCATCCTCCATATCTCCCCCATCCTTCCTCATGGTCTTTATCTAAACGGCAATCTTTTAAAACACTGGTATTAGTTTTTGATGAATGGTGTCATTATGTTTCTCTTCTTCTTCATAATTTCAACATAATGGCTGGTGCTCTGTAGAAACCTTTAGAAACTTACTGACACCAACAGCTCTTGGTGTTTACTGTTGCTGTCCAAGCTGAAATTGTTCTAAAATAATCTGGTATAAACTAATCTAATATTGTTGTTAGTTTTAAAATATGCCTGATGAGTTATCTTCTGGCTATACCATACTTCCTCATGGAAAAATAAAATAAAAAAAAAACTCGGCCAAATGGATGTGGCTGATTGCATTCCCTCAATGGCCGAGATAAAAGTCCTCATAATTATATTTATTTATTATATCACTAACACCACAATGCATATTTTAATGGCAAAATTACACAAATTACGTTGAGTAACTGAGCTCAGAGTGTGACCAAGTGTAAAACGCTCCCACTCAGCATCTGTCATACCTCATGGTTAATTTACAAATTAAAGCTAATGCACCTGAGTTTCTCGATAGGGTTCTTTTTGTTGGTGAACAGCAACCCCAGGACAGTCTTCCTCTTCAGGCAGATGACCAGTCCAGCTCCCAGGACGGTAAGGAGAGCCACCAGCATGCCGGCCATCACATTCCCACTGACTGCTTGGGAACACAAAGGGGATAAAACAAGATGCTCTAAAAAGGTGAAATTTGAGCCCAGTTTTATTAAATCATTTTATTATGTAGCTTTTAAGGCCACCAAGAACAAGTTTACAGCAGCAGTCTGTCTAAATACTCATCAAACCTTAATAATAAAAATGGTAACCTCTGTCTCCGCGGCGACGAAGAGGAGCAAATGATTTGTGCTGATACTGTGTTAATTCATCTCCCACCTCGTAACATGCCTCCACTTCACTGTTCCACTCAGCTTCATTTGGACTTTTTTATTGTTTGATCGACATTTTATTTTTTATTTTTTTATTTCTGTGTGTGTTTGGTTGTTTGTAGATTCATATGTATGTTTTTGTGTTTGTTACCTGCTAATCTGATGGGCCCACTGTCCACGCTGCCTCCGAATCCAGCCTTATCACAGAAAGGAGGAGCCCAATGTGCCTCACAGTGGCAGTTCTTGTTGCTATTGCACACCTACAGTATAAAATTGAAGACATTAACAATTATTAATGTTCCTAATGCGTAAATAAGGCTCCTATCTGAAAAGAAAACCCCAGCAAAATATCCAAGCTCTTTGAAGTGTCCTAAAATAGTTCCAAATCACCAGCCAAAACAAACATCTTTAAATTGAGTCCTTTGTCTAACCAATAGCCCCAAACACAGATAATTAGTCAACTCTGGTTAAATAGAGCCGAAAAGGAAGCTGCTTCTAATAAATGAGCTTGCACTTTTGCTTTATAAATGAATACAAAAACAATTTATTACCAAATTGCTCAGTTAATTTCATTCTCACATTATGCCAAGCAGTTCCCAGATGTTGCACTTAAAGCCATCATCTACCAAAGTCCACCTGGCAAAAAGTATTGTTTGAATCACAAAAGACTACACAAGGTCCTTTTAAGAAGTTTTATCTTGCAGAGAAAAGGAACAATAAAGTGTAAAAGGATTCCCCAGCAGTGTAATAAGGAGCAGGTGAGGGTCTCTTTTCACGGCAACATCTTGATCTAATTGTTGCGTGAAAGGGTGCCCTGTCTCAGTTAAATGCTTTTAGAGCTTTGTGTTTGTGTCTTAATTAAAGTGTGTAGTTTATGGCGGTGATGACATCTGTGGATGAAAATTCCATTTTGCTGTTGCTGTCAATGAACAAAGTAAAAATAGGTCAGATGATGCATTCCCTTTAAAGATTTCGAAACAAAACAGTTTAAATTGGGAAATTTGAATAAAAACGGTGCTTCTCCAGTGGTGCTAAGTTTGTCCACTCTGGGCATTTGTAGGGACATGGAAAGATAAAGCCCCAATTTGCAAAAATATTTGCTATGCACATACTGAGACCACAGATTCTATATAAATGGATGATGCATGCCCATTGCTCAATAAAATGGCAACTACATTCTGGCTTCTCTGACTACTGCAGTTACTGCTGAGTAAAACTATAGTTTTCAAATAGCATAGATGGATGTATTAATCAAAACTCCTCCCAGAGTTGTCATGTAGTAAAAACTTAGCTCTAGAGACTAGAGCCGTCTGTTGTACCAGGCCATTGAATTTCTGCTTATATTTCTGCTTTTGGAGCCTGCCCTCTGGTGGACAGAGGGATATTGCTGTAGGGTGGCGCCCATACATGAGGCCCATATAAGGAGTTTGATGAGAGCGGCTTGGCTGAGACCTTTCACACACAGCCACCCATGCTGATATGGCCACTTGGACAGACACCTTCTTGGTATATATTACACAAAGTCTTTAAATCTTTAAACTTTATAATATAGAAAATAGGCACAATAGAAACATATGCTAATGCTACAAAATCTTTTTAAATAGCCTTGATATTAATGTTTATGTGAATTTACGGCAAAGACCACAGTGCTATATAATTCATCCCAAACAGGACCACCCATAGACATTTGATGGGTGGCATTTAAGAGAAAATCCAATATCCATGCTCCACAGTTCAAAGTCAAACGGTGTGTCGCAGCGCTCAGGGCTCAGTCCAATAACGCCTGGCCTTTAGATCTGGAACCAGATTTTTGGGACAAGGACGACTGCTTGAGACTATGATGAATGGTGTTTAACGCTGGACATAAATGAAGCCATTATAACTAATTGATTGAACCCCTCAGTGTCCAACATGATTGATTGCTGAGGGATTTTAATGCCTCCCTACCAGGCATATGGGCATTTTGAACATATTACCACCAAAATGAGTTTGGCATTGTGAGAAATGTGAGGAATGTGATAATAGGTAAACAACAATATCGTCCTTGCCCATAACAGTAGAAGCTTATACTGAAAAAAGGTTTGCTCCAAGAAGAAGACTCGGAAAATGTCACAAGTATTTCTAATCCTCTTAGGACTCATTAGCAATTTCACTTTTTGATGCATCATCTATAGATTAGAGCTCCATTAAAGGTGTTTTACAAAAGATTTGAAAAAGAAATTGGGCAAGACTTTGTATTAAACTGAGAATAACACTCTTTGCCAGCCCATTCTTGGAAAAAGCTCATTCTTGGAAAAATAGTCCCAAGAGAACCCAGTCAAAGTCTTGGTCTTACGGATGCCAATAGAGAACAACTCAGCACTGATGAAGGAAAAGCACATTGTTGCATCAAGGCTTAGGACATTTATGAACAAAAATTAATTTAGTTTCAGAACTTTTGGAACCTTTCAAATCTTTTTCTACTGTTTTTTTTTAGATGATAGCATGTTCTTGCACGGCTACCATAGGTTTTCACAATGTATATTAACAATGCAGGGGAGGTAAATAAAATATAAAATTATATATAATTATGTCACCAGTGGATGCTGCCTAAACTACACACTGCCCCTTTAAATAAGAGTTTGAGACAATTTATGGCCCACTCAGGTGTTCCACTACCCCCTACTTAACCATGTGACCATCATGAATCATGCACTGGAACTTCTGGCTACATGAACTCAATCTTTTTTCCAGCTCTGGCTTTACAGACCATGGTGAGGTCACACAGATGACACCACAGTTTGCCCAGTACCTTCTAAAGCTCTTTGTACATTTACCTTGGAACATTAAAGCCAGAGGTTGATGTACTCACCCCTCGACCACTGCACTTGGATGCACACTCATGCACGCCAAACACACTGACGTTCTGGCATTGGCGATTGAGACACATCTAAATGAAAAACAAAACCATAAAAAATAGACAGAGTAAACTCCAGTTGGATCCAAATCATTTTAATATTGTACTATTAAAAACAGAACACTACAGATCTATCTTCATATTCTTTTACCACGAACTGTTGGGATTTTCAAGGAATATAATAAAGGTTTCTCATGTGAGCAGTGTGGCCATATAAAGCATTGTATCATAACAAGATGATAGCAGTTGCCAGAATCCAAGACAAATGGAGTCAAATTAATTTTAATGGACTTACTGTAACATTGGAGTGATTGATAATTCTACTGATGACCACTACAAATGCTAGAGAATGAAAAATAAAATTGCACATAAAATTGTCAATTCCTTGTTTGAGAGAATGTGTTTTTTTTAAAGCCCATGTTGGACTGACAAAAAGACCAAGCCAAAAAGTGTCAGGGCTCATCATTTTTTCCATTTGTTTTGCAGGCATCTGTAGCTGTTTATTGTATTCTCACATGGTTTAAGCATAGTTTCACAATACTGAGGTTGCTTTAGCAGTGAGGTCAAAGGACCTTGTAATTCTTACATTAACCTTAATTTAGAGACAGGAAATGAGAGAGTAATGAGGGAAATGACAACCAACCATAATGAGTAGAGTATTGTGCATGTAATCATAATTAATTAAGGGAAAGTAATATTTGGTTGTTCCTCAGTGGATTATTTGGATTATTTCAGAATATACCATAGAAAGTAAAATCAACATGAACTTTTGAAATCTGCATTTATGCAGATTTTATTAACTTCATCAATAATGGATAATTAACTGATAAAGGCTTATTATCTCTGCTGTAATTAAAGGAGGAGATCTTCAACTACAATTTTGGAAAGAAACCACATGGTTTATCCAAACATCAACCACATGGTAAACCATTGGAATGAGATTAAGAGCTAAATGGAAGGTCATGAGGTGTTGGGACCTGTGCCCCAAGACTGGCACAGAGCACCCACTGTATAAACAAAACGGTTATTCCACGTCCAGTACCTATATACATTGTTGTCCTACTCTATGTATAAGACCTAATGCAAATTACATAGACATATAGTTTTTTGCTTTTCTCTACCAGGGTTTTTAAAAATTAAGGGAGGGGCCAAAACATCATAACATCCCGCTCTCCCCCACATACTGTCGTTGTGTCCTTGGGCAAGACACTTAACCTACATTGCCTCCAGTGAGTATTCTGTAACACTGGTAAATAGCTTAATCTGTGTAAAGCGCTTTGAGTGCCTTCTACAGTAGGTGTAAAAACGCTATAAAAATAAAGATTATCATTATTATTATTATTAAAGACACAGATGCTAAAACGTGACAAAGGGGTAGTGAGGAAAAAAGATGTTTAAAACTTCTTCTAGAACAGTAATTTTATGTTGTTGAAGCTAGAAAATATTTCTTTAACCTAATTTCTGTGTGGTGCAAGAATGAACCTCTGTGAACTAAAGTTAAAAGTACAGTACATTGTTTCCTTCATTGATTAAACATTCACCAGCACAATAAACAAATCAGCGAAATAACAATTATTGAGTGAGTATTGTTGGACTCAGCTCTCACCAGGCCATTCCCACACTTAGTTCCTGTCAGGACCAGACCCGGATCAGGCATGTCGTCACCCAAGTAGACATGTGTTCCTCTGCACAGTATCCGACCTCCTTCTTGCAGGGGGATGTTGGTTTCTATGGAAACGGCATTTGTTCCAATTACAGGACGGTTAGCTCCTCCTTGACACTGGATTTTTCCACATTTAGCATCGCTGTGAACAGAGCAAACAGAGCAAATGGGAAATGGAAAGACAATGTGATAACAAGCTCAAGCTGTTAAATGAGTGTAAATACAGAACATGTTTGTTTTCACATCAGCTTACATTGTGTGTTTGCAAATTCAACACTGACCTTTAGACCCCTTTATTTTAATCTGTCGTCCTGCTGCTTGGACATGTGACAGCTTGACTTTTACTTTCTTGCTTCATAACCAAAACTATACTGGCTTCTGGTTGGTTGAGCAGCACTTTTGTGACAGTTTTATTCTTTGCACAGTTGCATCGTACTTCCTGTTGTGTGATAAGCCATCAAATGTTTCTGTAGAGGCCCTATAGGATACTGTATGATGTTTCTAAATTGCTCAAAAGTAACAAAAACACATTATGACCTTCAACTTATTTTATTTTTGTTAAATGGTTTCTTTAGGGATTGTGTAGGTTTCAGTGCTATGGAAACTCTGGTCTTACCGTGGTTCACATTTTGCAAACAGGCCTTTGGAGTCCTTGCCACAGTTGCCATAGGGATCTCCTGCAGAGTTGACCCTTTCGAAGCAGATGCCTGGCGCTGGCTTGGCTCCTGCACAAACAAAATAAGAGACATTAAAAATCGGGACTGAATTATGGGTAATGGGTAATTTTCTACAAATGCTCAAACTTTTGGGTGTGTCAAGTAAATACACTGGCACTTGTTTTTTATTTTGTGCCCAATGTTTGAGAACATTGACTGATACACAAAACTGAGATGTAATTGTAATTGCACTATGCAGCAAACAGTATCTAAGACTAAGAAATTAAGTTTAAACTAGGTTTTGCCATCTAACTTGCAATGTAACTGCACAAACCCTGATCATAATGCAATCAAGGTACACATTATGGTCAGGATTGTAGCTGGGGTTTTTGTACAAATCTTCCAATATTTAGCTTAAGCATAAATAAATAAGGTAAATACCAGGGTGATCTGATAGCTCACTTTGACCCCATAGTTGACACTCAGGAGAAACAACTCCAAGTGACTGTGTCCTAACCTTGTCCCCACAGTGTGATGCACTGCTGCTCATGCGTCTGGCAAATGCCATTGTAGCAGTATCCGTCAACATTGTGGCAGGCGTGTCCGTCGTGCAGGTACACGTTGGCGGGACAGTGCGGACTGGTCCCAGTGCAGAACTCTGGCAGGTCACAGGAGTTACCGGATTCACGACAAGGGGTTCCTGCCGGCTTCAGCTGCAGACAGAGACACTTAGATATGAGGCAGTAGCACAGACACTGACACTGAGAGACAGAAATGGTTTAATATCGAGCAAACGTCAGTGCTAGAACTGAGATTTAATACAGCAAAGTAAATATGAGTAACGCCATCCTGTCAAGATGCCCTTGGAAAAACTGAGCCCTCTGCATCAGCTGGCTAGTCAGTAAACACTGTACCTGACAGTCCTGGCAGCACTGTCCGTGCGCACACACAGCATCCCCCTTCAGAGTGCACGTCGTGGCATTGCAGCATGGATTCATACACTCCTGCAGAAGGCAAACAAAGAACAAATAAACGGTTGTAAGACCAGGGAAAGGTAAAGATAAATAAACCCGCAGAGAGAAAACAAATGCACACTGTTATCAGAGCGAGCAGGGCTGTGCTAAATACCAACAGAAAACACCACAGAGCAAACATTTCCATCTGACATACACGCTCCATTTGAGGAAGAAAAAGGGAAATAAGCAAAATTTTATATTATTTAGAATTTAGTCTGATTATAATCCACCAGTCACATTTAAATTAGTTCAGTGACAAAACATTACAAAACCTTGACAGTATCGTTAACTCTCTTAAAACGTAATAAATGCTACTTATATATGCTTCCAGTGTTTGGACATATCTACATTATACAGTCACATCAACACATGTCAACTAAAAGAACTTAACATTTAATAAAATGCTTTGTACAAATGGAGGTTTCTGTGACTAAATAACCTTTTTCTCTTTACTTTAGTGAGTGTGATGTCAGTTTTCAGATGTCTGTATTGCTCCAAAAGGCCTTAGATGGCACAGCTGGCACAGTCTGCTTTCCTGTTAGATAGTGAGATAATGTAGGTAAGTAACAAAATGGGCCTCTAAGGAGGACAGCCACTGCTGCTCAATCACACCAATGTGGTTTAATCTGACCAATCAGAGCAGCCAAGGCTTAGAGGGAGATAAAGGGTAAGTCAGACATTTCACAGGTAGAAATAAAGTCTTAAAGTAAAGAAAAAAAGTTGAGATGTAATGACATTACTATTTGTTTTACTGTTAGATTATCTTTTATTGTTTAAGCTAAGGCTCTTTTGAAAATAAAGTGGTCATTAGGGAGTCTAGAGATTATTGCAACTAAACTAAAAATTAACATCTGCAATAGTAATTTAATATAGTAAATAAACAGTATGTTCCTATGTATGAGTTTGAGAGATGTCCATGCCTAGTTTTTTAGTGACTGTGTTAGCGTGTGTGTGGGGAGAGTGTTTAGTCCTTCACATGTCTAACAAAGAGGCAGTGGCTCAGAGCTTCCCCTGGGGTCACCTCTCACTCTGGCTCTCTCTGAACACTCCTCAGACCGCAGCGGTGTAGATGGACCTGGGCCTGACATGATGGCCCTTCCAGAACTTACTTTTCAGCCTGAAACCATTAAGAGGGCCTTTCCCATGGTCCCGCAGGGGCCAGAGGAGAAGTTTGGACGAAGGAGTGGCGCTGAAAGAAGTAGCCAGTGATTGTGAGAAGGTGGCTTTTTAATGAGGCTTTTTTAATGGGGGGGGTGAGGTGCTGTCTGTGAACTCAGAGTGGCTTGGCATGACGCCGCACCGTTCTGTGGAGGGCTTTATTACGGCTGCTGGCTCAGGTTTGAGGGGCTTATGTCAGAGCTTTGTTGTGAAAGACGAGGCCAGCTTCAGTTTGACCCTGGCTTGAGCCTCATCAGAAAGACACAAAAAGCTACAAAGACAAATAGCAAACAATAACAACAGGACATTCTGTCACGTACACTGTTGCATAATTTAAAGCAACCTTGCACAACATGATGTTTTCTCATGCCATATTTCATAACTGTGTATAGTCTCCAAGCTGTCTCTGCTGATGGCTGTGACAAACTGGTTTAAAAAGTATGCAATGAGTGCCATACCAATGCAGGTTCATTTGAATAATTCACTAGTTGATGTTGTAAAACTGTCAGCAATGTTTCCTCTCAGTGAATTGTGTTGCACAGAGACGAGCCCCCTCCCTCCATCAAACCTCAGCAGTGAGCACAATACAATGAATACATTTACATTTACTCATATCTCTGAACTCATTTCATGAAAAACTGTATCTGGATTATGAGAGCTCGGCAGTCTAAGCTCTTGGAAGCAAGAAGTATTTGTGTTTACTCAGGACTATGTTTGCTGGTGCCGTGCTGCTAATGGGAAGGCAACAGATGCACTCACGGCTTATTTGTGTTTGTTTCAGAAGTAAATACAGGATAAGCTAGTTTTGGGGATACATCTTTTACCATTGGTGAAGTTGTCCCTAAGCTATTATCAAGGATTTTAACAGAGGAGCTGTCAGGCTGGTCAAATGGCTTAAGCACTCTGAATTGATTGGGCAAACACATCAATTTTCCTTTAGTGTGACTTTGGCTTCTCTTCATAGGACTTTACCACTTCTTAGATGCCAACTCTGGTACATGTCTACCTCACTATGTAACATCTGTTGGAAGATTAGCAGACACATGTGTTTTATATGTTGTAAGGACACTGACCTCACTGCTGTGTATAAACATAAAAAAAAATATTTTGTCAGTTTTTTAGAGAGACAAAACCACAGTCAATTCCAGCTTCCTTTTCCAAAATAACTGATTTGATCTTTTTGTGATTGGTTATTATACAAAGGCCTTATGCTGAGGATATGTCACATATACACATCATGATTCAACGGACATTTCAAGATTGCCCAGAACCTCAGTCTGACCTGGTTAACCCTTCTGGCGATAAATTCATATCATTCATATATTATTGGCCTCTCACCTCCAGCTCACCACAGTCACACTCCTCTCCCTCCTCCACGTAGCCGTTGCCACACTTCTGCCCGCCGTAGAGCACCTTGACCTCGGGCATGTTGAACAGACACATCCCTACGCCTTTTTCAAAACTGGCTGTCAGGTCCTTCTTACTGCAGCTGCTGAACACTGTGGGAAACGGATACCTGCAAGAAAAACAAAATGCAAGGTAGAAATATTTCTGAATGACACAAACAAATAAAGAAAAAAATGAAAAATAGTGAGTGGAGAAGGAGAACACAACTGTGATCTCGACATGGGCCCCACTTCACTCCGATGTAATCAGCCCTAATTGCTGCTAATCACAAAGTCAATTAACCACGAGCGTTCAGCAGCCTCTTCAAATGAGCTTTATCAGCAGGCCAGCGACACAGGGCTCCAATGATTCACCCTCCAAGGAGGAAAGGGGATCTGATAAGATGTATTTTAGGAGACAAACTCCAACAGAGAAAAAAAGTTATCGTGGAACCAGAAAATTACGAGGGATGTTTTATGTAGCAGGACGGAGAGGGTGGTCTGCGCAGTGGGGATCAGCCTGGGGCACTGTCAAAAGTCAAAAGCTCTGTTATGGACCTCGTGTGGTTTCATGTGGCTTTTCTGTGATAATAGTGGCTTGTGATAAAAGTGTGCAAGCTGCCAACAGCAAAAAGGACAGCTACTGAACATTTACAATATACAGACAGTGCTTTTTGTTAGAACAATAGACACCAAAATAATAGTTGTCTTATGCCTTTTTGTTTACACTGCTTCTTTGAGCCATCACTGCATACACACTTAATGCATGCACATAAGTACTGGCTCAGATAATATTATGTGGTAATACAAATTAACCTGCTTCAAAAAAACCTAAATGGAAATTTTCTCTTGCATTTAAGTAAAACGGTTTAATTATTCAAAAGTGTACTGTAATAGGAAAATATATGGAAGCTTTAGCCAATCACATTCTCCCTTCAGAAGGAGACATGCTCCCATTGGTGTAGAGAAAGTGTAGTGGTACTTTAAAGTCTCAATACACAATACTCTCAATATTTGTCATAGATGAAGTGAATGATGGTTAACTCAATATTTCAATGTACATCAATTAGCTTTAGGTTAATACTGTACAGTATATAATATGTAACCTACATTACAACAAATAGAGTCAAGACTGCCCTCCTGGTGAAAACTATTACAGCAGCATAAAGACAATTCAATCTAAGTAGGCTACTGTACCAGGAGTAGATTTTAAAACACCTCCTACATTTACACTTTTCTCATAAAGCCTGAGCATGAGGCAGTGAGTAGGAGGCCAGGTCAAAGCAGGTGCTGAAGTGTGTATCCAACAAGCTCACATCAGGACACTTGATTTTAAAAGCTGTAAAGCAGACATCATAATGGTGTCTTTTTTTTTTTTTTACCTCAGCCGCCCACTCCTTGTTAGACCCTTAGGCTCCACATCGTCTCTCCTCACATGGGTCACAGACTTTTTTCCTGTCACAGAAGTAAAAGCCCAAACTCTGCTGCAGTAAGGATAATAAACTAAAGAATGCATCAAGTAACACAAGCCACAAGCCACTGAACAGCAGGATGTCAGCTCCAGAAACCCTACAGCATTTGCCAGGAAATCTTGAAGAAAATGTCACATACAATTTCAAACTTCAAGTAAGCTAACACATTGTAGCATATTTCAAAAGCAGAATGTATTTCATAAATGACAGCAGAGGCATACTTGAATAACCTGAACAACAATATTGATGAACCTGAATAACAATATGGTAAATATGTTACACAGTGGATCAAACAATGAACAATAACAGCTTTACAAACTTAGAAGTCTATTTATTGGAAAAAACATGTACTTGATGGAGTTCTGTTGATGGAGTTCTGTTGCTGCAAATACTGTATGTCATGCCACAGTCAGTGTTTTGACATAACCTGCGTTTGTTTTTCATCATAATCACATTTGAGGCTTGACCCCTCTCCCTCAGCACACACAGCGTGCTACACTAACATCAGAAAGATCCAGAGGTTGTGTTTAGGTGAAAGCAGACGGTGCGGATTAAAGGCAGAGATCAGAGTGGATTTGTAATGAAATAAAACGTCAAAAAGAAACAAGGAAGGCTGTAGTACCAGTCATAATTACACCCCTCCTTTCCCTTTTTCAGCCCCTCAGGGAGCACTGCTATGATGAACAGCTGTCAAGGCTGCTGTTTAACAGGCGGGCCACTTCCTTAGCAACTGCTGTTGTTGATTTCCTCTTTGCCCCCAAAACCAGCGCTGAAATTGCTCGCTCAAGTTGCCTCTTTTTTGCTGCATTCATTCAGTTTCCATGAACTCAGCCCCACACTTCAGTTACCAGCCAGTGCCACACGTGACAACTATTTAGAACTGGAAGGTTACATTCTCGTTTTGAATTTTATTAAACAAATGTCACATTTTTCACAAGAAAATACTGAGTTACAGTCACAACATTAATGCAACAGACAAATTTCAATTGTGCACCAATTTCATCACAAAATCTGATAACTTCCATCAATTTTCATTATTTATTATTTACAAACCAATGAGCAAAAACGGTGGAGCTGAGGTTAATCAAAACAGAAAGACTACAAATGTGGTGTGTGACATTAAAAATTGTATTACAAGCAAACTGGATAAAATGAGCATGTACCTCATCTAAATATTAAAGCTTTTCACAAAAAGGATTGTGGTTGACCTGTGAAAATTATTCTTAATGAATATAAGTAAGTTCTAATTAAGATACAAGTAACCTGTGAAGATGCTTGTTGTGTGCTGAAAGGAGACTAACGTTTTGGCACAGTTATTTAGGATATAACAAACTTCTAAAAGTGTGCCATGCTGACCAGATCTGCACTGTACCACTCCTGTAGAACTGCATTTACTGACATTGAAGTCACATACATTTATAACTACACATAATACATTGTGCGATAAATAGTAAACCCTGGATAGTCTCATATGCTACTCTGAAAGTTGCACTGCATAACTTTTATCCCGTAGAGGGCACTAAACCCTGTCTGTGCAACTGCATTGTCAGCTGCACAATATTTGTTTACAAGGAGAGACTATCCAAGCGGCAGGTTTGAACGAAAGAAAGAACATACATGGAACAATCCAGTGTATTGGCCGATTTTTATTATATGCATAGTGTAGTCTCTCTCACTCAATACAATATACACAATATGTACCCATCCTGGCACCAGGAAAGTTAAATTGGAGGTTTCTGGACATGATTTTATCAATTTCATGTCTAAGATCCATCAAAAAGATTTTGAAAATATATAGCATTGGGCAAAAAGTTACACAGTGCTCCGTTAAATAATAATTGCTGATTCATTTACATGTAATTTATTAATTTCCACAGAACTATCACTTTATCACTGCATAACACTGAGAGGCTTTGTAATGTTCTTTTTTTCCACCTCAAGACACAGGACATGTCTCAGTTTCCAGCTGTTTTTTTATGAGCGCCAAAACAGAAATAATTGGTCTCCCGTGCAACCATGAGGAAGCTATGGAAGGAATAATGGCAGAATAAAGGCAAATGCAGCAATGAACTACAGTGGATGGCATTTAGCAGCTGAAGTCCTTCAGGCAAGTGAAGCTGCGCCAGGCCCGGTCGTGGCAGCGGTAGTGGGCACATCTGGGGCTCATCGGGAAGTTCAATCTAGACAAGTGCTGATCTCATGGGAGTCTGGACCACCACCACAACAGAGACGTCCTGGTATGACTCTGTGACCTCTGTGCTCATTGTCATTGTCTGGTTTTACAAGGCATTAGCCATGAGGCGGTATCCTTTTAGGAAAGTATACCAGGATGCTTTAATGTGCATTATTATTCTAAAAAAATTGCCTTTCCTTTTTCAGTATGCCCATTTTTGTGTCAAAGTCTGATCTAAAATAAGAAACTTGTCTTGATGGGCTGCACAATATTAAAAACAACATGCTATTCTATGTCTTTGGTAAATAGTTATTGTAACTGTTGATATTGCAATAAAGGTTATGTGTGTAGCCATATCTGGGAATTATACTAAATATAAAAGTTCATTGATGTTCTTCCACTAGGGGTTGAGTTTGACTGGAGCCTATCCCAGCAACAATGGGCCTGAGGTGTGGTAGACCCTGAACAATTGCCAGGGCTGACACAGACAACCATTCACTCTCACATTCAGAAACTAAGGGCAATTTTAGATTAACCAATACACATATACATGCATGACTTTGAACGACGTTAGAAACCAGCATTGTTCTCTTCACCGGTTATTGTTCCACTTTTACAGGACAATTTCTTTAAATTCTAACATACAATCAGTATGTCTTATAATCACGTTTACAGCATTAATGACCAAACAGGGCTTTAACAGGTCAGTGGGAGGTCTGATGATAGGAGCCAAGTCCCAGATCTATTACAGCTGCCTGTGATCTGCCCAAACACGGCGATAATACCTCGGAGATCAAGGCTTTTGAACTTCACAGAGCCACACTGCACTGCACAAAGGTTTTCACATCCCCACTGACAGGTAACAGACATTTGTGGAGCGGCAAAAGTGGAGTTGTATAAAGTTATAAACAATAGATAAAACACATTTACAGGCGGTGTCTAAATATGAATAAAATATAAGCTGTTAGTTACAACCTTCGAAGTATTAAGATGGATTATTTAATGTTTGCAACAACATAAGATAAGACTTTAGTGTCTCATAGAGAAATTTCATGTATAAATCTACTCCAGACTCTGGCCCAGATTCCTGAGTTTGCAGAAGTCTTTAACCTAAGTTAGCCTGCTGCAGAGCGCCTGTCCTTGTGGTTCGGATCAGACAGAACACAGTGAAAGTGATCCAACACATCCTGCACAGCCAGTTTATGTCACATCTTTTTAAGCATAAAACACAGATCGGCCTATGAATCATATCTGTTTTCCTTTCCAATGACGCATCTGCCAAAACATTTTCCACCAAGAACATTTATTACAGACTAATACATGTGCAAGAACTTACTGCCGACCTTATTGCTTTTTTGTTGCATCTGGATAAGGATCTAACAAAAGATAGCTCCAATCTCTGACATTTTTATTTATGACACAAATTAAATATGTGTTTCAGTAATTCAATTTTTATTAACAGTTTTACCGAGCCGGGGAGTACTAGGACATTTGGTGCTAGGCAGTCTGGCCTACATTGTAGACAGTGAAGTGGACTCTCACAATGATTCCCCTATGGAGCCAATTAAATGTATGTTACAGAGTTCCTGTTGGCAAAGGGCATGGGTCACATTACTGGGACATGACTGTGACTCCCGTTCACTTTCTGGGATTTCTGGTAATTTCAAAATGAAGCAACCTCAGCCCAAACTAATAGTAACACACAAAAGCGGATGTAGACAATAGCCTGAGAAGTCATGTCCGATGATGCAACAGCTTAGACGATACTCTAACAATGGACACATTGTTATGTTATGCAAATGTTCCCCAACACCAACTACGCCTTGCGATTTTCACCCAAAAACATTGTTTTGTGTAGATTTCATCATGCTTCTAAGTCACCAGCAATGTTTCCCTTGCTCTACAGCACAGTTGCTGGCTACGAACTGTCAAAATAGAATGAAATAATTGTGAAGGTTTTTGTCATATTTTGATCTAGTTCAACCGAAAATATGAAGCCTTTTTAAAACAAGCAGCTTTGGTGAAAAGTGTTGACTAGACCAAATTTATTGAGATCAGAAAGAGTTAAGTAATGAAACTTAATGGAAGTTTTTGGGACCTATTAAAGTTCCAAGAAGATATGTTCTTGGAGGAGTTTCATTCATCTGCCTGGATCTGTGTGTCCGTGAGTATTTTCTTCTGAGATACAAACTTGAAAGATGAGAGACTCCAGCCTGTTCTCATTTAGTTGAAATGTTGGGGAATTGAAAGATAGGATGTGACAATTGGCCGTGACCAATGTGAGCAGGAAACAGGCTTTCCTCTGGGTGCACATGTGCAGCTGGCAAAGCCACAACCTACCTTCCCTCAAACCGGCCTCCCACCAAGGCACATTAATGATCAACTGGATTTCACTATCCCTGCACATCTATTCATGGAGAGAGCAAGGTCAGGAGAGTTGCTGGGGATCAGTTGGTGCATATGAGCATCAGTAAAGATAATCTCTTGCGATATATAAATGCAAATCAGAAAAGGTTGTATAGTTTTGTGTTGTACTCCCATAAATGGCATGTGTATAATTACAGAGTTCAGTATCAAAGATTTATTCTGTCTAGTTATAATTTAAAGGTGCAGTGTAGTTTTTGGTGGGATCTAGTGGAGACAATGTAGCTTGTGAGCAGCTACAGGAGCCCTGCAGGGACACATTGAGGTATATATAAAAACAAACATAGGAAACAGGTTAGATAATGAGGTAACTTTCAAAGATTAAAATAAATTAAATTAACTTCATGCAAGACCTCAGACCTTTGTCTAGTCTGGGCTCAGTTTGTCCAGTCTGGGCTCAGTTTGTCCAGTCTGGGCTTAGTTTGTCCAGTCTAGGCTCAGTTTGTCTAGTCTGGGCTCAGTTTGTCTAGTCTGGGCTCAGTTTGTCAGCTCCAGGAAGCTGTGGGAATAAGAACTAATCGTAACGGAACTAATGGCTCCTTCAAAATGGGTTTATTGTGCTCTGAAAGTCTATTTTATCAAGACAGGGAATTGTAAAGAGAGTTGTTTTGATTTACACCAACAACAGTGTGTGCTTCATTTTCCATATGCAGTTTTAATTATATTCCTAACCTACAGAGTAACCTGGATTTGAACATCTATTTCCTCTGTGTATCAACAATTTATACAAGAGTCTAAACTAAACTAAAAACTCAAACCCAAATTCTGGTGTGGTTTTTCTCATTTCTGTTTAGTTAGATTAGATTTATTATGATGGAGGTCTGTGCTCCAGTCTGATGTTTTGTTGGGATATGGGCTTATTGACAAATTAACTTGTATTTGAAGGATAATTGAAACACTTTATTATTCAAGTTGAGGCTATTTTTTATCTCCAATAGAAACATACGATTTTTGAGACTGGGCTGCTTTGAGCTCTGTTAATGCATTCATTGTTGAACACATTGGTTTGTAATAAGCAGAGCTTTTGTACCAAACTTACACAACTCAATTCAAGTCTGTTTAATCACATTGCTCCTTGAAACGGAGCCTAGAAAAACACAGCAGTGCTCCCCATAAACAAATAACTGTAGCTGCAGGGTGATGAACAACATGCAGGTTCAGTGCAGAGTACAGCCTGTGTGTGGTCACATGGCCTTTAAAGCAGCAAGGACTCCTGGGAGACGCGGTACTGCCTCGAGCGAAGTGTGTGGTGCAGAGGAAAAGCGGAAGAATATAGAGTTCCTAAACACCACAGTTTTGAATGTGGCGGCTCCTTAATCCTGAACGAAACACGAAAGACCCAATATGGAGCAATAAGACGATGTACAGGGGATTATTATAAAGCCATGGATTGGATTATCTGTCTTTTGTCCGCCTGTATTAAAAAAAACTGCAGCCTCTAAGGACTGTGGACAAAAGCAAACCATTTTCTGTTCTCTCAAGTCTATGTGGCACAGTTAAAAAACATGCCCAGAAATGACGTCAGGTTCGGATATTTGAAGTTAGAGGTGAGAAGTTCTACGTTAAGCTGTATAATAGACTGTTTTTAAAGGTGGTTAAGTATTTATTTGAAGCTGCAGAGAGATTTTCCAACATTAAAGATGCATGCATGTCAAAGCTTTAACTCTAACTGGCTGTGAATAAGTCTCAAGATAGAGAGCTGGGAGCAGGTGGTGAGCGAAAAAACATTTTATTTCCACTCAGAGTGACATCTCCAAGTCTATTTTCCCACAAAGTTGCCGTTGTTGGACACAACCTTGACCATGGATGCCCTTAGTCTTAAAATAAAAATCTGGATCTTAGAAATGTCTCACAGATTTACAGTAAAGAATAGTGTTGCTTTCTGTGGGCTGGCTCCAAATCAAACACAGTGGATGTATCCAGCATAAATACTGGTCTAAAGCTCCCACAAACCACTACAGCCTTGGCCAAACCAAACCAATATTTCTACACAGGACATCCTCATCAGCCCTGTTCAATTTAGTATAACATGTTATGACAGAGGCGGTCCTGATGAAATGTTATAATGGATTGTTCACCCAAATGAAATACCATAAAACAGCTTGATAAAGTTGCTTCACAGAGTCCCATTGCTTTATAGTTCAGTAGAGCTACAGTAAAAAGAGTGTTATCGTCCAAACCACTCTGACCGAGACCAAGATATGGGAAATTTCACAATAGACCGAGACTAATAGGACCTCTTCAGACCTGCCACTACAATACAAAATGATTACATTCAATGAGGCCAGTCTTAATGCAAGATGTGAATCGTGAAGGGTCAGATCAAAGGATGTATTTAAGGGTGGCCTTGGTCAAATGTTTCTTGATGTATTCAGTGTCCTGGGTCACACTGAGAGAGGCCAGGGACTAGGACGAGGCTCTTATTAGGGCAAGGACAATCAATTTACATATTAAATCAAATTAAGCAGCATCAAAACACTCTGTACAATATCATGCACACTGTATAATCACTGTTTAGCAGTCAGAACAGCACAATTATAGATTTACATGTGAAGACGAGAAGTGAGAACTAATTGGACGTGAGAACTAGATGGACGTATGTAGCCTACATACCTGGTGTGAATATGAATCGAGCTAGCAATATGTCTCCAGTCTCGACATAAAAAGACTAGATAATTAATTTCTGCGCACACTTCCTTTTTAAGTCCCACTTGTCTTCAGCAGTGCATCATTTTTCAATAGCATCATTCATTCCTTCAGCCTCTAACAGATCAACAGCAGTGGATTAGCCTTAATTAAAAACACAGCGTTGGCCACGTACCATTAGTAGCCTCCCATACAGAGTGAGTCAGTGCGCCTCAGGGTTCCACAGCAGCAGTCGATTCTACCACGAACCAAACATCCCAACACTTCACCACTATTATTTGCTTAAAGCTACTATGAATTAAAAATATTATGTTCAATATGTCTCATTGTGGTTCTAATTTAAGAGATACATCTTGCATAATGTTTCAACAAATGTTATTCCTAATATGTAATGACTGAACCATATGGGTACTTTGATTTAGCTACAAGAAAAACCCATCTAATCACATTCATGTAGAAAAACACCAGTCATTTGAACAGCTGAACCAAATAAGAGACAGAGAAAACTTATTAACATCAAGTGAAATTCGACATGCCTAGTAGTAAGAATGAGGGAATAGGTCTTGTCAGTGTTATACTGCTTTTTGACTTGGCCCAGTGTTCGTGGCTCACCCGGTGGATGGAGTCATGATGCAGCCCCCTCGGTCTACAGTCACCCTGCAGCCGCATCCCCGCTCTGGAGTGTCGTGGTTCATCCCGAAGTTGTGACCGAGCTCATGGGCCAACGTGACGGCGGCACCGAGTGGGTTGTCCGAATGGTCCTAAGATAATCATTAACAGTATTAGTCTTGCAATAAAAGAGATGTGCTTTACGACTGGGCATGAAGATGGGCCATTGAAACCAGATCAGTCCTCATGGAAAATCTGTTTAAATAGACATTATTTGTAAATGCTTGGAACAAACTTTGTCCTTGAGAAAGAACATAAAGCATTATCTACATGCGGACTGCTGTGTTTTCATTTGCACAACCGTCCACATCTTTCCATCTGTTTAGGAAAACTATGGCAAATGCTACCACTCAAATGTTGCCAATACTTAAGTGTATAACTTTTTTTTGCAGTAGTGGCTGTCTTGAGGTTTTGTCATTTATGGGCTATTTTCATTGTAATTTATCTCCAGTTAAAGAAGCAGTAGGCAGCAGAAGCATAAGTAATGGCACATAGTGAAAATGCATAAGGTAAACGTTGAAAGTTCTAATTCTGAGCATTTTGGCTCGTCTTCTGGCCTGTGCTAGATTTTTCACTCAAACTACTGTATACGTATCTGAAAACACACAATCACTTGTAAATGTATTATTGTGAGACAAACTCTGATCCATTTCTCTGCTCTGGAACTGGTCTGTGAGTGTCTTAATGCAGGAAATGTAGGACAAAAAAAATCTGAGATTGGGTTGGGATTTGCTCAGTTGCAGTTCTGTTGTAGCAAACTAATTAAAACCAGGTGTTTCTGTTTCTGATGACATACTCAGAGGACAATAACAAATAATATAAAAAAGCAATGTTGGCCAAACTGTTGTTCCAGACAGGACCCAGAGGAGACACATTACTCTAAACATGTGAGTGTAATTGTACAACAGTGAGATTAAACAAACAATGCATTGGGACTTGTGCTTATCAGAGCATTTTCTGTGCTCGACGTTGTGGCACTGAAATGAGAAACAGAAGGCTTTGGGCTGCCACCTTCAGCAAACGTTGACAGAACCAGATGTGCCGTTTTCAGCCTCACGAATGCAGAACCTGCTCTGAGTGAAACTCTGAGACAAATGGGATGGTCGTTGGTGGGGAAAGCCTTGGAATGACAGCTTGGAAGTCAAACAGCTGATTACACAAAGGCTACTCATGTGACAAACATACAGCACTAGCAGAAAGAAACGTCTGACACAGATGACACAATGGGGAACGCACAAATGTTAGAAAATGATTATAAAAAGAATCAACTAACACAATGCTATAAGACAAAACATTACATTCGAAGTCTTAGATGCAGTTTCTGGTTCACAAGAAAGGTTTGTGTTTCTAACCGTCACTCTAAAACTGTGTCCCTTCTATCAAGAAAAGGCTCATGAACCACCAGACCTGAAGAAGAAAGATGCTTCACGTTGTACTTGAACGTTCATGTGCATGCAAGACTGAAAAAATGAAAGGGTAACAAAAATAGATAGAGTATGACTTATATAAATGATAAAACAGCAGCAGCATCTATCGGGCCGTCATGGATGCAGAACTATATGTGAGAGCATCTCGCCTCTGGAGCCTCCCGTCACTGTGCATTATTCAGTAGTGCCGCCAGTCGAGCACAGACTGATAAAGTGCTCTGCTGGGGGCTTTTGAAAGTAGCGGTCATCAGCTGTCAGCACTTACTGTGATCCAACAGCACAGACCAGATTTATTCCAAAAAAAAAAAAAAAACGGTCCACTTTCCGGGAAGAACTCCAACACCTTAATAAGCTGATGAAGCCGAAGTGCTTAAAGCTAGAGTCGGCAGAAATCAACAATAGGAAAGTCACACATTTTAAAACACAATACACTCCTCCTATAGCTCTACCTGCTTTTCCCTGATCTTAGACTGCACATAAAGACATATCACGTGACCTGAAAGTATTAGCTGACAGGACAAGTCTGGAGGAGCTCAGAGACAACTGGCTTTTACAGATGTCATTCAGGTGTTGTGTTGTTTTCCTCTTTGGCGTCAAAGTCCTATTTTACAACACGCTTTTTCAGAAAGATTCATATCTATTTTCAAATCACTGAAATCAGAAGCATCTCTGTGGCATCTAAAAACAGGCATAAATTCACTTTCATCAGCTGAAGTTGTCAGTGACAAACCTATTGAAATGTGCCACACATAGAAATGTAGAGGACAAAGAGTGGATTAATTCTAGAAATATTTTTCATGCACATATCCTGGGATGTGCAAAAAAACAACAACTTTTCTCTGAGATTTGGTTGGGGAACTTTTTTCGACCACATGTAGGATTATTTAACCTAGTAACATTAATTTCCAAGAAGTCTCCACATGCCACTGTCTTTCCCCATTTTATGACACCACTTAAAATTACATGACACTGAAGGTCTAGTTAAACTGAGATTCCAGATGTTTTTAAAATGAATGCTAGACTTTTGGCTGCCTGAAAAAACAACAATAAGACCCAAAGGGGAGCTTACCCATTGAGTTCAAAGGTACTCTGTTAAAACGAAGACAACAAGGCCATGATTTTCCGAGCAGAAATGTCTGCAGCTGAAAGGAGACAAATCTCTCACGTCTGTAAGCTGATGTATGTGTGTACACAGAAGTCGATCATAATGGCTGTCACCGCTTTACCATCTGGGAGGACAGCACTGAAGAACCATCTGGGGACCCATCGTAAAGCTTTACCAGGAGAAAGCCAGGCCCCTAGACAAACAGTGACTCCGAGAAAGAGATTATAAAATAATATCATGTCCTCTGCTAATACTTGACATGTCCATATAGTATAGGGTTGCAATTCTCTGCACACACTGATCATTTATGACACGGCCCTGCATTTTCAATCAAGCTGTTTACACGTTATGTGTTGATCTAGTTTCCACTTGTGTGGAGAGACAACGGGAGGACACAAGACAAACTGACATAACCTTCTAAAGCCTCCCACAAAAAAACCAAAACCAAAAAAAAGAGCCAATAATGAGTTAATTCCAGCTAAATATCAACTGTGGATTTCATTGCTCAACCCTTACGCAAGGAACTCTGGAGAGAAACATGAGAGTGTACATCAGACAGAATGAAGGTGGGGACCGAGGCAAAAGGCCAGCGGAGTCTAGGGGGAATAAGGAGTGGATAAGAAAGGGAGCTGGTTGGCTTTGTATGGCTTTACAACAGCCTTAAAATATGATTGTTGTTTTGTGCAGCTTTAAAGTGGAGTTAGGTTACAGCAAGAATGCTCATGTACTGTTGGATTTATATTCACCTCAATCGTTTCCCTCTGAGAGTAGTGCCATACAAATGTTTGGCCTATTTTATTGTCTACAGACCTTGATGGCGTCCTTTGGCATCTGATCTTGACACACACGAGTTATACACATGCAATACACATACAATAATTGTCTCTGGTTTATAATTACTTTTAGCCCTGACAAATTGGTTCTGGTCATGGAAAAACAGTGACTTACCATGACTATCCCTCCTGACTGTTCTGCTGTGCACATGCTCATGATGGGGGCCATACCGATGGTGGTGCCCTGAAAGTACACCCCACTGCGGGGCAACAAGGGTCAGTCACATCTCATCAGCACAGATGAATGTTATGTTTACACGCACTGTAGTCTGCAGTGGTTATTCTGACTGGAGCAAAGAGAAGGATGTGAGTGTGAAGTGCTCTGCTGTGTTGGCAATTTAATCTGACATTTTTGTAGAGACTTTATGACTAAATATAGGAAGTTAGAGCAGCTATAAAGACCATAACGTTAAAAAGTAGAGCCTGTAGACCTGCACAAAATACTGAACTCAATTATTAGTTAGTTATTTTCTGACAGTATGGGTGGCTTATTCAGCTGATTCTAAATTCCTCAAACATACAAACAAACAAAAAAACGCATCTCTAACACAATCCTCAATCTGACTAAAAAAGACAAAATAAACAATCCTTGTGCAGGAGTTTGTATCTTCTTGTGTTAACCATTGTCTTTTAAACAGTAGGGGATGGTCCAAAGCAAATTCCAAAACCATTGAGTCAGACTCCTGCGCTCACTGTCTGGTTGTCCGCTCACATTCACTGCTCTTATCAAATGAACATGACCAACACACTAGTATTAAATGCAATAACCAACATCTTAAAAGTATACTGGACTTTTGTGTTTCTCAGACACGATTGCTAATTTATTATTTACTCCTCACTAATCCTTAGATTATCTGATGATTTAAAAACAGCAGTGCACTTGTACCTGATGAGCTGAGCGTTGTCGTGAGGCTTCAGGGGCAGCAGCTTGACTTTCCTCCAGTCGAGAAACTCGTGTAAAGTGGTGAATGGGTCCTGAGTGATGGGACACTTGTCCACGTCGCTCCACACCTCCAGTCCCACCAGAGCCACACGGATATTCAGAGCTCTGTAAAACTGCACAGAGACAGACTGACTGAGATGGTTCTTTCAATCTCTCACCTTTTCTACATGAGTGTTGTAATCAAGAGCTCTCTAACAGAGCTAAGTATACAGAACAGTGTACAGAAACCAAACAGGACTACCAGACAAATGGCTGATGCATGAATAATACCAGTTAAAAAGTAAATCTATGACCGCCCTCTTCCATTTTTTTAAAGCACGTTTCATTTCAGCAAACACTTTACAACAATTCTCCGTCGAGTTATGGAATTGATCATCCATTCATAATCCAATCATCCCACGGTCGCAGGTTGGTTGATTTTTAACGGGCTTGGTGTGACCTCTAATAAATCACATTGTTACACCATATTCCCTCGGATGATTCGATTGTTACCTTGTCCACGTAATTGGCGATCTCGGCCAGCCGCTGTTTGACCTTCTCCACGTCCTTGCCTTGTTTCTGGAACTGAACAAGAGATGAAGACATGAGAAAAGAGAGATGCAACACATGCTTTATGGTCAGCACATAACACTGTCTTCCGGCACTGGTAACTTCAAAGAGACTCTTAGTGGAGCGTACACAGGCTACAGAGATAACCTTCGGCCCAGCCTTACATCCAGCAGGTTCTGGCCCCTTTGAGGATGGCTTAAGGCAGTGACATTAAGTCTGGGAATTTCAGAGAGTAGCTGCATCAAAAAGCAGGCTCATTTAGAAAGTCAATAGTTCAGTGTGCATCAATAGGAATACAGATCACTATTAGTACATTCTTTTATGGGATCTTTTGCAAAATGATAAAACAGGTTTGCTGTTGATAATGGGTTGCTTATTGTCCTACCTAACACAACCATATTACCTGATTATTCATAAAAAGAACAACAATCTGTGCAACTCCTTTGAAAAGTGCATTTCAAATATTTTAATTGTCTAGGCGGCCAAATATGTAATTAACTGGGCAGGTCGTCACCCTGGCAACCAAAATGAGCAAAAACAAATGGTGCAAACAACAAAGTCAATTGAGAAATATGTATTATAATTGCACCTTGCAGATCTACATGAACTGAATGACCGGTGGGTGGGAGTGTAGTGTGTTTGTCATATGTGATGTAATGGGGGGCATGATGTTATTGTTGGTCTTGTTGTAATGTATGTAAATGTAAAATGTAATAAATTAAATGTAAAAAGATTGGTGCAATAAGCACAAGCTTAGGCCAATACCTTTTCAGTCAAGAAAATTCAAATTCAATTTTTTGGTTCTCTGTTTAACTAACTAACTAACTAACTAACTAACTAACTATTGATTAAATATTCCTGCTAGTCCTATTAAGAACATATTTAAAAACATGTGGTAGTTTCACCTGCTCTGGAAGGTAAAAATCAAAAAAGATTGAAATTTGAACTTTTGAAGTTGTTAGGAACATTTTTTAATGTAGAGGGAAAATATGATATTGACATTAATTACATTTGGAAAATAAAATAAAAAACCCTTTATAGCATTCCAGGAGCGTCTCTTTGTTGGCCTTTTATGTCTGTTTTTTATTTATTATTTATAAAATGTGCTTTATAAAAGACATATATTCTTTCTTCTTCTTCTTCTTCTTCTTCTTCTAGGAATGCCTAACAAATATAACCCTCTCTTTCACAGACTGTTATATTATACTTTACAATACAATTACTTACTTTCATTTATACTTTGAATGTTATGATGAATGACTTTGTAAATGGTCTTTTGTAAAATGTAAAATGGGTTACGAGTTGTGTTTACCTCTCTGTTGTCAGCCACAATGATGAGCTCCACGTACTTGGTTGTAGCCTGGGCGTGACGCTTGTGCTGCAAAAGGAGACAGACAGCATTGAAGTGATTGAAACAACTCATAAAGGTGAAAAATAAAGGGCATATGGAGGACGCACTTCAATGTGTCTTCTTTAAAAAAAAGAAGTAAGCCTAAATTTAGGGCTATAGCCACTCTGCAGTCTTCCTCAACAGCAGAGACAGAAATCAGAGCTACACAATCAGCTATACACTTCACACAATAAGAGACCGCCAAGGTCACACACTGTTGTCCGGTAACACACTGCAGGGACCGGCTTATTAACTAATAAATTACAGCTTCAAGTGTACCACTGACATTATTGTAAAAAATAATGGTTGTTTCCGTCCAAAAAAGGTGTGACGTGTCAAAGGTTGATTTATGTTGCAGCCTAGAAGCATCTTTAACGGTCCACTTACAGTCAGCTCCGGAGAAGTTCAATAAAACTCAAGTAGCTACTACTTGTGTTTTTACAGCTCAGCAATAGTATGTGGCTGAAACACTGCCACAGTCCCACTTCTTAAATTTAAGAGAAGAGTCAAAGAGAGCAGTTATTAAACAGTAATTTCTCTCAGAATATATAGTGAGTTTAAGAGCTGCGAAGCATTTACTTACAGCATAAATTTGAGGTTGGTTAAAAATAAAGCCATGACTAAGAATATTGAATTTTTTTATTTATCTGAGTGTGATTAATATTGGTCTTCTTTCATTTTAATTATGGTAGAGCTAATGATCCTTTAGCTTATTGGACTTCATGTTGGGTGATTAGTACCAGGGGTTAATTTACTCGAGAACACTCTTATTTTGTCATGGTGTGTTCCAGTAACTATTTGCCTGGATCTGGGAACACTGGGGAAAACACTTGATCCGGCTGATATTCAAACCCCAGTCCCCCAGTCCCCAGCCACATGCCCTACTGAATAAACTACTGATTCTAACTGGAGCTGTCTCACCCAAATTCGGCTGTATTCTGTTATAAATAAGCTCCGTTTTAGTTTGTTCTTCCTTTTTTTCAAGTAAATGCCATGTAAAATTGTAGTGTTGAAGAAATCAAACCAGACCGCTTTCCCCGTATTTCCACTGTTTGCCTTGAATTCACTTCCGGATGTACATACGAGTTCTTTTCTGCTGTTGAAGAGTGGGCTGTGATTCTGACTGTCAGGAGCGTCTTGTGCGGGATGCTGGACAATCTTGTCAACATTAGGCAGTTTTTCTCAAGTTTAACAAAGAACATACAATAACGGTTGTCATCTCATCATTGACAAAAGTGTCTCTGACCGGTTTATGGAGGAGTTACGTGCTTCACACACTTTATTGGCCTGAGGACATGGCTGTGTTGTGATATTCATTAAAAATCATGGTAAAAGATTATCTAGCCGTTAATAATAAAGAAGTAGGCCACTACAAGTTATAATTAGCCTATGTAAAGTATTTAAAATGAGGTGTAGCTGAACAATAGCATGGTTTTTGGCATTAGCGTACGTCTTAGCTTTGTGTTGTGTTCCAGTAACTGTTCTGACCTCACAGACCCAGGTTTCAAACTGCATTTTCCGTTCCTACAAATGTTGATCTAGAAATTAAGCACTGGTTAGTACATATCTTACAGTCTTTAATCTGTGGCTATTTAAAAGCATCACAGAAAAATAATGAACATTGGCCCCACCAAAAAATCTCATTCTGTATAAAACCTTTTATTCACTGCAGAAATGATTAACAACATACCACTAGAAAAAACATTTAAATTCTGCTAAATAAAAAGAATAAAATTAAGAAATTAAAAAAAACTTTTACAAACTTGTGTTTTATATAAAATATATAAATAGCAGAGTTTGACCAGTCCAAGACCAACACTGCCCCTGACTGTGAAGCACCTGTCTCTCACTGCTGCAAGTGGCAGAAGCCCAGGTCTAAACCACTTTCCCATCATGTTGTGTTTGGATGTGCTCCACGTCCTCTCAGAGTCTATATACTGTCCCGCTGGCTTAGAGCTCTGCCTTCACACTGTGGCCCGCTGTCAACCTGAGCCTCTTTATCCACACTGCTGGCTCGGCAGCTCTATCCTCTGCTCCTCAGCTCTTATCGGCTCCTCCATAGATAAACGCAGACAGCCAAGTGTGCCCTAAACGCACCCTATGGCCAACGCTAAACTACTGGGACATGACACACAGATTCATTCAATACAATTACTGATGGCTGTCTCTGTTCAGACGTGCACTTTCAATCAATAAATGTTCTTGTTTTTACAAAGCACCTTTGTGTTGCGAAAAAACAGAAAATAAAAAAGAAGAGTTACAACTTGACCCATATATATTAGCATTCTTATGTACGGTCACGCTATAAAAAAGGCTCAAAAGCTGTATCATAGTTTAGACACTGTTTGCTGAAAAGATGAAAGAGTAAGGTCAAAATAAATGTTTATTGAGCATGTTGTATCCCAGACCACACTATCCAAGGTTCAGTCAGGACCTAGACCCGAGCGTGCCAGGATTAAGGCCAAACGTTATACAAACTGACACGGACTGGGAGGGGATACAAGGTTCTAAACTCTAAAAACACTACAAGTCCACTCGGTAAGACTGTATCTAATAAAAAAAAAAGGTTAAACTACAGACGAGTGGTGTCCTAATCTCAATAATGATCTGGTCTTAAATTTCAAATCCACAATCCTTTCTGTCTAAGACTGTAAAAATATAGTATTAGTCCTTTAAAAGAGGTTTATGACACTTCAACACTAGCATCATCACTGTAACTTTTTTTTTGCCTTATTTGAAAACTTTGTGTCAAGCAATAGACTTGTTATTTTGTGTTTTATAGAGCCTAATCCAGTTGAAAAGAATCTATACTGCTTCAAGTCTCTTGCTCTTGTAATATTGTACTGTCCTGCTGTGACTGGAGGCCAACGGCCAGAAGAACTAAAACTGGTAAAATTCTATTTTATGATACAATTAATAACACAATATATTTACATTTATTCATTTAGCTGACGCTTTTATCCAAAGCGACTTACATTGTTCTAATGTAATTACCAGTTTTACAGTCACTGGAGGCAAGGTGGGTTAAGTGTCTTGCCCAAGGACACAACGACAGTATGAACTGTGGGGAGAGTGGGAATCGAACCACCTACCTTCCAGTTGAAAGACGACCACTCTACCCACTGAGCTACTGCCGCCCATATATTTTACCATGAAATAAAAATGATATTCATTCATTCACTCATTTTCTTCCACTTCGTCTCGTTAGGGGTCACGGGGGACTGGAGCCTATCCCAGCAGCTTTAGCCCTGAGGCAGGGTACACCCTGGACAATGGCCAGTTAGTTGCAGGGCTGAATGTATAATAAAATTATATATTGCACAATAGTAAAAACCATAAATCTGCTTCATTTCCCTTTGAGATCTTATTCCATTTTTTTTATTCTGCCCGTCGTCACTTGTATAAGATGTCTGGCTTTATTAGTTTGTATTGAGTCACACTAAAGACTAAAAACGTCCAGCCAGGCTCCTTGAGGTATAGTCATAAAGAGAAAACATAATGGTATCTCAAACAGCCATCACATTTGATAAAAAAGTAGCAACAATATAACCTGTACACACTCTTTTCTTTTTTCTATACCTTACCTTTGACCAAATTAATCTCGTCTAGCATTTGTACAATGAGAGCAGTGAGATCCTTTTGCTGTTAAATAGATGACATTGTAGGTTTGACCACAGCTGCCACCCTTCTCTGATCAGACAGAGATCTCTTATATAGTTCTCACCTCTCAGCTCCTGTCACCTTCAGTGAGTCCCTCTTCTCTGAATCATCACTCTTCTCTGTGGGGTTATTGTGGGCTGAGTATAAGCCATAGACAGCGGAAGAGCTCTCTAAAAGCAAATCTGTTTCTGTTCTTATGGTCCGATCCCCACTAAGGCCGTGACGCAGATCAGATCGCACTTTCCGAGATAATGCTGTCACTTTCGCACCCCACTTTCTCCTGCTCTGTACACTTTAGACGGTTTATGGACAGTAGTAGTAGTAGCTTGTAAATGTATTAGGAGGCCACTTAGCACCAGCAGCATTGTAAAAACGTTTAAAGTAAGAGATCCTTTATGTTATTGAAAATGATGATATTACGAGAAGTAGTTGTAAGATTAGCTTATTTATACACTTTTTAAATGGTTTGCTGCTGAACAATTTGTATATTACCGGAAAACAAGACACTTTTTACAAAATATCAGTGGACTAAGTGGTTCTGGTTTCCCTGTTTTAGAGAACATAGGGCACTTTAGACAAGTACATGTCTTTTTGGAAAAAGGTAGTATTGGATGAGATCAGGTTTAACCACTCCAAACTACTGTGTCAAGGTTAGGAAATGGTAATGGTTAATAAAATAAAAGCACGGCATGGAAAACTTGAAAAGAAATACAATTATTTACTGTTAATATGTTTGGTTTAGTGGATCCTATTGTTGGTTTAGTGGTTTTACATCATGATATATACAGTCTATAGTTTCAGTAAAGAGGCAGAAATCTTTTTTTTTTTTTTTTTAATATAATATGCCTCCTGTAGCTTGAATCCCCTTTCCAGTTATACCACTTATATTAGATTCAAACTATAAGCTATACAGTGCTATTATCTGGACACTTTTGATTAAAAGTAAATAATGAACGTACTCTTGTACTGAAAGCTCTGAAAGGACTGCTCTCCACATGGTTCGAATCATCTTCACCGGGAAAGGAGATGTTGAAACCGTGGCCGCAGGTGCCTGAAGCGAGGCGGAGGTGCTCAGCTGCGTAAATCCAGTGAGTCCCGTCAGTGTGATCTGTAGATGGCTCCAGTACGTAAGCTCTGTCGTCAAAGGATATAAAACCCCTGCAGACGGAGACAGAGGAACGCATGTGTCATTGTGTATCTTCATTTTTATTATAATAGACCAGTAAAAAAACAAAAAAAAAAAAAACTGTGATGGGATGCATGTGCAGCCAGAGGTTAGATCCATAGTATGTTAGAAATCACACAAAGAACAAGAACCACTGACAGTAAAGTGGATTCGACTCATAAACAGTGACACACTAAATCTCATTATCTACTGGTGAGTTTATGAATATTACTTGCATAAGACTCCAAGCTAGCCACAGATAAAAAAAAAAAAACATGTGAAGAGTCTACTGTATATGTAACCAAAGAGGAGAAAGAGTAAAGTAAAAAAAGCATGACTGATTTATGTATCCGTCATAAGGCGCATTTTATACTGATATCTGATATAAATACCTCAAGTTGTGTCTGATTATAAGCAGGGTCCAAATGTACAGGTTTTGGCTCAGATATGAGAATCTCACAGACGTTACACAAGATTCATACTCACATGAACTCATACTACACCCTTTCTCCCTAAGCCTTAGTGCAGCCAACCCAAACCCAACAGCAATTTCTCCCAGCCAGCGAGCCAGCGTAATATGTCAAACTAGCGTCTTTCCCGAGATATGTTGCAGAAAAAAGTGAGCAAATAAATAAATAATCAAAGTGATCAAGGTCAAAAAAGGGGCTTGACAATCGGGAGAATCTCTCAGACATTTGGCTGCTTTGTGAAAACATTCCCAGTGGTGTCCAGCGAAATTACAGCGGTCATTACTCCTCTTTGACTTCTCCAAACAGAGCCTTTTCAACAGGGAAACCCCTTACATGTCATAATCTTAGTAGTAGCTCAGGAAAGGTTCTGCTCTACAGTATGTGTGACATCTTATTATTTCAAAACTGACTTTTTACAGAGATACCACAGGGTACATTTCTGTACAGTGCATTAGACAAAGAGTAAGATCATCACAGCTGTATTACCTGTCAGATAAAGTGGTCCCATTAGCTGCTTTTTGCACGAGTATACCACACAATGATTTCATTAAATACTTGTAACTTCACGGTGGCTCCATTAAATATCCCTCACTTGAACAGTGTCCAAATCAAATTTCTAGACTTAAATGCTTTTATTTTTTGCTTATACAGTGTATATTCCAGTGCAAACTGCTTCATAATTAAGTTATTAACCTGCACTTTCAGGCCAAGATAATGTTTCAGTGCACACTTTGCAGAAACAGTGGGAGGAAATTGAGGTTTAATAGGAATTTGGCTGGTAAACATTTCACTTTTTTAATGAAATTCTAATGTTTTCTGTTAAAACAGCACAGGTTAAGACTTTCTGCATTTTTGACATTTCATTCATTCTTGACTTCCCTAAGTTGGCTGCTCTGCTAACACGGGTTAACAGGCTGGTAAACTGATAATTATTTTATGTTCTTTACAGTATTTTCCTGATTTGATGCTGTAATGTACATATATTGTCTAATGTGTTGTTGTCCCTATTAAACATGAAAGAATAAGTACACTTACTTAATCTCATTACAGGTGCTTAGGGTGACGTCCGAATTGTCGTGGCCCACCACCTCGCCGTGGTAGTAGCAGTTTACCTGAGGAAACACCAAAAGAGACCCATTAGAGTTTCAAATTCAAAACAGGACAGATGTCGGCTTAGTGAAGGGAACATATGTTTAAACAGAGTTCAACAACACCAGTGAAATATGAGCACATCAGACGCAGTAGAGAGGTGTTTTACTGGAGCCAGTCTCACTCATCATCACAGCTAATGATGGAAGAAGTCTGTGTAGAGTATTACATTTTCAGACACAATCCTCGCTCGCCTGTGTCCTCGCCTTCATGGACCACCTGTCAAGCTGCAGCGTAGTAAAGAAAGTGAATGAAGCCCATGTTTACTGAACTGAGTGTGGCAGTGAGAGGGCGGAGAGGAAGTGTCTGGTTTAGAGTAAAAACAGTCTTTGGTCTGAACACAGGTGAGGTCTGACTAACTGCCCTGCTGACACCAATGAAAAACAAGAAAAATGGGAGTTTTCCAGCCCACAGTGGCTGCATCTAAATATAGTCTACAGCCAGTAAAACCCTAAGAGCAGCTTCTATTGAAGTTGGTCTACAATGGCTGACCAACTTTGCATGTTCAGCACCTCAATGGACTTACTCTACTCCTAACTTTGTTCCACACACCGTCTCTTTGTCTCATTTAACAGCAAGACGTGGTAAACAAGGAATCTGACAGGACCTGACGAGTTGTTTTAATTGAGCTAAAGAGGCTTGTGACAAAGTACAGGTGATAACACGGTGGTGATGCTGATCACATGGTCTTTTTTAACCAAATTGTAATGAGGTCTCCAAGCTTTAATATGTGACATCCAGAAAAAGAGAAAAGGTGGCTTAATCAATAAACTACACAAAATAAATTGTTAAAATCAGGACTTGGATTTTTCAGTTTTCTTATGGACATCCCTTGTTTTCACATTATACTGTATGTTTCTTTGTACTTCAAATTAGAACTCTTGAAGGTTGTGGAAACTCTTCTAAACTTCTAACTTCTAAGACAAAGGTTTGGGCAAATCCTTGTTCTTTGCCCATCTGACACAGATTTTTTTTTAAATAAATGTACCTTTTCTAGTGTGATGACGGCTGTGTATGTGAGTTCTAAAGCTGTGAAAGCCTTTACCAGTTTGGCCACTCTCTTTATCTCATACCTGGCGTTGTACTGCAGCTGGACAATTCACTTTATCAAAGAAGAAGTCTGTACGGAGCGTGAAAATGAAACATGAAGTTTTAGTGAGATAGAGAAGAGCAGGGCAGGGCTAAGTTAATGCTACCACCTCATGTTTCTTTGATGAGATCATGACGATGATGCATTGATATGGGAGATATGAATAGGCTTTTTGTTTCCAAGGTTCTCAGAGAAATGGGGAAGGAATGTGCTTACAGTGTCAAAACGGGAATATGGAAAATTAATAACTTATACCAAGCTTATAGTGGGAGGAATAGTGTGAATGTGACTATATTCTGTTTTCTCAAACCAGTATTCTGTCAGATAATGCTGTAATCATTGTCAATCTTTCATTCTGTGTTAAAATGTTTAGGCACAAACCTGGTTCAGAAAAAAGGGCCCTTTTGTTGTAGAGAATGCAGCATGAAGTATGACATAACTCAATTTGTTTTTGATGATTTGATCAGGTTTGCTTGTCCTACTCGGCTATCGTAGGTTTCTGTCCAGGTAAGTCTACCACCTTCCAATAAGCTGCATCACTGACTTAGTAAATTGTTGACTCTAAAACTGCCAGTGGGTCTGACTGAGTCTGTCTCTGGTGTGTCAGCTCTGACTCTTGTACCTCACCTCATGTTCTGAGACAGACTTCCATTTCCAACGAGAGGTAGAAGATGAATAAATAAGTACAGTTTATAACTATAACTGACATTCAAACTTAATATGCACATTTTCTCTAACATTAACCACTAAAACAAAAGCCAAAAACACTCTAAATGCACTCACTCATGAGTCAAGTATAACTCTGATGTCAGGACTTGACCTAGGTTGTTCTTTCTAGTCAATGTGATCTTGGACCTTTGACTATAGATGTGCATTCACGAGAATGGGTCCTTAAAATGAGTACTTGCAAAGACTGAGTATTAGAAAATATCATTTATCATCTATAGTTGCAGTAAAATATTTCCAAACAGTGCTATATTGATATAAAAGGGGACAGAAACTAAACTTTTATGGCAGTACTAAAGGAGGTCAAACAACACTACTGCCTTAAATGACATAGAAGTTTGGTAATGCATGCATTCTCCCAAAAGCTTCTCTGAGGCGTTTTCTAAAACCATGTATTTGTTATCATTCTCACACTCTGAAGGCACATGGCACTCATTTAAAGTGATTTTAATAAAAGGCAGCAGACAGAAAGCGTGACTCACACTCTAGTTACTCCCAGCAGCACCTTGCCTCTGACACATATCCGACCCTTTATAATCCCCCCACCCTTTACCCCATGTCCAGTTTACAACATCAGTCTCCTCTCTGACGACCGGACAAATAAATTAAACCTGGATCAGCCTCACAAAATGTTTCCAGTAAAGACCCCCCTCTCTGGAAGGTGTTGGCTGGTATCATGACAGAAGAATGAGGGATGATGGGAAAGTTGTTGAAGGCTGTCTACTCTTTATCCAAACTGGCACAAACCTCTGCATGGGAAAGACATTTAAGTGCAAGTGGTAGGTAAATTACGCCTGCCAATTGTCTTGTTCATTGGCCCGTGTTCTCATTCAATGTCTCTAATGAATCTCAGATGATCAGATCTGTGCCAGACATGTGGCTAAATACAACATGTTTTCTGTGTTTTCCACATTTTTGCTCAGGGGGAAATCCATAGTCAAAACAAGAGCTCTGTGTATATGTAATCATAAAACAATGAAGACTAAAGCAAAACAAAATAACACCTGTCTTCACATACAAGCATCAAATAACTGTTTTTGTTCAGGGCATTTTGGGAAGTCATAAAAACTCCTGATGAAAACAGCAAGCAGTTTTACTTTTTTCTACAGTCAGTGAGCATCTACTGTAGCCCTGCAGGGACAAACTGTTATATATACAGTATAAACAAATCTAGTGCAAACAGGTCAGATGATAATGTACTTCATCAGAAAATTAATCAGTTTAGTTAACAAACATTCTTGTGTGTTGAATGCATTTCTCCAGCAGGGCTCGATCTGTTTTTCCAGCACTCAGATCACTTTGGGCTCAATACGTCCAGAGTTAATGGAACCGTAATTTGTCTTTCCATTGGGTTTGATTAAGCTCTAAATGTCTTCATGATAGACAAATGCAAATAATAGTTAATTGTTCAATTGTAATTTCTTTCCAGCGATACATGCTATATTTATAATATAATTTGACAAATTATCAAGAATTAGTCCTATATGAATAGAAACAATTGTCCTGATTTGGCCGAGCACAGGCAGTGATGGTCCTTGAGCCTCTCAGTGGAAAGTGCTGTTCATCATCTTGCTGTGAGCTGGACATGATTACATTTATCTTCTCAGTTGTGGTTTAGTTGTATCTAAGGCCATGCAAACTTTACACAGCCTCTTCGGCTGTTTTACGGCTGTCTGATCAGAAATTGTACATTTAATGGCTGTCAGGGCTGCAGATGTCTAATTACTGCAAAGCTGACAAGCAGGTGGTGGCTCTGAGACAGAAAAAGCTGTGCAGTGAGCTTCGATCCTTACTTTAAAGGCTTTCTGAAAATAATACCATTGAAACTATATAATACTTCTGAAACTGCCAATATATCCCTGCTTGGATTGGATTGAATTAAAAGGTTTTCAAAATGGAAGCTTGGATGACATTTTATAAGGACAATGATGACAAATGTTGGTAGCCCTTTACAAAGAAAAGATATGAAAATAAGAGTTTGACTAACCTTAAACAGCTGTATTTTGGGTAAAGTGTAAACTCTGTTTGAAAAGTTTTCATTATTATACACATTTAAAAGAATGGAACTGAGTCATAGAGTTAGTCTTGCTCAATTTTAGGTCAGTTTGACTTATCACTTTCAGCTGTTAGTCCTAAACAGCTGAAAGCATTGGTCAAAAATGGGAGCAACTCATCTCCGCTGACTTTTAAAATGGATTTTACAAAGAATATTACCTCCCACTGCAGCAGAATGACACAGATCATGACAAGAACAACTTCTTGTTAAGCCAAGTCTTCAGTGTAAGAGTATTATTGAAATAAAAAGCTGTTCAAACGTACTGTGTGGCTGTGAGAGCCGGTGACCGCGCTGCCATCTTCCAGGTAATGTGTTTCTGTGTAGTTACTTGCAAACAAGCCCCTGAAAAGATAAACAGAAACAAAGCTTGATTAAATAACACCGACATTCAAATATTGCCTAAAAGCAACCAAAAGCCATAACATCCCCTCCCACAAAAGCAGCATTTGCAATTGACAATTTACAAAGTAATATAATTTACAGTCTGTATTAAGTGCAAATTTTCCATTTAATAAAATAAATATTTTTTGTCAGATAGAGCAGGATTTTTACTTTGCGAAGGACTCTGACAGCAAATGCACTGCTGTGAGGAAGTCTACGGGGACTCTTACATGTCAATATGTATCTATTAAAGATCAGCTGTGTGGAAAGTTCTCTGGTGAGATATATGTTCTTATGAGATGTGTGAGCCGTCATACAGAGTTACAATAGTGCAGTATCTGGGAAGCCACAGACAGAAAAAAGCAGCTGTTGAACTTGGAAAAAGTTGCAAGACCATGAACCGCTGTAATGTAGTTTATTGACTTCTCTCACAGTACATTAATGTGCCATGAGAAAATCCTTCAATATCAATCAATAATTAATTCCACACAACACACTACCGAAGAAATAATCTTACATATACCATACCCAGTAATAAACAGATGTAATAAACAAGGTAGGCTATTGTTGACTGAGAAAATATATAGATCAGTTTTAGTGAATCAATAATGTCAAGACGCTCTCAAATTGAAAAAGGTTGATAAATAAACACAGTGGGAAAAAAATATATTTTGCAGGTGTCTTGTTCCACAGGTTTTGAAGATTTAGCAACAGTGCTATTGAGCTGCAAATAATATGATGATAAAACTGTGGTAATGAAGTAATACAAAGCGTGTTGTGACATATTATTGTCAAAGTTATCATGCACAAGCTGTCTGTCCAAACCTACTTTAGTGAATGGACATGTATAGCCAACACCAAAGCTTTCACAATTATTTTCATGTTATATCTTTATCACGTTTTTTTTTAAAATGTTTCATTCTGAGACTCCTATACCGTTTTCTGACCAAAACTTGCAAACTTTACAACAGCAGATGTTTTTTACATCCAATACCAACACAAATCCAACTCTTTGACACATTCAGTTGCAATATTGAGGTGCATTTCATAACTACATGCACACTGGTATATGTGTCTGACATCCTGTTCATACAATAAAAATAAACTTCCTATAACTAACTGCTATAGTAAGAGAGCCAACACCTCAACATTATGTCCAAACAGTGCAAGTGCAACAGCACATATTGTTAATCCAACTACATTTATCCTGCACATACAGTGGAACAGCACAACTGCAGATAACTCAAAATAAGGAGTTAGCCATTTTGAAATGAATATGACATTCCTGAGAATTGTGTGTTTAACTTAAACAGATACTAACTGTGGGTGTCAGTTGCCATTTGTACTAACATTTAGAAATAATGATGGGGAGGGAGGTCTATGGACAAGCTGACTTTGGAGATGAAGAAAAACATTTACACAATTAAATAATACTTGGCTCATGTGTGAGCAATGCAACGTATTATGTAAGTTGTGTAACTCAACTCTTATTTCATCAGTTGTAGCCTAAACCAGAACCTATATTTATTGACTACTAGGCTTCTATTTCATGCTTTCTGTAAAGGCTGACCTATAGCTTCAACTGAGGCATAACTGCGGTGTTATTATCAATGCAGTCCTTGGCCTATTTAGCTGTTGGCTGGCCTCCTGTTCACCTACACAGAAGACCTCTCCTCACTCTAGAGGGGGTACTGATACTTCACAGGACAATGACTGCAGGGAGATTAACCAACAGCCAAAAACAACCTAACTGCAGGGCTGATTATTACAGCTTGGGTGTGTGTATTTGTTCATGACTTGGACGAACAGAGATGGCTGTGTTTGTGTTCATACAGTAAGTGCATTATGTTTTTTTGCAAGGGGACACCAGTAGATGTTGGTGCTAAGCCACAGCAGAAGAGACTCTCAGTAGACAGCTGGTTTCTCTTACTGACCTGAATCCAGATGGGCCCATCAGCTGGAACAACTTGAGGAGGGGGGTATTTTGTTTGGGAGCATGAGACACAATGCTTCCCTGCACTCGACGTCTTCACCGAGCCAAAGAGCTGGTAATAATCACTTGATCAAAACGGAGCCAGAATGAGAGAGGGCCAAATAAAATGATGTGTTTCTTGAGTCTTAATTAGGTCCAGGCTCTCGGTTGGACACGCGACCTCAGCATCTGCCACAACAGACTTTTCAATGTGACGTCTGCTGTAACACTGTGGATATGTGGAGCATGTTGCCATGTGTCATCCATATGCTGCTTTTGCGGGGGTTTTGTGACTTGATATGAGGGATCTTGTTGAGGTTCACAATCTTGATCAAGGGCATGGCAGAAGCATGCAACCGCTGAGCTATAAAACCCATTATTTCAAACAGCTTGCATCACACCATTAAAGTTTGACACTTGAGCCACACACTTCTCAAACTTCAGCCGATTCATGCTGTGGTGAATTCCCATGTGGCAGTTCGGGCAACACAGGAAAACTTGAATACAGTTTGGTGCAGACGGAGATACTTAAGTTGCTTGTATGCTCATCCAAGAAAGACATTGGAAAACAATAGTAAACCTTTAGCATTATATCATATTGTCTCCTCTGACTTAAAGGATAAGTGTAAAAGCACATTTAATCTCAATACAAATCCTCTGATCAAACAGAATAAACAACACTATGTGCTTTATTAGGTGGTTACAGAATGACAAATGTAACAGGGTCTGTTTTGCAGCAGAGAGGAAACATCCTTATACTGATGGATGTTAAGCATTTTAAACCTTGTTGGCTAAAGATAAGAGAATTACTTTTAATTAACATTGTTAAGTCTTTTAAAGAACTGGTGTTTATGCCTCAATCATGTTTGTGTTATTTTGTGACCCTATATACTGCTCACAAAAAATGTTTCTTGGCAACTAAGCACCTGTTGGGAGAATGCATCTTGGACAGGAATTAAAACAACAATTAATAAATGCAAAGTACTTAAAGGACTTTTAATTAAAATGAACAAATGATGGAAGGAATTAGCTTGAACCTATAATACCTTTGGAAGGGGTTCAAATGATTTAGCTGAAAACAAAAGGCTTGTAGCACATATTTGAAGTGAGTGCCATCCTAAGTACCATATTTGGTTCACTTGTGCAAAGCGTGCCCTCGCAGTTCACCCGGTTTATGGCACACCAGATACATCCATCAAGTGTTGAACCGCAAGCCAAGTACATTATGTGTCTAATTCCACGAGCCAGCAGCCCACACGGCAGCCGCTACTCACTGTTTATCAATCAGTGGGAAGTTAATGAGGCGTGGGGGGGTGGAGGGTGGCAGGGAGTCGTGCCCCTGCTATTTCAAATGCATTACTCGTGGGACGGCCCCCGCGGCAGGACTCTGACTGAGCCGAGATATGCCACCAGTCAACAAGAAGACTGCCAAGTAACCTGGCCTGAGCTTTGGCAATCTGACAGCCCAAAAACACAAACAAATGCTGTGAGGAGATAACGCTTCATTTGGTGCCATCCATAAACACTTAGTGGCCAAGGTCTGAGGGAGAATGTCACGCAGGTGTGAGTGCCGGCTCAAAGAACTCTCATTGACTCCCTTCAACTTTTTTTATAGTCAACTTTTAAGTTCTGAGCTAATTGTGCTTTTTAAACTCTCACTCAGCTTCTGCATATTATTTCTCTGTCACTCAAAGGCTCATGTTCACATTAGTTGTGGGATTAATAATTGGTGGGACTGACAACTTGAAAACATTAAACTTTCCAAAATCTGATTAAAACCTAAACTAAAACAATGGCTTTTGCTTCGAGCGCCAGGCACCACAGGAACACTACTGAACCCAAAGCTGATATTACAAGTGAAATTAATGTGTTATTCATTGAATCAGTCACATGTGCCTAATTTTGATCATTTCCTCTGTTTTTGCTTTAAGTTACAAATGTAATGACTTGACATTTCTTTGACTACAGTTGACTACAATCTTGTTATTGCTCTTTGTTGGTAAAAGGTAATATTTTAGGTAATATTTTCTTACAAATAACCGCTCTCTCCTAAACTCTGTCAACTTTTATGGCGTCACATGTGCATTGTGCATTTAGCATCCACACCTAATTATACAAAAAAATCAATTAAATCCAACTCCTGTTTATTAAAAGTCATCTTTCCTCCTTTAACATCCCCAAAAACAGATCTGACAGTCCCATCTCAAGGAGGGAGCTGCCTGATGGGACCAGCAGAGGTTAAGGGACAGAGGAGGCACTCATCTAAAATGACAGGACAAAAAGATGAGATGAATTTTCAACTGTCTATGGCGCTACGCTACATGAAATTCTCAACTTGTTTTGACACAAATAAAAAACTAAAGTTTTGTATGTCTTTGACAGGTACACAACCCCTAATTACTGCAGTTGTTTACATCTTGTCAGTGTGCCTCATGCTAAAAAGAACAAAATGACTTTTTGAAAGGGAATATTGGAGGTGAAGGAGCGAGTCAGATGTGCCTGTTAGAAGAGTTGACGAAGCAGACAGGAAGACAATGAAGTGACTTCAAACTGATGCTAAATGTCAGTGACTAAATGCCAATACTCCTCTTTGTGCATTCAATTATCTCTGTTTAACATTGGCACCATCTAGATAAGACAAATACACAAACACAGTATAGCTTTAAATGTCAATGAGAACCATAAACACATTTCCAGCTTAAACCAATGATGTAATCATCAAAACACAACCTTAATAACCTGAGATAATAAATACGCGCTAATTTATTTATACATTTCATTTTTACATATGGTCTTCATTGTTAATGTTGGCTCTGCTCGAGTTTGAAATGAGGAAAAGCTAAAAGAGGATGTGTGGTATTTATTCCAACAGCTTTGATGAATTTGAGTTCATCCCCAATCAATCAGCAGCTAAAGGGAGGTGACCTAAAGGAAGGTGAAACATTTAACCAGAAATCATTACAGAGAGAGATTTACACAGTGATGTACAGTATGCTATAAATCTGAAAACAGTTAAGATCTTACTAAGTCCAGTGAGAAAGAGGAGACAACTGACAGTAACTCAGTGAAGAGGTTAAGTATTTAAGATTAGAGCTACACATTAAAACATATTTTGACCAAATGGTCTCGTACTTTTTCAGCTGATCCCAATAGACCAAACACGTGTTTAATATATGACTGCATTTCTTTTCCAATGGTTATGAAAGTGACCAGTGTGGTGTATTGTGTGTTTATTTTATTTGCAGACAGTTATTTTAATTGCATCTTAATTTCAAAAGTTACCAGTGACAGTAACATTCTGTAGGTTACAAGGTCTTTCAGTTTCTCAAACAAAACATGAGTTTGCAAAACTAGTCTTGAATATAATCACTAAGGGTGGTTGCTTTTTCACCCCTGGTGGTACACTGGTACCAGCTGAATAAAAGTAGATTTCACAAGCTGCAATGCTAACAAAGGCTAGATGTGTACTGCTTCTTCAAAGCCCAATGGTAAAAACATACCCAAGTCACAAACTCACACAGACAAAATGAAAATGGCAAGCTTGAGTTAATCTCCACATTCACCATTTCCTTGTGTACATGACCTACATTGCTCCAGAAGCACAACCCTAGACTAACCTTAAAACAAATAATGTGGGAATACACTTTGACAAAATGTAATTGAGGTGGGACAGAGGAAATACGATCTTTAGGAGTATAAACTTGTAGGACACTTTTGCATTAACAAGACATTTACATTTATTCATTTAGCTGATGCTTTTATCCAAAACAACTTGTAATTACCAGTGTTACAGCCACTGGAGGCAAGGTGGGTTAAGTGTCTTGCCCAAGGACACAACGACAGATTGAACTGTGGTGAGAGCGGGACTCGAACCGCCTACCTTCCGGTTGAAGGACGACCACTCTACCCACTGAGCTACTTGCTAATACAAGAGTATTTGAATAGTCAAGCTACCAAACTGTAGAGCCACATAAAAAACTTTCACTTCATCAGGCATCCAACCAGGCTGCAAGTACCTGAGCTTGTACAAGAAGCTGTTAACGCTTGTGTGACAGAACTACTTGCACTGGTAAACATCCTATTTCAGGAAACCTAGGGAAGTGAATATCCTTAATTAACATGCCAATATTGATGCATTTGCACTGCAGGCTTCCATTGGAATCAATGTACAGTGATTTCCCAGTCACAGGCTTCGACATGTCTCATTAAACTTGGACAACCTAATCAGGGACTTGTGGACAAATCCTTGGGTTAACCATGATAAATGAGACGCTATGCAATAGACCGCTGGGGAGCATGATCTCTTTAAAGTCTCTCTGTAATGGAAAACCAGTGTAAATACAAACATTTACAGCAGATGAAATCATCATCAAAGAAATATGTTTCTCATAAAAGCCAATTTAGATGCTTCAATTAATATATAACATTTGAGTGGAGTGAGCCCTGAGAGGCAATGTGGTAGTAATAATGTTCCTCTGGTTTGAATGTGGCAAAGGGCAAGAAGCCAGCTTTAGATGGAAAAAGATCACCAGCACTAAAATGTACAATAGTGCAATTCCCCGAGTGTCTGTGTGAGAAACATGTTTTTCCAGGAACACAGGGAAAAGGGCCAGTCTTCCTGGCTGTGATCTGTCTGACATGAGGCAGTGTTGCAGCCCAGTGCCAAGTGGAGCAGAGAAGCAGAATTCCCCCTTTACTCCCCTCTCAATGCAACTCCCAGTCTCTGCAAAGCATGTCATGAACACAGTCGGCAGAGCATGCCAGCCAACGATTTCCGAAGGGAAGAAATAAAGAGCAGGAAAGTCTGGACAGATGTTTTTAGTTCATTTGAAACAAAAAGAATTTTAGTAGGCTAACATGAAACATAGTATTGACCAAGGTTCCATCCATAGAAGGAAAAACCTTTTTTTTCTACAGCATTTGTAAAGAACATAAACTGCATGTAAATCTGGAACATTTAAGTCAAACAGACTACATTTTCAAAGGATGAAAGTGCATTCGCCACCAAAAATCACAATTTCTACAATATTAGGACAAATAAGTATTTGAATTAAACCTCATATTCCAGACCTGACAATCTATCCTTCAGTTCTATACAGTCCATGGGTCTCATTCTCCAGCAGTAAAGATGAAAAAAACATTTGCTTCAGGGAAAGTATAATAAAAACAAACCTTGTTAATGACACATTTTCTTCCACACTCACACAAAGGCCATCTGGTGGAGCTTTCCCCAGTTGGACCTCACCATAATCACCTAATTATGATTCTCTGCATCTGCGTGGCATCCTGGTGCTTAATTGGTCAGTACCATGGTCAAATAGAAGAGACATTAGCCACTTTGGCATGTAATTACAGCAGTGACTGTCACCTCAAAGATTGATGTGGTTAAGGCCAGACACACCCCATGAAATCAATAACGTGTCATCTTTGCGTAACGTCTCTGTGATGGATGACTCCACAGAATCCCAATTACAAAGAGTGGACGAGGAAGACCTTCGAGACAATGGATGAGCTAAATGAAATCAGTTCAGACACACTATATAATCTTTGATAAAGCATGACAATAATTAAGCATAAAGTGAGATACCATAATAAAACTCAACATACTTGCTATTTTGTAAAATATTGTATAACTCAAGTTAGACCTTTACCCAATTCCGACCCACATCTGTGCACACACCTTGAATTAACCACTTGTGTCCTTTTGATCTTTAATATATCAAGACTGGCCTATGAAAATGCCGTCTTGAGTTGATGAACACATGCCACATTTCACAATGGACAACAAACAATGGGCTTTGTGCATGTTTTTCTCAGTTGAAAGAGCAATATTAAACAACAAAAATTTATAGATGACAATTGTAAATGATTTTATGTTTCTCCAAAAAAAGCGACCATCTTGCTTTTTGATAGTGTGCAGCTATTCCATCTTTGCACTGACATCATGCATTCAGTCTTCAGTGGAGCAAGAAATTAAGGAAGCAATGAAACTAGAGATTTGCTGTTGGTATTCTGATATTGGCTGGGATCTTCAGAAAAAACAGGCTAAAACTAAGGAGAGCAGTTAAAAAAAAATCAACAATAATGTTATTAATCCCTTGAGCAAATTCTTTGAAGGGCCGATGTTATACTGCCATTCACCTAAATAGTAGTTCATTAATCTTTCCAGGAATCAAGCAGTATATGTGAGAAGCAGGTCTGCCTTTCATTTTAATCCTGGAAGCATAAAACCACTTTCAGCACTGTTTAAATTTGCAACTGAGCTGAGATAATAAAATATCTGATTTGGAAAAAGCCATGCCACTAAAGACACTTGTTATTCCATTGCAGCTCACAGTCTCGACATCAGCCATCTTCTCCCAAGCAGATTGCACATTAAGTTTGTTTGGAAAGCACTGACCTGTGTCATTAGGTTATGCGGACGTGCTGACCACAAGTCCGCTTATCTTTCAGCTGTCTCTCATCACTGTTGTATCTTTTGTTGCAGCTCATGCCTCAGTCTATTACTATTTCTTTACCATGGTTCAGTGTTGACTCAAACTGCGGTCATCGCTCTCTGATGAGCACAGGATAAGAGTAACACATTCATAATCAGCTGTTTGTTAGCCCTCAAATTGTTTATAAATCTGTGGGGGGGATGTCTACAGCTAAGTGCGTTGCGTTTTTACTATTCTTATTGCTCTGTTGCGTTGTCTCTTTTCCCTTTTTTTTTACCATATATTAAATTGAGTCACATCTGGCTCTCATATGTTTTGTTTACCACGTCTGTCACCCAGAGGCTTGTTTATGCACAAAGAAATGGGACAAACAGTGTCTATGTCGACCATGCAAATGACATCCAGCGCTTGTTTATGGGTAACAGCGAGGCAATTTCCCCTTCACTATAAATAAAACCAGTTAATTAATTGCTCATTATATCAGTCATCTATAATCAATATGCCAGAGAAAATATAGATCATATTCAATCAAAGACTGTTTTGGAGCTGCACAGGGGTTTTTGAATATAGATTTAAAACAAGCAAAGAATACTAAAATCCTGTGTTGTTGATTTATGGGCTTTTTGGTCAAGGCAGGACACATGATGAGGTGGTGGATGGGACCCAAATCATGCATGCCAACATCACCAGAACCACCTGCTGACGATTACCATTTACTTAACGATTATTCATGGTTTAGAAAAGTGTCTTTTCTGTGTTGTGAGCTTGTGACATTGTTATCTAAAACTAATTATGCTGACTGCCAAAGCCCCAGTTGCACAAATCGCCTTTGTTGCTGTGGATCACTGGAGGGGAGATCCTTCATCCTGCTTCCACTGCTATCTGCCCCCGAGGCTTGTGTTCCTCTGTGTCAGGGAGCGTGCCTTTCCATCTCCCTCCGGGCCGACGTGGGCTGGGACTGTATGTGTTTGTGTGTGGGAGGGCGATGGAAACCGAGGAAGAGTGGCCCGGTTTGTTTGAAGGAATGAATTCATGCTGATGCGGGTAGCAGGGAATGATTTATGCTCTCCTTTGAGGGAGCCATGTGTCCAAGACTGTTTAGGAACTCTATGCTTGGGATTCAGTGTTGTGTGTATTTTGTGTACACCTCAACATCTGGCTTCAGCAATAGTTCATTTAAACACAAAGTCACAACATGTTCCTGATCGTTTCTGCCCAATCAGGGGCAACTTTTGTTCTTTCTGTATGTTGGTCCGTCCATGGATTGCAGTAGTTTCAGATCATGGAAGCCACAAAATACACATGTGTTTAGATGGTGTCTGAACTTTACTATAATTTGAATCAAAATGTATTTGTAAATGAGCAGGTTTGTTAAACTTGCACACTTTAGGGTTTCCTGGTAGAAGATGGACCAAACAAGTGGACTAAATCCCAGCTCGGCTAATTTCTTGCCTTGCAACTGTTTCTCTGTCAATAAAAGGGCAAAAAGCTCATTAATAAAAAAATGCTTGTCTTGTAAATCCAGTGAATCAGACAATGACCAAATGTCAGTATAAAAGGGACATCCATTGAAGACAGGCTTTTAAGAGATAATAATTCCCACAAGGGCAGCTTACCATAAAAATAAATTCAGTGTATAAAAATACATTGAGATGTTTACTGTTGCAAGAGAGAGGCAAAGATGTTACTGTGTAACTCTATAAATATAATTTGTCATAGCTGTCTGCACCACAGTAAAATTATATTCTCCTCTGTGGAATTGAGGTAGGGCTTCTCAAACAAAGGCACAAAAGTCTGAGAACCAATGGAGAAATCAGGTTTGATTTTGTCAGATTTTCAGTTTCATTTCACAACATGTCGTAATACAACCCGGAGTCCCAAAGCAAACATCATTTTATATCACAGATCTAAATCATTATTTGAGGTGCCTTGAACAGGTTTGCTTTCCAGTTGCTTGTTTCTTTTTTATTGGTCATGTCTCTCAGCATTTCAGCACTTACTGAGATTATTGCGACTTTGTTTTTTTATTTATTTTTTATTTTGGATCAATTTAGGGTTTATTGTACACATATTTTCTTGAATTATGACGATTATGACTATTTTCATTTCAAACGTATAAGCTTAAGAACTTAATATTAATTAAGTCAGATATGAAGGCACACAACTTGTTTAGTTCTCCCTATTTTACTTTCCATCAGTGTCAGTATCATCAAGGTTATAGCACCTAAAATAATTGCAACATCTTAGGTGCTATAACCTTGATGATACTGACCTCCTCTTGTACCTTTTCATTTCAGGAACATGATAAAATGGGGGCTGGTCCGTGACGTGAATCTGCAACCTTCCCATAAGACTCTAGGCACTGACACATTTGTATTCAGATCTCTGTAATAAAGAAACCTAAAACAAACTAATTGCATCTCGTTGTCTTTTTGTTAGCTTTTTAGCTCATTATATTTGGGTTATGGCTGACAATTGAAGGCGGTCTCAAGCCTGAGGTGAATGCAAAGTAGTTTTCAGGACATGTCATGCAAATACAACAGGTGATCCGAGCATTGCCATTAATTCAAAATGCTTGAACTAGAACTGGCCCAAGGACCCACGCTAAAGCAAACGCATTTATATTCAATGCAACGGTGTCGCTCTTGAAACTAATGAGCAACTGGGGAGCTTCAAACAATCAAGCCCATCATTCTTCTCACACAATGGTAAACATACATCTACGGAAACAACATTTCAGTTAATGAAACCTGTTTGTACTGGAATGCTCTCTTGCATTTTCCAGCCTTTTCTCTGTCTCTCACTTCATGCATCCTCTGGGAAATCAAACAATTACAAAGTGAATACAAATTCCCTTGCTCTACCCTCACGTCTTTCACCCCTCACAATGTCCTTCTAATAATCCTCATGAACTATAAAGCAGTGTCATTGATGATCTCTGACCCACTGTGCTTTCAATCAACTGTCAGCTGAGAGTACAGGCATGCGTTGAATTAAAGATAATAGAGGAAGAACATGTCATTTATTGAAAAGAAATGATTTTTGGTGAAGCGTGCCCGGCCAGAAACCTCATCTATTTGCAACAGGTGTGATCTTTACTCAGTGCAATGAATTAAACGACGGGTTTGTTTAGCATCACCATATATTTCACATCCCCAGCTCGATTTCTGCACCAGGGAGAAAACCTCTCAACATCCATCTACAGCGTTTCATAACCCACTGATTGATTTCCCAATAATGCACTTCGAGCCCATGGATCATCCGTGGCCCATTGATCCCTGGAAGGGTCCTCCTTCGTCTCGCTCTGCCTTTTCTTCGGGACGGTGCTTAGCTGACACACTCGGGAAGTGGATCATTATTGGCTTTCTTTATGAGTTTGTTTGTTAACATCACATCATACATCAGCTGGAGCACACAGTTGTGAATTATTTCATAGCTGAACCATCAACTAAAAACAATCAGGTGAGTATTTCCAGTTGAGTTGGCATGAAAATTAATGTTCCGCAAAAACATAAAGAAAATAAAGATAAACTTAAGAAAATAAAGTATTAGGATGTTCTTTCTTTCTGCAAACCACAAACCACATTGTGACTGTGTTCGCTAAATCTCCAACGTCAAGTGTCTTTCAAACACTGTCTCTTAAAGCTGTTTACATCAGGCATTAGAGACAACAATCTCACATCATTACACCTTTGCAATCCAGACAACAAAAGTATTACTATTAGGAAGATTGAAAAGTGCACTATGTAGTATTTTAAAAAGCAATGCATAGACACGAAATGCAAGTGCTCTCAGTCAGCACTAATGAGTTGCAATTGTTTTTTACCATTTTACTAACAGTGGACAAACCTCTTTTTAACTGAGATTGTTCAAGGTACATTTGAATGTATCCCTAGAGAACCAGATTGAAAATAGTTATTTCTCAGCTTTAAATGTTCTTAATCTCAAGAACTGCCAGAATTTTTTATTCATGACAAAGACACTTAGTTTATTTGGGTTGGAAAATGATACTTGGCCTGTAAATATTTGCTGTGTTTTGTTTTGTAAGGAACAATATGGTGGCTCTGTCAGTTCATGTGTTTCCTGCTTAACCCCTCTGTGAATTTATAACCTGATCTTGACCCTTTACTCTTGAAAACTGATGACTTTCAAGAAAACGTGTTTCGTATATACCTCAAGACCTCTGTGATTCCTTTGGGTCCTCACACCCCACAGCAGTCTCTTTATCAAAACCTGGCAGCTCCTATTGTTGTTGGCAGCTCACTTCCATCCTCTTTCGCTTGAGGGATTAGGTGAGGGTGAACGAGTTGCAGAAATACTGAGGTTATGCCCCTTAAACCCCCTGAAAGGGAGTTATTAAAAAATTGCACACAAAATATGTGTAGAAAGAAGAAAAAAGAGACAGGCGTAAAGGCAGGTAGAGAGACAGAGAGGGGGGGAGCACTGCACACTTCACCTGACAAAGCAAAAACAGCACAATCCTCTAATCCATTCATCAGCCGTCAGCTCTGTGTGTGTCTCAGTGATGGGGGGGCCTCTAACGCAGAAATAAAAAAACTACAATGACAAGCTAAAAGTCATGTAATGTAAGTAAAGGCACAGATCGGAGGAAGAATACAGCAACACGACAGAAGTGCCATATCAGAGTGTGAGCATGATGGCAGAGATGGAACAGTCTAGATACAGGAATTATGGGAGTGGAAGAGGTGCCAAAAAGATAGAACCATATGTTTTAATGCACAACGTACATTAAAATTCAGCCAAGCCATACAATAAAGGAGCAGAGGAGCCAGATGTCTGAATATTTTGAAAGTTGTGGGTGTCAGTAAACAAAACTGTTCTAGTAATAATGCAATATCCACTAATGTTAAGCAAACCTCACAGGACTCTCTACAGTCAGGTAGGCAGTACACCGACACAATACCTTGTACCTATGTTATCTAGAAAAAAATCTTTCAAGAGACCTTAAAATGAAAGGGGTGATCAACATTCTTATGGCCCAATGGTTTATAAAATATATACCATAAGTATCACATAGATTTTTGTCAAGTCTTTGTAAATCTGTCTCCTGTCTGCAAGAAACATCAAAAACTCCACATTTATAGTTGTGTCTGTGGTGGTTCTCAGTCATCCAGGACATAATGAAGAAAATGCAGATTCAAGTTAAACCCCTCCCTCTATGGATTTAAGCTCAGCTTTCTTACATACTGTATGCCTGAGTTTAAACCTTTTCTTCACATTTATAGCCTTTTATAGACTTTCTCTGCAACATTTCTTTTAATAATACTATGCTAAATTTAACTGTAAAGAAACAGCACTTCTCAACTCCTACGTAGACTTCCCCATTGAGTTTCAAATGAGAAGCAACACACAAAGAGAGGAAATGAGCAATGCAGAGAGATACCTTCTGTTGGGAGAAGAAAAACTGCTTCCCAAGTTTCTTTCTGCTGCGCTAGTCAACCCGCACAGATGCTGTTTCCCTTTTCCCATCTAGCCTTCATTTGTCACAAGGACATCTCTCTGCATGTAAGGTAACAAGACTGGGGAAAAGAAACACAAATCTCCTGCATCAGCAAACAGACAGGCTTCCTTCAGCCAAAAGTGACCGTCTGACTGATGACCGCGAGTGCAGTGAGCGACTCCAGAGCCTGGAGTGCTGCTCGGAGGAAGGTCAGCGAACTGTGAGAACTAACAGGAAGGAAGACGCTCTAAATCTATTTGTCTCTCTGTCAGGCGGAAGATTGAAAACAGGACTGTGAATACTTATTATCTTTGCGGTCAGCGTCCAGTGGGGTCAAAAACTCCGGCTGCTTTTGTTTATTCCCATTGGTGCCCTAGATCCTTCACAAAACTGAGATTGCACTTGAATTTATGCATCTTAAATCGCTCTATAAACAGCCATTAAACAAAAAAAGGCATTGTGGTATTACTCCACTTTGGCAAAAATTCACTGACGACTCCTTAAGGACAGAGTGAATGTTTATGTTTTTATTTCAACACTGAAAAACTCCACAGAGTGTTTAGTTTCATTTTGTTTGCTTATTTCCCTCTTGTATACACAGAGATACTATGACATTATTGCAGGCAATTTGAGATCACAAAGGGACCGTGCAAAAAAGAATAGATTACAGAAACCTGTGTTTTCAAATTTGGCCAAAACGCTGCAGATAATTTAAGGACATTTCAAAGAGTAGAAGACAGTAGAAAAGAGCATTTAGTGCAATTTTTAAAACAATATTATGGGTGTTTTGAAGTACAGTGTGGTAATTGTATATTGTTAGTATTTTATTTGCAGATTTTACCATGAGGCGGACATTTTTTCATTTGTCATTTCTATCATCTTCAAGTACCACTACCCAATTTTCCTTTTGCAGTCACTGTCTCAAGGTCCACCCCCAAAAGCGAACCTCCACTGACGTGTAGAGCTGTACTGTAAACATTTAGCTCCAACTTCAGCGTCAAAAAAGCAATTATCTCTGCCTCGTTAAATATTAAGTAATTTATTTATGTGTTTTTTAAATGCATTTACAAGATGGATGTAGAGTTGGAAAGAGCAATAAATAAGAGCTCAGGCTTTATCAGACCAATAAAACCTGAAAATAAATGTTCTTGCTGATAAAGCTTAACATTATGATCCATGAACATGTTTGAGGGATGTTGCACCAAGGTTGGAAGGAAGTATTAACAAAGAAATATAGAAATCATAGCTCCCTTTGAGATCTCCTGTTCATATGTTTTTAATGTGGTTTAAACCTAAAAGATGCATAGGCTCCTCTCCAAAGTGACAGATGGCATTTACAGGTTATATGAAAGTGGTTATTGATCAGTCTTTTCAAATGTTTAATGCAAAAACTGGTACAGTTCATAACACAAGGAACAAGACAAAAGGATGGTACTGGGTTTAGATGTCTCACAGTTCGTCTAAAACCCACGAGTCTGGGTTTAACTGGGTATAAGCTCAAAAGTAAGTATGACGTGCACATATGGGTTTGGCAGGTAAGCAGGTAAACTTCGGTCCAGGAGAAAGTTGACATTTGACTGCAGTTGTGGTTTTTGTAAAGCATATTATATTTCCTGCTATGATGTGTGATGTTTACCAACGTGTCTATCAGAATAGAAATGGCTTTGTGTTTTGTGCCACAGTGACCTTTGACTTCCAGGGACTTCCCACATCTCAGTTGGACAAGTGTCTGAAAACATGTAGGTTTTGGATAATACCCCATGTGCTTATTCACAGTATTTCTCTGTGTTGCTGAAAGTTATGTGAAGGTGGGTTTTGTGTTGTCATGTCACAGTGGCTTTGGGGAAGAGAGGCTGAGGAATAGATGTATTTATCATTTCTGTGCAATTTCTCCCCTAAAGAACCTCTGAATTTGCTCTGATTACCATTGTACCTCTGTTTCCATGGTTACATTACTTTACACTTTATATAACCACTCATATTTAAATGTGATAATTGTCACATGATTGACAAGGACAGCTTAACCACTCCATTCCCTCATCCAATGAACAAAAAACAGAGCAAAGTGCACATTTAAAATAACAGCAGCAGAATCTAAATGCTAAACTGCACATGTGACCATTGTTGTGATGTGAAAAGGTGGCAGCCTGTTGTAAATTCATTTAGGGTAAAGCTTTTATTAAGACCAAAAACCTAAATAAACATATTTTGTGCTGCTAATGATGCCAAAAGTGATCAATTCAAGCAACTGGGTCTCAAAAACATTTGCTGTATTTATGTAAATTCAAATGTGTTTATGCATTCATATAAAATTAAACATTTTAAGTGAAAGAATAGCGAAGGAATACAGTGTCACAGGTACTTGAGAATAGACAGACACTAAAATAAATGAACATTGTTACATATTTCACAGAGAACTGAATTTTATACCCATCACACAAAAAAGTCATTTTGGTCACATTTAAATGAAATGTCATTTCTTTTACACATGGTACTGTATGTGCTAATAAATAGGAGCATGCCATGATGACTTGCCCTTATTAATAATCAACTGCTTTAATGTGGAAAAGTTAAAAATGCCTTTTGAAGGAAGTAGTTTAAAGAAGCGTCCTTTGGATGGAGACCAGCCCATTCCCCAGACTTTGAAACTAATGAATCAGAGAATATCATGGCCCTGCAGCCGCCAAGGTAACACAGGAGGTACAAAGGCTAGAGTTTAGCTCAGTGCATCCTCCTACAGTTCAAAAAAAGCCTCTGAATGAATTTCAGAGCAGGCTCTGTTTGTGTGAATTTTGCTGATGAAAGGATGTTTTGTGTTTGTGTGGTGCAGAGTATAAATGAGTGCAGGTGGATGCTGTGTCGCTGTGGGTCCATATGAATTTATCTCCTTATGCTAATGCTAAGAGAATAGGGAAAAGGATGTAGCACTCTTCTTAGATTTTTTACACCAAGGGACTCATTTGGGACTCTGACAGTGGCAGATTGTGAGCGGACAAACTGATAATGATCCAAGAGACGAACAGGGTACAAATAGAGTCTCTGACACATGAGTGGGAACAAGGCCTCAACACTCTATACGTTTCTATATGTGCCAAGCATTTTAATTATTACATATGAAATTGATTACAAAAATAGGAAACTAGAAAAAGAAATGAATCATTACCTTGATTTCTGACTAAGGCTACAATTATGAAGCATTTTAGTCTATTAAAGACTCACATCTACTGTCAATGGATGTATTTAGTTGTAGGCTATAGATGAAATGCTAGTGCTATGTTGTCAACTATATACAGTATTTCAGTAAGCAATGCAGTTATTGTTATAGCCTATTCAAGAGGCTTAGTTTAAAAAGCTTTATAAAAGACGTTTATAATTATACTTTGTAATGATGATAAGTCTTATAAGTGCACTTCTAAATGTCAAACACTTTCAGAGAATTTATACCAAACAGCATGCATCAAGTAAGTACAGTATGTGTACTCAGATAAATGCTCAGAAGCAAAACCTCAACAACATTTTATCTTGTTTAATTTTAATAACAGTGGGAACAATCCTCACATTAATAACAAGAAAAAGAATTTGGAACTTTTTTTCTATGTTGTCTCTAATTCGTATGTCTCAACAAAAATCCAACAAATCACTGAAAATGCATTGCTTGTTAATTAAATGTGTTTTGGCCTGTGTTGGCATTTCACAAACTCCAGACAGACCACTTGAGACTTGAGGATGTCTTCACTGGGGCGATAAGGTCACAAGTCAGCAAGACTCGAGTCATAAAAAATGGACTGGACTAAGATCCCAAAAAGTACTTAAATGAGACAAATTGGATCTGGTGTCTTTCCAAGCTTATGTCTATTGTTCCTCCAATAACAAGTGCAATGAGAGCATCAGTCCAGGGAAAGTAGAGATAGCAGTGTAAGCATCTGAGTGTGCTCCAAAAAGATGTATGACCAACACTCCAAGGCCCCAAAGCTTAGAGCCAAACAACATGACGAGCTTCAAGGAAACCCCATGTCTGCACCACTGAGACCGTCCCTGATCAGCTGACGAGCCCCGGGCCTGTTTTGAAGGATTCTGCATTCCATCAGAAAAGCCTGCTGCCTGCCTGGCCTGGGACTCATGTTGATATGCCTCGAGGCGTTGAAGATTCACGGCAAAAGCAGCATGAACAGCTCAGCCAATAATGGTTTTGTCGAAACTCATCCACCATGCTGGTTCAAATGTCAGCCACTGAATTAAGAACCATCTCCAGTCGTTAAAAACAGCCCGAAGGGAAGAGAAAGAGGGACAGCTGGCTTATCAATCAGGCCCACCCATTTTGCATTGAACTAATTACAAAGCAACGTGTTTTCCGAGACGGTCATGGTTCAATCAAACGTATGACTCACATTTATAAGACATTCAGTCAAAGACAAAGATGGATAAGAATGGAACAATGCAGAAAAATATGTAGTGTGATTCAATGCTCTCCTGACATTTTTATAAAGATATAAAAGCCTATAAAATGTTATTGGCACAGCAATGCAATGGCAGCATAACCATATGTGAGCCTTACTGCTATATTCATTTACCTCATACCATTTTAGACGATGACATATCTTAAAAAGAAATAACACTGTCTGTCGTAGAAAACCTGATATGTCAAGCTCCATTGAACTCAGTGGAACTTCCATTACTTTCTCTTTTTGTGAACTGAATGAATTTTCATTCCATCATTTCATCTGAGCTCTTTCAATCGTGTTGGTTCTTGTCTCTGCAGCACGACTGTGGCTGCTTACAACCTACACTACTTTTGTTCATTTATGCAAGTGAATTACAGAAACCCCTAACCATTTCTAAAACCTGACAGACCTGACAGAACTAAACACATGACTGTCACAGCTACAATGACAAACGCAACATTGTGACCTAACACTGTACAATAACATAAAGCCCAATGAGCCAGTATATATCAAGTAAGTAGGGTTTAAAAGGAAACCTATAATGAACAGAAAACTTGCATTGCAGCATATTTATGGACTTTTGTTGACATTTTCACCCTTGACAAATGAGTCAATCCAGCTCTTATCTTTATTTGATGTGGCGACTTGCAGTTGATTTATAGAGATAATAAAAAAGAGATACCAAAAGCCTGCTATTTTATTTTTATTAACTAAATATGAAATCTACCTTACACTGTATATAGAGGACCACCAAGGTAAAACTATTCTTTTTACTACAATTGCCAGTTTTTCCTGATGCTATGGAAACATTTTGTGTGTGGGATGCAATCAGAGAATCTGGACCTTTCTATCTTTCAGAAAGTAAACCTTTACTAATCAATGTTTCTGGGTGAACTGTTGAGACCTCTGTGCCTGAAGGAGCAGCCCCTACAGTGCAATCAGATGGTTTGATATACCACATTGTTACGGTCCGGTCTCAGAAAGCACCGTGCGCTGACGTCAGTGCAATCACAGCTGTAATCCTTCACAGCACAACTGCACTGAGAGATAGTCTGGGCTTTGAAGGCTACTCTTTATTTTCTACTCATTAACTTTATTCAGAGTTTATTCACCTCTGGTTTTTCATAAACACTCCATCTGATCTAACCACATAGGAGAAGTGGAGTTAATGATTTAACAGACATGCTTCCAAAAGTACTGGTAGCTGAAGCCAAGATTATGTATATTATATAGCTCTTGTGCTCTTTTCCATTTAGGCTCAAATTAAAGACAGTTATAATACTTTTAGTTTAATGCCCAATTAGATAAAATATCCATCAATCTTCTTATGGCTTTTTGAGCTCTTTTATTGAGTAATGAAAGCTCCACAGACTAGTTTGATCTTTCAGTTGGTCATTTTTGATTCTTAATTAGGGGACCACATTGCGGTCAACTTGTTCCTCCAGGCAGTGAGCGCCCTTTTAGTCGGACAAATCTATCTAACGTTCATCCAGAGAGCAAATGGCAGGAATATCTAAAGCCCCAAATGCCAAAGGCTGCCCAACCAAACAAATATTATTATTATCTTTTTAAATAGTGACGCTGACTCAAGAATTGTTGTAATAGGTTTATTTAGGGACAGAGACAAAAGCCCAGTATTTTTATGAGCTAATTTTAGTTTTCTGTTGATTTTTATCTTTTTAAGGAGCCAGTTTTTGAGACTCTCAACTCTTTAATGGAGCATTATTTATAGTTTCCTCAGTTACAGTAAAATATGTCCAAGCAACGGTGTGTATAAAAAGAACAAAAAGCTGAAGATGTCAAAGTGGTATGAGTGCCTGAAATTTTGATGCCGGCAAGTACTAACTGTTATTTGAATAAGCCCAGTTTTTAAGATGACATGGTAAAAATAATGGCAGTAATATCACATAAAATGAATGGAAGAGTCGCTTTTTTTACAATACTTGTATAATACTACTAGTTCTAAAGTAAGTATAAATGCTGGTTTTGGTAAATGTTAAATTAAATAGATGGTTTATAAGAGTAGATAGATAGATAATGAACAAAACTGAAACTCTAATTGTAGCCCTTGCCCTAAAACAAGTCTCTTCCCCTGTGCTTGTTTGATCATGAATATTTTCAACAAAAAAGTCAACGATTAAATGTTTTCCCACATTGCCCAGCCCTACTTACAATACTAATCACTTTGAGCACAGTTTTTTCCTCCTCTTCTGATGCAGGCTGTGTTTGAACAACTGGAGTTCATCAGCGGCACACAGCCAATCTCCGTAAAAAAAGCCTCACTTAATATCATTACAACAGATTCAGCTCAGGCTCCTCTGAACACACAAAAGCTCCTTCCAACCCACGTCATATTTGTGTGTTCTCCTGTCAAACACATAAAACGGAGTCTTTTTTTTTTTTTTTACTGATAAGAAACATTCAACTGTGCCAGCAATTAAGTTCTGTTTTCATCTGTAATTGTAAAGAGTAGAGCATGACAGATTGGTGTTTGAAAAGATTTGTTTGAATAAAGTTTCTCCATCATCCTCAAGCTCATTACAAGGATGTCGTTTAGTAGTTACCATCACTTACTGTTTGTTTCCCTTGGCACTTTATGTTTAAGGCCCTTGGAGGAGGTGGAGCTGCTGGGTTGTTTGAGAAAGTATAGGTATTGTTCTGAACTTTCCAAACTTACATGGATTAGTACGCTTTAGACTACTCTTATCCTTTATAGACTGAAGGGTTTCAACATTTTCAAAAGTGTAGGTTAACTGCCAGCATAAGTCTATAAACTACAGCACACACTGCAATACAAAAAGGTTAATAAGTTAAGACTTTTCATTGAGGTACAACAAGTGGCCAATAAAGATTGCAACAAACGCAAAAGGCAGCATCTGTACAAAAAAGTACAAACTAAAAGCTGCTTTCTAGTTGGAAAGTAGTGAGTCTGAGGAGCTGCAGTCTGTTTTTACTCGTATCCGAGAGGTCAGTGATGGGGCAAGAAAAAGCATTAATACAGCATTAGCATCAAAGTCATATTGTGAGGGTGAGTTTGTGAAAACATACATGCTGAAGGCTGCAGAAATCATGAGCCTGAGAAGTCCTATGGATAGGGTAGTTAAAAATTTAAGGGTGCATTAGCCTATGTATATATTATTATTATTTTTTTTTTTTTCGACTACCTGGTGGCAACATTTCAGACTGCATTCTTTTCTACCTCCAGTGAGCACCATTGTGTCCACAAATGCACGATTGTGAGTTTAAAGCCATGTCTCTGTCAGTCTGCCCCAGGACAAACAAATTTGCTTACCACCACCAGTGTGTGACTGTGGAGTGAAAAAATAATAGATTATCTGAAGCGTCTTTGGGTATCTTGAAGTAAACCCAAAGATGCTTGGGTTCTCCTTCTACAATATTAAATAAATCCATTTGTCTGAGGAAATCAAACAAATGGCTCTTTTCACTTCATTTTTTAATTTATAAATGGAAGGCTGTTTTTTTTATTACACATACTATTGAGAACATACTTTAACTGTAGAACATTTAGTCCAGTGTGATACAGAATGTTTTATGTTAAGATGTGATGGAGCACGTCTGTCAGTGTTCGCGGGCAGCGCAACATTTGTTCATCGTTTCACCAAAATACAGAACATGCAGAGACTAACTTACTTTTTATCTCTTCTTCTGCCCGTTTGGGGACAGTCATGTGATGCGCTGTCACATGACTAGAGACATTAATTACCTTTATGTCTATTTCCCTTGTGTCTTATTGTGTGTGTGTTATTCATTATGTGTATAAAGTAGGTACACTGTGAATGAATTGACAATCAATGTTTTTTCTTTATGTTATAAGAATTTTATTCTTATAATTGTGTATATTGTTTATAGTTCGTTGGTGCTCATAGTTCTCTACAGGTCATGTCAAATCATGTTATGTCCTCCATGTTATTCCAAGCATGGTGTAGACATAACTAAAGACATGGCTTGCCGGAGGACTTCTGCACCTGGAGCCTGGAGCTGGGGCCTTGAGGGGAGGGTGTATGCAAGATACACCTCCCACTGACAGCCCCCACTTTAGTGATATAAAATGTAATGTTTTGCTTACCTCGGTAAGCAAAACGCACTGTGTACCTTTTGTATATATTTGTGTATGTGTTTGCTTCTCCTTGCAAGGAATAAAACCTGGCCTTTCGCTTTTTATAATATAATCTGTCTCCGTGTCTCTCTGGATAATATAAGGATATAGAATTCTTTTGGACAAAATAGAATTCTTATAACATTTGGTGCCGTGACCCGGATTTCAATATTCGTTGTTTCTCATACAAAGAGGTGAACTGACGTGCACGGGGAAATGCAAAAACAATGCATTTCTTGTAAGTCCCAAGCTGTGCTATTTAGCAGTAATGGCCAGATATCCCCTCTTTGTGTGTGAACACGATGACGAAATCTGGACTGAAAAAAAAATGAGAAGAGCAGAGAGACGAGAGAACAGAACAGACAGTCTGGCTGCGGAACAACTGGACTATTGGACTAAAAATTCAGGTAAACAGCTGTTTAATTTATTTTTGGTGTGTGTGTGTGTGAGTTTGTAATTACCAAAGCTTCCGGAAGTAGCTAGTTTTGGAAATCTGGCGTATGTTGAGCGGGCTGCATGTATTTACATCACCATAAGTTGATGTGTTTCCATGAAGTTGGCCAGCATAGGAGATTCTTAAACGCTGATAACGCTTTGTCGAGACCCTGCCTATATGGTTTATGGTGAGATTGAAAGCTGGGAAAAAGTATGTGTTTCAGTCGAGACCCTGCCTGCGTGGTTTATGGTGAGATTGTAAACGGGATATTCTGATGTTAATCTGTGTTAAAGCTTGTTGTCTTGCTGGATTTTAGTTTGATAGATACCTTATGCTTTGTAAGTCTTCAGGTGTTTCTTGAAGCACGGAAGCGGGAGTTCATTGGCCATGACAAGTGCGGAATCTATGAGATAGATAGAGCAGCTGATTACAATAAGGGGTATGGGGTCTAAAAAGCTTGTCTAGAGAGCACAGGAATTTATCTTAGATTAATAATCACGTATCGTAATACGCCACAATCGAACTGCCTTGCATAGCTAGTATTGTTGGTTTATGGTGCGACACTCACACGGGAAGTGTGGGATATGCACAGGAAAAGCTCGAGCTGACTCTTTAATCGAGACCCTGCCGAAACCTATGGTTAATGGTGAGATTGGAGTCCTGTCGCGTTGGACGTGACGTATAGTGTTCACTGCTGGTGAAGCGGTGATTTTTAAAAGCCCACGAGAGCTTTTGCTGAAGAAATGTTCACTGCTGGTGACGCGGTGAGTTAAAAGAAAAAAAGCCCACTGAAAGTGACGGGGCTTATACTGAGAATTGTTGACCTAAAGAGTTAAAGATATAAGGTGTGTGAGAGAATAAATGTGTTATGAATGGGCCATTGTTGGATGAAGAATGAGTCTAATGATGTGAATCAGAACAACGGTAATGTTTTTGTTTAGAAAAAGTTTGAACAACATGAGAGAGAGAAAGGTAACTTCCATAAGCTATTTTTCTAGTTAAAAAAAAAAAGAGAAGTAGAGAAGAGATTTTTGAAAGAAGTACACGCATGTACTTCAAAACACTAATCATTTGTATTTTGTTTAAATGTTTCTGGAGCATCTAGGTCTCGGCCTCCCTCCCTCCGGAAAACAGTGTCCTCTCCAAAACCCTTCCTCTGCACCCCACCTCCCACATGCTCCTTTTCGGCTGAAAAAAAAAAAAGGAAAAAGGCTGGCAGACCAGCAGCAGCAACACGGAAGCGGTAAGATAAACGAATTCAGACAATCGTTTATTTGTTTTAAATTTTGATCTATTGAGATTGACCAAAAAGGTATTTGTAAAGTGTGTTTGCAAATTGGATGAAACTTGAAATTAATATGAATGTAATGTATTTCTCTGAGGAAAAATGCACAATTGCCATGGAGACCGAGAGCGAGGTGGAGGGGGGCGTGACAGACGAGAGGGCACTGGGAGGAGGAGGAGGAGGTCGAAACTGGGTCCAGACGAGAGACGAGGAGAATGACCTCAGGACTGACCGATTCAACTAACAGGTCAGGTACATAAACACATAAAGACACATAAACACATGTAAATACAGACACATAAACACATGTAAATACAGACACATAGAGACAAACACGGACACATGAGACACATCTACAGAGGAGAATGTGATTTTGGTTTATGAGAGAAAATAATGAGTATTCTGTTAAAGAACAGAGTTGGTTTTGTATTTTATGTGACATAGAAATGAGAACATTAAAGATTTGAAGAAGTTAAAGATCCAACACTTGGATCTAAAATAGAATTAGTGATTGATGTTTTGCTAAACAATGTTGTGTATCTATTAGTACGAAACTTAATAGAGGTCCTTAATATCAGTGTGGTTCAAACACACGGTATAACGCCAATAAAAGAATGAAAATGATTACTTTGTAATTGGAAGAATTTAAATATGCGTCTTAAAGTTGAGTTGCGCAGAGTAAGTTTATAAAGATAATATAACTTTCTAGTTATGGGCCATAAGCTCATATTTAAAAGAAAACACGGTTAACAGAACCTAAGTAAAGGAAATAAACATTTATGTATTTCTCTGGTTTGGTTCTAACAAAGTGTGAAAATGGAGAAAGTGGATTCAAAACAACCACTGTTTGGATTCACAGGAATGTTTCAAAACAAGATAACATTCTATGCAAGTCAATGTAACAGGAGCACCCTCCTTTTTTGCTCCCAAGAGCGAGAAATGTTTTGTTTTGGGTTTTTGTTTTTTTTAGCTCCACAGACAGTGTGGCAGCCTTTACATTAAACAAACTTTTAATGTTGAGAAAAATATAGAGTTAGAAATGTCAGTGACAGAAACAGATTGCACTGAACTAAGGTGTTAAATAAAGTTTATGATACTTAATTATGAAAACTGTTTGACCTTCTGACATGTCTTTTGATATGAATAAAAGTCCACATTTATTGAATCTATGAAAAATGATTTGGTAAACTAAACAATTGAATTAATGAGATTGAATATGGTTTTGAGAAGAAAAACTTAAAGTTTAAGTAATTGGAAATTGAAGTGAAGATAGTTCAAAATAAATAATAATCATTATTTATTTTGGTACTTTATAATTAAGGTATAGTGTGATCTATGCAATAAAGATTTAAACTGTAATGTAAATTGGTAATCTGGTTTTGGTGATTAAAAACATATCTATGTTAAAACAGTTCAAACTGTTAAAATGATCTTAAAGGTTTTATTTGAAAAATTAAAGTTAATGAGAAATAAGTAAATAAAAAAGATAATTGTTAAACTAACAAGGTGAATTGTTAAAGTTTAAGAGCATATGCGAATGGCTCGCTGGGTTTTAATCACTGTTCGAAGTGATTTAAGAATTTTTTTTTGGAGTACAGGGACTAACACAAGGTCCTTTTGAACAGACGTTAGACGTTGTTTTGGTTTGGGTTTTGACAAACTTTGGGTCTTTGTAACATAAAGAAAAAGAGAATAAAAAGAGGTTGAGATGTTACATTTTATTAAATGAACAGTAATGATGATTACAACTTTGGTGAATTTGAATAAATAAAGAGAGACACGTTATTTTGATTTTACATTTGATGTTAAAAGTTTCTGTTTTTATGTTACATTTAAATTAATATGGGAAAAATACAAAAACAAACTGGTTTATTGTATTTAGCACCTGGTGGTTAAACTGAGTTTTACAAAGTCAGTATAGAACAAATCTATACTGAACAAAATCCTGAAGAAATTTTATTTAAAAATAAAGCAGAATTTAAGAGGAAATTTGTTGATTTTATGGTTGGTCTTTCCTTTTAAAAAAACAAAAACACAGTCACAAAGGTGATGGTGTTTTGGAGGAAAGCAGAGTGAACAGCAGATGAGACATGCTGCTGTTACTGGTTTAACCCCAGAGAGGGGGGTTTGACCCAAGGGTGATTAAGAAATTTTGTTTTGAAGTAAGAGAAAAATGTGTTTTCTTTCTGAATAAAGTAATTTAAGGTAAATTAAACAATATTTTGAGAATATTTTAATTTAAAAGAACATGTGAAATAAATTGTGAATTGAAGGTGAATGTTTAAAAGTTTGTGAAAATAGATCATGAGAAACCAGATCTGATCTATATAAATTATTTATGTTTGCATCAACTGAGTTAAAATTTATCAAATTGTGGATGATACCAATTACAGTTACAGGTAAAGACCTACAACTAATGGTAACTAAAATTAAAACTGAACTAAACAAAGTTAAGTTTTAAATATAACATCAACAAAAGTGATGCTATTTGGAAAACATAAAGAAGATGAATAATTAGAAATGCTAATTAATGAAATAACAATTTAAGGTGGTAATTGGAAAAAAAACAGTCTGTTTTGATTTTATTTTTGTTTTTTGTTTTATTTTGTTTAAGTTTTGTTTAATTTTTTGTGGTATTTTGAGCCATGGTTGTCCCACGTCTCAAAAAGGGGGGAGATGAAGGTTTAAACAAAACTGTGTTAAAGTGCTGAAGGGATGCTTGGTTAACCTAATGGTTAGCATGAGGCTATAACAACAGGGTTTAATACAGTTAAAAGTTTAAATCAAATAATGAAATACAGAAAGTTGACAGGACTTTTCTGGAGAAGCACTGTTTAGTCTGATTAAACTTTTTCAGATTAAAGTAGATTTCCAGCAGACCATATCTGTGGAAACAGGGTTTATCTGCTGTTTCAATTTTATGGTTTGATCATTTTAAGGGCTTTTATGGTTTCGTTTGACGAAAACCTAGGAGGCACTTTTTATGGGTCTATAATGTCAGAGAACGTTCTGATTTGTTTGTTTGTTCTTTATTTGGATGGAAGCCAACTACAACAAGTATACCAGTTCAGAAAAGGAGTTTTGACAATTAATATAGCCACCACCAGTAAGAGCTAATATTAACAGAGTTCTTTGAACTTATATCATCTTGGTTTACACCTATGAAGGGAAGCACACCTGTGAGCAGGGCTAGTGACGGGAGTCACATGACTTCCTGTGACATCACTCTGAACTTGACAAACGTAGAGATCAGGGACAGGTGCAGTGCAAAGCAGAAGTCTGGAGGTTTTGTGAAAGTAAGACCATTAGACCAGCATTGCCTGCTGACCGGAAACATGCGTCCTTAAAGGATCCTCGTTTTATTTGTGTTCACATACAATGTGACGGAGAACATCGTGAGTGGAAACTCACACTTTAGGAGCCAAACAGCAGCTCCCTCAGGTTCATTTGAGAGCCCCATTTACATCGACGACAGAGGTGTCCTTCGAAGGTGTCATGAATGAATATAAGGCTAAAATTAAATTAGCATTAGGATTTGAATGTTTACCATTTGGGACAATTTATGAAAATGTGGATTAAATGAAGTATATTTATAAACAACAAAGGTTTATGAATTGTACGAGAGATGCTGTAACGGTTAATTAAAACTGAAAATGAGAGAAAACTGATCCAAGGACTGGACAGAACAAAATAGCACTGAGCATGCTTTTAGCTGAAGAGGGGGGATCTACAAAAGGATTTCCTCCAAAGTAACACAGGACTAGTTACTAGAACTAAAGTCTTTAAGAAAGGACTTCAAACTAACAGAGGAATTAGAGTATTCTGGAATCGAGAAATTAATTTTGACCTGGTTTTAAAACATATTTGGAAAATTGACTGGGATTTTAGAATCTGAATTGAGATACAGTACATGTACAACATGTTGTTGTTGCACTTCCATGTCTAATAACTTTTGTTTGTGTTGCTTTACATGTATCCGGAGCTTGTTGGTGAGATTGATGAATGTGGCCATTGCTGGGTCAACATTCCTGGACATGCACCTGCCAAACGACTAAGGTCAAGGCTTTGACCTCAGATGAACACTTTGATATCTGAGGGACGTTATTGTTTGCATGAACACCAACGGGACAACAGCTCCAGGACGGATCATACTACAGACCTAAGGGCCGTATGGTTCATTGAATTGATTATGCTGAAGAGAATTGATTTTAATCATTATGAATGTGCATATGTCTCACTCCATGTGTTTTTCTTTTCGTTACAGGGACAGAAATGGACAGGCAGGGACAGGCCAGAGATCTTGAGTCCAATGGGTTGACCAGCTCAACCTCTGGCAAATTTTTCTACTTTATTTTGGAGTGACACTGTGTTTTGATTTATGATTTATGGACATTTATGATTTATGGACTTTAAAGAATTTGACTTTGAAGAATCAGTGCATTACTCTGTGGGTTCCCATTTGATTTGAAACATATTCCATTATAATCTTTTGTTATGTTTGTTTTGACATGTGTTGTAAGTTAATCATTTGAAGTGATTACATACGTTTGATGCTTGATGTTTGTGTTTTGTCACCGCCTTTGGGGCAAGGGGTGGATAGAAGAGTTTTTCCCAGCTTTAGGTCATTTTACCAATGGGTCAAAATGTTCTTCTGGCTAGGTCAACGCCCTGCTGGGTTTTCGCTTCTGTCATAGTTTAAAACTCAAAATCAAGCTAGTAGGTTGTTTATGCTAATGGTTATCAGCATAAAGAGGGGGGAATGTTATAAGAATTTTATTCTTATAATTGTGTATATTGTTTATAGTTCGTTGGTGCTCATAGTTCTCTACAGGTCATGTCAAATCATGTTATGTCCTCCATGTTATTCCAAGCATGGTGTAGACATAACTAAAGACATGGCTTGCCGGAGGACTTCTGCACCTGGAGCCTGGAGCTGGGGCCTTGAGGGGAGGGTGTATGCAAGATACACCTCCCACTGACAGCCCCCACTTTAGTGATATAAAATGTAATGTTTTGCTTACCTCGGTAAGCAAAACGCACTGTGTACCTTTTGTATATATTTGTGTATGTGTTTGCTTCTCCTTGCAAGGAATAAAACCTGGCCTTTCGCTTTTTATAATATAATCTGTCTCCGTGTCTCTCTGGATAATATAAGGATATAGAATTCTTTTGGACAAAATAGAATTCTTATAACACTTTATTTAGTATTTACAAAATTCTGAGACCGAGTGGGAGGGGCAAAGGGGGATAAAAGAGGGCCCATTTCAGACCTTGGGAGAGAACCAGTTACACTAAAGGTAACATGGCTGATGTGGGTCCTGCTGAGATCATTTAAAGGGGTTTTTGGACTCTTGCTGCACTTTGGAAGTGGCAGAATAAACATCTATGGACACTCAATTTCTGACTACGCCTATGTATGTAAAGAGCTCCGTGACATAAGATCATGAAATCCTAATATGGAATCACTTTCTGTTAAACTACATCTGATTAGACACAAATGATTACAAGTAGAAACCATATATTTTGTTCCTTTATACATTGAAGCTCAGTCACAGTACATTCTCCAGTCCCATTTTTTTTTTCTCAAAGTCAAAACTTTTTTGTCCTTGTTGATTTGACTTGTTTGCAGTTTAAAGTTTATCTGCAGTCTATTGCACATTTCACAGAGCATTATCGTTTAAAGTTTATTTCCCTTCTGTAAAATAGATGAGTAAAAACTGCAAGTCAGCTTTGCTAAAAACCTTTCCCTACCTTCACACAGTAACATGAGAATGTTATTTGACAGAATAAACACTGTGAATGTGGCTTCCAATCAAAAATGTTTTAAAGTAGGTAAGCCATAAATTGCGAAAGCTGGTGTTAAACGCTCTGTCCCACAGTCTGCAGGTGGAATTTACATATATTAAACCCAAAAAACAAGTAAGACTCCACTCAGTCATCCTCTTTGTTCCTCCCTCAGACGTCTCCTCTTGTTCCTGGCTGCTCATGTGTGGCACCAGAGCTGGATGGAAAAAATATTGCTCCATCAATCACATCCCATTCTCTACAAACACAGGCCACATTCACTCAGCTCAAACATGACAAATCTGCCTGTGTACAAACTCACTGATACTCCCCTGTCAACCGCCACCTTTCCCAATAATGTCAGCCCCTTTTCAAATGATTTCCCCCTCCTCTGCATTCCCTTGACTGACACCATGTTGACAGTATCTTAATACACACAGTGCCGAGTGTGTTCTTTGTTCAAACAACGCCTCCTTCTCCCCAGTGTTATGCCAATAGATCAAATAAAAAGATACAGGGAGAAAAAGGAGGAACATGTCGCTTTTCATCAATGTCTGCCTGATGTATTCAAGATATTTTTTCCCTTTCCTTTCATGTCTTTGTTTCTGCAGACAAAAAGAGCGGAGAGCAGTGCCAGTCTGGATCTACCAGCGCTAGAGAGTCTTCACTCCCTCGACTCTTCTCTGGCTGTTTTGAGTGACACTCAATAAGAGAAAGCGGGCGGTAGTTTTTGTGTATGAGCACAGCATATGTCTATCAATTGTACACATAGACTATATGAAATAGTGGACATAGTGACTGTGACATCGATCATGTAAACTCCATGAGGTAGCATCCAGTTGCGTATGTGCCATGGCAATGCAAGGCAATTTGATTTATATAGCACAGTTCATACAAGGGTACAGAAATAAAATACACATTTAAAGTACACAGGCCATGATAACAATGGAAACCTACTGACATTCAGCTTCATAGTTGACATTTTCTTTATTTTAAGTGCAATATGGGCATTATTTTATCCTATTATAGCTTTTATTTATGCACACGTTGGCACTGAGTGTGTGGTTTAAAAAGAATGTGTGTTGGTTGTCATTATTTGTATCTAATTTATTTAGTCTGTTTGAGGTCTCAACGCATTTTTTTTCTTAACTGATGAAAACTGTTTAATCCTCTAAATATAGAGGATTGCAGATTGATCTGTGGAAAAAAAAAAAACAAGCCCTTAAGACCTCCTCTAGGCTTTATTGTCAATGATTCTAATGAGATGAGAATGTTCTGCTCCCATTCGAAAGAGGGACGCTCTGATTGGCTGTTGGTCAACACCAGGAAAAGTGGCTATTCCAGCACTGGCAGTGATTGCTTACACAGTGACTCAAAAGGATTCTTTTCATATGAACCAAAGAAAACACTCCATTAGAAGCTGAGGCCAGATGAGAACTCAGGGAACACTTACTGGTTTTTCTCAAGAGCCAAGAGCATCTGTTCACCTTCCACTTCAATCAGCAGCTTCAGGGACGTGGGGTGGCTCTGAGGAGAGAACATGGGACAGGAGATTAGCACTGGAGTCACACAGACATGGGTTTGATTGAGAGAAGATGTGTCGGAGTGTTATTTAGCAAGAAGAATATTGCTGAGTCGTGGATGTAACAGAAAGCACTCTTTTGATAAATATTTAACCACGCCACCCAGGGCTGTGACAAAACAACGAGACAAGTGTTTTCAATTGATGAGAGCAGCAGGAAATCCTTATGAAGCTATTTTGTCTCTTAGAACAAGGGCTGAGAGGATTAGCTTTATGTTCCTATTCCATTTGACATTAATCCCACAGAAAGCCTTGAGTCTTCTCAGTCTTGATTTACAACTCGGCGTTTGGCTGTGTGTCTCCGTTAGAGTCAGATGAAGTGGCACCGAATCATACATCATTTCTGTCGTTCACCCTGCGCGACTAAAGCGTCTGTGCCTTCTGCCCACACACATCCACAGGTTATAGCTGAGTATAAGAGTGTGCTGTAGAAATAAACTGCAGGCCCACAGGGTTTCGGATTCTTTTTTGACTGAAAGTATGAATTACTTTATATTTTTTTGTCATGTGACTGCTTTTTATTGTAAAGCTCATGTATACAGTACAACCCCAGAACCTAGCACTCTTCGGTATAAACTCAAAACCAGAACATTTTATAATGGGGATATGGAAAACAAATTTAAATAAAAAAAAAATAGATATAGATAGAATAGATAGAATATCCCTGTAATGGTATCATTAAAGAAAAATGCGTATTTTAGTGACACATCTTTTATATGTGTCACTTAATGTGTGTTATGTTCATTTTAACATTTTGTGTAAAATGATTGCCTTTTTTCTGATCTGTTGCATTAATAACCTTGTGTTGTGGGGCACTTAGGTTACAGGAGTCTGTAGCAGAGTCCTCAATTTGTGTTTACAGTATGTTGTTGGCGTTTTACATGGGATATATGTGTATCTACTCTTTACATTCTCAAAACAGCCTCATTACTTTTACAACCTTTACGGATGACAACATGACGTAAAACTAACACGAGCGGGAAAGTCAAGCAAAAAAATAAGAGAAGGCATCTGGCCTGTGTGGGGTTTTCTGCAGCGATATGGAGGAAAAAAACATGCATTTTACTTTTACTTGAGTAAAGTTGAATCAGTACTTCTACTTTTACCTGAGTCGTTTTTAACACAGGTCTCTGTACTTTTACTGAAGTAAACGGAGGACGGAGTGGCTCAGTGGTAGAGCAGTCGTCCTATAGCCGGAAGGTTGGCGGTTCGATTCCCGCTCTGCCCTGTTCAAATACACAACAACAAATACTGTTGTTGTGTCCTTGGGCAAGACACTTAACCCACCTTGCCTCCAGTGTCTGTAGCACTGGTGTATGAATGTGTGTGACTGTAGAGGTGTGTTTGGTGGTGGTCGGAGAAGGTTGAGCGCCGTTTGTATGGCAGCCCCCATCGTCTGCCCCAGGTGTGAATGGGGTGAGTGGAAGCACGCATGTAAAGCGCTTTGGGTGCCCGAGAAGGGTGCAAAAAAGCGCTATATATGATAATATAATAATAATATAATAATGCATGCCATTTACCATTTACCATTAAACAATGTGAATGTGCCACCTCTGGATTTGACTTCTACTGCAAATGCTCAAAGATGCATTTACAGACAGATCAGTCTGGGTCAACTCTGGCAAACAGCACTGCTCTAGGTTAAGTTGTCCACTGCCTCACCCCCCCAACCTCAATGTGCAGTGGATCAGAAGGGAATGCAAGAGCACAACACTGAAGGCTTTAGGCCAGGGTTTTTCAAACTTTTTGTGTGTGTGGACCACTATTTGTAATTAAAAAATTTTGCGGATGTAATGGGAAAATGATCTTTTCCTCTTTCACACAGTTGTTTCTTTTTTATTTGTCCTTGACCGCAGCAGAATGATATGCGCACCATCTGTATGTAATGTTTTCAAACTGATACAATTGTCTTATACAGAGACAACTCTGTTTTCTGGGAAAACCAGTAAAATGCTGATTCATGTTAGACGGCTCACTCACTGTGAGCCAGTGTTTCATTTCTCTTATCTGCTCTGTGATTTCAGTATAAATTCTAAGCCTGTCTACTTATCATGGGGATTGCTCATGTAACTCTGTACAGACAGACTTGCATGTCCATTCCACCTTTTGCAAAAGATGACTCTGAACTCTTTTTTCCTTTTTCCTTAAATAAATCACCAAAAGACATCTGTTGTTTTCTCTCAACCTTATTCCACAATAATATATTTATTTTTTCAACGACACGGACCACACACATAATAAAATGTCTACACACAGTCTTACCTGAATTAATGCGCACCTCTAAATAGGCTTACTAGCACTACTATAACTAGTCATCACATCAGTGTGCAACAGGCTTGTTAAAAGAAAGTTTACTGCACACAACGGCTGCCACATATTTAATTTATTTATTTACTCGAGGGCATAATCGGGTTAATTTGAACAACAGGCTTATTTCCATAGCAATGGAAAAGAACACTTGGATAGTCAACATTTCAAAACCTTTGGCATTTCTGAAAAAAACATTTCAGAAATACTGATATCAATATAGGCCTACATATTCTTTGAATTTTTTTTTTATGGGAATTTCCTGGTAAAATGAAGGTAAAATATTATTTTATTTTGCCTTTCCACGGACCACCTGCAGTACCCTCACGGACCACTAGTGGTCCGCGGACCACAGTTTGGGAATGACTGCTTTAGGCTGTATTGTTGCAGGAGTCCCACTATGAGACCCACTCTGCCTATTTTCAGACAGTTTTCTCATTGTTACATTGATAAAATGCTCAGATCCCTGATTAAAACTTTAGTAAAACGGTAGATGCTGTTTTGAAGGCATGTTTGAATTTGAATTCTACCTTCATTGTGAGCATCCTTATATTTTTAATGTGGTTTTGTTTGTTTTTGGCTAATCATGTCCCAAGGAACCTTGTGGCACACCACATGTTTGGTTAAAGCAGAACAGATTAATTCTCTCATGATTTGATTCAACAAATAAAAGCTGGAAACTCAAGCTGTGTTTTGTGAAGCCTGACTGGAAGACAATTATATAATTTTTCATCAGTTTGGCATCATAAATCTGGGATTACAACACCAAACTGAGACAAGGATAAAAGATTTGAACCTTTTCATTTATTAAGTTTCTTTGAGCAAACCATGCCAAATTAGTCTCTACTTTAAAATTAAACTACACCGTTTTAAAATTGTTTACCTGTTTTTTTTGTGGGTTGTGCTTAGAACTTGAAAAGCAGAATATGGTCAGTCTGTTGCTTTTTGCAAAAGTTATTAAAGTTGTTTATTAAGATTTAAATGCAGCATTATCTTGAGCAGTGCATGTACATTTGGACAAAGAAGGCAGCCCAGTTAAAAGGTTAACAGCAAAAAATGACAGTTTTAAAGTACGGATTAATTTTCTACCTTGTCTTTAAGTAGAGTTATAGGCTTCCATTCATTTCCAACCAGCTGAAGAGGTACTGTGGTCCCGTAGGATTTCTGTTTTGCCGTTGGTCTATGTTCCCTGGTGAGGCTCAAAAGATTTCCTGCAAAAAAAACAAAAAACAGAAAATGCCATTTTATAATGTTGTTGTGTTGCCGTTGTTGGGACACTTCCTTGCCCCCAGTGTCTGTGGCACTGGTGTATGAATGTGAGTGTGGTGGTCGGAGAGGCCGTAAGGGCAAAATGGCTGCCACTTCCCTGTCAGTCTGCCCCAGGGCAGCTGTGGCTACAGATGTAGCTTACCACCACCAGAGTGTGACTGTGGAGTGAATGAATAATGTGAGCGCTTTGAGTCTCTGGAATAAGGTGCGACATAAATCAAATGCATAATTTTTCTGGAACCCTCATAACAACTTCATCACCCAGAACATAAACAATAGGTACATTTCTAAACAGATTAACTGTGAACTTCACTGATAAAGAATTCCTCCCCACCAGTTAAAGCCTGGCTCTGGAGCTCATTAACAACAGGGCAGCACACTGACAGTGCAGCTGCCTGCAATAACAGTGCCCTGGATAACTTCAGTGGGCCACAGTCTATGCCACTGAAGCTACTAGTGCATACACTTCTGTGATTTTTCTACATGTGCGCTGGTGTTGTACAGACAAACACTAAAGGATGCAGCGCAGGGATTATGTGTTGCTTTGGGCCATTGTTCCCACTGAGCTTTTATCTTCTCTCTTTCTGTTGTGACAGGGACTAAACTATGCCACTACACTCTCAGAGTCTCTTAGGAACATACAACTGCATAAATCCAATATGGATACCACCAAAGCGTGACGGGAAGAAGTGGCAGAAATACACAACCACTGCACAAAGCGTCTCCACCCTGACAATAAGAAAAATGGTTATAAAACTTCCCTCATCACTGTTTTTGCCAACTAACAGTGCTTCTGTTACTACATATGAAAGAATTCAGGCCAAAAATGCATTTCCCAGCAGAAAGAATACACCAGTCTCTGCTGTCGGGACGTGACTTTTTATATTTGGTCAAAGAGAAAAGAAGTGGAAAATGGGTGTGGTAAATATTTTTATTGTATTTTCTATAAAAATAATCATGTTTAATTACAGGCTAGACACCCTTTAACCTGAGGCCAGCCTTGGCACTGGGAATGAAACAGTGAGCTCTTTAAATGCGGATAACCTGTACCTGTTGCAAACCCACTGTTCAGAATCTGATATCACAGGAGTCATATCTGAGCTGACCTTGTTTTCTAATCATCCAGCCACGGTTTCCACTTGAAGCAGTAATAAAAGTTGCAATCTTTCTCTAAAAGCACCTCACATAGGACTCAAAATCTAATAGTGAGCCATTGTGGGACCCTGCTAACGTTGTTTTTACTGTAATCAGCCTGACACAGCGGGGAGGCCATTTTGGAGCCTGGGTCTCTTACTAAAACAGCGGGGGTTGTTAGTGCCATTTGTTTTGGTGCAGACGTCCTAAATCACATGGCTGCCTTTTCTATTGGCGTTTCCAAAAAAGAAAAACAGATTTATGTGGGGAGTTTATAGAGTATAGTGGGTGAGGTCTTTGTAATAAATTATTACGAGTGCTGAACCAAAAACTTTGTTCCTTTTTCAATTTCTATTCAGATCCATATAAAGACAAAACATCTGCCATCACACAAAATATTATTACCAGCTGACACACTGTTCTATTTATCTGTTAAAACCTTGCGTCTCTTCTCGCTGTTGATGACTCACTCGGGCTAAATTGCAGAGTCTGCTTATTATCGGGCGCTAATAACCCAGATCATGTGCAGGGCTCTCCAGCTGAGCTTTGTTCTGCTTCTTCTCCGAACAAGCCGCCACTCTGGATTTCATCACAGCGCCGCTACAGCTGATAGCGAAGAGCCAGAGGTGACCAGCTCAGCAATACACTTCCAGAAACCGGCCCAATGATAAGAAGCAGGCGTCGGCAAAGACAGGATAGGACAGGACGGCATCAGCGGGAGAAAAATCCTAACCTCATTAGCTGTAAAACCACACTGTCTGGGCGAGGTGGGCATGCTGAGTAAGGGAAGGAAAGGCAGGCTCTGAGAAAAAAGTTAGTGTGAAAAGTGTGAAAGGGTCAAATTACTGTATAGTGGGCATTAGAGGGGGTCTGACTGATCCCCTGAAGAGGTAAAGGCAACTTTTTAAAGAGCCTTTCATTAAACTGATTTCCCACGTGAAAGTGGGAAAGCTTACAGTACAACTTCTGAGAGCGACAAAATCAACCACGCTGCTAAAAAGTTCCTAAATTCTTGTTATGTAAACTGCTAGTGTACAGAACTTGATAAGATGCAGTACTGTGATTGTTCACTAGTGCTATTTGACAACGTGGTTAGGATAAGGGCAGTGTATCAAAATCTGTTAAATAACTATAATTATTGAACCTGTCATTCTTTGTCTTAATTAATTAATCAAAATTTTAAACAAAGAGGTGGAGATGAGAAGGCCAGTTACTGCTAATGCTAATCAAGTTATATTAAAGAAATTGAACATCTGAGATTATTTACTGACGTCAGTATTGCTTTGATGCAACTTGATGACGGCTGCCACATGGAGACATTTGAGACATTAAGAATATAAGTGGATTTTCATGGACAATCCATCCCTTCCACTTTACAAAGTTGTATCCATTCACAACTATATTTGTTACAAATAGGCTATTACTGCATAAAAACCCATAACTACAAGCTCAATTATGTCACAGTACAGACAAGGGAATTTAAGTAAACATTTAATAAGTACATTACAGAATTAGCTTCTTAGAATACAGTGTATTTTACCTTTGTGCCACCTTAAGGCACTCTGAAGATCTCTTCTGTTTGTCCTTTATTTGTTGCTGTAGTTGAGTTAGTTAGTTAGTTATCATGTGACAATTATCTCAAATATTTTCAGTCATTTTAACAGTATTGTGTGCAGCTTTTAAACTAAGTGAGATCCGTGGACCTGTACGGCGGAGGGATACATGTGAAGTTATAAGGCTCTTCTCCAAATCAAAATGCTTGGTTACTAAACTGATGTAAAAGTCACGCTCGAGAAAGATGAAACTTGCATAAACACGGTGCTCCAAAATGTTCTGTGATGTGTTGTCTTTCAAAAGCTAAACATAGAGTCACTGTGATTTTCAGGCGACAGACATGGGTCCTACTGTACATACGTACGTGGTAAGTGTACTGAGTAAAGTGGTCTCATTTAGAGAAAAGTGTCACACTCCTAAATGCTATGGTGTCATTTCCTCACTGGGAATTATACAGTAAATATGAAGGAAAATCAAAAACATTTAGACAGAAAGAGCTTAGACCCAAGTTGAGTTGAGTTAAGGCCAATGGAGGGCACACAGATGGAATGGCCATTGCTTTTCTGTGGTGAGCTCTACATCAGCTTTGAAGACAAACACACCACACTCTGTTCCCTGACTTCAAAGCCTGCCACTGAATAAGCATTTGTTAATGTAGTGTGCTATGAGGTTTAATTCCCACTTATAAAAGGCATTATATGTGGAAATATTCTGGAGGCACACTTCTTTTCCAAGTGCTCGGAGACCGTTGGTGAAGTTTGTTACAGTGAGGAGTGTGTAAGTGCTTTTGTTAGCTCCAATGTTATAAAAGCACTCGAGGCAGTCAGGGAGTGGTAAAAGTGGCACCAGGACCAGAAGTCTTATTTATATGTTCAATAAAGGAGAGTGTAAACAGAGGTCTTAATAAAGCTGAATTTCATCCCCTTTATGCCCCGGTGTACACAAGGAGGTCTTGTGCCATTTATATTGCCTCAATAAAGCCTTGGACAGATTACACGTCTGTGTGGAAATCAGATTGCATGCAACTCTGGGTGACTGAAACATAAGACAGAACTGGGACTGAAGAAAGGACCAGAAGAAAAAATAGGTTTTCTGCAAAGACCTTGGTAAAAAACATTCTACTACTTTAATCTCTTAACCAATTTGTTAATTTGTATTTCAAATTCTACAGCTCCCAATTGTAACAACAATCAAGACGACTGCATCAAAAACAGCTAGAAATCTGAAGAAAAATAAGAAACCACCAGAACAATGACTGTACTGTACTAATATTGGAAGTTTGCAATGACACACTGTAAGTTACCCCTACCTGACACAATTTGGGAGTTGTTGAGTCCTTTATAAAGAGTTATTCTTAGAAGCTATTGCCAGCATATAGTCAGGGGGTTTGCTATTAACCAGTATAAATCTAATACAGATTTGGATTTATCCTGCCAGACTCTGTCAACATTCATGTATATCTGCATGAAATTAAGTCAAACTTGTGCTGGGTCCTGAAATGTAATTGGATTGTTTGACCAGTATTATTTGAGTGACTCCTATGTGGTGTTATTACATTAAGTGTGTTGTATAGGTTAAGCCAGCAACATCAGAAATTCAGTTATGTTGTTTTACATTATAATTTTATATTATAAGTACTGCCAAATTTCCAACCACTTAAAATGATGCTGTTCCAGGGAAAGAGACGACCTTTGTCAGAGTTTCAGAGACTTTAACAAGCCCGTTCTTTCTCTTTTTCCTGCTCACAGTGGTCTCACCAAAAACAAATCAACAACTGTTCACCTACATTAGACCCTCGAGCCTGCTTTCTCACAGCCGACCACCATTCACCTCTGCAAAATGCAATTGTGAAAAAAGGTATTCATTAAAATCTTTGGCTTCTTCTTCTTAAGTGACACGCTGTACGTCTCACCTGAAGATTTGATGGGAGCATAGTTCCTATTACAGCCTATGAACATGGTCATCAGTGAGATGGGCAGCAGGCTCCAAATATAACTTGGTAAACAAGCACTTACAATTCCAATCACAGTCTTGTTTCTGCTGCTGAGAACCAATAAGAAGAACAGACCCATAAGAACAGAGTGTCATGTCCCAAACTAGTCCGTTGATGTAATGTATTTAATTTCCTGTGTATTATTGTGAAGTGTCTTACTTTTGTTGGTTTGTTAGATTGACTTCCTGCCCTTGTGTCTTTCCCTTCGTTGTGATTACCTGCTCCGCCCTAATGTGTTCCATCTGTGCCTCATTGTGTTCCCTATAAGTTCTGTGTGTTTTCCCCTGTCCTTTGCTGGATTGTAGTCCCTGGACCACTCACCTCAAGCCTCCGAATTGTAGTCTCTGAATTGTAACCTCAGGTCTGACGCCTTATGTCTGAACCGGTATGTTTGAAGTCTGGAGTGGAGTTTATGTTTTGAAGATTACCTTTATCTTGTAGTATTTAGTTAATAGTGGCATTGCTGGTGTTTTCAAATCCAGAATTTTTGTGTTTGACCTTAACATTGTTTTTGACTACACATTTTGGATTTTGCCTTTTTGTTAATAAACCCTTTTGAACTACTTGCCTTCGTGGGGTCTGCATTGTGAGTCCTTCGGCCTGTTCCAGACGAGTGTGTACTCGTGACACAGAGGATTCCACTGAGCAGTACCGTGCGAGTTGGGTCAGGCTGATATGGCATGGTTTGGTATGGGTTTTTGTTTAGTCCAAGCTTTCTAAACACTGTTGACGATGGAAAAGCTGACCTGATCTGTCTCGTCCCACTTCAGAGAAATGTGCATTTTGACAGCAGTTGTGAAAATGAAAAACAAAGCCTTTGACAACTTGACAGACTCCTTAAGATTAGAAAATATCTTCAAGGAAACAAAATGATGACACACTTCTTGAGCCCAGTGTTGTTCAACAAGGCTGGACACAAAGACCACAACATAGACTTTCAATAAAACCATGTGGAGTTGATTAAGCCATGGTGATGAGTTAAAGTTGGACTGTCTTGTGAGGCAAGTAAAATGGGAACCAACCCATAAAAATACTTCATTCTCCAGTTCCCTATGAAAGTGGGCTCTGAATAACGTAACCCTAATAAAAGGACCACAAGATGTCAATTCTCTCACAAAAGCATGAAATTCAGTGGATGTCTTTAATCACAATGTTACTTTTACCGAGCCAAACTTCAGCACACTGGGGGCCCTAATGTTTATACCCATTGTTCTTTTAATAATAGCCTATTGAACAACACAGCACAATCTCAATTCATTACCTGAGTCATGCTAATTCAAACAAAGGGCTGATTGGGAATTGAATGATGGATGATACACTCCTTTATAAACGGCCTTGGAGACAAAATCTATAAATCGTCAATGTTAATCCAGGGTTTTTCTCTCGTTATTTCACCACAGCTTATATTTTTTTGTGTTTTGTCTTACTGTAAAATAGCATCTTTAATGTTTATTATTAGAGCTCATTATTATTTGCAATTTCATCAAATAACTGACTTATTAAAAGGATTATGGAAACAATTACACATGCTTCTGTAACAAAATAGATTTTGCTTTGTTGATACTGAAAAATGTATCTTCTGTATCTTATAATGTCTTTGATGACCGAGCCTGCAATCTCATTTGAATCTTTTTAGAGCTTAATTACAGCAGCAATAGTGTGCACAGTATATTGAAATCTTATTAAAGTTTATAACAAAAGCTATATTAGTGTTTTTCAACCAGTGTGCCACAGCAATGGATAAATATTTGAAAGGTTCAAACTCCAGTCTTGACCTGGATGAAGGTCCTAGTATGACTGAAGGTCCAAAGAAAGCAAAAATATTTACGTCAAGGATATACAATGAAAGTTATTTTTTGTTTGGATTTACTTTTACTGGAGAAACCAACTCCACTATGTTTGGTGTGTGGAGAAAAATGATCCAACAGTGCCATGGTCCCAAATTAAGCTTAGCAAGACAGACAGAGACTGAGAGAAGTTGAGCAAGAGCTTCCTGTTATCTATCGAAGCAGGTCCAGCCCCCAACAAATTAAGAGACTACATTTTTTTTTTGTGTGTTAAGGTTACAATGCGTCATTTGGTAACATTTTACGTGTTGGTGTCCCGTGCAATTTTTTTCATGTAAAAAATGTGCCTTGGCCCAAAAAAGTTGAAAAACACTGAGCTGTATTATTTATTCTTTTTTTTTTTACCATGTTAAGGATTGTGGGGGGCTAGAGCCTATCCCAGCTGCTTTGAATGTAACATGACTTAACAGATAGAAGGGCATCCACAGAAAGCTTTTATAAATAAACAGATTAATACCGGTGACCAGGTGAACAAAATGCCAGTACCACAAGGTCATTTTATACAGTTATACAGCCGGGTTGGTTACATTAGAAACTGCTACAGTCAAAACCAGACCATTTCGATTGGTGGAACTCACAAAGCTTTGAGCGAGACAAGATTCTGCACAAGGTAAGAGGGCGAGAGGCGAGGTACATTCTGGACAATTACAGGTCATAGAACTCAACACTTAAAGCCATTCCCCTATACAAGCATGTATTTAGACAGTGGGAGGAACAGATTTTGCGGGGAGGACCCATGACCTTCTTGCTGTGAGAAACCCACATTTTTACATGAAGTATTTCTATGTTTCTCTTACGATGGCGCTATTGTATTTTTGACAGTTCAAGCTTTCTGACATAAACAAAAGGGAATATCTGAAAATGACATGTAGGAGTCACTAAACCTTTTGTGTTGTATACTTTCTTGACAGACCCTTTGGATCAACAAAATTAGTAAAAAAAGTACACTGGAGGCACAATAAAGACATCTGTGGCTATTGTACACAAACAATACTTAATACTTTGGAGACTTTTTTTTTTACATTGTGGCAGGGAGTAGCTTCAATCCATTGAAATTATCACAGTAATGAGAGCTTCTTTTTACTGAATTAGAGTGACCTATTAAAATACAATCCTTCTTTAGTGTTGTTATTGTGAAATAAACAGGCTGAGAGAGACCCATAACCAATTAGATCTACGTAGAAGTGTTTAAATAATTAGCCGCATGTGTTTTAGGTGAATTAGATTTTGTTTTATTACTCATTTTGTATCAGGTTTATTCATGAAGTAATGATGACAGTTATAGCTTAAGTTATCCCAAGATGAAAACCATTAATTCCCTAATCTGTGCTCGGTCTGCTGTAACTTTACACTTGACAAATATGAGTTCATACAAATAAGCCAGTCAGAGGGAAAAGTGGCTGGTAATCTTGGCTCAAATCCACTGTAAACATGTGACTCAGGCAAAGAGCGAAGAGTCTCAACACTTCAAAGGCTAATCGCGAGGAAACACAGGGGCCCCCGGGGGACATCACAGTAATGGGACCCCACAAGTGCTGCAGTAAGGGTTTTCCTTGAATGTAATCTACAGAGTTGTCAAAATGTGGCTGGATTTATGAAGAGATTATGTTATTAAATCAAGCCTTTAAACACTGGGCTCCCTCTACTGGTAAATAACACCTTTTTTTTTTTTTTTCTCAATTTTTTATTGAGAAAATTTTATTAGTTTATTTTTCTACCCAAGACTATGATCCATGGGCCTTGCAGTCCTCTGGCTTTCCCTCAGCCACCTAATGGAATCAGGGTAAGAAATAGGAATTAAATTATATAGATTATACTTGGCAGCATTTATTTTTGAGGAGATCTTTGTTTTTCTGTTCACGTACATTAATGTGTGAGTTGAGTTTAGCCAAGAAGTTACTACTTTAAGAAGTCAAAAGTAAAGCTTAGTTTGTGAAAAGCAGGTCTTTGGGTGTCTTTGAGACTGTAATAATTAAACTGTAAGAACACTATGTTTACAGGTTAAGGTAAAGGTTAGATGTGGAAGTGGAACATGCTGTCTATACAGAGTCAAAGTAACAAAGCCATGTCAGTCATACTCTTAAGCTTGGTGTAAGTGGTCAGTCACACTGGTTAACATGAGCTTGAGCTTGTTATTCCTTTCAAAATCTTGTTTAACAAAGCAATAATGTACAGATAAACCTCCAGGAAAAAGTAGTTCAAAGGACGTAAGAGGAACAAAATCAATATTGCACACAACACATTTTCTTCAATATAATGCAGCATTTCTCTGCCTACTCTTTCTTCTGTCAGTAACCATACCTATATTGGGCTCAACATATTGGTCCAGCACTCCATAACAGTCCCAGGTTCTCATATGGCCCCTGGGGAAAGTTAATTGGCCAGCCTTGCTCTAACCTCACCTGTGTATACTCCACTCATTTACTGTCACCCCAGCCAGTCAGCATAGAATTACTCTATGGGAAATAGATGTTACTGCAGCAAAATTCCCCCTGGCTCAGCAGGCAAGGGGTAAGTACAGTCCGAGAAAACAGCGCAGTCACACCCCCAGCGGGGCAACATAGGTCAAAGTCTGTGTGAAAGCTTGTTAATACAGTCCCACTGATGGATTTCATTTGCAGCGCATTGGAAGTCTTCACTGTCATGGGAGGAACATTTCTGGCACACATTCAAAGTCCAACGAGATTCATGCTACAAGTCAAATAAGGAAAATGTGGGGAGTCCTAACCTTTATCACCATAAACCACATGTAATTATGCATTTTATTAAAAGGATCTCTTAAAAGGCTTAAAGTGTATGAGAAAAAGTTATGAGCTGGAGACCCATGAGCTTCATGAGAATATAAAGAGGATCAATAGAATATATTTCAGCCACCCACATGCAGAAATCATTTACAAAAATCTATATTCTTACTACATTACCATTAGCTCAGAACAGTCGCTTTCACTATGCAACTGCAGCAATGGACTACAGGTAAAGGCTCAAGACTCTACCGACTAACCTCATCCGGGAACACTGGGCTCATTTGTTCATCATTGGTTGAATGCCCATGAGTTGTTTTTTCTGGTGTGTTTTAATGAGGGAAATGAGTGTTCACTTAAACCATCTGTACCTAACCAAAAGAAGCAGTTTCCTCCTATTCTGAGCTTCTGAAACTGCTTGTTTATTCGTCTAACATTTTCTGCTGAGCTTTACATTTTTTTGTGAATATCATCCTTGAAAGCTTTTTTACAAAATAACTTTTAGATCAGCCAATGTTCCATCACCCAGACACAAGCGGGCAACAAAACTGGGATCATTTGGATGAATTTAAACAAAACCCTCAAGGTAGGAGGTTCCCTGTCTTGTTCCTGACTCATCCAATGGTGTTACAGAGCAGATAGAGAAACCTGGGCAGATGATTTATGCCACATACAAGATGGATTATATGAAACTGACACATTTTATTCTGTTTAAAATCTCTTCATATGGAATCCATTCACACTGGAAAATCTTTCCATTTGTTGGAAACGCCAAACGGGACAGCGATTGGTTAGGATTCCCTTGAAATTCTTCCTGTCTTCTATAAACCCACACTTCAGTGCAGTGGATGTACAGTATGCATTGACTCATTAGCGTGTAAAGGAGGGAAGATCAAGCTCAGTTTGACACAGATTAATAATATGTTAATTTTCAACTGAACTGATGAATTTGACATGGATAGAAAGAAACATGGGATTTAGAAGAGGTTTGAAAGTTAAAAATGAAGGCTTAAATGAAGCATTTGAAAACATTAGTGGTTGTAGTTTATTGCCATAAACCTAGGACAATAAAGTAACTTTATAAGTGAAATTAATGTCAAGCTAAAGCAGTCAATTGTCTGTTTAATACCAGTTTTAAAAACAGAAAGACATGCCACAGTTTAGTGTAACGTAGTATAGAACTAACTCCTGTTTTCGTAAATGCAGGATACAAATGCAGAACACTACAGCCTGCATGGTTTACTTTCAACCAATCAATACACCCAGTCACAGGGGACTTTCAAACCTAGAGTCATTTTTCTCTTCACAAACAAATGGGTCTAAATGGTGCTTGATAATCCTCTTTATGAGCTGTTCAGTCTGACAATACAAAACAATTCAGTGGTGCAACACTGACAGGGGGGTGACATGAACAAAACCAGATATCGTTGACACTGATATCTGAGCCAAGTGAACCGAGAGGGAAGACACATGGGGAGTCTAGTGCAGAGCTGCTCAACTCTAACTCTCTGGGTGTGAAAGTCCAATGAGAAAGTCCAGAGCCTGCATTGGGTTACATTGGCGCTTGTGATTAAATGTTTTATTGAGGGTGAAATGAGTCCAGTGCATAGAGTAGAAGAAATTAATGCAACACATGTAGGGTCAGGTCGCTTGAGGTTCTATTTCCGTTCTATATGGATATCCCCAGTGAAACAATATCTGCTGGATCAATCGTTTTTGTTTATGTACAACAGCCTCGTGGGTTTTAAACATCCTAAACAGCTCATCTGGATGATCAGCTCCATTCATATTGAAAAAGACTTTAAGCGGCTGTGACTTAAAATGGTCTCATCATTGTAATCTCCCGCTGGGGGAGGACACTGTTTGCTAAAAGAATCTTCTACTAGAGTCCAAAAATATATACTCAGCTCTGCTTTCATTCGTTGCAAGTGGCACGCAATGCTTGAGGCAAAAGCTGTACAACTGCCTAGTAAATGCTGGCTGAGTGTGTCAAGCATCTCAGTAAAATCACTTACAAATGATCCAAGGCTAAGGCAGGACAAGACAGACAGGCACAGGAAAATGGACAGGACAGCTCAAGGAGGGGAGGGATCAGAAATGAACGCAAACATGAGGCTGCATCGAGCTCAGCTGATTCATCTTTTGTGAGCAGTCATGGGTTTGTGACAGTGAGGGGAAACAGAGCACAGGCTAATAAAAAGCACACACTGACAGAACATTTTGTTTTCAAATCCATCAATTTGGCTACGTTCAGACTGCAGCAGCCCGGGTCATTGCTCATGTGTGACTCAACTGTTTTCATCAACCCCAATAAGAAATCGTCATGCTTTTTGAAATATATGGGACAAGCTAATGTTTTCTCTAATTTAGTCTATTTTTTCCTTCATTCAGTATGTGAAGTTCATTTGAGGTATTCAATGCTTTGGTATGGTTGCAACCAAGTTTAAAGTGGTTGCCTTTTCAAAATAAGAGCTCACTCAATTATATCTTATAGCCCTAACAAGATGTTGAACAGTGTTACAAACATAACATAAAGGCATTTGTATTTTTGCCCTAATACAAGAAATCAGGTATAATGTGGTTAGTCCCTGAACCATTATACTACTGGAACTGTGACTATGGTCTTCATGAAAATGGCAGTGAGGCATTACATCTGGCAGTATTTACAATGTATATCAATGTACCGTATTGTCACTGTCCGAAAACTAAAAAGACACTAGAAAGCATTAACACCCAGGGTTTTCCCTAGACTCCAATGTTAATCCCCATACTATTAGAAGTAAAAACACATCCATATAAGCTGAATAACTATTTGTATTTTAGAGATACAGATATATTTTGATTGGTAAAAAGGACAAAACATTTCTTTTTTTTTGCCTTCATGTCTAAAAACGGTAATCCAGTTTGAGACACTCACACAAGCCCACACATCCGTTCTTCAGTGATTGATTACACTACTTATTATCGCAGCTCAAGTAAATACTTCCCAGTCCATTTTTCTGTGGCTTCACAATTGAACTGGGTATGATGGTTTTAACAAAGAACCCATGGGAAAGAAAACATCAAGATATCAATGGCATTTTGATAAACAAATGAAATGTATTTCTGGTGCTTCAATTGCAGTTTAACACATTTGCCGTAGCTGTTAATTCATTTCCAGGATTCAACAGTAAAATGTCAGGATTGTGAGTGTGCAGATGGTAGCAGCACGGACTGTAAAGAGAAAAGGGCAAATTAAGATAAATAGGATTTTTTTCACATTGCTATGGTAAGTTTATGGACCCAAAATCTTGTGAAATGGAACAATAAATTACAGATAAACCTCCAGAAACCTCAAGAAAAGAGTAGTTAAATCTAAACTGAGCTCAGATTTTAAGTATTTAAATATTTTATCAGGCTTTTCTGATTGGAGTCTGTGGGAGTTCATTGTGGTTGAACTGTTAAAGTCTTGAGATCACATTCAAAGGGTAACGGCTGCTCATGAGATAGATGTCATGGGCTACAGCTTTTGGCATCACAGTCGCAAACACTGAGATCACATTAACATCTGCTTAGAGCTAAAAGGAAAAATTGTTTCCAGGGTTTCACAAATGGCCGTTACACACAAAATAGTTGACCCCATATGACTCTTAACCATCATGAGTATTTAGAAATAGCACTTTTAAATGTATGACAAGAATGTAGTATCCAAGAAAAATCACTGCAAAAATGTCATATGGTATGTTAAACTATTCTGTACCAGAAGGGGGAGTAGTGAGCTGCTCCAGCACCTGATTGGCTGTACCACATATTGAAATGAAAACTACTAAAATATAGAAATTGAATGGTTTAACTGTGGTAAGTATTATTTGTTCAAAGTACAATGTAAGCCTATAGTAAAGCACACAGGGCATTGGAACAGTGTGTAGTGTTTCCCAGGATCATGGCAAACATACATGCAACATAAAGCTTCCATGTATTGATTAGCTTTTATCCACTTTTTTAATGATGCTTTTATATTAGACTTACATCCAATATAATATATGTGGTATAATAAATAATTACTAACAACACTTTACAATAAACCTGCCACTGAGATAACCCCAAGAACACATATTTAATTAAAAAGCATAGGTATTTTTGAAGTGCCTCAAAAACTACACTTTAAGACCTTGAAATAAATTGCCCCACAGATTACCAAAGAGACTTTCTGCATCATCAATTATACATTACCCCCACAGCTCTGAGGTTCACTTCTAGGGCTATGAACCATTTTTTAAGGTTTGTAGCACATTTAACATCTGAAAAATAACATTAGAAAAATCACAAATGTTTATTTAGAGAGATCTACAAACCCTTTAAAAATGCAAACTAAGAAATTCAATTTAACTATGGAGGAATATTAAAGGCAATTAAAGTTAATTACATTCACTCAAGACTCATTTTTTATGTTCTAAGGTGTAAAGCATATTAACTTAATATTAACATAATCATGTTTTAAAAAATATGACAGACACATGGGTTCGTTAGTTTTAGAGTGACGTGAGTCTTACCTGTGGCAGGCTTGGAGCCCACGCTGTCACTTGCTGTTGTAGAGATACACAAAGCATGAAGAACTGTCAAAAGAGCAAACTTCAGACTCGCACTCGCGGGCTTCATGATGCCCGGCTGATGCGTAAAGCGGGTACTCTTCCTTCACTGCCGCGGAACCATCACACAGTCACAGTGCAACAACAGCTGATGTGTAAAACCCCCTCCTAAAAAAATAAAAAGACCTCTTCCTGAAATACGATCTGGAACACGAGTGGAGCTGTAGGAAATCCCGAGCACAGCTGAGCTTCATTTACAGACAAGTCCTACTGAGAGTAGTCCGCGCGTAAAAGTGAGCAGCGTGAGGGGAATAACGCGTGGAGGAATGCACAAGGCACAGCTCGGTCGCCCAATGGAATGACATCAATTCCAGGGCAATTACTGGAGAGAGGTGTTGTCTTATGAGTGAGGACCATGTGCTTCAATGAATCGTTCCGCAAGGTCCTAAAGCTCCTCCACAGAGAAGAGCGGGGAGCACAGCGCTGTTAAGACAACGGAGACACATACGGGCAACATCCGGCTTGTGCACAAAATAAAATTAAATAAAAACAAAATAAAATTAAAAGGTTAACAGAACATGTTAGATATGTCTGGATTTGAGCATGTCTTAAATTATTTTTTTATTGTATGTATGTATGTATGTATGTATGTATAAAAAATAAAAAAACGTAGTGTCCTATTTGGAATAGTCTAAATATTTTCATTAGCATTAGAACTAAATATGATTTTATACAAATGTTTTAAGTGATGTGAAAATGCTGAAGATAATGATTGGGGAAATATGTTTTTCATACAAATTTACAATTGTTAACCTTAATGACACATTCATATCTCAACAAACACACAAGACTGAAGTGTAAAAGGCAGGCTGCCAACTAGCTTTTGAAGCCTTTTATTTTGAAGGCCATGTGCGTATTTTCCGGAATAAATGTTATCTATGTTTTCTAACTTGATTCTGAAAACAGCTCACGATTATCACATGTAAATGGGTGGCATTAAATGGTTTATACAACTCCTTCGTATTTAGAATAGCACATGCACTTTTTTGAAACAGCTAAAAAATAAAGAGATGATTTGAACAACTTTTTGTCAACAGAATAAAATGTAAAAAAAAATATGTCTTTGGGGAGCAGGGTTGTAGAAATTATTTGAAAAAGTCCACTTCTTGTCCTTTTCTGCTGTTTTCATTTGATTTAATCTCTTTGTTCATTTAAACTGTCACTTTGAATCTGACTGATAAGAGTCACTGACCCCTTTGCTATTTTTAAACACACAATGAGTTGCAGTAATTGACTTTTGACATGGACTGATATACTGTCTATTCAAACAGTATCATGACTGTATTGAGTGGATGACGTGCGCAGTAATTTCAGTGTGAAGATTCAGTGTAATTCCTGAAAGCCCTTTTAGCCTGCAGGAGAAAGAGCAGCCTGCACTAACTATTTGGATGTAAGATACCACCCTGAATGCTTAAAATACAGCATTGTATTCTAACTTCATTTAACACAAAGAAAAAAAATCAGGTCAAAAAGGTTGGGAGAAAAATCCAAGTTCTCTTAAGTTAGGATCAAATGTGACAAAGATAGAAGGTCTATTCTGAGGCATGCTCTTTTTGTAGCTCTATGAAGTTGCAGAAAAGTTGCTCGTGGCATATGCAGATGATAAAGAGTAGCAGGAATGGGAAGAGGCAGATAAGCAGTGTCTTTTTGCAGTGCTGGGACACTTGAGTTATCTATTCAGTTGTGATTGGGAAGTGTTGCAGTAGCTCGCAACTCCATCTAGTGGCATGGGATCGTGCTTCTAATTCTTCATGTGGGGATTTCGGTAACACGCTGACAACTATTTCTGTTGCCACACCACTGAGAAAAAAGAAAACCAACCTGTAATATTTTTAGCTGCCGAGTTTTCTTTTTTCATTCTGCTTTTCCAAAATAGTGTTACAGGAATCTATTATAAACTATGAATGATCCAATTAACACACTCCAACCTGTGTTAAACCCTCATTTACACATCCATTCATTGTGAACATTAAAATGCCTAAAATAGCCTTTTGTAATGGTTGCATTAACTGAAATAATAAGAATATGAAAGGTACTTGAACTAATGTGAGATTACAGTTCATTACAGTGAACATACATATTCCCAATCCTCGGAGCGTCATTATAATAAAGTCACGAAACTCTAGTTTGATCAAAACATACAAATTTAAAATGTAAAGTAGCAGCCCATCACCAGCCATGAGACAAAGACTCTATTCAGATCAGCACTGTCCATTAACAGACTTGCAAAGAGAAGAGGTCACATTCCTCCATCTTGCTCCTAATAGCCGCCACTAAATGATGGCAGCGTCCACTCGGGTTGTATCTCTGCTGAGTTTGCATAATAAGGCTGGTGCTTAGCCACTATCCCGGGACATCATGAAGAATTATGGCTGTGTGCTGCTGATTCACAAATCATATGGTGTTATGGGAATGTGTTATTTTCTTCTATAATCTTGTTAGGTGAGTAACACATTACACTTAATTTGTTTTTGTTTAATATTCTGGGGACATTTCTTTTATTTTGCGTTTTGATTACACAAGTATCCCTGCCCCAGTCAGGCCACAACACTGTGGATTTATGTTCAGTTATGTTCACTTTTTTATTGGAAAAATAAAACAATTTCATCATCTACAAAGACTTTGCCCTCAGTGCTCTCTCAAAGCCACGTGAGCGCCCATAAACAGAGGAAGAGACGGGCAGCAGGTGAGTCTTCATGTAGAGCTCAGCGGAGACACCATTTTGTGTCAAACAGAAGCCAGTGACATTACTTTGTAATTGATTTGACTTTTCTACATTACTGGCATGTTTCTGTTTATGCTTGTTCCTATTGTAATACACTACACTTTGACAATTCATTTTTTTCCCTAACATATATGTGAACATGTGAATGAATGTGGACTGTTTTGTTTAGGTACACAACCAAAATAAAGAACTTTTTTTTTTCATTTAATCTTATTTTCATATTTTATTTTTTATAATTTACATACATGATATTACCTCTCCATGCAAAGTTTTAATACCAGAAAAGGTAACAATATTCAACTCAAGATGGAAAAAGTACATTATGTACGTCTGTATAACAAAAAACTTTAAAGACTTAGCAATTGATAATAAATAAGATATTGATTGCATGAAAATGCATTCATTATTGTGCTTTACTATTTTGATCTTAAGACACAAAGTTTAAAACAAATAGTAACAGATCTGTATTTAGCAGCATTTATTAATTTTCAATTCACCAGAAAGTAACAGGTGACCTTATGACCTAACTCACTTTGCAGATATATTAATAGAAAAGACATATGCTTATTAACAGGGGCCGTATAGTTGTTATATGAATGTTATATACACCTATAACACATTATATTGGTCTTGAAAATATTAATACAATAAGCTGGCTCAGCTCTGTTTGATTCTTTAAGTCACCACAGATTTATCTCTCAGAATAATAGCTGCTTATCTTTTCAGCTGAAATGTGCAGATGATTTATGAGAGGCAGAGGGGCCTAAAGGACACTTAAAGTCAACTGTTTCCCATTTAGCTCTTATCTAATTCCCTGCCGTGACTTCAGTTCACTTTGTGTCAGTGTGTGCAGTCATGCAACGGCTTTCAGCGTGTCATCATCTTCATTCGGTCTGAGCCACTCAGTCGTTGCTTCTTTGAAGAACTTGATCCAACAGTTTCTACAAGAGGGACATCCATATTCATATCATTACTCTGACAGAATGATGGTTATACATCATTAGCATCCTGCCCGCCAACTTCAGCAGTCATTTTGGCAACACTGACATTTAAAGTTTTTGTGAAAAGAGGAGAGTATTCTCGCCTTAGCTTTAAAAGATCAGTCAGTCTTACTCAGCAATCTATTTCTCAAATACACTTTGATGTATTTAAAAAAGACATCATATAAAAGACAGGATAAAAAAAACTGAGTTAGATCAAGGAGCAGTACTCTAGAAGCAATCCTGTTCATATTCCTGAGAATAGCTTACTGAGTAATCCAGATGCTCACTTCTTAATTATAAGCAATAATTTAAGTAAGTTTAAGATAAACCACAGCATTTTCACATGATTATTATAATCAAAAGTTATACAAATTGGGAAATATGGCTCTGCTATAAAACTACATTCTGTCAAGACTGTAATCATGAGTCATAAGTGTTATGTGGGACAGATCTCTTGCTTTTCTTATGTTGGGAAGATAATCAGCAGAAAATATTAAAAAGATTATTCTTTGGGGCAAACAAATTATACCAACAAAAACATTGTCGTACTAGGTTAACAGCACAAGTGCTTTTATTGTACCGCTTACAATAAGGTTACAACTTGGATTAAAATAATACATCAAGGTGGCCACCATTACAAAGAGAAACCCTCTTGCCCCCTCAAAGATTTGCGTCTATGAGTATCAAACCCAATAACATCAAAAGTCATAGACATTTAAAACCCTTTTTGAAGAAACAGCCCCCTGTTCTTGGCCACAGCAGCAGTGTGGGTGCAGCAGCTGCGTGGAGGCACCCATTGCCTGCAGCTCCAGTGAATAGTACAGCGCGGCTCTGACTCTGCCACTAAAGGCCCTTTTGTTGCAGCGTGAACACTGGCCTCATACACACTGCTGCACAATGAGTTCCCAGTTTGGATCGTAATAAGCGAAAGGCTTGTGCGCATGTGTCTGTACATGTGTTGACAGAGCAAACTATACGAGTGTGAAGAAGTTCAAGAGGAAGCTGATCATTTTGTTTCATGAAAAAAGACAAATGCTTTACTCAAGAGGATTTTGCCTTTTCTGTCTACTGTTGAAAGAATAGTTTTTGGTTGTAGTGACCTCTAGTGGCTCAAAAATGCATCACATCAGTGCGAAGGAATGGCCTTATAAAAACCTATTATCAAATGTGAGTTATGTAAAAAGAGCATTAACTGAAACAATGCATTCTTACAATTTCAGATGTTTAATGTCAATAAAAATATAAATGCACAAGCTACCAGTTTATTATAACCCCTGTGCATTTACCCTACGGATACAGAGACAATTGTTTCTGTTTAGTCAATAATGCTAATATAAAATGTATTTATTTCAAGACCTCATTATCAAATTTAGGTTTAGTGGTAATAGGCATAATTACCTAATACATATATTTAAAGTAATCAAAATAATAGAATAACAGAATTAAATAATGCAGCAACATTGCACCAGCACTAGCCTTTTGTTTATTTGTTTTGAGACTCCCAAGTCCACAAAATATATCTTGCCAAAGCCTTGTTAAATCTTTAACCATGTGTATACAACTCAATACCAGATTTATCCAAAAATCAACCTTAAATAATTAAAATGACCAGCAGGTGAGTTATAGTAATCATTTCTCCTGCTGTAGACACAGAGGAAAAGCTCCCTATTCCTACATCATTTCAGCCATGGTTGCCAAATGCTTCTCCCTTTCACCAGGTTTAATTGAGGATGAAAGGTGTGTTATTACTTGCTCAGTTTCCTGCGGGCCATTATAGTTTGCTTCAGTGTCTCACAGTAGGCTACTTGTTGATGTCAAGGCAAACTGTGGTTGTTTTTCAAGCTCTTGATGTTGTTTTTCATTTTATGGCTATTTCTTTATTACACCTTCAACAGGACTATAATAATGTCTCTGGAGGCTAATAGTGGTTCACTCTTACTGGAGCACAGGAATAAATGGGTCTTGTTCTGTTCATTAAACCCATAAGCTGTAAGGGAACTCATAAATATGATTTGTGAAAGCATCCACAGCAAATATTTAGACTTTTACAAAAGATATGTGATGTGACCGTATAATGTCTTGAGTTGTGACCAGATTTTTCAGTACGGACATACAGTTTGTTCACATATTTGTTTTTTTATGAGTTTATCTTATAATATGTGTAACATAAAGCCAGGCTCATTAACTAAAGCACACACTAACGAAGCACTATATAGTATGTATGACGCCTTTAAAAGTATATTTAGGAGTCAACAGACATGATTCTGTTTACTAGAGCAGTGACATTGAAACTCTGTCTAATGGGTATTTTTGTGAGTCAAATAGAAGAATGTTTACAGCTTGGTACAAAATGCAGCCTTGGTCTCTAGAGTTGAAATTGTGTGTATTGTCAATCTTTTTTATATACCCTGACCAAGCCTTTAGGAACTTAAACTAAAATGTTTTTCTTTTGAAAAGCATTGAGCATTTACTGTACCTTTTAAAAGTTCAGCCTGGTGTCTGTTGTTCAAACACAGCTCTCTCCTTGCTTCTTCCTCCTTTTTTCTTTTCACCTCCGCAGGCCTGCTGGAACAAGCACCATAATCAACATTTACCAGGTAGTAGTATAAACAGAGATTTCTAAGAAAATGTTGACTCACATTCCTGAAAAACCCTATTAACTGCAAAGGGGACTCTGCACAAGCTTTCCTGCTAAACAAAGGGATGGTTATTGTCCAAATGCTCCATGATAAAAATAAATTATCCCCATCTGGGTCACTAGGTCCGGCAGATGTATCCTAACTCAGTGGTTAGGGTTGAATGGTCACTCGGACACAAGGACTAAACTGGAACTGAGCCCAGGTTTAAATCAGGATTAATACAATTACATTTTTACTTGCAGTAACTTATTGTCTAAAGGGGAAAAATATCCTACATGACAATCTATTATTTACAGAAACACGCTACACAATACAGATTCAGTAGTGCATTGATTGTCTCTGCAAGTAATTTGTAAAAAAAAAGACAATCCTTAAATGAAAATTTCCCAAGTCAATGAATCTGCCACAAAGTAATAAACAACTGAAACGGGCAAAATGCAACTAGAAAACACAATTAGAGCAGACAGTGTGGCAACAGACCAGGAAGTGCATATTTTGCATCACTGTGTGACTGATAGAGGCTATGTCTCCACATGTCAGACAGGTACAGGAGATAAGATGGAATGCCTGACACTTGGGATGAATCAGACCAAATGTGCCAAAGAACTCACCGCTTGGATCGGAGCTGCATCTCTTTCGTCCTAATGGCTCTATCTCTGGGTTTGAAAAGGTTATCTGAAAACACAAACACAATGCTGATTGAGTTAAAGGCTCAGAGGCACAGCAGTACATCACACTGGCTTTTCCTGCAGTGTGAGAGATCATGTAGCAGTCGGCACAAGATTTCAAAACATTAGTTATTTTTAGCTGTACAATATCTCAAAAACATATTGTCACCTAAACAGCTTAAGAGTAAATGTTTCCTTCTTTAGTTTGCTTCTGTTCAGGCCACTAGAGGGCAGCTTAAACTACAAAATGATTTTCACAAATCCTTATGAGTTTGGGCATATGTGAGTATTATACTGCCTTATTGTTACAGTAAATGGTTCTGCACTGCAACTACTTATGTAACTTAATAGATTTCACATGAAGTAATAAATAAAAAATTATTCTTAATATTAATGACCATTGAATCAAACAGAGCGGTCATTTGAAAAGTAATTATATGCCTTTGAAATTGAAAACGTGGAGCCACAAAACATTTGTTCATTTAAAATGGCAATAATTCTATATTTTACAGATAATTCACACTACTGTATAACTACACTAACCTTGAATTGAGTCTAAGCAGAACAGCAAGTTGAAAATGATACTTTTATTCTATTATTGTTACAATCTCAGTTTTAGCTGTGTGAACTGTGTAAAAGCAATGGTATACATTTCTGTTTCCTTTCAACACCAAGACACAGAGCAGTTTGAATTTAGGTGCAATTATTAGTACCATAATCATAAATACCAAAACACTTTTGTTCTACCTCTTGTGGTAGTACCAGTAGTACCAGTAGTACCATAATTACTGTGGAATTTGGAGTCTGCTGAATGTGCCAGATCCCGCCTCTCCTGGGCCCTTCGCTCCAGCTCCTGTAACCTGTGCTGAGAGCGGCTGATGAAGTCTGGTCTGGAACTCTGCAGAGCCTCCTGCCACAGCGGGACACACCATCAAGACAGTTACATAACCCTCACCTTAAAAGTGACCTCCACACTTCTCCTGAACAAATATAGCTCAGGGTTTTGATGGAGAGTTTCCAAGACTAGCATTCAGAAAGGAAGGAAAGGAAGAAACAGAATGCCTAAATGTGCAGCATGCCTGTATTAAGACCAGTAAAATAGTAAATGGCTTATGCATTAATTTAACTCGAAAGGCAAAGCACTACAAATCCACTGGGGTATCCCTAAGCTTTTTATGACAACAAGAAACAATCCAAAAAATGATTACACCTTCACTGCTCTAAAATATTTACTGTGGTGCCTATTACCCTTTCGACCTTTTGATTACTTTGCAAAAAATGACTCACCTGAAGAGAAACATTCTCCGCTGACCTTTGAAGGTCATGGCTCAGGGGAACAAAAGCAGCATGCTGTTGGCTTTGGACATGGACCAGGCTATTATCTGGCGTCATACATTCCTGGACATCTGTCACTGTCGAGGCAGAGAAAAACAAATTGTGTTTTGTTAACAACTGGCTTGGTTTGGCTTTACATGCCTGAGCACATTGCATAGTTTGCCGATGCACCCCACAGGCCTGCTGTGACATATTACCTCTTGATACAGCAGGAAGTAGCATGTGGTTTCGCAGTATCTGTATTGATTCAATTAAAAATATGTCTGTAAACTGCTGAGCTAGCATTTTCAAATCACGATTGATGTTCTATAAGGTTACATTTATGATTTTATACGAGCCAAAGAGAGGAGTAATAATACCAGTTTTTTCCTCAGGTGGTGGCGCAGAGTCCTTTTCACATTTGCCATTTGGTGTTTTCTTCTTGCCAAGTTGACGATGAAGTTTGATATTTGCAATGATTGCAGCAGCGTTAAGTGCAAGGACATCTTCTGGGGTTTGGTGAGCATCTGAAACCCAAGAGGGTTATATTGATATTGCATGATAAGAGTTATGACATGTTACTTTTAATGTCCTGCCACAATGACGCTGACCGTATCAAAACTGAATAAATGATGTTGCCTGAGGCCTCTGTAATTAATTGATAAAACGGTTAATAAATGAGATTAAAGAATTTTCAATAAGTTCACACAGAGAAATGGGTGTATGATGATGAAAAATGTAGCAGCATGATAAAAGGTTTCTTCTGAAAAGGTATGCAAATGCACTAACCATGTAACAGGTAAGCTAAACACCCAGTAAGGCCGGGCAGTGAGAGTGGTCAAACCAATCTGAACTGAGGACAATGGGCTTCACGGCTCACCCTCACCCAATCAAGCAGCCTGTCTTCACAAATCCCTATGGTCTCCAAGACAATATTACGAACATGACCTCTAAGGCCTTACTGAAAACTATGGACAAGTTAATCTTGTCGAGATCAGATTTATGTCCCTAGATATCCATACGGTGCCACTCAACAGCTCCTACAACACGATTAGTGCAAAAATACTCCTGTTTGATAGCAGCATTTAGGATGTGGAAGTCTTTCTTTTCAGTCATCTGATTCTTTCCTGTGCGGCTGTGAAACAGAATATATTATACATGCAACAAGGCGAGTGAGAAATGAAGGAGGAAATGTCTATGTGTCAATGGGGTGCAAGAAGATGGTATTCAATAGGTTTTAGGATAAGTGTCAATTGCACAGAAATGGACAATCCACTCAATGCAATCTAACGTTGTCTTCCAATACACATCAAAGGAGAGAGAGAGACGATATCAGACATAAGGGATCAGCAGCAGAATGCCAACATCTGCATAATAACTTCACTGAGGGAAATACACAGAATTCACAAAGATGTAGTATATTTAGACATAGCATCTTAGTCTCCCAAATAATCCATGTGAAGTTTCGTCTGACTACTGATATGTGAAATATCAGCATTTCAAAGAAAAGAGTATGTAGGCCACAACCCAACGCTTCAGGATATCGTTCACGTACTGCGTTTTAATTTAAAACATCAATCTATCAAAAAGTATCTTCCTGTTAAAATCTCTAGCTCAAGACTCTCTACATCACTTACTTCCTTTTAGTGTTCTAATTTACTTGAAATGTCAGCGTTTACAGTGCTAGCGAGTAGTTACACAGCATTTTACTGCTTGGCAACTGTGACATTAATGCACAGTAATTTTTAAAAGGGGTAAAAATGATTCCTTTGCAGTTATATGTCGTGATTGCTGTCCTTTATTGTACAACGTTTAGAGGTGACAAGATAATTAATGAGTGGAGCTTTATATGTACTTAGATACATGTGCTTGAAAATACATACAATACAAAAGACCCCCTAGTAATTTCACTGTATTCATCTACCATTTATGTGCCACAAACCTTCTCCTTTTAATGAAAAAACTGTACAAAAACACAAAGTTTGTCAAAATGTGGTCATGTGAAATACACACTCGGAACACACTCACTGCACAAAATGTGTTACTGGGTTGAAAATGCACACCAAACCTGGACTTTACCACGCTTGGAAAATGGATAATGATTAAACTCCCAAAATGTGAAACTTACCAGGAGTCTTGATAAGCGTCAGTGAAGGTGTCATCTTTGGCGATCCTTCCCTCTTGTTTGGCTGAGTTGCATCTGTCCCAGTCGTGTTGAAGCTACTGTCAGGGTTCACCGGACTGATCCCGTGTGAAGAATCCAAGCTCCATTTCCTGGCGACTGGTTGTGACATATTCTCCTCGCTTGGCTCAGAGTTTCCGAACACAGCTCCATAACAGCTTTGCGGCCTTTGTGGCCTGTTCAACTTTGCTCCAACAGCCCTCAAGGAAGACTTCTCTGATGGAGCGGGAGGGACAGAAATAGCAGGAGGGGTTGTCATAATAAGATTCAAAGTAGACCTATGTACTGTTCTTGGATCTTTGGGTACAACTGCAGTATTTTGTGTTGAAATTACATTGTTATGTTCTGTATGACTTCCCTGAGTCCACATGCTTTTTTGTTTGTATAAGCCTTCACTGTAGCTATGTCTGTACTCTGGGTTCTTCCTCCCAGAGTTTACATTGGCAGGAGTATAGCTCTCTCTGTGCTCTGTCACTTTAATGATTGTAGCTTTTCTCTGATGGACGACAGTATCCACAGTGTGACTCGTGGGTTGGTTCATGCTGTGAACTGGACTGGTTGTCACCCTGTGTTCTGTCACTTTCACTATGGTGGCTTTCCTTTGAACCATGACTCGCTGAGGGTTTGTGTCCATTGGCTGCATAGGACGTCTGCCAGAGCTGGGCAGACTGGCTGATCTGCTCACTTTCCTGGATGAAATAGTGATGGAGGAGAAACCGGCTTTGTTCTCAGGGATGAGTGTTGTTGCGGTGGACGTTGTCGCTATGTGTGATGCCTTAATAGGTTGAACACTGGAGGCCCTGTGCAGAGGTGCTTTGTATGTTGATGTAGGGTCTGTGCCTTTCAGCTGTGCTCTGAATGGGTCAGCTGAAGTTGTTCTCTGCAGGAGATTGGGCTTGTGGGGCTCTACATTTGTGGTTTGTAGCAAAGGTTTTGTCCGTTGGGGGTCTGTGCTTGTCCCTGTAGGTCCCTTGTTAGACGCACTTCCTCCAGGCAGTGCAAACACTCTGTTGAGTTTCCAGCCTCTCTTCAGTGCTTGCCAGCTCACAGGTTTTGCTCCTTCACTCACAGCAGTAATATGTTTTTCTGAGACCTACGGAAATTGTATTAGAAAAGTGTATTAGTATTAGATATGTATTAGTATTTGTACTCAACCTCTTTTTTTTTAAATCTCTGACTGGATCAGTAAAGATTTAGGGACATCACCCATATAAACAAATATAAACAAAAACTCAAGGATGTAAAGCTGTGAAGGATGGCAGACGTTGGCAGAAGTTCATACAAATTGAACCATAATAAGAAAAATGCGAGAGAATAAGCTGTTTAAGAGGGTCTGAGGAAGAGAGATCATTACCACAGTGACAGACTTCAATAAGGCGTTTATGTCTTCAAAGCTAGCATGACAGTCCCACCAGTAAGTCAGCCATCACACGGGTAACATGAGTTGGCCGGTTCATGAAATTAAAATAGTACTGCTAACCGCCCAGAAAAATAATACAAATAAAAACAAAGTCAGTGTTATAAAATAACACAATAACATGTTGTGATTTCTTGTAGCCCTCACTTTCCTCGACAACAGATCCCTTGGTTCATTATTTTTCCTGTCTATAATACTTGTCAAAATTAAAATGTAAAAAAAAATAAATAGGGCTTTTTCTTGCAGGGGTAAACAGAGAAATAGGTCACAAATGCACTGACTATAGCGTGAGATACAGACAGCATGACATCTCTTTCACACTAAGTTTCAGCAGCAGGTCAGCTGGTGTATCTACAGGGCTTGCTGTTTGTTCTTTAGTCAGATGACTCTCCCCATGCATGACACACCAAATGGCCCAGTAGCAATGGAAACAGCAGCAGCAGCAGCTAAAGCCAGCACACAGTGTGACTTATCCTTCACTGAATAACAATGACAGTCTATCCTCCATGGAAACTGAGAGGCAACAAAAAATAACCCAAAGGACTAGGCCAGAGGATTTTGATTATGTTATATGGAGCATGGGAATATTAGAGTTGTAAAGTTAAGTAGAGTGAAATGCCCATAAACAAATTCAAAGCAAATTCTAAGATTATTAAGTGGTTTAACATGTCCCATGATAAAAGAAATGCTTTGAAAATAGTCATGAAATTCAGAAATCAAATCGTCAGTCAGGAATTGACAGTTGTTGTTACAGAGTAGGTTACAAATGTTTTGAAATACTTTAATAAATAAAGAAATTATCCTTTTTGGAGATAATTTCAGATATGGATGTATATATCAGTAATTGCATCTAAGGCCTTGTTCAGACATTACAATAAGATGTATTGTATTTTAGGAGCAGGTTTTAGACCTTCTGAAACCATGCTTTTCCCAATCTTTAAATATATAAAAGAGCCACAGGAATACTTTTTCTATTAACTTCTTGAAGTGTTTACAGCTCACTTATATTAATGACCTTCCAAAGTACTTGAGTACTTTTCAAGGTGGGCCAGATCACAGAAAAAGCCACAGACCTCTTCTAAATAATTTACATTCTGAGTGAATGGATCTGAGGACAAGGTTCACATGTGGTTCAAAGGCAGATCTGTTTAACCTGTTCCATTTGATTAAGAACTTTTTGAGGTAATTCAACCATTTCTATGATATTTGCACAACTTCAAACAAACACTTACACAAACCCTTAATAACTTAACCATAATCCAGAGGGTTAACTGACAGTCATAGAGAATCAGAGGTGTTATAGTTACCTTTCTGATATTAGTGGACGCTTGGTCGGGAGGCTGCCATGTCCGCACACCTGAAGAGCCGAGACCTGAGTGACTCCTCTCCACCTCCTCATCTGTGTATCAAGTTAAAACAAACTTTCACCAAACACACACCTTTCCTCGGCGCCAAGCACATAAGCAGCGTGACATTCTTCTGGCTGTATTGTGATGTTGACACTGTCAATAATTGATGAGGGCTGGCTTAAGTGACTCCCACAACAGCCCACAGCTATACTTATACATTTCCTGTGAGATATAACATCAGTGGCCTCCCTTTTAGCTCTGACTGATACAGCCAGTTTGTTCACATAGCTGCATTCCCACCTGAGGCTGTTACTATGGAGACTGCCTCTTACTTTGGGATAACCCTTGAATGCTGTGTGGAAAAGTATGTGGTGTGTTCCATTCTAACAATTCAATTCAATGTACAACCACAGTGGATCTGTCTTATTTTTTTTTTTATAAAGATACATTTTTGGGACTTTTTACCTTTATTTGATAGTAGACAGTTGGTTGACAGGAAACAGGGAGAGAGAAAGAGGGGAACAGCATTGGGTAAACGTCCCGAGCTAGACTCGAACCTGGTCTCCCGTGAATTTGTGTATTTTGCATGTGCACTACCAACTGAGCAGAAATATAATGACACAAGGAACATTCGAAGTCCACCCCTAATTTTTTTTTATCCATCCTCTTGAGTGTCATTGAATGGTAAGAAGTGAGAACAGAGTGAAAATTGTCTGACCTGTCCAAACACACAGGGCCTAGGAGCACCAGATCCAATTTTATTTCCCTTCATTCATTAACATTAGGCCACTTTAAGTTTGTTAAATGTGACTTTTATAGAGCGAGGGGGCACTAAGTGTCTGCAAAGAGACCTCAAGTCTGATTAAAAGGACTTTGCCGAGAGTTGTCAGCATCGACCAGAGCGAGGCGAGGGCAATAATTTGCTTGAGGAGTGTAACTGAGTCAAGTCTTGGTAAAATAATTTATTATGCTAGTCTGAACCACTATTTGTTCCTACAACTTTATGTAGGTTTTTGATTCCTAAACTGTCTCACCTTCTGCCTGTCTTTGGTTTTTAGTGATTGGATTGATTATTGTTGAACACACACAAGAACAAAAGCCAACATAGAAACGTTTGCAGCCCCTTGTTGGTCCTGTAGTTTTTTGTGGCATCTACAGTAATTGCGTTATAAGTTGCAGTTCCACACATTACACCTTTGTTTTCAAGTGCCTGTGTACACCTATGCTACACAGAACTAGAGATGTATACTAGCAGAGGCGTACCTTTTCTATAGTCTCCATATTTTTACACTCTTTGACCTGTGTAACAATAAATTTTGATTCATATGAGATCTCTTTATCTCAATCTTATGTACCAGAACAAACTGAAGGGTGTCTTTCTTTGATTCCGGCAGCCTGCACCTTGCCAGGCTAATCAATGTATAAACAAGAACAAGGCTGAAAGATCAAACCCAGTGCATGTCCTGTTCAAAGATTAACTCGACTCCTTCTCCAATCAGTCTTCATCTCTTCTTCCCATCTTATCCTACTATCCATTGTTGTCAAGCCTGTATCTTTTACCTGCAGCCCTGCCAAGTGAAGGTTGCTTATCAGTAAAGAAAACATGATGCTGACATATGTATATTGTTTAACCAGATCACTTAGCAGTCACTGAAGTATTAGAAAGTGGACAGAGTCAATGTTGCTGCTTGAAGCTGATTAGAGGCAGGTAAATGCTGTAACATGTCAGCTCTGAAATACCCTGTTGTTCTCCCTCTGGCTAACCAGGCCCCTGCAGTTACCCTATGGCCATTTCTGAATGAGCAGTGTTCAGCCATAAACCTCCGACTGGAATGGAAGCTATTGGGAAAAAGTTTCATTGGGAAATGTGTTTTATACCTGCTTTCAAGGCTTTCTTTTAGCTATATTTCAACTTTGTGATTAAATGTTGCTACACATGATACCTACCAGGGCTCTTTACAGACGTTTGTGCATTCTTTGGGAGCATTGGAGTAATGGGTTGTTTCAGTTTAACCTAAAAAAAAAAAAACAATGATCTTTTACAATAAGTCTTGCTCGGGTCTCTTTGAATACTTGATTTATAAAAGATTGTAGAGGAAAAATGTTACCAAATCATCAGTACAGTTTGAAAAGACATTGACTTCAAAGTTGTATTTTCAATTTTGCTGAGTAATACCCTTCATTGAATTTACTCTACACATTGACTTGCATCCTCTCAGGGCACAAAGCTTAATCTCGACTGCCGTGGCTCCAAATGAGTCGTAAACCTTTAGAGAGTGCGTGGAGTACCTGCAGAGTAAGCTGTTTTCAAAGGATGCCAGAGCTCTGCCTTCTCCCTGGGTAACTGAGACCTGACTACAAATGGCTCTCTGTGGCGCTGTGTGTGTTTTCAGTCGTGGCTGGCACCATCACCTCCATCACACATCACTTTTTAGCCCCAGGTTTCTCAAGCTTACTCATTCTGGCCAACCTGTAGGCAGCTTAATCAGACTCCATTAGATTGCATTGTCCAATAAAAAGGTCTATCAATCCACTAAATACAATACAAAAATGGTTTTGTAGTAGCTGATGTTATATGAGGTCAAACCACTCTTTATTCCTAATTTAACAAATATGTTTATAATGGCTAAAGCTAATGCCAGGGCCCGATTACGCTATTATCAATACAATATGTCTCTCTACTTAAGAGTAATATTGAAACAAACGGTCTGCAAAGTCCTAAAGCCAAAGTAGAAGGAGCAGAAGTTATGCTTGCCTTCCTATTACTGACCGAGGTAGATAAATAACACCTCTACGGAAGGCATTTAGACTAGTAGGAGGAGCAAAGGTCTCATAGGGTTTGACAGAGTCATAAACACTGCTAATCAATCCCCAGAAAGTGATCTGTCAGGCCAACAAAACAATCGAGACTGCTTGTTGCAGTCATAATATTTCTCTATAATGAATTGAAACTATAATAATGATAGTAGTAGAGGTATGCATATTTGTAGATTACTGGTATGTATGTGTATGTGGTACCTGTCCAGCAGAGTCAGCGTTGCGGCCTTGTTCTTCCAACATCCTCGCTTTCCTTCGTATTGGCAGCCACCCAATTTTTATTGGAGTCAGAAAGCTCACTCGAGTTTGCTCTTTCTTTGGAGCCTGACTGATATGTGCTCTTTCCCAGCTTTCTCTGCGCTCTGGAGGAGACTGCAGTCCAGTTTGCAGAGACTCCTGACTGCTCAGTGAACTGTCACACAGGCTTGGGCTCCCACCTGAGGACGAGCCCCTGCTGGACGGGGTAGCCCCCTTTTGTTTCCAGGGGCGGCCGGTTGATTCCTTGTCCAGGTTGGGCAGTGAAGAAGTGTAATCATTAAACGATGCAACCTGATCATGAATGGGGGGCTCTCTCTGTATCCTCTGCAGCTGCTCCAACCAGCCGTCCAGCTGGCCTCCCTCAATGGCACTCTGAGGCCGAGGGCTACGGGGGGGCCGAGAGACGGGGGGTTCTGATATGAGGCTCTCCCAAAAGAACTCATCTCCTGATCTCCTCCAGCTTTGAGCCTTTCGTAGGGGGGCAGCTGGCCCTCGGAGAGTCATCCTCCTTTCTGATCGGGTAACCGCTCGCTGGACTCAAGTTTCAACCCACTGTAAAGAGTCTTTTACAAAGGAACATTAATGAGAATCACTTGGCTCAAATTATATTTCCAGAAATACAACTGAAAGAAAGATTAGTGTATAATAATAAGTCATTATTAATACAATTATGTCATTAATTTGATTTGATATTTAACATGAAAACACGGGTTGCTGCAGGCTAAGTGGTAGAGGATGAGTGACTGAAGTAGCAACACTAAAACAATAAGGCTACACATCTTAAACTTACATTTCTTTTTCTAAATCTGAAAATGTTGACTACTTACTAAAGTCCATTTACAACTTGTCCAGTTCTCAGTCTTCCTCCAGTCAACATCCACCACTTTGTCTTGAAACAATCCAAGGTGCTAGTGGGTACTGTCTCCAGCCAGACGTGGAGCAATGTGAGAGATGCCTTTTTTCCAACAAAAGAGTTAGTGAGCTACACGTCCAATACAAGGAGGGAGAAAGGAAGAGACAGAGGGCTGTGGGCGGGTTGTAGGCTACAGCAAAACAAACACTTGTTGTTGGGGCAGTTTTATTCTATTTCAATTTAACACTGTAATGATCACAACATAAAGTTTGAAAGCAGAATCCTTGACATATAAGTCCTAACAGATAGAGCGTAGCTAATGAGGAGATGATGTCTATGTGATTAAATTCCCCCAGTTTCTCATCTTCCTTGTGATCTTGTGGTTCATGGCTGGTTGCTGTCCTCAAGTCGCAAGCCATGTGACTACAGCAAGACTTGTCTTAAAAAATGGCCCTGTGTTGTCTTAGATAACAAACTGTGACCCACATGATGTCCCGGGATATGGATAAGAAAGGCCTTTTTTACAAGGAGGTTACATTGAAAGATTTAACCTCTTCTAAAAGAAAATGCTTCGATGTTTAATGAATTTCTTAACAGTTCCATATGTTTACCAAAGCAACTTTTGTGCCACTCTGTAAAATAACATCTTGCGCATGTCAATCAAAGGCAGCGATAACACATTACAGCTATCTGAAATATAAATTTACCTGACCTGCTTTGAGACACCCTATTGTGCTGATAAGATGAACGCAGAATGAATATGCAATGATGTAAACCATTTGCATTTTTGTTCACTTTGTTAAGGAGATAACATCAAAACAAATAAAGAACTTAATTAGGAGAGGATGGAGTCTAAAAAAGAAAGGCCTTGTTGAAAAATACAGTATATGACAATAAGAATGTATAAGAGGGAAACAGCACTCTCTGCTGGTAATGCTCCAACAGGACAAAGTTGTGTTAATCGCAGTGCTTTTAAGTGGACAAAAAGGAGTGTCGTTACTCTAATTTATCTTGGTTAGCAAGAGAAAAAAAATAAAAACGTGTTATATGTTATAGCAGCAGATGGATGCAAACTTTTTTGCTTGCTTTATTTGTGGAGCTGAATAACCAGAAGTGAATAACTTATTTACAATGACTTGATTTAATGGCCCATTATCAACATAAATTTGCCTTTCATACTTACCACAAATTCTTAAGGATATATTTATATGTTTTTTCCAACACAAATTAAATTAAATCAATTAAATTTATATTATTATAATTATTATAGTCTTGCACCCAATCCACTCAGAGGATAAATGATGTGTTTGTTATTAATCAGCAGTCTGGCCAGTCAGGCTCCAAGTTTTAAATGTTGCTGACTGAGACATGTCAACAGATGTGGAATGGGACTTTGTGTACTGACGCTACAAGCGGTGGCAGCTTTAACAGCGGAGGTACATTTTTTGAGGGATATTTGTTCATTTAAGTTGTTTCGGTCTTATTTTGAGTTCTTACGTTGGTTTTGCAATTTTAACTATTTTCAAAAGCAGCTATTTTAATTAAATGCCCAGTAACTATCACGATCATGCTTCCAGTTTTTACGTTTTAAAACCGACCCAAATAAAATTTACTGCGACCCACCTTTGGGTCCTGACCCACTGTTTAGGAAACAATGATGTAAATGATACAGACCAGCTCTTTCCAAATATAAACCCCTTACTGTGAATATTAGAATAAACCTTTGAAAAGGTTATTAAATAATAGACTATTGACTGTTTTTGTAGTCATTTAATACACATGATAATAGGTCTACAGGGGACAGGGAGTTGTTTGGAGGGGAATTGAAAACCAAACAAAATATTAGAGAAATAACTATGATTTATTTTACTTTTCTAAAAAGTAAAAATCTAAAATCTAAAATCAAATAAGAGGGCAGTAGGGTTTTACCTTGATCCATTAGGATTCACAATTTTATTGGCATGCACATCCTCTTTGTCTCCTTTAAGATGAGCATGTTAGGCACAAAGGTGAAATAAAAATTGACATTTCCAGTAAGAAGTGTCCATTTACTTAAGCACTATCAACAGATGCAAATATTTTACTTTTAACACACACCTGGTGCAACATTAGAACATATTTTATTGACAGTCTGGAGAAAAAATTTGTTCTGTTTGAATTCCTCAGACCATGCAACTCCTCTTCCTCTCTAACTTGTCGACAGCAACTATTACGCACAACTTTTACTCTGCGTGACTACATCTTTTAGCAAATAAAATGGCAGTTTGAGGCATTTCTTCAGTAGTTCACATTTTAAGTGGGACAGTATCCTATTTGAAGGGGGTTTTCGCCTTCATAAACCTAGTGGAAGTGCGCCGCGCCTCCTGTTAGCAGTGTTACCCGCCTACAACAACCGAAAAGACGTGCTCCCTTCCTCCCCCTCGCGGAGCGTCCTGTCACTGGTGGAAAATGGCTGCTCGCCGTAGCACTCCAAAGCTCAGACAAAACTAAACTAAAGTCCACTTTTTAAAACGACAGGTCGCATTTGGACCGTATCTAACAGGGAAAACAACAACTCGGGAAGCGCCAAAACTGAGAATGTCTCGCTGGGTGCCCACCAAAAAGGAAAAGTATGGTGTTGGTACGTAACAAAACTTACATGCTCCATCGCTAACTCGTCCTAGCCTCTGTTCTTATAAGTTTGGAAAGGGTTGGGATTAGAAAAAGAAGTCTGCATTCTTTTACCAATGGATGTATAAATATGTCCTGTCTGCAAATGTGTATAAAAAAGGAGAGATGCTGGAGTTAACGGTGTCTGCCAACTACTTTGCATGAAACGCAAACAAGGAATCTCTGTCTATTGTGAGAAAGAGAACTGTGTGGATTGGGAATTGTTCGAGGCGCGCCTAGTCACAGCGCTGTTTCCTGTGTATGGGCCTCCGCTACAGATAACCAGCTTGAAAACACCACGCTGTATTTGTTACACTTTATTGTCCGATTTCTAGGAACAGAAATGTATGTTCTTGTTCTCATATAAAGGATAGTTTGCATCCGTAATGAGCGCTATCCAGGTTTCTCTTCGTGAGGTTTCATTATTAACTACATCAGTGAAAGTAATGGGGTAAAAGTAGCATGAAGATCTGAGGAATATTTACAGAAGTTTAACATGTGACATTAATTTTGTATATAATCAACATTGCATTTTATAGAATACATTTTTACAGCCAGTGTAAAGAGCATTTTGTGTAAGTATCTAGTGCAGCGTGCTTCAAACAGTGGGTTGAGATTTAGAGCTTTGAGGTTGGTGTAATTATTTTTTCACACTGCAGTTGTGTTTTTAAAAGTAGCACCTCTAGGAAACGCGTCATAAGATTGTTTGTAAATGACATTGTACATTTGCTGAAATAAGTAATTATGGTAATGAATTTCTGGCATGCAACTTATAATTTGGGAAAGACTGTTCAGGGACATAACACTCTATTGTAATTCTAATGTGGACAGTGTATTGAGATGTAACCAAAATACTCAGTTAGCCCCTAATCAGTACATTTACATTACAAAGATACACAACATTTAATTAATGTTAACAAGGCTCACTTTTGACTTCTCGGTGTATAATGTTACCTTTCGATGTGTGTAATCCAGAAGAACATGGTTTGCTGACATGACATGGGTGTACAGAATGTGACTGTGTCCTGCTACGTTCACACTGAGCTCCATTAGCAGGACTGAGGGGGCTTGAGGCTGTGTGGGATCCCGGTGCAGACTGATAATGGCTGCACTCTCGGCTGAAGAAGCGTTTGTTGGTCTTTTTGAAAATATGTATTGCTTTCAAGCCTTGGCTTTATTTGTTCATTGACATAGTTTTTTACATTTTGTGTTTTAATTGTCATTTAAATGAGATGGTTTCTTTGCATGCTAGTAATCAAGAGACAGACTATGAAGTGTTTATAAAGCTGAGTTTTAGTTTTAGAGATCAAAAGTCTATTGCAAATAGTTTTAGCATGACCTATCTGTCATTTTGTGTTGTATAATTTGGAGATGTCTGTTTTCCTGTAGTCTTTTTGGGGGACTGGAATTGGTAACATGAAATGCCTCAATTCTTTGATCCATCCCTGATCAATAAGCGATCAATAAGCATAAATGTTTGATGCTATCTTGTGTGGGATCTATTGTAAAACCACAACATTTAACTGACAGAGCTTTATTTAGCTTTTAGAGAAAATTCTCATGCCTGAGTGAAAGCAAAGTGGATGAGTCATTAACAGAGCCACATCAGCCTTGCTCTGGATTGGTGAGGTCCACAGACGTTGGACTTTTAATACATCGTGTGTTGACCAAGTAGCACTAATTAGCCCTTTGTGATACCTCTTACGCTGGCAGCAGCCACCAAGGGCCTATTTCTGTTCCACAGAAGTTTTGTCACAGCATTTAATGGCCCTGCAGCTTTATTAGTGGATTATTTACACATTCCCTTTAGTTATATAATGACAATAACCATTGTCTTACTTGAGGGTGAGAGAAGGTAATAAACATTTGATCACAGAGCACTTACAGTACTGCAGGGTTCATGTTGAACTTTTACTGTCCATTACCTGGCATTAACAGGCAGCTTTAATGCTCTCAAGACTTATGATCAAATTGAACAAAAACACAATCTGAGGCCATCCATTCTTGAACCTGACTGTATCATGGGTCATAGAAGAGCCCTCACATGATGGCAAGGTGTCATATTAAAGGTTGTCCAAGAAATCTTTAGGTGTGGTGCAGTGACTGAGTATTTATTGACATAACAGAACAATAATACATCTATATAGGCTGGATATTTGTATGTAGAGCTGGAGTTATAGACCAAAAGTTGAAGAAGCTTGTTTTAAAGCATGCTCCAGAATATCTAGTTCATTTGGTTAAATATCTTTAAACATTTACATTTAGTCATTTAGCAGACGCTTTTATCCAAAGCGACTTACAAGTGAGGAAAAACAATGGAAGCAATTTTAACAACACAAGGTACAAAAAGCATAAGTGCACAAAAAACTAGTCAGTTTAAACCCAGCACAGTATACAAAGCTAAGGATAAGAGATTTTTTTTTTTTTTTTTTAAAGAAAGGAATCGATAGAAAGGAAGTAGAACTCAGTGTTTGTCAGTCAGGTGTTGACGGAAGAGATGTGTTTTCAGGCTTTTTTTAAAGATGGCTACAGAATCTGCTGATCTTGTAGCAGCAGGTAGATCATTCCACCAATGTGGAACAGAGCCAGAGAAGGTACGTGAGAGTGATTTTTTTACCTTTTTGGGATGGTACCACCAGACGTTGTTCATTTGCAGAGCGCAGGGATCTGGTAGGAACGTAGGTCTGTATTAGTGAGTGAAGATATGAGGGTGCAGAACCAGTGGTGGTCTTGTAGTCCAAGAGCATAGCTTTGAACTTGATGCGGGCGTCAACCGGGAGCCAGTGTAGCCTAATGAATAGAGGAGATACGTGCGCTCTCTTCGGTTCATTAAAGACCACTCTTGCCGCTGCATTCTGGATCAGCTGCAGAGGTTTGGTTGTGCAGGCGGGGAGTCCAGCCAGTAGAGCATTGCAATAATCCAGTTTGGACAAGACAAGAGCCTGGACTAGAATTTGCGTAGAGTGCTCTAATAGGAAAGGTCTAATTTTCCTAATGTTGTAGAGGATGAATCTACAGGACCGGGTGGTCCTGGCGACATGACTTGTGAAGTTTAGCTGATCATCAATTACCGCTCCCAGATTTCTGGCAGTGCTGGACGGTGTAATGGTTGATGGGCCTAGTTGAATGGAGAGGTTGTGGTGGGTCTTTGGATTGGCCGGAATCACAAGCAGTTCTGTTTTTGCAAGGTTCAGCTGCAGGTGATGGTCCTTCATCCAAAGTGAGATGTCACTCAGACATGCCGAGACGCGAGCAGAGACCGTCGGATCGTCAGGATGAAATGACAGGTGGAGTTGAGTGTCATCTGCATAGCAGTGATAGGAAAAGTAAGATGAGTACAGATGACTTGGATGTTGCCTTTGCCAGTCTCAGAGCTTCGATGACTGAGAGCAGGGCAGTTTCGGTGGAATGTCTGCTCTTGAACCCAGACTGGTTCTGGTCCAGGAGGTTGTTCCGTGTGAGAAAGGTTGAGAGCTGACTAAACACAACTCGCTCCAGAGCTTTGGCTATGAAGGGAAGGAGGGAAACCGGTCTGTAGTTTTCTAGCAGTGTAGGGTTAAGAGTGGGTTTCTTCAGTAGTGGTGTGATGCGGGCCTCTTTGAAAGCTGTGGGGAAGGACCCAGTGGAGAGAGATGAGTTGATGATGTGGGTGAGAGCAGGCACGACAGATGGAGAGATGGCCTGAAGGAGATGCGTGGGGATGGGATCCAGCGGGCAGGTAGTCGGGTGGTTAGAACTAATGACCTTGGAAACATCTGCTTCAGTTAGAGGAAAGAAGGAAGTGAGCAAACACATATCAGGGGTCTGAATGAGCTCGACAGGTGGTGGCGCAAAGAACTGACTGCTGATGGCGGTCGTTTTCTTTACAAAGAAAGACGCGAAATCATCAGCTGTTAAATCCGATGAAGGTGGGGGAGCAGGCGTACAAAGGAGGGCAGAAAAGGTTTTAAAGAGAGTGCGCAAGTCAGGTGAGTTGATTAACCTAGAATGGTAGTAGACAGTTTTTGCAGAGGTGACATCAGCGGAGAAAGTAGAGAGGAGAGACTGGTAGATACAGAGGTTAGGATCTTTTGACTTGCGCCATTTTCTCTCGACTGACCGGAGGCTGGCGCGGTGCTCGCGTAGAACATCGGATAACCAGGGGGCAGACGAGGATGTACGGGCTGGTCTAGATGTAAGAGGGCATAAGTTGTCCAAGCAGGATGTAAGCGTGGAGCACAGAGTGTCGGTGGCGTTGTTTGTGTTTAAAAGAGAGAGCTCCTCAGAAGAGGGGAGCGCAGAAGAGACAGCAGAGGAAAAACGGGAGGGACTGAGTGTACACAGGTTGCGTCTGAAAGTGACCAGCGGTAAAACAATTGCAGTGTCTGGAGAAGTTAGGTCAAGTTAGGTCATCGAGAGTAATGAAGAAATGATCGGAAGTGTGCAGTGGCGTGACCTGAGTGTGCCGAGTGGAGCAGTATCTTATGTAGATAAGATCTAGTTGGTTACCAGACTTGTGGGTTGCCGATGTGGAAACCTGCTTGAGGTCAAATGATGCAGTTAGGTTATTGAAGTTAGCAGCCTGTGGCTTTTCAAGGTGGATGTTGAAGTCTCCTAATACCACCAGAGGGGTACCATCCTCAGGGAAGTATGAAAGAAGCGCATCCAACTCCTCCAAGAAATGTCCAAGCGGACCTGGGGGCCGATAGATAACTACAAAATGACTTTTAACAGGGTGGGTGATGGTAACAGCATGGAACTCGAAGGAGCTGTTGTCACACAAGGGTGATAGCTGTTTGAACTTCCAGTCAGTAGGAATAAGTAGTCCGGTCCCTCCGCCCCTTCCAGTGAGGCGAGGACTGTGGGAGAAAGTGTGATTATGGGAGAGGGCGGCGGGAGTGGCAGAGTCCTCTGGTTTGATCCATGTTTCTGTAAGTGCTACAACTGAAAGACCAGAATGTTGAACAAAAGCTGTAATGAAATCAGCTTTGTTCACAGCAGACTGGCAGTTCCACAAGCCTATTGGGAAAGTAGAAGGGGCAGTTATGGACAGTGATATAACATGTAGATTATTATGGATTATTATGGTCCTCTGTCGGTGTGTCCCTGCTCGGTGGAGTCGCGTGCAGGTAGACGCCGGTGCACCACGTGACAGGGTCGTAGTAAAACACTGCCCGGTTTCTCAGCAATAACACGGCACTATAAGCTCAAAGAGACAAGAATTACATACACTCGCACAGTTCTGTAGGCTTCTGCTGCTAAGTTGCACTTGGTCTTGCTTTGTAAAATGTAAATAATCTGACTGTAGGGCCAGAAGAAGAACTTAAATTACTTTGTGATCAGTTATATTTTTAGGAAGGTTTGGACTGTTTTCCATTCATGGTCCTACATTTCACCTGAGCCTCATCTAGAAATTGTTCAGTTGATAACACAACTTTTTGTCATAACTAGTTATTTCCCATGCGTTGATGTCATCAGTGAGGGTTATAGAAGGTATCTTTAAATACCTTCTATAACCCTCACTGATGACATCATGTTTCTCTAATGCAATTAAAAAAGAGGAAATAAAACACATCAAATCTAGCACATGTTGATGATAGTTCCCTATATTGAGAATAATGAGCAAGAGAATTTAAGCCATAGGCTATCAATAATCATGATTAATGTCTGCCTGGCCTAAATTTTGAAATGTTTTGATGCTCTTGGGTCTCTTACTTTTTTAATTTTACATTCTGTTCAGGTTTAGGCGGTATCCTGAGGCAGCAGCTCCACTTTCTTCTCTGAACAATGCCTTTAGTTTTAGTGGCATGTGTAGAATGCAGTCCATCAGGCCAGATTTAAATCAGCTAATGTGCCCAATTGATTAAAAACATTGACATTCCTACAGCATTCACAAAGAAGTATTGAGCCACTTCAAATGGATGTGGAGGTTTTGGGTTTAGGGCCTGACTTTTTCTTTGTGGCCCAACATGCTAATATCATAAAAAAGACAAGTTGGCCGAACCATTCATCAGAGGCATTTTAAAGTCAACTCCCTCTTGACCTTGAGCTAATTTGATTACACCCTTTTTTTCTTGTCAAATGCCAAGCGACCTGGCCTGGCATAAATCAAAGACATTAGGAGTTTTGAGGGTTCTTATTCTTGTGGCTTCTCAGAAGTGATTTAACTAGACCTTTGGGAAATGTTTTTTTTTAGTTTGTTCTGTGATGAATTAAGATGAAATACTTTATGATGTTCATATCAAACATTGTCTCATTTATTCTGATTCATCAAGATGGGGCCTTTTCTTTAGAGAGGGACTTCAGAGGGATCTTAATATCAGATTGTATCAGGGCTGTTTACTCAAAGTACACGCTGCTGTTGAGGTAAGAATTAATTTTCATTAGAAATGCCCTTTTGCTTCACAAAGTCAAACAGCTTTTTTTTTTTTTTTACTTTTACCACCAACAACTGTACAACTCTACTTTGACAAAACAGATCTATAACTTTAAGAAATGGTCATCAAACAGCATTTTCTCCCAGCTCCAAGTTTGGTGTGTGAGGAAACGCTGCTTCCTGAGGGTCAGAGCACACGCTGGCAGCTTATCTAACTGTACAAATGGACTTAGAGACACATGTGCTCCCAGCTCTAAAACTGGGCTTCTTTGCGACTATGAATCATATTTGCAGAATTATGTTCAGCTAACTGCGGGGCCCATCAGGACTGACAACCCCAGACTGTTCTCATTTTGTGCAGGTTAGCGCTGACTGACACATTGGGAGCAGAAAATAGAGAGAAAGTCGCTTCAACCGAGGGCCTAGAAGTAATTTGTGAAGCCCTCCCTGTGAGAGAACCATCTCCCTCCCACAAGCGCAGTAAGCAAACAAATATGGGAGCAATTAAAACACAGTCTGTTCGGTTACAGCATAAATCGCCATGTTTTATATTCCCTGCCCTGCGTTTTACCCCAAACTCTAAAGCTGTTTGGTGTGAAATATGGTAGACTTTATAATCAGTGTTAGTTTTAAATGCTGAAAAGATTGAATATTATTCAGGAAATACATTTATTCTTTTAGCAAAACAGTGAAAGTATGGACCTTTTTACTGTGATGATACAAAAGTTTTCACGACGGTTCCCACAAGGTCTGTCGTTTTTAGTTGTGAAATTTACCTGGAAAGTCATTAATATGTCCAAATGTTCTGAAATGAATGCTATTGTCCTTGAGAATTTCAATTGTATTTTAGACCATAACCTTTTTAAAAATATTGATTTGGTGCACACATTGTTTGAAACTTAACTGGCTTGAGTAGTTTGGTTTATTGATGCTCTGAGGCTGGATAGTTTTGATCTTCTGAGGCCACTGTAGTCCACTGTAGTCCATACTGTAATTTAGCCCTCTGAAGCTGCTGCAGTTTGCGTTTTGACCCTCTGCTGCTGCTGTACTTTGGTGTGTTGATGCTCTTAGGGGTGCATTAGTTTGAGTGTCCTTTGAGGCCGCTATAGTTTGAGGTTTGACCCTCTGAGGCTGCTGTAGTTTGTAGAGAGTGGATTTGAGAGAAAAAGTCAGGATTATTCCAGGTCCATGGCTACACAGAGGAATAACAATAACATATTGTAACAATAAAACTTAAAACAATAAAACTTTTTATTAATTGTATGACGGTTAATAAGAAAATTGTGTCCTGAAAAGCTCTCGGGAACCTGTTACCTTTACTTTACAAGGCAGTTATTTTTTTTCTTCAGCTGAGTTGTCGAAATTGTTACCCTTTTACTAAAATAAAACCATAGTTGGAGCCAAGAAAGCAGGAACTTGAACTAATTTAAGTCTTTCTTGCATGTAACAAGCATTCATCTGTTTGCTTTGTGTTTGTGAGCCGCACCTTTGCCTGTAAATTAAAGTTAAAGAAATTGGCTTTCCTTTTGCAGCAGAGGGAAGTGAGTATTAGTCAATGCTCTCAGTTCCAGCCCCCAGTGTGAGTACTTTCTGTAGAGTGTCGAGGACTTCCTATCATCTGCACAGTGACCAATATGATGTGGTTGTTTTGTTTTTAGCTACATTTAGATACACCCGTGAGAAGTCCTCTTCAGTACTCACCCAAAGTGTAAATTTAGACCAAATGGGTTTATGCTGTGTGAGAAAGTACACCTTTCAGAGACTTATCCACACTTTTAATATATTTTATTTTTTATTATAGAGGTACTGCATTTATGGAAGTGTAAACAAAACATCTTCCTCTTTCCAGTCAGCAAATTCCTTTGTGTGTAGTAGTGGCAGCTGTGTTATTAACTTGATGCAAGCACACTGCATTACTTGTGCTTTTATGCTTTAATTAAGATTATTGCCATAACCACATTGGAAAAAGTGAATACATTTTCATGTGCAATAATATTAGAAACTGGAGTTATAGCCATATACTGCTGCGATTAATACTAGACACTACAAAATTCTTAAACTGTAAATAGAAAGATCTGCACTAATTTTCCCCATTATCTGCTCGTGATCTATGCTGTATAGACAGCATATGCAATAATCAAAAGCCTTAAAAAAGAATGCAGGATTTTCAATTTAACATAACGGCTTCAGAGGCATTGTGATGGCTTAATGATTTATTTTGTGGTGGATAAGGTCTGTCCAAACCCCCCCAGCGCCTCTTAGCTGAAAAATCAGCCATGCAAGAATTGTCGGGAGACCAGCTGGCGACCCGCCGTCCCTTCGAGTCAGGCAGTCTCGCGGGAGTCTCTGGTCTCACGAGAAACAATTTGCTTAACGTGGCCGCAGTCGCTCAGTGGTAGAACGGTCGTCCTTCAACCGGAAGGCAGGCGGTTCGATTACCGCTCTCCCCACAGTTCATACTGTCATTGTGTCCTTGGGCAAGACACTTAACCCACCTTGCCTCCAGTGGTGTTCTGTAACACTGGTAATTACAGGCTTAATGTAAGTAAGGAGACGCTTGTCACCAGTGAGTTTTTACGACAGTGTTTTTAATTGTACAACAAAGCTGTAGGGGGAGCCCTTAGGAAAAAATCTGAATGAAAACGGCAAAGAAACTGCCAGACCTGCAAAATGCTGCTTTAAGATGTTTATACAAGTTTATCCAGCTGCTAATCTAAGTCTATCTTCTTGGTTTATTTTCAAATTGTACAGTTTTTTGCAATCTCTTTTCTTAACAGATGATATTTGTCACAAGGTTGTGTTTTAGCAATGTTCTATTTCATTTCTCATTTTAACCTAATTATTCTTTGTTGCTCAATCAACAGTCTGCTGAGTTTAGCTTCACTTTTTAGGAACCCTGTCACACTGTGGGGGTGGCCAAACTGGTGCAGTGTTCTTTATCACAATATGTTTTTCATAATTGGTCAATATCAATATTTATATTTTTCCTGTTTAAAAAAACAGGTATTAAACAATAGAATATGACCATTAAATGAAAAACACAAATGTCTAGAAGAATAGTATTTAGACAATTATATTTTTGAAAAATGTGTTTAATACACAGAACATAACTCAAACCTTCAAGAACAACTGAAACAAAAGTGTATTATGTTTATGCCACTTGAGTCAGGGATTATCTACTCCAAAAGTTAAACTGTGTAGTAGTGCAGTCTTTTTATTGAGTTCAGCTCATCTGTGCAGCTCCAACGCTCTGTCCTTTTCTGGCTCTGACAAAATAAATCACTTGCTGCTGCTGTAAAATGAGATGGCTTTTATTTTGAAATGGTTAGAGGAAGGTTTACATTAACTTAAACTTAATCTTTACATCGCTTGGACGGAACTTGTTTAGGTTTGTTGCGTTGCCGTTCACAGTGGCGTGCTTCAGCGAGTGACCGCTTTGTTCTACAGTTCTCTCTCTCCGTGAAACCTAAATGCGAATTTAGTTGTAACTCCTCACTCTGCTCCAGCGGAGAACAGAGGATGAGGGCTAGGCTATAGCCGCTCACGCTTCATTAAAGTGGACAGTCGACCTAAACCTGTCCTTGCTGCTCAAGTGTCTATATCAAATAAAAAATGGCCAACGATATATCATCAAGATCAGCTTTAATTTTATTGCGATGTAATATAAAATTTGATATTTGCCACAGCCTTACTTTTTTTGAACAGTTCTTTGGACCTCTTTGGGGCAGTAGAAAAACATGCCTATCTTGGCAAAAAGCCTCCAGTTCTTGTAAATTCTTGGGCTGACTTGCTTGAACTGCACGTTTGAGGTCTCTCCAGAGTGGCTCAGTGATATTGAGGTCAGGAGACTGAGATGGCCAGTCCAGAAACTTTATGCTGCTGTAGCCAATGACAGGTCGACTTGGCCTTGTGCTTTGGATCGTTGTCATTTTGTCATGCGCAGCTTCCAGGCTGATGAGTGCAAATCTTACTATAGTATTTTCTGATAACATGCTGAATTCATCTTTTCTTGTGCCTTTGTACCTCACACATCCCCAAAACATCAGTGACCCACCTCCATGTTTCACAGTTGGACTGGTGTACCTTTCATCATAGGCCTTGTTGACTCCTCTCCAAATGTATGTTTGTTTGGTTTTGGCCAAAAAGGTAAACTTTGGTCTCATCACTCCAGATGACTTTGTTCCAGAAGTTTTTAGGTTTGTTTCTGTGCTGTTGTATTGCAAGTAGGATGCTTTGTGGCATTTGCGTAGTAATGGCTTTCTCAACCATGCAGCCCATTTTTCTTCAAGTGCCTCCTTATTGTGCATCTTGAAACAGCCACACCACTTTTTTTCAGAGAGTCCTGTATTTCCGATGAAGTTATTTGGGTTTTTTTCTTTTTAATTAGAGTTTGAACACTGCTGATTTGCATTCTCAATTCCTTGGATATCTTTTTATACTCCTTTCCTGTTTTATACAGTTCAATTACCTTTTCCCCCAGATCCTTTGACAATTCTTTTCCCATGACCCCATGAATACAGAAACATTAGTGCAGCACTGGATGAAAGATGCAAGGGTCTGTCAGAAACCCAGAAACTCACTGACCTTTTATACACACACTGATTACAAGAAAAAACATCACAGGTGAGGATAGTTACCTTTAGTAGCCATTCAAACCTGTTTGTTTCAACTTGTGTGCATGTTATCAGGCCAAAATCACCATGGTATGTAAACTTTTGATCAGGGTCATTTGGGTAGTTTCTGTTGTCATTATGATTTAAGAAGAGTAAACACAATTGTGGCTTCATCCAACCACTAACTATGACTGAAAAAAATATTTTTGTGTTATCATTCATTTTCTCTGAAAAATGGCCCTATGTCTAGTTTATGTAAATTTATGAGCACAACTGTATGTATTTTTCTTTCATTTCTGCTTTAGAGCGCATTAGAGCTGCATAATATCTATAAAGCATGTGACATGATGACTGTTGAATACTGTGATGACAATGCTTAAGCATTACTTAGCATTGTTATATTGAACACTGCATCTTTAATTCCAGACAAAACTTCAGCCATTGTCCTCCTCTTCTCTTTGGAGGTCAGTGTGACTTTGCTGCTGTTCTTTCTGAATAGGAATTATATTTGAACCACAGGCCACGCTGCTTATTGAGGCAGTTCTAATAGCGCAGCTCCCAGTGGTTTGCTCTGAGATGGTGGCTGAGACAAATGACAGTTAGCCTGTTTAATCAGTGCAGAGCTAAGTGGTTCTACACTTCTGTGCTCGCTACTGAGACTACTATGGGAACACTTCTACATCTTGTGCTTAGTGTTGCTGTCAAGCAGAAAGAGGTAAAGGGACAATGAAGCAGCTGTGAAAGAAAAATATCCTTTCTGTACATTTTATGAAAACAAAATCTGAAACAGTGGCATGTGGGGGCTGCTAAAAATGTATGTTGTGCGTCATAAATGAGTCAGCAGTCTTTGTGTCATCACTTTGGGGCCTCAGCTGTTTTTGTTTACAGAGAAACCTCCAGAGAAACCTGTTGGAGCTGAAAAATTCAGTCAACACAAAACAGGAAAAAGTTTGGTTAGATCTATATCTGCTCTTCCTGCAAGTCAGTCAAAAGATGCATTTCATTTTCCTTCATTGCAGTCATTTTATCATTTACCCTTTAATAGTCTCATTGTTTTTACCACTGTGTAAACCCAGACCTCAGGCAACAAATGTCATAATGCCATTTCCAGAATAAGTCAGTGCATTTGAAACAATGACAGTAAGTGAAGTAAATACTAAGAAGACATTGTGTGCCAAAATAAAGTCTGCTGAGTCAAGTCTAAGCCTTTTAATCTGGTCTTTTTAAAGTTTGGATATTGATTATTTGAATACTTGAGATTTCTTAATATTACAAGTTTATAATACTAGGTGAAGTCAGGAAAAAAACAGTTATTTAGTCACATTATGTTTTGCACATTTGTTTTGGCCTGAACACATTATGTAAAACACTATGTGCAAGATTTGCAACACAACAATGTCTGCACCTCATGCTAAGCACCACAAGATTGTGGAAGTGCACGCTATCGTTGATCTTATTTCTAGGGATGTAACGATTCACTCAACTCACGATTCGATTCACCTTAAGGTGGTGACCTCTGGTCTTTACTCTCAGTGACTGCAGCCTCAGTGGATTTTTTTTTTATGCTGCCACACTTCTGATTTGAACAAAGATGTGGCTTCCTCAGTATCAACATCCACACTGTTGTCGCCATGCTAGAAACGGTTTGCAACTTGTTGAAAGCAAGTTTGCAGTAAACAGAGTGGCCCCTGTTGTTGAAAACTCTAAAATGACTGTAAACGTCACATGTGAATCAACTTTCAACCGGCTCACGGTTAACCGTTACTGCTCTATTTTTATTTTTGTTTATTTTTAAACCGTTAATTTATACATTTGAATATATTATTTGTTTTAAGGAGAATTCACTGTTTTGTTCAATAAATCCAACATATTACAATGAGTCCATGAGTAATTGTGTAAAATAATCAGTATTTCAGTATTGACCAAAATAATTGTGATCATGACGATCAGGAAAACAAATGATGGGATATGCTTATTAAATTTTCCAACAATATGACCTGCAGAGTTATATTTTCTTCTTCTCTGTATAATACTGATGCAGTAGGTGTAAGATGTTGTATTGTCAAAATGGTTAATTTGTTGCACTGTAATAATATTTGAACACTGTTTATAATGCCAGGCAATACACTATTTAGGTCTAGTAGTCTTTGCAAATTGGGTTGCAACCTTCTGACTTTCTTAATGCCCAATTTTCTGCTTCATTGAATAATACAGTGTCAGCTTCACAACACATTACTACTACACATTTTACTTGTCAGAGACAATTTCTGCTAAAAGCTGTCATATTGGTGCTGTAGTGAGTAGTTCCTGTCAGTATTCAAGAAAAAATAGACAGTATGGACTGTAACCTTGTGATAGTTTTAGAAAGGAGTCATTAGTGTGAATGACAGAGTACCCACTGCTGAACTGGTCTTGTGTGTTGTTGCTATACGTTTGAGGGAAGGATATTGGCCTCTGTGTGGCCTCTGTCACTTCATGAACAGAGATCTTTGATATTGATTGTGGCTGAGCAGCTTGTGCTTTGTTTGAGCAGTGTCCTGCTGTGCCACTCTTTGCTGCCATGACAGATGGTAAATGGTGTCTAATATATCAATGTGAAACTGACATAAACAGATTTGACATGACCCGAAGAGAACTATGAGCACCCAGTAACTATAAACAATAGGAAATTATAAATTATTATAACAGGCCACCAATGTGAACATGCATGTGTTATTACATAATTTAAAGATATGTCTAGAATAAATAAATTCTTAAAGACCTCAACTGTCAAATATCATTACACAGACTGTTGTCTTTACAGGAGTTTTAATGTCTATTGTAGTTCCTGTATTGTAGTCAGTCTGTGCATGAGCAGGGTTGACATTTGAAACATTTATAAATGCTGTCATTTTAATATTTGCTGGCAAGGTTGGAAATATAGCAGATTTTTTTATGAAGTGCTTGACAATGCTGGAAGATTTGACTTTTCCTCACCGAATTCTTCACCTCACTAAATTTATGAAGCTGTGTCTTGTCTTGTCTAGTCTAGTCCATACTCGACTGGGTGACCCTTCAATAACTTACCTCAGTTTTAAACTTTACAGAAACAAAGTTAGATATCTTATTGGCTTAAGTTATAGTTCTGTGCTTGTTAATGCACATTTCTCTGCTTTATATTCTATGACTGATCTTTAAGTCATACTGCTTCATATTCTGGCTTCCATAGTTACATGTTTCACTTCAATAAATAAAAAAGGGGTAGATGAAAAACAATGAATTGAATGCTCCTGCAACTGGTAAGCTGCCTATTAGCATGCAGCTATGTTCATAGTGTTTGATAATGTGTATGTAGGCAAAATAAATACTAAATACTAGACTTATGTTTCACATTAATTGATGTTGATTGGTTTTACACTTGTGAATCAAACATGCTATAATGCTTGCTAAGCAAAAAAAAAAAATGCCTCAGTGACCATTCTGGTGAAAGTAATACAGTCAGCTGAGTTGATATTAATGTTGTGTTATACATCTGTACTGTCTCCTGTGGCTTGTTTTGAGAGGTTTGTAATGGAGCTGTCAGTCAGTGATTGTGGTCGGGGGCCGTTGAGGGACTGCCACATGCAGCAAAGACAGCCTTTCAGCGTTGTTGGCATTTGATAGACTAGTCTTTTGTGTGTTTGTGTTTCCCTCTGTGCGCGTGTGTAGTTAAATACTTGATAAAGTTAGGGCCTCAGCTGAGATGTTGTGGTTTAACTTTTTTATTTAGAAAAAAAACAGAAAACTTAACTTAGAAATGCTTTTTTTTAAGCATGTTACAAGTCCATCTTTACAGGACATTGTCATCAAACATCTAGTTAATGCAGAAATATTCTGTATGATTAATAAAAAAAAAAAAATCATCTTTTACCCATTACTGGCACTAGTGTTGTCAAAAGACCCGGTACTTCGGTACCAAGTCGGTACTAAAAAAATGTAAACGCCACGGTACCAAGTTTTCTTAAGTACCGGTAGTACCGAGGACCCGTTCAAACCCGGTTCCTTGATGCGCATGCGCGCAGTTGCGCGTCCTCTTTATTAAAGCACTGAGACATGGCGACCGGCGGTGCAGCTAATGTGGTAGCTCTAAATCCACTTGTTGAGAAAAAAGGAGGAAAGAGCCGTGTGTGGAAATATTTCGGATTTGCGGCTGATGACGAGGGGAACATCATTGATAATCAAAAACCCATTTGCAAACGATGTCATCGAAGTTTTCTCTCAAAAGGAGGAAACACATCGAACTTAATAAAACCCCTCAAAGACCGACACCCGGATCTGATGAAAGAGTTCAAGGAGGTAAGTTTCAAACTAATTTCAAATATAGAGCTTCTGTTATGAATTATATATCATATTTGAATTTGAATGTCGGAATCAGTCGGATAGAAATAAACAGCCATTTGTGTAGTAACTTGTTAGCATCCGTGATGCGGCTAACGCTAATATAATAGCGTTAGCTCCTATACATTTAATTAGGGTAAAAAAAAGAAACGGGACAACATAAAGGCGTTTACTGCTTTTACACACTAGAATTGTTTTAATGATTGTATATCCAAAAGGTGTACAAAAATGTATTGGGCAGTGTTTATGTCCTCAAAATCAGTTTGTCAAAAAGCAGTTCTAGCCAAGGCTTATTCTTGGCTGGATAACTAGCAGGTTTAAAAAATAAAATTAAATATGAACACAGTTTGATTAAATACAGTTGCATTAAAAAAAACTTATGATAGTAGGCTTAGGCTAATACCATTCACTAACATTATGCTACTTCATGCATTATCTAACATCAACTTAAAGTGATATTTTCCAACATTAATTAATGTTTGTGCGAAAGTTAATACAAACACTTGATCATTCACATTTATTCATTGTGCATTAAATTAAGTTAACAGATAAAAACTTTTATTTTATAAATGTATGAGTACATTTTGAAATGTATAATTTTAATTCATTTTTAAACTTATCTAGATTTATTATAAAAGCTGAGGTTTGCCATTTAGAGAAAAACTAATGTTTCATTTGTTCAGACTCAGCCCATTTTTGACTTCTATACTTATAAAGTATATTTATTATATTTTTCTTTTACAGCTGCAGGCTGAGGAAGACCATGGAACACCCCATAAACTCAAACAGGCAACAGTTACAGAAGCTTTTCAGTGGCAGCAAAAATATGACAAAAACTCACCTGAGGCAAGAAAGCTAAACCGAGCTGTTGCTGAATTCATATGTATGGATAAAGTGCCCATTTATACAGTTCAAAAATGTGGATTCCAACAAATGCTCCATCATTTCAACCCAAAATACCAGCTTCCAAGTCGAAACTTTTATGTACACTGAGATTCCCCGCATGTACAATGACACCAGAGACCTCATAATCCAGCATCTCAGAGACAAACCGTTTTACAGCTGCACAACAGATCTTTGGACAAGTAGAACTGAGAACACTTTCATGTCTTTAACTCTGCAGTACATTACTAAATCGTGGGAATTGCAATCCTGGTTATTTTTGTTATTCATCTAGTTATTTAATTACTCAAATGTTTACAATCCTTGGCTTGAAATACTTAAATTATGCCATTGTTTTGTTTTTTTACATTTATAATAATATTTTAGTTTATTAATTGTTGGTCATGGCATATTTTGTTTAATTTATAAAAATTTTGTTTTTTAGTTTGTAATTTTTCATTTATTATTTGTGGAAAAACTTGAAACGCAATTTTAAACAAGTATGAAGAATGGCATTGTTTAACTTTATTAATAAAAATAGTGTGTTGTTCAGCTAGCATGTTTTTGTGTTTTGCTTTGGTACCAAGAACCATGAATTTTTATTGGTAAATTTAGTCTAAATTAAACTTTGGTTTGGTACCGAAATTGGTACCGAGAACCGTGGATTTTCACTGGTATCGGTACCGAATACTGAAATTTTGGTACCGTGACAACACTAACTGGCACAGTATTTTGTCTTACAGGAAGAGGGTTTCAGAAATACCTCCTGTTTCAAAATGATTGGGCAAACCAGATCAGTGAAACCACAAGAGGCGGCAGTAGCTCGGTGGGTAGAGCGGTCGTCCTTCAACCGAAGGTAGGCGGTTCGATTCCCGCTCCCCCCACAGTTCATACTGTCATTGTGTCCTTGGGCAAGACACTTAACCCACCTTGCCTCCAGTGGCTGTAACACTGGTAATTACATTAGAACAATGTAAGTCGCTTTGGATAAATAAATGTAAATGTAATATATATACATTCTAGGTCTAGTCTAGGAGGGAACTCCTAGAGTCTCAGCCTCAGCCTCCCCGGGTACTGGAGAGGAGAATGCGGCCGATAGTTGAACCTCGGATTCAGGAGGAACAATGAGGTTTTCGCCCCGGCCGTGGAACACTGGACCAGCTCTATACCCTCTCCAGGGTGCTGGAGGCGGGTTTATGGGAGTTTGCCCAACCAGTCCACATGTGTTTTGTGGTGCCCTGTGGGGGTGCTCTGGGAGTATGGGGTCCGGGCCTTTTGCTAAGGGCTGTCCGGTCCCTGTACGACCGGAGCAGGAGCTTGGTTCGCATTGCCGGCAGTAAGTCAGACCTGTTCCCAGTGCATGTTGGACTCCGTCAGGGAATACAGAATACAAAGCTTCGAAAGTTAGTCATATTCAGACCTAGGACTAAAAGCATCCTAAGCAATGGGAAGAACAAACAAATGTTGAAATATATAAAACTTGAATTAGAATATTAGTTATTAGAAGTATGTAGAAGATTTTCAGACTTTAGTTTTTTTTTTTTTTTTTAATTGAAAGCTTATCTATGGTGGAGTTCAGTGGTAGGGATACTGACATTGATTCAGAGGTTGTCTTGATAATGTTCCTCTCTGTGTAAAGTAGTCTGGACCTGGCTTTTTTAGCAGTTTGATGCTGGTCGTTTGTTTGAAGCAGCAGGTGTCTTTTTTCACATTACTCCATATCTCCCCGTCCTTCTGTCATTCTGTAGGACGTTGTAGTGTAATGGTGCCTCGCTGCCTTCATCACTGACAGTGGGACTTCTGCCTCATCAGTAGAAAGAGAACATATTTACAGTGTTTAAGTTCCAGTGGCTTTTTGATTGTAAGATAATCCCACAAAACCCACGGCCGAGGGATTTCCTGTTACAAACTTGTTGCCAAAAACGACAGCTTTATGAAATACACTTTTTAGGAAGGTTGATGCTGTAGACGACACTTCAAACTAAACTTGCTGAGTCAATTGCAGACTTTGCTCAAATCTTTGAAGGTAATTATGTTCTCATTAGCATTATATCACAAGAGACTTAACATAAGGCAGCTGATAATTAGCTTGTCTTGCAGTGCAAAGGCTAATCTAGGCTAGTTCAGGATTAATTTCTCATCAGTGAATGGATCAAAGTAGCAGCAATCATGTAAACTGGTTTTAATGGCAATGTTTGCCCATGTTTCAATGAGAAAAGTAAAAAAGTGTATTCTCCTGCAGCAGGTTAAACATACTTAGTTTAAAAGTGAGTGAAGGATTAACCAGTATTAGTTATTAACTATACCCTCTATTATCATATTTTTATTATTTCAGGCCTTTAAGCACAGTGCCATATTATTCAAAAAGAACCCTGTTAGATGGATTAATCCTGTCTGAGACCAGGTTAGGTAAACTAAATACACTGACATAGAGTGTATTTTACTTTGCATTGAACTTGCTTTTTGAAACAGGGCTCTGTGTTAATTCCTGGTTTAATGGTGCAGGTCCAGGTTTAGAGTAGACGTATGCCTAGTTTATTCCTGTGTTGTGTTCTGATTTGGGACCTCACTTTGGTCCTGAATTGAGTCACAGGCTTTGAGTTTCTAGGTTTGGTCTAGGTTCAAGCATAGATCTTGTCTTAGTACTCTTCTCTTTCATAATGTAAGTCTGTGGTAATACACTAGTTTCATTAGTTTAAAATTAGGGCTGTTTATTTAGGTCATCAGGAAATTGATGTGTATTAATATCGACTCTTGTTGCATGATGTCATTTTAAAACTGAGTCATAGAGAAACTGTGCTTTCTTTCCTTAAGCTCCTGTTATGTGTGCAAAGTGCAGGTTTGCTCTGCAGAGTCAGTGCAGATACTTTCATCTGAGGGACCACTAGGTAAGAAAGTCTTTGTGAAAACCCTGCTCTGTGCTCTACAATGAGCCAAACGCCAATCTCGTTTCCCTGTTGTACTGGAAAGATGATTTTCAATTAAAGCAATAACTCTGCTCTGTAGAGGCAACGCAATCAGAGCATTACATTGTACCCCGAGGCCTGCGTCAGAAAATGTGCATGGCAGTAAGTGCTGCCAAAAAGCATTACCACTATTGGCATCTAGATCTGGCACCAAAGCTGTTTTCTTCACCTGCTCCTCACCTCACTTTTCTGTTCTATTTATTCATAAAACCTGCCTACTTCCTTTTCTCAAATCTTCCTGTCATTGCTTTAAAAACTTTTCAGCTGTCATGAAAAACAGTGTTTACTTCTCGACTTCTATTGTGATACAGTAAGCTTTAAAGTGGCATTTCCTTATTCATTCCCGTCAGAGCGAAGGAGTAATCTGGTTTTAGTGGTAAGGGCTTTCCTCTGCATTCTCAGCTGCTCTTCTATTAATCTCAGGTTAATTACAATGGCATTATCAGCCATTTCCCACTGCGGCTCAAGCTTAAAGCTAGTAGATGTAATTGGTTTAAGAGGAAAAAAAGATGTTGTTGGTTTTGCAATCTTGCATTTGCTTGTAATCCAAGAGGCTTTAACCCTGTAGTATCTAACCCAATTAGAGAAGGACTTGGAAATCAATTTGTTTGTATGGTCATGTTATAAATAATGCCAATAAAGCAAATAATACCTGCCCTTTTTGTTGTCAACCACACCTTTTTACAGACATTTATTTTTACATGTGGGTTAAATGTAGTTTGTGATTTTTGATGTTGCAGTGCTGTGAATGGCCAAAGGTGGAATTACAGCTTAGGTTTTTTAAATGTAAACATCCGAGCAGAGGAACACTTCATCTTTATGCCAACTTTGCTCAAAGACATGTTAGAGGACTATACAGGGCCATGTTACTAGGATGCTCATAATTTGTTTTTGAAGCGCAAATTACCTGCAGTTTGATAGATGTTTACATTTGTGGAGCATTAAACTAATGTATTGACTTATATCAATAACATAGTGTTAATGTCTTTCTGCTTTTTAACTGGTGCCATCTGATTGCTCTAGTTTGGAAATGAGGAATACAATATCATTGATTACAGTTTATATGGTGTATATTTGTATTTGTGCATGTTGGCATTGCAATTTTAAATTTCCATGTATTTTCAGTTGGGTCAGCTTGGACTTCCATTACTCTCAGGAATGACTGAGATGTGATGCTGTACAAAACCACTGAATACACCTACCTGATTGTAGACGTTGAAGTGTTTTCTCTGCTTGGCTCATTCAAGACCCTTCCCAGCTGAATGCAGAACTGACTCACAGTTCACTCAGCGTTTCCGGCATGAGAATCCTCTTGTCTGGGATTTTCTGCCTGGCTCCCGGCCCACTGAGACTTTACTACGCAACATAAAGAGGCTTTTTCCATTCAGCTTCCTACGCACTTTTCACTCTACGACTACAGACTGAGTTTAATGATTTGTTATCCTCAGTGTGGATTATTTAACTTTTGTAGAATTACAATCAGTAACATTTGGCTGAGGCAGGTTATAATTGTAGGAGTGGACAGGTCCATAATCTAAGTCTTGACCCGTTTCCTTTACTGATAATGTTCTCTCAGCCTCATGTAAGAGGTCATGTATGGTAATGAGCCCCCAGGCAAATTATTGCACTGTTTATACCACTTCCAAAAAATCATTTGTGCAGCTCACTCCTGGGAAAATACGGTCCACTTCCTCTGTGCCTTCATCTTCTTCCTCCAACGTATTCCTCTCTTCCTCACTGCGTCCTTATTGACACAGGTTTATAGTCAAGGATGCAGATGCAGCTTTATGAGTAAGCAGAGGTGTCTAATATATTTCCAACGTGACAAAAATCCTGTGGGCATTTTTATGTTTTTTGATAGTTATGATCTTGTCACACTAAATCCTGTGTGCCTTTAAAAAAAAAAAAAAAAAAAAATTATTAATTAGAACCACCACATGTTATCTTTTTAGATTTATATTGGCTCTCAATAGCTATATTGTGACAGCTCTATAACTAACAATTGTTTATTACACTGATTATATTACTTAACTTTTTTTTCCATGCGGCTGCAGGTTTACTTCAAAATAAAGTAAAAATGTCAGATATATGTTTGTACTCTCCTATTTCATGGAATTATATATTTTTTTAAAGTGCCATTCATTTCAGCTAGGTTTGTCCGGGGCATACTACCCTTTTGTAAAAGCACACATCTACTTAAAATGAAACAACAAAAGTCCTGTCTTAATAGCATTTTGGGCAGCACTCCGTTCACTGTCTCTTTAGAAATGTTTTTGTACTGTTTGTAATGGTTTGTATCTCAACGTTGAAGTACTGAAATCATTTCTTATTGTCTTTGTTGTATTGTAGGCCAATGTCTAACGTTCTGGTAAATTCTGTGAGCTGTAAATACATACTATTTTAAGTGTGACTGGGGAAACAGAACATTGAAGACATTAAATTCTGCATCAAGTAAGAATAGAACAATTTCTTTGTATCTGCTCCTTACATCATTACAGAAAAAAGGTGTAACCGTTAAGCACTTGGTTTGAACTTGTGGTTTGTGGTTAATTTTGAAGCTTTATCCAGTTTCCACTTCTGTCAGTGACAGTGTAGAAATGGTGGTAAGTTCCTTTGTTCACACATTTTGTAAACAATACAAAGAAAAGCGTTATGAAATGAAAATGTTTTATTTTTCAGGGTAAATTTCCTTAAGAACAAGCCTTTTTTTTAATTTATTTTTTTTATTAGATTTGCCTAAAACTAATAAAAAGGTTGATTCAATACAGCAGCGCTTTTGTTGTAAAGTGGTCCCTTTTTAGAAGTACAAGAACTAACAAAACCAAATCTGTTCATTTAATAAATCACTCTTGTCGTAGCAGGGGACATCGTTGTGTGCATACTGAGTGGCCCTGACTCCTGCAGCGTGGGCCATTTTTAATTAGGTTGTCTTTCACCTCTGGAAACCTGCTGAAGATGTACAGCGCGTCTCTAAAGCTGCAGGTCTCTACACCTGTCTCATCTCCACTCACAGGCGCCTGCTAAAGACAAAGCGACTGTCGCTCTGTCCTCGCTCGACACGTGTGACAAGTGTCGGTCACGGCTAGTTTGACAGAGACATGTTTACCTCAGTTGATTGAGTTGTCTCAGCAGTGAGGGGTCTGTCATTAGTAAAGCATGGCCTTGACTTTGTGTGTTCTGGGTCTTTTTGCTACTGTTTGTACAATATTGTGTAAAAAAGAAAAAAAATTGGGTTAAATTATAAAACAAAATGTATTAGTCTGAAATAACAAAACATCTAATTATTCTGTGGTGTCACAATTAAGGCTGATTACCAATTTGTGCAGTCACCCGTATTTATCTGGTGGTGGCCATGTTAAATAGACAGCATTAGCAGCACTTTAACTAATTGGACATTCACAAAAGAAAACTTAAACTCAATAAAACAGACACACTACTAGCAAAATCATTTTTTTAAGAGGATCTGAAAATGACTATTGTGTCCATCTTAATATTAGATCTACCACTTTGGGTCAAAGATCATCTTAATAAGTAGCTGTTAAGAACTTTAGATCCTCTCTAAAACCTTGCTCATCAAAATTATTTCATTGTTTAATTGTCTGCATTATGCCTAACCATAACCCAGTGTCACCAGGGTCAATCTCCAGTTCTTGACCCAGCACCTTGGTCATGGACATGTGTAGGATTAACCTATAGTGTGCTTTTTTGACAGTGTACACAGTGTACACTACTAGACAGCAAATATCTCTGTTGGCATTACTGTTTTTAAAAGGGTTTGTTTTTGTCAAATGCCGCAGTGGGGGTTTCAGTTTTGGTGTTTTTAAAAGGCTGAAGTAGTGTAATTTAATGCACAGTAGTTTAGATGAAGCCTTTATTTGGAAAATAACCTACTCTGGAGCAGCGTTGTTTTGTTTTCCCTGGACATAACTAAACACAGCTCTACTACATTGTGTCTCCTCTAAACTTTATAAACTGTATTTTCTGCTAGACTATAGTTATCTTTGTGTTTTCTGTCATTATTAGTTTATTTATTTGTGTTGTGTGAAATCCAAAGTATCAGTATCTTTGGTTTGGTGCCAGGCCCCATCCTCAGCATATCTGTGAGTGGGTGGACATCCCGTTTAAAGTCTCTGTTACACATTGCAGTGGCACACAATTGGTGCCACGAGGGAGCCCACTGCCTTTATTCCCTTTTTTCCTTCTGCTGTAATATCCTGTTCTCATTTTGTCCACTCTCATCTTTCTCCAGCGATCTATAACTACGATGCCCGGGGAGAGGAGGAGCTGTCGCTGCAGATTGGAGACACAGTGCACATACTTGAGACATATGAAGGTGAGAACAGCCTTACAGATGACCTGCGTGATGAGAGCTGACCTGACACATTACTGCTGAGCTGTCAGCACACTCACCTATTGCATTTTGTCAACCTATTTTATCCACCTATTTAGGTAAATATATTAGCAGAATGTCTTGTTTACTATGTCACCTTATGTTTTAGACTAATATTGTAGTCAAGACCTGAGTCTAAAATGGATTCTTTTAGGATGGAGACTGAAACCATGTGTGACACAAGGGAAAATATACCAGGAAACAAGTCACTCCCATCATTGACAAACTCACTGGGGATTTACTAGCACTTACACAAAGGCAGCAGGAAGGGGTTAGAGGAGTTTTTACTATCAAACACAAGATTATGGAAGTCTGCTTATCTAATCACAGTTGTATGGACAAACAAGCTGTAGTCTTAGCTGGTCTTTATGTGAAATCTCAAAACCAGGACAAGGGGACATATAAATCTGTTGTGTCCAAGAGACTGGTCACTCGTCTTAAAATCACTTACACTTACAAGATCATGATCCTGTCTGTTTTTGTTTTGTCCTCTAGACTGGTACAGAGGGCATAGGTTGAGAAGAAAATCCAAAAAGGTAAGTGACTGGCTTATAACCTTGGCATTTGTTTACTTGCCAATCTGCTGCCTTAGCTGTACTGACGGTTTGTTTGCATTGTTATCTCTTCTCATCCAGGGTATATTTCCTGCTTGTTATATACATCTAAAGGATGCCACAGTTGAAGGCAGTGGGTAAGGACTTCTGCATTTTCTCTTTTGAATTAGGTCTCTGTATCTATTTTTGGTGACACTTGATACATTGTATCTATCTCCTTATGTAACAAACTGTCATAACATTGTACATGTATAATAGAATTATGTGTACTTATATAACTTGTAGGTAGGGTTATGGTTGTATGTATGTACAGTGTAGTTACATGTTATTACAGTTGGTTACATTGTATCTACCTCATTAAATGCAATGTATTAAGTGTAGTGTCAAGTATTTATCTTTGTTTTCTTTTTGTTTCATGGGAAATTTGACATTGTATTGTGTTACAAATAGTAACATAAACCCCTAAATCATTCTGCTGCACTCATAATATCTGCATAAGTTAGACATTTCCAGAGAGAAAACCCTTTATACTGTGAAACTGTGACAATGGACCCCACTCAATCTAATGGTCTGTATAAAATTGGAGAAAGATGGTACAATGTATGACCAGTGTCTACTTTGTGTTTTCCCAAAAATCAAGTTAAAGCCCCATAGTTATATATGAATGATACTAGTATCGTTTAAAGGTTTAAATGTCAGGCTTACAAGGTTGAAATACACATCTCTGTAGTAAGCTCAATAAAAATTAATGTAATGTATAAATAAGACAATTCACAAAAAAGGGGACAGGGAAGATGACTTTGTGACTTTGTCAAAACTCGTTTAATCCCTGTCACTGCAGACAAAAGGAGACAATCATTCCCACTGAGCTGCCCTTGGTTCATGAGGTTACCACCACGCTGCGGGAGTGGGCTTCGATATGGAGAGACCTATATGTGGTGAGCCTTAAGTCTTAATCCATACTTGAGTCAGCACAACACTCCAGGACATTATATGCTTTGTATTGAAGGGTAACAGCCGATGTACAAGGTTGTCTCTCAGGCCCTGTTCAGATTGTCTCATATTCTAGATTGAGTACATACTATTGATTTGAGCCTGTCACAATGCCACAACAGCAAAATCGAAGGTGACAGAAATGCTGAGCAGAATCCGACTCGTACAAGTAAACAAGCATGAATTCTTCTCTGCAACATGCACAGTGTCTGTTTGGCAGGGACATCTGATGCTGTCACTAGTGTTGCTATGTAGTCACTGCCTTTCTGTCAATCAACATTTGTATTGGCCTGCGTCTTACAACCTGGTGCTTAGACTAAATAAATTATTTATAAAAAGGAAGCGCTGCAACAAATCTGTTAATCTAATTTGATGTGCGAGTCTGCAGTCAGAAATGCCTAAGAAGAGGTTTTATCACTTCACTGTATTGATTATGGAGCTATTTTTATTCTAAAAACTGACAGCCAATATTAAATGCACATGTAATGGATCTAGAAAAATAATGAGCCATCATGTCGTACATAAGAGCACTTGGCCTCCTCAACAGACTACATCAATGAGAGTCATTACCTTAGGATAATCTTTGGTCAGACACTGACTGTTAAACGGCTACATAAAGTTCAATTTTTAATTATCACTTGATGTACTTCATTTCATTTTTATGTCTACAGTTAAATCTTGTTATACTCTAGTCTAAATGTATCCAAGACAGTTTCCAGCATCTCCTTTTCATTTAAAAAGGTGTTTGGATTAAAAGGTTTTCTTGTTCTTCTGACAGGGTGATAAGCGGGAGATGTTCAACACTGTTCGGGACATGATCTACGACCTCATCGAGTGGCGCTCCCAGATCCTCTCTGGTACCCTCCCCCAGGATGAGCTCACTGAACTAAAACAAAAAGTCACATCCAAGATCGACTATGGCAACAAGTGAGGATCCTGTATTTAGAGCCTCCCCGGCTTATCGTCCCATTCCCACGCTGCATTATATATCCTTTATCCTCAGATCTAACAGGAAAAATGGCCTCAGCTCTGAAATGGGTCAGTGGTGCCAGTCAATAGAAAATGACAGGTCATCGTTTAACTTGAGAACAAAGTGGAAGGATTTAGCTTTGGCACAGTGCACTGTATTCCATCATAAAATGGCAGGTCCTGCTGTGTTGGCAGCAGACCTAGAAACTCAGGTGAAAATGAAATTTGTGAAAATCCATTCTGCTGTGATGAAACTTTAAACCTGTAGCCAGGTAGAAAAATGGCTCTTGCCTCTGTAGTAACAAGGAGGTGCGAGGTGCTGAAATACTTTAACTGTATGTTGGCTGTATGCTGTTATCTGCACTAATTCCTTCTTTGAAAGAAAAACTACAGCAAATCTGTGGGGCTTGAAATCAAACTGAGAGTGAGAGAATTTTGCTTGAGTAAAACCTGAGGCAAAAAGGGCACACATTATTCACATGCTGAGATTTGTGTAGTTTTAATGAATCTTGGTAAGTTTGACATTTTTCCAGCTATACAACACGTTTAGTTGATTAGCAATATCAGATACAACCACATTTTCCATCAGATTTTTCTGCTTGTCTAATCAAGCTTTAAAAAATTGCATCTTGCTTAAGATAAGATGAACCTATAGTTCTTTATACAAGTTTTGGAAATGGCCCTCTTTAACATTTCTTTTAAAATACAAAGTAAAATTTCAGGCCCTTGAAGTAATAAGTTCCTTTGTCTATCTGTGCACATCATATGTACTTGTCTAACCTTAGATTTGACATGTTAATCTATAATCATTTTTTATAGATATTTGGGTCTTGACTTGGTGGTCCGGGACAAAGATGGCAACATTTTGGATCCAGAGCTCACCAGCACCATCAGCCTGTTCAGAGCTCACGAAGCTGCCGCCAAACAAATTGATGACAGAATCCAAGAAGAAAGGGTAAAACCGTGGAATTAATTTGTCATCTGTTGATTTAAATGGCTAATAATACATTGTACAGTTAGACAAGTTGTAGGCAACACATTTAGATCAATCATACACTGTTTGCACAATTATTAGGCAAGTTGTATTTTTGAAGATTATTTTTGTTATTGTACAACCACAAAGCTTTTGGACAATCCAAAATGTTAACAAACCCTCAAAACTGAACATTTAAGAAGTTAAAGGGGCGGCAGTAGCTGAGTGGTAGAGCGGCCGTCCTTCAACTGGAAGTGGGCAGTTCGATTCCAGCTCGAAACATCCCAAAACATCATAACATCCCGCTCTCCCCACAGTTCACACTGTCGTTGTGTCCTTGGGCATGACACTTAACCCTCCTTGCCTCCAGTGGGGTTCCAGCTGTAACACTGGTAAAGCGCTTTGAGTGCCTACTAAGTGACCAATAAAGCCACCATTCTTTTCGATAACAGTTATAAGCCTTCCATTCACAGTCAGACAGTTTCTTGATCTGGTCAGAATCAACTTTTTGTGCAGCCGCGACCACAGCCTCCCAGACACTGTTCAGAGAAGTGTACTGTTTACCTTCACTGTAAACTTCCTGCTTAAGAAGGGCCCAAAAGTTCTCAATAGGGTTTAGGTCAGGTAAAAAGGGGTCCATGTCATTTGTTTTTCATCTTTAAGGCCTTTACTGGGCAGCCACGCAGTGGACAACTTTGATGCATGTGATGAAGCGTTGTCTTGCATAAAAGTCAAAGTCTTCTTGAAAGATGCAGACTTTGTCCTGTACCACTGCTTGAAGAAAGTGTCTTGGCAGTAGGTCTGAGAGTTGATTTTGAGTCCATTTTCAACCTGAATATAAAAGAGGAGACAGGACATTTTTGTCTTATTTTTTTATTCTCCAAAGCAGCACCAGGCCAATGAGTGTTTATTCTTGTTACATATGCAATAATCGCCCAGCATCTGTCAAATATTAGAGCAAAGCAAGGATTTGTTGTTTTATTAAATGATAAAATGTCAGCATAATATAAAAAAACAGATTTTCTTCAAGGGGTAATGTACAAATGCACAACACAATGGACTCTAAGAGGAACCACCCTGGTTTAGTTTCCAGGACTTGGGCCAATAGTGCCATCTATTTTACTTGGCTCTCCAGTGGCATCCCTCACCTGAATGTCAGCCCACAGTGTGTAGGAGTGCCAGGTGCTAAGTGGCCTGCAGTTATGTGGTCTCATCTTCTGTGACCTTTCCCTAAAGGGGTCTTTATTGCATATGCATGAGCAATAAGAGAGTGTCCAGGTCACAGTAATAAATATTAATGTTGTGGCCCAGCACATTTTTAAAGGGCGTCCAGTGAATCGCAAAGTCAGGCTGCTTTTTACTGTTGATACGTTTCTGGAGACAGATGTAAAGGCTTTTTATCTTAATATATAGAAGACATGGTGTTGGAAAAGGAAAGATTTACTGGAATTGTTAAATATCACACAGTGGTAGTAGGTAATATGTCATAGCCCTGATAATAACAGTAACCTTTGCGTTTTGTGCTGATATAGGGTTGATTACTTTGCTTTCCTCCAAAGCCAAGCCAAGCACTATTGAAACTTTTTGTACAAAATATACTACATGGTCACTTCAGGGTCAGTTCTCACATCTATTTATTCATTTATTTCTACTGCTTATCTTTTAGGAGTTGCTGGAGGCTGGAGCCTTTTCCAGGAGCTTTAACTATCTTTTACAATTGCATTTACCCTACTTTCACTATACACAGTGGCGTCTACAAGTGCTCAGTTAATCCAGTAGCCAGTAAATCTTTTTTTTAAAGGGACTGTACTGGACACAGACACATTAATGTAAATATGCCAGAGGCTTAGGCTAATTTCCATCCATTGTTCCAACATTCTCACATATTTATACACCAGTGCCGTGTCACTGGAGGCAAAGATGGTTAAGTGTCTTGCCCAAGGACACAATGACAGTATGAACTGTGAGGAGAGCGGGAATCGAACCGCCAAATTGTTTATTCAACAAGTTATTAAAATTAAAAAACACATTGATTTGGGTATTGCCTTGAAACTGAACATTTTTTCCACAGTCTCAGAAGCAGAATATGGATCTGAACAGACAGGCAAAGTTTGCTTCAATACCAGCATTTGCCCTTTTTGTGACTCTGAAGAATGTGGTTTGCAAGATTGGTGAGGACGCAGAGGTGCTCATGTCGCTGTACGACCCTGTAGAGACCAGGTTTATCAGGTATCACTGCCCTCTCCTTCAAACTGTTTGTAGTTTCTCATACTCTTCACATAAAAGTCATAGTAATAATAATGATAATAAATAACCTCTGTGTTTATTGTAAGGTGTTTAAACAAATTGTGAATAATATATGTAAATGGGTTTCTTTACTAAAAATGTGTTACTTGTATCAAAAATGTGTCCATAATAACATATGATGGGTAATGTTCCTTGCAGTGAAAACTACCTGGTGAAATGGTCAAGTTCAGGTTTGGTAAAGGACATCGACCAGCTTCACAATCTGCGGGCCGTCTTCACGGTGAGTGTATTTGCTTGTGTAACTGTGTGCGCGCCGCCGCTTTCCCGTGGTCGTCCAGTGTTTATTCAGCCATGTTATGAGGCATGTGGGAGCCTGTTTGCAGAAGCTGTATTTGTTAAGCTCTCTCCGAAAGAGCTCCCCCGGCTGTATGTATTTACTGAGGCAGTCACCTCTGTCTAATGAAAGCCCAAGGGCAGGAGGGTCATCTTGCGCCTGTGGGGTGCACTAGGCTAGTTTTGGATCGGGATTGCCCACAGGAAATGGATTTGTAGACACAATCACAAATGTCGCTGAAGCAATTTGTTGTGACAGGTTTGTCCTTAATACACCTTTTCCCTAAAAGGTTGGGTTATTTTACAGTCTTTAGTTGAGTTGCATGTCAAGTGTGGTTTGAATAATTCAAAAGCAGGTAGATTTAATTTTTGTTCGAAGTAGGACACATTTGATAGTACTTTGAGGGCCATTGTTACTTAACTTAACTTTTTAAGTTTTCAGTAAGTTATTGGGACAGAGCCAATGACTAGACCAGGGACTAAATAAAGAACAAACCCTTAATGGGCACTAATGGACTTAAACTAGATTGCACATTTAATTTGTTAACACTGACATGGTTCCAAGGTTGCAATTGTTTTAACATTATGAGGTGCGAAAGGTATTCCATTTAGGTTCATATAAAATACACTAAATAATACATTTAAGACACAAACTATAGACAGTCCTGTGCTTGATTGTCAGTCCCTGGGACCTTCTTTGGACATAACTCTTCTAAATCAACTTACACCAACTTTTTTGGATAACTTTTTTTTTGGTATTGTGCAGGACTTGGGCAGTGAGGACCTGAAGAGAGAGAAAATCAGCTTTGTGTGTCAGATTGTGAGAGTGGGGCGTATGGAGCTACGAGACAACAACACAAAGAAGCTGACGTCAGGACTGCGAAGGCCCTTTGGAGTGGCAGGTAAACAACTAAACAAATGCTCGGCGGCAACCCATTGTTCTAAAAATATTACAAGTCTTGAATTGCAATGATTCAGATAGAGCTTACCTCGAATAAACCGATGCTAACTACGTGTGCTCTGGGCTCGAGAAATTACTATTGCCTTTCTTTTACAGTTCAGAGTAAGTTTTTGCCAAGTTGCTTGTCTGGATGAATAAATACATTTGGCTCAAACTCAGAGATTTCTAACTAAAGTGTAGAGAATAATTATTTGGGTTAATCTCTTGTTGGCAATCTGCCAGGTTTATCATGAACTAATTAGATTGGCGTCTTGCCCAAACGGAGAAAACGATCCCCTTCTTTCACTGGAACATGAAGAGCAGGTAAATGACAAACCAAATTATGATGGCTTATCTGTAGACCTTATCATCACTACTGCTCTTCACAGCCATGGTGGAGAGCCTAATTTGAGAGATTTGCTTGTTTGGAGTCACGGGTATAAAGGGGTTTAAGTCTTTGATGTGGCGCCTGTAGGGGATCAGAGCAAAGGTGTGCACAAGCCTCAAAGCGAAGGATTCCAGCTTGTTATTCTCTGACTGTTGTAAGATGCTTTATAAATACATTGATTGACTTAAACAAACTTATCAGGTCTACTAATGTATTTGATATAATTTGCATAGCAACATACCAGTTAGATTTAGAACATAAACATCGTGAATGTGTTGAGATTTTATTTTCAACATTAAATAACCCTGGCACACTTCAATTGAGCAAAAGCTTATTTGCTTATTTAGTGATTATCTCTTATAAATGGAACCTTGTAGGTGTACCATTGCTTTTATATCTGCCAAAACCAATGTCATATTTCAACAGACTGCAGTAATGTGCTAAATGTATTTTTTTCTCCCCCTCAGTAATGGATGTTACTGACATAATAACCGGCAAAATGGACGATGAGGACAAGCAGCACTTTATTCCATTCCAGCCGTAAGTGCATTGTTTAACAGCACAAACACAACAACACACAAGCTCACACTGTCTCTTTAAGTGTCTTACATAATGTACCAGAAAAATCAAAAACTTGCTCCTTAGTTTACATAATCTTGAGTTTGTACTCTGTGTCTCTGCAGTTGAATAACCTTCCTTTTTTTTCCAACGTCTGGATTCCTTGACACCTGATTAGCTGGGGTTTAAAGACAGTAGCGCCCCACTATTCTCCACTGACTCAATTAAGGCAATCTCATTAACTGCTGCCATTCCTGTAGGACGGCGTGTAGAGCCAGAGTAACCTTTTACTTAACGTGATTTCCTGCATAATTGGAAATGCCTTCGATTCAGGCAGTTTAGTTGGCAGATCACTGTACTTAACGGCTTCATCTCTGGGCATAAATCATGGAAATTAGAGCGTCCTGGTGTGAAAAGAAGAATGGTCCTACAAGGGGGTATTTATGCTGTAGTGTTTTTGTATTTGCAAGTGAAATTGATGTTGAAGTTTTTTCAAGGAGCACCTCCATAGCCCATTTGCTTAATGAATGTATAGATCTAAATTTATCCAAAAATAAAGGCTTATCTTGTCATTTTAAATTGTCACTCATTATAAAAGGCTATTGACATGATTTCAGGACTAGAAACAAACAAATCTGAATTCATTTAACCTTTTAACAGAAATGTTTTCAAATTACCAAATTTACAAATATAAATGCCAATAACTTGAACTAATCTACAAAATAAAGTATTTTTTTGCTCTATTATTGAAACACAAAATAGGTGGGATTTTACCAATTTAGAAATCGCAGCGATTTCTAGGGATGCACCGAAATGAAATTCTTGGCAGCCGGCGAATAATAATGAAATGCTTGGCGAAGGCCGAATACCGAACGCGTGTTTCACATTTTTCCATTTATTTTGCCAATTTTTTCACCATTACAATAATTAAATAGTAAAAATTTGCTTTTTACTATTTTGTGTTGCTTTTCAGATAAAAAAAATCAAATAACAAAAATACAATTTCAAAATATTTATTTAACTAACAATGAGCAATACATTTGTTATGGTATTTATTAATCTTCCTGAATGTAAGATAATAAAAAATATTTAGTTCATGTTAGTATGAATGCATCAAGCTTATGGTATTCATATTAGTTATTGTTATACCAGTTTTTACATATTTTTGTACTTTCCATTTTTATATTTGGGGAAATTTGTTTAAAAAAACAGTCCTAAACAGCCTGGGAGTTTAGTTTTCTGCTTGGGTTGCACTGCGGACAGGCCAAGCTTTCCAGCTGCTATTGCTCCATAAATGCTGACCAAGCATCATTTCCTAAACAATGATTTCTCTGTGTTTCTGTCATTACCCATCCCGCCTCACTGTAAACTGCTAACAAGTGGCTTTGTGTCTGTCACGGTATTGGCATCACTCTTCGATGTGTGTCTCTCTCGTTCATTCCCTTTCCACTCCCCTCCTCACACCCTCCATCACACTGTGGCCCCTTCTCCTCCTCTGTCGTCTGGTCCTCTCTGCGCTGTTTGCCTGTTTTGTGCGTACTGCAGGCTAGCGCTGGATGACGCCATTCGCCACAGGCAGCTGAACATCTCCCGTTTTTCACCCAGGGTGGCAGGGGAGAACGACTTCCTCCAGACAGTCATCAACAAAGTTATCACAGCCAAAGAGGTCAATCACAAAGGTCAAGGTAATGTGTCAGCGTCACAGAAAAGGCCAGGTGTAATGTTGTGCATTTTTTTTCAATTCTTGCATCTCCTTTTTGAGCATGGTATTACAATGTATTACTGAATTACGTCACTTCTCAATGTTTGCTCAAAATAAAGAAATGAAAAGAAACGAACACAGCACAAATGTGTTAAAAAGACAATATATAACTGATCAGTGATGACCCATTAGCAGTAGAAATGCTTTTTTACTGCTTTTCTTCACCATTCCTGAGATGATTGTCCTTTCTGGCCCTTTACCCTCAATGTTCTGACTTCAAAGAGACCATTGCAAGGTTATATAGCTGTGGTTTAAGTGTTTTTTATGAACAAACTTGGAAAACATGGCAACTGTTATTGTTGAATTGAATTTCTTAAAGTTTTCATAAATCACTGCTCATATAAATAGATATCCTCATCACCATGACTACAGCATCTAAGTAAACTGTTAATTAAAGAGCAGCATCTTTTAATCGGACTAGATTTTATCACTGATTCCACATCTATGCTTCGAAAGACCGCATTAGCCAAGCGAGGGATTTGTGAGGGAGGCATCAACATCGTGACTCTGTTGCCCTATGAAGATATACTTGGATAAATGTCAGAGTTGCTGTTTTGGTCATGCACTGATATCAAAAGGCTCCCAGTAAGACTAAGAAAGTAAAAGTTAATAAAGTTTCAGGTATCACAAGCACCACTCGTACTCGAAGAACAGAGAGGTGATGCTTTCAGCCCAAATACATTTTAGTCACTCATCACTCAGGTTCAAAAGGCAGTCAAAGTGCTGTGGAGTCTATTTTTCCCATGAGAATATTTAGCCTGAGAAATAGCTCTCTGTAGTTTCCTGAGCAGGAACTGGCACATCAGGTGGTGCTCTCGGTAAACAAAAATATAACTTTTCTTTCTACTTAAGTGGAGCTTTTTGTAAAATAAAGATTTCAGGTTATTCACATCCATATTGTGGATCGCACTTCAGGTGTTTTCAGACCAATTATTTAACTTTAGGAACTAAAGTCCTTGTTAGCCTTAAGAAATGTCATTGACAATAGCTGGGGAAGTGTTGATGTAGATGATGAGAAATATCCAAAAATATGGATTTATTTTTTTTTAACTCTGTGACCATGTTTTGCGCCTGCCATGTAACGTTTATTATTGCCTAAAGGTTAGTTAGTGTAAATGTGGTAAATGTGTACCGAACACCTTGAAACATTTGTATCTCACATTATTGCATATGTTTTTTGTTTGTTTATTATTTTTTGCCATGTCTGTGCCCGTGTCACTCAGGCCTGTGGGTTACTATGAAGCTAATTCCCGGAGATATTCACCAGATAAGAAAGGACTTCCCTCACTTGGTGGATAGGTCGACAGCTGTAGCTCGTAAGATGGGCTTCCCTGAGATTATCATGCCAGGTGGAGTATTATTTTTTTGTTTGCCTTGTATTAAAGTGAAAAAGGTGGCGTCATACTAGAGATTACTAATGTAGTTCATTTCACTTACGTTTTCCATCCCTGGGCAATGGCAAATGGCATTGATTTTTCCACCTAGTAGGCACTCAAAGCACTACATTAAGCTTCTATTCACCCACCAGTGTTACAGCTGTAACACCACTGAAGGCAAGACGGGTTAAGTGCTCAAGAACACAACAACAGTATGTACTGTGGGGAGAGCAGGAATCGAACCGCCAACCTTCCTGTTATCGAACGACCGCTCTACCACTGAGCTAGCTTATTCGATTTCAAGGGCGGGTTTTATAAGAGGAATATTATACCAATCTGAAAAACGCCGGATGTGAAGCAATAAAAGGCAAAACCACACAGTCGGTTGTCAACAAGGAAGCCACGTGAGTGCTCAGTGGGTAGAGCGGTCGTCCTTCAACCGGAAGGTAGGTGGTTCAATTCCCGCTCTCCCCACAGTTCATACTGTCGTTGTGTCCTTGGGCAAGACACTTAACCCACCTTGCCTCCAGTGACTGTAACACTGGTAATTACATTAGAACAATGTAAGTCGCTTTGGATAAAAGCGTCAGCTAAATGAATAAATGTAAATGTAAATGTATTCAAAACTGAGGCGAGAGCAGAAATAAACTGCCTCTCGGTAGCGGCGTCCGCCATGTTGAATGTTTTGAACTGGCCGCATGAGCCGAGTTACTTGTTTATGATGTAGCCAGGAAACCACACCCTGCTGCTTGTGATTGGTCCATCCTCAAAACCTCAAAATCACAGAGAGAAGGGATTCGATGTGAAGAAGGGACCAGGCTACCACTGAGCCACTTTGCCCCCAACAACAGTTTACGGTTATATCTTCTCTATAATCCCTTTGTTTTGTTTTTTTTACAGGTGATGTGAGAAATGACATCTATGTGACTGTGGCTCACGGGGACTTTGATAAAGGGAACAAAACAACCCCTAAAAACGTTGAGGTGACCATGTCTGTTTACGACGAGGACGGCAAGAGGCTGGAGGTACAGTATGTCTCTGGAGTGGTAACTTACAGCCCGGGTATTTGTGTTCACTTTAGCACATCTCTCACATTTCACTAATATACGGTCCTTCCTTAAATCTCATGTAAAATGTATATTTCTTGATTTATCAGACAGAGGAAACAGTTATGACATGTTGATCCTTATGTGTACTGTGTGGGAACACAGGCAGATAATAATGGCTGATTGGTTTGATGATTAAGCCCTAGTTGTGGGGAGGCCTCCTGAAAACAACAAATCGGAGAACAACACCAATGCCCCCAGCCGCCTCAATTACATACATTAGTCCTGGATTATGAGGGCCGGGCAATGATTTGGCCGAGCAGGTTGAAAAGTTGGTTGGAAGTGTGGGTATGTGCTGGTGATTAGAATATGGAAGTGTAGGTCTTGGCAGAACAAAGCTGTGACACTGGGGTTAGGCGATAAGGACAAAAACATATGAATCCTTATCACACCACTGTGTGTTTTGTCCTTAAACCTCTTCTTCTGCAAAGAAAACAAAATGCAATCCTGCACAGTCAAGAACAATTTTCTTTTTCCTATTTGAAATAATGGCACTCTCAGGTGGGCTCTTGTCACCTGTGGCTATGCCTGGGTCACTTTCTTGTCAGTGGCACATCTGAAGCTGTTTGAATCCCGGTGTGCTGCGCTTGAGGCATAGCTACCACCTGCCCCCAACATCAACACAACACTACTGGGGGAAACGGTGCCTGTTATTCCTCATAATTGCTGGTTGTCAGAAGCCATTAGTGGTGGAGTCTTTCAGCGGGGATGTCAGGAGTCAGCTGGACTAGAGAGGGAAGCAGAGGGATGGCTGAGCACTGATTGACAGAAAACACAGGATGTATGCTTACCTCTATCACTTTGTTCTTCTGCTGCTTTCCTCTGGGAGCACGTTTGTATTTTACATACGTATTACTGAACTGTTGATTAAACACATGGGGCTGAGGAGAAAGACTCATTTCTGTGGATGAATCCATCAATGGCAGCTGCTCCTGGCTTCCCTCCATCTCTCACTGTAGCCGAGTACCCCACTCTCTTAAATTATTCATTTGTAATTTATATCTTATTTCCATGCGAGACTAACAGCCAGCACACAGGTGTTTGTGGCGCAGAAAGTACATTTGCTGTTTTAAAGACCATTCTATTAGATTAATCTGCTGGAACTTTAAAGGAGCCGGCCACTCCTTAATTAATTATTACCTTTCCATTTTTTTTTGCAGCTTTAACAAAGTGTCCTTTTTTGTTGTAACATGGTTTTTTCTATATTTTGTTTCTAGAGTGTGATTTTTCCTGGAGCTGGAGATGATGGCATCAACGAGTACAAGTCTGTTATTTACTATCAAGTGAAGCAGCCACGTTGGTTTGAAACAATTAAGGTAAAAATCAGCCTTAACGTCATGTTCACTGAGCGGTGAAGAAGAAAATATGCCATGTGTAATTAGGTGGGATCTAGTGGAACAATTCAATCCTTAAACAGAATTTATTGCACGTGTGTGACACGCATCTACTGATTCTTCTCTATCTTATTGGACTCATTACACTCCTTAAAATCTGTTAAGAAGCAACATTAACGCTTTTTTGTTTGTTTGTTTTTAACTGATTTTAATTTAAATACCAGAATCATGTGAAAACTAAAACTAAGAATTTGTAACTCTGAGTGTGAATGGCGATTGTCATAAAGAGGTTCTTTTTTTTTGTCTTTTAGGTGGCTATTCCAATTGAAGATGTGAACCGAAGCCACTTGCGTTTCACCTTTCGCCACCGTTCGTCTCAGGACTGTGAGTACAGAATGTCAACTTGTAAATAATTATTTTTTGGTGCTGACCAGCTGCACATTTGGCTCCTAAATCTGTTTACGTCTAAAATAATGGGCAATATCCAATCCAAGCAGATGGGCCACATTGTGTAATATATTTTGAAACTTGCCCTGCGTCACATTAATCACAGATATTAGGCTACTCCCACAAGAGGCAGAGTCGTGACTGTGCTTGTCAGGGACTACAGCTGGGATGTGAAAAATGCCTGAAGGGACCTGTTGGTTAATTGGGACCTGTGTCCTGCTAAATGTAGCCAGCTCTGTAATGCCCTTCTGTTTTCTAATATGCTTTTTAATTTTGGTGGCTGTAGAGGGCTGTCCTGTCCTGGCAGCTCCATCTGCTTGGCACAGAGTTATAACAAAACATTTTACTGTGGCTTTCTGTTTAGAATTGTGTTCTCATACTGCTGTAGTATGGCCCTAGACAGCTGCAGTGAACCTATTCTTTTTTGCACTGTTTTATGTTTGAATTACAGCTATTGTGGAAGTTGTATTCACTGATGGGTGTTAATTGGTATTGGTAAAGTCATTTTTTTAGCTTGTATTATCCTCGGCTCCAAATCCCTGCAGGCCCGTTTGCCTCTCACTTGCAGCATCCAGGTGGCTTGGCCTGGTCTAAGAACTCACTGTTGGTTTATAATCCACTTGGAGAGCCCTCTTGTCATGCTTGGCACCTCACTTCTGCAGGGTCTAATGCTGTTATGAAGCATGCCTTTGAAACTCAGTGACTTGCTGTTATCTCGCTGTAATGGTTGCTTTAGAAACTGGCTCACCTTAAGTGACTCTGGGACTGCAGAGGCATGCTGATGCTGCTAAACTTTGCCTTGTCACTAACAACTGACTCCTGAGATATGCTGAAGAGGTACAGAGCCTGCAGGGTTTGTTATATGCCTTGTATTTTCATTCATGTGATCCCAGGTGTCATATCCACTCTCAAGGTTTTTAGACATGTATGAATGCATTATCAGTATCAATATTTCATATTATAATTTTACTATTAAAGTAAAATGTACATCATAGCCCATAAGGAGTTGCTGTACAGCTCTACAAGATAAATATTTACAGTCATTTTTGTAGTGCACACACACATACACAAACAGATGTTGCGGCTGTGTCTGATTACTAATCTGTTTCTGAATGGAAGCTTTTCTACCTACATTTACACTCAAGGGCAGCATTTTGCTTCCGTTTTGTGTTCACTGTAAACACCAGGCAGTCTAAAATAAGCAGTTTTCTTAATCATGATAAAGTGCATTCCTCTAAGAGCTTGCATATACACATCTTTACAATAAGCAAAGCAGACAATGCCTCCACCGTCCACAGACAGAGCCGCTCATCACGGTCACAACTGGCGCTCATGTGCTCAGTTTTTCAATGGCCTGCTTTAGATTCAGGCTGGCACTAACAATGGGCTTTAGACTACCTCTTCAACATTGTCAGGCTTCATCACACTGATGGCCACTATCACAGACACTGTCACAGCTGTAAGAGAGGGACCCTCGCCATCTTGACTCTTGTGTTGTATCTGTCATTATGCCACTACCTGCTGAGTGTGGCACCGGGGATAGGCTTTCCAATGTGGCACAGACATCTAAACTGACAGCTCACCTTAGAGGACAAGTTTTGAATAAACTTGACTTTGAATTGACTTGTGTCCTGAAAGTGAAGTTTTCTTCCCAAAAGTATTGTTTAGAAATCTAAGCTCTCTGTCCTCTGTTTCAAGTTTGTAATTCATTTTTTTCTTCAAATGGGTGGCATCCACACATTTTTTTAAACCTTTTTCCCCACCGGTTCCCTTCTCAAGTCAGCCCAGCAATTACTCACTGGTGAGGCCGCAGGCAGCAAACCAATGAGGGGATTTATGCAGAGTGGATGCATGAGATACGTCGATGAATCATGACTTGGTGCACGTAAATTTGAGCTTGTTGATCCACTGTGATGATGTATGTGGCCCTGTTCAAATGCTTGGTTACAGGACAAAGTCATATATCTCCCTCTTGTTTGTACAGTGCTTCCCTTTGGTGAGCCACACATCATGTGTACACACAAACAGTGCAAGGTATACTTTGACACCTTTTGAGGATACAGCTGCAGTTTTAGGATGTGGCTTACAATAAAAAGGAAATGGATGCACACAGTATATATAGCATATTTTCCAATAAGGCATTCTTAAAAAAAATCAAGTAAATGGTTTAAATTTGATATTATTTTTGTCTTGCAGTCTGAAGACAGTCACTCACTGCAGAAATGTATTTAAATGGATTCTTGATTACAATACATCCTGTTTAAGTATTTAATACATTCTATTAGTGTAAGAGCCTGTGTTTACTTCAGTCTATGGTAAACAACATTATTATTAGCCACAAAAGACAAAATGTCTGTGTTCTCTGGTTGTTTAGTAGGATGTATTCCCATTTAATTGACTGTAAAATTGGTGAATTGCCTCATTGCCAAGTTCACCAGGCTGTTTAACCTGTCATTGGACCTAAAAAAAACAAACAAAAAAAAGACAAGACAAGCTTATGTTGTGTACTATAGGCAACCTTTGTGGAATCATTTGTGTTTACAGCAAATTGGAAGCTGATGCTGTTACCCTTTTCTATTTTTGTCGCTGGTTCTAGGCTGAATGTAACAGAACGTATCCCATCTGCAGAGAGACAAATATATTTTGACCACAAATGCAAACAGAAAATTTAGGATATAAATAATTTCTTTTGCAGCTAATTCCCACCTGTCTTCTTTTTTCTCTTGCAGCTAAAGACAAGTCGGAGAAGATATTTGCCTTGTCATTTGTGAAGCTGATGAGATACGACGGAACTACACTAAGGGATGGTGACCATGACCTTATTGTATACAAGGTAATTGGCACCTATGTATATTGTCGTCCTTCAACCGGAATGTAGGCGGTTCGATTTGTCCTTGGGCAAGACACTTAACCCACCTTGGCTCCACACATGTTCCAGCTGTAACACTGGTGAATGGAAGTTTAATGTAAATCGCTTTGAATAAAAGCATCAGCTAAAATGACAAAAATTTAAAAGGTAACACTGGTAAATGGAAGCTTCATGTAAGTCGCTTTGGATAAAAGCATCTGCTAAATGACTAAATGTAAATTGTTGTATGCAAGGCCGTCCCACACGTTTCATGTCAGGACCATTATGCATGAGGTGAAAAATGACCCTGTTGTTCGTAGGAGCTTTAATCACAGCTGCTTTAGAGAGTTGAGTATTCAGCATACATCAGCCCCCACAGTGAAATTTCATTTCTTTCCAATTAAAACCTCTTGTATGACACCTTTTGTGTTGTAGTTCCCATTTATGTTAATTAAAAAGTTATTATGAGAGGTTTTGTCCTCATTAACCTCATTATGTATTTTTCACTTTAGTTGTCATTGATGGTGTTTCACTCCCGGCTCTTTGGCTTTGGTCATACTTCTAAATGATAGCAATTTGACATTAATATTAATGGCTTTCATTTCACTGGAAATTTGTTATTTAAAATAATAATAATAATAATAAAAATAAAAAATAAAATTAAAGAAGTAGCATAGTTACAAGAGAATCATTGCAGCGCTCTGACTGCACTATTGCGGATGAATAAAATAACATCCTTGGTAAAGCTGTGGATACAATATTTTCGCAGCCCAGGATATGTCTGGGTAATTTGTCCTCAAATTAGTATCCCAATTATTTTTAACCTTTCATTTTAGTAACATTTTTACCCTCAAGTAATTATAAAAAAGTCCATATCTTTTTTTAATTTTAAAATGAATGTCACAGGAAAATAAACTATTAATTAATGGTTCTTTGTATATGAAGATGGTGGGGGCCCAGTCTTAAAATTCATTATTGAAATAATTTTCATGGCCAGGTTACAGGGATTGGGTTTCTGAATAGACTTTATTTTTGATTGATTGCCTTAGTCTGGCCTTGGAAATAATTTTCTTAAATCTTATACTATCAGGCAGAAGCAAAAAGATTGGAGGACTCGTCTCTGTACTTAAATCTTCCCGCCACCAAGATGGAGCTGGAGGAGAAGGGCTACTCTACCACTGGGAAGAGCACACAAAGCCTGGGCAACTGCACCATCACCAAGGACTCTTTCCAGATCTCCACTCTGGTCTGCTCCACCAAGCTCACCCAGAACGGTACCTATTTAAAAAAAAATTTTATTGCCATTTTCTTGCCGTCTGTATTGAGGTGTCAAAACATTTGTTTTATACACTGCATTACACTGTATTATTTTCAGTTTCCTTTACTTCAGTGTAGCTTCCTTATCTTCTCCCTACAGTAAAATATTCCTATACAGTGTTATACAAAGGCAAACATCCATTTATACAGTAGCTAACTTGCTGCTTGTATGGCAGTTATGTAGGAGAGCCTACCTAAAAACAAGTAGAAGCTACCTTGAGAAATGAACAGTTTTATAATTTGTTTTTGTATTAGATTGTGTGTGTTAGCGTGTGTGCGTGCCCGAGTATTGTGTTTTTAACAGTTACAAGTGTTCAAAGAAGCCCTACAGTGGGCAAAGTGAGGCTCATTTACTGACTTTGCCTTTGTCACGAGTCGTTTGCACCTCCAGTCTTGTGTCCATATATCGGCATTGGTAGGGAGTTTGTTATGGTAATGCTATGTTAATTCTATGTAAATGCTATGTTAATCAAGACCAAGAGTTAAATGTGTTTACTGGACTGACACACACAGCTGAAATAAAAACCACTGTTGGAAAAGACTTGGTGAATCACATGTAGACTCTTGTTATTTATTTTTTTAATTTATTTTTTAGACAAATTTGAATGTTTGGCGAGGTAACATGCCCGAGTACAATAGCCTAAGAATAGCACTCCAAATTGCAACTGATTGAAATGTGTGGTCTTTTACATTTTTCTCTGGCTTTTAAAAATATCTTTGTTGGTCCAAGTCTTCACTCAGTGGCGCTCCATTCATCCATTTCTGCTCCTAACCTACTTTCTCATACTCCTTCTGTCACTCATTCTCATTCAGTGCATTTCACTCCATCTTTACTGACAGCTCTGCTCTGTTTACCACTGCCAATCTGCTACACAGTGTTTTTTTCTTGATGCCAAGAAGTGCAACACTTATTAAACCGAGAAAGCCCTGTCTGTGCCCTCTGGCCTACGGATTAAGCACTACAGCCTCTTGTGCCCGCTTGACACTGACACATGTTTACAAATCCAAACATGAGCGTAAACCCTCTTAAACGTGTCCTCATTTCCACATGAGCATTACATCATTGTTGTCTTTTTTGCGTTAAAGCTTATGGTGTGTATTCCCAGTCGAATGGTTAAATCCTCCCCTGTGAGATGTCACATATTCAGCTTAAATGTAGATTTGATTTTCTTGTAATGGTACGCAAGACTTCACCACTACTTTAAAATTAAACCAGTCCGTCCCCATTCCTTTTCATTTTTATTTTTTTTCCTACACAGTTCAAAGGAGACCCAGAATGAAGAAGGGACACTATTACTGCAGGCTAACCTTGACTGGAATTAAAATTGTTGTTGTTAATTGTTCGACTTGCCCAAAGCACAAGTCCATTTGAATATGTAGTGCATTATGCTCTAATGTTTTGATTCATAGTAACTTACAGACCAAGCAAGGGCATGGCTACAGATAGCAAACGGGTCAAGAAAATCAATGTTGATTCAGTTTTTTACTCTCAGTTTTGGCCTGTCTGTGTAGTTTTATACCATTGTTTGTTTTATTCACTTATCTTAATGTACATGTAAAGACTTAAAGAATAGCCTGTATATTTCAATACTGGACACGAGGAATGGGACGATAAGATGTGACACAATCAAGGTCAAAACCACTATTATTGTTGTGACATACCATTCTTGGAACCTGAGCTGATGCTACCATCAGACAGATTCTAGAAATGGCACAATTACAAAACTGTCTATATTTAACTCAACCCCCCAGGAACTGGTTCTTTTTAATTGTTGAATCAAGTTGCATATTAGGTGTTGGGATTGCTTTGGGTGAAGTTTTGGAGAAGACTGAATTATTCAGACAGAGGCTTCAAAACAAACTTGCTCAAAGTCCTTTTCCCTATAAATCACTTTTTGTTTTGGCCAAATGAATAAGCCAGTTTTAACCCATGCCTCAACAGACTTCATTTGTTTACTAGGTAAACTGGTAACTCTAAAGGATACCTTGGCGTAAATTAGTTTTTGGTTTGGCCTTACCCTTTCTTTTATGCCTAAGAAATAAAGTTTTGCAGAAAGAAACTGACCCCTGGTTCAGTTCAGAGAGCCAAAGATCTCTTTAGACTGAACAATAGTCCACTGTCTTTTCACACCTACATTTTCTTTTTCGAATCAAACTGGAAAGCCTAAAAAGTCTGAACCAAAGAACGAGGTGTAAATTACTTTTACACAAGTCTCCTTCTACCAAAGCCCATATCTCTGCAGCTAACACAATGTTTGCTCTCATATAGAAACATAACCGCTGGGAGAAAACTATATAACATAACATTTAAACAGTTTAATAATGAGGTCACAGAGGACTGGCGAACAGGTTTCATAGACAAAGGGAGAGCTCTTTTTTTGTCAAAGTGCTGCTTTGAATTGTGGCAGTTACAGTGGGAGCACTGTGCGTTGTTACTGTAATGTTCCCTGAGAGAGTTATTAACTTTAGACTGCGGCGCGCCTTGTCATCTAAGAACAGTCATGTGTGGCCTCCCACTGTTCTCTGTGGGAGGTGATGTCAACTTTGGAGCAAAGCCTGCCCACACTGATTAGCTCGAATGCACTTTGTCATTCAGTAACTCTTCCTATCTGCAATTCAGCCTTCAATCTTTAGAATAGGTTTTCTCATTTGCCTGGTAACAGATAATATTAAAATGAGTCCCCATTCTGTAGTAACAAGGAAAACAAACCCACATTGCATGAAAGTACCTCTTCTAACAGGATATAATTGGCATCGACATTTACTTGGACTGACTACTGTCTATTGGCAGCCAATCGGAATAAACAATGAAAACAAGATTCAAATCTCCACTCCACACTATAGATCTGTGTAGAAATCCTTTAGGAAGTGTACAATGTGCTTCAATCTAAAGATGTCAATGTGCTTTTAACAAGGCTGTCTACTTAGAAACAATTACTTATGTTGTACTGCTCAGTAGTTTTATTGGTTTTATTAAAAACAAACAAGTGAACATTCAAATTTGAATTTGCATTTCAGTTTTGCAGAAAGTCTAACTTATTCTCTTTGAATTAATCATGCTTCTACTCTCCAACTGCAGGCTTTGTGCTCTCTTTTAAATTCAACTGCTTATACAGACTTCAGATCAGTAACATGTCATTTGTTCTACCCACTCAACGTTATGTAACTGATGCAGGAAATATCTGTATTCTTGTCATTTGGTCTATGCAGTCGGCAGGTAGTCTCTACTGACTACCTCATACAATTCTCAATTTCTGACCCATTTGATTTTTAAATCTGTGTAGTCTTTTAAAGGGAATCCCTTATGCTTTAGACATTTAGCCATGTGACTGCACTCTGATAGGTTGTCGGGTTTACAGATGATATGCATCCATCACTTTGTCACCATGCTTGGCTGGCTCCTCCAAAGCCATTGAAGCATGGGAGTGCATTGAGGCAAACGCGAGGAAGCCAAAAAGATCAGAGCTCCCAATGGGATGTTAAGATTTAGGTGAATCTTTACACTAGATGTTTCTTTAACTTAATTCAGTTAAAAAGTAAGAATGACCCCATAACATATTAACTATGACTTGTTTATAAATAATGTCTGAAATCTAGTAAAAGTGTGTCCACATGTCATGATCCTTGTTAAAATAAAAGTGAACATACAAGACTTCTCATTCTCATTCTGAGCTGATGGGCTTTAGTACTAGTGTATATAGTATTTTAAATATTTTACAGAGATTTTACCAGAGATCATGTGAAGAGACCATGAAATGGGAAAGTTTTAAGTAGATCTGATGTTTGTGCAGTTGGTCTTGGACAGGACTGGATGGACAGAAGTGAAGAATGACTGCAGAAGACATAAACAAACATAAATCTGGATCAAATCAAATGGTTATTTCTCAGTAAAACTATATATTAAAGTACCTACTACCACATACCTGTTGTTTCCTTTTCTGTACTTACATTTATGATGTGTTACCAATTCTGTCATATAAGGACATATAATAGATTGCGTTGATGATAGGTATACTAGGTCAATGACACTGTAGTAATTCTCATCTGGGCTCTGACTGTAATAACCTGCCAGCCTTGACTGAACAAGGACTCCTTGAGCCTGATTAAATACATCATGACTCATCCTTTTACACCTAAATTAATTTTTCTATGATTATAGTCTGAGTGCTGAGATATTGAGTTGCACTGGGCGATGTAACTGACTTATGTGAGAGGTATATTAAACCAAGCTTTGAACATCCTCTCTTGCAATACTCTTCAAATCCTTCTCTCAAATTAATTTTCCCTGCACTTTGTGGTAACACTTTCATTTTATGTATTTTTAGTGGATCTCCTTGGCTTGCTGAAGTGGCGGTCTAACACCAGTCTCCTGCAACAGAATCTGCGGCAACTCATGAAAGTGGATGGTGGAGAGGTTGTCAAGGTGAGAAAAACGGTATCAAAAACAGCAATCCCTATACAGTTGACCTGAACCCACCCTAAAACTTTCTCCCATTGCTATTAGCTTTGGATAATATAAGCATTCACCCTCCATGTTATGTCCTTTGATCTGTTGTCTGTCATCAAACCAGCACTCTTTCACGCTTTGCTTTCATTTTGATGAGAGTGATAGATCTCAACAGCTGGTGACATAAACAATGTACTCAAACAAAAGCATTATTTTCTTTTTTTTCTTTTGGCTGCAATTTCACAAATGATTTCACTGCCTGTCAGCGGGAACAGGTTGGTTGGATAGTGTTTTTTTTTATTCTCCTCCCCGGGGTTATATGTTCAACCCATTGGTTTGCCTCTGTTTATTTATGCACAAGGAAATAACACAGAAAAAAGTGATCACACCTCATATTTTAGTATAGTAACAGTATGTTGTAAGAAAGTCATCTTTGTTTATATACCCCCACACCCAGTTTCAACCCTTGTACATTGATACCTCTGCTGCAATATGTAACACCTCCCTTTGTTGTAAAATGGTAAAAAGTCAGGCCATAATATTTATCTTAGAAAGGTTCTCTTATGGTGAAGGTTGATGCAGAGGACAGGTGTAGATGGAGGCAGATGATTTGCTGTGGTGACCCCTGAAGGGAACGGCTCAAAGGAGAAGAGGAGGTGTGAAAAGACAGAAATGTCCTTCAACAAAAAATGCACTCTATAATTTACTTGTGAATACAGCCAGAAAACTTTCACAACAAAACACATACAATGCAAAAATAAGGTGGACATGGTCTGCTTTGAGGTGCTTAATGTGCAGCCGATTAATAAATCTCAATAGAATTTCTAGCATGGAATAGTTGGGAGGCCATGCAGATGGAGTATTCAGGTTCTTTCATAAAAGGTTCTTTAAACTTGACCATGACCTCTCTCTAATTTATTGCCCACTATTAGTTCAGAAGTCTAGGGAAAGGAATAAGCATTCAAATGATCTGTAGTCAAGGCATCAATCCCGCAATGGAGGTTATAATTACTATTTATCTTAATAAAACTACAGCGGTGACACTAGGTTTCAATATGGCATAACCTATGAAGGAATTGGGCTTAATGCAACAAGGACTGCAACAGCTCACAGCATGTTATCTACCCCATCCCTGAAGTAACAAAGGAAGTGCAAGCTGATGATGAGTGATGGCTCCTTTTCTGACATTTGTTTTGTCTCTGTGGCTAAATGGGTGAATAAGTTTGTCAAAAAAAGAGGTGGGTATGTATAGTTAGTGTATCTAGTTAGCCTGTGATACCAAACCCGTTTTTCTTTTTTCAAAAGGAGGACGGTCTGGTCCCTTCCTCACAGCGAATTCATTCTCTCTGCAATTTTGCGGACAGACCAATCACAAGCCGTTGTCTGCAGCAGGGTGTGGTTTGCTGGCTACGTCATACATAAGTTACTCCGGCTAGTCCAAAACATTCAACATCGTGAACGCTGCTACCGAGAGCCCGTTTTTTTCTGCTTTCTCCTCGGTTTTTAATAACCAGCAAAATATAGAAATTATGAAACCGCTCTGGTGTCCATTTTACAGCTAGCCATCTAAACTAGCGGCGCTCATGTAGCTTCCTTGTTGACAAACGGCTGTGTGGTGTCACCTTTTTTTGCAGCGTCGCGTCTGGCATTTCTCTGATTGGTTAACTTTACGCTTGTAAACCCCGCCCTTGAAATTGAATGAAACTCACTTCTTTGTATAGTATAGGAAAAGAGTTGGTTGTGGCTGGCCAGGCTAATATCTAGTGGGACTGCTGACAAGAAAATTATAATGTATATAAGCTATGGTGTCAGAATGAAATTAAAGAAATTTAATTAATTAATTGTGACATATTTTTAAGTAAAGCACACACATTGTGAATAAACTTGCAGGCAAAGAAAACAAAATGGTTTTGTGACTGGAAAATATGCTTTCCTTTGTGAAGAAGCATGTGTCTGAAGCCATACATGCTGTTTATCACTATGATTTATTACTGTGATAAATACTGTACTCATCATTGTGAGCTTTATGGTAATCATTTTCTCTGTAAGGGTTGATGTACTAGGTTTTAATTACCACATATGTTTTCCAATTACTTCTGTTTTGCTGTCTTCATTTTCAGCTTGATTTTTGATCGAGATTGAGAAATTAAAACTACCTTGCAGTATATAAAGCAGAGTTTCCGCTAGAAAAAAATGGTGCCGGTCAAAGTGACCGGCAGAGGTTTCGTTTTCAGGACATTTTTTTCGTTACCATCAACTACCTCACATCTTAGCCATGGGAACTTGTCACTCCATTCCGACGCCCTCCGATACGCCCTACACTTCGGCTTTTTCTCCGGTGGTGGCGGAGGCACACCGGAGGCGGAGGCTCAGCCAGACAGCCTCCGCCGCGGAGCTGTCTGGCTCTGGACATCTGAGGCTTCAGGCGTTCCTGATTCAGTATCCTCCTTCACGTCTGGCCTCTGAAAAAAACTTTTAAGGCTAGTCTGCCTGGGCCTGGCCATATTTGAAACGTCTCTCAATAATTCGTGGTTTAGGTCTATATTATAGCCGTTAGGCGTGCGCTTTATTTGAAATGCAACATGCAATGTTGTTTAAAATCTTTCAAACGGTCGATTCAGATTGTGTTGGGGGGCGGGGCCGGGATTATTAGGCAGTTTTAATCGGACAATTTGACCGAAGAGATTTAATTTTGTCGGACATTTAATTTTTTTCCCGGCCAATGACCGGTAATTACCGGACAACGGAACCCCTGATATAAAGTCACCTTTTATTATCCTTTAGAAAATGTGCAGTATACACTAATTCTCAACTCGTGTGAGTGAGTGTGAGTGAGAGTGTGCGAGAGTGTGATATAAAATAAATAATACACATCCTAAATGCACCGTCTACCAGAATTATGTCAATTAATGTTGGAAACTTTTTGCTAGGCATTGTTGGTATCCAAGAATAACAGCATGTCATCTGTTTCAGTTCCTGCAAGACACTCTGGATGCCCTCTTCAACATCATGATGGAAAATTCTGACAGCGACACGTTTGATACTTTGGTCTTTGACGCTTTGGTAAGCAAAGAGGTCATCTGCTGTCTGGGCTCTTTGTGTTGGCCTATATATTCTCTACATCTGTCTGGTATAGGAGTGACTTATTTGTGTCTCAAAATTGAAGAGTCTAGAGGACGTTTGACAGATTCAGATTTAGATCAAATGAAATGTCTCAGGAAATGTAACAGGATGTGAGTGGCCTTTTAATTATACACACTATACACTGTCACGTTTTCATAGACCTCAGCAGGGAGGTTTTTAGACAGTGCTAACGCTTTCTATTTATTATATACTGCGCATAAATTGAGGAGACTATTATTATAGTTTACTCAAATAAACATTGTAAGCACTTGCTGCATGTGATCAATGGTGTGGCAATACTGGCAGTTATTGTCATGTTTTAGCTTTGACAATGAAGCTACTATTTTCCCAATATTCTTTATTGAAAAAGAACATGGCATTACTCCCATTGGTTAGAGTGACCTTGTGATAGATGGTTACTGGAAGGTGGACCATGCACCCATATAAAGTACCTACAATTTTGAATTAGAGGACAAGGCTGATCTCTAAATTGTTTGCCACTTACATTGTCTTGTTCCTTATTCACAATAATAAGGAACAAAGAAAAGTCTTTTGGCAGAAGTCTTTACTACTTTGTGCCCAAACTGCAAATCCTGTTTGGCCTGCCTCAGCCTTGAATATGCGTGATGCTGTATTGCACAACTTAATATCTTAATAAAGTTATGATTGCTTTTATAATACTGTGCTGAATTTGGGGCTTTGGTGTCATTTTATCAGTCCCGGTTATTGCTATATAAGATATCATTAAATAGATACTGACTAAACCTTCCCTGCAGATCAGAAATATAAACAAGGCCCATCTTTTACAGAGATGATTTCCATTTTACAAAAGGTCTATTCCGTTGATCTGAATTAACTTGTAACACAAGGGTAGCATTTTTATTAATGTTGTTTGTTCAATATTAAGTGTCCTATTTTCTTTTCAAAATGGAACACAACAACAAATTACCCTGCTGAGGTTTTGATGATATAACTTGTACAACATATTGAAGTAGTTTCTCGTGGGCCATCACCTCGCGTCATGGGGAACATCTGAAAAGAACTGTTTTTATTTCAGCAAAATGGCCCAGAAATTGTGTTGTTGGATGCCTAGATTGTCAACTGGCTAGAGAATTGAGAGAAAATGTCTCTCTTCTCAAATACAATCTTGTTTAATTTTCCAATCTATCTCAGTATATTGAATAAGACAGGCAGGCTTTCCTATTCTCCATTATGAGCCTTGTGGTTTCCATTTTAATGAACATGTCTCTGTTCTCTGGTAGGTGTTCATAATTGGACTGATAGCAGATAGAAAGTTCCAGCACTTTAACCCAGTCCTGGAGACCTACATTCGGAAACACTTCAGCGCTACACTGGCATACACGTGAGTAATTAACATTGAAACTGTTTGAAATTATTTAATACAGAGTGTGCAAACTGGCTGCAACAATCATCATTTTGCAGGAAGCTGACCAAGGTTTTGAAGAACTATGTGGACAATGCAGAGAAGCTCACAGAGCAGCTGCTGAAGGCTATGAAGGCTCTGGAGTACATCTTTAAGTTCATCGTACGCTCCAGGGTCCTCTTTAACCAGTAAGTTTACACTCATGTGTACTATATGAATAATTGGACTGACAAAGGTCTGCACATTGTCAAAGTATAGAGCCAAACCCCTATAAAAACTTCATGGTAAATCTTTAACACTGAGAGGTAACATTGGGCTTGTGCATTCGTGAAAAAACAAGTACCAGGAGGCTACAATAAGCAGGATGTTCAAAAGACCTAGATGCTTCTGGTCTCCTGGGACTTTCCTCTGCTCCCTGTTTAAACCCAAATGTCTGGGGAAAGTGGTAACATGATCCTCCTGACATCCTCCAGAGGATATCTACAAAAGAGGTTATATTGTCATATAATGAAGCTAAAGTTTGCTTAACTTGTATGGTGCAAATGTAAATAAAGTTTAACGCCTAAAGTTGACATATTTCAATGTCTAATATAACCTTTAGAAATGAGGACTATGTACATGCGTATTGTTCAAATGAGTACTTATCGTGAATGATGGTGTAGGGCCACAGGCTGATGTATGATCATTGGCTAATTGACTGTACAGAGTTTGATTGGTTTCTGTCCTGTCTCGGGAGGACATTTTGTCCTTTACCTTAACATATCACTGCACACAACTTTGTCATCAAAGGCCTGCCATTTTTGGAGCACTGCCAAATGCTTCTTCTCATAAGAATTTAGAAGCTTCCGTCTCAAGTTGGACCTTTTGTTTGAATTTGTCTGTTTTTACTGGATAGTACTGTGCTGGTCGAAAATCCTTCTTAGACTAAAAGTTTCAGTGGCTGGAGCTTTTCACAGAACTACAATGGACAGGTTCCAAGGCTACATCAGCAGGCTTTTCATTGTGGGCCAGTGGAACATTTCTATAAATGGTAGAGCAAGCACTGTAATCGCTCAGTATGCCCCTCTGACTGTGGCTGTCCCGAGCTAACTCTGCTGTCTGGTGCAGGTGAGAAGCAGCTTTCAGTAATTGTTGTTGTGGGAGCTCTGATACGGATGCCTCTAATCCTGTGATTTCTGCAAGCCCTCACCAGCTGGACAATGTAACAGCAGCAGACCTGTGACAGAAGAGTCACCACAAAAACATAACTCTCACAAAATATAAGCTGAGACCTGTGGGACCACTTTTCCTCACTGTCTGTGGCTAATTTTGTGTTTAGAAAGAATCAATTTCTTCCATAAATGCTCACTTTTATGATTTTAAAAAGCATGTTTTGGCTTATGTAATTACAGTGCTGTGAACTCGGTGTGGTTCATTTACAGTTAATACCCTGTTTGTGCTGATTTATGAGCTCTGCAAGTGGGATAAAGAGCATTTGTATTTTGGGGGGATTATAGCAGGAATGCAGCTTTGTGCTACCATGCACTTGGAAACAGGAGAGATGTTTCCAGCAATTGTTCTGAGATTAGTTGCTTTTTAGTAGTGAGCTTTGGAGACAGTTGTCTATCAAATCCTAAAGAGTAAGGAAAGTCACTGAGCCGTTGACATTTTGGGAGAGTCATTTGCATAGCTTATTAATTTTTCAGATTTTTGTTTCACCGACACTGCTGCCAGGTGCTTTGGTATCTTGTCATGTTGTTTTAAATGCTAATCAGGCTGGCAGCAAGAATCATGTGTGGTTCTGATCCAAGACTGTTTGCATTGGCTATTATGCTGGCTTTTAATGATTTAACACAGAAGCATCAAACTCGTGTCATTTCCTGTTCGGATGGGGTTGTTTATACAACGATGAAACGAACAAACAAACTTGTGATCACCTGCCAATGTAATTCTCTTTATCTCTACACAGGCTCTACGAGAACAAAGACGAGGCCGAATTCATGGAGTCCTTACGGCACCTTTTCACGTCCTTTAACGAAATGATGAACAGTAATTCAGAAAACACTGGCATGGTGAAGGTTGGTACAAGTCTCTGCCAAGTCAAATCTGCTGCAGTGTGAAAAGTAAACAACTGATGGCAGGCTGAGAGCGGGGAGTAGTAAATAAATCTGCTGTGATTTTGCTTTGGCGGCGTGGCTCTATTTGGAGACACACATCTCTTGCTAGCCTATTAGATGATGATATCAGGGTTCCTTGCACTCAGTGTTGGCCTTTGTGTCTTGTATTCCTGACTTGTTTTCACTTTTCTAAGACACTTTCACTGCACATTTTCTTCTTTTTATGTCTCCATACTATCATACATACAAGACTTTATGTATTTTATTAACAAAGGTACATTGCAGACTGATTGATATTAGGAAATCACTGTAAACGAGCTAATTATATGGCAGGTGAATGTAGAAAAAGAGTAAACAGAAAGAAAATCATAAAATTTCCAAGCATCTAAAAACTATTTTAAAAACACAAAAGGTAGTTAAATCAGCGATGGGATATTAAAACATGTTAAGTGGTAATGCCATTCAAGGTCCTTCAAACCACTTTCTTACTTTGTATTACGTTTCTTCTTCATTTATGTGTGAAGAAGAAACATTACGAAAGCACTGAGAGGCATTTGCTTTGGGGTTAAGCAAGAAGCTAGAATAGTGTTATCATTTTTGTCCAGTTGGTTTTTAGGCTTTAGTGCAGCTTTCTTGTGTCATCACATTGTCTCTGTTGGTCTCTCTCTGTGTCTTTATGTGTGTTTTGCCCCACTCCTTCACTCTGACCTTGACTGTCCTGTGATCTGGGGCTCCTCTGGCTCCCTAGCTGCTTCTTAAGGTATCTATCCTACTGGCTGTTTTGCTTTCATTTTGCCGTGCTTCACTAATTAACTTACTCCAAAAATACTTACTCTATTACTTTTTGTGCTGAATGTATTTATACCACATGCACTTCTTATGCTTCTGGAGATAACATAATCACAGTGTACATGAACCTTGGCGCACCTAGATCAGTGCGCACGCTCAAGGAGCTCAGAAGTCAATTAGGAGGCAGTTGCTGTGTAATTGGGTGAGATATTAGCTTTACTGTTGGTAAATTAAAAATTGATCTTGAGGAACGGGCTATAGGGCACAGAATCTGAGATTTTCATGGAAGTACTGCAACAGAAGGAGGCTAAAAGCATTTCAGACCTAAATCCTGATCTGGACTGATGATTATAATGATCGATAAATACTCTGTTCATTGTCTATGAGACGGGAACAGGTGAAGAAAATAGGCAAACCAAATGTTATAGATGGTTAGGCTGTCCATAAGAAAATGTGGTTTGAGTAGGTTGTGAGTGGAACAAGTAAAACTGAAGCCAAAACAAAAGACAAAAATCTAACTTTTCTATAGTCATTGGATAAAATTAAAATATGACTCAGCATATCCCCACAGACATGTAAGAGTTTATGTCTTTCTAAATATTACTTTTCAGGTTGTGACCATATACATTCTCCCTTTAAGTATTACTGTATATTTAAAACCTGATAGAAATATTCCTTACTTTAAAGACGTTTACATAAGAAAATTCTCACAGATGTCCTGTGTGCTACAGCTGTATGGGTAATTAACCCTTATAAAACAGACTGTCACTGCAGCTAATTTGTACAAATGCTCTATTACACCTCAGCCCACCTTGGCCAGTGTCACCTCACTTAATCTTTTCAGTTAAGAATAACAGGCTTTGCAGTCTGCCACCAGTGCCCACTCATGATGACTTTATTATAAAATCAATGGGCAAATGACGATCATTGCCAGCTTTATCTCAACAAAACGCATAAATATATGTGCAGGTTTTTATAAAATTCACAGCATTATGCTACTTTATGATACTTAAACTTTTATTAACCCCTGTGAATTAATCAAACCTGTATGTATGTCTATAACAGGCCTTAACACAAGATTTCAACAAGATAAATGGATATCTTCTTTGGGTGGGATTTTCTTGCTACTGCTTGATTAAATAAAAAAAAAAACTATATTAGCTGGGTATATTTATTACAATATACTAATTTAAATCAAAACATATGTATGCACCTATGGTATCCCAGTAGGGTCATGCTGTTGCCATTTACAATCTCAGTAGAAATATGGCATTGCTGCTCTATATGCTCCAAAACTTTATACAGTGACGTATAAAACAAACTTTTGCAGTATATTTATAGACAGAAAGTCTATTAGTAAGTTTAATATTTACAAAACTAAAACATTTTCTGTGTTTTGTTTTCTTCCTTCAGGGTGCTGCACTGAAGTACCTGTCCACTATTGTTAATGATGTCAAGCTGGTCTTTGATCCTAAAGAGCTAAGGTAGGTTTGTCAGGATCTGTGGACTTGCATTATAAATTGAAAGAAAAATACACAGACAAAAATAACTTGTCCTTGAAACAGATCAGATAACTTAACAATATGTCAGTATTTTCATTTTGATCCTTTTATCTTTAAAGAATGTTCAAGTGAGACAAATGTTTCAGGGAAGTTTTTAGTTTAAGAAGAAAATTGATTACATTTATTAACATGACCTTTTTTTCAGTGTACCCATTTAAAACATTGGTATAATTGGATATTTTTGTAAGAAGCAAATAGGATATTGTTCCTCTATTCATTTTTTTTCTCAGTCTTTGTATAAGGTCCTTCGTGGCCTTAGTTAAATTTGCTTAGGTTGCCATGGAAACTTGCAGTCTGCCCCACTCAAATGCCAATTTGAGCTAAAGTCATCTGCAGGTTTCTACTCATTATTGATCTAAAAAACACTCCACATTCAATTTTTACAATAGAATAAAAAATTCCAAAAACAATGGAAATTTAGTTGTAACTGATGGATAAGTCCTATCTTATTAACTATTTATAACCATGCGGAAATTCCTTCTCGGCAGCCTCCACCGGGGGCGCCCAGCATGTCTTTGATGTTGGTGGGGGAAAGTGGAGTTCTGCCCCAGTTTGAAAAGTGCTACCAAGTTTTTAGCTACAACTGAACATTCATATACAGTTGTGCTCATAAGTTCACATACCCTGGCAGAATTTGTGAACTTTTTTTGGGCCATTTTATTAGAGAATGTGAATGATAACACAAAAACCTTTCTTTCACTCATAGTTAGTGTTTGGGTGAAGCCATTTATTGTCAAACCAATTGTGTTTACTCTTTTTAGATCATAATGACAACGGAAACTACCCAAATAATCCTGATCAAAAGTTTACATTTTGGCCTGATAACATGCACATAAGTTGACACAAACAGGTTTGAATGGCTACTAAACGTAACCATCCTCACCTGTGTTGTGTTTGCTTGTATTCCGTGTGTGTGTGTGTGTGTGTGTGTATAAAAGGTCAGCAGTGTTCTAACTCTAATTAAAAAGTGGAAAATGAGGGATTCTGTTGAAACCAAACCGCGGTCAGGTAGACCAATAAATATTTTAGCCACAACTGACAGGAAAAAGGTTCAGGATGCAAAGAAAAACTCACAAATAACTTCAGCTGAAATACAGGACTCTGAAAGTGGTGTGGTTGTTTCAAAATGCACAATAAAGAGGCACTTGAAGAAAAATAGGCTGCATGGTCGAGTCGCCAGAAAAACGCCTTTAAACGTCTGGAACAAAGTCATCTGGAGTAACTTTTTTGCCACAACCATATACGTTACATTTGGAGAGGAGTCAACAAGGCCTATGATGAAAGGTACACCATTCCTACTGTGAAACATGGAGTAGGTCACTGATGTTTTGGGGATGCGTGAGGTACAAAGGCACAGGAAAATTGATGGCCCGGAAGCTGCACATGGGATGTGGACTTGGACATTCCAACATGACAATGATAGAAAGCACAAGGCCAAGTCGACATGTCAGCAGCATAAAGTGAAGTTTCTGGATTGGCCATCTCATGGTCCTGACCTCAATATCATTGAGCCACTCTGGAGAGACCTCAAATGTGCAGTTCATGCAAGATTGCCCAAGAATGTACAGGAACTGGAGGCTTTTTGCCAAGAAGAATGGGCACCTTTACCAGCTAAGAAATATAATAAAAATAAAAAAGACAAGGATTTGTCAATTCCTGCCCCTGGTCCCCACTTGTTTCTTATTGGGTGCTCAAAAAGTGCCATCCTAGGAAGTTGGGAAGTCTGTTATTTCAGTTTTTACCAGTAAATAAGGTTATTGAGCTATTGCACCACAGGGCCTACTTCTTGTGACTGGTTGGAAATACAATCTTGTCAGAAATGGCTACAGTAAAAAAATGGACACTTCACTGGAGTACAAATGCACCTTATAGTGTACCTTCATTAACCCATAAATCACAAGTTGGGTTTTCTCTCTTGGTAAAATGAAGGCCTCAGCTGGTCTTTTTGTTAGCCCAAAACCCGCCTGAGAGGTTGAGCAAGAGGCGACAAAATTGAAGCCTTGAGTATGTGTGTTTCATCCCTTGCCAAAACTGTTTTCTCTCATGCTTGAGCCTCAGCTTGGTTACATAACAGGAAACCAAACAAGAGAAAATGCCAGTACTTTGTAGTCTTCTTATAGTGGGATATGTTTCGGTTTCATAACCATTGCTTCAAGAACTAAGCCAGGTAAAAATAGGATCACATACAAAAAGTCATTTTGAGATGAGAGTCTTATTGCACAGACCAATACAATTAAAGTTTACTTAGGCTCTTGAAGCAGGAGGATGAATACACCCACACAGATGTTTTATGTTTTTTGGCTGATTAAACCACCTCTCATTAGACTGTGCAGGTGGTTTCTGAATTTCAGCAAAGTACTTCTTAGTCTGTTGTTAGCCACTGTGATCTGACTGTAATAGGTATCAGGAGCTTGTTGTTGGCAAGCTTCTGTCACAGCTGTGCACCCAGATGACAAGAATACATAAATAATAATGAATATAATACTATACTATTGTGTGCAAGAAAAAGTATGTGAACCTTTTGGAATTTTATGGTTTTCTAAATAAATTTGTCTTTAAAATGGGATCTCCATCTAAGTCAAGGGTATTGACAAACATAATGTGTCTAAAAATAATTACACAAAAAATTCTGATCTTTCAAAACGTCTTTATTGAACACAGTCATTATTCATTCAAAATAGCTGTGGAAAAAATAAGTGAACCCTAAGAATTAATAATAACATAACCTCAACAAGGCCCTTTGTAGCTGTGGATCAGACCTGCACATTATTGAGGAGAATGACTTTAGCTCTGTCATATTCTTTGGACGTCTCATGTATGGCCTCTTCAAGTCAATCCATAGCATCTCTATTGGGTTGATATAACTTTGTAACCCTTTCCAGCTTTATGTAAAGCAGCAATTCTTGATCAAGCTCCTCTGAAAGCTCTTTTTGGTGAGACATAAGTGTGTTTTTTGGAGCAAACTCAAAAAGTTTGAGGGGTTTAAATCAGTCAAAGTAGCTGTAGTCCACACTTTCAACAGATTATTTTAACAAGACTCCAATTAGCTTTTTTGAGGTTTTAACTCAAGGGTTCACATACTTTTTCTACAAGCACTGAGGTTTGTTGGTTGTTCTCAATACAGACATAAAGGTTTAGAATTTTTTTGTGTAATTATTTGACACATGTTTGTCAATATCCATGACTTAGATGAAGATCAGATCACATTTCCAGACAAATGTATTCAGAAAACCATGAAATTTCAAAAGGCTCACATACTTTTTCTTGCCATTGTATAATAAAAAAAAAATACTACTGATGCACAAAAAGACTTTTGTATTTATAACTCCATTACACCTTGGTTTATAAAGACAATGGTTTGATCAGGTTTGCCTCATAATTTTCCACAGAAGATGCCTATCATAACTGAATAAGATGCCTCATAAAACAGTACAGCAAAAGGAAAAGTAGTAAAGATAGATCTCTATTACTTCAAACTTGCAGTGACTTTAATTCCTATTTGGATCATTGCCCTCCATTGGAAGCAGTTACCTGAGTCGAGATTCACAATCACTCTGACCTTTGTCTGCGTTGTGCCTCTGGTGTATTCTTACAGCAAGCTGTTCACAGAGTTCATCCTGAAGGTCCCTCTGGGTCGGCTGGTCAAGCAGAAGCTCGACTGCATGATTGACATCGTCCACAGCGATCTCTTCTCTCATCACGGTGAGAGCACACACATGTCCTTTAAAATGGGCAATCACATCCCAGCTGTCTCCCCCCAGGGCCCTCTGATCTGATTGCATGCTAAGGTCAACGGCAGAGTGGAGATTCCTCTTGTTCAGCAGCTCTCTAACTCATGCTCATTTTTTATATAATCATTTTTATTACTCTATCTTTATATTACTTTGAATTATACTGTGGTTATAAAACCAATTTAGAATAAACTATTCAAATATTTTTTGTACTTTCTACATTAAATTGTAAAATGTAGCTCAAGTTAAGGACACACATAATTTTGTGTCTTAATATTTTCCTTGTAAAGCCTTTATCTTGTTCAACAATTCCCTTGTAAATAGTCCATGCCTTAATGTATCCCATCATGTCTTATTTGAATGGCAGCCTTCTACATACATTTATATTTTTGTGCCGGAATAGAATTATAAAGGCTGACATGTTTAATGAAAGTCTGTAGCTTGGGTCTCTGCAGCCAGGTTGGCCTGCGGCATCTTGAGCTTAGGCACTGCCTCAGTGATGGCCTAGGACAAACATTTCGCCTCAGGCACTGCCCTTCCAGTGCCCTGTTAACTTCTATTCAGAGCCAAAGACACTCACGGCTAAACACTGAAAAATGCACAAGATGCAGATGACTATTTTTTACGACAAAGTACTAAATAAAAAAACAAATTTTACATTATCTTAGTCTTTGGGTCACTACATTTGAAAGGGCATCATCTATGAACGTTTTAAATGTCCCTCTGTTGTTATTAACACCTGGACCTCCCTTGTGTTTGTTTAAAGGTCTGTAGATTGGCTGGACAAGATTGAGCTGTTATTTTTTGTCTTCCTGTTGCACTCTGCTGACAAACCCTTTTCAATCTGAGACAAAATAAATGGCTACTGAGGCTTCATTTAATATCTTCCCGAGGTATACTTAAGTTTATTGCACATAATGACTGCTATGATGAGCAAATGAGTCAGCCAAGCAGTAATAAAGGGGCTTTTATCTTATGTTCCTTGATCCCCAGGTGGTCCTTCTTGTAAGTTACCTGTCAGTCAGTAAAGAAATTTAGTGGAAAAATAAAAATACCTAGCCATAAATGTGAGGTTGCTAAAGTCTTCTTCATTAATATGCATCACAGTTGGTCGTTGATGGAAGTGTTTTCTTTCCTGTAGGCTGCACAGTCATTAACATATTAACAGTTTTGTGTAAAAGCATGTCTTAAATTTGTATTTTCTGTCCCCCGTGGGTTAGTTTTAGGAAATAAGTGTGACTTTTTAGACAATAACATGACATCCATTTTTCATGCTTTTCTTGTGTAGATTGAAATTTGAATTGTTCTGTGGTAAACGTGATTGGTATGCATTATCAGTCCTAGACCGTAGATAAGAACTTAATGAACTCAGAAAAGTGGGAAGTTTTTTACTTTTTGATTTTCAGGAAGCAGCAACAACGTGTCACCTTCACTGTTGATGATATAAGAGTTCGATGGGAGACATAAATCACTTGCAAATGGGCTCATTGGAAGAGAACAAATATGCTGCTGCTTCTGTGGTCTTGTTAAAGGGTGAAATCACTGTAGCGTCTAAAATCTGTTTGCCAGAGCTGGAAGTTTTTGGAGAGCATTGGTGGTGTGGTTCGATAGTTCCAGTTGGCTTGTCCCTAACCCCTGCCTGCCCCTGCTGTGTGTTTTAACTAATCATTGTGGTACCATTACAAGTGTTTGTTGTTTTGGAGAAGACACAAGTGAAACTAAAGCACTGGTGCTCTGTAAAGACTACGCTTTTCTATTGTTTGATCCCCTTGGATAGATTAGCGTTTGTGTTCAAGGCCCAGAAGATTACTAAGCACATTTATCTTCTTGAGCTTTTTTTAAGTGGTATTAGAAGCTGCATGGTACTTAGTGTCAATTTCCATATAATATCTGGATACTGGGCTGGGGAATTGTTAGAGTAATTTCAGGTCATAGCTACTTGTGAAGACTACATAATAAAAAAAGAAGAAGAAAACGGGTGTTAGTTATATTATGTGCTTATGAAAAGTAGCTGTGCTAAATTATCAAGAGAATGTCCTGGAAATGGTTGTGTGAAATGGTTTTGGAAAATGATTTCTTAAAATGATGACTATGAAACTTATTTTTTCCCAACTAGACTACTTTTGTGTCACCCTTACGAATCTTACAAAATACTCTCTCAACACGGCAGAATATAAAAATGCATCTTTTATATTCATTATCAACTAGTCCAACACAGACACACACGTGGTTTTGTTTATTGCTAGTAAATTAGTTATATATGTTTTGACTATTGGTGCTGCTATATGTTTGTGTGTATCTGTCGATGGGTGCTAGGAATGAAGTCACATTAGAAATTTCTCCGCTGTTGACTGGCTTATTAAAGCTGAAAGCAATGAGATAGTATTGATTAAAAACTGAAATTCATAACCATGTGGCAGTTGTCTCTCAATATGTGTCACTGAAAAGAAAGATTGTCATATAAAGCTTAGTATTGTCCCCCTAGTCTCAGTGGAGGTGCTCCAGTAAGGCCTAATCTGCCTTACTCAACAGCTGTGGGTCTATTTCTTACTAAAATTACACAAGTACTGCACAGCATATTGTTTTACACATTGTTTTGGAGCTTTTCTTTAATTTTCTTTATGCTTTTCTCATTCTTGATCCATATTACCAACTCAAAATCACTGTCTGCTGAAAGTAATGATTTTATCACAGTGAACAAAATGGCTACCCATGTTTTTTTGGCAAGCTTGCTTTTGTAAAATCTACCTATAAATGCTTACTTATAACCTTCTTAAAAGCAAAATCCATTTCCATGTCCTTCCAACACTGCAGATCACAGAATGCCACCAAGATCACTATCAGGGGATTTAATAAAAATATGATAATCTCATGGCCTTGAGGCTAAGGCTTACCTTCCTTGTGGGAACTCTGACTTTGTGTCTTATCATGGCTGTCCTCTCTTTCAAATAACCACTGAGATACTCCACCTTAGGCCTATGTAAATTCAGTATTTGTTGGCACAGACAGCCCTGGATGAGTTCTTCAGAAGGGCATATTCCATTATTAACAAGTCAGAAGTAAGTGTAGGTCTGGGGAGCCAACAAAGGAGGGCATTTTAAAGATACAGTAGGCATTTTTTTTACCTCACCTTGGAAAATGAAGTGGGAATGGTTGGGGTTCCACTATAAATTCTGCCAGACCAACTGTAATAATTTATTTAAAGGGGCCAGCCTTATTGGTATTATATTGGTTCTATGTTTATCCATTTGTGTCAAGAGGCTTTATTCTACACCCCTTGGTTTTGCCTCCTGGAAATCCAACTCAAATTCAGAGTCCAGAAAATTATTGTATAGAATGGAAAAATAATTCAAATAAGTGGCCTGGCTGGGCATTTTTTGCAATCTTTATCTCTATTATAGTTCCTGTTGGAATAACAACATGTATTGTGATATTAAAATTTATTGTATCAAATTCTTCGAGTAATGTGCAAACATCTGCATAATATAGTTTCTGTTATCATTTATCGCTGAGAAGTAGTCCACGAAGACAGGGATCCAAGTCTGAGTATAAATTAAATCAAAGCAACATAGCATCCTTTTTAAACAGTTATTTACTTTTACATAGGCTAAATTCTGCATAGTTGACTCAAACGAGTTATTTGCTTTAGCTCCATAGGGTATTTTTGTTTTATTGTTTTATCTATGAATATGTATATATGATATATATATATATATTTTGAATTCTTCTGTCAGCTGGTTATCTGATTTAATGTTCTTACATAATTATAATTGAAAGGTTTCTTATGACTGCTTCTGTCGAAATTCCTATGTGACTTTTGACAGCTGTAATGCTGCATTGTTGAATGCTTAAGCAGCCTATTTTAATTGATACATTTATTGTGTACGCTGTGGTAATGTAGTCCTCAGAGCTGCAAGGAACCCTTAACAAGCTGTAAGCACCAGAATGGAGTGTGTCGACCGTTACACAGCCTTATGTGATGTGTCGTCTGGTTCAAATTCATTGCTTCGTGTTTGTTTTTGGTGGTGTCTCCTGCAGATTGCCGTGAGATCCTCTTGCCGCTGATGACAGAGCAACTCAAACTCCACCTGGAGAAGAAAGAGGAGCTGAAGGCCTGCTGCCAGCTGCTCAGCGACATCCTGGAGGTTCTCTACAGGAAGGATGTGGTGAGTGATGATGGAAGTACAACTGGGAAATTAAAAACAACATGGTTCACTGCTGTCAATAAACTTAAGTATTTATCAATCACCCAAGCAATCTACTGGCTCTTTTGTAAAATTGATTATTCATTGCTTAGATGGATGGGTCAATTAAAACGATGCCCAAAATTGGACAACCTTCAGCTCCATTGGCTGTAAACAGCCCATTTTAGAAACTGGATCAATCCTTACTTGAACAACTTCAAAACTGTTTGTATTTTTGAGAAACTCTAGAAACTCAAACTTTACGCTTTTGTTACCAAGACAACGTTGTCTGTGTTTTCAATTCAAGTCAATTGAAACACTGGCAAATGATGTTTCTACAGCAAGACAAGGCTGCAAATTTTTAGTCTCCAAATTCCTTCTCTGTAATTTAAGATTGGTCAACCATTTAACACACAAGAAAAAACCAGCCCTATGTGACAGACATCCCAATCCTGTCTGGTAGTGGTGAGCTCAATTAAACTTAAACTAGTATCTTTAAAGTTACACAAAGTGAGAATACAACTAGGACTTTTTTCCCCTCTGTATAGGTCCAATTATTTCAGATCAGGACAAAATGTGTGTATTATGCGTTTTTATGAGTTGAAAGGAAAAAAAATATTTAGAATATGATAAAGAGGAGCAAATGTAAGCTATGGTAAAGAAATTAACCCCAGTTCTCTGATACGAGTGAGGTATCTCACTATGGGACACGCTCTCCGCGCTGTCCCCCAGAAGCCTTATAACACTACAGCAGTCTCTTGACTGGCAGGCAGACGAGACGCCAGCTCCCCAGAGCTGATGTAGCCACAGCCTTGTAGCGCTTTTCCGTGAGCGATGCCTGGTAACAGTCTGCTTTGGACGGGAGAGCGGTGCCTGCAAAGGTTGTGGTGGGCCTCTGCGTGGGGTGGAGGTGTGAAGCCACAAGGGGTTCCACAGGAGGCAGTCGGGAGAAACCCTTCTCCTCCACCCAGTCTAGTGCTGACCCTCCCTGGATGGGGTTCTTAGCAGTGAATGGATTGCTCCATGACCGGCTGGCCTCCTCTAGACACTTTGGGAAAGATGGCAGGAGTTGTTTAGCAGAGGTTTTGGCTTTAGACACCCTCTTGCCCTCTTAACGAGACATGGCACGTTATGCCCAGCTTTGCAGCTGCCCTCTTACAAACCTCCTGTAGGTCATGGCTGGCAGGTGGGGCTGGCGAGCCGCTGCTGCGTGTCCCAGTTGCACTCCCAGGCCTGTGCAAGAGTGAATTGCTCCACATCAATCTCCTCGTCTTCAGACGGAAGACTTATGGGCTCATCACCGGAATCAGAGAAGCTGCCTGTGAAGTAACCCTTCGAGGGCCTCAGGCTCGAACAGAGGATCCACAGCTTTGAGCTGGTCTTCCCAACTCTTTCCCAGGGATGCACCACGTTAATACGTTAATACAGAAACTGGTGTAAGTTGAAAACAAGTATGAGTATGGAGTATGGACAAGGGTTTTGAAGAATGAGTCAGAACTGGAATGAGAAAAGTCGGTCATTGGAATCAGTCGAGAGAAATTCTGCCTGTGTCTACTTCTCTAGAGTCGGCCTTGCTCTGGCACAGACCCCAGACCTCACACACATTTGAACACAAACAAACTGGAGCTGTACAAGCATGTTTCATCAGGATCCATGGCCTGACTCCTGATGCTGTCCCTCAGGCCTGCTCACACTCCCCTTGCCATTGATCTCAGCAGCATGGCCTCCCACACTCCACGCTGTCAGGGATTATCCAACTCTACTGCGGTGTTGCCTTTCACATCGCTCCAGTCTATTTCTCTGCCCCTCGTTCTTCTGCTGCCATACTCCTTCTTTTATACATTTTCTTTTTTATTTATTTAACCAGCACACGGACAGAAGCGTACTCAGATTTACAATAGAAATGCTTTTAGTATAGTATAGTTTTAATTCCTTAGCTACTTGACAGCAGTACCCAAATACAAGCCTGGATTTTTCTCTTTAAAAAAAATTCACACTTGATACATTGGAAGGCAGTATCTGAAACTCCCTCAAGAAATTATCTCCTCTGGGTGATTGTGTTCATGCTCCCGCTAGCTTTCAGTTGTACAGCTGCTGCTCGAGCTGCGTAAATTATTGAAAGTTTACGTTGATGCTGCAGAGCTCAATCTGCTCAGAGGATCCCAACCACAGATGGATAGAGACACCCTTCTGCTCACTCCCACTCACTAATGATATCCATTGAAAACCGTTCCACTTACAAGTGTATGATGCCCCGTGGGTATTTACTCTCAAAAGCAATCCCTTAAGGACGCACCTGTTAAGGCAGTTGGCAGAAAATGGAAAGTTGTCAGTTATGGCTAAATATAAAATATAATCAAAGAAAAAAAATCTTATTGCTAAGATATGTCTCAAATAAATATACCTTTTTTTTTATGAACATTTAAATATTTTTGTTTGAGTAAAGGCAGTTTTTTTTTTTTCATTTATTCTATTGCATGTGCTCCTTTCTTTTACTTTTTGCACTTTACCTTATGCTTGCCTTATGCTTAGGCTTTGAAGTAGACTGAAAAAGACATGGTCTCAAGCACAATATTGTACCACAACTAGTATTTTGTAGGCCCGTCATACATGCAGATTTTTTAAAACAATTGGGCAGTTATTGTAGTTTGTTGACAGCACGTTTAGTACAAAGTTTCAAAAGAACACATTCACAGGCTCCTAACAGGGTCAATGTCAGATCTTCTGTTTCCCTGTGTGATTTTTCCCTCCATTCTCCACAAAGGGTCCCACCCAGTGGCACATGCAGGTCATCATGGAGAAACTGCTAAGGACGGTGAACCAGACGGTCATTTCCATGGAACGTGACTCATCCGACATTGTAAGTGAACTACAATTATTATTATTATTATTATTTTTAAATCACAGTTAGGTTTGTTTCTGAACTCCAAATCAACACAGTCCACTTTGATGCTGTTGACAGCAGTGGATGTTTCCACAGGTCTGCCATGGCTGCATCAATTTCATTACAAACGGATTAAAACTACCTCGGCAAAACACTTTCACACACTCTCAGACTCGGAGTGCTTCAGATCTGCTCATATCTCCAGCTGCTTGCTTCTCTCTAGATCTCTGTGTGTGTGCTTTGTTTTCTGTAATCCCTAATGTATTGAAACATGTTGGGCACTGTTATCTAATCATTGTATCCTCTCCCATTGCCCTTAGCATCATTTTCCCAGCAAGTGCTAACTGGCAATTAATTCACTTATCATCATACTCAGTAAATATGCCATCTGTCAGATGTGTGCAGAGAAGCCCTCATTCATTTTCATGAGTGCAAAGAAATTAATAACAACTTCTGTATTGCTTTGCTCATGTATATCAATATGTCCGCTGCATTTCATTCTGCTGATGGCACAGTTTGGTAGAGCTAACTGCACTTTGGCTTACGACTTTGAAAGTTAAACTCTGGTTATAAGCAAATGTGGTTGTTATGCAGAGTTTTATGGTGAAGATGATTTCTACCAACCTGCTTAAAGTGAACCAATTAATAGGGGAGATATCTTTATTTAACTTGTATATTTAGGAATGGGAGTAAAGCTGATTATGTTAATGTATCACCACTCTCCTCTTTGTCTTTTCTCATTTTACTTCTATCTTTGTTGGATAGATTTCAGTTGCAGGTTGTGTAGCTGGACCATATACCATTCTCTTTTCTGTCCAACTTGCAACTTGTGCCAAGTCAATCATGTACTTGGGGAGTCTTGTATTGTGTAACAGATCCCTACTGTGCTTTGGGTGAGTTGTATTGTGATAATAAAACTGTGGGTTGCACAGAAGGCTCTCAACTATCTTTTCCTTGAGCCAAGTACAAGAATAATTCTGACTAAGATAGTTTTACACAAGGTGACTGGTAAAACGCAATATCCACATACAGTTATATTCATGCAGCAATGTGCTTGGGTCTGGTTGCAAATATTACACTAACAAGTTCCCTTTCTTGGCCTGTATTCCGTTGTTGTTGTAGTACTGTGATTATACAGTTACCTTTGAGAGATGCTTGACTGAATATTCACACTTCTCTTCTAAAGCTCAGTCCAGTGATACTTGTCCAAAGGTTATTGTTGATACAGTTGTAGGAAACCCATACATCATTCCAACATGAGTTTGTAAAATGGGTTTGTAAACATTTTCATTATTTCTTTTTGCTCTTGTTGAATGCAAATGATTAAGGCACATATTTATATTGAGATTATCAACAAAAAAGTGTTATTTCAGTCTGTCGATTATATATTTTGAAGTAAATTAGATTTGGGGACTGACTTGTTTAAACTATGCAAAAATACACAATTCTTTTTGCATGTATTGAAACATCTATATTCCCTTTGCAAAATCTGAATTGTAATGTGATTCAGAAAAGATAAACAGTTTATTGACAGATCTATTGTCTTGACGTCACCATTAGCTTAGGCTGTTGACTGTCTGTGTGCGTCACTCTACTTGGGGCTGTTTTTGATCAAGCAGTGCACATATAGAACTTGTGGCTACTTCTTAAAGACGCTCTGTGGCCAGGAGGTCTGCACAGAAGCTACATTCTGCTCTATTATACTAAGTGCATCCATTTGAGCACCGCCATCAAGGTAGTAAAACCACGTGTCCTGACTCTGCCCTTGGCTTTCAAAGTGCATTGGCCATTTTTCTGGTTAATGAAAGAGCACTACCTATGATCTCCCGCTGTCCTTTATCAAACTATCTTCTTTGTGTACATGTGCTTCAGACGCCCTGCCTTTACTATCCCAACTGACCTCTGCTGTTGGCAGCTCGTGCCTGAACACCTGACTCAGTACTGTACTCTGTGCAGTGACATTTTCAAGTAGCTGCTTAACATTTACTGTGTGTCCCCTAACACGTCCCCTAAGAGTTAGAGGTCAGAAATGACGATGTGAGTGTCTAATTTCAATGGAAATCTACACATTTGCCACATAACAGTAAAAGGGTTCAGGCTTTTAAGTTTATTCCTGTGAACTGCTGCCCATTAAAATGTGGAGTTTTGCGAGTGAGCTCCACTTCTCTTAAAGAAATAAACTCATTAAAAAGCATGTCTTTCTTTGGCACACATGCTTTATTTTCATCTGCACCTGGCATCTAATCACATAGTGAAACCAGAAAATATGTGCTCTAATGCAAAGAACAAATGTGGTTTATTTTTTTTGTTTTGATAAATTCTTGAATCTGTCTTGTTTTTGTGGCACTAATGCCTGTGTTTTTAAGGTGAAAGCCATTAGTTACACAGACCTTATTAAAAATCTTATTGCTCATTTATTTGTATAGTTGAGGAGGTAATGCACTTGGGTTGTAATTTGATCCTTGGTTTAACCAAAAGTTCTAGAAAATTTGAAGAAATGTAACTGTATTTTTGTGTTGGTGCATTGGTTCAGTTTTCCTTTTTTAATTAAATAAAAGCAGAAAATACAATGTTTTGGTGACAGGTACGGTAGTGCTTCAGTGATATTAGGACCCATGGTGAAAACTTGCATTGCTGATTACAACCTCATCCCAGTAAAGGGTTAAATGTAAACTGTAATCTTTTCTGAATGTGTGGTAAATGTTATTGCAGTACCAAATGGGGCCACTAGTGACCGGGGAAGGTTGTGCTGTATCTATTTCTTTGAATACATTCATATTTCTTCTCTAAAAACTGGCACTCTCATTTAGATAGTGTAGTAATTGAAACAAAAGCCGCTCTTGATGTGGGCTATCTGAATCACTATTTAATGATCAGTAAGGCTCTTTAAATCCAAGAGCTGTTGTTGGTGCCTTTGGGTTTCTTCTGCAGCCACCACCGACCTTGTTCTCGTGAATGGCAGCCTTGTACATTTAGATTTATGCATTAAGGTTGGACTCTCTTTCTCCTTTTCCCCAGCAGTGCCGGACACAGAATGTTGATGAGAATGATCACAGCAGTGGTTCGGGGGTGACTGTTTTTGTTGTCACTGCAGAGCTCTGCCTGTTAGGGATTTAGACACAGCAACAGCAGACACACATTTGCATTGTTGGACATCCTAGCGGCGCTTTATCTTTATATTCATGTCCAACCTCACACAGGTGGATGAGTGGCTGTGAATCCATTTACATTAGTATTGCTGTAGAAACAGTTTGGCTGTCCCTGCTGAAATGTCCCAAGTTGTACCTTTCATGTCCTTGAATATTTTGTTTTTTACAGCTTTCTATTGTCCCTGCAACAAGAATACACTGCAGCTTGAGGATGCACAGTGGTTTTGTCTTCTATTCTGCTCTTGAAGGAAGTTTTACTCATTAGTTTCTCACCCTATCCACACTGACCTTTGCATATAATTATTGTTTATATGTTTATATTAGTCTCCTTCAAAATGTCATAAGCTATCCTATAGAGGTAGCTGTGCTGCTGTGATGCAAATGACTAAGGTTCACACCTGTCTACCATGGTTTGGACTGTTTTTGTTTTTTTGTCTGAGCTGAAATATCAGGTGTGAAAGGTGCAGGGGATTATCGTCCAGACTTAGGAGAAAATGATTGGTTGGAGTGCCTGTAGTTTCACCTGGTGTGTGGGTCAAATGTCGTCAAAAGTTTCCATCAAAGGTAAGAAGCCTCTAGTCTAGTTTGTTTCAAAAGGTAAAGAGCATTCATTGGGTCCTCAAACCAGTCCAATGTCATGCAATCAGTGTTTCCCAAACTTCAAGAACAGAAGAATCATGATTCAACTTTTGGGCCTGGTTTTGCATTGTTTGTCATTTTCAGTATAGGTGTAGACCTGGTCAGTATGGACTACAACAAAGATTTTGGTGACCCATATAAAACCTTTGGCGACTTCCTTTTAGGTTCTGTCTTTGGCAACAACTGATGTAAAGTGAAACATTTGCATAGCTTATTATAACAGGGCATGTCCAGATTTGTAGCCCACAGCCAATCACTGGGCACAAAATACTGCAAATCTAAACAACAGGCAAATGCAGTTTATTTAAAAGCCACAGGAAACCTTAATTGGTATTACTAAAGGAGAGGGTAGTGTGGCTTTAAAGCTTTGTAGCAGTGAAGCCCATACTGCAGTGTGGACCGCAGAAGGGAAAAAAAGAGTTGCTGTTATTGATTGACAGTATGAGGCTGAGTAGCTATAGAGGAAAAGCCTTGTTTTTTGCTGCACTGACCAAAGGCATTGAAATCTCACCGTTTGTCTCTTATTCAGAACAGGAACCAGTGTTTATTTTATGTTTATCACCCAGTTTTTTATCTGTCTTTTGAACAATTAATCCTCTCAGCATCACTTTCTGCCTCTCTTTCTTGACTACTGCAGTTAAAAGAGGCATAGTGAGATATGGCACTGCATCGTAATGCCTCAAACGTGCTCTTAGCACACTCTTACTGATGCACCCTCCTTTCCCTGGTATGAAACCTTTGACTAAACAGCTCCTTGTTTGTATTGATTGAGTGAGGATGTCACCAACCTCTAGCACAATTGCTTATTGGTGTATAAACTTTGGGATCCTGCACTCGGTGGTGTTCATGACAAAGTCGTAGTCTAGGTCTGTGTTTGGTCTCAATCAATATTATGAGATGTGTGGCTTAATCACTACTTCCGTGTTGTCCTTGAGCCTTGTGCGAGCATATTAACTTGGTCAATGTGAGCCTTTTTTACTTTGTCCCCAGTTTACCTCATCTCATTTTAGCCCTTCTTCACTGCTGCATCTTTAAAAATTAAATGAGGGCAATATCTGCACCAGTAGTGTGAGTGTAAATGTTGGATCAAAGGCAGATCTCATGAAAGGCACCTAAAACCCTTCAGTTCAGTTTCTCTTGTTGTATTCTGTTCTCATTGCATGGCGTCCTACAGCATTCAAGGCTGATTTTAGAATTTTCCAACCTCGCTTCAGGCTTTTTCTCTTTTTCTCTTAATCTTGGTTGTTTAGCATCGAGCTTGTGCCCATAGTGAAGGATGAGCAGAATTTACTGGAAATGCCATTACTGCCATTATATAAGCTTTATTACAAATAAGCATGTCCGTAGTCTGGAATGGTGGTCACTTGTGATCCATGAAAAGATAATTTTATTATTTTTTACAAGCCCAGGTCTGGATGTTAAAATGGAGTGTTTGACGAAAGCAAACTGTCTCTCTTCGGTTACGAGTATGGATTCCCCAGTATAGGCAGTATACTTCAGACTCTGTAGATTTCTATTCTATTAATATAGAATTAATATTTTGCTTAATAAATACTTTTATTTTTTTCTCGTTTAAAAAAGCAGTATAAAATACACAGTATTGCACATAAATGAATTGCACTTCTTTAAGTTACAATTAAACATCTAATTGTCTCTTGGTGCTACAGTGTAACTATAGAAACAAACCAGTTGTAACGTAAAAGAGTGGACTTTTGATCATATGATACCAACTAAAAAGTTGAATGTGGTAGTGTCAGACCAGTGATATTCATTGGCTGTTGACAGTAGCTGAGGATGTGTTTTTCATGCTCTTGTGCTTTGCGGCAGTGTTTTTGGCTTTGGATAAAACTTTTTTTAAGCACTGTTTTTAAATATTGGCTACTTCTCCATAAAATATTATTAGCCCTATTCGATTCGTACAACATATACGTGGTTCATCCAAATTTTAATTTAGCTATAGATTGTCTTTGATGACATTACTTTACAGTTTAAGAAAGCAGTGGTCTGGCAATTGTAATCTAAAATGAGAAACAATGAAAAATCCATCAGATCAAAAAAAGTTTAGTTGTAAAAGCTAGAAAAGGTCTGGTAAACGGTTGTAAAAAGCATGAAAGGCTCTGTGCCGGTCACCCTGCAGCAGTTAGAGCCCTGGTTGTGGTCAGAAGTGGCACATTCAGGCTCGGTTTGAGGAGCGAAAGTGTGGCTGAATCAGAAAACCGCAGAATTACAATTAGAGCTAACTGCTACTTCTCCCTCAATTGATAAAGATCAGAGCTGTTAAATTTACTTGGTGCATGAAATTAAATCTTTTGGTTAGAATTTTTACCTAGATACTAAACAATGTTGTGAGAAAAATCTGTAAACATTATAAATATGTTGAGGGTAAGGGAAATTTGAATACCTATATTTGCTTATATTATTTTAGCACACAACCCCTTCACTGCAGCCATATGCTACTAAACCTTCAAAGGAATTAATAAATATAGTAAAGTAGAGAAGAAAGTACATTGATGTCTAACTTTTTAAATGTTGATAAGAAAATAATTATAATTTATTCATTTTTTACTTCAAAGTTAATTCAAGGAGACATTTTAGCCATTGATAGAAAGTAGATTATATAGTCCAATAAACATTTGTCCTTCCAGGCTCATCCTGGAATATTATGAAAGTCTTCATTTCTCTCACAGTTAGTAAACTCATCAAGTTTTCCGCATCTAGTCAAAATCTTGTGAGAAAATGTATCCTGATCAGTGTTAGTTGTGCTTTGTGGTAAAGGTGATATGCCGTTGATGTAGTCCTCAGAGTATTGTGGATTAATTGCCCACCTCTCCTGGAGGCTGGGATAGAAAAAACGTCCCGTCTGGTGAATAGAAATGTGACCATCATTAAATAATTATCATTGAGTAGGACCCATAGACTCTAGAAGCTAGAAAAATATATGCAAATAGATTGAAGGAAATCAAATTTGTCTTCCCACCGAGCTGATCTCTAAATATGTTGCCCCTGGTGCAATTTCACACCCTGTTTGAGGAAATTAATGCAAAGTAACTCTGAATCCATTTTTGGTAACCATGACATTGCACATTTCCACGCAATCCACATTAAATATCCTATCACCTCTGAAGGAGTCAGTATCCAGCTGTCCGTTGCACTCGGTCTATAAAAAGCCACAGAGATGTAAGAAAACGCAAGACAAAAACAGATAAACAATCAAATATTGACGATGAGACGGATGCATAAATCCTGTAGTGGTGAAGAGATGGCTGCTCCTGAATTTTTCAAAGGAACCAAAGTTTCCAGCGAGCATGCTTCTTGGAGTCGGCTTTGGACTTGCGTTTGGGCGTGGAGGAGTAGGCCTCCTGTGAGTAAGGCAGGGCCGGGAAGTGGGTTTCCTCGGTGGGACAAAGCCTCTTGATCAGTGGCTGCAGCTTGTCCTCCTGCAGCTTGAAGTCCAGCTCCACACTGTGGGACGACACAAATAAGACATGTGTTATTGAGACTTATTATTGTTGTTGTTTTAGAGGTTTTTATGAAATGTAGAATGAATAAAATGCAGTGTTATCTTTTATTATGAATATTAGTTTACTTAAATTAAGACAAATTATAAAATTTAGCTATTACCTCCATTTTTTTACAGAAATGAAACCCAATTTAAGGGGGTACATTTCTGACAGGTGCTGTTAATCATCATCAATCAACATATTCTAATAATGACTTTACAGACTCCAAAGTCCACACAGCTATATGACGGGTTCACTTTGTACTTGACACAAAAAACTCCCAGTTTGCTCGCTCTGCTTCCGGGCTCTTTTAATCCTGACATGTTTTGACTGCCACATGACCCTCTAACCAAATTAAGCATCCACGCCGTGGCCTGTTCTCACTTGACCTCTGCACAGGCATCTGTCACTGCACTGCTCAGCTTGGCAAAGTGACCTACTTTTCCCTCTCAGTCCTTGTTCCCATGCTGTAAAATCCCCTAATTTAGGCACTGTGCGATTGCCCACCATTGTTAAATTTGTCTTTTGAAGTGATTAATAAAAAAAAGTGAACCATTTTTCCCTGATTTTAGGATTAGATTTTTTTTTTCTTACTTCAAAGCCCATTATTACATCAAGAGAAGTCAAATTGATTATCTGTAAATACTTCTCAGTATTCCACGTTCCTCCAGGCCACAGGACAGGACGGATTTATCTGAACTCGTAATCCCACGCCCGCGCACATCTGACGTCTAGGTTTAGCTAAGAGAAACTCAGATTAAAGTAAGCGTAAAATGACATTAATCGCCTAAAGCTTGCGTAATGGTGCCAGTGTCATAAAAAGGTGACTGTAATTATGTCATTTTAGTACAGGCCACTAACACCAGGATTAATTTGAAGTATCTTGAAACTATCTGGACTCACCGGCCACTTTATTAGGTACACCTGTTCAATTGCTTGGTAACATAAATTGCTAATCAACCAATCACATGGCAGCAACTCAATGCATCTCAGCATCTAGAAGTGTTGAAGTCGACTGGCTGATGATGAACCGAGCATCAGAATGTGGAAGAAAGGGAATTTAAATGACTTTGAAGTGGAATGGTTGTTGGTGCCAGACGGGCTGGTCTGAGTATTTCAAAAACTGCTGATCTACTGGATTTTCACACACAACCATCTCTATAGTTTACAGAGATTGGGCCGAAAAAGAGAAAATATCCAGTGAGCGGCAGTTGTGTGGACAAAGATGCCTTGTTGAGGTCAGAGGTCAAAGGATAATGGGCAGACTAGTTAGAGATGGTAGAAAGGCCACAGTAACTCAAATATGCAGTTTGGTGCAATTGCTTTATAGGTAGGAAACTTTACTCTGAAAGCATAGAAGTTCAGTAAAGCAGCACCTCGCATTATTAAATGATTTCTTCACATTAACAGATTGTGAAGTCTTTTGAATCATTTACAATCCAATACTGTCATGTCACACATCCTGACTTTACAATCTTTACAATAGTACACTGCTCGTTGTTTCAGGTGACTTGTAAAACGTGCCAAAATACTGTTAAACGTGGGACAAGGGTAATAAATAAATCGGAAAAAGGCAAATAATCTGCTATTACAGATTTTTTTTTCTCAACAATTAAAGTTTAGCCTTTTAATGTACTATAACCTTGATCGCAGTCTTTGGTCAGTATTTCTAAAGCCACGCTCTTATTTTTTCTCCAAATCTTCAGGCTAATCCAGACAAGTTAACATGTCACAGTAAACAAGACAGCTTTAATGGTGCACACAGAAGCCTTTGGCATTTATTTGAGCAGAACAGACATAAATGTGGGCATCTGACAGTGACTCAAGTAATTGTTGGGTGCCGAACAAGACACTCAGCACTTTACATTTGTTTGACTCAGGTCTTTACACGAGGCCAGGAACACTGCAGCTATTAGCAATAAATCACAGCGTACAGGTCGTTAATTACATTTATATAAATCTCCCCTGGTTTGGACAGAGTTTAGGAGCTTGTTTCAGTTTGTGTGCACTGTTGCATAAAGCGACTCAGTATTTTCATAGTAAATCTTATGAGCTATACCTACAACTTTGCACCAAGCTGATACTTGTGTGTGTTATTAGCATGTACCATAAATTATCTACACACTGTAAAAAGTCTGTCATGAGTCTCATTTCAATTTCACTTGCAGTGGCAATCCCAGGAATTTTACTGAAAAACATGAAAAAGAAGTGGAAAGATAATCACCCCATCTTTGAAACACACTTAAAAGACCTTCTAATGAAATATTTATTAGCCCTAGTTATCATTATGAAACTGTCACAGTCCCATGCTGTGCCGCTCCACATTCAGTCTTATGCCGAAAGCGAAATGTGAACGTTGTTGGCATTTTCCTGTCCCCTGACTGCACATCCCCCGAGTGGGCCGTTGGATCAGAACAAATTGAAGAAGGCACTTTGGACCTTGTCAGTCTTTAACCTTTTTTCTCCTATTCTCTTGACTTTCTGCTTTATCTGTCTGTGTATGCCTCCAGTCATAGTACTGCTCTCCCAAAAAAAAGTAGAAAAAAATTAAAAGCAATTTGGTCTCAAAGGAAATTACTGTAACTACAAATTACTACAAATTGATCTAATATTACATCAATTACAATAAAGTAATAAGTTTGTTTTTGTTAGGGTTTGTTGTTTTTCATTTAATATTTTTGACAAGTGTTTGGCAAACAACATAGTACTTTCAAATATTATATTAAAGCATATGACAGACTACAATGACTGTTACAATGTAAACCTATTATATATAGATCTTGATTTTGGAGACTGTATTGAAAAAAAACATTTTTATTTCTTTTACCTCCCATAACTTCAGGCTCGAGCCCATCCATCGTGACACCTTCCTTTTCACTATTTCAAACATCCCAGGATCCTAATCTCTGTCCTTGCCACCTTCTCCTTGTCTGCTGGTTTCACATTCTCACCCTGTCTTTTTGCTTTTCCTTATCTTTTGCGGGTGTGAATGTGTCCTCACTGTCCCTTCACACAGCCTGTCCTACATGGATCACTTCTGTAGCTATGGTAACCGGCGTGCCACCATGTTGGAAAACATCATTATGCCTGCACAAAAAGAGATATCTTCCCCCGGCAGAGTCGTGCTACAGGACGGGCTGCCTGCTCACTCATTTCCATACGTTATAATGTAATCAGCTCCCAGGCTTTGCCAAAAACTAATTGATTTTCATAGCCTGCACAATAGAGTGGAGATTTTTTTCTCTCTTCTCTTTAAATACCAATTTCTTTTGTTGAAATTTTTTTTTTACCCCATCACTGCGATTCATTTGAGGATGTTGTACAATCAGATAGTCTGTTTGTAATCATTTGCATCTTCTCTTTTTGATTAATAACAGGACAGCCTAATGATAATAGTGGGCTGGTGGGAAATATCTGTAGCTCATTGTGAACAATGATACTTCTCTGGTGGGGACCTCCCCAATCGACTTTCTTAATCACAACCATTTAAATCTATCTGCCTGTTTGATCTGCACATTAGCCCGACTAAATGCAGTGTGAGGAAAATGAGATTACACGGTTTCTGCATCAGGATGTAATGCTCATGCTCTCAAAAATAAATGGGAATGCATTTCAAATCCCCGGCTTTGCACCATCCTGTCTGTCTCATCTCGCTCTCTTCCACTGTCTCTGCTCTGTTCTGACTCAAATTCTTTTCTTTTTTTTGTTTAGTTTTTTTCATCTCCCCCTCTTTTCCCCCACATTACATCACCTTGCAAGAGAGAATGAACTGAAATAATCTTTTCATCCCTTTTGCTCCTATTCTGTTTCAGTGTCATGCACCATGTATAAAGTGTTAAGTTAATTTACAGCATACACAGCAAGGCAACATTTATCCAGCACAAGGAAAAGGAATCAGTTACTGAGAAGGGATGAGACTACAGCGGTTCATAGTTCCCAGTCAAACAATTCTCTAATAAGTTTATTTGCTGTTTGACATTGGTACAAACGCTAATGACTTTGGAATTTAATAAAAATAAAAATGCCTATGGTTTTACATGTAAATACTAAACTTAGGCTTGAATCAAATATGGTCATAACCTGTGAGCTATTATATATATATATCCTGGCCTTACAAGAAGTTGAAGTCTATTATGAGGTGTGACAGTTTTTGTATTACATGTAAGCAGTCCAACTCTGGTTAGTAATGGCCATTTTATTTTCACATAGATGACTGTAGTTTTGTATTACGTTTGTGTGGAAAATTATTATTATCTAGAAAACAATAGTCATTTGGTTAAGGTGCTCACAATATCCACGTTAAGCTCTTCTTTTAAATTTTCTTTTTTATTGTGCAATAGTATTTAGAACCAAGTGGCACATAGGTGAACAATGCAGAATGATGTATTTGAGAAAATTTGAATGTTTCAGGGATTTACAGAAATATAAAGTTTTGTGGGGTGCACGTGGCAGAGTGGTTAGCACTCCTGCCTCACAGCAAGAAGGTCGTGAGTTCAAAACCCGGCTGACCCAAACATTCTCGGCCGACTCTGGTCTTTCTGTGAGGAGTCTGCATGTCCTCCACGTGTTACCGTGGGTTCACTCCGGGTACTCCGGCTTCCTCCCACCGTCCAAAGACATGTATGTATAGGTTAATTGGCAACTCTAAAGTGTCCCTAGTGAATGAATGTGAGAGTGAATGGTTGTCTGTCATTGTCTGTCTAAATGTCAGCCCTGCGACTAACTGGCCACTGTCCAGGGTGTACCCCGCCTCAGGCCCAAAGCTGCTGGGATAGGCTCCAGTCACCCGCGACCCCTAACGGGACTAAGCGGTAGAAAATGAATGAATGAATGAATAAAGTTTTGTTTGAGTTGAGACTGTATTGTACTCAATACAACAAGGATCTTTGTTATTCTGTTTAAAAAAACAATGTCCCATATTGATCAGAGGCTGTTGTTATGCTAAGGATAGGTTTTGAGATGATGCTGGATCCTGCTGGACTAATTGATTATGCTGAAGAGTGACTTGGCTGGATCCTGACCGCGCTGCATTACCAAGATTTATAGGTCCATATGTCCACTCTTGTCAGGGGACCAACGTTATCATAAATACAAAGAGTTAGCTTAACCCTGGCCCAAAGACATTCCTGAATATATAAATATCCTGATAAATACCGCAGTCAGCTATTCCTGCACATACAGTGTGTTCCTTCCCCGGCTTCCTCCTCCTCCAAAGAGATTGTTTTCATGGAGATCTTAGTAATTAGATTGACATTTAATCCTGCTGGCAGTGTGAATAAAACTGCTATATTTGATTCTGTGTCTAATCAACACAATTTACCATGCCAAGTGAGCTGCTTAGAGGAGGAACCTGGGTCAATTTAACAGATTTCAGACCCCTTACAATTTTTTTTTTTCTAAAAAAAAAGAGCCAGGATTGGTTTGCCAAAAACAAGCTTCTTTCTGCAAACACTTCTATAGCTCCAGAGATAAAATGTTTTGATTGATTGCAGTACATTTAGAAGTTATGTTTTAATTATTTGGTTCTGCAGATAATGAGGAAAAATACATCTAGTTTACAGACTTTTTACTGTAATTGTAATTTTTGAACTCTTTGATAATTTATCAAGATTTATTAAAGTCTTATTTGGGTAATTATAAGTTAAAAAGTAGCAGATTTTCAATTCATTTATGCATGCTAAGTAAAAAAACAACAACAAATTATATCTATAATGGTCACATGTATTTTAAGTTGATGTAGGTTTGCAAAGTGGTTCAGTCTTTAATGACAAAGCACAAGTCCAAGCCAAAGCATATAGTGACTCATAGCTTGTAGCCTTTAGCTGCTGTAGCTTCAATGTTGTGTACAAGACAATTACAAATACAGTCACTCCCCTAATGTTCTTTATACACTCACTGACTGCACACACATGCAGTCAGCTTCATGCCATTTGCCAAAATTAGCTTCTTAATGCAGAATTTGACTTTTTCTTTTTACTATTTATTATGAATTTATGGCAATCAACCTCTGTTGCCAAAATGCACTCATCTGAAAACAGTAAAATGGTCTAAATTGAGGTATAAATGGCTCAAAAGCTCATAATTATAGTTTTGAGTGCTGCCTACGTTCTGGTATTTTGAGAATTTAGGTCATGACAGTACTTTTAATGACGAACTTTTGCCAGGGCATCTTTTATTAACAGGTACATACTGGAGAGTCTGTTTTTGACTTCACAAAGTATGTATTTATTTTTAACTAGGAAAAGAATGTCTTTAAAAGTTGGAAATTACCATTCAAGTAGGATATCGGAGGGCCTAACCTCTCATCCCCAGGGCCATATCGCGCAGAGTTAGCATTAAACATAGTGCTGACTAACTCATAACAGCAGACAGTGTCCAGTTTTACCCATCCGTTAACCTCATGTGCAGCCTGTAGCCTCTTAATTCCCTCATGTCATGTTGTGATCTTGCCGTGTCCTTCACATCACATGCCATTATTCAGCCCTTCTCCTCCCTCTCTTCTGTCACTGTGCTGTAGAGATGTCCGTTCTTGTTGACCACCTCTAGGGTAAGCAATTCAGCCTCGCCAATGTAAAACACTTTAGTCAACCTAACAAATAGAGTGAGAAGAGCCATGTCCTTCTCTCTGTGATTGAAGTTTGGCTTGGGGCTTATAAGTTATTGACAGTGACCGATGAAATGACACTAAAGAGTCAAAATGCGACAGAAAGTGCAGACACAGTTTGTACTATGAATGGTTATTGATCGCCTTGGACTCTATCAAGGGTGTAAAGTTGTGTGGACTATTGGAACCAGTTCCCAAGACCCAGTAGTGATTTGTAATAGGACTCCACAATATAAAAAATATATAATCTATGCAATTTATATTATAAACATTGTTGTAATTTATCATCCTGATGGTTTTTCTTAGTCTAGTGGTTTTAAATTAGCCCTGGCATAATACAACTAATTATTTTAATATGAATAATCATGTGTTACTGTAAATGTGAAATGCTTTTGTCAGTTTAAACAGCAGCCAGATAATGTGGGCAGTTGAATGTGTGTGGACATACATAACATAAAATACAAATACTCTGTAACATACTATTACAGGTGTGATGTAGTCTTGATGCTTGAAATGGTTTTTGTTTCTGTTGCACTATAAATTCAGTGGTAATAAATATGCAGGACGAAAAGTGGCCGAAAAGTGCAAACAAAATGGCAAAACCGAAAACAAAATAACTAAACTGAAAACACGACATTTCAGAAAATTAAACTGAAAACACGATGGTTAAGACAAACTGGAAAAAGTAGGTATATTTTGTGGACCCAACTCTTACTGCTGATTGGACAAGACATCTGTCACATACAGGAAGTACGTGACAGGAAGTGTGTGTATATGAATGTGCAAACATGTACTGTCCTTTTGTGGATATTGTTTAGAGATCGCAGACTAATCTTTATGCCACAATATGCTTGCAGCAGATCCAAAATCATGGCATATGAATATCCTTCCTCAAAGTAGCGTTGAAGGATTTCCATTTTCTCCTTGCTTGCTAATAGAAATCTTCATTATTTTCTTAGAGTGAACATGAAGGCAGAACACATGTATAAGAAATAAAGTAAGCTACCTACGTCCTGTATATCTTGAGTGACAGATGTCTCGTCCAATCAGGAGTAAGAATTCTGTCCAAAAACGATACTTACCTTTTTCCGGTTTGTCTGAATTGTTGTTGTCTTTTCAGTTTTGTTAATTTGTTTTCTGATTTGTTGTTTTTTATTTATTTATTTATTTATTTTGTTTGTACTTCATGGCCACCGTAGTTTAACGTTATATGACATTAAAAAAATAATGTTAAAACTGGTTAAATCACTATTTCTTGTTCTCATTCCTCCATCACAACCCTGCAGGTTAAACAGTTTGCAACCTTTGCTTCAACATAGGCCCTTCTCAAATGCAAAGATGAGCTAATGACCTGAGCAGTTTTTTCTTTGTACATCTGTCAAGTCCATCAAACAGAATTTTTAAGTACAAAAGGCTCAGTTGGCTTGGCAACGGCACACACTGATAATATTTCCTGATGTTTTGACGGTAATTAATTTCACCTCTCATGGCCCAGTGCTCATGACATCTTCAGTGTGCATTGTCTTTACTTTTTAACAGAGTGGTCTTTTGCCTTTGTATTCTCCCTTAATCCGCTAAGCACCCTTAACTGAAGTAAAGTGGAAAGCACCGATGGCAAAAGCAGACAGCGACGTATAGAAATAGATGGTGTAAATGTTGCTCGTCTCTATGTGCTCATTAGCAGCATCCTCATTAGTCTCCCCCAACCGTCCCTTTTTCAACCTGTTCATGTTTCCTAAAGAAGAAAGGACAGCGTACATTTAGATCATGGTGTCTTTTGAAGAGAAGAAGCCACTAACCTGTAAATAATGCATGCGCTGTTCCGGCATGTGTCACAGTTGGCCGTGTCTTGCCCGGTTCGATAGGAGAGTCTGCGGGGAAGATAAGAGTGGTGAATAGGTAATTACAAGACTTGTTAAGCTGCTCCGCCACACCTTCTACTCTGTTCTGGTCCTGTTTGTCATCCCTTGTTAGCAAGACTAAGGTAAATGAGGCTGATGAGAAGTCGTGCTGCCCTCCCGAGTGGCCTATGTCCGGCAGTCAGGCCAGAGGGAGCAGGCTGGCAACCATTAGCTGGGTTTTGACTGACTGGAGGTCACACAAGGCAAAGGAATGAACAGGACAAGCTTCTGGGCAAAATTTAAATGAAGGACCAGGTTCGCTGTGTCCTAGATAGTTTTACTAAATGGTCAAGTTATTATGATGATATTTTAATTGATTTAGTTTTTCTGATTAGCCCTAATCACTCTGTAAAATGTCAAAGAAGAGAATAATGACAGGAGTTTTCTCAGTAATGTAATTTGCTGGTGGCTTGCATTTTTTTTACAGTTTATATGAAAATGATACAATGTGTGAATCTTTGTAAGTGTTAAACAAATAATAATAATTCCCTTCTTATTAGTAGAAATCAAACATGTTTATTAATAATATAAGCTTTTGGTTGGATTTTGCCTGTGTGTAGATTCTCTTGTAAAGCTTTCTAAGACATTGTTATATCCTCTTTGTCATATCTTGACTCACTCTCGTTAGACAGTCTGGTTTAGAGCAGTCAAACGTCTACTGAAACCCCCAAATAGGACCACTTCCACCAAAGCTCAGTAGCATACAGTGTGCATATTGATTGACACTAATGGTTCATTCTGTTAATTTATGACATTATTGATGACATACAGCGACATGTTCTCGATTTAAATGGTAATATTAGGAACTATATTTAACATTACTATCCTTTTTCTTATCTTCATTATCATGCAGATTATTCAGACAATACCAGCTGACAACACACAGTACTAATTTAATAGTACTAAAAACAGTACTTCAGTACAAGCCACTTGAGTCCTCCGAGGAGCAACAGCAGTGACATTTTCAATCCTCTTACACTAGCACTTTTGTCACAGTGCCCCTGAGCAATAAAAATTAAACCCTGGTCATAAATTCTTCATACTTATCTACTCTTTTTGTGCATTGTGCTTTGACGGGTATATTACAAATGTTGATACCAGTGTTGTTATTTATTGTGGGTGCAGATAAGGCAGTCGGGACGCTAACAACACTTGTCATTACAGGGGTTACTATTAAAGCATGATGCTGCTGAAGTGGCAGGGTTAAAATGGAAAGCTTTAAGAGGTGTTTTTATTATCAAATAAGGAATATAATCTGTCCCATAAAAGTGGTGGTACCTTTTCCTTACATGTGGATCTAAACAGTCAAGTAAAAATGAGAATCAACATAAAACATTTTCCAAATAAAGTTTGAGTGGTTTTTACCATAATCTACCACATTTAAAAAAGAAGTTATGCTAAATATTGTCTTTTTTTTCCTCAAATTAATTTATACAAATTTGGCTTTTATTAACAATGTTTTCCACTTTGAGATAGAGTTGGCTACATACAGCTTGTTTTTGCCGTCATAGCATTACAAAAGCGGAACACATGACATGCGTTATTGATTCTTTTTAAATGCAGGAAACCAGTGCAGCTCTCAAAAACAATATTTTATCTCCAACTTCTTGCACCGGTACTCACTGTTTGAATACAACAGTGCTACATTTTAAAAGTCTACTGCTTCTTGTGCAGTACTTGTATAACATAGACGAAACTCCTATCCTGCCCTCACCAATGTGGAAAAGCAAGCCTCCTCAGGGATTACCCGTACCAAGCCGTGTCATACTGACCAAACATATATTGCTTGGTGGAAATGTGGCTTTAAATTGAAGGTGACAGTGCAGTCCAGTCTAGAAGGTCAAACCCACCTTCAGTTTTTCCCCTGATGAACAAATCAATAGGCCACTGATGGAAAACGCGGACCACAGCAACAGAACTACCTCCCCGTAGTCTTATCTCTCAACTGGACCTCTATTCTCTAACACAATCTGTAGTCCCTCCCCTTCACATGGAGTTGATCAGAGTAAATACTGGGGCTCATTTTAAAAGGCCTTCCTGGGGAGAGCCAAGCCAAAAGTGTCATTACTACCCTAAAGGTCGCTTAGTGGGTGGCATCAAAACTACTGTGTAAATGGACAAGATTAGCTACAAGTTCCCGAGTGTGATTAATCAGGCCTGGGCGGCTATTGCTGCCTGACAATGCAACAAATCTATTCCCAAGCTTTTGTATGCAACTGTACTGTACTCTAGGACTGCATCACATCCTTCATAGTGTGCAATATGCCCCCAGCACTGGTGGACCCTAGGGATGCCTGCACTTGTCATGTTTTACACCAAATAGCACTAGTTGTACAAGATTAAAGGGGCAGTGACAGTTCGACACAATGATCAGACTTTGATCTAAAACAAAACTTTCTTTCCAATGACACTAGGTACTGAAAGAAAAACAAGGCAATGTTTTTGAAGACTTCTCCTATGTCTAGTTCTTGTCATATTTCAAGCCACAGGACACTGTTATCTTCTCTTTCCAATCAGTGTTGTCTTCAGCAATCATTATTCACAGTTTCTCTGAACAGCATGACAGAAGCACATGAGCAATGATGAATGCCCATGAAAAAACCATGTCTTTTATTAAAATAGTATTTAATAGCATAAGCACTATGAAGTATATCAGAAGTATTGGAACTCACAGCTCACCGATTGCCCATGGGCAGTGCTATTTGTTGTGTGACTGACATTTATGTAAAATGAGAATGGGGCTGATGTTGTGTGACTAAAGCAGCACTGTAATTTTTGCTTGGCTGGTGAAAGTAAAAAAAATTGTATAGCATGGAAGTTTAAATGGATTACAAGAGTGTTATGGCCCCAGGCATGAAGGCCTTTGCAACAATCTTATGAAAACACAATATGCTCATAGTGTCACTATTGGATTTTTTGGACACTATTTATTAGTTCCTCTTCTTCCACCTGCTACTTCAGACACATCTGATGAGACAGATGACTCCAACTACAGCACCACATGCTCGCTTTCTTTTTGTCTTACATTACACTTTTATGAGCCTTGTGATAAGGAGATTAAAGCCTACTTGTTCAAGCAGTGATTTTAAAATAATTGGCTGTTTGTATGCTGTAAACTCTGTAAAAGAATATTTAAAGCTTTGTGGGATCGGTTTTCAGCTTTTTGCTTTTACAGTATGCTTTGTAGCTGTGTGTAATTCCCATTGGGTTTAGATTCCAGATTGGTTTAAGTTGAGGCTTTCCTATTTCATACCTGTCTGCAGTGCTGGTCATAACAGATAGGGATCTCAGGGCTGAGCCCCAGCAATTCTTTCACCAAATTGCCCAGTTTGTTTGCCTTGTCCGCTTGGATAGACAATCCTGGACTTCAGCTGGCGTGATGCTATCTGCTACACTTTTGTATAGTCACCATCCATTGGGCAGTAAATGGCTTTTTCACAAGCTATGACTTTTCCAAGGTCCTTTGTCTTGGTAGATAAACAAAGGGCTGTACAGTTTGAAATGGTAAATGTAAAACATCAACTCAGAATAAATGGGTAAAATTGATGTAAAGGGCTGAATATTATCATCCAAATATTGTAAAGATTTCCTGTTTTTTTCTTCTTTTTTATTAATAGGCATTTTCAGTGTTTTGCACTTCATATGAAGATAAGCTATACATAATATATACATTTATATACAATTGTATGCCTCCAGCTAGCCTTGGCTATGTAATTAAAAAAGATTAAATATCTGAACAAATTCATCCCAATAGGGCAGTGTGCTTTGGTAATACTGTGGGACATGTCAGGTAAACCAATAATAGCACTACAAGCCACTGTGATCTCTTTCTAATTCTCACAAGTGTCCCAAGTACATATTTTCTCTCTTAAGATATGGAAATACAACATTTTAAGAGGAAGCTTCACTGCTCACGCTGAGTCATAACACTCTTTTCAATTATGCATATTAATCTTTTGGCAGATATTAAGGAGCAGTGAAATGCCTTACCCCTCTCTGTGGGCCTCCCCCTTCTCCAGTTCTTGGATGACCCCCAGTAGGACCTTGATGGTCTCCTGGCTTGAGCTGATGAGGTTTTCCATGGCCTGGAGCTGTGCTTTAACATCCCCGTCCTTATTAATAGGCACTATTTGCTTACAGGTGTCCTGCGTGGAATCAGGCAGTGCCCCCCCAGCGTCACTTCTTCCACAGGGGGACAGAGGGGTCTCCATGCCTCTTAATGACTGGGCTGTGTGGCACTGTGCTTTTGTCGCACAGCCCCCAGCTGCACGTGGCAGAGTCTCAGACTGTAGTCCGTTGAGTTGTAGACCTTTCTTTCTCTTGGTCCTCACAGATGGACTGTCCAAGCACTCGACCTGCGTGAGTGAGTTCCAGGCAATGGGGCCCGTCACCTTGGAGGCCCTGTCCGGCAGGGTTCGAGATGAGCCCTCCTCAAAATGTAACAGCTGCCTTTTGGCCAAGCAGTCAGTGTCAGATTCTCTGTGTTGTAATCCTGTCCTGGTTTTGTTGGGGACACTGCAGAGCTGGTAGTCCGCCTGAGCATTCGCGAGGCAGTCCGAGTCTGCAGTGCAACTGAGCAGCAGCGCGTCAGAGCACAGGCCATCAGGTGCAGTGTGCTGCTCTACTGTGGCAATGCACTCATTAGTATGGAGCAGAGCCCTGGTCCGCCGAACTCCACTCCCTCCACAAGCACCCTCCTCCTCTTCGTCGTCATCCAAACCCTGATCAGTCTGGGAGTGCTTCCCATCCATAATCAAACCGTTATTTTGACCTTTGTAAGTTTCCACCGCTGCCACGTGTTTAAAGGTGTGGCCTTTCTTTCGTTCAAATGGAAAAGTCTGATAGCGTTTCTTGAGGTCCGGCGACGTCTGAACGCCTGTGCTCCTCGTGACATTCGGGATGGACCTACGAGCAGGTACCGTCATGTATTTGCGGTATGCCACTTTGTATGAGATGGGCTTGCCAGCTTTCCTCGCCGCCTGCAGCTCGGCCTCCCTCTGCTCGTTTTGCGCCTCACAGATATCCTTGAAACGAACTTGCAGTGCCTTGTTTCGCTTCCTCACCTGTCGACTGGCTTCCAGGGAATACTTTTCCAGTGCCAGAGAAGTAGAGGGCAGGGGGGCTGCCTCCGAGTCAGACTCTGAGTTGGTGAGCATGCATTTGCCACCCTCCTTGCTCACCATGTTTCCTGAGAAGCATAGAGAAAGATCTGTTAATCACTGGTAATGAAGGGCTCTTACGAAGACCCTTAGCAGCTTAGACTGTTACATCCCATTGTGTAAAATTATTTTTAACTTTAAGTGTTTTTATTGGGTACCTAAAATTATACTTTTTCAAAAACCAAATATTGTGGGAAAATGGATTAAAAACTCACACATCTCTCTGTGCACTCAATAAAACATGTATAACCACTTTCACATCCAGCATTAATTACAGTGCCTCTTAAATTCCAATTACACCTTCCCATTTGCAGAGAGCTATTGTTGAAGGTGGATTTGTCTAACTGTATATCTGATGATTTTAATATAAAAAAGCCACATGTTTACTGCTGTGGCTCTTTATGTTTTGCATGACTCCTCACAGTTTGACCTTTTTCCTTTGATACTTACTAATTACGAATAAAGCAGGGATTCTCTGGCGTTTGTAATGTTTGTTGCCTTTCACAAATACAACTGAATTAAATTTACACTAATGACAGGAAAATGAACTTTGTGGTCATGATATATTATGAGAACTGTAAGTGAAAGCCAGCCATCTCTGATGCTTGTGCTTCAAAGTGTCCCTTATGTCCTAAGGCTTAAGTATTCTGAGCTCAGACAATAAACTCTGTCCAAACCACAACAGATACAGGCGTCACGACTCTTCAATTTAGCTCTGAGGCTCTGACAGAGATATAACTCCTCCTGCATGCTGATTTAAAATGAGCACTGCACTCTTATAGATGCTGAATCAGATAGGACAATTATCCTCCCCCGCTTATCTGCCATGATTGCCTTCTGTCAACAGGGACTTCAGCTGTCTGTGTACTTACCTGAGAGCTACAGAATGGACATTTTGTCTCACTGCCTCCTCCAACACATTATCAGCATTTCTGCTTTATTAAATTAAGGCCCTCTTTATGAGTATAGAGAAAGACACCTATAAGATCCCATCTCAACAACCTCATCTCTCAGAACTTTAGTAGTCTCTCCACAAATGCACAATGACATCATACATCAGGAAACCACTTCACCAGCTTTGGACATCTGTAACTGCAGGTTAAAAGAAATCACACAGGCAGATTATTTGAGGACATGGCCATTAACCTGTGACAATGGTTCTGGTTCAGATGTGCTCACCTAAAAGGCTTAATGGGTAGGTCTGTTGCAAGATGCTACAGAATTAGCATTAGATTTATTAGATCTAATAAAAGCTATATATACTCTTCTACTGGTATGACAAATGGTTATCTTCAATCAAAAGAATAATTTGGAGTTAGGTTTTTAGGCTGACTGAATTGCAGCATTGAATAATTAGAAACATTGTCATTTTACTCCACAGTTTTACAACATATTTTTGATATTCCATTCACATGCATTCATTATACAAAATGATCTTCTGATTAGAAGAAGATGGAGTGATTTAAAACTACCCTGTTATTTGTGAAAATGAACTGATGCACACTTGAACTGTAAAGATTATCACACCTTGTATCAAAGGCTGGTAATCACCTAAATGACTGACCCCCTCATCATTAGGGAATTGAGCTGTTTGAGCAAGGGGAGGTACAAAGCTGGCTGTAATGTAATTCAATACTTTAATTTTCCAATTACAACCTCTGGTGTGCCCCAGCAGGCTCTGTAATCCACCGGGTTTACATTCGATAAATTGTTTGATGTGGCTTTTCTAAGAATAAGAAAGTGGCTGGGCCATGTTATGTCAATGGAGAATGACTGAGACCTTTGAGATTGTTTTTTTTTTTTTTTTTCCCCTAACATACTGAATTTGTGTTTGATTTGTATATTATTGTGTCTGCCGTTTATTCTTTTGCTCTTGAATACTGTCTGTTAGTACGGGTTCTAAATGCTTATCCTGTTATAGGCATATTATCACGGTCCTAGATATAACTGCTATCCCATTTCTCTTATTAAACTAAGGTCAGTCTTCACCAGGGCTTTTTTGATGGGGTTTCAAGATGTCTTCATATTGAATTCAGTGTCAGCACTATTTTATTCATTTTCCTTTAAACTTCCCTATTCCTACAAGCTCCAGACTCCACACTGTTTTTTTTTTCTTGTGAAATTGCATCCCTTTTGACATGTTTGCACTTCAGGCCAAATGATGTGTCCCTGGCCACATATCTGAATTGCTGTCCATTGGGTTCAGGCTGGGTTAACGGTGGCAGCACTTGTCTCTTACCCCCGGCTGCAACACCACTCTTGGCCTCCTTCACAAACAGCATGAGTCATCAGTACAGGCTCAGACAAATGTTAGGACCTACTTTATGTAATGCAGGGGCAAGTTGGTCAACTCAACTGACCCACAATTGTACTGCCAGTAGGTCATGGCAACAAAAAGTTGCATGGCAGAATGTTTTTGTGTCACTCACTCAGCTGACATATTTTTAAGAACGTTCACAATTTGTGTTAAGCATGTCATGTCTTGTCATGAGAAACTAGTCTTTCCATTTCACTGCCACTTTTATATTTATAATAGAAAAATCTTGATGCAGTACAACATAGAACATCTATTTCTTGCAACCTTTAAAAATAGACCCATGAATCAGCAGTTCAGCGAATGACACTTGCCTAATGGAATTTTAGGTTGCCAGAAGGTAACATTCTGAAAGGTAAATATTCAGAGTCCTGATGTAACCTGGGATTTGAATGTTTACCATTACTTAAAGCACAACTCATTTTATTTTATCACTTCAGCTCTGCTGAAGTGATAAAATAAGGGGGAGAGGAGAATTCATTAGGATAGTACTGTATATGTATCACAAACCAAGACACATTGATTAGATATGGCCATACATGTCAATCAGGAATGGCAGCATACGTTTTATATTTAAAGGCATGAATGGCACATTGATCTCGCAAACCAGTGTTTTATAATAAATCTAGCTTTTCATTGATTCTTTCTTTTTAGGGTTTAATTACATGTTGGGGATTGGATGCTCTCAAACAGAGAGTAGTAAACAGACAGATTACACTAACCTTCACCCTACTCATGGCTTTTTTTCTAGACATTATATCAGAGCAACAAAAGCTTCACGTAACACCTATTATAAATATACACCCAATATAAATGGTAACACTTTAAAGTAGGGGGCTCCTTTTATCATGAATTCATGCCTTAATCCATGCATGACTCATGCATTAGTACATGCATAAAAATCTCATGAATCACCAGGAATTACCATGTTTTCATCATATTTTCATCCTAACCCTAACAGAAAACCCCTAACACTGACCTTAACCCTTTGCATGTACTAATGCATGAGTCATGCATGAATTCATGCCACTATTTTTAGCAAACGTTCAAGAAGCAGACATGGACAGCGTGTCTTGTAATCACCACAGAGTTAGATGTTTTTAGACAACACCAAACTATTGTAATCCAGCTTTATCTTTTCCTGTTTTGTTCTCTACTTTTCTGTCCACTGTAGGCTTCCACTTGTAATTACACTAGGCTTAGTGCTGATTTGAAAAATCTTTGAACTGTCTCTTATAATCTGAGTGATTATGCTGCCGAAAGGCATTCCAGTTGACTTTAGGTAAGGTCATTTGTTAGTTTACTGCCACATGTCAGTGTGTCTTTGCTGCAGCTGTAAGTACATTTGGATGCAGCTTGACACCCTGGTGTGATGTGAGTGGCGTATATACAGCTGAATGATTGACTGTACAGGTCACTACTGTGGAATAACTGCAGTACAGTGCAGCAGGCTTATACCAAATGCAGCAAATCCTTTGTCATTTAATGGTAGCTTAATGTTCTGAGATGGGATAGTACTGGAAAGCTCAGGATTTTAGAGGATTTTCTTTCTAGTAATTGTTGTGCAGTCATCATGCACCTCTACACTGTTTGCATCAACTTATCAACTCACTTGTCTGTGGAAGTTCTCAGTCATCCAGGACAATTCTAACAAGAATTGACAAAGTCACTTGGACAAGGGATGAAACGTCTTCACCTTGAATGATGCCTTTGTTTTAACCTTTTCTTCTTATACACTTGATTCTTTATTTGCAGTGGTGCCTAAATAACACCAAGATTACACTGGATTATTATTTATTCAAGCAGGAAATGCTATGTAAAGCCATCTAACATGCATTTTCCTCCACTTTTTATGGGACCAGTCACATGGCAGAAGTCTAAGCAATGAAGCCCATACTTCCCTCCCCCAGACACTTCCTCCTGTTTGAGAATACCAATGTATTTGCAGACCTGTATTTATGCTTGACTGCACATGACGGTGTAACCTCGACTCAAATTAATTGAGACAATAATATAAAGACAATAATGAAGGCCAAGTAAAATAATGTATTTTTCCTTAAATTTATTTTTTCCTAGTTTCTTTTTTTTATTTTGGAACGCTCCACTCACTTTTAAATAATGTTTTAACAGTTGCCTCTGTTTTAATTCTGGCCTTTAGACCAAGACTGAAATTCAGTTGGCGTGACAAAGACACATTTATCCTTGCTGCTGGGTGTCTTTTTCCTCTCCTTGAAGCTACAACATTGCACAACACTTTTTTGGACTTGGCTTTGAACAACTTCAGCCATCCTAAACACAGACAACAGTAACCAATCTGCAGAGAAACAAAGACTCCAACAATCATTCTCCAACAAGACGACTCTCTTTATAATGTGTACTTTGGCCTTTTGTGCTTGTGCTTGTTTTTAGTTATTTAAATACAGTACATCCACCTTTTATTGTTTCTTACACATGCACTCTAATGGATTGTACTTGTTCTTAAGAGTTCTGCTTGTTGTTATCTAGACTGCTAACCTGACTCTGCCAGAACCACAAACCGCTTTAACAGTAGCAGTTTTTGCAATGTGAATCTGCGAATAAGGGAACGTTCACTAACACTAAAATGGTAAATGAAACAAGGACACCGGGCCAATGAAAAGAGCGTGTATGTATTTAGGATGTGCCAAAGCCAGCAGGAATAGAGCACAGACTTCTTTTGATTCCAGAAAATCCTTTATTAACACATTTTTTTGAGTTAGCGGAAGATGTTAGTATCAAGGCTAATGTCTTTTAGCTTAGCCATGTTGATTACGAATAGAAGAGGACGCTTCAAATTAAAAACCCGCCTCTTCCTGTTCTTGCTGCCACATCATTGGTCACAAGTGGCAGGTGAGCCCATGGTCCGACTCAAGTGGTTTGCATGTTTTAACCACGAGTTTGGAAACTCCCAAATCTCGCGAGAATCCAGTTGCAGCACAAGGTTACGAGGTTACGTCTATCATGCAATACTTCCTTTAGGAATTCACTGAAATACATCAACGTTGGCTTCAGCCACATCAAACCAAACTGTATGCTGCACTCTGCTCTCAGTATGCATTATCTGTACTCAACAGCACTCTATAATGCATACTTTACCTGTACTCTTTTTCACATCCTAGAGTCACTAAGTGTCTTGAACTGTTGAAATGTGATGATTTACTCCCATACAGCTTTTACATTTCTCCTAGTTATTCCTATCAAAAGACAGATACAGTGATGGTCAAATCATTGTATTTTGTATAAGTAGAATTATCACAATTGCTATCTTAATTTCAGTACCAATTGTGAATAAAATCGGCTTGGAAACAACTTTATTTATATTATATACTTTAGTTTGAGCTGAAACTAAAAAAAGACATCTACAAACTTTGAATTGAATGGATTTGTAGAAATTTTTGACAAAGTTATTTGCAAAAGGAGCACGAAAGACACCTGATGTTTTTTTCCAACTTTTCTCTGTGGCATATAATCATTAACTAATACTTTCTAACCACCCAACTGTGTGAATATTTAGACAATAGAGATTTTCTGTCTCCAAAGTTAGTATAATTTATAGTCTTTGAGGACAGTGTTTGAAGATGTCACCTTGGGATACTGAAATGGTGACTGGCATTTCTCAGCAAATTTCTGACATTTCATCAACTCATTGATTGAAGCATTTGATTAATGGATATTGGAAATACCAGCTGCAGCCCAGTGAGTGATAGTACACCTCGCTTACTGCCTCGCTTCTAGACTCCATCCTTTTCATTTCACACACTCAAGTCCTTCCTGGCTTCAGTTTTCTGTTCTGCCGGTGGGCATAATAGTGCCCTAGCTGAGTTGAGAGCACATCCTCGCCTCACACAAACCTCTCAGGTGGGATCAGGTGCCAAGTATCTCTTTTTTGGGAAGAAAACAATGTACAGAGTCACCTGCAGAGACACCCTCTCCTTTCAACATGTAAAGATGTTGTGACGCTTCCAGAGAAATTAGACTCTTAGTGAATAATCCTATTAGCTTAAGAAAGGTAACATCTGGCTTGTTCCAAAGGCAGTCAATCTTTTATAGGAGGGCAATTTGTTTTCTGGATGAATGGGTACACCTCTCCCTGTGAGTGAGGCCACAGGAGGTGAAAGAACACTTCACCATCCATTCACAAACCTGCACTCACTGCTCAAGCATTATTGAGTTTGTAGAGGCAGGTGGTGAGCATTTAAAAGTTACGTAATGATGATGCCCAAGTGGGTGATTTCTTAAACAGTATGACTTACTTTAATTGATTGAATAATAAATCTCTTAAAGGTGCCATGTGTATTTTTGGTGACATCTAGAGGCAACAATGGCAGACTGCACCTCACACCCTTCCTTCCTACAGCCTGTGAGCAGCTTCGGTAACCCTCCAGGGTCTATCAACAAATCCAGTGGAAACAGTTTTCACTTTGAAAATTAACACCAAAATCAGTGAAGTTGAAAGAAAAGGTTTTAAATGTATATATCTTTCCAAAACAGACAAATGTGAAGTGTGAAAATTGAAAGTTTTGACTGATGCAATTCATTATGTCAGTTTAGCCCCTAAACAAATTTTGCCAAGTTAAGAGGAAGGATATGTTTAAAGCAAAAGGCTGTCAAAATAGTGTGGATATGTATAAAGAAAGCTGGAAAACTTGGAAATTTGATTTACAATGACATGGAAATGCTATTTTTACCTTTGAATCTGTGTTAACCCTTGTCAATTCTATCTGGCTGGCTGTCAGTACAGTAGACTACATTTTAATAACTCCTTTTAGCTTTACTACTACTACCTACTACTTTCCCATCACTGTTTCTCTCAATCTGTTTCCCTCAGTTCCCCTTCCAAGCTATCTGCAGGAAGTGGGATAGAGTGAAGGGGGAGATTGTATCCGAGTGTTGATGGGGGATAGGATTTTCAGCAGGAGAAATGAGGTGATGAGATGAAGATGCAGCATTCCATGAGGCAACTGAAGGACAGTCGAGATCTGAGGCTTTTGTGCAATCAATCCTCTGGCTATTTTACACACACATTCCCAGGTTCCCACAAACTGATGCCCCAATAGTCTGTAAGGACACCGACTTCACCTAGTACATTAATCTAGGTTAGGCTTTAGTTAAAGGTCTTTTATCTGATGCAGCCAAATATCTTAGACCCGACCAATTACCTATTCCCCTCCACACAAGCTCAGTGTCCTCATACATCTTCAGCCTTCAGACGCTAGACAGCAGCTCCTATAACATCTGTAATTAGGTATTGTTCCTGTGAGGGGCTTTATGTGAATGAAAATGTAGACAAAATCCAGCATCATGTGAGCATTGCTTTTGCTTTGATCTGACCAGTAACTATTCAGCATTGCAGTATCACAATTTTACATTTAAAAGTTTTCCCCAAACTATCACTCATTCCACAGCTGCATGCGGGAAATCTCTACGGTTTCACCTTAAGCACATCTACTAAGCGTTAAATCAATCTGAGATTTACCTCCTTTAATCTGACACATGCGCATTTAATATTTGATCAGCCAGCTAAAAGGGAAAATCTTCAGTTGAAACATTCCCGGTGGCTCATCCCGGGCTCAGTCCCACAGAGCGAGCATATCCCTGGGATTTCCCTTCCCTTTTCCAGAGGTTATTCGGACACTTTTAAGGTGAAATAGAGGACTTACCTCAGACTGTGAATTACTGACAGAAAGCTTGCAGTAGCCCGGACTCCAGTTTGTGCCCGTGCATGTCCGTTCCCTTTAGGTGCGAGAAGGGGTTATGCCATGCCAGAAGTTAAGAGGACAGACAGGCAGGCAGGTTGGTGGCAAGCAGACAGACTGGAGTACTTGTGGATATTGTGGCATATGTTTCCTCTAAGCCCCAGCCAGATTTAAAAAAAATAAAAATCCTTATCTTCACCTCCGCTCCAGCTTGTGTTGTCTGCGTCGGCATTGGCTCTCACTCACGCGCAGGCAGAATATCCCCATCGCGCCGCCACTGTCTCCGCTGCTGCAGTTCTCTCCTCGCTGCCTTTGGCTTCTGTGTGAGAGAGAGAGAAAGAGAGATTAAGCCAAAGGGGGCGGGGGATGGATGGATGGAGGAGGAGGGAAGGGCACGCTGGAGAAAGTGCAGCTCCAGTTTTGGCTACATCTGGCAGGTTAATGCATCATCAGCCCAAGCACTTCTGTCACCGACCTCGCTTCTGTTTAAACCATCCGCTCATCAAACTTACTTTTATAAGAACAGGAGCAGAGGAATTCACTTAGAGCTTTGAACAGTGCCAATACTTTCAGGGTTCAGGAATCCTTTCCAATTTTTTTATGCACGCAGATGTGTATTTTTAAATATGGATTATAGATCATTTCAGAATTTTTTCTAAAGCACTGACAAAAAAGTAACTAGATATATCTGACTTTGATCACTTGAAAGTGATGTTAGTCCTTTACAACCCTCAGTCTTTGAACCTATTCAGCTTTTGTAGTCTCCCTGAGTCCTTTTCTGTGGGTAGTGTACTCCATCTGCTCTGTTTTTTCCATCTGTCATGAGCTAGTTAGTAGCTAACTCTATTTGTCCAAAAGATCTGTGTGTTTCGTCTGCGAATGTGTGGTTTTTCTGTTAGACCCAACTGGAGCTATTTGTAAAGCATTGTCTTGTCTTGTCTAGTAGCGGCTAACCCAGTCGTTGATGATGTTAATATGACACGGTATATGTCTTGTTGGGCCGCACCTTCCTTTTCTCTCTGGGAAACCCCTGGCTCTGATCTCGGCCTCAGGTAACATGGTAATGAGCTGCAACTAACACAACAGCTGCTGATACCTTGTGTTTGGTTTGTTCATTAACATTAAATAAGCTTGAGGAAATGGGTAAGGTGGTATTTTCAGTTCAGATTGGATGAATATGTTGGGGAATAAGTGATGCTTTATTTAGAAAACAGCCTTGTTCTCTTTCATTAATCATTTTAACTTGACATTTTTAAATCTAGGCAGCGTTAAGCAAATGGTAGTAGAATGCTGTTTGATGTTGGCTCATCTCATTAATATGCCCCATTTTTATCCATGCTTCAGCATTATTTCTTTACAATAGTTTATGAGGACTTTGGCCTTATATGATTTGTTTATTGTCTGTGCACCTCCCTGAAGGTTGATGAAAGTATGTCCTACAGTCAGTACATGAAACACCTGCAATAAAAAAAAAACTCTAAAATGACCTCTATGTAGCAGAACTGGGTCTGTGTTAACTGGGTTTACATGGGGGTATTTATAGTGTAATTATTCATACCAGATTATCGAGAAAGAGATGCACAAAGTTGTGAACTTGCTGTGAGACACATTTCTTGACAGAAGCTTCCAGTGATCAAACAGCTGAGATTACCCACCTCTCACACATTTAGTGTAAATCTAAACGTGACTTCTCGTAATAGGCCACATTCCCAACGCAGAAACCCATTGTGAAAATAGCAGAAAAGTCAATTACTTATCAAAATATCAGACGTTTAACTGTTCATTTCTCAACTTGTATATTGGTGCTAAAGTATGAGCTTGGATAAAGACAAACCATAGGAAGAAAGCTCCACTCACTTGGTTATGCCATTTGTTCCAGTTAAGCCTTAGAAAGTTTTATGCATTTATTATCAAAGATATATTAGGTGGGTACGGAGTTGGGCTTTCAATATTTTGCCAAATGATAACCTTTTCTATGGAACAAATGATGTTCAAAATGAGTAACAAAGCTCTCTTGTACTTGGGACAGCATTCGGGACATATCTGCAGCAGGGACTGAATAGAATATGAAACAGCATAAATGCATAATTCTTGCTCTGCTTTGATTTTTATGCTCATGTTTGCTTGAGGGAGTACCTGACAGCTGTGTGACTACTAAATATGCAGTTTAGTTGTGACCAACAGGACAAGAAATCCAGCAGTGGGGGAAACTCAAAATGTGTTTTAGAAAAAGAAAAGAAAGCTGTGGCAGATTTACAGCTGTACCAAAGATTTAATTTACTCTTTCATCCATTAGACCCCTTCCCCTTGTTCACTGCTTTGCAGCTCTGCCAGCTGAACCCTTTACAACACATGTGAACACGTTTTTCCTCTTTTTTTTTTTATCCTGGTGTCTCATCTTTCTTCTCTGCAAAGTGCCATAAACAGTGCAGTCAAGGCTTCATTAGAGAGACTTGTTTCAGAGTGACAGTCACACATATTTTCTATAGTCTTGTTACTGCTGAGTCAGGCACTGGTGACAGACAGTTTTAAGATGTCAGAAAAAAGCAGTATACTGTATGTTCATAAACATTTGACCTTGGGACACATCAATGCTTGGCTTTTGTTTAAGATTTGAATCGGGGGTTAATGGCATTTGTTTAATGGCTGGTTCTCATCTGGGAGGAGGTGTCCACTGTATGTGCTTTACAAATAGGCCTTGTGGCTTTTTTTTTGGAATCTGCAGCAGTGATATACTTGTGTAAGCAAACTATTCCTCAGATGAATACTCCAGTGGCAATGTGCAAATCGGTGAAGTGACTCTCATTGATTTTATTACTGAAAAGCCAAGCCCTTGAGGGTTGCTTGATGTCCTTGTCTCTGTGTGTGACATACACTTATTGGTCAATCCATATCTACACTATTGTCCTCAGTGTTTGATGCAGGATTGTTCAGGACTGAAATGGTAAAAGCTAAAGTGTAATCAGAGTCACCAGATTGGCAGTCTGTGGCCGGCAAACGTGGGCATCATTTCAAATGTGTTCTTTACATGTGAGCAGCAGTAAAAACATAATACGTTTTCTAGTCAGAAAACCAAAAAACAAAAGAACGTGGTATGGAGTTGGTTGTGACTCAAACTGCAATGCCCTTTTCTATTCATAAATATTAGTGTTTCAAAGAACATGTGAGATATAATCTGCTGAGATAGAACATTTAACAGGCCAAGGGCAGAAAAAACAATGCAGTTTTTATTTTGACCTTCACTGTTTGTTTTGCAGTACATGGGCATTAAATGCATTTGAACGAGCTGTTTTTCCCTACACTCGTATAAATAAAAGGACACTGTATAACACTTTGCTATCAGCTCCAAATGGATAGAACATGATGGATTTAGAGAAACAGATCTGCATCATTACTGCATCCAAATAATCCAAATAGTCAAATTAACTTTAGTCAACACAGTCATTGCAATCTTTATTGTAACTTTTTGTTATTAACTTTTCTCACTGATGAACAAGGCACATTTCTGAGATGAATGTCAAATCTACATAAAGCCAAACCACTAGACAGAGAAGAGAAACTGAGGAGACTGAATTTACTGGAGCTCGGTTCTCAAAGCAGTTGTGAGACTGAGGAAAGTTTTTGAGTGTGACTTTCAGCCGATGAGTTGATAGGACGCCTCTTGTTTGCCCTCTCAAGTTTTTAAGTGAGAAGCAAAACTGTAAATGTGGACTACAGATGTGTCAAGTCTGTCCCCATCTGCTGTGGGCTATTGGTCTTATCAGTCATCTATAAAGTTGGCTCTTAGTTCTTATATATATATATATATATATATATATATATACACAATTTATGTATATCTCAGATGTATAATACATCCTTGATTAGCATTGTGCAACAATGATTTTGCCAGAACTCTGCAAAACTGGAAACAGCTTAACTGTCTACATCACGTAGATGTGGGAATAGTTCTAGTTCTTTTTTTTTTTTTTCTTCTTTAAAATGTCAAATGTCTGATTTTCTGGCTCTGCCTGAGGCTGATTGACCACAGAGGGCTAATTCAAAATGTGGACTGTCTCTGGCCGCAGTATTTAAAGCTTGTCTTGACCTTTCGTAACACAGAGTCTGGGCAATCTAGCCTATGGACTGTGTCCTGAAGGCTGCACGACAGATTAGTGAAAAACACTCTATTGTTGCTTAATTTTAAACTTTTATAACTAAACAATTGTCACTAGTGTCCATTTCCTGCTTGGCCTTAAATGGACCTTTTCAGATGAGGCCTCGGCTCAGCAGTCTTATATAAATTATGGCATTTGTCGAAGGAAATGGAGAGTGTTGATGTATTAGTGCATGAAAGTACCTCTTAAAGCTTGCCTACGTGAGTCTTTTTTGAATGGATTGGCAAAACAGTTCACTTTCGTGGCAGGCTGCCTATCTTTTTTGTGCTTATTATTTATCCTTATGTATCCTGAAGTGTTTATCTAAACGTCACCATTCATTTTGCTGAATGCTGTTGGAAGATGAGAATTGGATAACGTTTGAAGGCTTTCAGCTAGCCTCTAACAGGTCCTCTGACCCGCCTGCCTGCCACCTCCCGGGCCTGATGCTGGAGCCAAATAGGCTTGATGTGGGATTCTGCAGCACTGGCCAAGCAGCTTGCCTCTGTCAGCTCTGCCTCTTTTTGACAAGTCTCTGTGAAAAGTGTTCAAATGCTGCAGCCTTTCCAGCTCCTCGCTTTTTTGATGGGTGTTTTTGTGCTTGATAGTCCACAAAGAGACAGTGATAGATGTACTTTTCTGATACAAAAGCTGAAAGAGACAATAACAGTGCGATTATTTTTTAGTAGTACCTAAAAAAAAGTGCTAAAATGGCAAGTCATTTAATTTTTTTGATATTGTGATTATCCATCTGTGATTGGCATCCCACAACCTGCAAAGGATAAATGGTAAAAGATGCATAAATGAACGAATGAATAAATAAATACATGGTCTAAGATTTTGTTGTTAAGACTAGAGTTAAAATGTACAGACATTTATCAGGGATTACTGTCATTTTCCCCTTTTTTTTTATAAGAATAAAATGTCTCTGTAACAGTCCTGCTTTGCCTTTTCTTTCTACTTTCCTAACGCGAGAAGGCAAATAGAGTTGAATACAAATGAAGATCTGTACATATTGCAGGCTTAACACGTCTCTTTCCTACTGCACAACTGAAGCCTCCATATCTTTGGAGCACGACTGTTTGCTAAACGTCACTGTTGGATTAAATGAGCCACAGTATGGCTTGATGAGTTTGTAAGTTTTGCTTTGGTCATCTTTTTGTAGGTTCTTTGCTCTAGAGACTGACGCCACCCCCAGAGGCCACTGGGCCTTTTCCACACCTAATTAAAGGCTTAAGACAGTGCTGTGTTTGTGGGGCAATCTGTCCCTACTACAGCAAACATCAATTTTCCTCTTTGCTGTCAGGCACTAAAGTGAGATGAATTATCAGAGGGGCGCGAGAAAGAGAGACGGCATATGATGGATACGGCCCTGCCCTCTAATCACCACTTTTTCATTTCCGCTAAGATTCTGCCTCATTTGCCTCAAGCAAAAGATGGATAAGTAGACCGGATTTCAGAAATCTAAAGCTGACAGACCATGATTGATAATATTTTTAAAATCTGAGTTTATTGTTGTTTAGTTGGGTAATTGATTTTCTGGAACCGCACAAGATTAATGGGATCTCCTGAATGATTCTTATTGCCCTCTAACAGATTTGAAATTGTACAGTGATTACATTGTTCCTGACCTTTTGATACAGTATTGTTCAAAATAATAGCAGTACAATGTGACTAACCAGAATAATCCAGGTTTTTACTAAAAACCTGGATTATTCTGGTTAGTCACATTGTACTGCTATTATTTTGAACAATACTGTATATGTAAAGATTGATGTCAGAAGGTCATGCAGCAAACCAAAGATTTATTATTATCAAAGAGGAGACATAACAATTTCTAATTGGGGCTAAAATGCTGACTTTTGATACAAAATTAAAAAGTGTAAAGGGGGCACACATGATTTGAAAATCAATGAGTTTGTGTGTGTTATTTAGATGTCATTTGCACAAAAGAAAGATCAGTTGATGAAACATTTAATGGCAGTACTGTAGAATGCTGTAATGTATTTTGCACTTTTTATGCCAAGGTTTATTGTAAATACATAAAATTCTCAGCAACAAAATTTTAATTCCAACAATACAATTTCAAGATCATACATTTTATTACCAGGTTGAGCTGTGTTAGGCCTAATAGAGGTACTTAGAAGAAGAGACCTGACCAAAACTGTTTGAAAGACAAGAAAATGAGACGAATAACAAATAAAGTGGTTCAGACAACTACATACTGTATGTGCATTTAACTGCCCCGCTCTCTAGTCTTCTCCAATATGGCAGATACACAGATTTGCAAACACTGTCATTACCCATCGTGTTTCTAGACCTTGATTTCCTACTTGAACTTAGTAAAGTGGCACCTTCTTATTTGTTGAAGCATTCTTTTACCCATTTATTCAAAAGACAAGCCACAACATGCAGAAGGCAATATTCATTGAAAACGTAAGCATAGATAAGTAGTTTTTTTTTTTTTTTCTTTGCATTACCTTTTTTTTAAAGCTCTTGTGTGGCAGACTCATCACAGACCATCTCATCAAAATGAGAATTGATAGTCTGACTCAAGAGTCAGACATTTTCTCTGATTCCTTTTGTTTGTGCTTTATTTGATTTCCTTCCATCGCATCCCTTTGTCCTTAAAAATGTTACCATGGTGACTGTAGTGTGTTCATTGCACTGACAAAAGTAAAGATATTAGACCTTTGAGATCTAGTGGTCTCCTCCTTACACTGATGGATGCAGTGTTTGGACACTTTTGTGGGCTATATGACAGCAAAGGCTAATGCATGCTGCTTCTTTGCACCCATCAAGCTCAAGCAGGACATGCCTGAACTTTTACTTTAGACATTATGCCCCAAATCTCCAATAAGGCTGGAAACATCAACAGCGGCCATGACGTGGATCTGAATTGCATAATTTTTCTATTTAATGTCTCTGGATTGCTGAATACATAGCATATTGTTGGGTCAAATGACAGATTTTGTGACAAGGTGCAGGTTGAGATCGGGTATGGAACTGAAAACCAGAATGTTGGTCTGGTGTCTGAGGTTTATGCACTTTTTGGAGAGCATTTGTTGGATGTTTTTTGTTGATTTTTGGAAAGTGTGGATGTTTACAGTGCCTATACTTTCTGTCATCTTATGTCATAACCAGATACATTGTTTGAACATTTGTATTTATTTATTCCATCTGCAATCAGATTTGGATATATGATAACTAATTTCTGCTCGAATACCACTTCTGATCTCAATCTAGAAACATCCTCCCTCCATCCCTTACCTGTGTTAAACTACCCATCATCACCAGCTGTTACCTCAAGCAGCAGTCATGTTTTTGGGCAGCAGACCACACTAGATAGTCCCTTTTTATGATGATTACGGAGTATAAAGTTTATTCTGAAGGCCCTATATCAGAGATTTATTCACAGCAAAAGATGAGGAAGAAAGATGCACACATGTGAATCATGGGATATCCTCCAGCTTTCGTCTCTTGTCTGCTTGCTAAGCGAGGAGTTGTGGAACAGGCACCAGTGACTTCTAAGACTGCTGCCTGCTTTGAAGCCTTTGGTGTTTTTATTAATTAATTGACTGCCCAGTGAGAGGGGAATTGCAACCACAAATGTCTGTCCCACACATAAACATTGGTGAGATGTAGAGAAATGGAGTCAAAATGAAGAAAGGGCTCAAACAAGTCTTTGAATTATATTTGGTAGACATGACAACCATCTCTGTCGAGTGAAAAGACAACTCTCTCTTTTGTTTCCACTGGACAATTGTCAATCTGAAATTAAGAGACATTTAATATTCTATATAAATTGTCAAATATATTTTTAAAAACATATGCAAACTGTAGGTCCAAACACAAGTTTATACTGCAGTATACATTTTACATAGATGCCACACAGATACATTTGGTTTGGGAGAACAGGTTAAAAAGTAATACATTTTGCCAAAAGTATCTCACACTTCCAAATCAGTTTCCATGTGGGATCTTCATGTTTAATGCGAAGGGTAAGCTAACATATCCTCAAAGATGAAAGTTGCTTGCCCTCTGTTTTTTAGAAAAGCAGAAAAGCATTCCTTTTATAAATAATTCATGAGTTGCACAGTTTGTGTGGAGCATTACAGAAGCGAAAGTCAAACGGCTATCAACTTTTTTTAACCGCCAGACAAGAGGAAAGTGAAGATAATATAAATAATAGATGTTTGCATTAGGATGCATTGCATATCCTCCTCCTTTCCTTTTGTGTGCAAGCTTTATTCTTTATTCTTGCACCGTTAATAAAGCAGGCGTAATGCAGAAAGCAGACCAGATACAAAAACCTCAGTAAAGCAAAGAGACGTAAGGAGCGAGGATGGGGCTGTTTGTGAGCCTCCTTTCTGCTTGACTGTGCCTCAGGATCAGGCCTAATTACAGCTCAACGAGAGGTTCTCCAGTCAAACCTGCTGCCTTCTGAGGATTAAACAAGACTAAAGCAGACTTGTTTCCATTGCAGGAGGACTTGGCTTCCCAACCTGAATTAAAGCCAAATGTGATATTACGAAAGTCATCAGTTCTGGAATAATTACCTTTGCTGAATAGGCCCCAAATAATACCTAAATATACACAAGTTCAGGCTAGTGTAGGTTTGATATAGCAATATGACAATTTTTTTTTAACCAAGGCTGTTTTTTTACATAGTTTTGTGAGCCAAGATTTCTATCTTTATCAATTTTGCTTTTGCAGTTGCATCTATGACCACTAGTAGGATTCCTAACCCTCATGTTCTGAGCTCCAATTTGGAGAGGCTACTCTCAGATCAAAGGTTTAGACTGCCTAAATCCAGACTGAACCGATAATCCTTTATTCATTCTTTTATTACATTATTGAACAGAAAAGTAGCTGCACTTACAAACAAGCGCTTTAGATCAACTTTATATCTCAATTTTACATCTGTTTCTAAAACATCTCTTTTAATTTATGTGTTTTATGTTATATTGTTGTGACTGATTGATGCAGATCCATGTGATGCAGACAGATTTCCCAAGTGGGTCAATAAAGTAAACCTTACCTAACTTAATATGAAAGTTTTTACGTACAATTATGGTGTAACATGTTTAGACATTTCTTAGCCCTAGTACAGACCAACAAAATATAGCCATGAAATATAGCAGCTCTGGACAAAACTAAAAGTTGACAAGGAAACCATTTTTATATTTAAATGTAAACCTGTTAAAACTTAAGAGGGTTAAGGTCATATCAACAATGTGACCTTTTGTGCTTTCTGTTATCAGTCACCTGTAGAGCATCTAAACTCTTATCAGACATATGGCTTATTAATCTGCTTGTGCGTTCATGCATTCTGTGACAATGCACTTTTAATTGCTTTCCTTCTTATCTTTCCTGCATTTTATTCTTTGATGAGCCAGTCAGACTGACGGAGTAAAATCAAGCTTGCACATATGTATTCACAGTACGCAACTTGAATTATTCTGCTTTTGTTCTTGATAGGTGATATTCATATAAATCGTTTCATGTTTGATCTTTCTCTGATAAATTCCTTGTTCAATACTACTCAAAATGAACCTACTTTATTTTGACAGATATTTGAATATGGCGTAAAATAAACCCATCAATGGCTCGTGTCACTAGCTATACTTCTTCTGTAGAAGGTGTTGGCCCTCACCTCTTTACACCCAATCTACTACACGTTTCAATTCTGATCCGACAGCACATGTAGGATGTAGGATAACCTCAGGTGTATCAGACCCTTGTAATCATCAGCTGAGGCAAAGAGCCGGGAAATGTGTGCCAGTCGGTCATCTTCATTCTACAATCAACTCAGTTATACAGTAATAATGAGTAATTTGATTGTAATATGACTGCAATTTTGAGAGCTTTTTTTTTCTCTCCTCTCCAGGGAAGCTATGTGGCCGCCATGACTGCCACACTGAGGCAGATGGACGACTGTCATTACACTCATCTGATCAGCACTTTCGGGAAGATAAGGAGCGATGTGGTGGTAAGTTCAGCTTATCAAGGAGTCGATGCCAGCTACGTGCGGGACCAATTTGGCAGCAGATATCCCCTATTAGGACACTACAATAGATTAGATTACTATTTCACACCGTGTCATATTATGAAATGAGGTGCTTTCTGGCCTTTAGTATGGGAGCAGTGCTTTTTGTTAAACCAAATTTTTCTATAGAAAATTCTTTGTGTTCTGGGAAAATTTGAAACCATAATATTATACTTAAGTTATGTTGTGAAAAGGGCCCACAGTGAACATCTGCCATGTTTTAAACTTTATATCTTCAACTTTCTGGGTCTTTCATAAAAATCAAAAGTGAGATTAGTTCTGTTAGTAAAATGTTTATTTTTTTTTAACCTCACCATGTACTATGAAATTGAATTTCACTTTGTCATTGCTCTGAGCCTGTACAGCATATTCTCGATGATAGTAACTCCTAAGGGATGTACATCAGTCGTTGCCAACAAGTAGAGGAGGAGGAATAATCCCATTGATGTTATGGGTCTCGGCTCTGAATAAGTCCTACCTCAAAGCAGTATTTTTGTAGTATCTGCTGCCAGATTAGCAAGAGGATTCTCTCTTCTGACAAGTGCAAATACCAAATCAAATGTCTTTTTTTTTTTTTACATTATAGACACATCTCTTTCCAAATTGTATACATGTAATCATCTTTTACTTTATACTCTGTAACTTTAACTTTTGGTCCATTAATTATTGTAGCTCTGTGCAGTTATTTTTTGTTTAAAAGGTTTGTGATGAATCTACACACGGTGCACACATTTTAGCAAGGCTGCTTTGAAAGAAAAATGCTGCTAGACAATGTTGATTTAGTTTATTTTTTCTCTTAAACAATAAAATTAGGATTTCAAAGAAAAGAGATCTCAGCATTCATTTATTCATTCATTTTCTACCACTTAGTCCCGTTGGGGTCGCGCAGCTTTAGGCCTGAGGCGGGGTGAACCCTGGACAGTGGCCAGTTAACCAGACAAACATTCATTCAATAGGGACACTTTAGAGTTGCGAATTAACCTATACATGCATGTCTTTGGACGGTGGGAGGAAGCCGGAGTACCTGGAGAGAACCCACAGTAACATGTGGAGGACATGCAGACTCCTCACAGAAAGACCGGAGTCAACCGAGGACGTTTAAAATGTCTAGGGTTTAAACTTGCGACCTTCTTGCTGTGAGGCAGGAGCGCTAACCACTCTGCCACAGGCACCCCTGGAAATCTCAGTGTAATAGCATTGCACAGCAGCACTGACAATGATACAATACAAGCTCCTTACGTTTATTTTCTATTCATTGTAGCAATTATACACCAACCAAAACTCAATACATCTCACTAAGCTTTGAAATTTGAAGTAGTCTCATTGATAAAAGCCAAACACCACTAACATTTTAGATTGTTCTTGTCTCTGAGGTAAAAAGAATAAAAGTTTTTTATTGTGATTTTTTTTGTCTGTCTCTCACAGGATTTTCTAATGGAGACATTTATTATGTTTAAGAATCTCATTGGAGAAAATGTCTACCCTTCAGATTGGGTCATAATGAACATGATGCAAAATAAGTAAGTAGGACAACTCTTTCTTTTTCCACATTCATAAAACAGCTTTGCTTTGAACACTGGTTCACTGTTGTTGCTAAGGAACAGCAGTCAGGAGTGACTATGGATATTTTCAAATGTTTTTCTCTACATGCAAATATCTAAACAAGGCCTCAGCAGTGCAGCAATCAGATGAGCAGTCAGCACAAACAATCGCATGAATTATAGATGTCAGGCTGTACGCTGCCTGCTAATCTCCAAACTTAGTCTCAGCATCTCTTTATTTTGCAGCTTGTCGGGCTGCTCCACTCTATTGTTTTATTGATGGAAGCCTCATCTAATCCCATTTTTCTTCTTGTAAATATAAAAAGAGATGACGTCCACTTTGCAGTTCAGAAGCTTGCACCTGTGCAGTTGTCGGATGAAGTTTTAAATGGTCATCTCAGATTTAATAGAAACACTGTTACGTGTTATTACAGTATTTAAAGTAGAACTAAGTTTTCTACGTCCTTATGGCTAAATGAGTTGTAGCGGATTGTTTGAAGCACGCACTATCCCCTTCATCTGAGCCGAAAACAGCACTTGTTGAGCTGCCACCGACTCGATGGTAAGTCTCGGGTCATGTTAACACAAGAGTGACAAATTGCTTTACGGTAATGTAATATACAATAGTCTTACTTTGGACAAAATTTTAAAATTCTTTTAATTCCACAAATATGAGTACTGCCCTCATCAGGTTTAAAACTGTCGAATGCACTTCCTGTTCAGCATGACGTCATCATGTTACAAAACCACTGCCCACCACACCTTTTGTATCAGGTAACCCTCTGCCTGAAAACGTCAGGTCATGATGAAAAAGGCACAGTTTTTTTCCTGATGTTCCTGTGTGCCCTTCAGGTGTGCAAGTCCCATCAGTTTTGCTTTCCCTGAGCTGCAGTGTCCTGAAATGGGAATCCTGCCCCTCCAAGGCCACACGTAGCTACTCTGGCATTGTCACTGCTGCCAAATGCATCAGCCGGACTAACAAGCTTGTTCAAACACACACTGCAGCCCTGTACTTTGTGGATAAGCTTTTGAGGATGCGATGAGAATAACTGAGCTCCCAGCAGTTCATCCGAGGATTACACTTTGTAGTCTGTGAAATGTTTTATTTTTGATGCAGTCTGGAAGTCAGTGCGTCATCTCCCAAGCCTCAGCAGAATCTCCACAAATGAACTTTTTGTTGGTCACAGCCACTAAGATTAATTGAGCATTCCAGTCAATGCATTTATCCTCTTGCTGGAGTTAAAAAAATGTTTAACCTCCCCAAAAAAAGAAACTGCCAAAGTCTGACTCATTTCAAACTTTGGACGTTTGAATATTGCAGGTGTTGGCTACTCAACTAAGTAGCACAACTCCCGCATTTGTCTCTATCGCTCAGTGCGTGTTTGATCAGGCGCTTGCTTCTGCCATAGTGACAGCCCAAGGTAACACATTATTTCAGCCCAGGGGAGGATTTACTAGTTTTAAGTGCATTGCATAATAATCTAAAGACAAAAGAAATTGCCATTTTCTTTGCAGTCTTTCAATGTCAGAGCAATAGAGCCTGACACATTTTCCTTTCATTTTAGCCCATCAACTATAAGTTAAAGGTGCTGAATAACACCCATTACATTGTAGGCTGTTTTTCAAAAGCAGGACGGTCTGGCCCCTTCCTCACTGCCAATCCCTTCTCTCAGTGATGTTGAGGACAAACCAATCAGAAGCAGTTTGTCTGCAGCAGGGTGTGGTTTGCTGGCTACGTCATAACTCAGCTCGCAGCTCGAGCCATTTATTTGTGCTCTCGCCTCGGTTTTGGATAACCAGCAAAGTATAAAAACGATAAAACCGCTCTGGTGTCTGCTCTACTGTGGCTTACTTGTTGAAAACGGCTGCGTTTTGGTGTTGCGTCTGGCATTCCTCTGATTGGTTAACATTATGCCGCCCTTGTAACTGAATGCGAGCAACATGGTACCAGACTAACTTTTTTGTATAGAATATAGAAAAAGAGTCACAGCTGGCCAAGAAATATACAAGAAGTATGTTGGGTCTTGAGCTTTGTCATATTTGATCGTGTTGCTCTTCAGTAAAAAAGTTGGCCACCCCTGGTGTAGCTAGTATTGTACAGTGGCTTTATTTGAGGTTATTTGTTGAAAAAGCTTCCTTCACAGCTGGAAACCTGGTTGGTGACAGCAGTTTGCAGCACAAGTCCACTTAACCACTTCATGAAGCGAGGCGCCTGCAGGCTCGGGTGATTTATTCCTTTGTGGGTCCTTCAATGTGATCACTGTAGTCATTTGATTTGTGTTGATAAGTGGAGTGGTAGAATAATTGTTGTCCTTGTCGGTGCAAACTTTAAACACTTTCATTTCCAACACTGTCAGAGCTGACATATTTTAAAGGATGTTTTTGTCACAACTTTGAGATTCCTATCACGTCACATCTTTCCCCGTGCTTCAGAAACGCTTGCTACATTGTGCACCCACCCACAGACTGTTCTTTCATGTGCACACATTATGATAGCTCCACTAATGAGACGGGCATCCACAGTACCAGCAGTCGTTTCCTCCCACTCTCACTTCTCCACCCATCGTCTCGTACTTCCTCTTGGTTGTAAACTGATTTATGGACTCTAATTGCCCCGGGGACAGCAGCATCAGGCTGGTTAACAGCTGACTGTGTTTTGACCAGTGCCTACGACATGGCCCAGACTTGGCAGAAATGGCTAATTGGCAGAAGAAATGTTCTCAGACTTGATGGTGGACACAATTGTTCACAAAGTTATGGTTGAAGGATAACTAGGTAATCTCAATATTTCTGAGACTATCTGAATTCAGTACTGAATTGGGGGAAAAGTGTGTTCAGAAAGCACAAAGATGTTGGAGATTATCTAGCTAGTGTATATAATAACCACTAAACTGAATAAGTCATTGGAACTAACCATAGTGACGGTACTGTGTTGTTACAACTATCATTGTAACACTAAAGTTAAAGGCAGTAACAATCTACAGATGGACCTTTGCAATAATAATTTGGTAAGAAAATAATAAAGACATTTTGTGGAACAACTTACCCCCACGTTATTTATGAATGTTGGTGTCGTATATGAAAAGCTGCATGTGACATAATGTTGATTGTGTCTTGCAAGTTTTAGATTTCAATCACATTTACTAGCTGCTAAAATATACAGAAGATGAAATAATACATCCTTTCCAAACCATGAAAACAATAAGAATTTAGATATAATCTGAAAAAGACCTGCAGAATCATCCGTCTTGTACTCAGCACTCAGAAGCTTACTTTTCTTAAGTCTTGAAAAATGGTGTGACATTTGTCTGAGACAACAGCTGCTGGCTGCTTTGTACAGTCAGCTAAATGGGATCTTGTAAAGATTTGCATACTATAAATTTTCACTTCGGGCACTCTGTGCTCTTTAGCCTTATTATTACTGCAGATCTGCTGAATCACTGCATAATAAGTGAACTCATCATCATCATCATAAGTGTGAATAATGAATATTGGCACGGCTTTGATTTTCCTTAAGTCAGACCAAGCATTAAAATACTTAAATTCAGCAACACAAAATGTTATTTCTTTTGTAATCTTTTTGAAATCCTTCACAGACGTCTTTTGTAATCACAATTTTTTTATTCAATAGTGAGCACTTGAAAATAGTACAGTTTAAAATTTGAAGATGAAATGTTGAAACTAAATTACTTTTTTGCTTAATCTACAATATATTATCCATCTTATCCTGTTTCTTGTGTGAATATGCATTTTGAGCAGTATGGCCTTGATGGGACATGTGAAAATCTATGTATATGTAAGACAACCAGAGTCATTTACAGTGCTGTTAATTAAGAATGTTGCAACATGGAATAAGTCTGGAGTTAAAATGAGAAGATGAAAGCCTGGGCGTGCAGTAGAGTCAGCCATTAGTCCCTCACAGTCTCATCAGAGGAGGCTTTCAGAGGCTGGATGCTGGCTGTTTGGAGTTCATTCCATGACTAATCCACATCATTCAGGGCAGGACAGAGAGGCGGGACAGAGAGAGGGGTGGGACAGAGAGAGGCGGGACAGAGAGGGGCGGGACAGAGGGGCGGGACAGAGAGAGGCGGGACAGAGAGAGGCGGGACAGAGAGGGGCGGGACAGAGAGGTTCAGGACAGAGGGGCGGGACAGAGAGAGGCGGGACAGAGGGGCGGGAGTGAACAGACCGTCAATGTGATGTCATTTACCCGGTCACACCTGCACTAACCAACACCTGTGGGCTTTGCATCTACTTATAAGGCATCACATGGTATCCAATAGTATCTAAATGTCCAGTGTTTTTGGATGTTGGTACTCTCCGAGGTCCCTCTGTCCATCGCAGAAATGGCCATAACTGAATACATTTTTGCACTTTGAAATGTCAATATTTTTAGCCAAAAAGTACTGACCTTTCCTTATCTTTCTCTCGCTTGGTTATGTGTTGACTGCTCTCTTCCCACTTTGCTGAGTGGTCCTCTGTTTGAATTCTGAATCCCCTGTTGGCACTTAATACCAACAAGATTAAGACACAGCTTTTAAAGAGTCCTGGGACTGCCATAAACATGATTTGCGCTACAACACTTTGTTGGGCAGAGCGTAATCTGCGTTAAAAGTGAAACTGAGAAAAATTACTTTTTTACTAAGTCAGACAGAAATCTTTTATGAAATGAAAGCTTTGACCCTTAAAATTCAGATAAAGCTCTTCATATGTGGATGTCCTCAAAAACCTACAATGTCACTGTCAAAGTCAGGACGGGGATAACAGCATGTATAAACAGAGGAATTACAAAGTATTATGCCTTAGTCTTTTTATAATTTAGAGAAAGAAGAGAAAGCATTTTGCAGTAAGTGACAAAAAGACTAAAATAGAAGCTGATACAAAGGCTGAACGCATTAAGTGCATCAGAACATTCCGAGCTGCAGTTACGGCACTCAAATTTTGCACACTCTTTAAGACGAACGAAATGGAGTTGCAGTTAGGCTACGAGCCGTTCTTCTTTTCACACAGATCCTTTGCTGCTCCACTGAGTGAGTGGACAGGTGTGTGTCACCTCCTTCTCCTGCTCTCTGTGTGTCGCCGTGTCGTCACGTGACTCAGCGGCAGAAGTGAACAGAGCAGGAACGAACACTGCCAGCTGTGATCTGAACAAAAAGCTTGTTTGCTAATTATGGATTTATTTAATTTATGGCCAGCAAAAAATTATAAATTAATTATTGAAATTAATCAGCAAAATTTTAAGTGTTTTTATTTTTCAAATATATATTGTGTGATTGAATATTAGACTATTTGTGCCCATACTCTTATTTTGTTTTTAGATAGCATGTCCCTACAGGGCTCCCATAGACACTTGCCGGCTATATAAAGGAGGGGTGTGGAGTCTAAAATTGCAATTGGAAAAAAAAAAATGAAAACAATTAACAAAATATGTAATAAATGAATCAAATTGAATAGAATTTACATAAATGTTTTATTTTTTTACACTCACTTAGAGAACAAAAGTCTGAAATGTAAGTGGCTGATTCTATCTCACAGATAAAGTCTTACTGCCACCTCAGAGCCTTTCTTTAAAATCGTATTGACATGAACATAACCTTTTAGATATATCATAAATCCTGACCTCTGTTTTCTTGAAAGACGAGTGAAGTGACATTTATTTTGCCCATCTGGGAACAAATAAAGACCACTTACCCGACCAAAACAGATGCCTCGCTGGAGACCCACTGAAGATGTCATTGCTTATTTCTTCCTTGTTGCTCTGACCATAACTGACATTTGCAGCAGACTCAATGAACGCTCCTTTCACTTTGATAACCCAATTACTCTTGTCTTTAGATTAACAATGTGTCAAAGCCACTGGGTCCATTTCATGTGCACGTATCAGATGTGTGTTTAATTAGGCTTTAAAGCTGCTTGTGCTCAACAACAAACACGGACTTAATACGTTTAACTTCACTCTGTTAATATGGCAAGACCTTATTAACAAAGTAATAAGGTCTTTCCACTTATAAGAACGTTAAAGTCTTCTTATAAGTTAATAAGATGCAATTGGTGTACCTGTTTTCCAATTTAATTAAAAAATTTTTTGGATAGCATACAATGTACATTAAGCCAGATATGTAGCAGATTTCTGTTGTCCTATATTGTAAATTTGTTTGGTGGTAGGGGAAACCAGAGCACAAGTAGACACAAGTATGTAATCACTGCCAATTACAATGATTAATCAGAAATTTGGCACAGAAGTGAAACAGCATCCTTACACACTATATGATGGCTTTTTAGGATAATTAGAGGATAAATGTGGATAAATCTGTTGTGAAGCAATAGCATTGTTCTTGACAGTACTTAAAAGGTTTAGTCTTTGCACACCTAAGACGCTGACAGGTGCGTTGGAGGAAATGCCACAAAAGATGACAAGAAAAAACGTGTCTGTTTTATTCACTCTTATTCCAAACATTTATTTTAACGTTTCAGTCAAAATTCTTGATGCTTGTTCCCGACAGAAAAACTTTGTTAGGTTTTGCCCCATTTACTAGACCAGAGTATTTTTATATTGAGTTAAAATATTTGATTAAATGTGTGGATTTTAAAGCTTTCTAGTCAAAAATCATTAAACAAAGTGTTAACATTTTAGACGGCTAAAATCTGTTTTAATTGCTGCGTGATTCATTTGATCTTTAAATGTGCCTCATTATTTAATCCATCGCATGACATAACCTCTGCTAACACGCTGGCTGCTGAGCCAAAGCTGTTATCTGTCCTGCCTTTGGAGTCCTGTCTAAATCAGACGGTGTTGCCTCATTAGTAATCTGTTCACCTCTTCACTAACTTTGGTCTGGATGAAAAGAGGCCTTTCCTGTCACAACTGCATCTCAGATCTCTGCGTTTATAGCTTGGTGGTAGTTTGCACACTTCAGTTCTAATGCAGACATCATGCTGCCTGGTGTCAGAGTCAAAAGGACTGCAGCTCTTTCACAGCGTTCCAGTGACAGGTAGACACTCACCGGCTGCCTGGGTCAGTCCAAAATCCTCATCTTTATCACAGTTGTTTCTATTTAATCGCACAGAAATGTGTGTGCCCTGACTCAATTTGATCATCAAAGTTTTCCTCAGCGTCTGTGGCTTCAGTAAAAGCCCATCCTAGAAAGCTATAAGTTATTTAATGAGTTGTTTACAATGATATCTTTTATCTCCTCAAATCTTAAATCCAGAGAGCTGACTAGTTCTCTTTGTTACCTTTTTAATCCACGTCAACATAATGCAGCAGGTCCCAACTAAAAGAGAGGTTAGTGTTTAGTAATCTGGGTTAGAGGATAAAAGACAAGACCAAAACCTTTACAAATTCTATCAAGATCTACAACTTTACTTATCCTGTAGCTATAAAATTAAATACAATTAATTTTCTGTGTATGGAATAAAAAGAATCTGGCAAAATACCTACCTAAATTCTTGTCTGATCTGGTAAATATTGTTTTAAAGACATTTTGAGGTTGCCTAGTGGACCACTGGAGTTTCCATTCCAACAACAACTTTTTAAAAGTAAAAATTGTACTCCTTAGATTACGTACAAATGTTTTCCTGAAAGATCAGGCTGTAGTTACCAAGACTGGTCATTAGACCATTTTTAAAGGACTTGGACATACGGATATTTAAATCAAGACCTGCCAAAACCCTTTGTGGTGTTGGTTTTTGGGATCTACCTATGTAAGAAGTGACTGGATCTGAGAGAACTAATTAGTAATAGCCTAGGTAGTATTTACATGTTTTTAAAGGGAACACATTGCACAAGAAGAGATTTGTCACTTTGTCTGTTAAGTTTAGATTCACATCCCTCAAAACATAAAAACTATGCAACTACTAAATTTCAAACGCTTATTATACAACTGAATACTAGTCTGAATGGGTATATTTTGCCTGTGAACAAATCATTTTTCGTAATTTTTATGGTACCTTGCTGTTGAAGTGAAACTTTAAAGAAGAATGAGGACATCTGTCCCTCAGTGAAATTTTGGGAGTCATTAGAGATTCTCTGGCTTCCCTGAGGCGTGCTGCTCTGTGTAAATTTTCAGTTTGAGTGAGTGGCCTTGATAAACTCGCAGGGAAGAAAGCTGGGGGTTGCATTGGACATCTTAAATATATGTATTTAATTGAATAAATAGCTGTGATAATGAAGGTTTTTGACCTTGACTTATCGCTCTCATGCAGGTACACCAGCACTTTAGGACTAGTCTGCAAATCGATTGTGATCATTATCTGGGATGCTCTGTGAACTCAATTAGCAAGTATGATGTACTGATAACTTTTCATTAGCATAGGGTGTCTATAGTACGGATCATCTGATAAGTATGAAGGCAGCTGATTAGAAATATGCAACATGGATTGAAAAATAAAAAAGAAGCAGATCTGTGGTGTCTCTGTAAATTCAGACCCATCATTCAGCAATAATGGGCAGATTTCTTTTCTGACACTGACAATTTGACAAAGTGTATTAATCATTATGATGTTAGATACAGTGTCTGTATTATATGGCTCTAAAGCAGAGGAGCTATCATGTTGTTTCTGTGCCACCTAATTAAAAAGTTTAAGTGTCTCAAAGTTATGTTTTTGTCTCCCTAAGCAAAAAAAAAAAAAAGGGGGAAGCCCCCTGATTTCCAGAGATCATTAGTTGCCTGGTTCGACTCGATGCAAAATCACAGCACAGCAAGAAGGCAGGTTGTTTGTCGATGCTTTAAGGGTGTGGGAAACAAATGCTGAATGTAGCGCGTAGTGGCAATTTTATAGCAACTAAACACCATTTATTTTGTTTTTAGGAACCATAAAGAGAAACTTAAAGTCTGTTTGTTGTGGCAAACCATCTTTATGTCACTACTGAGGTGGTCCTTTGGCATCAATTTTCTCTAACCTTTTGGGTCAGTGCAGTTTACTTATAATGCAGTTTTTTCACAGGCCACCATGTTAAAAGAAAAGGTAAAGTTGCCTGACCACCACAGATGTTTCCCAACAGCTTCCCCTCTGCCATTTGTATTTATTAATAATGCAAGACACTTGATTATGCCGTTATTGTTGGCTGTCCACATACTCCTAAATCCCACTGTTTCCTTCCAGTCCAGAGACGTCACAATGTTCCATTAAATGAATTTGATTAATTATACTCTGAGCAGTAATTGTATATTCATTAATAATTGCTTTTGGAGGAGCTTAAATACAGACATTTAGAATGCAGTTTATGTTCATGTGTTACATTTAATTTATTCTAATTTAATGATAACCCATTAAAATATTTCACATGCTTTAAGTCTGCATTATGAAAACTCGCCCAGTGCTCAAAACCCTGCTTTTAATCATGTTTTAAATGGCATTTTTTGAGTGTCTCAGATTGAGCCCACAGTAAATTCTATTTTTATCGGCCTCATTACGTTTTTCATTTAAATTAATGGCAGGATGTGCTTGCAGAGGAACTGTCCCGTCTGTTCATTAGCGCACATTACATTACACTTTCAGCCGCTCAAGATGCAACAGCAGCAACAAAAAAACCATCCAGCATTAAGTAGTATTTAGTCTTTGATCAAATGTGAAAGACAATCATAATTTTTGTGCATTGTTAAGCTAAATGCAATGTGGAGTTTAAATGTCTTACTAAGACGTAAAATGAAAAGTTGTAGTAGTGTAATAGCATTTTGTAAGATGTATTGTCAGGCTCTAACGTAAAAAAACAATTCTGAAATTTTGAATTAAAAATACATATTCTCCAAACTCTGTAGTAATATTTCCTTGCCCACAGAGGCAGTAAATGGAAAGCAATTTTAGCATTAGTCTGGTGTTAAGTGTATCCACTATATTGGCATGTTCATGGCTGCAGAAAATTGAGTGAGCCTGTGCTTGTGGAGACAGGATGGTGGTAATAGGCTGTCGACGAGCTGTGGAGGGGTGTCAGCCATCACAGAGCCACACAAATGGACTCCTAATGGCTCACCAAAGCTGCTCAATGACAGTTAACCTTTCCAACGAACGGCGAAGGTGAATCTTAACATACACTATCCTTGGCCTCAGAAAGCATTTATTCAGTGTTGGAGACAGATGTAGAGCATGAAGAGTGTATGGCTGTAAAATCCTTCTTGATCGCTATGGCAGGAGGAAAACCCCAGCTCCCCGACTCTCCCCTGTCCTTACACCAGTAATAAAAAGATCTCTGAGTTAGCTCCCACTGATGCACTACTGTGAGCTCTGCAAGGCTTGTCCATTTCACAGTTTCACCATTTGAAGAAGCTAAAGAGACCAACTTATGTATACTGTTTTATGTCATAAAAGATACAAAAGCACCATTGTTATTGAAATGACCATTGGCATTTCTTTTAACAAATTGTAAGTCAACCACAAACTCTGCCTGTCCAGGCTCCTCTACCACCATGAAGTGAGTGATTAAATATGTTTGTGTTTGGATTTGATGAAATTAAAGCCACTCTGTTAGTTCTTTACACACTAGCTTACTGCAATTTGTCCTGCTCTTGCTCAGTATATAGCACCTGAGAAGATGAAAGTACAGAAAACTGCATATTTTGGCTAAAATGTGAGGAGGCATATATCCTGGCAATATAGAAATAAAATGTTTGTACACTTTATTATGGAGAACTAGATTGTGTCTGTTTTTTTGGGACATCTCTATTAACTGGAGAACATTGTGTACTAATAATGTAGTGAGAAAAAAAAGAAATGGACTAAAATATATACAGTATATATATTTGCCACATGGCCTATTAGAATGTCTTCCCAGTATTTTGAGGAACTATAAAGGATACACTTTTTTCCATGAAACATGTTGGGAATTGCTTAAAGTAACAACAATACATTCATTAAACATACTGTTATCTGCAGTGGTTTGAAGACAAGAAACAAATGATTTTAGACACGCTGAAGGTCAAATAATAGCTGACCTCAGGCTGTGATTGACAATCGTGAATTATTACTAAAGGATGTGTGAAGAGCGGTTGATTCCTACAAAATAAGAGCTACTTCCACTAAACGTTTAAAGTGGTCCACAGCAAACGGACAGCCTCTCTGTGCAGCAGATGTCTGCACACCTGCCAGTGTCGGTTACATAAGCTTTACATCTTAATGCTGCTTTATTTTCTGCTCATGAAACCCTGACGCAATTTACTCAAGTGGCATAACAATTGTCCTTGTTTCACCTTGCCATTTTTACAGCCCTCTCCCATGTAGTTTATATGCTGTCTTGAGTAATTGTTGCTTGGTATATCCATTGAAAATGATCACACAGCCATTGGCATTTTAACGGCCCCTATTTATGATTCTTTGAGCATGAATATTGTGTGACTGTCTAAACCTATGAATCAAACTAAACAGCACACAGGCCTCTTGCTCTAAAGACAATATAATTCCTCTTTAAAAGCTTAAGGTCCCTCTGGACTCTCTTGAAAATGAAACCATGTATCTCAATGAGACCAACCTTTTTATAAATAATAAATAATGAATGGAATGAAAAAAAAAAAAATTAAGTTATAGTTGACTCAAGAATGAGCTCTCTCTCGGAAAACGGACGTTTTCTCTTTATAGAATCTTTGGACAAAGGTTTTCTTGGTCTTTTTTGTGGCTCCACTATGACTGATGATGAAATACAGTGTATGCCATTTTGATATGATTTTAGCGAGATTATATGCTCATCATTCTGCGGGAGGTTGCTATGTGTATATTGAATCACCGTAAAGCAATTTGTCACTCTCGCCCAAAGTGAACATGACCTGAGACTTCGGTTCAGGGGCAGCTCAACTTGCAAGTGCTGTTTTCGTCTCAGATGCGGCAGAGGGATGGTGTGCGCTTCAAACACACCACTACGACTCAATTAACCATTGTAAGGACTATTTATGAAGGTCAAAATGTTACGTAGTTACGCTGTAACATTTAATTCTTCATCTTCAGCCAGTGGTTGATCATCATATGCAGGACTGGTCTGTCTCCGACATAAAAAAATATATACATTACTACATTTCAATGTTGTTTGAAGTGTGCTCTTCTTCAAGGCCATTGGTTGGTAATGTGGAAATACCAACCTCAGGCTTGTTCTAACATCCAGCATTTCATTCATTTGTCTTATAATATTGAATATAATCAACTCTACTAGATAAATGCATTACATTAAAGAGGCCCGTATATCTATAAGAACTGACACTTTTCCTCTTTTCTTTGTAGAGTGTTCCTACGGGCCATCAATCAGTATGCAGCAGTGCTGAGCAGGATATTCCTGGATCAAACAAGTTTTGAGCTACAGGTAAGATCTTTTTTTTTTTTTTTTAAACAAACTTGATGCAAGTATTGTCCTTTATGTGTCAGTTATTTCAGGGAGTTGGTTATCATTTTGTAAAGGTTTGGGGAAAAGATTTGGCTGGCCTTTTTACTTCAGCTGTTTTAATGTTTAAAACGGGGCCCTGTTGCACTTTGTGAGCAGACGTAAAAAACGAGAGTGGTAGACATTAAAATGGTGCAGAGAGAACATCAATTACACTGTAATGGCCAGACATTTACTGTGCATTTCTGAAAATGTTATCCTTCTCTGGTGAACAGAACTTTTCTACTTGCTTTTTTCAAACATCTGACAAATAGCACAGTGTAAATGTCAAAAACAAACCTTTTCAAAAAACTTTTATACTAGCATGTCACAGCTGTTGGACTTATTTTAAATCTAAAGTTTATCTACATTAACTACAAGTACTACCATTTATTGTGTATTCTGTTGTGACTTTTACGTATCCCATGAAATTAACACTTGGTATGATGACAATGGTCAACCTTTCTGGGGGTCAGAACGCACAGAAGAAGCAACAATTGTGGAGTTTTATTTAGTTAAAACCAACCTTATTCTTTGTGTCTTACCTATGTTTATTTTGCTCTACAAAGGCGAGGTTATAATTGCATAATTTTATCAAATATATTTTTACAGCAGTTGGGTATTTTAAACTGCTATTTTCAGAGAAAGCAGGGTGCCGAAAATAAAGTTTTTCTTCCTGTAGATTCCTGTCTGATTCGATTAGCTTTCATTGGCTGCTCTAGTTTCTCACTGTGATTTCTTATCTCTTTTTTTTTTTTTTTTATCTTTTATCGGATCAGTTGTGGAACAACTACTTCCACCTTGCCGTCGCCTTTCTTACCCAAGAGTCCCTGCAGTTGGAGAACTTCTCAAGCGATAAAAAATCTAAGATCTTCCACAAGTGAGTATGAGCGGCCTTTGAATCTGCATGACGTCCTCACTGCATGCCGGAAAGCCTCACCGACACACTATCAGACGCAGGAAGCCTTTTTATAATTCATCTTTTGTCAAAAGCTCTCAAGAAATATCCCATAGCCCCTGCAGACGCTGTGCTTGTTGTGAACAAAGCCTCAACTTGGGGCTAGGGAGAGTCTCAAATCCATGGTATTACAAAGTTGGGGAATCCCTCTTGGAATTGAAGTATATCCCCCTTCTTTTCATTCCCTTAACAGTTAAGGCTCGGTTTTTACATCACATCACTCCTCAGTGCAAAGACTGTCAAATGGCTCAAGTAGAAATCCAGTGATATTTAATCATTTGTTTGTAATTTCTGTTATAAGACCTTTAAACTGTGAGTGCATTAGTGACAGCAACATATAGTTTTGAAAAGCTTCCCTCTTAATAATCTAAATAAGGATTTCTCATAAACTCTGGTAATGAAGCCCACGTTTCCTGAAAAAGAACTCTCCCTTCATAGAGGCTTTTGTCACTAAACCATATATCACATCGGCCTGTGCTTGGACAGTGCAGCTCCTCGTTTGCCCAGTACTTTATTAGCTGTCCTGATAAACTCCCACACAATGTCAATGACAGTAAACAGAGTGTCACTCCCTACCCTCCATTTTTCCACTTGTCAGCCTCCCCCTGAGAGCAACAACCACAAAATACACTGGCACAGAAAAAAGGCTGATCTCTGCCATGCTATTTTCAGTCTGTTTTGTTGACATTCCCAAATATGCTATTTAAATAAATCCAGGTTGCAAGATCTTAAAGAGTTTATCAAGGTCTCCCTCACCTCTCCCACATTCTCTCTTCTGTTTTGTCTATTTCTGTTTCTTCCTCCCACCCCTGACATCACCTGTCTTTGCCAGCCTGTTTTCCTTTGTGCAGACATATGAACTGTCAGTCCTGCCAGCATTACCAATTATAGCACCTTGCTTCGTAGCAGGGATCATAGGTGTGAAATCAGAGCTGAGGAAGCATCAAAGTCCTCCTGCACTGGGTTATTTACTGCGACTTAAATGTCTCAGCTTTACAAAGTTGAAGACCGTTACAGGTTTCTGTGGGATGTGCATCCCTCTCAGTCTTCAGATGACACGACAAAATGATCAACACCTGAGTCATAGTGTTTTATGTATATGTCAAACTAAGTATAACATGATGTTTAATCTCAAAATGACACACTTTGCATTTGCCTGTCTTGGCGAAATAGACTTTTAGTGCTCCATACAATCCAGTGGAACATCCATTGCTTTTCTTAAAATTGTGGACAAAGTGAGCACCACTGAAGAAGAGGCACATTCATCTTATTCATTTTAATACTAACTTAAGTGCGACCTTTTCACTAGTTTAAAAGGGACAGCTGTTGCAATTTGACATTTGCTACAAACACCATAACTGGAAGGTTGGCGGTTTGATTCCCGCTCTCCCCGGTTCATACTGCCGTTGTGTCCTTGGGCAGAGCACTTGAAGCCACCTTGCCTCCAATGTCTGTGGCACTGGTGTGGGAATGGGTGAATGGAGGCTTGATGTAAAGAACTTAAAGTGCGTAGTAGGTGGAAAAGCGCTGTATAAAATCCATGCCATGCCTTGCTTGCATGGGACTGTTTCTTTATTTAATTTGTTCCTGTAAGTGTGTGGTATCTGTCCCTGTAAACGCTGATTGTGCACTATGATCTGAGCAAGCAGCTAAGGGCTGGTGGTATTTTTCTCCAATGTCAGTCAGTCAGTAGCCTTTAGTCATCTAAACACAGATATGAAGAATAAAGAGTTTATGATGTTAATCTATTCCTGGTTGGTGATTGTAACTTATTGGTGACAGTAATTAAATCCCAGAGATCCCAAATAAGTCTATAAGGCCTGGATAATAAATGTCATGTCATGAATCCATTGTTAAGAAATTCACATATCACACAGTAGACAAGCATCAGGAAATGCCATTGTCACTTTTCCTCACTTTGGCTCACTTGACATTGCTCTCCTGCTTTGCTTAAGGCTTTGATCACATCTCATGTATTCACGCTAGCTGCCGCTTGTCAATCATGTTTTCTCTTACTGCCCTTGATGCTACATTTAGTTTTCTGAAATGGCGACAGCTATGACTGAAAACATTGATTTTCTGTACATCCAGTCAAATGCCATCATAAGAAAACGAGACAAATATTTTTCACTAGACGGGTTTGTTGAAGCTTGCTTAACTCGAAAACCATTCTCATTTTCTTTTTGACCTCTTGCCCTTTTGACCTGGGGATTACACAGAATCCTCCACTCTTTGCTGTCCCTCTGCTAACAACTTATTTCTCGTTAACCTCTTGCCGAGCTCCTTGGTTTGTGGTTTGATGGGTGTGTGTTGTCAGTCCTGTCATGGCTGCCCGTATGATTGCCCGCAGGACTGTGACAGAACAGCGCTTGGCAGCTGTCTCGGCTCAGACGAGGACATGATGCCAACTGATACTGTCTTCATCTGCACAGCCATATGTGCTCACAGGAAACTGCCTGCATTCTCCAGGCATATGTGCAAGATTTAGATGTAAAATCAAAGACTGGACTGGACCACACAGCTCGGTCAAGTTATTTTAAAAAAGCAAGGTTATCGTTAATTCAAGAACTTTTCAAAGACATAGAACTGGTTGTAAAAATGTAAGATGCTTGCAGTATGTAATTATTTTGTCACTGTGCTTACATAGCAATCGATGTTACAACTTTGAAACTAACCAGTTAAATGGTGTCATGACATTTGTGGAGGTGACACAGCTTATTTTTTAAGAGCGCCCTCTCTTTGTGTCAAAACATATTACTTTGTCTTTGCAAATATTGGCTAAAGGATCGATTGCATTTCCACTGGCCTTGAATTGCTCTGAAATGTCACAGGAGGCTAAAAGAGGGTCTAAAAAGATATCCATCAGAGGTTGGACAAGTGAGCTATGTTTAAACCTTCTTCTTTACAAAGTCACCACAGTGTTTCAAAGAGCGTGTTAGTGTGTTTACTATTCCGTTACCTCACATTATACATAGCTTTGCAAACTAGTGTCTTTGCTATTTGACATCTGTGCTGTGGAATCGGTACAGTGCCATGTTGAAATGTCAGGAGGCTCAAAATCTAGTTACTGGTAAAGCATCTAAAAAAACAACAACATGGCACTATAATATTTGTATGGTAATTAAATATTTAGCACTGGCAAGTTCTTTCACAAGTACTCGTTCTGCAAGGACTGAAATCTTAACATTAGATAACTCCCCTTGTTGTTTCAAAACTTTCTGGACAATTCAGAGCAGAATTACAGAGAGCAGAAAAATTATTCGTTCTACAGACGAGTTACTGTGTATGGACTTCTTTTTTCAGTCATCCATTAATATTATGAAAACACAACATTAAAGCCTGCATCGGCTCGACTTGAAAATGGGCTGTAAGTGGCACCATGTTCTTTCTTTTAAGAGAAATTTTAGGCGCAAATGTACTTTTCTTTATCAAATGTTGAATCAGTTTTAAAAGTAAAGCCATTACTGTTTTGTCTTATCGCTTTTGCAGCATTAGTCTGACTTCTAGCCCTTGCCTCTCCACTCATGCTTGCCTCAGAGTCATTCAACTTGCTTTGTCCTTTTTCTGTTTCATTTCACTCGATGCCCTCTGTATGACCTAGGACAGTATGTGCAGGCAGCAAGAGTGGCTTTGAGCTGGCTGTGATTGGTTCATGACCCCAACGTGACAATGCTGTTCAGCTCTGGGTGGCAATGATCTTTCTGGCCTTTTCTATGAAACTTTGATTTACTATAGAAACAAAGAAAGAGGAACCCAGACAGCCAGACGTGCTTGGCAATGTTTTGTTTTACAGACAACTCAGAGGGCGGTGTTATATCACAGTGTACCACTAGATGGAGTCATGAGCTAAGACCAGACCAATTTCTAAACTTACTTCCCCTTTCATGTTTGATTATCCCAACTCTGCCTCACCCTAATAAATTTCCCTTCCTTATTTTTCAGATACCAGGACATGAGAAGACAAATTGGCTTTGAAATCAGGGATATGTGGTACAATCTCGGTGAGTCATTTCCCAGGTGCGGGTATTTTTATCAAAATTATATATTTATTGTTACCTTGTTCACATGCCGACCTCCCGGGTATGCATGTTGTGTTTACACCTTGTGTCTGTTCTCTTACAACCCAGCCATCACCTTCTCCTCATCACCACTCAGCCCAGAATAGCAGCTGTACATACTGTTAATTGGCTTTATAGTGCTTTGAGGCCTTGGATGTTTCCTCTCACTGGAACTCACACTTGCCTGATCCTTTAATTACACATTTTAATAGTTGCTATTAATTCTGTGCAACTGCTATATTGAACCAGAGGTGAATAGTTTATCTGGAAGCTATTTATTGTTGTCTGACAAGATATACATGTGGATGTGGTTTGGGGAATTTGGTAATACAGAAATAATCATTCTTGGTGTAAACCCATCTGAGCTCTATGCCATAGTATTTTATATCTGATAATACGTTTCTTGCTTTTTTTCATATTTCCCAAACATCCTCATTTGTTCCTTTTTGGACTCATACGTACCATTTTGTTCCCATCTAACAAGATACTCTTCTAAAGCCCTCTCTGAACTTCAACTTTGTCAATCATGTTTTTCATCTCTCATTTTCTTTCAAAAAGGGCAACACAAGATCAAATTCATCCCAGAAATGGTGGGTCCAATCCTGGAGATGACGTTGGTCCCTGAGATCGAGCTGCGAAAAGCCACCATTCCCATCTTCTTCGACATGATGCAGTGCGAGTTCCACTCTAAGCGTAGCTTCCACCAAGTGCGTCTGGTGAAACACAACAGTAATCACACATTGTGCTAAAAAATCTCTTTGACAAACAAGTAGAAAACTGAGGAGGGCCCATTTAGATTACTTTTAGTGTAATTGTCTATGAGAAATAAACTTTCATGAGCTTAGTTGTAATTCTTCAAATCTCATTTTGTTGTGCTGCGATTATCAACAGCCACGGTTTGCAAAACTTAATGTTATGCCTCGTTACTGTGCAAAATTAAGCCTCTTTCCACATGAGGAAATCCGTTTTGCCACAGCTGTTCTGCTAAAATATGTCTCAGGCAGTTTGTAGGTTGGAAATGTTTATTTATGTCTGCTCCCTTTATTGTAGTTTACTTACTTCTAAATGGAAACCCAGGACAGTGTATGTTTTTTACTAAAACAGAGATTCAGCGGATGGACTCTCCACTAATAGCACCTGGGGTTTACTGTGGAAATAGGGGCTAATTATGTCAATATGTCATTCAGGCTCAGCTTATTAGGAGTGAATGCTACTCCGGGCTACGTCTCTTCAGTAAAAATGCCATCAATTTCACTTTGCTCTGGCTCCTCTTTACTGTAAAGGCTTTATTGCATCTTGCTGCTTGTGTGTTGTAAATCCTCGGCTTAAAACAGAGCAGCATTTATATCTTTCCTTACTTGGCCGCATTCCTGTTGTTCTCTATATCTGTTTTTGCTAAGTCAGAGAAACTCTATAAAACCTGATTTTGCACTACTGCACTAGGTTTGAAAGAGGTATTACATCAATGATTATTTGTTTTTGTTTTTCACATGGAAACTATCAAAAAGAGAAACATTAATTAGAAGTAGCATTATAGATTTTGGGAGTCTCACTCACAACATTCTTCTTCTGTTGTATGTTGCTTTAGCTATACCACTGCAAGTATGCATACTGTATATCTAATGCACACATGGCCTTGGAGTCACGGCAGAGTAAGCAAGAAACAATGAAACCACAGTGTGCATGAATACAGACGTACACAACAAATAAAATATGACAAGATCATGAACCAAAGAATTCCTGATAAGATTAATACTATATGACATCGCTGCACTGATGCTGGAATCTGGCCATTATATCGAAGTGTTACTATGTTTCCATGCGTCTTGGCTATAAATCTTTTGAGCAGTTCCAACTTATAAGGCCCCGTCTTCAGATCTGATAATTACAAATGCTGATAGAATGTTTATGGATCAACTACAGTCTGAAGCCTCTCTCCAGTCCAAACCAAATGTATACAAGGGAATGTAATAACTTGGTGATAATGATGAGAAAACACAAGCATTCAGTCAGCTGGGTGCAAAGCAAGCAGGGACAATTAAAGTCGAATCACGAGCCCTCTCTGCTGAGCCTTGATGTCGAGTTGGAGCTGGTGTGAGCGAGATGTGGAAAAGCTGTTAATGAATTGAAAAATTAGCTCCACTGATTATTTACGGCTGCTTTGTCTAATTGCAGTTTGAGAACGAGATCATCACCAAGCTGGATCACGAGGTGGAGGGGGGCCGCGGAGACGAGCAGTACAAAGTTCTCTTCCAGAAAATGTAAGTGCTGATTAATGGGCAGGATTATGCCCGAGTTTCTCTCACAAGTTAGATAATGCTAATTGCGACGTGGCACTCCTCAAAAATAATCACAGCGTGCTGATGATCACACGACTCGTTGTCGCAGCATGCAGCTCTGCTATTTGCTTTCAGCACAGTTGGAGTCTAACTGTGCTTTAATGGGCAAAAAGAATATTTGCTCAGATTCTAAATGGAAAACATTGATGGGAAGTGACTGGCTAATGCTTCACTATTCTTAACAATCTATTTTAATCCTCTTTTTTTACACACAAAAAACAACAAACTCAGCATCAATATATAGCCATTATTCCATGCCTTTAAACAACAAAAGATATAAAATATTGCACTATACAAAGGTTATTTGTTAGGTGTCATATCTTTTTAACAGAAAACCTAGCTAATAGGGAGTGCGTAGCAGTCAGTTCTTTTCTTGCATCAATAAAATCTTCAAAGAGGATATCAATTTGTTGCACTTCACTGGGTTATGGCAATAAAAGTGAGAACTAAGAAACAAGCACATTATAATCTGGTAATGGTGGAAACCCTCTCTTCCTGTTGCCCATTTTTCTTTTGGCTTTGTGTCTGTAGATTGTTGGAGCACTGCAGGAAGCACAAGTACTTGTCCACGACGGGCGCGAACTTTGTCACTTTGGTGGTGCGTCTTCTGGAGCGGCTGCTGGACTACAGGACCATCATGCACGACGAGAACAAGGAAAACCGCATGAGCTGCACTGTCAACGTGCTCGTAAGATGTTCTCAAATACATAACAGCAATACACAATGATAAAATAAAATTCCAATAAACTTCCAGTGCATCAGAGGAGCAATTGTATTCACAAACATATTATTAACACTTAAAGATAGATTACAGCGTATTTTTGTCCAAGAAAAGGCTAATGATTTGTGACGACCACAAGACAATAGCCTCTACCAACACATGTCACATTGCATTAAGATATTATCGCTGAAGACCTCACCTTCTGTGAAATGACATTTCATCTGGGAACAGTGAAATGTCAAATTTCTCTCTGGCGACAGAAAAAGAATAAGAGCCTGTGGCCTACATTGAGTCTTGAGTCATGCTTTTCTGTGCTCTTTCTGCTTGTTTAAAAAGACAGATTTAGGTTTCAAGCCTGTACAGGGTCTTGGCAGCCTCACAGTGTTTTAGCCAACATTGCTGTTTAGCTTTAGCTTTGCAATTAATGTTGTCCTGTTTGAATATTTCTTTCTTGCAGAACTTTTACAAAGAAATAGACAGAGAGGAGATGTACATCAGGTAAGATTTTAGTTTATTTTTTATTAGAAAAATAAAAAATATTCCCTTGACAGTACACTGTTTGAAATAAAGGCTATACTTTAAAAACTGGCATTAAACTGAGCAATTGCTGAACATTATAGAATTAAGCAATATTGTAGGTGTCAAAAAGAGCCACTGCATATTTCAATGTGTACTATTTCTTTCTAGTGTTATGGGTCTTTAAGTTCTAAGCACTTTTTCTACCTCTATTATTACAGTGACCAAATATACAATCATCTGAGTCTATTAGGAGTTTCCCATTTGTCTGTCAAAGGTTGAAAGGAGCTAAAAGAGTCCAGAAGGATCATTCTTGTGTTAACTCCATCTACATTGCTTAAGTGTGAGGTGCCCATCCAGACGTCACCCATAAATCATTGCTATTTCCCGACAGGTACCTGTACAAGCTGTGTGACCTTCACAAAGAGTGCGACAACTACACAGAAGCTGCCTACACACTGCTGCTACACGCCAAACTGCTCAAGGTACAGCTACCCGACAAGATCCTCTGAACTTAAGGAAATATATTCATCCGTATATTGTATATGCAATCCATATAGAAAACAGATTAAATGCTACACATCTCCTCAAAGTTATGTGAAGTTTTGATTACGTTCAGAACTTTGCAATAGGTTTTCTCTCTTTTAATCCAACAAAGTCAAGAGAGATAAGTGAGATATTACTCATCTCATTTCAATCTGTGTTTGATCTTTCCTCAAAATACTAGGACATACACGGGCCATGTTCAGACATTCTTACACCTGTCTGAACCATTATTAATGAATTACTAATGTTATTTGTGTCACTGGTCAGGGAGGCCTGGTTGTCACATTGAATTACTTTAAAACTATATCCTTTATAAAATTCCTTGATGTGCAAAATGGAAGCCTAGTTCAGTAGAAACTAGTCGTCTTACTGCCTAAAGACCTAAACCCAAAAGAAACTTAAAATGAATGTACATTCATCTTATAGTAATCAGAAACAAGTGTCCCAGGTCACCTCTGGGTTTGTTCACATGTGGTATATCAGATCACAGATTGAGTCAAAGACACCTTTTATTGTCTGGTCTAATTCTTAAGATAAGAGTTAAAAATCAGACGGAGTAAGAGTAACAGTTTTAATGGTCCTCTTTTTATTTATTATTGTCATTTGAAAATTAAAGTCCTTCTCTCTAAATCTAACAGTTGTATGCCACACCCCAGTTTCAAAGTAGAAAGGTTGATTTTACACACTTTGTGCAAAAAATCTCAAATTAGACACATTAATATTCTCACTCTGTTACCTATTTTGTAATTCATTCTATTCTAAACTGAAAAAGTGTATTTTTTGACAGAAATGAATCTCCTCTACAAACTGAATTTCTTTACAAATACCGGTGGCATACATCCTCATCAGTTTGGTACACCCAGTTCCTTCCTGCCATATCCACTCGGGTGACACCCAACATCTCTGGTGTATTTGCATAAATAGATGGCTGCCTCAGTCTTTGTACAGCTCCACACAGAGCAGAGCTGGATGTGACTCCCAGTTTACTTGCAGAGCAATCACAAATTTACATTTCTCTGTTATTTTGTAATTTTATTTGAACTCTGGTGCTGGTAAAATAAACCCTCCCTGGGAGAAACCACACAGGATTTACCATCTGAAACCTTGTTCATTTTGTTTTAGCAGAGCCAGGATAAACCTCTTGTTCCTGAATAATCTGCCTTGAGTCAACATTTAGGCATTATCTTTTGTGTTTAAAGACAGTAGCTTGTTCCATCTTTGTGGCTGAATGATTTATGCATTACTCTACATCATAATTAATGGTTAAATAAGGTGTGCCTTGATGGAAAACATTTGCACAATACAGCCTTTGATAAATTCAGAGCACTTTGTGTCTTGCCAGAGATGTATCAGCACTAAAGATATGTGAAAAGCAGGTTGCTGCCTGTGTATAAATAAATAGAAATCCCCTTTACCATGCCAATACTGCAGTCCAGCATTAGAAAAATCTATAACTATAAGCAAAAGCATCACTTATCTTGCTGTAGCAAAAGTGCACAGAAGCAATTTCCCCATCTTCAGTGCCATATGCAAATATCTTGGCTTTTCTATTTTAATGTGGCCCTCATACAAACTCGGTCTGATTTATCACAAATATCAAGCCCTGTTGGGATTACTCAAAAACACTACAGCATGCCAGTTACACCTAAGGCCGTAATGAATGAGCTCTGGCAGGCTGCATGGGCTTATGCTTCCTCGACAGAGAGGCCAATCAGATTGTCCACACCAGTGTTAGCCAAGCCACTTGAGTCTGTCACAAACCTTATTATTCGACCTGTGGGGTTAAGGCAGGCATGATGTAGTCAGCACAAAGCAAAGCCAATAAGCTTGTTGCTGTTTTATAAATTAAACAGAATCAGTGAAAAGTGAGAATATTTAGATTCATGAATACATTTTATGTGTTGTTTCTTTATTTTATGAATTATGTAAAAGGGACATTGTGTGATAGATGCTTTGTATTCAATAGCTTGTTGAAAGCTTATTTTTATCCATAGATTGTGGTGAAGGCAACTAGCAATGCACCATTTACAGAGAAAAAACGTTTTGACTTTGTGCAAGACGTAGAAGAAATACACAAAGATATGTAAATAACAATAAAATATAACAAAATTAAAAGGTTTCTCACTGACTGCTGTTATTAGCCACAGAGGGCTATTGATACAGTCCCTGAGCCGTTCAATAAGTATTGACTCATGTTTCTGACTCGTGTCTCTTTCTGTCAAGTTTCAGGGCAGGTTTCAGAAGAATTATGTCACTCTCATTAATTTGCATTGACTATTACTCACTGATTGATTTCTTGTTGCCTCTTCCCCCTTTTGCCCGGCATATTGCAAAGGGATGACCGCCCTCAGTTTTATTTATTTTAATTAAAAAAATTTGTGTGTGTGTCTCTTGTAGTGGTCGGAAGAGCAGTGTGCAGCTCATCTGACTCAGAGGGATGGATACCAGGCCACCACTCACGGCCAGTTGAAGGCCCAACTCTACCAGGAAATTATCAACTACTTTGACAAGGGCAAGGTAAAAACACTCACCTTTTGGCACAGTTGCAGAGTAGCCACATGAAATGATAGCTGACACACAGAAGTTACTTAACATTTTTGTGGCTTTACTGGCTCTATACTAAATGTGGAAAATGTTTCTGGTAAATTAATATAGACTTTTTAAGGGGCGCAGTAGCTTACACAGTGCACTAGCCAATGAAGTATTATACTATCCCTCAATGCAACATTTGTAGTGATCATGCTTGATTGGGCATAATACATGGGCAACTTTTTAGTAAAAATAAGCATAGGTCAAGTTTATCTTTGTATCACTCGTGTAATTTTCAAATTGTATTTATAGGGCTGTTAAAAATCTCCTTCCTCTTGTCAATACAGTGTCGGTGAGCAAGCTGCCAAACAAAAGTTTCAGTATCATTTTTCACCCAATGAGGGATGGTTCCTTCAATAGAGCATATCAGACCACACAGGCTTTAACAGGACTGTTTAGTATTGTTCTACATTTTTTATATATGTATATGTATTTTATTTTACTTTTTGCCACCCACTGTCATTCTCTTAGTTCTCTTGGGTGTGATATAAAAAAAAATCTTCTTTTACATTGATGTCCTAGTGTGTCTTGGAGAGCCTCTTTCCCTGTTTAAAACACTTCAGAGAAACAGTTGCTTAGGAGTAGAGCTCGTCTGTTCCCTCACATATTTCTGTACTAAGTAGCTGGCCTCTCCTGTAGCTGTACGGCTGTGATGAGCACAGAATTTACATTCTCCAATTTGACTGGACAGATGTTTTCTTATGGGGATGAGCCAAATAGAATTAGCATTGTTTGCTGTCACAAAATTGGCAGCAAAGAAAATTAGACCCATCTCACCCATCACAATTGGACACATCTCTTTTTGTTATATTATGGCTCTGCTTGAGTAAGTTGTTGAAGTCACTGAGGATCAAGGGGTTTGTCCATCTCTTCCAGTTCCATTCTGAAGCTCTGTCTTTAAGTAAAAAATAAATAAAATCAACGGTTAATATCGGGTAGACTCCACCAAACATATTGAGCCCCATGAGCCGTATGAGAGCCCTCCCTCTCTGTCTGACCCAGGTGTGAATGGGGTGAATAGAAGGGTACAAAAAAGTGCTATATGCATGCCATTTACTATTTACTATTTACTATTTACAACTTGATAAAGTTATTCCAAAGAAATGTTAATTAGTCTTGACAATTTCTTTGAGCAATTGTTACAGTTCTTTTGATTTACTGGAAGTGTGCAGTTGTATTAGTTCGTGACCATTAACTGGATTGCTTCTGTAGAGTACCCCTAGTATGTAAACACTGCAGAGAGAGGATATTGACTCAGAGTTCAGAAAGCATGTCCAGATGGGATTGCAGCAGCAGCTCTCACTGATGGATGTGAGTGAGTTTGAGTAGCACCCTGGACTCGGGCCACCTTCAGCCAGTCCCAGATCAGTTCAGCCCTATCGAGTCTGTCATGGAGCCACTTAGAGAGCTGTCTGCGCGTTCAAGTGATTCCCATCACTCGGTGACACCACTCCAAAGCTTTGGATGGGTCTCAGGAGAAGATGCATCACTTATGAAAGTACAAATTCTAAACAGAGTTGCATTGAGTGTTTCAAAATATTGACACAAGAACATGTTTATTTTGCTGTTCCATTTTAACTGGCCTACTCATTTTGTCTCAGCTCTGTGGTTAATATGAGCTGTTTTTGTTTGTGTGTCCAATAGATGTGGGAGGAAGCTATCATTCTGGGAAAGGAGTTGGCTGAACAATATGAAAATGAGATGTTTGACTATGAGCAGCTCAGTGCATCCTTGGTAAGTAAAACAATAGTTTTTTTAATGGAAATGGAGACGCTGCCATTGAATCTATAAGGTCCAAAACTATTTCTGCTTGAACAGTGTGTGCTTTTTTTTAAATCTAATTTATATTTATTATGTCTCCATCAGCGTAAGCAAGCCCAGTTCTACGAGAACATTGTCAAGCTCATTCGGCCCAAACCCGACTACTTTGCAGTGGGTTACTACGGACAGGGTTTCCCCTCTTTTATCCGCGTAAGTACACACACATCATCTCACATGGCTGCTGTTAAAGCGTGGAAAAGCCATTTGGCAAAACAGATCGAAGGATGCACCAGTTTAGTTCCCGGCTCGAAACATCAATACATAAGTGTCTATTTTTCCACAGGGTTTTAAAAATTGCAACAATAAGATTTCCTTTGCTTGTTGTGTTTACAGAAAACAATGTTAAAGAAAGTAAAAGGTCGACCATCTCAAAAACACTGTACCACTTTTTGGTTTGTTTATTACTTCCTCCCTTCTCAAAAATAAATCCTGCAAACCCCAGCCACTGCAGGACATAGCAATAAAAAACCTTTGACAGTGGGGTCTAGATGAATGACCGCAAAAGGCAACCAAATCTTGTTTGTCCCATAAGAGTGGTGATTGTGCCGCAAACAGTGGCTTTAAATTCCATTACTCCAACCTCAGCTGGACACCTATTTCTGTAGATTTTAAGTTGGTCTGCATTACAATGTTCACCGTCAGCCTTTACACAATGAAAGTGCAATCTCTATACAAACAAAAGATTAATGTATTAAGCTATTATTTTAGGTACAGCTAACATTACTTTAAACGGAATTGGTTAATACATATTATTGTTCAGAGTCTTACAAACCTGCCCCAAGTGTCGCTGCCCACCTCGGCTGTGTAGCACGAGATACCTGCGAGACATTAACAGAGGCTAGTCACAATGTTAATGTTGTATTTATCTTCTTTCTTTCACCTTCTACTGTCCAGACTACTGTGTGAATACAGTTTGAAAAGGAGGTGCTTTTTTCAGCTGATGGTCCCCTCTTAGGGTGACCACCCGTCCTGCGTAGCGTGTGCGAGCACAGCGTTTGAAGCCGAATTCATGCGTCCCGCAATTTGAGACCGTGTCACGCATAATCAATGTTTGCTCCAAAAAAAAGTTGGTCGCTCTATACCATCGAGCCCCAGGCAGCCAAACAAACATTACTTGACAGTTCAGCACGCTGTTGCCACACCCACCCCTCAGTTGAACTGCTGACTAGGTTGTTGTCAACTCTTTTGTTGTTGTCATGACAGCGCACGCACGTGCATACCAGACACGCTGGCAGTGAACTTTTAAATGCGCGCTTTGAAATTTGAAAAATGGAGTCCGAAGCACTGCCATCATCAATTAAAAAGAGAAGGTGTGGGTACAAGAAAGACTGGGAAAATGAATATTTGTGGCTGAAAGGTGTTGAGGGGGATGCCGAGGGCTTTTTGTGACCTTTGCAAAACGTCTTTCTCAATCGGACATGGAGGGGAATACGATGTCAAACAACAGAGACTGCCTGACTTGTAAGTTTACCATCCTTCCTTCTCGTTCCGTGAACCTCTGGAGTTGTGAGTTAAGACTTTTTTTTTTTTAAACTGTTCCTGTGGGGTTGAGCAACTACAAGTCCTGTTAATCCCATAATTTTATATTATAATTTATATTAAAGTGAATAAATTGTAATGAAAAATAGTGGAAGTACATCTTTCAATTCATTGACTGTTCAAAATATTAGGTTAAAAATACACATTGGTTGGCCTATTCATGAGCATACATCAGCAATTATACATGTTTAGGGGAATAGGGCATTATTAAGATACCATGTAAGGTGCTATGTGCTAGAAATGGGTAAACCACTATCAGTGAGTCTGCCCGTGGGGTGGGGGCACCGCCGCGCCAGGCAGTGTCCCACATTGTCCCTCAGAAACATACCCCTTGTCCCCCCTTGGGCTTATTAGCAGGTGGTCACCCTATCTCCTCTTCTGTTCCTCTGCCAGAAATTCAACCTGAGATCCGGGGAATCCTCTGTGGTGCTTTGTCACTTGAGATTTACTTTGGTCACTGCACCAATTTGCCTTTTAGACATGTTTATTTATCATGTCCCTTTTATCTTTGAGAGAAATTTCTCGCAGAAATAATTCTGATGACCCCAAGCCTCAAAATGAGTTTGAGGTTCACCAACCCCCTCCTCAGCCTTTTCATCTTAGAGGCCAAAGACACAATTACAAAATGGTCAGACTATATAGGTCTAATCTTTCTGGCTGTTTTTGAAGACATCACTTTATCTTACACTGTAACTGTTCCTTAAATAGAACAGGGCAACTGCACAAAACATTGTCATTTTCCAAATGGAATGAAGCCTGTTGCTTGAGACTGATAATATTTTTTATAAAAGACCATGTCTCAAAATCTAAGACAGTTTTTAATTTTATTTTCTTATTTTAAATAATTTTTTTGCCTTTATTGACATTGGGCAAATGACCTGTGTGAGATTTGAACCAGGTCTCCTGTGTTTTTTGTGTATTTGTGAGTGCTCTACCAACTGAACTGAGGGGGTCCCCCAAAGACAATTTTACTTGTCTTAGACTCTTATTTTTGTTTAAGCAAATTTCCAGGTGGAGTGTGCATTATTTGGAGGCATTACATACTGTAAACGTGTAACTCCACACCTCATAGCCCTCCTTTCTAAAGTCTATGAACAGCTATGGTAGCGCTGAAAGGAGAGAAGACTTTACCTCACTTCAAATTCTATGTATTTTATAAATATATATTTATTCATATAAGATTAAGTGAAGAAACATCACTGTGCTTCTCCTAAAGCAGTGATCAGTTTGTTTGCAGTAGGCTCAGTTTGTCCGCTCTGGGAAGAGGAACTTGAAGTAATTCAACTTTTTTTAAATGCTGCTTTTTCTTTTAACCAAATTGTTTTGCAGTCTCTCTTCCCTTGGATCATGGACTGGTCAAAACTCTGCTTTTATCCCTTAAAGTTTTTGTCTTGGTTTTGAAAAACTGTATACAGTCACTCTTATATAGTTCTGCAGATGTCAAACTTTACTTTTTCCACAGTAAGGGTTTTGAATGCATACAATAGTAAGAGCACTACATAGGAAAGCATTACTGTGTGTTCCACTAATTAAGACACATTATTTTAGGTTTAGGGGTTGTTTGCTGCATCACAAAGTCCTCTGAAAAAAGTCAATTGTGTGGAAAAAAAATCAATACTTGCTACGAGTAAGTAAATACTAGTTTTGTATCATCACTCTTAAGAATTGATTTGATGTAACACTGCCTAATTTAATCTATACTATTAATTAGAAACAAATTGTGTGAAAACAGGCGTATTATGTTTATACAAACACGTGAATCTTTCATATATTTTGCAAATCTTGATAAAACTTTTGGCTTAGCATTTTAGCCTAAAAACATAAATAATTCTCAGAAAGCCGAACAGTTTGCTCTAAACCTTTTAGACACACATTTCCAACCTTCAAAGTCTTATTTCTCTCACAATGGTCGTTTTCATTTACCATCCTGTTGGCCTCCTCTCTTTACTCTTCCCATCAGCCGTAAACTTGACCTAATCCTCGTATTGAGTTTCCTGTGAGCACTCATTTTAAAAAGCAGTCGAGGGTGTGTGAAAGTCAGTTTGAAATATGCATCCGAACACACCGCAGTGTGAACCTCACGGATATGAGCTGTCATGTTATATCATTCAAAATGTTCCTCAGACAGAGCCTTGAGCACTCTCCGGAAGATGAAGGAATGTTCATGGCTCATGCATTTTTAGGAGCTCACTCTGCCGACTTCTCATTGAATATATTTTTTTTGTTTTGGGATGAGGCAGGCTGACCTTTTCATAAGTCTCTGAGTGTGGTCTCAGAAAGAAATGAGCAGATTGGAAGCATCAGTAATTTAGACTTTGGTTGAACTTTCTACAGAGAAACTGATCTTCTATAGATTTACTTGCAGCAGCCTTAGTTTAAAGTCTTCAGTTGTACCCATTAATCCTCTATAGGTGTATCTTAAAGTCTTTAACTGTAAAAAGGTAAAGAAAATGCTATATTACTCGAGCATAAATTATTTTTTATAATGTTGGTGATTCAATTTTTTTTTTTTTGCTGAAAATCTGCTTTTGAGAATAATAAAAAATAAGCAATGTAATATTAAGATTACACCTTCTCAGTCTGGAACCATATAATGTGCAGTTCTCTTATTATAATATTACAGCGTTGTTAAAAATGAAACAGGGATTGATTTTAGTCAAGGTAATGTCAGATTTTATCTACACTAATGCATTCCTATAGAGCTTTAATGGAGTCCGTACACCACTTTAAAAATCAGACAATTGTTAAAACCATAGATTGTAAATAATTATGGATGTTATCCGCCCATTGGTCCCCTATTCACCAATATTGTCATTACGACAGGGCAGTTACATCCGGGCTTTTCAGCTATTACTCCATAGTAAACCCCCCCCCAGAGTTGTCACGTAGTAAAAACTTAGCTCTAGAGACCGGAGCCATCTTTTGTACCAGGCTGTAAACATGATTTTTACTCTTGTAAAGTCGCCATTAGGTTTCTCCTTATATTTCCGCCTTTGGAGCCTGCCCTCTGGTGGACGGAGGTATATCGCTGTATTTTGCTGTAAAATCATTGTATGGCGGCGCCCTTACACAAGGACCATTTAGAGGTTCCATGGGAGAGGCTTGATTAAAACATATTAATACAGTATCTGATTAGCCAGAATTGTATTTCTCGTAGCTACTCTATAATAATTTGTTGACATTGATTAAACTCATTGGGATAAAATGACCTTACTGGTTATTAAACAAGGACATTAAACAAGTAATTATACAGTTCTTTGGTTAAAATGTATCTGTCAGTAGTATTAGAAGTCTTGGCAACATTACATAAGTTGGGAAATCCAAAATAATCAACATGCCTTGTTAAGATTGAAGGCTAATTTGGATCTCTGTTGTGCTTTTTGAAGTAAACAAGAAAAACAGTGGTACATCATGAAGCGCTTGTTGGTATCCAGCATGGATAAACCCACTTAGCTGCTGGGTTGTAGGCATTTTCACCACTGTTTTTTAACTTCATAACTGCAGCCATTTGTTTGAAAGCCCCCCGCAGCCATAAAACCATTAGCAGTTTGTCTCAGTCCTTTCAGAGCTAAGCTGCACTGGATCTTCATAGATCCAGTGCAGTTCAGTGTGTGTGAATGGGTGCCTGGACTTCTTCATTTTAAACACCCTGTTTCATAAAAAGATAGGATAATGTAGCAGCACAAGGTATTTTGTGAATGAAAAGTGCCCTCACTCACTCTACATTGATGTTGTAGTTTTAACGTCACATATCTACAGTTGGATGCATTTAAGCCATTCAGTCTAATCTTCTTATTAAATGGGCTATGAAATGACAGTGTGTGTGCTGCCAGTACTTTGAAATTCATAAGTTTAATAGTATTAAGTTTGAGTAGTGTAGTCAAGACCAGACTAACTGAAAGTCATACCGTTTAAAAATCCTTGTTCTCTCTGAGACAAGCCTGAGCAATCATACATTTGATTACAAGACACTTAAAGTGGTCTTTGGGCCAGTCTAAAGCACTGCAAGACTACAGTGTTGGTCCACATAATATGCAAGAGTTAGCCACTTATGTTCCCACTTCTTTCTCCCTTTTCTCTTCCAGAATAAAATGTTCATGTATCGCGGCAAGGAGTACGAGCGGAGAGAGGACTTCGAAGCTCGTTTACTCACACAGTTTCCTAATGCAGAGATGATGAAGACCACCACTCCACCCAGCGAGGAAACCAAATGTTCTCTGGGACAATGTATCCTTAGCATGAATAGCATATTTTTAAGTTTTGATCTTGCTCATTTATTGAAGGACATATACAAAAGGAACATGTTTTTGTGAAGTGCAGCAGTAGTAGTGTTTCCATTCCTCTCTGAAAACATGATGAATTTAGATAATTTAGAGTAGTTTTCCTCTTGGGGGCGAAAAGATTCAAATGTGCAATGTTCTATATATAATGTTTACTGTCTTGGAAAAAACGTTAATTGTATTTTTTTAAGAATTGTGTCTGAAAACTTGGCATGCATTTAGTTTGGAACTCATTTGGATTAAGGTACATAATGTAACACCATATGTATCATCTCTATACCCATTGGGAATTTGAAGTTTCAGTTTTGACCCTCTGAGGCTGCTGTAGTTTGGAGTGATGTTTAGAAAGATAAATAGAATAATATCAAATGATTGCTACAAATATCATGTGTAATAGGGAAAAAAGGAATAAAGCTAGGTAAAGTATTAATGAGAAAAAGCTTCCCTGAATTGTTCGAGAAAAGGTAATTTGAAGTGTGAAGCCTACTTAAACCATAGTTTAAACAGAAAAAATAAAAAAATGAAATATTTCTGAGCATTAATCTTTAAATGAGCATCAAGTCTCTTCATCTGAAGTAGCCTGAGGGTAAATTTATTTTAAAATGGTAACACTTATTTGGGCCCAGTTTTGTGATAGAGTGTAGTTGTTGTTTAGTGTACTTGGTGTTTTTAAGCATATTTTTCTTGACATTTTTCTGAAGACATTCAGTGTTTCATAGTGAAGCCCATCCTCGACCTGCCGGCCAAATTTCTAAACAAGTCTGTCGCAGAGCAAATATTAAAGTAAGTCCCGATTGCATATCCATCCTTTATACATTCAATTACTATTATCTAAGGTCAAAGCCTTTTGCATTATAGCTTCCCTAGTCAGTTTTAATACTATTTAGAGAACTGGTAACAAAATGCAGGCGTACTTTAGCCTTTTCAAAGTGCTTTGTCAAGAAGCTTATGTGTTGGAGGTGATTATAGTATGATGTAAATGCATGTCCGCTCAAAACTAACACAGCTTGACCTTCTGATCATAACTGAGCTTAACCAGCCATCTGCTATGTTGCTATATTCACTATGTCAAGTACGACATTGTTTTTCATCATTAATACCCTTGTGCTGCACCAGGGTTGAAAACACAACGCCCCCGCCCCCTTTACTCTCCCACTTGTTTGCTCAATCTGCTCCACGCACTTGGCTGTGTAAATTCACTTTGCTATGCCACAAAATGCATCAATGGACATGATTAAAAAGAGACATATACTCTGGAAAAGCTTTAAGCAAATATATACCTGGCTGTTGATGTTATCACAAGCGCACAGCATCGGTCACACCCCCAGCTTTTATCTGTTGAGCAGCCCCTCAGCTGGATTGCTAACTCTGTTTGATTGCAGTATGTAACTCCTATATAATAACCTAGATTAGACTGCGGTGTTTGGCCAATGAATCAGGATATTACAATTTACTGCTTTTTTCTGCCAAGATTTCCTTCTCAGTCTCCGTCTGTACTGTGTGTATCATGGGCTGGTTCTTAACTGGTGCATAATTTTACTCATTTCATCTTTGACAACTGCCTCTAAAGCCTGGCAGACGCACACAAAGCTCTTTACTCATTTTCAAAGACGTAGAAGACTACTTATAAAAAAACAATTGAATACTACATTTAATACTGTTGGTCTATAGCATGTGGTTTGCATAAAAGTGAGATCACCGAGTCCCCTCAGTCCCGAGGCATGGGAGATACTGTGGCTATGGTCATGGCCAAAAACAATCCTTTAAACCACCTCAATTATAGTCCTTTCAACTATATTTATCAAGCCTGGCCAGCAACCCTTATTCTTTCTCCATTCTTTATAAAGAGTTGGATTAGGCTTCTTTCAACCAACACAATTTAAAATGTATACAACCAATCGGATAAACAAAGCATTGCATAAAACCCCATTTAAAAAATAGGTTAGTGTTATCTTTGCTTTAATAATCTGTATAATAATAAACATAATGCAAAGTCTGTTAAAAACGGATTGCTTTCTGGGCTCTTGAGAATTTTTCCCGCTCATAATAAGCCACAGACCCACTGGATTTCATTGGCAGGCAGAGGTCCTATACTATATACTATTGTTAAGCACAATAGGTGAATATAATAATGATCTCTGTGACTGATGTGTATGACATTGAGATGCACCACTAGCATCATCCTCCGATCGGTTTTGAACAGCTGTCTGTGATGTGTTCAGCATGAAACTTGCTTTATAAGTTTATGTTTGTGCATCGTGCAGCTGTGGAAAGTTCATTTCTCTCAAACAGCCCAGTTCGTCACAGAGCACAAGGTCTCTAGAACCTCACTGTTTCCTACATTTGTCTTCTATTCATTTGGCACAATAAATCAGCTGTGCATAGCATTGAGACTTTGCTTTGTGAGCCATAGCGACAGGCACGCTCCCTCTGACCTTGCTGTGTCCGAATCATGCTCCGGCATCGTCTCCAGCCTTCCAGCTAATGGCATGTTTAAGGTTTAATTACAGCTGATCTAAAGCGGCTTTATTAATGTGTTTGTTAAATCTAAACCTCTGAGGGTCGGTTTTCTTTTCCACATGCTTTCGGCTAATTTGACAGTCTGTCTTACCCTCCTCATTAAAGACTTTATTGTGCTTTGTGACCAAACACTGAAGTGCACATCTTTTTTTAGATCAAGCAACAATTATTCCAACAGATATGCACATCAGCCTTTGCTCCAAAAATATTAAAATTGTATATCCCCGGTTTTTTCTTATACTCAAAAGATAAAAGAGCCAAGCTTTGGAACAACACCCAATTGTTTCATGGTTTATTTATATTTGTTTGCTAGTAAAACCAAGTTGTGGCGTGAGATGAAGCGAATATTTCTTACCCAGGAGAGGTTATGTTGAACCTTCCCGGCAAAAAGTCATAAAGTTATAGCATGTATAGTATAGCAACTATAACAAAATGAACTCCCAGTATGGAAAGTCAATTAACCTGATTTGGCTGCAGGTGTCTGCCAGGGGATGCTAGTGACACATATGACCCTAAACGGCATGAACCTATCTTCCCCCGAGATGAGTCCGGGGCATTAGACATCCAACATGCAGACCCCCCCTCCAAGCTTCAGGCCTGTCCTGTGTTTGACCTAAAGCAAAGCAATCAACCTTTAAATCAAGTTTCAGATTGCCCATAACACTTTTAATTTACTTCTGTTCTCATATTCTCCCTCCTCTCCTCTCTCTCTGTAGCTTCTACACCGTCAATGAAGTGCATAAATTCCAGCATTCGCGGCCGGTGAGGAAAGGGAAGAACGACCCCGACAATGAGTTTGCGGTAATTATCCCTCCTTCTGTCATTTTATGTGCTGCTCTTTAAACCTTTCCTAACATTTGATTAACTGAGTTTCATGAACATATAGGGCTAGAGTCTAGACAGTAGTATTTTCAAACATACTGTATTAATATTTTAAATGGTCTAAATTAATGTGTACAAAACTTTACACAGTGCATATTTAATTTACAAAAACTCTTTTAGTTATTCAAAAAATACAGACCAGTAGTGAAAGGGTTATAGTCATTGGCAGTTCTTAAAACTTAACAGCTACAGTACATTTTAATCCAGATTCAGCTGTGTTTGTTAAATCTATTCATTTAAACTTCCAAACTTTTGTTTATAAAAATTGCTTAACTTTAATTATTTGCTTCATTAAAAACCATGTCATAATAAATAAAATACAAAGTCTATTAAAAATGGATTGCTTTCTGGTCTCTTTTGGATTTTTCTGCTCGTAATAAGCCACAGAAATAGTGGATTTCAATAAAAACAAGAGGCACTTCACACATACTATTGTTATTCACAATAGTCAGAATAATGATCTCTGTGACTGATCAAATAATGCTTGTGATGTGTCTGCTTTGTGTTCAGCAGCTCTTATCTCAGTATCAGTTTTCTAATTCACTGATGCTGTTGGATCTCATGGCTGATTTTATACCTTGGCACAAAGATTTTTTTGTTTAGTTTTTTTTTTTTTATTGATAATGTAAAAACTGTTCCAAAAGTGTTCTGTGCCCTATTTCATAATTCCTATTGTATTCCTTCCATAACTATGTATTCCTATGTGTTGCTCTGTTTTATAAAAAGTTTCCATAGCCAGTGCAGTTGCTAATACAGATGAGCTGCGTGCAAATAGTTAAAAAATAACCCTTTCACAGATATAGAAAAAATGAGGGCATTTGAGGTTATTCTATGTTGCAGATAAACTGGGATGATGATAGAATATTCATTGCATTCATTAACCACTAAACAGTATTGAAGTAATGGTCGTTTTCAAAAGGGCAAACCCAGAATATATTGTGCATATTAAGTTTACTGAAACAGTGTATTTTTCTGATGATAAAGACAAAAACCTTCACACGTTTAAATTTCGAATTTAATTTTCATCTTGTAACTATTTTCATTATTTCCTTTGTTGTCCCTCTAATCACAGCAGCTTCACACAAAAACAGTTTTCCAGTCAGTTAATATTCTAAGAATAATACTATTGAGTGTCAAGAAGCTCTAAATAAATGGCTTCTTCAAAACAAGTCCCTGATGAAACGTCTAAATAAATCAACAGGTTCTGTTCTCTGTATTGGGGAGTACTCAGTTTGAAGTACTTGTATTGTAGCGCTTATTAGCAACAATGATGTTCTTTCAGATAAAAAGTCCAGTAATGCATAAAACCCTACAAAATGTTTTAATATTAAAGCAGAATTAAGTAGCATTTTTACCTTCATAAATAGTTTTCTACATGTTTACGATGGTTAAAGTTGAGTTGTAGCGGTGTGTTTGAAGCACACACTATGTTTGAAGCACACAATATCCTCATTTGAGCCAAAAACAGCACTTGCAAGTGGAGCTGTCCCCGATCCGACGCAAGTCTCGGGTCATGTTCACATTCAAGCGAGAATGACAAACTGCGTTACGGTAATTTAATATACACATTGCGAATTGGCGCCAAAACAGCCTACACTTTATTTCATCATCAGTCATGGTGGAAAAATCTAAAAGACAGAGAAAACCTTTGTCTGAAGAAGGAAAGCCTTGTAGTCCAGAGCTGCACTTGGAGGATTTGTGAAAGTGTAATTCACAGATGGAAGCTGTAGGGGGAGCTTTGCAAATCTTACTTAGTTCTGCTTTAATAGGTAATCCATTAACAAGAAAATGTAAAAATTTCAACAAAATATGTCAGACAGAACCTCATAGAGTGGATGAATTATTGAGTTCCTGGTCATAGTTATGCCTCCTAACTCTGTCATGTCTTATCTTTGCTCCCTCCCAGAATATGTGGATTGAGCGACCACTTACACCACGGCGTACAAACTCCCCGGCATCCTGCGCTGGTTTGAAGTCAAGTCATTCTCTACAGTGAGTATGAATGACCCATGTGCCAGGCAGTCCTACTAATCCGATAAGGATTGGTATTCTTGCTCAGAGCTAATCGATGTGATTTGTCCACTTAAGCAGTATAGACAGCGGTGTAGACAGTGGCCCCCAACTCCCCGAAATAACAACAGACACGTTCTCACTTTCTGCCACAGGGTCCTCATTGATTCACTTTAAAGCTCATTTCCAGAGGACGTAACTGCACAGCACAAACACGGCTAGGTTTTAAAACTGGCACTTGCTTGACTTGTTTTTATCAAACTATCTGCATTGGTGTTTTCAAAATCCATCTCCTGATAAAAAATGATATTGTCTGACTGCAGTAAATGACCAGTGTTTACAGAGGCAGCTGAAATGGGAAATTTCCTTCTGTCTCACTGGAACTGCATTAAAGTTTTATCATTCTCACTCTGTTGTTTTCACTAATTAAAATGTGCCTCCTGTGTCTTCATTCTGGGCTCAGATGTTTGTCTGTGGAAAAAAAAAGATCATCGAAAATTGAGCAGACGGACGTCAGAAAAGCACATGTCAATCTTCCATTTCCATTTTTCTTTTGTTGTTGGATATGTAAGGCTGTGGACTGTGGATCATTGTATCTTGATCCACTTAGTCTAATTAGCCTGGCTAAGTACAATCTTGTGCCTGTACTTGTAAACAACCTCTCTTTACTGGTATCACCAGACGGTGTTGCTCATTGCTGCTTGTATTCATAGCTTTCAAAAAGCACCAAATGCCACCCACACACCGGGCAGCCCGGGCATTTAGTCTGCCACAATGGTCCTTCTGGCTGCTACATCTTTTCCACTATGATAGCACCACTTACTGAGATCCCCAATAACTCCTGAGTACAATGTAATTCTCCAATGACTGACTAATTCAAAGCAAGGGGTGCCTCTTTGGGGCCAGTTGGAGCATATTGTGAGGATGAGCCAGGGAGAGGCCAGGTCCCCTAAGTCGTCCTCTCTGTTTAAAGCTTAATGACTGGGCTAAAGCCTTTCATGTGAAAATGCTTTTTATCAAGTTGGCCTGAGACTTACCAATACAGATTGTAGATTTGTTTCTTTGGCTCAGCCTCTTGATTTTTTTTGGCTGTTCTCTGAATCTAATCTACCAATGTTTTTTTTTATTCTTATTAGCACTGCAAGGAGTTGTTTTTTAGTAATAAGATTATACGTGTGTGGAGTTTAACAAACATTTTGGAATTTGCTTTCACACTTCATATATATATTTGTGAAGGTCATTTCTTTCCCTCCTCACAGTTGCAAATTGCATTTTGTTAAATTAAAGTCCTCTACACCAGCAGACTATCCATCTTCATTTGACAGTTGATTGTTCATGTATGGTCACATGGAAAATGATTCATTGCCGTTCTCTCCTTCATGATTTATGTCCGCCGTTAGGAGATCCTAAGCCAATTTAGCAAAAACCTATCCTTGTCAGTAAACACAACATGTTTATCCTTTAGAGTCACATTTACAAATATACATGGTGATGTATGTCTATGTTATTATGAAATTAATTGCTGACACCGTCACCACCAACATCTTGTTCTTGTTGTGGTTCACAGTTAGAAATAAGTCCACTGGAGAATGCTATGGAAACAATGCAGTCGGCCAATGACAAGATCAGCAGCATGGTCCAGAGGCATCTCAGCGATTCTAACCTTCCCATCAACCCCCTCTCCATGCTGCTCAATGGCATTGTGGATCCTGCTGTGATGGGAGGCTTTGCCAACTATGAGAAGGTACAGTTTCATCTTTTACATGCCATGTAAAATACAAGTCTAATCATTTGAAAAAGCCTTTCCTGTAAATGCTACTTTGAGCCATTTTGTGGTGTTCTGACAAAGCTGGAAAATAGACTCTCTCTCATGGGGCCCAAAAAAGAAAATAAATAAATAAATAGTTAATAGCAAGAGACCAACTATATTCATATTAAAGCAACGTATGTATTATTGTATTTGATTGTGTGTGAAGTGGTCCAGCAGTAGCTCATTACATTACAGTCCTTTTTGGCTGAGAAATAAATTCATTTATATCATTAAAACAATGTGATGTGTCTATTAATTAATGCAGTCAAATTTGCATTACTATTTTTAACAGGTATGCATTAGGATAATGATATGTTAAAAGGGAGATTTTATGCAAAAAACACTTTCACATTCTTCCAGCACTTATAAGTCTGTGTTTGGGGTCTCTTCTAACTCACAAAGTGTGAAACAAAACATCTCTCTGTTATCAGCCAGAGTCTGTCCACAAAGTAAAAGCACCTTTCTCAAAATCCTTGACTGTGACGACACAAGGCGGGCTCTCTCCTCGTCCTCCACATCCCTTCACAGGCCACAGAGCAAAATACGCGTCCGCCATATTGTTTTCTTTGGAAGAGTGTAGCAACATTAGTTCGCTATCATGTCAAAGTGTATGGCTTAAAGCTTTTTTCAACATAAAACATTGTTTAGACTATGTGTAGACAGAACCAGAAATCACGGTTACATGAGCTTATAAGCAGATGTTTAAAGGCTCCAGTGTTATTTTCACAATAGCTTTCTGTTGTAATGCATTTCACAAAACATAAAATAATACCAGTGAATACACTAAAATGGAAAGATAAAGAACTTGATATTGTTTATTATTTATTTAATATTTTCAGAAATGGAGGTGTCAACACACTGCAGGAAGCAACAGGACTTTAGAAGTCCCGAATCCAATGCACAAAACCCCTACATACAGTTTATCTACTGCTGTTCTCAGCTCTGGAGACAGCTGTCCCTCCTGCCCCTGAGCACCCCCGCCCTGGCTAGAAAGATAACTAACTGTCCCATAAGACCCATAAAGTACAGCCACCAACTGCCTGATGCCGCGATGCTTTTCACGGGCATTATTTGCTTTTGTTCTTGATGTAGCAACCAGAACTAACTCCTTTAAATTCACACTACAGCGTGGTAAAAAATAATAATTTAAAAAGCAAAACTTTCTTCCATTCTTGGGTATGTATTGCCATAAATAAACTCAGTAGTATCTTCTGAGGAAAGAGAAACTCTTTAACCTTGTGTGTGAAGCCAGTTGTTGTTTCAGCATATATCACTGCCTGGAAAGGATTCATATTGGGTCTAGAGACAGTCCCATATGAGTCAGAGGAGACTATGCAATTTCTTTGCCCTGGGGTCACTCCTCACTGGCACTATTTGCCTCTCAGAGAAATGGTGCAGGTGGTGGAAGCCAGACCTATATCTTACTGAATTTTCTCCAGTATGTAGCCCTCTTCCTGCTTTCTCCCTTCTGCGGTCATTTCTCATACAATCTCTTGCTCATTTTGTAATAATCTCCAGTCTCACTTCCCGTTTCATAAACTCTATGTGCTATAAAATGACCCAGCTCGTCTCTCATCTCTGTTTTCTAGGCCTTCTTCAATGACCAGTACATGCAGGAGCACCCAGAGGACCATGAGAAGATCGTGAAGCTCAAGGACCTTATTGCCTGGCAGGTAATTATTTTTAAGGAGCATGATGAACATAAAATTACCTTGGAGAAAAGCCTGTTACCTGCACTCAAAAAAACAATACAGTAATGCATAAGTGGTCTTTCTGTGAGGACTTTAATCCATCACAGGGTTGTACACACACAGGAACTGCTGGTCTAACTAAATAATAGCACTGCTGCGGGTCCAATGTTTATAAAGTCTATGGTTCAGGTACAAAAAAACATATAGTTTTATAGTGAATGAGTTCATATTCTAAGTCAAATTAATCAGCACAACTAAACAATGGGCAGAAGCTACTTTACTGTATTTTCTCTTATAAGGCTTCTTATTTAAGATCATCTTTTAGTCAGATGTGTTGTCACCTTAGCAAAGGGCTGCTGCAATAACCCCACTGAAAAGTTACCGCTCAAAGTATAATATGATTTGAAGAACCAGGTGAGAAGTGAGCAGGGGATTGGCGTGTGAAAGTCTTCACTGGAGATAATGTGCTGAACTTGGAGAGAGCTGCTTTGCTGCATGTCGAGAGCAAGAGATCAGCGATGAGCTCAGAGGAAGTGCACACACAGCAGACAAGAAGTGCACAGACACACATTTCTGCAATACATCATAGCCTACACTTAACTGCTTATTATGGAGCTAAACAGATATGTAGCAAGGTCTTAGGAGCTCATCTTTGGTTAATAAAGGCCTGAGTGGTTGCTCCGACTTCCTCCACAAGGATTTATTGCGCTGATGTGTTGTTTTCCGTTTAGTTTTAAAAATGTATGTTTAACTTTCAGGGTCACCTTAAGACGGATGATGTGTTGTTTCCTCACTCATACTGAGAACTAATACTAGCCTTTTCTCCCGCCGTGTATCTCTGCTACAAGAGGTTGAAGTTAATTGAATTTGCAGTATTTTTTTCCCTTGCTCCTTTGCCGTTGTTTGTAAAATAGGTCATCTTTGTGCTCTGCGTCTCTGAAAGTCCTTTTGTGTTAGGAAACCCTTTTGCTTACATAACCCAGTTTCTTATTGGCTTCCCTGCTTTTGACCGTGAAATTTAACACAGTTAGTTTGGCAAAGTTTTAATGTTTTAAACTGTTCTTTTGTGTCTGATTCTTCATAGAACTACACTGGCTCGGTTTTGTTAAACAGAGCGAGTGATTTTGAACACAGAGATATGTTTAATATTCTTGACTGTACAGAAGATAAATCCAACTTAAAAATAAATATGTAACATGAATCTTATCACAGATCCAAATCAACTGACAGGCTTGCGTTTCCTATCCTATTTCCTTTTATTTTTCTTTATACACTTTTTTATCACCCTGTGTAGGTGGTTTAAATTTACATTAAAATTGACATGGTTCCATTTAATTGTAATTTAAGATGTTTTTCATATTTTAATTTATGTTTAGTCTATGGTTAACTTGTAGTTCTTAAAGTATCATCTGGCCACAATCCGCAGTAGTATCTTATTAGTGGTAGTAATACCTTTAAAAGCCAAAACAATATTTTTTTTTGTGCTAATTCCAATCATTGTCAGAAGCATAGTTAGTAAAAGTAACAAAAAATAACTGTGGGAAAAACATTAACGAGCAGAGACAGTTAAGATTTTGTCATAGCTAGCTAGTAATGCTAATTGCCGCTAAAGTACTTCTAAAATTAAGCTTATTGTAGAAGGTTTGACTAAGAAAAAGAACTTTGTCCCAGTGCATAACTTTCTGTTTCTCTCCCCCGATATAATAATGCATATGTTTCAGAACAAAAACAATCTAATTTCTTCAAAGCTAGTGGTAGGAAGAGATCTATCAAAATACTGTTTAACAAATCCCTAATTGAGCTTTAAAGTAATTACCTTCACAAATACATATAAAAATATTTGTTATGACAAAGGAAACTGTCCATGAATTTCTCCTGTTTGTTTGACAAACTAAACAAACTCAAAGGGAACTTTTATAACAGATGACTAAGACAGTTATAAAATCTTCAATTGCTGTTTGCTATTATTGCTTGTGCTAGCTTGTTTACTCGTGTCTCGAATCAGTCTAAATGAGAGTAATGAAGTCAGGCTGTTCCAAAAACCAGCCCAACAGAGAGACGGAGCCAGTGTACCCTGTTAGTCTGAAATGCCCATTGTTATCCAGCATTTAAAAAGGAAATGAACTTCTGGAAATCAGGAAATTAGCGATTGTAAACTGCTCCCTGGCAGGGAAGATGTTTTCTTCTGTTTTCATGAGTATAATTATCCAACAAAGAGGATAAATGCCTAAATTAAGGCTAAACATCAACGTAGTGTCACTGTGATATAAACAAAAATGGAGGGAAGACAAAAGAGTAGTTTTCTTGACTGTCTTTGTTTTCATGAAGTCTTTTGATTAAAGTCTTTGCTGTGCTTTTTGCCCCTTCATCTCCAGCGCAGCAGAGCCTGGCTGCTTATTAGTCTCTCTGACTCACTGCCAGTTGTGTATGTCTCAGAGACCTTTGTGACCTTCATGAAAGGTCCTAATATGTCATCATAGCTGTAATGCCAGGCTTCTGAAAGGAGTTGTGGCTTCCCCAGCACTTGTGGGTGGCTGCTCAGAAGCCTGTGCCTCACTCTGCTTTAGAGAGGCATCAGCTGTAAAGATATCAGCCTCTGAGAAATACTGATGATGTCTACAGCAGCCTAGTTTAGAGACGTACATGAATTGATAAATCCTCTGCTTTAAAATAAGCTGGTTTTAAATTAATAAAAAATAAATTTCATCACCACTAGTAAAATTTCCCTAAATGTTATTATTCCATAAGTGTGAACCCACTTAGGGACGTGTACTCACAACTCAACCAGCTTCACACTAGTGACAACTTGTTCTAAAATGCTCTGTGGCAGAGGAACCTCTTGTATACCATGGCCATTTGCTAACAAGACAAAAGTAAATGTTTTGTTGCACATCTGTCGGCCAATCAGAAAAGGGTATTCTTCAAGATCTTCAACAAGTCTTTCAGGACTCTGCATCTGCAGATAACTTTGTAGTAAGACTAATGGTTGGATATTTTAATATATATAGTGTAGCAGTAAAATCATTCAGTATGCAGAGAACTTGTTAAATGTATTGTTCATAATTTTAGCTGTTTGATTTTATCAGCTGTTGGTGTAAATACATCTTTACTGTAATGCTGTTTAAGTACAGAGGTCCCATACACAGTCCCCAGGTGTATTCTATTATTCATGTTACATTATTTCAGCACCTAATGATGGTGACGCTGCCTGTTTTCATTGGTAATTGATGTCTGCTTTCCACATTTTCTTTTTAACCCCAGACCTTGAAAAATAATGAGCCCTTTCTCTCAGTGGTCTGCCTCTTGGTTTGTCACGACCCTGACATTTTAGTTGGGAATTAATTGTCTCACTGATAATTGCAATAGGGATTTTACATTTCTTTTGTTTTTCTTTGTATTGCTCAACAACTTCATTTGCGGCTCCAACAAACTGATGGAAGTGTGAAAACTGCCAACACTCATACATTATAGCTCATGACGTGATGCAATACACTGGTGTGAATTGCTAATGATCAATTACTTGCAGAGTAATATGGAAATGTAGGATTGTATATGAGTAAAAGTAAAAATCATCTCTCATTAAACATAAGTATGTAACTCTCAGAATATATCCACTGTACTGTCCACTACTGATTGCCTTTAACACTGAGTCCATAAATATCAGATGTGGGCTTTAAAGACTGTGTATACGTATGCCTATAGCATGTTGGGGTTGTGGATGGGACACATAGCCAAGGACTTGGAGCTCAGGGGGGCACCTAAGTGGCTCACAGTGTATACCACATAATGCAGAGCGGCTAGGGTCTCCTGCTTAGTCCAATTTGCTTAATGTCATCCTCCGTCTGTCTCCATGTGTTTGCATGCTTTATCTGACAAATAATGACATATAGAAGCTGAAAATGGCCCCAGATATCTATTAGATTCAATTGATTACAATTTGTTATATTCCTATATGAAATTATACAGACTTTTTCTCTTTGTATTACTTGAAACCCTGTGTTGCCAAAACAACCAAAAAAGTTATTGCGTGACATTATTTCTTGAACATTACACCTTGGGTTAGATATATGAATATATCTGGAATATAGCAGTACATTCATACATTAGACATACATCTTTGGCTTGCACCTGAAACATTACAAGTAGATACATGTGATAATAAATGAACAGTTAGAAGCACCACCTCTGTTATAAATTTATACTTCCCAAATATTGTTTATTTGCCAGAGGTCTATAACTGTGTTGCAAATAAAAACGTACAGACGTTTTTGAAAATGTTAGTATGTGTAACAGGAGCCCATGTTCATAACCTTGACTGTGAGTGTCTCCTACGTTGTGTTCATCTCTGTGCAGCCGCCAAGCAGCGTTGTGTTGCTATGCCGCCACTCAGTCGCATTCAATCATCAGGTCTATAAAAAGATATGGGTATCCTGGGAGACCTGAATCTTGCCACAGCTTTCACTCTCTGCTTTTTATTTATTTTTTGCTTCCTTTTCTGCCTCACATCACTTCTTTATCTCCTAACCCCTAACATTTCCCCATCTTCCATCTTTTTTGCACTCTTCCCCCGGCCGCCTGAGCTCCGAGAAGTCCCTGTGGTGATGATGGAGGTGCTCAATATCAGGGGAAACCCTCTCGGGCTGTCTGTAACCTTCCTTCATTTATCATCACCTGCCCAAGCTTTGGTTTAATGTAACAGTGCTGGAACTAACATCCAGCAAGTGTTGCTAAGCTTCTCTCCTCAAGCTCATCTGCCCGCAACATACTTTAAAAGGCCACAAGTTAGAAGGCCAAAAGTTATAGCATGTCAACAGCAGGCAGAGTTGCATCATGAAGCAGTGTGGTGCTGCAGCTGAGGGATGTCAGATGTTGTTGGAGCTTTTAGTTGAGAGGCAGTTGGGCCTCAGGGGCAAAGAAGAAAGACATTCAACTTCTTGGAGAAGAAGGGTTATGGAGAACACAACAAGTACTTGTATCTGGACATATTGTGTAATTGCACAGTTTATAGCTAATAAAACCAAATTGTTTCAGGTAGCACAATAATTATTGTTACAGCAGGCTCTTTAAACAGCAACTACTTACACAGACTTCAGCTAGTATGTCTCAGTGCTGTGATAGTGTCATAGTCCAAAAAAATACTATTACCTCTGCTTCCTGTAATATTTTGACATGTTATTGTGCAATTTTCTCTGCCTTACTACAACTAATATGACATGTAGTATTGAAGATGTGTTTTAGTCACCTATGATTTCATCCAGGAAAGCGGATGGCTCAGAGTCTCTTAAGGTTCGTCCTTTTGCCACCTGTAGACTTTAGTACGTTGGCATTGACTATTTTCTTCCCAGTACTTGTCTGCAGTCTTGTCTACAAGCACTGTCTCTTTTGTTTACACTGCATTATACACTTGAATGTCAAGAGAAATAGTGCATCTTTACGTGCGTCATAGAAGGAGAGAAACAACTATCAAGTATACATATAGCATTTCCATGTTTTTTTTTCTATGTTTGATCTAAAATGTGTGGGTTGCTCATCAGGGAGAGATGTCATAGCAACAGCCTTCTGATATAATGTTTAGTTTTACCTGAATGAAACAGGACTGTGATGTCTTGATTATACAAGGTTATGTATCCAAGACAGAGGTGTATTCCTTTTTACAAATGCACCTTAAAACAAACTCTCATCCTTGTGTCACCTGTATTGTTGACTTGCTTCACTAGATCCCGCACCTCGCTGAAGGAGTCCGTATACATGGAGAGAAGGTCACTGAGGCACTGAGGCCTTTTCACGACCGAATGGAGGCCTGCTTCAAACAGCTGCGTGAGAAGGTGGAGAAACAGTACGGGGTCAAGACTTTGGTAAGCGTTTCTAATGTCAGTTAAAAAGAGATTTGTCACAGTGGTTAATGCTCATTCTCATCTATATTGTCTGGTTTTGCATTTGACAGTTATTATAGTATGTGTTGTGTTGTGTTGTGGTGTGGAGGTCAGGTACAGGTTTAGCAGGGAGGTGAGAAGTGCTAAATCTCTGAACTCTGAGAAAGTTCAACAACAGTTCCCAGCCAATGACTGCCTCTGTGTGGAAAGGACTTAGGTAAATAATAAATGACAAGCCTAAAGCCCGCCACTCTGCTGACCACCTGCATCTAGCAAACTCACTGAGTTCTACTGCCACTTTAATGGACAATCAGGAAGTCCTGTCATCTTCCCCAACACCTGCGCTCCTCTACCCTAAACGAACAGTTTCACATCCTTTCAAGCTTTCTCCAGAGACCCCTTCCTTACCCTCCAGCCTTGACTTTTTTAGTAAAGGTAAACTAAAAAGACTGAACTGCCGCAAAGCCCCTGGACTAGATTGAGTCACTCCATCTCCTCTGTGTGCACCATCTGACTTCAGTGCTCATGGACATTTTCAAGCATCTCAGTCCCTAAGGATCACTGGACTTAATCACTACAGACCCCTGTTGCGCTGACCTCTGTTGTCATAAAGTCATTTGAACGCCTTGTCTTATCACACCTAAAGTCCATCACAGACCCCTACTGGACACACTTCTTGATAATCAGTCAATTCATAATCATGTCTCTTCATTTTTTTATTTGCCAATAAGTGAAACTTGTTTCTAGGCTTATGTTGTTCAATCCTAAAAACAATGATAAAGGGACCTAAACTTGATAACAGCAAAATGATTTATATTCCTATTTTTGTACCTAAATGCTGGAAAACTGTTCTGCTTCAGATCATCCTTACATGAGGCTTAAGTGTTCATTTAAGCTGAAGTCAGCTCCAGCAGTGAGGGTCTGCCAGGGACTAGCTCCCACTACTGTCCTCTTTTACAGAATTAATTGTTGCTTGGCCAAGCTTTCCTCTCAATCTTGCCCGAGGTAAAGGGGGCCTCTCTCAATTTAAACGGAGAGGGTAGTGACCTTTCAAAAGAGAGAAAAGCCATCACTTCCCAGGGCATGGTAATAAGGTTATTCCTATCAGTTGTGTGATAGCTTTTCTCTCTGCTCCAAAAGACTCTTAAAATCCAGAAGACTTCATTTGTTAAAGCTACTGTTACGTTTCTTTCCTGGCAGGATCTTTGTACAAAAGAACCTACATTAAAAGAAGCATTAGCTTTTTCCACTTTTTCCATTATGTAACGTTGGATAATAATGCAGATTACCCTCACTCTTACATGGTGCTCACAAAGGAGCTCATGTGTAGCTGTGTGTTGACCTTTAGCGTGACCCTTCTAAACACAATTTTAGTTTGTGACAGTTGTTTATCAAGTCAATGAAGAAATAAATGCTCACTTGGATTTTATTGTCAGATCTTCTTGTGAAAAGTATTATAAACCTTCCACAGAATGTTAAATTGATAGACACATCCCATAAATACTCCAGTTCCTGCTAAATATTCATGTCTGTCTCTTTCTTTTTTTGCCTTGTCAGCCACCAGCAGATGAACGACGAGGTTCCCGTCCTCACTCCATGATTCGCTCCTTCACGATGCCCTCCTCCCAGAGGCCGCTGTCAGTCGCTTCAGTCACCTCCATCTCCTCTGACAACTCACCCTCTAGGCCTGGCTCTGATGGGTAACCTCTGCCTCACTGGTTTTCAGAGAAGAACATTTGGCTTCTCACAGAGCAGAATGTGTTTATGGACTTCTAGTAATCCATGTCTTTTTGCGTTGAGTTGTTTAATATTGTTCAGAGATTTCATTTAGTTTTAATCCTAAGAGGATTTCATAGGATGTACATGTACTATTTTTAATCATTGCTTGCCCTTTTACTATACAATCACTAAGTTTCCCTGATGTCACGTTTTAATCCCTAGGTTTACTCTAGAGCCTCTCCTCCCAAAGAAGGTGCACACAAAGTCTCAGGACAAACTGGACCGGGACGAGGCTGAGAGAGACCGCAAGGAGAAGAAAAAAGAGAAGAGAAATAGCAAGCACCAGGAGATGTTTGACAAAGAACTGAAGACCACAGAAATCTCTCTGCAGCCGGCTGAAGCTGTCATACTGTCAGAGACGGTACGACAAGGCACTACATGGATTCCGTTCATCTCTTGTCCCTTTTCAAATTGCTCTGTACTTTTTATCGCTTTTTGTTCTCTGTCACAAATCACCTTTCCCACAAATCCAAAATCCCAAATTTTTCAATATTTTTTATTTCAGCCTAAAAGAAAACACACATTATCAGCTATTTTCTACCTTCATACCAGAATTTTATAGAGCATATTTTATAAAAAAAAAAAAAAAAGTTTTTAAAACATGATTTTCCCACTGCTATATTATACACAATAACATTTTCATTCATTCAGAAAATGAATGAAGTGAAAATGTTATTGTGTTGATAAAGTATTGTACAGACTCAGTCAACATTTGAGTGTGACCACTTCTATGTACTTTGGAGCAAACATGTTTTGTTCTGCCAGACCACATAATGAATCTCACTATATCTTCATGTTTCATCTCTGTTGGGTTTATGTCTCTCCTCACCACTGCTGTGCCCATTACAGCAGAGATGTTTCACTGTATGCTGTGAGCCAAAGGGATTTTTTTGGCTAACGGCACTAAGACGAGCACAAGGAGGTCTCTGGTGGCAGTGCAGAGGCTGCTGTGTGATCGGAGGTCTTTTGCTTCAGGGTTCACCAATAGACACCTAAAGTCATAAGATAGCAGTTTCAATCAAACCATATTTGTCAGCTTTTTTAAACCCCAGCCCCCCTCCCAATCACCCCGACTAAAGAGTGTGTGTGTTTCTTAAATTTATTTTTTCTTTTGTGGCCTAATGTTCAAGTCTGATCAGTTAGAAAGTTACTTAATGCAGCCCACAAAGTACACAAGCCCCGGGCACATTTATTTTCATATTCATATTCTAGTCATAATAATAACAAAGCTGAGAGAATGCACTCAATTATGAAAAATTAAGAACATAAATCTTTATGAGTGCAATGGTCCAAATAGTTTCTCTTTTTGGAATACAAATAGCCAGCTTTAATGTGTGTGGTTACAAACACAAAGATATGGGAACAGCTTTAAGTGTTTTTTTTATTGATCTACTTTGCCACACTGTACAGTTTGGAGCACTGCTTTGTTGATAAATGTAATTTGGCTGCTTGTACTGTGTGAGTGCTTACTGATGAACTGATGACTGTGCTGCTTTTGTGTTATCAATCACAGATTAGTCCCTTGCGCCCTCAGAGACCGAAAAGTCAAGTCCTAAATCCGCCGGGAGTTGATCGTCGCCTCACTGTGTCCCCCGGACCACTGTCTGCCTCCTCCAACTCCTTGACATCTCCCGGACCCCCACCCATCACGCCCAGAAACAAACTGTCCTTTAGCCCGCACCCTGTGTCCAGTACGTACAAAACTTTATCATTCTCAGTTGTTCTTCTAACTTTTGCTTTTCTATTGCTGTATGTCTTCAAGCCACTATTTTAAACTCTGTAGGTGCTATTTGCAGTTTTTTCTCACCTTGCTGTGTGTGTCACCTCTGTCAGCTTCGTAGATATAGCTCCAGATGTCCTGGAGCTGAATGCGAACACCACAATTACACCTGGTGTAAGCCGAAGCATAAGGCTGCTATGGAAATGATGCTAATTGACAGAAAGGCTGTTGATTGGCCTCATTTGAGTAATATCTTTGGAAGTAGCATCTATGTAGTTGTAGGATTGTTAGATTTCCATTAGATAGATTACAATAGAACACAGAAATACAATAAAAGAAAATGTTAGAAATAAATCCCTTCAATGCATTGTAGGCAAAAGGTCAATCTAACCTTAAATAAAGGTTAAACAATAAAATATAAATTGGTAGGTTAAAAGCTATGTTTGGTAAGAGTGTCTGAAATCTTGGGCATTTAGGCAAGAACTAAATCGAATGGCATTGTATTCTTTGACATCAATTTCTTTATTAAAAAAAATAATAATAATAATTTTACGTTAAGACTTTACACTGTGGTACTTATCAAAACCAAGCAAAGTTTCACACAAAAAAAAAACTTGTTTGCGTACACTAGATTTCAAACACCTGACATCAGCAGGTTTAATAGAATATTATAGAAATAAAGTGCAATACAATAAATCAAGGGGTGCACGTGACAGAGAGTTCCTGCCTCACAGCAAGAAGGTCAAAACCCGGCCGACTTAAACATCCTCGGCCAACTCTGGTCTTTCTGTGAGGAGTCTGCATGTCCTCCACGTGTTACTGTGGGTTCTCTCCTGGTACTCCGGCTTCCTCCCTCCGTCCAAACACATGCATGTATAGGTTAATTGGCAACTCTAAAGTGTCCCTAGTGAATGAAAATGAATTGTCACTGTCTGTCTCTAAATGTCAGCCCAGCGACTAACTGGCCACTGTCCAGGGTTTACTCAGCCTTAGGTTCCAGTCACCTGTGACCCCTAACAGGACTAAGCGGTAGAAAATGAATGAATAAACAATATATTACATTTACATTTAGTCATTTAGCAGATGCTTTTATTCAAAGCAACTTACATTAAGCTTCCATTCACCAGTGTTACAGCTGGAACACCACTGGAGGCAAGGGGGGTTAAGTGTCTTGCCCAAGGACACAACAACAGTATGAACAGCGGGAATCGAACCGCCTACCTTCCGTTTGAAGGACGACCGCTCTACCACTGAGCTACTGTGTCAAATACTAACACACATATTTACTGTCTTAGAGATATGCTCCTGAATAAAACATGGTGCCAAATGTCAAACATTATAACTTTATTATGTTTACACAGTTTGCTAAATGCATAAAATTATTCATAGGATAACCATGAATAATTTTGTGCATTTTCAAAATCACACATTTTTTCCCATTTAATTTTCTTCCATGATTTCACACTTAATCTGGTTATTGGGGGGATTAAAGGATTTACCCTAATTGGGCCAACTGATCTATTTTTGGTGCTGGCCTTGTATTTAAGAATGGCTCCGGCCGCTCTGTGGCTAATGTGGGCTCATGAGTATCCTCTCACACAGGTCTGGAGCTCAACGGGATGGGCTGCTCTGACAAGGATGGAGCCCCACCCCCGCTGCCTGTGAAAAGCAACACAGCCGATTACGGGAACCTGTTCGAAAATCAAGACTCGACAATTCCCACAACGCCCCCACCGCCCCCGCCACATCAAAGGGTACGTGTTTTAATTAGGACAGAGGAGAGCTTCTTGATGATGTGTAGCTCTTATAATGAAACAAGGTGCCACAACCTGTGCTTGACATTTGGGCCATTGACGTTTGGAGTGTCCCTTACATTCTGTCGCACTTTGCAGTCCACAAGAAGTACTGTATTGGAGCTTTATATAGTTTTATGAATGAACAGTGTCATTAAGGAACATGTAGCTCTCCCAACCCATCAGAAAGGCCTGTTCATTTTTTATTTCATTTATTTATCACTTTATCCCAGTGGGGAAATTCACTGTCGGCAGCTGCCACCAGGGGGCGTCTAGCATGTTTTGAATCAATGCATTAAAGGTTTTTATCACACAAGACAAAAGATGATAATTATAATGTTTGTGTTTTCTTTTGCTAACATCAGTATAGCCACATATCCATGCATCTGTAGTATGTTGCAATAAAACGTTTTGCTGTAAGAAATAGGTAAACAATGCTATCAAACTCTAAAAGTTCTTGTGAGGCACTCTGATTCTATTTAAAAGAAGTGATCCTCTCTGTTCTATGCCAGAGGACCATCAAAATGATCGAGAATCTGTTACATAGTGCTGCTTTAAGTAAAAAATATTACATATAGCCCCCATTAAACCTTATTATGAGCGTGGGCATGCTTCCCTCTTACATTTGTGAATGTACTGCATGCATTCACCATTTTTTTAGTCTGTCACAGAAAAGTGTAGACATTACTCAGTTAGCAGCTAGGTCCACCCCGCTCTTATTTATGCTCGTCCTTCTCAGCCGGCCCGCAGCAGAGACGTGATTGATTGGATGATTGCTTTACCTCTCACATCTATCAGAAGCTCTCCTGCTGTTAATCAGCGGCTCGTCTCTCCACACTCACCGACGTCTTCGCTAGCCATCCTCTTGCCTCAACACTCAGCTAACTAATCGTATTTATCCACTGTCATGGTCCGTAGACACGTAGTAAAAGTGGTGGCTGGGTGAGAGCAGATGTTCCCAGATTGAGTGACAGCTGCTCTTCACTCACACACCGACTACCAGTAAATGCATCTCTTTTATTTGTTTTGCTAAATGGCAGTAAAAAAGATACAATTTATCTGAGTTTAATAAAACTTGTCATTAAAGAAGAGATAAGTGAATGTAAAAGACTGTACTTGAATTAGAGATGAGAATAAATAGCTTGGCATTTGAAAAACACGCTTACTTTCCTTTTTTGATAAGTGTGGTGCAGATGATAGATGACACTTTAGTCTCTATGATAAATAACATGGCTATTAATAACAAACTTGTGCTCAGTAGATAACTTTGTGGCCATCATTCTTCACACTCCAGAATCTCGCTCTGCCACTTCATCCTGGGCCAATTTTAAGTTTCAGTGAATCATATGAACTCAGGACAGGCGATGTCTTTTTTCCACTGCATCTCTCGTTGGGTTTAGTGTTTTTCATTTGACCCTTTTAATTTTAAGCCTTTCTTCCCATTTTCTGAATTATTTAATTTTTTTGGAACTAGCTTCTACCCTTAAGGAATAGAGGAGGACGATGACAAAACGTGTTTATATATTAAATCAAGCAAAAGACATGAAACACACAGTTGAAACAGACCTTTTATTCACATTTGAAACAATTTATTTTCTTTAAGTTGTCCCTAAATAAAGTTTCTGACATTATTATTGCTTCCCTTTTGCAGCACATACCACCTCCTTTGCCCATCAAGACCCCTCCCCCGCCCCCACCCAAAACCACCAAGAAACAGGCCTCCATCGATTCAGGGATTGGGCAGTAAACAAAGACACTGACAGTGGGACCAAACCAAACGACGCGCTGACAACCCAACAAAACAACATGGACAGTTAGCGCGGCTCGGTTTTATTTTTGTACCCACACATTCCTCGCTCTCTGTCCCAGCTTGACAAGATGAATACCTCGCCGCAGCCCACCCCCTCTCATCTCCAGCGGTTTTTATTGTTTTTACCCTGCCTTGAAATGGCAACGACGCCGCAGGAAAACGTGTTGCACACAGCAGTAGTCACTGAATTTGAAGATGCTGTGTACAAGCAGGCCTTCATCAGGACATGGAGCGGCTGTATTCAGATGGATAAGCTTGGACCAACAGGCAAACTGGACCCTCTCTGATATAGAGAGCTTACAACCCAATAAAGCTTAATCTATTTTAGTGCTATTTCCACTGTGTACAGAGGTTTGTATATACAATTTTATTTTATTTCATTTTGTATGTGATTGAATCTTTTTGTAATAACGTATCTTTAGATTACGTGGCATTTATATTGAAAACAAAAAAGGTGTGGAATTGACATGGACTTTTTAAGCGTTTATTGGCCCGAACTGAGGTTTTTGGAGTGCACATACAATTAACTCCACTGCTTTCCCATTGTCCACAACATGTCCTTGACGCCTGTAACCTTGAAATCCAATAACATTGACTGTTGCCAATTCACTACTGACTTCTGAATAAACTTTCAAATGTATTTTTAAGAAAACAAAAAAAACATCTCTGCCTCATTATTTCGTTAACCGTGAGAGGAGCTGAAAATATCCTTAAACAAACCACAGTCTGTACGTGCTTCCTCACTTCGACCAAGAGTAATAAAGTGTTTGTGACTGACAGACATCACGCCACTGCCTCTTCATTAGCAACACAACACAAACGGTTACGCCACAGAATGACTTCTCTGTAGGCCAATGCAATCTCATTTACATAAGGCATCTGCTCCCAAAGCTATCATTTCTCTTTTTAAAGCAAAAGCCTCTATCTGGAACGGGCCCTATCTGAAGAATAGTTCAGTGACTCAGTTGAGCCAAACGAAATGCAGTAGAAAGCACACAAACTGGACCCGAAATGTGTAGTGTTAAATCTTTGACCATAGCAAAAGAAAGAAGACCTAATTGTTTTCTCATGTTTGATCTCCCAGGCATGTTACTTATGTGAACCTAAACTGTTAGTAAGTTTTAGAGCCACCAGGTACAGTGACATGGATGACCTTTTGTATAACACAGGTTACCTCACTCCACAATAGCATAGTAGCATAATTAAAAATTAAAAAATGTTTCAAAAGCTAAATGTAGAATTCTCAAGTTGTTATGCCTCTTGTTACAAATTGGTTATAGTAATGTTAAATTGAATTAGAAATTGTGTGTGTGAAGGTGGAAATTGGCAGATGTTCTGTTAGACAGAACCATCTGGAAAGGCTTTGCAAAAGCAGGTAGTTTAGGTGAGTACCTGGTTGGTGATTGGATGAACGGGATTGGTTGTCAAAATGTTTTGCAGTAACTTTGTAAACTCACAAAGCCTGTTAAATTCCCTCTGCTGCACAATATTAGAAAACCTTAATTTGTAAACTGTGCTTTTTGAAACATCTACTCTCCCTAAAACAAAAATATATCATATAAAGGCTTTAGTTTGAGAAGTATTTCCTGGTTTATGGCTCTTGGTTTGTGGAGCATTGCATTTGCACTGAATTTGATCAATGCTAATGACATTAAAAAACCACTTGTCTAAAATGTCTAAAGTTTAGAGACTTAAGCTGTTTTGTGGTGACATTTTTCTGTATGCTTAAGGATTGGGTGATACAGCGTCTGTTGTCACGTGACATTAATGACTGCTGAGTTCACAACATAAGTCATCAAGTTATCTCACTGTGCATTAAATTGTATAAAGCTGTAAAAATTACAAAATAAAACAAATTATGATTTCAAAATAATGCTTACAGTGGTAATTTGTGTTTTGTACAGAAGGTAATAACGTGAGCTGCGTAGTAAAAAGCCATTATGTAAAGTTTTTTTATGGCTTTTATTAAATGTTTGAGAAACTTTCAAAGTTAAAGATTGGGTGTCACTTGCTCCCATCCCCAAACCCTGACTATAGTTTGACTCCGAATGATTGGAGTCTGAACCATTAAGACACTTTATAATTATCTGTTGTGAGTCAGCCTCTGAATTAATTACAGTTTAATTTCTTTCATAAAATGTGCATTAGTTCTTGAGTTGGTGGGAAAACTCTTAATGGAAAGTGACAGTTCGCAGCAGAGCTTGTGGCATGTTGGAGGTTTTAAAAAGATAATCCTGTTAGCTGCTCTTGTCATCTGTCTGCACATTTTAAATGTGCTATAATAAAAGGCTATATTCAGGATCACTTTATAATGAGCATGTGCACTTTTAATTTACAGCTCTCATCTTGTCTGATAGTGCAGTTCACATACACGATCAATTTGGCTCATTTCCTTTTGTTGTTCCTTCCAGATCCATTTTGTAACTGTATTTACAGACACCACAGAAAAAGCTTATGGGACCTTTATAAAGCGCTTGCCCCAGGTGGCTTATATTCCTGCGCTTCACTTTTTCTGCTGACACTTTGTGAGTGGGTGTCTGCCTGTGGAGAAATGCTCAAATTGTAGCATCTGTTTTTGAACGTGGCATGTTTTCAGATACCAGGAAAGGTTGGTTTTGTAAAACTCTTGCTTCAATTAGGGAGACAGAAAGACAACGTTTCCCTTGAAGGAGCAGTCACTGGAGGTTATGGTTAATAGTTTTGGTTTAAGTAACTGTTCAGGATGTATTCTTACAAGCGGACTAGAGGAGATTAGAGACTAGATATGAGCTCTCTGGAAATAGAAGCCTGCCCTGGCACTTACAGTTTTCTAATGCTGTAGTCTTAAAAACAACAGTTTTCCAGTTTCATGTCAAGTAACCATCAAAATGTATTTTAATTATTTTGTATCTATTATTTTTTTTATAATTTTCAAAAGTTATTGTTGCTTTAAAGTTGAATAAGAGGTGACTTATAGAATGTGTAACCGCTCTTAAAAAAACTCAGAATCAGTTGGTCTGTGAAGCCTGAATACTATATAAGAAAATAAAAAAGGAAAGTTGTGCCACAGCACATGTGGTTAATGATGCTCATAAAAAGCAACGTTGCTGAAAAAAAGCCTTTATTCAAGTACATTTTCAGGTTCTTCTAACCCCAGTTACATAAAAAAGTGCTTATTTTAGAAAATATGTGTTTTACCTTTTTAGAAACGTAAAGGTTAAGTTTCAGATATTCTGCAAATACTGTTGTGACCTTTTTGAAGGTGATTCAGTGGAAACCTCATGAAAACAGCTCCAAACCACTCTTTCAGCTTTCTTTGGATTCAATTTATTTTCTACATGTCAGATCATTTGTACTGTTCCTAGAAAGACAGAAATTCATAAAAGGACATTATCCTTTGCAGTCTAATCAATTTAGTTTTATGTTCATGGCTAAACTCCCTGGTTCCTCATGTGGAGCTATGGAATGGTGAAGATCTATTCGTCCGCTGTAAACAAAGTAGCACTATCAAGTATAATGAACAGAACAAGCACTATTTGGGTGATCATATTCCATCTGTCGAGATGATAAATTGACCTCCAAACAGACACAGAAATGGGGTATGTAATGTTCAATAAAAATGCATTTTTTTCATCTGTTCAGTTCCTCTACAAATGTTGCTACCCCCTTTGCTTTTGTAAAGAACCATTACTCTTGTACAGTGTTTACAAAAACATGACCAGGTTCATAAGATCTTTTTCCAACGAACACTCAACCCACTAAATACAATTACAAGTTGAAATTTAATATTTGATACTAAACCCGTAAAATAACATGTTCATGTGAAAAAGACTCCAGCTTCAGCAATGAACACAAAATCTTCTGGGTTTTTTTTTTTAGACAAAATGTAGTGACAATACAAATTGTGCTACTTACAGAAAACCAAGTATGTAAGTATGTTTGGAAACTGAAGAAATGTGTTATTAAAATTTTGAAAAATTGAGAATGAAGGACAAATGGAAGAATCCGAAGACAAAATGTTCCATTAGTAACTCAGAAAGGTCTCACTAAAAGAAATCAAAATGCACAGAGTGAACGTTGGAACCTTAAATGTTGAGAAAACTTGTACTCAAAATGAGATGACCAAAGAAATATATGCTTATATATTTCAGAATTTTAGACCAAAATTATTACTTTTCCAATCATTTTAATTTATCTATTCAATTCATACTAGGAGTTTGGAATAAAAACTTATGCCATAATTCACAAATACCCTATTCATACTCAATATCTAACATTCTATCTGCAATTGAAAAGGAATAAAGGCTGCACCGTTTCAGAAGTCATAATATTACATAGTAGCAGGTATTTAAACTGAGTCTGTGATTTGTGCTTGTGCATTACGCTCCCACTGCTCTCTGCTCAAAGGAAAGGGAAATGCATCACTTAACTGAGAGGATTTCCAAGGGCTTTGAGGAGGGGGATCTGCGAGATAACTCTTCTAGCCGAACTGTATTTACAACTGACTCTCTGCCATTTGTCATTTCAGCTGCGGATAACGTCTGTACTCCACTTCTTGACACAGTTTCATTTACTCGAAGACTGCAAATGTACATGGCTCCCTTTAAATGTCCTCTTTGCATAATAAAGAGGGCCGCATTTTCATAAATCAACATGCGACTGTGCCTCCAATCCCCCTCTCCCGTCTCCTTAATAGAATTGTACTGCGAAGTGAGCCGCAATAAACTCAGTTCTAGTCCATATTGTGCTTTTAATATGGACTTGACATGTGGTTCACATTTCTCCAGAGCTGTTTAGACGATGCACATTCTCCTGATGGCTTTAGCTGTGGTTAATCTCTTATAATACCAAAGAATGAAGCATCCAGTTCTTAAATATTTACATGGAGTTAAAATCATTGTTTCAACATTACTTTTAATTGGAGGGACAAGTAGTGGGAGTATGGAGGAGTACAGTCATTACAATGATCTCACATCCATTATGTTTTTTGGAATGTAGCAATAGGATATGTGAATAATATTGTCCTTCACCCTCCGTGGGTGGTCTCATCCTTCGAGCTCGGGTCTTCTACAAGAGGCCTGGGAGCTTGAGGGTTCTGCGCAGTATCTTAGCTGTTCCTAGTACTGCACTTTTCTGGACCGAGATGTCTGGTGTTCTTCCAGGGATCTGCTGTAGCCACTCTTCCAGTTTGGGGGTTACTGCCCCGAGTGTTCCGATGACCACAGGCACCACTGTCGCCTTCACCTTCCAAGCCTTTTCCAGCTCTTCTCTGAGCCCTTGGTATTTCTCTAGTTTCTCATGTTCCTTTTTCCTGATGTTGCCATCACTTGGTGTATGTATATGTATATAGGCTGAACAGCCTATAGTTTTTTGCACCTCTTTATAGGTTTTTCCCTACTCCAATCAACTTTTTAATCAAAGTACGCTGTTCTTCTGAACAATGTCTTGAACGACCCATTTTCCTCAGGCTTTCAAAAGCATGTTTAACAAGTGCTGCTGGTTTATCCTTAAATAGGAGCCACCTGATTCACATCTGTTTTTTCACAAAATTGATGACCTCAGTGATTGAATGCCACACTGCTATTTTTTTGAACACACTCCTTTCAACTAATTGCCCAACTACCCAGCCTTAAGAGCGTGCATATCATGAATGCTGGGTCTTCTGTGTCTTCCGTGTTTTCTGAGAATCTATTGCACCTACTGGTAACTTGTTTGCCATTTAGCAATAAAAAATATAATAAAAACCTGGATTATTCTGGTTAGTCACATTGTACTGTTATTATTTTGAAGAAAACTGTATAGACCCAATTAAAATCCAAAACTGAATCAAAACATAACCTCAGATTAAACCACAGAACAAGACAGTCACACAATACCAGATAGCAGTAAATAACAACAAGCCTGTTGTCACCTGTTGTTTTGTGGGCATATAGCAGCCTGTTGTCGCTCCACAGACACTGACGTGGTGAGGGAGTGCTGTGTAGCTGTCACACACCAATCAGAAGGCCTCGTTCTGTTCCTCTGGGGCTGTCACTGTGCTGTAGTAAACCGACGGAGTGATGGACTGAATAGTGTTTGGTGACAAAGCAAACATCACTGGTGTGGCGTGTTTTATTTTACTCCATTGTGTGGGAGCCTATGGGAAATAGTAAACCAAACAGTGGCGTCTTCAACTGGAGCTGCTTCAACTGCTCCACTCACTGTCGCTGTTCTAAATGTCACTGATTAATTTTTATTCAAAACAGGACCAATGATCACTTGGAAATCTAGACGAATCCTTCCATAGCTGCCCTCTTTTGTCCAGACTTTTCTGCTATATCTTTATTCAATGGAAACATAACCTCTGAACATCATTAGTAGCCTATACACTCTCTAGTACTGACCTACAGAAGATCTTTTAATTTACTTTCTTTTGTAACTTGTTGTTTGTGGATATGTCTTTTCAGCATGTTTGGGTGTAGATGGGAATCCTGCACTGGCAGCTCCACGCTTTTTTTTTTTCTCTCGTCCCTCTAACTTTACACTCTCAGTCAGATACTCCATCACTGCCTTATCAAGAGCGCCTGTCACAAGCAGCTCTTAGAAGATGACTGAGCAGCCAAAATCGTATACCCACTTACACTGGTCCTGTTTTCTTTGTGTTGCATTGCATTACATTGTGTTAGGGAGGGAGCCAGGCAGAGGTGATCTATATTAGCCAAGGCTATTATGAAGCAGAGGGTTTTCCCAGGCAGTCGGCGAGGTGTGTTGCTAGGTAACGCACCTAGAGATTGTGGGTGGATGAGGAGGCAGAGTTCCCAGCCAGTTGCGGTCTCACATGGAAACACCTAAAATATGAAGTGTAGCAATATCCCACAGCACAAGCACACAATATTAACTTTGTAGCTGTTTTCAGTTTTGACGCAATGAACATGTGGTTTTCAGTAGTACTTCTCTTCATAAATGTCCTCTGGAGAAGAATTGTTGCCTTCGTAAATGCAGCTCGTGTCAGGAGAATATCCAGAGGACATGCTCACATACGTCTAGAGATATGGGTAGGCAGGGTAGCAACCAGTAAAGAGTGCTTAAACTTGGTAATAGCATGGTATTAGTGGGATAATAAGTTCATATATGGTAAAAGTTGTATCTAAAGCCAAATTATGAGTGGACATATTCAAATACACACATACACATCCTCCCTTAAAGAAGACCCCTTTTTTTAAGTTAACTTTATAGTAAATGCATATCAATGCTCTGACTTTAGGGGTTTTTCATCTGGTGGGGGTGGTGCTAACCAATGTTTTGATTCTTTAAACTCTTTCCTAAAATGTAGGGTTTACTATCAATGGCCCATAATGGAAAATGGTGACATTTTTTACCTGGGTCGTTGTTGTTGTCTTTGAGATTTTCTATATTTTTAACCATTTTAATGGATGCTACAATGAGGATCATTTACACAAGAGAAAATGTGCTGAAAATATGAGGAACGAGTGTCTATGGTGTTCATCTTGTTCCAGACACATGAGGACACAGATAAAAAGGCTGCAGATCTGCAAAGTAGGAACAGGAAGTGGAGGTACATACTGTTTTTGATTTTAATGGGAATAATTGTTCAATTATTTGTCTTGGAGTTCAGGTTCTTCTGAAAAATAACAACTTTTCACTTTAACAACATCATTCTGGACTCATCTGAGGATTTAAATGGATTGATTTGGAGGAGGACTTGCCTTGTGTGTGAGCAGCTGATGGTGCCGTCCGGACATGTTACAGTTAAAGAGAAGATCTGTGTCAGGGTTTGGAGCTGTGGCAATGAGACGGAGACCTGTTGTGTACCAACAGAGTCACATGTCATCGTGTTTACAGTTTATCTTCAACCAAGAGCTGTACCAGACACTGCCTGTGTCACCATCAACAGCACTGTTTCCAGGAACAGACCCAGCTCCTGATGTCTTCTTCATCAGATCAGGGTTTACTGAACAACTTAGACCACCCCCTGCTTTCAGCTTTTGAACAACAGAGAGCAGCCAGTGGACGTCTGAGGTCAGTGAGCGCCACAAGAACTCCTTGTTTACAATGAATCAGTCTACTGCAGATGAAGACTGAATTAATTAATTTGAAGAGACCTAACAACTGAATTTCTCCTCGGGGATTAATAAAGTTTAATTGAATTGAATTTACTAAGAAATCTCAAACCTTTTTTAAGTCACCACAATCAGCCACTACAGTTCTCTGTTCATGTATGTTTCTAAGACAGTAACTTACTGTCACTAAACTTTAGGTGAGTGTCAAAGCTTGTGGCACTTTTGACAAGTAAATGGTTACATTTGATAACTTATTCCACACTGGGATGCTTAGATCAGATGATATTATCCACTGGCTTCTTGTTGACCTTTTCAGAGCAGAACATATTTACACTATACTGTTACAGCTTTAATAACGAGGGAAACAATGAACACAGTTAGTGCTGAAAAATGCTGGTTTCAAATTCCGCTTGACTTAAAATTAAACAATGCCCTAATCACATTGTCGATTTGTAATACATTTACATTCTGTTTACACTGCAGGTTGATGGATGCACATGTTTTATTTTATGAAAACTGTTCGAAGTACATCGTCTAAACCCATGCTGCCCTCATCTGGACACAACCAGAAGTGCACTTTATTCTGTTCTGTCTGACTTCACACTGTTTACACGGATAATTAACCCTCTGGCTCGTGGATATTGTATTACAGAGCTGCTTAATCTAGCACACAGGGCTGGGTAGTAACATTTACTCAGCTACTTGTGCAAAGGTTTCGATCAGAGGTAGGGTTTACATTTTCTGTTTTAAAGTTGGTTCAAAATTGTCTTTGACACTTTTTGACCTATGTTCATTAGTTTGGGAAATAGACTAATAAATTAAGCATTTTGTTACCATAGCAATAGGCATTTTCAATTAACTAATAGATAACCAATGAACAAAAGTGCTGTTTATGTTGAGCATTGACTTTTTATGTTTTGTCATTTGAAAACAATTGAACTTAAATTAATACTGTGCTACATAGTCAAACACGTTTCAACACCGATGACCCCAAATCTCCTCTAAATGTAAAGAGAAGCACAATAAACTGGTAGAAAGGGGTTGTGTATTAAATTATTTTTTTTTGCTCACCCTGCAAACCCCTTATGGGCATATTTACAGTATATTGTGCACTGCTTCTTCCAGTATATTATTCAGACCACCTCATAGTGCCTCGCTGCAGTTATTCCTAAACATAAAACGTGTCTTTTATAGGACTTACAGGATGTTTGTAGTGTTCCCTCCACTTTCAGTACATTTATTTTATGACCAGGGCCTCTTGGGCACAGTGATATGTACCTCTTTGCAGCTCATAGCAAGTTCAGAGGCCAGTGATTTTTGCTCGAGTTGAGAGGTATCCCTCCGAGGATGTAATCAGCAAATCTGTCGCAAAGACAGAATTAGGATAATGCAGGAGGCCTCTCCACAGTCTGTGCCAGAGCCAGTATCTGCGACAAGGATGGCTCCAGGGACTAACAGCAGTTGCTCAATAGGGAGTGTTCATTACTTTAAAGAAGGTCTCATTACTTTATATGTATTGCTACCTGCCTGGTGATTATGTTAACTCAATTTGTAATTTGCATTTTAATTAAAGCAACCACAGCAACTTTTTTGAATGCTGACTGTTTTTTTTTTTTTTGTTAGTTTTTTTCAGTCACTGTCTATTGACCTTGCTCCTTAAAGCAACAGTATGCAGCTCTAAATACACCACTATGTGACTCTTTACTGTTTTAATACACGGCCATTTTGTTTATTAGAATGAATGAATTAAAGAATACAAATACAATACAAATACAGCCAGAACTAACAATAAAAATGAAATGTCAATTTTTTCAACCAACCATACGCAGGATTGTATAATTGATACACACACATGTAAGTCTTTAGGCCAAAACTGACTGCATTGATACAACAACAGCAAAAAGGGAAAAATGGTTTGCTCATCTTTTTTATAAATTGTTCCTTTTTTGTCCACTAGGGGGGGCCCTTGAAATGACTAAGCTATTCTTAACTCAACTCATCATTTTTCATCTTCATCCACTAGAGGGAGCCTTCGTCAAGAACAAGCTCGTGGCTCCAAAGAGGGTCCTTTAGTTACCCAAGTGAAAATAAATGCCTGTATTTACTTGGGTCTCTCTTGACTTTATTAGCTGTGAATGGATATCATATAATTATGTAGTAATTACTCCCGGGCATGAGGCAGTTTGCAGATGTCTAATGGAAATACATCTCGATTATTATTGTCTGCACACAGCAGCTTTTATTAACACCAAAGGGTTTACTGGATTTCAGATGGAGTTATCTATAATCCCTGCAGTCAGAGGTGCTGATACATACTGAATTATCAAATAGAAATAAAATCTCTTGCTGCAGTGGTGTTCTGTGGACGATGGAGATCAGCCTGAAGCAATCTGAGGTTGCTTTACATTGCCTTTCTGACCCTGCTGTGATTGACTTGATCTGGGAAAGAAAAGCTCCCATGACCTGAGAGAAGCTTGAGGAAAAAGATGAAGACAGACAAGACAGAGTAACAATAGACTCTGGACATGTTTGAATTATGGCCTCACAATAATGTTGTGGCTCTAAAGGTTACTCTGCTGAGATGTTCAACTTAATCTGAAAGGAAGACAGATAAAGTAGGAACTTGTAATTAACTGCTCATCCTTAGTCATGTGCACATATTGGGTTATTGAACAATTAATCTTTGCCACCTACATTTTAGCTGTACTTGTATAATATTGTGTGCTGCTCCTAAAACCATTCACAGTCCTCTTTGACTATAAGAGACTTTTGTACTGAGAAGTAATTGTATTAACTTAAGGCTGTTGTAGTGCTGTAGGATTTAACACAGACATTCCACAAATGGTATTATATTAGTTGATGAAAATATGTAGTTCCTAAACTAAACGTTGTGTACACTGGTAGTGACAAGACTGTAAATTACTGTAAATGTTACATGCATTTTTTGTTTTATTTCTTAGCTCTTACCTAAATACTTACTGTGTTGTCCCTCTTTACCAATAACAAGTGCAGCAGTGTAGTAGATTCACAGACATAAGTAATATTTATTTAACTATTTGCAAAACTGGTACAAGCAGGATACCACAATAAATTGTATATGGAAGAAAAGAAATTCACTTCATCCTAAACATCTTCATGATCAATGAAAAGAAAAAGAATAGTAGCAGTAAAAAGGAAACTATTAATTTGTATTTAGAGGCATTTGTCTCAAAACACCGGTAGGCCTATAATATCATGCTCATTGTTAAATGTATAGCTTATTGTAGCGCATGGCACCATTAATCAGAAATATGCTGCACTTTTCTAGTATTAAAAATAAAGACATATATTTATAGGTGTAAAAATCTTCTAGTGCATTTGCTGTTAATTTTTCTTGTTTCCCTCACTCCAAAGTGGATACTACTGCTAAGTTCATACTAAGAGATATTGTTCCAGAGTATAGGCCTAGGCACCTGCTAAAAAGCACCAACTATGTAAACGTGATTCAGGAAGTGTCCCAACTACGCTTGACTTGTCTGAGACTCTGATGTGCAGTCAGCAGTAATTAGCCATTACTGAGTGTTAGACACCTAACAGGTTATGTTGTTTTCATGTGGGGGTTAAATGGCACTTCCCAGCAGAGCCCAGTGCGCGCCACCGCTGCACAGCCTGTGGACGGCACAACGCCTCCGAGCCAAACTATTAACAAGGTCATGGAGCGGAGGAATGTTGTAGGGATTAACGCGGAGTATACAGCAGCAAGGCCAGACCAGACAGTGTGTTGTTGTATTGTATATTGAAAACGACTTTACAGAGAGGGGCCCTTGAGTAGATGTTCGTGCGCTTCCTCCGTCGAAACTAGAGTGTTCACTTGACACAAAAGACGCGTTAAAGACGTCTATGTTGAAATAAATCCCATCAGAATAATTAACACGATGCTGATCCTTGTGATCTTTTGTCTTCAGTGTTTTTGAAGTGCAACTCTTTCTGAATCTGAACATGCAAATAACTGTCACTAACCTCTCACATGAGCATCACCCTTTCCGAAAATCTCTAAGATTTTATTTTTTAATCCACACTTATTATCTCTCCTCTGCACAATGCATTTCTTTTGATGCGCACTTGTTAATTAGTGCCATAACAGTAATACGTTTAGAATGGAGGATGTGACAGTATGTCACTGTGAATCCACTGTAATCTTGATGTGGAGATTTTGTTCCACGAGTCTTTTGTTGACACTAAACTTGCGCCACTTGTTGGGAGTGTTTATTGCAAACGCATAAAGTGGCACAACGACGCTCGGCATGGGGTTTGTGTTTGGGTTTGACACTGAGCTTCTAAAGGATCATTAAGTGCATGACATTGTAATAATATGTTTACGATGCCTGTTTATTTTGGTTCCTTAATGCAGGTTCTAATATAAATTCAAACTTATTTTTTTTAATTAAATTTCACTATTGGCACATAATGAATTGATGCTGTTATCATGTTTTCAAAGTATATTTGCATCTCTTTTAATTCACAAAGGCAGATGGGTATTAGGAAAATAATCCCATGTTTTTGTTTTAATCTTGAAATAGCCTACACACATATTTGCAGCCTACTTTTAAAGCACATCTACGTATTAAAGCATAAAATACAGTAAATAAAAGATAAAAGTGACTGATTGATTTATTATATTATATATGTAAGATGTAAAAAAAAGCCACTGACAGTTTTTCTTTAAAATACAAACTAACAACCCTGGATGGGTTCGATTCCCATCCAGGGCAGGGCCTTTCTGTGTGGAGTTTGCATGTTCTCCCTGTGTCTGCGTAGGATTCCTCCGGGTACTCCGGTTTCCCCTACCACCAAAAACATGTACCAAACACACATGGGGCGAGGACTCCCCTGTAAAAGAGATTTGTAATCTCAGTGGGACTATCCTGGTTAAATAAAGGTTAAATAAAAATGAAATAAACACACTTACACGCAAAACAAACAAAAACAAACCTCATTTATTCTTAAATTTAAAATATGTTAAATTGTAAAACCTTTACTGATATAAATCTAAAGGATTATAATATAGTCCCAAACTATTTTCAGGTTTGTTTAAGTTTTAAAGGTATGTGTAAAGGTTCGTGCGTAATTGCGCGCAGGTGACCCACGGTTAACGCGTCTTAATGAGGTAAAATAAAGTAGTAGTTTGGGACAGTATCGGTGCTCACTCGGAGGGTGTGTGCTGATAGTGGAGGAAGGGGGGGCAGAGCGGACAAGACAGAGTCGAGGGGTGTATCTCCGGGGAGTTTTCTTGAATGGGCTACCTGCAGCGCGCCAGTATAAATGCTCCTCCCTTGGAACACAAGGCCAGTCCTGAGGAAGACGCTCTCACAACCTTCTAGTTTTTGAGAATCTCTGTCCGGAGCGGACTATGAACGCTTTTGGCCACCACCAGGCACCTAGCACCCAGCAGAGTAGTCCTATCCAGCACCACAGCGCGCAGGAGCTCCGAGACATGGCCGTGTACTGCGACAACTACGGTGTGTATCAGCAGAACCTTCATCATCATCACCAGAGGCCCACAGCCACGTCTGGATACGGCCTGGGAGACTACACCTCACCTCCGTCCACAAACCCTTACCTGTGGCTCAACGGCCCCAGCATCAACTCCTCCCCGTATCTACCCGGGAACAACTCGCCTTCTTACATCCAGTCCGGATATGGGTCCAACCAGAGGCAGTTCCTTGCGCCTCCAGCTGGATTTGGGGGCGCAGACCTGGGCTGGCTGTCCATCTCTAGCCAACAGGAGCTTTTCAAGATGGTCAGGCCGCCGTATTCCTACTCTGCGCTCATCGCCATGGCCATACAAAACGCGACGGACAAGAAACTGACTCTGAGTCAGATCTATCAATATGTAGCTGACAACTTTCCTTTCTACAAGAAGAGCAAAGCAGGCTGGCAGAACTCTATCAGGCACAACCTGTCACTCAACGACTGCTTCAAGAAAGTGGCACGGGATGAGGATGACCCTGGTAAGATCAGATTCAATGTCAATGTGCTACATGTTTTGTTTTCAATGTAGCACTATAGCAAAGAAGTATTATACATTTTTTATTATTATGGCAAATGAACGGGCTATTATTGTAATTCAACATAATAACAGCAGCTTTAGGCCTATGTGACTAATTATTAAGTAAAGAAAAGGCTGTGTTAACTTTTGTGACTTGCTTATAATAATGTTAATATAATAATGTTAATATGAGAACTTTTGTGGTGGACTATGTGGTGTTTTATTTCAAACTTGTAGACTAACTAACTGTCTGTTTATTAGGAAAGGGAAACTACTGGACTCTGGACCCAAACTGTGAGAAGATGTTCGACAATGGCAACTTCCGCAGAAAGAGAAAGAGGCGCTCTGAGATTAGCGGAGCTGACAGCACCACTTCTCCTCCTTTGGGAAAGTCTGGAGACACGCCGCCGCCTCACAAGCTCTCCGACACGGCCAGCCTCTTGAGCGCGTCCCCGCAGAGCATGCACGGCTCCCCAACATCCACAGAGTCCAAGTCCTCTCCGTCTCCCTCCGCAGCGGAACATAGTCCGTGTTACAGCAGCTTTGTGTCCAACGTCAACTCTCTTTTGGCGGCAACGGAAAACCAAGGGAGAAGCGTCACGGAGCGGGATTACAGCTCCGGACATCTCGCGGGATTGTCGCAAAACAGAGAGGGCATGTCGGGACTCAGCTCATACTCGCCCACTTTAATCTCCCCTCTGAACTCTGAGAACAACAACAGAATGAACTATTACACGTCTGTACAGAGCCTTTCCAACCATTTCAGCGTCAATAACCTCATATACGGCCGGGATGGGACTGAAGTGTAGCCGGGAAGGAAATTCCCAGCCAGTTTTTTTAATGAACAAAACTTATGTACATATATTATTTTCTTAAGATAAAAAGTTACTTGTATTTTTTAGAATAAATTGTGCTTTGTATTGTATTTAAACTGGTTCGTGTTTGAATAAAGTCACTTATTTTTTAAATTCTGTTGTCAGACTGGTGTGTCATCCACTCAACTGTGCTTTACTTATTGTTTACCTAAATCTTACTGGCTTCTTTATGCCCAGTTCTGAAAACTTTGAGGGGGAATAGCCAACTACACAAGCAACAGCACAATTGCATCACTTGGAGGCTATTTTAATTCAGTTTTATTCAAGTAAACTACCTCATCACTGTCCACTGGGCATAATTATTCCAATTTTGATAACTGAAAATAAATTGTGAAATTTGTCAACAAAACTAATTCTGGAAGTTTGGCCCACTAGAAAAGTAAGACCACTTTCTACTTTACAACTTCCAAGCCAGTATCTTTCTCATATGTGTCAGTAGTTTGAAAATAATGGCCAGTTAAGCATCGTGTTACTCCACATGTGCTCACTCAGACCATGGGACAGTGTGATTATAGGCTTAGCATTCTTCTATTGCTGAAGTCTTCTAACAATTCTAACAAGCATTATAAAATCCTTGCCAGTGCAAAGTCTAGCTGTTGAGGTAAAGTTGTCCTGCGCTTATGTGGGATATAAATAGTTGTAAATGCTTTAGCGTGGCTGTCAAAAAATCCGAAGTCACGAAGCTGTGTAAGCGGTAAAATGTGTAAGACAGAGACATTTTCCGCTTGTCACTTCCAATAGGCCCCATTTCAGCAAGCAATCAGACCTTTAACTTTCTTCCACAAGGTTCACAAGTTCAGCTTTTTGTCTGGACTGGATTTAACTGTTCCTGTTTGTCAACCTGTTTGCTGAATTTTGCACCTGTCTCCATCTATTCCCAAAGTCCTGTCATGCATAATTCTGCACTGTCCGTTTATACATGCAGGAATCCTCTTTAATGGGACTTGGATTTTGTTTTTTGCATTGTGAAGCATCTGAGGGAGAGTAGAACTTGCATGTAATGCTCTTTTATTGTGCAGCTGACCCAGGAGATCCAACTCAAAGCCGCCAGTTGGGGGGGAAATATTAAATAGCCCACGCAGATGGAAAGCTCCAAGTGATTAAACTCCCCGCTTGTCTTATTTGGATACAATATGGATATGCACAAAATCAAAGAGTGTAAATAAAGATAAACACCTCATAATTGGTTCATAATTGAATTCACTCAGGCGATCTGTGGTCTGGAATAAAAGAATGATTAATTGACAAGACTTGCGTACCCCATGTTGGAACACAATGGACTTTGGCAAATCCAGAGAACCCCTCCTGGGCTCAAATGAAAATATTGCCATCTGAAAATCTGGGAACAAATTATCTCCCTCAGGCCACATTTGGCTCTATTATCTATGGAACAGGGATCAGACAAAGAGCATTTTTGTCATACACAAGCTGGTTCTCACACTCACACTTTTCTGTTGAAATCGCCATCACATTCAGTGAATGGAGGCTCGTGGGTAGAGTTGCCAAAATCTGTTCTCACAATGAAACAAGTGGAGTTATTTTTTTTTTTTTTTGAGCAATTCTAATTGATATGTTTTACACAAGAATCGATAATAAATAAAAACAAAATAAACTTAAGTCAAATGTAACAGTGGCATTAGCTTTTACAAATTACTTCTTTGTAAGCTTTTATTTTTACAACAACAAATTTACAAACTCACATTTCTAAATCAAGCTCTAAGCCTATTCCTGTTTTCCAAGTTCGGATCATTCCCAGACATCTCAGTTCTCCGAAATGTAACGCTCCGGCGCCCAATGCCTGAAGGGCACATTTACCCGACCCACATGAATATCAGTCAGGCCACCATGCCTCCGTAACTCCTCCGAGCCTGCTGCAGGGCCCCTCGGCTCCAGGCCTACAGGCTCAAGCCCCGCCGAAGAATAGCCGTGCACAAAGGTGGCCCCGGTGCTAACATATGCCTAGTGGGCTAAACCCATAATGAGGGGTTTCGTCCTCAAAGGGGAGGCTGGCTCATAATTGAAGGAGACAATGTTTCGGATTATTTTAATCCCTTTTTTATAAAAAAGATAGATACATCACTAAGTCATGTGACACCAATGTACGAAGGGACATTTTCTTAAAAAGTACAGTACAAGTAAAATACTGCATTTAAGTCATTGGTAAAGGTCTTATGGTGGCTTAATATGTAAACATGGATGGTTCATAGTTTCTTGAATAATCAGTAACCACTGACCTGTCCTTCTTCGCACATGTTTATTTATTTAGGATCTCCATTAGCCACAGCAAAGCTCTTGCTTTTCTTCCTGGGGTCTGAAAAGTCAAACATTTAAAAAAAAAAAGTAATAAACACAAAATTAAAAATAGTACATCTGCATAACAGTCAATAACAAAAACAAAAAAAAATGTTTCATCAAATAGGAAATAAGACTGTTAGAGATCAGCTACAATCACAGTCAAATGAATTCCATTTTAGTTTCAAAGCTATACAATGATAAAATTATAATGGCAGTATCTGCATATTATGTTAATCTATCTCATGTTATTTAGTATGAGATTATAGAAAAATAATGTTTTTTTTAATAGTGATTTGAATTTTATGAGTTTTAGTGGCAGAAGTATAATAGTGTAAGTAACAAATCTGTCCACACACAAAAGTAGAAGAAAAAATGTGGAATAAAAGTGTATTTGTTTTGAATAATATGAGCATTAAAGAAAAAACGCTGTCCTGAATTGTCATAAAATCCTGAAATTGTCTTAACTGGATATTATATAGAAAGCCTGAACCTGTTATGGTCTACTTTTATCTGCAGTGGAGTCATGACAAAGAGCGAAGTCAAATGGTTGAGTAAGACCACTGAGTGACAGGACAAATAAAGTCTGTATTCATTTTACTTCTTTTGAAATCAAAAAATGTTGAATGCGTAGAAAATACTACTTTTATGGTTTATGAAAAATACCATATTTCCTATAAAAATGTTGTATGTTCTGGGACTTATAATTCTTCACAGCCTATATATCAGTTCTTAAAGACAAATCTGAGCGATAATATGAAAGGGAGAAGTGTCCGTCTGACCCCAGTCCTGAACATGATATCTCAACCTAAAAGGGGCCATTATACAGTCTGGTCCTACCCTGAAATTTCACATCTGTTTGTAGCAGTCAGTGTGCCTTATAGGGATGATTTCTTAAATTACAGCTCAATCTCTTGAGGAAGTTTAACATTTAAGAGAACAATATGATGACAGCTTCTGGGGAATCCGTAGCTCTTCTCGCAGCACTTTAAAAGGACTTATGTGCATCTGATAGCTGAGGAGAATGTCTATCAATTGGCGTGACCTGATTCGATTTCATCGGACTCCGTCTGAGGGCCATAAAAGGTCTAATGTATGGGCTGATAACGGCATGGGATCCCCGTTTCGGACGAGAGGCCATATGGATGATTTTATACAGAACAAGGACCATTAAAGTGTAAACTGCTAAGGTGTTGGGAGCATGTGAAAAATCCACTCTCTCAACAAAGACAGGGGAATGAAATTTACATCAGATGCTACAGTTCAGACATGTCCACAGTCTGACCTGGGCTTCTTTTTATATGATGTGTTATTTGAAATATTAAATTTAGCATCACACAATGTGCGTATGTCCCTTTTGTTCCAAACAACATGGTGGACTGCCTTTAATTCACTGCTTTATTTGCATGTGAGTGACATTTTTGAGCATGTCTCAGCCAATCCCAGCTCAGAGAAGAAAAGAATAATGATACAGCTGAACTATCTGACTCTGATTAGACATGCACTAAATGAGAGGCAGATCTTTTTACATTCATTCGCCTGAAATACTGCATATTGTGCCTTTAAATTGAGTGTATAAATAGCTGGGCTCAAGGCAAGTAGGTTTAAAAATATGATATGTATTTTAATGCCATTTATAATGTTGAAATGATAGAACTGGATAAACATTAACTAATGTATTACCAATTAAAACAATTTAAGTAGATTGAAGATCTCTTTTAAATCTACAGCCAAGCAAAATAACATAATCCTACAGGTTCAAAGAAATAGGTATTACACAATCCTTCTGACAGAAGCATCTATTAGACTTCCTTAAACTGAACTGTTAACAAAGAGCTATTTTTACATGATTATTACGTCTAAACTTGAAGCTGCCCAGTGAATACAGGCTCATTTGAATGACCAGAGCAAAAAGCCGTGGTAGACACAGGAAGGGCAGGCCAAAAGGGTCTCCAGCTGAGGAACCTGCTGAAAGGCTCAAAGAGATACAAGGATTAACGGACTAGAACGAGTCCCAGTAAATCCAATGTCGCAGAGCCCTGTCTTCACATCGCTCCGTCTGGAAAAACTATCCCCATAACAATGTAACTTATCTTCCCTGCTCACTCTGTCGCTGGAATAGGTTTTGACAAAGTCTTTGTTCTCACATTAGGGGACTGTAGGCAGATCATTCGTTACCCGTTACCTATGTCATAACAAAGCATGACGCTGCTGAGAAGTCAGGAAAGACTTTACCATCAACTGGGAAAATGTGGGTTTAAAACCACTCAGTGGCTAATGAAAAAAAGAAACAATAGTTTTAGTGTAATAATAAGAAGACGTGATAACAATGTAAAAAATCAGCTCCAACTTTTAAATAGTGTTGAACTTCACACTAGACCAATTTGTCCTGGTTTGATTTTAAGATTGAACAAATGATTACTTGAGTTATTCTCAGTCTCACAAATGTTTGGAAATTAAAACCAGTCAATATATATTTTTTATACTTTTACAATAATTTCACGTTGAATTATGCAATAATTGTTTGGATTAGTTCATAGCGATGGTTAAAATGATGTTATAGGCTATTTAGAGTTAATTAGATACATACTATATTTACTGCTATCCTACTATTACAACCACTTATCCAAAGGAGGACTCAGTACCTTGCATTACCCGAGTAATCTTTCTTCCAGAGGGTCCAGGGAACAAGTTGATGATTTTAGTTTGATTTGTTTCTTTGAGGATTGCAGAGTCCACATGAGTAAATTGAGACATGGCGCAGGTCTTATTCACAGCGGGATGGGTTAGCAGCATATCTTTGCCTGTTTTCAGAGAGCTGATGTTTTTTTTATTGCTGTAATGTTTGATGCTTTTGGAGGAAGACAGTAAATCCGGATGGGTTGATAAGTTGATCAACAGTGGAAAACAGCAATTGTGCATTATTGAATTTGTCATTTCTGATTTTTGAGAAAAGTGATTGTCTGCCAGCTTTTATTAACTTGCTGTAGTTTGCGAGGCAACCTTTTGTAGACCTTGCAGTGGATGTGGAGCTTGGTTGTTCTCCATTTACTCTCTGCCCATCAACATTGCTTTATTATTTGCCTGAAAGAATTTGGATAGAATCATTTATCATCATCATTTTTCTTTTGAGTTAAAATCATTTACCAGATTGTTGTGTAAAGAAGTGGAAGAGGTTGGAGAGTGTATGAGTTTGTAACAGTTTCTATGTTTATATGTTGCTTCATATTGATCTTTTCTCTGGCTCAGTTTGGAGGAAGATACAAAAATTATCGAATACTGTAATATCCTTAATTGAAATGATAATATTTTGTCTAGGTTTTTACTAAGTCCAGGGTGTGGTCACGGTTGTGGGTGGGTCCAGTCACTTGTTGGCAGAGTTCGAAATCGTTCAGCAGATTTACAAATTTGGATTAATCAGCTCAGAAAATTTCTCAAGAGAACCATTTTTACACTTTTGAGGATGGTAAATGGTAATGCATAGAAGAGGGCCTATGTTACATGTTATTTTAAAAAGACAGTATTTCAAAAGTCTCAAAGGATCTTAAGTTTATGAAAGTACAGCTGAATTGGTCTTTGAAGGCGTTTGGGGGCATTCATTCAACTTGTAGTTAGGAGACAATAGTTCACTGTGCTCATCACAATTTAACCATGTGTTTGTTAGGAATAACCGGTCCAGTTTAGCTGATGTAACAATGTTTTTTTAGGATAAAACATTTGTTGGGGAGTGATCTTGCATTAATTAGTGCCATTTCAGCGTTAAAGCAACAGGAAGCAATAGTTTTTTCTCGTGATGCATCGCCGGCCATGAGTGAACAGTCAGTCCACTCACACTTGTCACGGACTTGTCTTGGTCTTGGTCATGGTCTTGATCTTGATCTTGGTCATGGTCTTGGTCTTGGTCTTGGTCTTGGTCATGGTCTTGGTCATGGTCTTGGTCTTGGTCTTGGTCTTGGCTTGGTCATGGTCTTGGTCGTGGTCTTGGTCTTGGTCTTGGTCTTGGTCTTGGTCGTGGTCGTGGTCTTGATCTTGGTCTTGTCTTGGTCTTGGTCTTGGTCTTGTCTTGGTCATGGTCTTGTCTTGGTCTTGTCTTGGTCTTGGTCTTGGTCTTGGTCTTGTCTTGGTCATGGTCTTGGTCTTCTCTTGGTCTTGTCTTGGTCTTGGTCTTGGTCTTGGTCTTGGTCTTGGTCTTGGTCATGGTCATGGTCATGGTCTTGGTCTTGTCTTGGTCTTGGTCTTGGTCTTGGTCTTGGTCTTGGTCTTGGTCTTGTCTTGGTCGTGGTCGTGGTCGTGGTCTTGGTCTTGGTCTTGGTCTTGGTCTTGTCTTGGTCGTGGTCTTGATCTTGGTCTTGGTCTTGTCTTGGTCTTGATCTTGTCTTGGTCATGGTCTTGTCTTGTCTTGTCTTGGTCTTCTCTTGGTCTTCTCTTGGTCTTGTCTTGGTCTTGGTCTTGGTCTTGGTCTTGTCTTGGTCGTGGTCGTGGTCTTGATCTTGGTCATGGTCTTGTCTTGGTCTTGTCTTGGTCTTGGTCTTGGTCTTGGTCTTGGTCTTGGTCTTGGTCTTGGTCTTGGTCTTGTCTTGGTCGTGGTCGTGGTCGTGGTCGTGGTCTTGTCTTGGTCATGGTCTTGGTCTTGGTCTTGGTCTTGGTCTTGGTCTTGGTCTTGGTCTTGGTCTTGGTCTTGTCGTGGTCGTGGTCGTGGTCGTGGTCGTGGTCTTGATCTTGGTCTTGTCTTGTCTTGGTCTTCTCTTGGTCTTGTCTTGGTCTTGTCTTGGTCTTGGTCTTGGTCTTGGTCTTGGTCTTGTCTTGGTCGTGGTCGTGGTCTTGATCTTGGTCATGGTCTTGTCTTGGTCTTGTCTTGGTCTTGGTCTTGGTCTTGTCTTGGTCATGGTCTTGTCTTGGTCTTCTCTTGGTCTTGTCTTGGTCTTGGTCTTGGTCTTGTCTTGGTCGTGGTCGTGGTCTTGATCTTGGTCTTGTCTTGGTCTTGTCTTGGTCATGGTCTTGTCTTGGTCTTGGTCTTGGTCTTGGTCTTGTCTTGGTCATGGTCTTCTCTTGGTCTTCTCTTGGTCTTGGTCTTGGTCTTGGTCTTGGTCTTGATCTTGGTCTTGTCTTGGTCTTGTCTTGGTCATGGTCTTGTCTTGGTCTTGTCTTGGTCTTGGTCTTGGTCTTGTCTTGGTCGTGGTCGTGGTCGTGGTCTTGATCTTGGTCTTGTCTTGGTCTTGGTCTTGTCTTGGTCATGGTCTTGTCTTGTCTTGGTCGTGGTCTTGGTCTTGGTCTTGGTCATGGTCTTGGTCTTGTCTTGGTCTTCTCTCGGTCTTGTCTCGGTCATGGTCTCGGTCTTGTCTTGGTCATGGTCTTGTCTTGGTCTTATCTTGGTCTTGTCTTGGTCTTGTCTTGGTCTTCTGGTCTTGTCTTGGTCATGGTCTTGTCTCGGTCTTGTCTTGGTCTTGTCTTGGTCTTGGTCGGGTCTTGGTCTTGCTAAAACCTGAGCCCAGTTGACACAGTTCCATAATTAACACAACTCATTTTTACAAGTGAGTAATTTAAGGCTGTTCATCACTTTCAGAGAATTCCAAACTGTGACCTTATGAGGACAACATGCAGTATCTCGGCTCAGAGACCACTTTAACTTATGATAACAGTGTGTTAGAGCTAACAACAATTACAATGGACTCACGGCATTCTTTTAGAGAAGCCCAAATATTGGATTCAACATGGGAAATTAGTAGAATAAAGTATTAACAAACAGACCAAATTAAAGAACTCTTAAACTAAAGCCTGGACTTGAGAAAGCTGTGCACAAAGTAACAGCGTTAACATGTATAGCATAATGTTTGGCAGCTAAAGCCTCGCAGTGATACCACCCGCCATGCAACACCTGCGAGCTGTCATTGCCTGCTTTTCACCGGCAGGAAGTGCTGACAGACGACGGAGGAAGTAGCTCGCCAGAGGGAGATCCATTTTACCCCAGGACTTGCTAGACTCCTGGTGCCTGGCGGAGACGGAAGGAAGTAAGATAGCGCTCAGTACTCAAGGGACTGCGGAAATAGCTTCCTCTGAACCACTTGTCAGTCATTGTCAGTAGTCATAAAAGGAAGGTGTCTCTCAGTGTTAAACATCGAATGACGTGTCTGTTGTCAAAAGATGTAGGCCACCTGGAGCACTTCTACATGTGGAGTATTCAGAAACAGATGTCAGACTGTGAGTGGCTATAATTTCAATTCAACCTAAAAAACATCCATTACACCACATTGGAGAAAAGGTCCAACAAAATACATTATTTCCTTTCAACTTAACTTTAGCTTTATAAAAAAAATTGAATTAAGGCCTCTTGCGCCTGAAACGAAAGCAACAAGATTTAATTTCAAGGCAGCATTTCCAGTGCAAGGACCCACTAAAATGACTTTGAGACTGTACAGAATGTTGTTATGGTCTTAGCGTGTGTAACCTGTCAGCTGTCATCAGAAGATGTCTCTGCTTAAACTAAACAAGAAAAGGCATGTAAATTCACACCATATTAAAATCTGATACAGACAGGTTAACATTGGTGTCAATGCCAGACATGATGTACCAATCAGAAACTTTACGTTTTACTCTATACTTAACCTGCCCCTTTACATACACAAACAACTAACTTGAAAACATCTGTCCAAATTGGCCAATTGGCTGTTTCTATGTAATATTTGATGCAATAATATGAGACTCCAAATGGCTCCATCAACATCGGTCAGACCAATCAAATTTATAATACTACTGTATGTGGGTCCTCTCACAAACTCTTATTGTGTGTCTGGTGCATCTGCCCTGAGCAATCCCCCCCCCCAAATACAACACTCCCGGGCCTCTAATGAGACCCCCTCCCTTCCCGCTCTTTTATAGCTAATGCATACCAATAGAGGGACAGAATGAGAGAGACAGTCTAAGCCTTGGAGATCTCTCGAGCCGTCCCTGGACCTAAACCATCAAACGCACCCCTCACTGAGAGTCACATAATGGGCCTGATCAACATTTACCTGAGTTTTCACCTTGTAAGCTGGAGATGATCTGTAGCTAAAGGCTCTTAATGATAGCCGTTTTAAAAGTGTACAGGCGAGCCCCCTTCAAATGCTCCCTTTGTGTGGGTCACTAATCCCAGTCTGCACTTCAAGGCCCCAGCTCACTTCTGAGGAGGCTGCTATCATCTAAAAAGAGGAGAGAAAGAATGGCAGCACCTTGAAACTTCTTTAATCAACAGCTAATCAGCTTATGATTGTAAAGGTAGATAAGCTGATCAAGCTTTTTCTGTATGTCTCCAATTACCCTGCTCTCAGCAAATGAAGATGGAACGAGTTATAGGGCAGTTTCAATAAAATGAAATGGAACAGAAAGTAGTTTAGTACTAAGGGTTGACAGCCATGTAGATAAAATGAAATTAAAGGAAGATCTGTAATTGTCTGCTTTGTAAGAAAAAGAAAAAGCACTGTTTTTTGTAATAACTGGCGGTAAAAATGGCAACACATCGTGCCTGATGTTTAAGCAGCCTCTTTCATTTCATTTGTATATACACATTTTCTTTAGCTTCAGAAGTTTAAAGTAACAAGATCTCTGATGTTATACTGTATATTTTCATCTTTTTGAGCTACAGTAATGAGGTAGTTCAAAGATATTTGATTTTAACAGAAGGCTGTTAAAATCAATGCATAAATGCAATGAAACACTGAGACAAAGTTGGGTGATTATTTGACAAGTGTTCAAATAGTAATGAGCATAGAGCAAGTGCCCAGTGTTGACTCTGGTATTGGAGTCCATCAACCCCAAACAGCTTGTGTGTCAACTATAAACAGTAGACCTGCAGCGTGTCTAGGAAAACAGGCTTCCAGCGCTGCCCTGTCCACACTGAGCCTGTCATTGTTTCTCAAGCCCCAGTTTGTGTTAAAGAATAAGACTCTTAAACTGCTCTGTCCCCATTTGTTATGTGACAGCATACCAGGCCTGTGACCTCATGCAGGATGCTAATGCACATGTGTAAACTGTACCCAGGCATCAGAGACTGACAGCAGCTCAAAGTGTGCTAACATGCCCCCACATGACATCGAAGCCCTTTTATTCAACATGAGGGGAAATTGGTTTGTACAAGCCTCTGATAATCTGAGAAACGGCTCGGAAGGGATGCTCTTTTTTTTCGGACCTTTTTGCATTTATCGTTATTTTGACAGTAAGTTGGGAGAAAACGAGAGAGGGGGGGTGAACCGGGTGTCCTGTGTTCTTGCATATTTGATGGTGCACTGTTTATTTTTTGTTATAATATTATATTTTCATATTCTTTCTGTGTATTAAAGTTCAGAGGAGTCTCCACTTAACTTTAGTCCTCAAAGATTTGTGTTCATTAAATCATCTCAGTTCCATTTGTTTTGGCCATGAGTTTTTCTTTATCATACTATATCTTATTCATAAAGTCTTGATATATCTAACAGTACCCCCCTTGGCTATTTTGTGTTAAGCTGTATTTTAAAAAGCTGTGTTGTTTTAACCCCCACTGAGCCCAGCTTGGAGCAGCTCTTGAAACCCATGTCACTACGAAAAGAAAGCAGTGGTGAGCTTATAAATAAAGCTCTGTAGAGGCTCACTTACTGTAAGTTGTCTTCTCAAAGACATGCTGTGAATGTTAAGTTTTTAAGAACGAGAAATGTGGTGCTATTCCTCATTGCTGCAGTTATTATGAGATTTGAATCAAATACAATCTCAATTAAAGCCGCAAGCGGCGATAAAGGCCCTCGCCTCCCTTGAGACCGCGGGGACACATGCACTCGGAGGAGTGCATTTCGTGCTTTAAAGCGTAGACTTCACGGTAAAAGGATTCTGAGGAGTTTTCTAAGACTCTAGCCTTAACTCTGGAGGGGCCTCCTCTAAAGGAAGGATCCTGGCAATTGGGAAATGGCATTTATTTCCCAAAGAAATGGCTGCCTCTTCACAGACTCATTACGACCACAGCCACAAATCTATCAAAAAACAAATTGATAACTTTTTTTTGCACACGTGTCTAGATGATACTCACCAAATTTGGAGCTGTTTAGATGAAAAGCCTTTAGACACAAGGGGTGCAATTTAGGTGGTCACGCATTCCACCCAACATAGTAGATTTCCTGTTGAGTTTACGATATGGCTGTAATACATTTTTCTGTTCGCCCTGAGGTGTTCCTATGGATGACCAAGTTTCATTTTTCTACGTTGGAAAAGTTACTTTCACTTTCCATAGGCCCAATGTATTTTGACTTTTGTAGGGGTCGCCACTGAGTCATTTTTCATATTTTTTTCAAGACTTCAAATACATAAATTTTTCACGAGCTTGAAGTCTGGGACCAATAAAATGACTTTTAGTTGCACGCTTACTGGGTCAAATTGAGGATCATTTTGCAGAAAAATTATAATAAAAAAATATACCAAATTATAATAAAATAAAATATAACTCGAGCAAAAAGTCTAGAAAACACTTGTCTCTTTTACATACATGTGTTTAGCTCATTTTGCCCAAGTTTGGTGTCTGTGGAATGAAGCAGCTATTTTCTGGAGTTCTTTTAAAAAAGAGGGTGTATTTTAAGTCGGTTCACATTTTCAATTCAAAATGGCCGCCTTCCCGTGTGTGATAGGGTGTGGTCCCCATTGGCTTTTTTGTTCATAAGCCCATGCTGGATGTGTGTACCAAGTTTCATTTGCCTACGACAAACTAAAATTTTCACTTCCCATTGACTTTTTCCAAATATTTGGGACGTTGCTATGGCAACACATTTATAGATAGGGGGTGGTTGTCATTGGCTTTTATGCTCGTCATGACATAAGAGATGTGTGTACCAAATTTTATGTCTCTATGACAAACTAAATTCTTGGGTCCCATTATAAGTTTGTAGGGGGCGCTGGAGAGCCATTTCTAAAGATAACCCTTTTATTTACATATTTTTGTGTTCAGGTCATGAATGTGCACAAACGCCTTTTTGGGTCCAACTCGATCCGAGAAGCCGCTTTGAGAGTTAAGAGACCGTTTATTTTCACAAAAATGGCCACCTCGTTACAGGCTTGCCACACCCATACCCGATAAGATATCAACAACAAAGTCACAACTTTGGTTGGCACATGTGTCTAGATGATACTCACCAAATTTGGGGCCATTTAGATTAAAACACAATGATTTGCATCTTTCTGCGCAAGGGGTGCGAATTTAGTGGCCGCGCCTTTCACCCCACATGGCGGACTTCCTGTTAAGTTTAGGGTGTGACTGTCATTGACTTTTCTGTTTGCCCTGAGGTGTCCTATGGATATACCAAGTTTCATTTTTCTACGTTGGAAAAAAGTTACTTTCACTTTCCATAGGTCCAATGTATTTTGACTTTTCTAGGGGCCGCCACTGAGTCATTTTTCGTATTTTTTTTTTCGGGGACTTCAAATACATACATTTTTGCCGGGCTTGAAGTCTGGGACCAATAAAAATGACTTTTAGTTGTTCGTTTACTGGGTTAAATTGAGGATCATTTTGCAGAAAAATTATAATAAAAGTATATATACCGAATTATAATAAAAAAAAATATAACTCGAGCAAAAAAGTCTAGAAAAACACTTGTCTCTTTTACATACATGTGTTTAGCTCATTTTGCCCAAGTTTGGTGTCTGTGGAATGAAGCAGCTTTTTTCTGTGTACTTTTAAAAAAGAGGTGTATTTTAAGTCGGTTCACATTTTCAATTCAAAATGGCCGCCTTCCTGTGTGTGATAGGGTGTGGTCCCCATTGGCTTTTTTGTTCATAAGCCCATGGTGGATGTGTGTACCAAGTTTTATTTGCCTACAACAAACTAAAAATTTCACTTCCCATTGACTTTTTTCACATTTTTTGGGACGTTGCTATGGCAACACATTTATAGATAGGGGGTGGTTTGCATTGGCTTTTATGCTCGTCATGACATAAGAGATGTGTGTACAAAATTTTATGTCTCTATGACAAACTAAATTCTTGGGTCCATTATAAGTTTGTAGGGGCGCTGGAGAGCCATTTCTAAAGATAACCCTTTTATTTACATATTTTTGTGTTCAGGTCATGAATGTGCACAAACGCCTTTTTGGGTCCAACTCGATCCGAGAAGCCGTTTGAGAGTTAAGAGACGTTTTATTTTCACAAAAATGGCCACCTCGTTACAGGCTTGCCACACCCATACCCGATAAGATATCAACAACAAAGTCACAACTTTGGTTGGCACATGTGTCTAGATGATACTCACCAAATTTGGGGCCATTTAGATTAAAACACAATGATTTGCATCTTTCTGCGCAAGTGCGAATTTAGTGGCCGCGCCTTTCACCCCACATGGCGGACTTCCTGTTAAGTTTAGTGTGTGACTGTCATTGACTTTTCTGTTTGTTCTGAGGTGTCCTATGGATATACCAAGTTTCATTTTTCTATGTTGGAAAAAGTTACTTTCACTTTCCATAGGCCCAATGTATTTTGATTTTGTAGGGTCGCCACTGAGTCATTTTTCGTATTTTTTTCGACTTCAAATACATAAATTTTTCGCGAGCTTGAAGTCTGGGACCAATAAAATGACTTTTCGTGCATGTTCACTGGGTCAAATTTAGGATCATTGGGTCGGAAGAAAAATAAAAAAAAAAAAAAAAAAAAAAAAATCCGAGCAAAAACAATAGGCCCTCCCGGCCATCACCGGCTCGGGCCTAATTATCTTCATAAAATATTATTCTAAGGTTTGGAGACAGGTAGGTAGTCGAGGGTTAGAGGAAGAATAATGACAGTGAAAATACAACTTAAAATGACAACTCACTAAATAGAAATGGTTTTATTAATCGACTGACATTATTGATTAACCTTGACTATAGAATTTATGCGTTTGGTATTGTAATGAATTATTGAAAAGAATATGTTGGTAATTCAAAGGCTTTTATTTACGGAAAAAAACATTAATCTTGCATAGTGTAACCAGTTATTTTAGGGTCCCAATAACTGCATAAGAATGTTGCAGTTTCTCTAATACAAATAAGAAATTGTGATTGTGTTTCAGGTGTTTCTTGTAATTGTTTACAATACAGCCCTGTCCAAACTATCCTGAAGTGTCTATGGTCAATTCCTCAATACAGTCCTATTGTACAGTATATTTTGTCAAACCAATTACACGTCTCACTAGTTTTTCCATGTTAGTCTGAATATATGGCCTACAAGTGGGCCAATTGAAAGAGCTGTTTGCTGAATTGTTTGGAGACACACTTTTTGTTTACCTAGCACACATTGACAGGCTCATCAAGATTGATGGGCTGCTGTCTTAATTAGGTGGGTCAGTCCTGGGTCAGATAGCTTTGTGCGAGTGTCAGTGCCCCTCCCATAATTGTGTAATTATCCTTTTCATTTACCAGAGCTTTCAGGCTACCTGATGGAATTCAAAGGGAGGTGGCACTATCTCTTATCATTATGCTAATGGGAAAGTGGTCAGCAGTTAAATCACAATAGAGGAGAGGGGGCAGTAGCTAACAAGGTAGTCAGCCAGTCTGGTGGATGACCCTTGTCAGGAGTTGTCTGCAGGGTGATGGGCCACGACATGTTCACAGCCCCTACAGGGGATTCAGAGCAGGCCTTGGGACAAGTCCTGGAGGGCTAGCAACCTGCCTCTGCAGACGCCTGCTCATGAATGTGATTACCCATTAATGACCTTCACATTAGGAGTTTGGGTCTGTCCTGGGACATGTCTGTCTGCAGTGTGGGCATGTGCAGTCACATCTCCCTCATGTTGTCTACAGTCAGATGTTCACTGTTCATATTGAACAAGTTAATTTCAGTTAAATTCAGTTAAATAAGGCCGGCACACTTCACTGTGCTTACATGTCAACACTGGAGTCTGTGTGGGTCACACACAAAGGGTTTTGACCTCACTGAACCCACCATTGTCTCACTATAAACATATCACTCTGAATGGGTTTATTTTTAGGGAATCTATGTTACACTATGTTTTTAAATAAATGTGAACACTGCATCAACAAACTTCACAAAGTTTCAAAATACCCTCCATTGGTTTGTGACAAAACCAATGATTTGTGAAAAAATTCTTATAAAAATAGTGAAGTGCAAGATTTGATTCTAACACTAATTATAGTACAGATCTATCATCAACAGCCATTGTCAAATTGTCACTTCTTTTATTTAACCTCACATTAAGAAAAACATATGTTTTCATGATAGATTATGTTTCATAATGTAGATTCAAAATCAAGATCATGACAAGTAGCTGAACGAACCCCCTATTTTTTTTTTCTGAAAAGGTCATGGATGTATGAAAAAGGAAGACCAACCAAACACTGTATAAGCTCTACTAGATGGCACTCAAATGATATATCTCTAGCTCCACAGAGGCCATACCATTTTAGATCGGGCCATCCATCCAATAAACATAATGAGGATGAATCAGAGAGTTGCCTGTTTTAATGGTGTGTAATGGTATGAGCGCTGACAACATAATAGCTCCGGCTCTGATGACTTTTCTCATTAAACTGCAGCACAGTCCTTGTCCGACCACTATATTTAACCGCTGCACGGCCAATAATCATCTCAGGCCTAATATTACTGCACAGCCTTTGATGAAGACTGCAATCATTAGGTTTAATGAAAACAGCCACCTGCTCAAGTGAACCTCCGAGACTGTCAGCCACTTAGCATGACCGCAGATGAATCATGCCACTCATGAGCTAACGGGATTTTCACTGGATGTATCCCAGTTCAAGGTTTATATGGCCTGCTTATGTTAATTATTTGTTGAGACCAGTATGCGTTTTTTTTTCTTTTGTGTGGCTCATACTGTATATGGTTCCATTAAAGGAGAGGCTTAAATGTAACTAATTTTGGCAATAATAAGCATTTTAAAGTATGACAGTCCTGTTTTATGTTCATCTCAAGCCATTCAAAATATGTAGAGGGTCATATAGAGTATTAATGTTGGGTTTTGTGGTAGTGTTTCAGAGATAATGGCGTTATTGTGATGGAGTGAGCGCATCATGGCTGAGCGGAGATCAGATCAGGTGTGCACTGTTGTTTCTGATTAACAGCCAAACTCATGCCAGAAGCTGGTGAAGCTGTCAGAGCACTTAAAGGGCTTGTTTCGTAAGACACAGACAAATGCATTGTTCATCGGACTCCTCTGCCAAATCCCATATTGTGTGACACAACATTTTCCCAAAAATAATCTGCTTCGGTGCCAAGTTTCCGGAAAACTGTCAATATCAAATCAAATAGTCTATAACAAATATAACTTTTGCATGCAGTAAAACCTGCTTTGGTCTTGGTCTTGTATAGTTTATTGCTCATTTTCCTGCCATCCCTCTCTGAATTTTAGAGAGAAACGCACCTGCACTTCTTATTTACAGTCAACAGCCACTAGACCTGCACATAGGGGACACGTCGAGTGTTTTAACTAAGAACCACCTTTGTGACTCACCACTTTGTGACTGAAACCCAGATAGATGCTTTACAAAACAGTCTGCTAAATACTTTAACCAGGTGACAAAATATGAATATCTAATGTAAATATTGATATCTTTCTAATTGTACCATACATGGTTCAAGTTATTCCCTACACACTTCCAGTTTGAAGCAGCTGACAGGAGTATTGTTGTGTCATTGTACCATTGCTCTTGTCTGCTTTTCCAAACTCACGGGAGGTGTTTGAATTTATTACCTATTCCTAATTAACTGGAATATCCCTTTAATGTCAATTGATTTACAAAAATGAATTCAGCCTCATTCAAATGCAGGAAGAATTTATCTCCAACCAATCAAATTTCTTCTAATTAAGTATTTGTGTAGTATTTCTCCTTCATTAGCTGTAGTTTAAAGTGTAAGTATTGTTTTTGTTCTACAATGCAGTTAAAAAAAACAACACATTGAAACATTAGCAAAAACAATGTGAGGCCCATTGAGAGTTTGTTTAAATAATGCCACAATTAATTGGTTCTGTTTATGATTCAACCAAAAAAAATTCAAGAAATAAGCCTTTGAGACAAAACTGAATTTTTGGGAAATGTTCAAAAAGTTTTTAACATTGAACAGATTAGGTAGTAAGGCCAAGGACTAATCTTACGGTTGAGAACCCTTGCGTTCACACTGTACATGTCGTCTACCAGGACACGTCCTTGTTTTGTGTCCCACTATAGTTTTGTCCTAGAGTACACAGTGCCCTGGTCCTTTGAGGTCGTGCCAGCTCCTCTGCGCTGATTATTTTGACATCTTTCGACAGGGAGAGCTCTCCTCTCAGTGGGTCACCCTTAAGCACAGCGAACAAAAAGCATTCCTTTGTTAAATGTTTGTGGCACACTTAAAGGATTACAAAGCATTTGAAAAGCACAAGGAATAGTGTTTGCAATCACTCCACAGCTTGGTCAACCTCTGAAACACACATAATAGCAGCTTCATTTTGAATCAAGCGTAAGATGGAGCAAGTTTGGGCACAGTTCCAGCTCTTGGCAGGGGTTCACTCTATGGAGGGATATGTGTTACCCATATGATATTTTATCCATTTGACAGTATGCACATTAATGCTTCCATATTTCATCGTTTTTGTCAGGGTCATTTTAAATCTTTTCACCTGTATCTTGCATGTAAGTGTTCACATGTACAGTAGGCATGTTTGATAAATCATGGAAGACATTTTCCAGCTCGACGGTTCCCATACATCTCTGGTTTTACTATGCCGTAGGATTCTCTGTCCCGGGACGGTCAGGAGGTGTATGGTTTCGGAAGGACACAGGGACAGGGAATGAGGGCCTCTGCTGGGCACCCAACACACTTCTCAGTCTAATGATGAGAAAAAAAAAAGATTAGATTACTTAGCTAAACTTTATCAAGAAACCACTTTTATATTTTTATATTTATTCTCACATTTTGGGCTTACAGAATAAAAACGTGATGGCTAAACATTTAATCTAGACTTAGATTTACTTTATTAATCTACAATTTGTCACAGTGTCTCAGTTACAAACAACAAACAAACACTCATGAACACACTCAAAATAATAAAGAAATAAAAGTGAATGTGTAATCTATATATTAGATTTTAAACATATATTTGATGAATTACATGATTGTAAGTCTAAAGGCTGTGTAAATAATAACTATACAGTCATATTGTAGTCTAATGTGTTGTTTATAACTGCAGTCATGCTACAACACGGAAGGCATGTATAGTATATTTGAATACCCATTAATCAAACAGAAGTATGGCTAGACATATTGAGCAAATATCCCAAAAGTTAAATCACCCCAGCACAGAACTCTGAATTACAATTCACACCTGGATTCCCAGTTTCTCGCCGTACGGTTTCACACCAATGACAAGACATTCTAATAGGCCCGTGGCAAAAGAATGTCCCACTTACGACAGGCTGAGAGTAACTGAGGCCATCTAGTGGTGCAAAGTGATATAACAGCATCTGTAGCACATTTGCTTTAGCAAAATTATTAACACCTCTATTTTTTCCAATATTTTAAAACATACTTTCATTAAAAAAATAGAAAAATGTCTCACAAAAATGTAAAATAAATAAAACAACTGAAAAATACTGTAATATTAATGCATACTTTTACATTTTGTTTTCGTACTTTATTTAACATTATACATAATTATCTGAGGTGCAACTTCACATAAAGATTTTATTATTTTACCCAAATGCAGAGGCTATGCTAATTGTTCTATTTATTGAAATTGTGTTTAGTTCTACTTACAAATGAAGTGTTATACTGAAGTTCTAATAAATGAACGGCTTAAAGCAGAGTGAGAGCAGCAAAGTGTCAGTCACATTCTCCAGTTTCAGTCTTGTGAATGAAGAGATGGACATCACTTAGGGATCCCCAGGGGAAGAAATTCCTCCAAGACTTAGTGCTTCTCCTGGTGCAAATGAGTTCCCAAGCCTTTTCCATTAAGAGACTTTGAGTCTGTCTTTCTGCGAAGCATCATGGGGTATATATCTAGAGCCAAAGGGCATGGTTTGGTCCAACAAACCTCTGAAGTTGTAATCCGCAGCGTTAAAAGCAAAACAGATGACCTTTAGATTTAGCATTAGGATGTGTTTTATTCTTCAGAAGAGTGAATGAGTGATAAATCTAAGCTGATTTTGAACTGAGATTTTTATACATGACAGTTATAAGTCACAGCACAAATAGAAATGACTGACAAGTCTCAAATGTTTACATGCGGCCCCTATTCTTCTGTTCAGGATCTTAGCAGTTCCCCCTATGACTCCAGTGAGCTTGTATTACGGCGTCCATACATCACCCTGACACGGGAGCACTCACTGAAACGGCCCGGCTAGACCCTGTCTCAGGATGATGACATATTTGCCATTCCACTCAGTCAGGTGTGTTAGCATCTCTGCAATATGAGCACTGTCGAAGACCCGACAACTCATCTTCTCTCAAAAATAAGTCAGTAATAAAACGGCAGAGCTGTCAAAATCCCACAGCTTTTACGCTCATATGTTATACTAATAAAAGTCTAAACATGGATTCTGAGTCTGTGAATTAGCTTTTAGATATAAAACTTATAACACAGCTCTTTATGAAACCCTTTATATTATAAAAATACTTCCCTGTCAAATAAACATGAATAAAATAAAATAAAAAACACAATTCTACAGTAAATTACCCTACAACAGGTCCCCTATAGGGCCATTAACTTCCCTGGAAATGAGATTTGTAATCTCAGTGGGACTTTTCCTGGTTAAATATAGGTTAAAAAAAAAAAAAAAAATTATATATATATATATATATATATATATATATATATATATATATATATATATATATAATAGTGTACTCTAAAAACAGTACTTCTAAAAAGGTTTCTTGTCTTTGAAACATAAATAAGCTGCTTAAGAAACAGAGCACAGAAAACAAGAACAAATATACAACTATTCATTCATAAATGAGGTCAGTATTTGTCTTGTTTAATGATTACAACACATGTTTTTTTACATCGCTCTTTTGCAAAATGTTTGTGAAACGGTGCTTCATTAACATTTCATTCATTTTTAATGAATTGTTGTAAATAGCTAGTCTCTTAAGCACAGATCGGGCGGCAGTAGCTCAGTGGGTAGAGCGGTCGTCTTTCAACCGGAAGGTAGGCGGTTCGATTCCCGCTCTCCCCACAGTTCATACTGTCGTTGTGTCCTTGGGCAAGACACTTAACCCACCTTGCCTCCAGTGACTGTAACACTGGTAATGTAATGTAATGTAAGTCGCTTTGGATAAAAGCGTCTGCTAAATGAATAAATGTAAATATAGATCACTATGCCTATTGTTACATTGTGCACTTGAATGATAATGATCATTTTGATTTTCATAATTAAAATGTTTATTGATTTGTGTTTCCAAAAGCAGTCAGTCGTTGTGAATGTGACACTGATACTCCTCTGACTGGGACTGGGAGTCCCCTTTAGTGCTGAGGGTAATGGAGGGAGGAGGAATGCACAAGAGGAAGTCAGTTTCCTCCGGGCGCATTTCTGGATGGAGAGGCTGAGAGACGGACAGATGACAATGGTCTGAGTGTCGCCCCAGGGAGACCTACACCCTGCTACGTGTTGGCTCCGGCCACTATATGCGCTAAGTGCACCGAGCCGAGGCCTTCACAGCCGATTGGGTTGGTCAAGTTGATCCTCTCCCCATCCATCTCCCAACAGACTGCACTGCTTCCCGTCTCACCCCTCACTGCGCCTTCCTCTCTGCGTTGACACCAACCAGAGGTGATGACGAGTGGCTGCTGAGGGTGAAGACAGCGCTGGAAGTGTTATCTACACCAACCCTTTAGCTTCTAATTGGGCTTTTGTGGTGTATTTAGGTTCCTTTAGAAGAAGGCCTTTCTACTATAACCTTATTAGATGCTTGTTAACATTATCATGTGTTACAAAGAGATTTGCTATCACTATTACTCACAGTGTCTTAAACACCTGCATACATTTTAAAAAAATATAAACAATTTATAGATGGCTTTTAAATGCTATGAAATCTATCTGAAGAACTTTAATAACTTTAAGTTCACATTTTGTTCAATTTAATTTTCCATAAGATTTTCACCTTTGTGCTTGTTTTTTAAAAGTTCATTATTTAAAAGTTTCTCAATACCATACAATGTTTTTTTTTCATTTATTCTATTACTTGGACATTTATATGGTGCGTATGTATATGAACACACAAATAGGTATACACAACATTATTTGTAAATATACCAGATTTAGCAACAGTGATAATTCTCTTCAAACTCCACTTATAAAGGACCTTGAAAATCAACACTCTTTTTGTCATTTGTCCATCTTTATAAAAATACATTTACCGCTTTATTAAACCCAGTTGAAGTGTAATAACCTCTTCTTCCTAGAACTGAGCAGACAAACTGAGCTGCGCTGGAGGAAAGTACTCTCATGTTTCTTTTATGCACACATAATCCTGCATAAAGGCTTAGAGAATTCATATAAATGTCTTAAATACATGTATTATGGAGCTGTGTGAGGTGGGAAATGTGCCCCAAGATGCACCTCACTGTACCATTAAAAACTAATGCTAACTCACATTGTAATTGTTGTTCTGAGACATACAAGTGGTTAATGTGGGACTTTATTCATACACTATTTTATTCTGGCAAACATTATTTAGGAAATTATATTGCAACTTGTCAAACCTTTATTAAACTTGTCTTCAATGTTTTAGTAATACTTTTCAAACATATTCTACATTTAAGTCATTTAGTTGTGGAAAGTGAAAAGGGTGGATACTAAGTCTGTTTGAAGAGTTGTGTTGCTGGAATTTAGTATCAATATGATTTTTTTTACTGGGATAAATTGACTGGTTTAATGAAATTGTCTTTTGTAAATATCTGGTTGAAACAGTTCACTAAAGAGGATTTTGTGACTATGGCTAAGTTGAGGGTCAGGTGGTTCTTTGGGCTGACGAATTGCTTCATACACATGTAAACAGGCCTGCAGCAGTCAGACACCATGTCTCCACTGCGCTGACACAAGGCACTGACTCCTGTAGAGAAGCTGCATTGTTCCTAATGTAGGTTTTTACCAAGCCTAGATCAAATTCTGCTCTATTCAAAGCTGCACTTTTTAATAGTACAGACAGAGAGGTGAGTGCAGCTTTTAAGATTTGCATTACAACCTGAAAAGCTGCAGAGTAAAGTGGAAAACTCCATGATGAATGGAGTCAAGTTGTAGAAGTATTAAATTGCAGCAGCATTCCTAAAGAAAAACTTCAGGTTTTGAGATGCTCTGGTAATTTGTAGTGTCTTGTGTCGTTCTTTTTTTCAGTTGCTCAAGGTGTTGATGTAGCACGGATTGCTTTGTCAGATGAAGTTATAGTCTCAGCCCTAAGGTTTAGTTTCTGCGGTCGGCGCAGTATATGTGGTGAGACAATGATTGACAGCATCGTGACAGAGCTTTACAAATCCTTTAATCCGTTCATAAAGCTCAATAGGGGGCACTTGATGCTCCTTATTCTCACAGCATTTCCCATCTGGCTTCTGTAAAAGACACTCCAGCCCTGACAGTACATGATGACATGAGAGCTTTAAGATGGAAACTCTTCATTGAGACAGAGGTGTTGCAGAATCTGCACTCAAAGAAAAAAGAAGTTACTGTATAATATGACCTTACAGTACATGGCCCTTTTAGTACCACATAAACCTTGAATCACTTGAGCTCACTGAGTCACCAGTCACTACTGGTTACATGTAGTCAAATGTTGTCTTCAAGGAAAAATACTCCTACACAAGTTTATCCAAACGTCTACTCAACAGAGTAAATTTAACAACTGTATTTATCATTATTCATGACTGAAAGGTTGAGAAGAGGGAAATTGAACATATTTGTTAAAGCAGATGTCCCTAAGATGCAGGACAAAACTTTCCCTACCTTCAAAACATTGTCCAGATACCTTTTTATGACCAATATGACTGACAATTACAACAGTCACTGAATTTCTCAGCTTTTATTGTCTTAGATGTCATTACAGAACACAGCTGGAGAAGAACAGTACAAGGCCCAGTCAGATTTATATTTGCTGTCTGTGGCTGCAGACGGCACACACTGATATCTCTGTAGTTTTATGGCTGTATGGACCGGAGAACAGCTTGAGCTCTGAGTGTCTCAGTTACAGTCCACTGTTGTTGATCTATGGTTTCATGTCCCACCTTAAATTTACACATTTAAAACGTTTTCAATGATTAATGACATGAGAAAGTAAGACACTGTATGAGTGTATTCTTGTTATTTGTTAATATTGTCACATAAACATTTATACAAAGTACATTTTTGCATTTGTAGTAATTTCTACTTCACATTTGAATGTTGATTTCAAATTTGGACATAATATATTGTAAAATGGTGACAGTATTTCCAGACTAACAACCATGGCCATAGTATTTTGGCTTAGGGTCAGGGTTTGGGGCAGAAAAAGTAATTTGCTTTTGCTCACCGTCTATCTATGCTTCTAGCTTATTAGTCATTGGTTGATTTGTCTGTGCAGGTCAAATGGCATCACTTTTTTTGAATGCTGCAGGTTAAATGTGTGTCCCTATATGCATCATCCCTCCTGTTATATATCACAGCCGTCAATCAGGGCAACATTCATCAGCTGAGGTGTCAAAGGCGTGGGCCAGGGAAAGTGCTCTGCCCTCCCGAACATCCATCCATCACTGCTGCTGTAAACCCCCGTCACAGTTTGACTTATGCCCACAGAGCGACAGGGCGCTGAGGCTGTGCGCAGATCGATTATCTGGGTTGTGTCAGTCTTTGAGAAGGTTTTTTACTTAGAGCCCACAGATACCTGCACTCTCAGGTAAAGTGGAGAATTGGCTTGAGGTGGTTTGGAGAAGATCTTATCTGCTGTTAACAGAGGAATGACACCATAATGGAGCAGCAGGGGTGCAATTACCTCTCAGCGTCCTCCTCCTTCTCCTTCTCCTTGCCTTCAACCCCAGCCTTCACTGACAAATTAAGATTAATGACAGTGATAAGTAAGGAACCTACCTGCCGTTCAATATCACAAGCTAGTCTAGTGCGAGGCCGTGCTCCAGTCTGGCCTTCCTCACACGTTTATGATACGTTCAAAGTCAAATTTGACCCATAATAAGGTCAATATAATTGGACGTAAATGCTTGTCATATTAAATGACTAGCCATAGACTGAAGAAAATGAAAATTTGTAGATTTTAGATTGATTGACCAATGTCTTTGTCACAATAATTAACAATACAAAGTGAAAAAAGCATCAAATACAAACACCCAAAAAATGTATTAATGGTCAATTATTCTATAAAGATGCACTTCCTTGATCTGCTTTGTTCTGCCTTAACAGAAAGAAACCACACAACTTCAGTAAGTTTAGTTAGCTTGTGTAATTTGCCTGCACTGTTGTCCATTCCACGTAGATGGAAAGTGAATAATGATAAATTACGCATCATCAAAAGAAATGGAATATAGGTGCTAGCCTGCGTATCTCACTAGCTATATGTGTGATGTGTTAAAGGTGTTAAAACAAGTGTCTGTGCCCCCTCTCTTCTCAGGTGTCCATGTGAAACACACTCAGTGGAAAGAACCAGGGCCCATCCCCCTCTCGGCTCTGTCCAGAGAGTGGACTCTCCGTGGCTGGATGTGTGCCCCCTGCCCTGAAGCTGGAGGTGTCTGTTTCGTGAGCCTCTGTAATGCGGGACCTGGGAGGATTGGGTTTCACAGGTACAAAAGTTTCAACTTTAATCCTATCACACAGAGAGTGAGTGGTCAGGGCTCAGGGCTGATCCGTACGGACCGCAGTGAGAGCCACAGAGCACTGAGAGAGGAAGAGATTACTGCCTATCTCACAGTTGATTCAATCAATGTTTGCAAAGTAAACGTGAAGGCTCTCAATAGCAATAGGCTATTCCACACTTGAGCGCACAGAGGAGGATCTGTATTAGAGATAGGAACAGCTCCTCTGGCACCTATGAAGCAGCTTGATGTCAGATTCACAGGCTCAATTCAGTGCTTTTATTCCCAATCATATGGAAACCTATGATTATATTAAGATGAAGAACAGCAGAAGAATAGCAACAGGCAGCACTCTTGCACTGTCTTTGCAGGGTCACTTTAGGTCATTGATGCATTTCAAAGTGTGTAAAATAGTAGCAGTGGGACTCTAATAGCTGACAAGTTTTGTGAGGAGCTTATCTGTGCTACAGTGCATTGCGAAAGTATTCGGCCCCCTTGAACTTTGTGAACTTTTGCCACATTTCAGGCTTGAAACATTTTTTGTGAAGAATCAACAACAAGTGGGACACAATCATGAAGTGGAATGAAATTTATTGGATATTTCAAACTTTTTTAACAAATAAAAAACTAAAAAATTGGGCGTGCAAAATTATTCAGACCCCTTAACTTAATACTTTGTAGCGCCACCTTTTGCTGCGATTACAGCTGTAAGTCGTTTGGGGTATGTCTCTATCAGTTTTGCAAAACAGATCGAGCTCAGTGAGGTTGGATGGAGAGCATTTGTGAACAGCAGTTTTCAGTTCTTTCCACAGATTCTTGATTGGATTCAGGTCTGGACTTTGACTTGGCCATTCTAACACCTGGATATGTTTATTTGTGAACCATTCCATTGTAGATTTTGCTTTATGTTTTGGATCATTGTCTTGTTGGAAGACAAATCTCCGTCCCAGTCTCAGGTCTTTTGGAGACTCCATCAGGTTTTCTTCCAGAATGATCCTGTATTTGGCTCCATCCATCTTCCATCAATTTTAACCATCTTCCTGTCCCTGCTGAAGAAAAGCAGGCCCAAACCATGATGCCACCACCATGTTTGACAGTGGGGATGGTGTGTTCAGGGTGATGAGCTGTGTTGCTTTTACGCCAAACATAATGTTTTGCATTGTTGCCAAAAGTTTGATTTTGGTTTCATCTGACCAGAGCACCTTCTTCCACATGTTTGGTGTGTCTCCCAGGTGGCTTGTGGCAAACTTTAAACAACACTTTGTATGGATATCTTTAAGAAATGGCTTTCTTCTTGCCACTCTTCAATAAAGGCCAGATTTGTGCAGTATACTGATTGACTGATTGTTGTCCTATGGGCAGAGTCTCCCACCTCAGCTGTAGATCTCTGCAGTTCATCCAGAGTGATCATGGGCCTCTTGGCTGCATCTCTGATCAGTCTTCTCTTTGTATGAGCTGAAAGTTTAGAGGGACGGCCAGGTCTTGGTAGATTTGCAGTGGTCTGATACTCCTTCCATTTCAATATTATCGCTTGCACAGTGCTCTTGGGATGTTTAAAGCTTGGGAAATCTTTTTGTATCCAAATCCGGCTTTAAATTTCTCCTCAACAGTATCTCGGACCTGCCTGGTGTGTTCCTTGTTCTTCATGATGCTCTCTGCGCTTTAAACGGACCTCTGAGACTATCACAGTGCAGGTGCATTTATACGGAGACTTGATTACACACAGGTGGATTCCATTTATCATCATTAGTCATTTAGGTCAACATTGGATCATTCAGAGATCCTCACTGAACTTCTAGAGAGAGTTTGCTGCACTGAAAGTAAAGGGCTGAATAATTTTGCACGCCCAAATTTTCAGTTTTTTATTTGTTAAAATTTCATTCCACTTCATGATTGTGTCCCACTTGTTGTTGATTCTTCACAAAAAATTACAGTTTCATATCTTTATGTTTGAAGCCTGAAATGTGGAAAAAGGTCGCAAAGTTCAAGGGGGCCGAATACTATACCGAATATCTCAATGTGGCCTCTTCTGGAGAATACAACCTGTCTTACAAAATCATGTTGCACCATCTGATTCTATGACATGAAAAAGTAGCCCATATTTATTTACAAACATGGAAATGACTGTTAATGTCTATGTAGGAAAGGCTGTAATGCCTCTTTTACCGCTTTCCTTTCAGCAAGACAGTTTGGACATGGTTTGAAGCTGATGCTAATTTCCCCAAACCGTTCCAGGATGGAAACTTTGGTCATTTTCAAACCAACTAGATCTGTGTAAAGTGAACATATACCTTGTGTTAGCATGCAACTTCCTTTTAAAATTTTCACACGTTGGTCCTGATGCAATGCACTTTGAAATATTGAACTGCAAATCATTATGTGTGATCGTCTAATAATTAATTTGTATTTTAACCCATGATTTAAATTGATTAAATGCTTCCATTTTTTTATCTTTGATTTAGCACAGTCTGTATAAATATATTTGTGTAGAGCAAGTTGTATATTAAGCCTGTGCTCTTGTCTGTTCAATGAGGCACTTTCAGTGGGTTGTTTCTTGAGTCTTTCCAGTGGCTCTTTTGATGCAGTTTATTCATTGTAAAAAGTGTGCCTTCTTCGAAATTTAATCCATTTTCTGGGTGACGGGCACAAAGCAGTTTGCTGCATCCTTCCACAGCTCCATTGAAGTATGAGACTTGAAGGAAGAGTGTGTCCTTTGAAGGCAGGTAGCAGGCGTTGCGGGGCTGAGAGGTGCTGCTCAGGGCATGTCCAAACAGACCCTGGCCCTGAGTGATGGGACACGGGAAACGGTAACGGGACACCTCGGCTCTGCACTCGTGTCAACACAGTCAAGTGAATCACAGCTGTGGGAGCCACTGAGACACAATAGACTCAGCAGGCATGTGCTTTCTGTCTCTGCAGCTATAAGTGACTGAATTGTAATTTATAAATGTCACCTACTGTATATATTAGTTAACATTATTATCTGTCTGACTGTCTTAAGATCACAATCCCATCACAAACCCAATTTCACTTTTCCCAGTCTTGGAAAACAAGGCTCCTGTCTTGACCCATCCAAAACCATGACTGCTTTATTTTTTAGCACCTCTACTCAAACATTAACAAGTATGTCATGAGTTTGTCAGATAACATTTGTGTGAGATATAAAAAAACATCTTCTGAAGTGGATCGCACTGGTCATCACTCACAGTGTCAGAATCTCAACCTATAGGCCTTGGTTTTGTCTTGGAACACATGGTCTTCGTCATTCTGAATGGACCTGACCATGACACTGTCATTAGACAAAATGAGGATTATACAATTACATGAGACATAGACTGAAAATGTCAAAATGAAGTCAAATATTCATGCAGCCTATGCTACTTCGAGATATGAAGAAGCAGACTTCCCAACAATTAAGATATGCAAATGTGCAAATTTGTCTGATGGCTGCTCTTGGGAAATGTGTGATAACATTTGTGTTGATTTCTACAAAAGAATGAGCAGTAACATTTCCACAACACACTTTGCTTAATAGCTCCTTTTTACAATAGCTTCCTTCAAAAGACAGAGGGCAGCAGAGTTCAATTCAATGCCACTTTCTTTTTTAACACAAAGAAGAAGATCAAAATGTGCATTGAATTTCTAATTTGCATCACATGAGCCTACATCATTTTACCAACATTCAAAAACAATGAGACTTTTGTCAGAAAGGCTTTAATTTATAGAAAATATACACTTAAATATTCATCGTCCAATAAATAGACCAAAAGTGTTTGAGAATTATGCTGATTCTTTTCCAACTTTATAATGTTCATTGATTTCCTTATGTTTCTGCATTCAACAAGCTGTGCATATTTATTATTATATTATACATACTTCTAATTTCTATTATGCCAATTTCAAGTTACAAAGTCCTGATGGGTAATATTTGAATGTCTCTCCGACCTGATCTCTTTGCAGGTCACTAGTACATCATGATTTCTTTGGGTGCATCCTCGGTCGGCCTTTGCTGCTCCCTTCTGTGAGTGTAGGCTGCGTGGTCGTACAGGTAGATGATCACAACAGCAGCCAGAGAGAGCACTGTGTACGGGATGACCAGGTAATATCCCAGCTGCATCTCAACCTGTTTGCTTTTCATCGCGACTGGAGTATCTTTTGCTAACTTGATCACCAAGTCCTCTGCCATGTTGGTCACACTGACTGTTGTGGCAAATATGATGAGGATGACCACAGATAAACAGGCTGTAAAAAGAAAAAAAAATCTAATTTTGGGTCTTTCTAGAGACTGTGGATCAATAGATTATGATTATTTCTGTCATGGATTAAATGAGCCACGTGACTTTATGAAGCCAAAAGGTTATGTTGTGAAAATTTAGAGGTGTGGAGTATGGTCAGTACCCATTGACATTAATGACTTAATTGTTAAAGCATTGGTGGAACAGATGGACACAAGCTGTACAACAAATTCACTCACTCAATTTTTGCACTGACTTCAGCCAAAAGCCAAACACAGTACAGAAGACACCTCTCCCCGAGGGACAGTGTATTCTAGACTGGTATGTAATGTTCAGCCTTGTAAGAAAGACACTGGATAAAGGAAGATTATTTTTGTTGGTAAACCCTGCCAAAGTGAGGAATGTTTTATTATTCAAAAATTTAACTTACTGACAGGTTGACCATAGAAAAATGAAACCACTGTTGGTGGGGCAGCACAATGACATTACCTTAAATAAAAGGTTTTATGTTGTCACTATAAACTATAAACTGTAATTAGTTTGCTTTAAAAAAAATAAAAAAAATAAGCCGATTGCCTGAATAATTTTAAGGTTAACTTAAGTTGAATAAGTCAATTTTAGTTTATATAGCTACTACTTTTTTGTGGTTACTCAATAAACTGTTATAGTAAGACTGCTATTGGCCTTATTGGTTTAACTTAATTTACTGTGGTGTATTCCGTTGAAGAGCTTCCAAGTGATGACTGCACTCCCATTAAAGATGTCATTGTCATAACCGGAACACACCAGCTTTGTCTTAGCCCACATCTGTGACATGGCAAACCCCAACAATGACACTGAGATGGCTGAGCAACACGCACAGCCTATGAAAAAAATGATCTTTCATTGGACGGCATTATCACTAGACTTCAGATAAAAATGGTTTCAAAAATCTCTTCTAAAATCCAAGAAGCCGAACTAAACAGTTTGTCCAGCTGCCTGGGTGGAGTGTAATGTGGACAAGTGGTCATAAAATCTCTTGATTATAACTGTGGTGTATTTATTAATACAAACAGCCTAAATACTAGTACTCTTCATACAGATTATATCTTACATTTGAAACTATGGCAAAATCAGCAATTGGTTTCCATTTTTTTAGTAAGTAAAGTTAAGTACAAATCAAATACAGCAGGCACTTAACACAACCACACAAGTAGAGATATCTTTAAATTAGTAGTTAGTAGTTAAGCTAACATTCAGGAAATAACATCATGTCTAAAATTTAAGACAGACAAATTTACTTTACAGTACAGATGCTGCTGCAGTTATGGTGAATATAGCCAGTGATGCTAATGCTAATTGCAAAATCCCATCTGTGATCACAAGTATGTTTTCGATTTAAATTGTCATTATTTAAGGGTGTATGGGTTCTGGCGGCATCTTGTGGTGACACTATGGTTAGTAATTCAACCACATTTTCTCTGTGGTTACCCAGTAGAGGGCAGAAATAGGTCACATGATGGGTTAGTATTAGACATTTATAAACAATTAATGTATCTCATACTGTGCAATAAAATATGAAATAAGAATGGACTTTTTTTTTTACATGTTCCATTTGTTTCAACTGTAAAGCACACATGTAATGTTTTGAATGTAGGCCTACTTTATGCATTTGTTGAAGCTAGGCCTCATTTCCACATGGTCATCTCTTTAAACCACATGTACTAGTTGTAGAATATTATGTTCTTACTTTACAAAGTGCTTAGATGTAATGTATTAGTGTTTGTGCTGGGTCTTACCACTGAGTGAGCTGCAGACGTAGACACCTATTGGCCCCATGAACGTCTGATAAGGGTTACTGACACTGTTGTACAAGGCTAGAAGGATACTGCTGGCTGAAAACAGCAAGCACAGGGCCAAAAGGAACACAACCAGAGTGTACAGGATTATAGGTGCTTCTCCGCTCTCTAGGTTTTCAAACACTGAACAAAATACAAAAAAAAAACAAAAAATCAACAACATTGTGTAGAACGTTCAATAAAAAATACTTACTATAAATGTACTTTAGGCACAAGTAGCACTGAATCACATTACAGTTTCCATATCTTGATAATTTATGTTCTGCACTTCTGCTATACTTCCTCATCCTGTGATCAGCCACTCCTACTGTGTATTACTCATGTGTTTTACATTCTGAATTTGACTTCTCCTAAAGTTTGAAACCTAAATGCACAGGTGAACCAAAGAGTAAGTCATTTAAATAATAATAATAATAAAAAAGATAAAATATCACAACTTGTTTGAACTGGAAAGGCATTAGTCTAAAAACTGACATTTTAAGTAAGCTGACTGGAAATGGCACAAATGACTCCACAAAGACTTTGTTAGTTGCTGTGGCATCATCCTGAAGGCAGTGTCATACAGTTACACAAATACCATTTACAGTTTTATTAAATGAGGTCAGCTCTTGCACTCATAGTAAGCATCTGATTAAATTGACTAATAATGCTTAAACAATAGATTCGGGGAGACCGGTCTTTCCAAGCATTCGCCCCCAGACTCTGGAACGCCCTGCCTCTGTCACTGCGAGTGGACGCTTCTGTTGATTCTTTTAAAAAGCAGCTGAAGACACTTTTATTTAAACAAGCTTTTAGTTGATTGGGCTTTTATGTTTTTAATATTTTATGTTTTTAATATTTTGTGGTTTTAATTTTTATTCTCATAGTTTTATTGTTCTTTTATTGCACTTTGTAAAGCACTTTGTGATTTATATCTGTGAAAGGTGCTATATAAATAAAATTTACTTACTTACTTACTTACTTACTAATAGCTAAAGAATTAAAGCATACAAATATATATATATATATATATATATATATATATATATATATATATATATATATATATATATATATATATATATATATATATTAAAGCATGATTATTATATATTATCATAATTTGATACATACAAACCAATGCTTAATAAATATTGGTTTACCTCCAAAAGCCTGTAAAGTTCCTATATGAGGACAAAAGAGCCCCGAAAAAGTTCCGTTGAAGAGCTTCCAAGTGATGACTGCACTTCCATTAAAGATGTCATTGCCATAACCGGAACACACCAGCTTTGTCTTAGCCCACGTCTCTGACATGGCAAACCCCAACAACGCCAACTGAGATGGCTGAGCAACACGCACAGCCTATGAAAAAAATTATCTTCTCATTGGACGGCATTATCACTAGACTTCAGATGAAAATGGTTTAAAAATCTCTTCTAAAATCCAAGAAGCCAAACCAAACAGTTTGTCCAGCTGCCTGGGTGGAGTGTAATGTGGACAAGTGGTCATAAAATCTCTTGATTATAACTGTGATCTTTGGTCTGAGAGAAGATGGTTGTCATAGTAGAAGCTCATCAGACAGATAAACAATACAACATGTCTTACTTCTTTCTGGCTTTTGTCTACAACATTATATGTATGATCACTTACGACCCACATAAGATCACACAATAAAACTATACATGTCTGAAACTGTTAGACAGATTTTTACTTGTTTTTTCTGGTGTATTTCCTGGTGCATTGGTGGAGCACATTCCCATTTCAAAGTCCTATTCCTGTAGATGGAGGTCATAAAATGGAAAGCAGATTAATTATTTACCTTTGCCACAATAAAAGGAAATATTAGAGAAGAGCTGTTCTCACATCTTCACAATTATGAACCAAAATATGTGCTACATATTAAATCAAGCATCTGTTTTGTTAGATTTAAACCAAAAATACACAAAAATAAACGGATTAAAAAAACAAAAACTAGTCTTTATAGAATAGCCTAAAATTTAAATGGCATTACTACATAATAAACCATAGAGGGCGCAATTATTCCAAAAGTAACTTCTTAAAACAAAGGAGTTTGGAGTGACATTTGCAGGTCAGGGATCTGAAGCATTCATTTGATGTGGTTTGTATAGACAGCCTAAATAATACATATTCTGTATTAAGGGGAGATTTAGTGAAAGGAATAATATCTAATATTTTTGTAGCTTCAAAAAAGACAACATTCGGCAAAAAAGAATGACGTTAGGACCACGGCTGAGTGAGTATAGAACATGTTTTGTGTTTTGTGTTTATAATTTTCTTATTTAATTTTTTTGTAATATCCCTTTAACTTAACAGCAGGCTGTGTAGACTTATGTGTGCCAGCTGTTACAGTCAATAGCTTTGTGACCACTGTTACACAACAACCCAGCATTTGCTCAATGTAATCTATCAGATTGTGTTCACATTTAATATCATTAAAGCAACAATCTTCAGCTTTCGCTTTTCCACACTATATTTATTTATGTTTTTTCTGTGTTTTATATTAGGCTATATTTTACTGTTCAACAACACTATTGTTCTTGTCCTGTTTGTCTGAATGAGAGCTTTTTGGGGCAAATGGAGGTTGCCAGGTCACACGTGGGAGCGCACACATGTTGTAATAATGTTCTCTGCCAGACTGTGGCTCCCTCTCTTCGCCAAACATCTGACAGCTCTGCTCCGTTGTGCTGTGTTGGAGTAAACACAAACTCCTCCTTCTCTCCGGTGACAGGCGGCATCGCTATAGCATCGCCTCGCCTTTCCAGGACAATCTACGCGTACGAACTAACCCCGGAACCGTCCAGGTAAGTGACCAGCTCCAAATAGCTGACCTTTTGGTTTGGTTCACGCTTTGAGAGGCGTGTATCGAACGAGAGACATCCGTATACCGGTGCTTTTCTGTTACACATAGCGGCGTGTTACCTGTCCTTTACGCACGCTTTAGCGCATGGTAAAAAATCCTCAAAATCTACATCAAACGTCGATTTTAGGTGCACACTTCACTTGTAACGACAAGCTGGACATGTTTCTAGTTTAATTTACTGCTTGAACCTCTTATAGTGAATGGTACGGCTTTGAGACAACCTGCAAAGACTCCAGTGAAGTCGGTGCGTCAGATTGTGGGTTAATTGAGCAATCGCCAGACCTCCACTGTTGCTCCTTCCTTAAATCTAGTTGCCTTGTCCTCAAGTCTTTTCCTGCACATTCTCCATCTGAAGGATACTGGTTTGAACATGTCATGGATAAAGGCTGCATGGGGTCGACATATCTGATTGTTTTGCTGTGGCTTGATGCAGCAGGAGAGGGTTTTCTTTTATCGTTTTGACTACAGTCTTGTCCTTGATATGTATTCATATAGCTGGCTGTAGGTATAACGTAGATGGACATTTATTGCCTTTTGGGCAAGTGATTTCTGGTGAGCTCAGAGGTTACGGTCAACTAAAAATGAGCTTCACTGGAGGCAATTGACAGCAGTATGTTATATGTACATTACATTCAAACATTTACTGCAATGTTTATAAGTAAGCACTGTGGAAATGTGTCAAACATTTAAAAAGAAGAACTTTTATGTAAGTCATGTTCAAACTCTGGACCTGGGGCCAATTACAGCACGCATTCACACACAAGGACACATTCCTGCAGCCCATATAGAGTGTGTTATATGTGTTAAAGGATTATTGGTTGCCTGCAGCTTCATCATTGAGCTGAAGTAAATCATACAGGTCTCAATATGCACTCTTCTTTTCTTGGTGGGCGCCTTCCAAGAAAGATAAGAATTGGAAAACATTTTCAATGAAATCTGAAACCTTCTCCTGCATCTCAGTTGTGTCACACATTGTTGGCCTTTTTGACAATCAACAGGAGTGAGTTAGAGCAGATCCTATAGAAAACAACCAGAACATTTTGATTCAGTGTGTGCCCTCAGCCCAGAACAGACCACAGCCTCATTTGACTTTTCTCTCAGTTTCCGTATAGCATCCACATAATTATCCATCACTTTGGTCTTCTTCCTTGTCTTTTGTGTCTCTGTGATATTTCATGTGTGAATTTATTTTCAATTACACCGTATAGACTCTGCCACAGCAGAAGTTAATGAGGTACGCAGCTAAACAAACAAAGAGTCTGCGCTTGCCAAGACAAATGAGATCAAGTCAGGATGCGGCGAGGAATAACTGTCGACTGCCACCAGCAAATTGATTTGGCTGTTAGAGTTTCACTTTTGCTTTTTGACTAATGCAGTGTCAGTTTGCTGTAGTCATAGACTTAACATTGGAACAAAAGGGATAGGATAGTTTACTGAGAAACATTTCAGTAATTCAGTTCAGGAACACAAGTTGGGATTGTTTTGGAATCTTGTAGAACACCATTTCATTTCAAGTAATACAGCAGTAGTTTTATTTGTGTGGCATCTTGATTTAATTGCACTTAAACACCCAAGACAATCCTTCTACAATTTCTTATTTTGATTCTTTTGTTAGGACTGTAAAATAGCATATTGCGAAGCTTGTGAAGTGCATGTTATTTGAGCGTGGGTGTGCTCTGTCTGCGAACAGATGTGGAGATTAATGAAACCCACAGCGGGGCGGAGAAGAGGGACGTTGCTGCATACCTGACAACTCTCTTTCTCTCTTTGGGTTTCAACCTCGCTGTGCCGGGCTTGGAGTTAATTCCCCTGAAGCCTCCCCCTCAGTATCTGCCACTGTCTGACTTATGTCTTGGTAAGTTTAAAGCCTCATGCTGTGGTGAGCTGTCTCTGAAGCTGCAGGATTTTTTAACAGGCGGAGAAGAAGCTAATTGGTATAAAGTCATAACGATTAGGACTGAGCTTAGCCTGACCTAGGAGTTGTCAAATATTTTAGCTTTACTTTGAGAGACCCTCATGAATAAGACATAGGACCTGTAATATGTACTTGGAGATCTAGTTTTAGATAGAAAGCCCATTTGTATCTTAATATTTTCCTGTCTTAGCAGATGCTCACGAAAGCACTAAGCCGCAGAGTGTTGCAACCAGAGGCTTGTTTGTGCTTGTGGCGCAACAGAATGCATAGCCTGCAGTTGTTTGAAAATTTGGAGCCATGCTTAAAGTATTTGGCATGATAAAATATAAAACAGGTCAAAAGGTTTAACCAGACACATGTATATTCCTCCAAGTCAGCTTGGAGATCAGTGGTGATGCTAATTGATGTTTCTATGGGCACAGACGATACAAGAATAATGAACCCGGGAAACTAAATTTATGGTGCAACAGAATTTAATCTTAGTTAGAGAAAGGTCAAAGTCTGGGAAATGTGAAACACTACTATCTGTCCATTCATCCATTCATTTTCTTCCACTTATCAGTCTAGGAAAGGCCTAGCCTTCCCTCAAACACTTCCTGCTCTTTCATGGACTATAATGCCATTTGAAAGACTTGAGGTAATAGGTGAGGCCTGGAACATAGATTGACTGAGAAATCATGAGCGTTGTACATCCTGTCTATTTCCTGTCCCATCCTTTTTTCACTCATGAAGAGGGCCTCCAGATACTCTTTCACTCTCAACAATAAGTTAAACCATGGCAGATTCAAAGCAAGCAACAGGCAGACAGCTGGTCATGCTGGTTTATCTGGACTCAAATGTGACAGTGGACTATTTCTTCTAAAATCTTATTCAACAGATAATTATTTATATAAGGAAATCCAAAAAGTGAAAGTAAGTTTATATACTTTATATACAGTATATGGCACCTTTCACAGATAGAAATCTCGATGTGCTTTACAAAGTGCAAAGAGAGGCCAGCAATACAATCAAGAAAAATATAAATATATGTATTTTGTGATGTTCTGAATAGAAGTCAGTAGAAGCCCAGGTTTGTTAGACAATACCATTTCTTTTTCTTCAGAAACTGTAAGCACGGTACACTATTTCTACTGTCAGTGAGTGTTGAAAGCAGTATCTCTTCAAACTTAAAGTAAAGCAGAAGTAGAACATGTGAGCAGTTGCGTATTGCTTCCTGCCTGGGGACTTCAGTGGGATTTGAGGAAAAAGCTCCACAGAGGCGGGACCTGGTGACACAGAGCGGATGGAGGCTGTAATAAACACATGGCTGCTGCGAGGACAGGCTACAGCTGTGCAAACTGTTACCTGCAGCCCGCATCGGCTCCCCCCCCCCCCAACACACACACACACACACACACACACACACACACACACACACACACACACACACACACACACACACACACACACACACATATATACACACACACACACACACACACACACATACACACACACACACACACACACACACACACACACACACATTAGTGGGACTGTGGCTGCTGCTGGGAGGGTGAAAGAGACGCTGTTGTTGCTTGTAATAAAATAAGCAACACTAAAGAGTCTTGGCACGGGTCACATGCACGTTTGAATTGTATTTGCTAACAGACACCATGTAACACAGAAACCAAGGTAAAGCTAAACGTTACATTTAGTTCCTCAGTGTTTACCTCTCCATTACAGTCTGTGTGTTATTGCTCTGGAAGATTTTCAATACTTTTCCTTTAGACTTGTTGTAGAAAGTTACTTATAAGGTGGAGCAATCCTCCATGGGCCATGGAAAACCCAGGGGTTTCCCAACAAGCTTCTTATGTAACTAAAATGGGCTGAACCACTATTAATCATTAAACGTGATTTCAGGTGTCATTACTCATTTTGGATACATTGAGTCCACAAAGACTGGTTTTAATAAAATCCCTGAAGGATATTACATTGTAACCGCAGCCCAGTTTTAATATGGGTGTATTTTATACCTCTGGGCAGCACATACTTTCTTCTTTGTATTTCTGTCAGTCAATACATGATTGTGTTACAAATTACAACGCAAAGCTCTTGAAACATAAACTCTTGCCTTGATGTTTAAGTGTCTCAAAGTGGAAGAAAGAGCACATTTCATCTTCATATGGCTACAGCTCTTCTATGTGACATTTAGTGGTGGTTTTGGCTGACATAATTTAAACATAACTATTTTCTTCTTGGAGAATACATCATTTGGTGACCTGCTTGCAGAGTCTGGGTGGGGCTAAAATGATCTCTGGGCTCTGTGGAAATGTAAGTAAACATTTGGAACATTCAAATAAAATACAGTCCAGCTTTGTTTTCCCAACTGAATGAACGACAAACTAGAAAAACTAGTTGTTTGATGTCGAGAGGTGAATGGAAATGAGATGCACTCATTTCATATGCCGAGCCCACATACCCCATTCCTAGAGAGTGGCGTGTTTAATATGATAATGTATAATGTCTGCGGTGTACAAGGATGATTTGAAACTGATATGCAAATGGTATGCTAAACAGATTTCATTTTACTGCATATGCATATGGTTTAGATGTTTGGCTGTGTCCTGAATGTGATCCATATAGAGGGCAATGCAAGATATCAAGGTCACACTCTCTGCACTTCTCTGCATTGATGAAATACACTGGTCCATCTTATTCTTTTCTCTAAGTTTCCCATAGACCTCATACTGTACCGATTTGCTTTTGGATGCAGCATTTCAGGCCAAGGCTCTTTCAGTAAGCAGGCTACTGTAGATGGGGTGCAGGATGGGCCTCAACTTTAACTTTAAGTTGTTAAATAGTTGTTAAATAGTGGAACTGAGTTTAGGGAAAAGGTAGTTCAGTTCCTGTTTATTTTAATTTCTGGTCTATTTCAGTGATGCCTATATGCTTTTCTATTTTAATCCCAAGCATTTATAAAGATGCAGTCAATCTTACAATCAATATTGGTGCCTATTAAACACAATGGTGCTCTGAATGTCATTATAGAACAACATGGTACACCCAGTTTAGAAGTAGGCCTCTTGACATAGTGTTACAACTTTGTATCAAATCTTTCGAATGAGAATGGGCTTGAATAGTGGGTCACGCAGTTGAGCATTGTGCTAGCATATCACATTTCTGGCTGTGTCATTAATGCCCCATTTTCTTGTAACAGTCTCTATTACATGTGGTTATTGTTTATAACTTTATTGTGTCAGCTCCTTGTGAGGTAATCCTGAGTACATACAGTAAAGTGTGTGCCTGTTGTATAAGTGAAAGACACTATAATGGTTTCCTTGATGTTGTTGAAGGGGTTGTTGACATGAAGTAGTGTGCTTAATGAATAATGGATACATACTATAGCAACCCATTTCCTATTCATTCTCACAAGGCTGCAACACAAAGACTTATGTGTGATCATCATGTTAGCCCACCCTTCAGTATTTGCATTGTGTCCGCAGTGCTGGGATGCAGTTTGAAAAATTGTTATTCCAGCAAAAAGGCATCCAATGGAAGTACTTCTGTGCTGTCCATGTGTCAGTTTATTTGGAGTGTGATTGATTTTTTTTGTCAGTGTTTTTGTAATCATCATCAACCTAGCCTGGCCAGCTATCCCAATTATTTTTCTGTTCTATACAAAGAATTGGTCTTGTCTCTGTGGCAAAGAAAAAACATTGAAAAAACCTGCCCCATTTTAGATTCATGGTTCCAATTGGTTGACAGGATTACAGTTGTGTAGAAGTTACTGAAAAGATTTCAGACCGATTTACTTGAAGTGTGAAGTGAATAGGTATGGATATCCAGGCTAATTAAAATCTGGGTAGCCAATATGTATTGTTGCTAATGTATATCTTTGGTATATATGAAAAAGTTAAGAAATCACAACATTATGGTTATTAATGTGGTTTCCAATGCTTGTGCTCTAAATAAAGGGCTTATAGACACAACATTATGCCCAGGACATGGTTTTTAAACAAAATGTTTTAGCTTATCAGATAATATTTTATGGACAATCATTCTATGTTTTAATAATGTGAAGACACAAAACAATATTTGCCTTATTGCTATGACCTCACATTCTAAATGTTATTCTATGGAGATACACAAGCATAGCTTTCACTATCACCCAGACTGGTAAAATACTACTGTCCATTTTCTTTTACACTTTGAAGTTTCTTTCAGAAGCTTTTGTAATGAATCTTGTAATTACTAATGTGTCAATCACATCGAAAAGGTGATTGTCATTACTTTAATTGATACATTGTCCTTTTTTGTTGAGCATAAAAGAGGAATATAATGGCACTTTAAGTGACATGTCTCTCTTTGACTGGCCTTTGACTGTGATGAATGAGTGTAAATGAGTGCCGTTAGATGCTGCAGCGAGTCAGAGGCAGGGGTTTGTCCACATGTCCTGAATGCTGATAAGCAGCACCACGAATGGGTTAATGTATTTGCTGAAGTGCTGTCTGACTAGATATAAATGGTTGAAGTTAAAGGCTCTTGCTGTAGGGTGTCAGTGTTTTTATTAATCATTTTCAACAGCTTTCCGTGACATTAATCTTAGTTGGTGAGATTGGTGAGACATTACACGGTGTGTTTTTGAGAGATAAGTAGAAACATCACACTTTCTGTTATCTGTTAAATAATGCAAAACATGTCAACGTGTACAGATGCTTTACATTTCTCCAAACACTGCATATATTAGAAACTGCCAAACAATGTAGTCAGTACCAATGTCAATATTATCCTTGATGCAGTGTAATTAATCTATTATTCATAGCCTATGGGAAAACAGTTTGGTCTGTTAAAGATCTGGAGGTTTTGTGCTTTAAGCGGGTGTCATTTTGACATAATAATGGAAGTCTGATCAAAGAAAAATCTAATATAGGTCACATGAAGAAACAATGGTTTGTCAAACTGCTGCATGTTGTACTAAATATAATACTGATTGGGGACAGGTTTAAATTTAGCTATAGTATCTATAGTATTTGATCTATATAGGCTCTAGCTGCACTGCAGACTTTTTGCAGAAAATGATGATATTCTGTGTGTCGGCCCAACTATGTGTAAATAGTCGCTATAGAGATGGTAGTGCAATTTTATTGGTAACAACATTCTGCTCTTCAGGCAGGCCGTGAGACAGATAATATATACAGTATTTTTCCAATCCACTGACACCCATTATTCAGTGATCTGACTATAGCACTCAACAAACAACCAGTTGTATTTAATCTATTTTTCAGTCTGCTGTGGCTGCTTCCACTGCATTATATGATCAAGCCACCTCCTATGTGCCTCCTTAACTTTGTTTAACTTAATCAATGTCATTGGTTACTGGTTTTCATTGATGCATGCTCTGTTCTTAATGGGGAATTATGTGCTCTCCCAGTTTTAAATGGGAGATTGTCCATCTCAGAAGCTGCTGCTGTTACCTGACAAACTTTCATGGAGCTCATTGAATTGGTAACAACATTCTGCTCTTCATAGTTGTAGCGTGAGACAGATAATATATACAGTATTTTTCCAATCCACTGAAGCCATTATTCAGTCTTGACTAACCTTAACAAACAACCAGTTGTATTTAATCTATTTTTACATTTAGTGGTCAAACGCTTATATGCCAAGCCATTTCTTAACAATATGATCAAATGCTTTATTGTTGCCATGTGGTTCATAAAATGTAGAAGTGATATGAAAATAGTATTGGTTACTGGTTTGCTTGAACCGAAATGAAATGTGTACACATTTTATGTAATTTTTCCAGCAGGAAGATCTTTATGAAAATTAACGAGGGTCTGTTGTATGCTGCTAATCATCTCAACAGTTGGTCCTGCATTATGTTTTGCCACTGGGGATAACTGTCATGACCATACTGCCAAAGCCTTGATGCTCTTAGCCAGAGATAATACCAGATTCACAATTTATTTAAATGAGGCAACATTTGTTCATTGTAATTAGAGTGTGCTTTGATGCCAGCAGAGATTCACATGAAGAGGAGAAATGTTTGAGATACAATAACTAAGGTTTATTTCTAAAATGGCTTTAATGTAACTGTAAGGTTAAAGCTAAAGCCCTTTAGAGAGTGAAATAGACAATGTTCTCTGACTGTGGCACTTGTGACTTCTTTTATATCCTCTTAGTGGTTGGATAACTCCAGTCATGACCATCTTCCCCAAACCCAGCCAAAGCTTAACTATAGAGCTCAAAGGTCACTGATTATACAGGCAGCTTAGCGCTACTTCCTGGTACTTCCTACTGTACACCAAGGTCTTTCCAGCCTATCTTTTATTTCATAGTTGGTGCTGGGGTCTACTAAAGCAGATTTGCGTCTTTTGAAAACTCACGTTTTTCCACAGCCGTCCACATTTGGAAGATTTTTGTCCTCGTGTTTCTGTCTGTGTCTTTAAGCCCCTCCCACTAAGCCTAGTCTGCTCTGACTGGTCACATATTTCATTATATTCTGAATAATAAACCACTGCAGGGCTTGTTGGCCCATTTGTTATTTAACTTAAGCCAGGATGAACTTCCTGTGGAACCTTTTAAGAACTTATTTTTTAAGGAAAAAAATATTTTCAATGGCTTTTGTTTTGAGACAGATAAATAAGTGTATCAGGCAGAAGTAAGAAGTCCTATAATCTGTTAACAACACAAATAAAACTTGCATTTTTGTAGTCGAGAACACTTTTTATTGATTCAACAATGGAAATTTAAAAAAATGTTCTCAAAGAAACTTTAAAAAAAGCATCACCCAAAACCATTTCTCTCTTGCTTTGTAGTAGCTGACCCCTTTCCTTATAAGACTCACACAACTATAAATATATAGTGTTCAGTTCATATGGTAATTGAGCAGAATGCACTAACAACTGTCCACCCACTCATGCTCTGCCTCTTTATGTACAGTGAGACAATCTTTAGCCATGAGAAGTGTTTTCTCTGCTGCTCCTGAAAACCTTTCCATAAAACCAAATGAATTATGAGGTGCTAATGCTTATGTGTCCCTGGGCTGAATATCACATCATTTCTCTTAATGATGACTTTCCTTTGACTCAAATGTCTGTTTTTGTGCTGTAGAGAAATATAAATTGTACAGACTGCTCTCCACCTTCTCTTTTCCGTTATTCTTCCTGCATTAGATAAATGTGCATTATTGTTTAGGACATGTCATTTTAACATGAGTCCCTCGTGAGCTTGTTTTAAAAAGATTTGTTATCATACTATAATTTACCCGCCACAATAGAAAACATCCGCTCTCTCTGGTTCTATTTATGCATCTTATTATTTTTATTCCTGTTCGCTCATTTGGGTGTGGATAAAGGCATTATGTTTTTCATGCAACATTTTTTTACTTTTTCATCTATTTGTGCTTAGTCCCGGGTCACGAGTGACTGGAGTGACCCTATCCCAGCAGCTTTGGGGTTTTACGTGGGTTTTACACTCTTTTTTTATATATATATAGTTGTCCACAATGTAAACTTGGACATTGCATTAGCATTTCAATGTTTAGTTTATGTTATATGTCTTGTATTGACTGCATTTAGAGTAAACGAAGCAGGATTTGGGCATTGACTGATGTGTTCTGTGCCAACTCACCAACACTGGCGGTGGTCATTTGCAACACGAAACATCATGAAACAAAACCACAAAATACTGTTTTTAAAAGTCTTTCAATGCCTTCAATGTTGAGTGTAAAACATATAGTTATCATAAATATATTTAACACAATTGTTTTGTGTATGCATTAAGAAACAGCAGCCTACCTTTGTCCTTGGGGCTTTTCTTTTAGTCAGTAGTTTTGATACAAAGTATAACATGACAAAGAGTAATGTTTGTTTATGATAATTGGAATGCTGGCTGTTTTTTTTTTTTGTATTATTTTTGTTATTTAATTTTGTGGCTAGAGTTGTGTAGAGTCACACAAAATAAATAAATGTGCAGTTAATTGTTTTAATTAGTCTATCCATATTTTTATTAAATATGTAACTGTTGTGAGACTTATTCTGACTTTAAAAATGTATTTCATAAAGCAGATATAAATGTATACAGCAGTTTCATTAAGACAACTACAAAGAGGACATAGCAGTTATTCATAAGCCCTTCCTGCCATGGTTGTGGCTTAGAAATACATTTTTATTGCCCTCAAATGTCCCGGCTACTATTCTTTCTGTGTGTTTTATGAGAAGATGTGGGCTGCACAGTGAGAAACATGCTGAACATGAGAGTGTAGTGTAGTGTAGTGTAGTGTAGAGCAGCTCAGAAAGGAGACAGGAAAAGATGTGATCATCAGATCTGTCTTCCCTGGAGAGGGAAAACGCCCCAGCCTTTTATGACATAGTGCCACAAACTGGAGTAAGATGAAAAGTCACTTACATGAAGTTGGCATTGTTAGGAGTGAAATCTGTTTGATTTGATAACATGAGATAAACCTAATACATGCCACAGTTGAGAAATTCTTATTGCAAAGACCAGTGAATAAGTAGAAAAAAGGGGAACACAACAACAGTGTAACAAATGAGCAATACTATGTATGTGTTTTAGATAAAGACTAAAAAAAACTACAGAAGGCAATGCACAGATATAAACATTAGCACTTGGTGTGGGAAGCAGAACAGAAAAGGAGAAGAGAAAAGTGAATATTTTGTCTAAATGACTCCCTGTCGTGCAAACTAGTCAGTGTGTGCTAAAACAATACTTTTACAGTATTTGCTGTTTTGGTAGAGCCTTGCAAATGGATTCCATGATGTTAGGTCCAATGTCAAAAGACCGTCATGTCCTCCTGCTTAGCTCCCTTTGAAGTTGGCATAGTGTCCCTGTCAACAAGGTGCATGCTTATTAGTTTTTTAAATGTAGAGGTTAGAGCTCGGCAATAGGAAGTAATGATGAAATGTACAAAATATATTCCCTTAATTATGATTAATGAGTTATTATTTTTCGCCTCAAATAACTTATTAAACTTGTAGGAACTGTCTGTCCATAATCTATAAATCAAGGATGCTGGGTTATTGTAGTTATTACAGTGTTAATTACAGCTGTCCAACTTTAGCATTTTGTTGGCAGATGGTTTGTTCAAGTTCAAAGGTCAAATGGTCATAAACTCAAGTGCTTAATTGTAATGTGTTCTAGTGTCCCTTTAGCATTTTTATCCAAATCCATATTGTTGGCTGTGTTGCCTGTCCTATTTGGCTCACTAGACAGAGCCTTTTCTCTGTGCTATTCATTACTGTACTATCACATCCAGCAGCTGGTCCACAGCAGGGGACTAGTTAGTCGCTTAGTTAGCCCGAGAGATACCTTCAGTGCAATGGCAAAACTCATTAGTGCAGACTAGTTGGAGTCCATTTTTATCATGTTCTGCTTGCCTGCACACTTCTCCTTCACGGGCCAGTGTTGTTTTTCCCCATGGGCTTGTCCTTAAAGCAGCTGAACTCCCGCGGTTTGTCGTGATTGTTTTCATTAGTCTATCAGTGGTATAGCCGAACACTACCGGACACCACATAAGCATCAATTTTCCTGCAAAAATACGAGAAAGGTGAGACGTGAGGTTGTTTTTTTAGAGCTTTTGTTGGTTCTATCATATCAGTGTGACATGAGATTGAAAGCTCTACATGCTTGAGGCCACACATTTCGCTTTGCATTCCTGTGTCTGTAATTAGTTATTGTCAAAATACATAGGGGGTTGGGTACATGCAGGAGAAGGAAGTGAAGATAGAGGTAGAAAATTGGGGATTGGTGCTATTCTACATTTCACTAGCACTACAGTACACCAGAGATCTTCAGTTGCAGATGCCAAAATGTATCCCCCATGATGAAGAAGATTTTTGAATCTGTTTTTTTCATTTGCATTTGTCCAATTAGGTTTCTCTTAGATCCTGCTGTGGAGATGGCGGCAGGGGACTGTGGAGATCTCCTCTTTAAGCTCACACACACAGTTTGCTGTGCCAGAAATGATACAGTTGTATGCCTTTGTGGTTAAATTAGCATTCAGAGCTTGTTTGTTTGGGTTTATTTTAGGGGGATTGATTTACTGTACTGCAGAGATGGAGACTTAGGAAAAGCTAAGCAGGCTGCAAACTGAAACTGCTGAAACTCGCTTTGTCAGTTGTGTAATCTATATATGTCACAAAATGAAATCCCCCCCATTTCAGTCTCTTTACACTAAAGGCAGCATTTCCTTTGGCCTGAATGTTACCCAGTATGAGGAGTAAGATAAACACTGGATTCTCAAAAACTACACTGAAATAAATCATGCTGTGGTGTACAAACATAGGAATATTTTGATTATTGCACAAATACACTTATTAAACTAAAAAGAAACAAAAAAAAAAAAACTCAATTCATTGCCTTTATTTGATTGTATTATAGAAATTAGAAATTGTTCGTAGTGGGGACTGCACCAATGAGCAGCTGTAGACTCCACACATCCATTATGTTTCTACACACAACAATGATTGGACATCACCGTGGTTATATCGGGTTGTTGGCTTTGAAATGACTTGCACAGTGCCACAGGCAGCACTACACATTATTAAGTCTTATTAAGTATAAGGTTCAGTGTATCCATCATCATAAACCACTATAATTGCTTTTACTGATTAACAGCATTTGCATTGTATTATCTTGTGAAATCAAATTACTGAAAGGTAATTTTACACAGTAATGACTGGTGCGTGCTTTGATTAAACTAGTATTGTATCTGGTAAATTTCCAAAGACACAAACCTTTATGTAGTGTATTTACTCACACATTATAATAGTCTAGCTCTGTGTCATGTCAGCTGATGGCCCCTGATGTCATTTGTTTTTGTGGGGTAAGGACTGGTCTGTCTCTCTTCGTATTCCCTTCACATTTCCTTTCCGTCTCTTGACTTGTTCGTACTAACCCCCGTGGATCCCCATGACCAGTGCTTCATTTGTGGAGAAACACGAGGGAATATATTCCTCCACCTCCTAAATTGGGACTAGGACCTGTTAGACTGGATCTTTTTCTTCAGGAGAAGTTACTGTGGCCTGTTTTTAAAATATTTTTACTCAGCTTGTAGAAATTGCCCACAAAAAGCTATAATGCAGTTATCTTTTTTTCCTTCTCGATGCTGGGGGAATACTTCCCCTAAATATTCTGTGTGTTCTCCCAAATGAAGCACTGCCCATGACCTATATCGAGTGCCCTTATTTTTCATTTTTAATTTTGGAAAACCCTTTTACTTAAACCAGTGCAACTTTACATTTGGTTCAATATCAAAGCACTCCAAAAATCTCAGAAGTATTTTGTGAGGGATTAATAAATTATGCATCAAAGGTTGCTCTGAACAGCCATAAAAGTCAGGGTGCTATCGTAAGACATCTGGAAATGTCTAGACAAACTGGTGCCACATTTGACTAAAGTGCTGCTAAAGACAGAAATGTTTCCTACAAAAATACATTTTGTAATATAAAACACGCTTCACAATTACCTAAGCTACTGGGCTAATTGGCATCTAAGTTAAATCGCAATCTGACAAACCCCCCCCCCTTTGTTAACACACAGCTCTGTCACTTCTGGGAAAACAAAATGTGTCATTGTCTTGGAGTGCCTGGGCTGCAATGCAAGTAATCTGCAGCTGTGGAGCCGCCTCAGGATTTCGATAATCCAGATTGTGTATTAATGACAGTCTAATCCAAGCATTTCTGACCCTGCTGAGAGGCTGACATGGCATATCTGTTGTTAGTCCCTTGTGTAATGTCACGGATGCTAAAAATAAGGAAAGTGCGGGGGATTGCTTACAGTTTATGTCATCTAAGAAACAATATCTTGTTCACATTGCTGTCCTTGACCACTTGTCAGATACCGACAATGCTACTCTAAATATGTTTTAATTACGATTTTGACTGAAATTAACCAGATTTTTCCTTTTTTTAGTGCCTATTTACTCTACCATAAAAATACACTCAATAGATCATTGAAAAAAGCTCATAAAACCCTCAATCTAAACAAGGAACTGTGGTGTTTTTTAAGTTTTAGTGAGTAACATGTTAACATCTCCTGCAGACTGGGTTGTGAAATAGCCTTGCCTGAGACCAGTGCATCTGACAGACACAATAATTGCATGCCTTTGCTTGAACATGGCATGTCATGGGGGGGTGAGCTCTCAGCCATGCACACAGCCAGGGCAAATGACATGAACGAGTGGGGCACTGCATGCACTCTCCAGAGGGACTCTATTACCCCTTTGTCAGACACAAAAGGATGTAGAGATATAGACGAGTGGATGTGTGTGAAATCCATCACACAGCTGCTGGAAGCTTGGCACGATGATCACAAACCCCCCTCTGGGTTTCCGCCATCACCAGCACCCCCTACATCTCCTTATCTACCCGCCCGCAGCACACGTGGGCCTTCTGTTTACGACTCTGTCCAGTGATCCGGAGCAGTAATACTGAGGAAAGGTAGCATGACTATTGTACAAAGCATTTCCTCAGACGTTGCCTCTTTAGGAGATGGCTATGGCTGATTCATGCCCAGCTTTAACCAACAACAAGGATTCTTGTTGTGAAGAGTTTTGGAAATGGTCTAATCATGTTTCTCTTCTGAGCTTGCCATGGAGATGGTGATAGCGACCTACGGAGAGCTCCTCTCACATACAACATTTGCCTTGCTAGAAATGATAGAATTGTATGTCTTTGTGGTTTAATTAGCATTCACAGCTTGTTTGTTTGTGTTTATTTTAGGGGATATATTTACAGTACTATAGAGTTGGAGTCAGGGGAAAAACTAAACAGGGTGCAAACTAAAACTGTGGAAACATGTAGAGTTTATATTTCTCAATAATTAATTCCTCAATTCAGTTTTTTTGTAGTTTAGTGTTTGAACTTAATTATATACAGTTACAAATTTACACCAGTCAATATTTTTTTATCGACAAGGTGTTCAGTTAATTATTTCTTGTTACATTTACAGTTACATTTTAAAGCCCATAATTCAATACTTGGGTTTAAATTGTTTAAATCCTTGAAAACACAGTATGACTTGAAGATCTAAGGCTGCTAACAGACATTACTTTTTCTTTCTATTCTACAATTTTCTCCTAATTCACAATGTCTGTGAAGGTTCTCAGTCATCCAGGTCATGCTAACCAACCTGATAGGACCAGGCTGTTCTGGTCTCATAGTTGTTAGCTAAGTCAAAGCTGAGACCGGAACAGCCAGATCCTATCAGGTTTAGGTTTCAGGTTTCCTCCTCTAGAGATATAAGCCCTCAGCTCTGATCTCAGAATTGATAAAGTCTCTTGGAATTAGAGATGAAACTTCTTCAACTTGAAAACTGGTCCAGAGGTTTTTGCTCTAACCTTTTCTTCATAATGCACAATTTATATTATAGCTTATAGACACTTGTGTATTTATTTTTAGTGCATGTTTGTATCTGTTCATAAATACTTTCAAATTGCTGCTGCACTGTTTTTTTTTACAGCTGAAGAATCTGAGAAATGTCAGACAGGGAATGTATGAGATGTTTCAAAGCAAAATCTATTTATGTGTCATAATTTATGCCAAGATTTATTGTTACTGTTGTGTAGAAAGGGTTTAAGAGAATTCACACATTTTAATTAATCTTGTCTTAGTTTTGTAGACTGTGTGGACTTTGGATTATATTATTTGTAAAATCAGAGGCAACCAAGAACATGAAATCTTTTTTTTTTTTTTTTTATCACTGACAATACTTTTTTGGGGAGTGAGGAACAAAATGAGAGAAATGAACTGCACCTTACTCTCAGTATTTAGTAAGAACCACAGCAACGTGTGATTGACTATACAAATAGAGTTATAAGTTCAGTTAAACTGTGTGCAATGTATAATGTATAAGGTATATTTAGACAAGCAGTCCATGCACTGTAAATAAATGTGCCTCGTCAATGCATCTTCCAGTTATTCATCAGTCTCCCAAGTCTAAATTTATCACCGGAGTATCACAGCAAAGCACTTAAAAATGGAACATTATCTTGAATCAGCAGTCTCGCTGTGTACGAGCGGAAAATCAATGGTGTCGCAGTTTGAGGGGGACTCACATCCATCAGTCGTGCGGCTGACTGAAGCCCTGCTGTAGATGATGTTGCTGAATGGACAATTTCCTGTTACCTGTTAAAGACAAAGTGGCTGCAGAATTTCACATGGGGCTCAGTGGATCATGATTTCCCTCTGGGCTACTGCACAGGGGAGATTAAAACATGCTATTTGCATCTGTAACCTTTGTAACCTCTGCCGGTATGGATACCATAGCTCTTTAAAAGGCTGACTCCCACTGATTGCCATTATATAATGTAATGAAAACTGAGTCAGCACTTTTCACTGGCTTTCATCAAACACTCCAAATAGTTCTCTAATGTATTTTTTGTAGATTAAGTTGTTAAATGACATTTCATGTTCAGTAAGCTCACAAACCAACCGATCACTGGGAGATTTCCACATTTGTTCAGTTTGATTTCTTGCAAAATAAATGGTTAAAGAAGTGGTTGCTATGGCTACGACAATAACTGAAAAACAGTTTTAGCACTAGACTGAGTAAGGATACCTCCTTGAACCAAAAGCTGACCGTATAAAGCTGGTGTTTGCATGACAACAGATTCTATCAGAAATTTTATATTTTGATATGAAAAACCCGACACGGCAGATGTCAGCCAAGAAAATGTCTGAGTGTACAGTTTTTTTTTTTTTGTTATTTTCAGTGTAAGATGTAATTTCATCCATTTTTATTTTTATCCATCTATCAACATTGTTTGTGTTGCCACCATAGTTTCATATTTGATCCATTTGCCCTCTAAGCTGCAGCTGAAGTGGCCTTCAGTGCAGCTCCAGTTTCATTTGAAGTGAGTATTTATCCACTATTTACATGAGCTTTGAAGAGTGGGGAGCTTTGGGATGTTTTACCTCAGGCGTGGCTGGTCACATCTTTTACAGTATTGTAAACTTATAGGTCGTCCTTCCTATGAGCTTACTTCGTGTTTGATACTTTCTAGTGGACACTGTCATGCTGGTGTCATGTTCACAGTGCCATATGGTTTCATGATATCATAACCTGTAAAAAAACAATGTGAAATATCAATGCCATGCAATATGGTAATGCATTTATACAGCGCATTTTTGCACCCTTTTCGGGCACCCAAAGCGCTTTACATCATGCTTCCACTCACCCCATTCACACACATTCACACCTGGGGCAGACAGAGATGGGGGCTGCCATACAAACGGCGCTCAACCTTCTCCTACCACCACCAAACACACCTCTACAGTCACACACATTCATACACCAGTGCTACGGACACTGGAGGCAAGGTGGGTTAAGTGTCTTGCCCAAGGACACAACGACAGTATGAACTGTGGGGCGAGCGGGAATCGAACCTACTACCTTCCGGTTGAAGGACGGCCGCTCTACCACTGAGCTACTGCCGTTTATGAATAAACTGGTGCCAGATACTTTATATTATACTATATTTAGATATCTTTATTAAAACATTGAACTGTTCAAATAAAGATTCCTCTGCTAATTTAATTTTACATTAAATATTTTCCTTTGTGGTTGTGTAAATGAAGGACACTATAGAAACTAAACCAGCAGACTACGTGTCATTGTTGGTATGCTTTTATTTACATTCCTGACTGAAGTGAACAGGAATGCCAGGTGTTCGATGTGACAATGATATGAAATCAAAAGATCTTATAACTGAACCAGACTGAATGTTGGTCAAGAGTAAGGTTACACAATATAATAAAAAAAAAGGAAGTATGAAAAGTAATTGTTCACTTTTGTTTCCGGATAAATTGCAAAATTATAATTTTCCTGTAAAGTTAAATTAATATGTTAAATTTTAATATAAAATATATAAAGAAATCTTTGAAGAACTCAAGGATCTAGATTACTTCTACTGGTCACACTGCCACAACTCATTTTGGTTTCTACTGATTGACCAATAAGTTTGACCTACAAAATCTTAAATGCAGTCTATGCAATGCAGACACTGTAGTAAATGCAAATTTGCAATATATTGTGCAACCCAAACTCGCAATAACCAATCTTGATGTGCTCCAAGCAAAGTATTTGCGTTCCGGACCCTGGCTTTTTTGTGTCCAACGATGTGTCAGTGCTGACATGTCTGGGCATGTTTTAGGTTTGAAGTTATAGCAACCATTTTACTGTTAGGAATATAAACAACATTGCGCTGCTCTGACTGGATAATTGCAGTTGATAAATTCAATCACCAAACAGGTATTCATTTAAAGTTCCTGCCCTTTTGCAAATGCTTTCAATGAAAGTCCTCCCAGATGATACTGTGGAACAGACTCTGTTCTGTGGAGCAGCTCTATCTGGCAGAGTTACCAACTACTGCGAGTCACCATAAACCATTGATACAATGTGGTAAAGAAATTAGATGACAAAGTGGAACAATTGGGGAAAACTGCAGGTCAGTTCTGGATGTTGTAGTCCAATACTATCAGTAGTTCTATGGTTACAACATAATAACGGCTAATTTTGTCAGTTTGCTAGAGGCTTACTGCTTGAAATAGAAATACAAACTAACTTTAGGTAGTTGACAGGATCTAGGGATAGTCTATTGTTGCAGTTATAAATGCTGTAAATGTGATATGGTCAAAGCGGTGATTGCATCCTATTTGTTGTGGTTTATTTACCAGATGTTTAAGTCGTTTTCTCTGCTCCTAGTTCTCACAGTCCTGCTAATTTTATACCTCCCGACTTTGGCTGTAAACTGTAGGTCACACAGGATATGACAACTGTTTCTTTTCCTGCTTGTGGACACTTCAGAGTCAGCTTCATACAGTGACAAAAGCAAAGGGAGAGACTTCTTATGACAAGTAGCCGATTCCCAAGAGTTAGTATAAGTTTTTATGTTGAAATTCCAACGGATATGATGGCTTTGTTTTTGATATATTGATTTGGTATGTATTAGATTTGACACATTTAGCCCAGAGCAGACAAACACATGTTTATATTTTCTTTTGAACATAAGATCTGGAATAAAAGTTTGGAAAACTGATTTTGTTCCTTCTTGTTTTAGTAAAATCCCAGTTTCCTCTATTTCACACTGCATTTGTTTAGTCTCATTTACAGAATAATAGGGTGTCATGTTCTACATTTTAAATGCTATTGTGTAGACAGTGCTGCAGTTGGACATGCTAAATGGTTTTTGCATTGCACCCATGCTTAATGTAATCTACTGAATACCATCTACAACAAGTACCAAACACAAAACCAATTAAAAACACAATTATCACTTTGAAAGCCATTGGTACAATACAAACATATGGTTTAATTCAGCAGATAATTCAACAGTTTGATCTTTTAGGAGCGGTGCTATTGAATGAAGACACCAAAAGAGTGTCTTGTTAACTAGTTCACAGAAAGTTTGGTGTGTCTTGATTTTTCACTTTTTTTTCCTGTTGTCTGTGAAAGCCACGTTTCTGTGGCGCGTTCCTCTACGTGTGAAATATTTTCATTCCCAGACAAGGTTACATAGACAGACAAGACACGTTGCCTTGGGCTGCAGCCAGATATACTACACACACTTGAGAAATCCACAGGGCTTTTTGGTCTTTGTGTGGGTGTCCGTGTTTTTACACAGCCATTAATGTCAGTCTGTGGGTTTTGTTTCTACTTCACCGTGTCCTGAAATGCCACAGTTTCTCAGCTCATGAATATTTATCAGGTGGTTCACAGAGTTTAAGTGTGGCAGGGAATCCTCAGTCGGGGACTTGTTTAATCCTAGCCCCGTTGTGGAGCTGTGGGGCAGCTTGGGGAGAAGGTTTGTGAGAAGGAGGAGAGACACAGCGCGGGGAGGAAGCCTGCATTGTGCCACTGAAAGCTAAATAATGTTGCTTTTCACTTGTTGAAGTCTTAATGAGCTGCATTTTCTCAGGCCTCTGGGTTGTTCAGAGACATGCCAGGGACCAGGGAAATGATACAGGCTGCATCTATATTATGTGTGGGAATAACCATTTCACAACAGTTTCGGCTAAATATGATATCAAGATTCAAGTGAACCCCAGTGGTGAGGGATGTTTAAGTAAAAGTCCAGATAAAGAAGCAAGGAAGTACTCCAGTAAAGGTGTTATATTAACACTTTTATGTGCGAACTGCAAAAAGGAACATAAACCTTGTCTCAACTCTAAGGCAGAACTACTGTCGCTTTAAAAAGGTAGTGAACCCATGTTTCCTTCTGCAGTTGTGGTCACATGAACAACAACTGAAACTACATTTGGTCACACCACAAGCTGATTTAAGCCTCTGATTGGGCAATTATTTTGACGTGCAAAGAGTATATGTCTATTAATATTCTACATACATTTGTCCATGTTACAATCTCTAGCAGTGGCAACATGAAGTGGCCTAGTTAGCAACTGGCAATTGGTCTTTATCTGTGGGTCTACTTGAAATGAGGGAGAAGTCATAATTCTCTGATTGCCTGAATTGCTCTAATTTCTTATCTTGCCTTGGGTTGTTCCTTTACCATTTTGCTGTTGATCTGTCACAGGTGAGCATTAAACTGAGGCTCCCGCTAAATAAATGATTGCTGTCCATCGTCTAATTCACAGCCTGTCCAAGTTTTAAAGTCTGGTTTGGAAGTTTTATAGAAATGGGATTCTAAAATTGATTGCAGAGCGGAGGCATGCAGCTTTATGATGTTATCACATTGACATCATGCTCAGTTTGGCTGAGGACCACTGGGCTACAAACTGAACTGAGACTAACAAAATCAAGTGAGTGTGCCCTCGCTTTGCAACACTGAACCCATAACATTTAGAGGGTTAGTAATGTGTCTTATCAAATCTTTGCCTGTTTTATTATCATTTCTACTGCTGTGCTAAAAATATACAAGCTGTGAACACAAACCTGCATCTTCCACTTCTCTCACTTTGTACCTCTCTCACGCAGACTTGGTAATGTACAGCGGGGGCTGGGTTCTAATTAAAGGCACACGCTGTTAAAAATGCAGCAGCTCCTTTTTGTCCTGATACATCATCTGGAGAATGGTTGCTAGAGAAGATTTCCAGTGTGGTATCAGTCAATGCTTACTTTTTTTTATCGTTTTAGCCCACGTCCTTGACTTCTCAGTAGAGCACTGTCAACATTATCATCGGTATGTGTGCAAAAGTCACATTTATGCTACTGCATGCAATACGTGTCTCTCTGAAAGTTAAAAAAGTTATACGAATTGGAAAAAAAACAACATATTAACAACTTTGTTGAATGTTGTTGAATATTTTTATACTTCTTTCTTCAATTGTTGAAGCTTAGTTGTGTGAGTTGTAGGGGTTTGTGGAGTTCAATGCTCATCATAATGTCAGACTGCAAAGAGGAGACAGAAGCTGTCCAATAAAAATCATGGAGTGTGCTTTTATTAAACAACTTAGGGGCATGTATTATTTATGTTTTCACCTCATTACAGTCTGATCCTTCTTGTCAGTTCCTTAATCCATCATTTTCCTTTCAGCACTGGGGTCATGTGTCATTTTTAAAGAGATTTTTAAATGGCATGCAGCTTGGCAGATCGGGGTAAACTGGTGCTAAAGCAGTTCTGGTCCCGGGTCTGATTCTGGGACCTGATATGGCTTTTTAGTCGGTGAAGCCACTTCTCTCTGTCCGTGTGTGTGTTATTGCCCTCGAAGCTTATCTGTATAAATGGATTTGTGTTGCTGCACTCGGAGATCCCAGTGTGATGCTGTAATCTGATTGACCACAACCCCAGAGAAGTGGATCAGTCCGAGAGTGTGGATGTGAGATTATATGTATGACTCTTTGTTTGTGTGTCGGTGTTTGTTAAGGCTGGTATTTGTCACTTTGGTTTAATGTGGTTTTTTTTCTGGGCTCTGGGGCTTGTCAGGGGAAATAACACAGTTGTATGGGGGTTTGGTGAAATGACAGCGCTCTTTCTCTCTATTTTCCACCATGACCAACCACTAACTATGAGTGAAAAAGGTTTTTAGTGTTATCATTCATATTCTGTGAGACATGGCTAAAACATCACACAGTCTGATAGGGTATGTAATCTTATGAACACATCTGTATCTGCAGTAAACAGGAATTCACGCCCAATCAACAGACTGAGGGTAGAAAAGTAATACAGTAAGCGTTTTTGGGCCTTTGACAATTGAAACACCTCTCAAAGTGTGCTGCCCCAACCTGCAGTGCTGTACTGCTCCAGACACTCAGATTTAGGAAGATAGTTGTAGCGGCTGTAGAGTATATCTTTAAATCTCAACAAGGGTTTTTGTTGTGTACATTTGTTTTATTGAAAGATGTGAATTCCTGTAAGGTCTTACTGTAGCACTAATCTCCAGACTAAAAAGAGTCAGTTTTGGAGTCAGAGGATAATAGTTAGTGTCTTCCAGAAACTTCTTAGTTTGGGCCTGAAGCTAATCCTCACGTGAAACCACCCACACTTTCTTCTTCACATCTTTTATTCACTTTGTTGCAGTTGTGCCTTTGTTGAACTTGTCCTGTCCAGTTCCAAGTATTTCTGTGTGGGCTTCCTTTGGGTTCTTTGGCTTCCTTGCCCAATCCTCAGCTGTGTGCCCTGTGTTACACAGGGATGGGAACAAAATGTTCAATATACACATCACAGACTGCACCAGACATTTACTCTTTGTATGTCATTATTTTCTGGCTAATCAGATGGTTTTAAATGAACCTCTTTATTCCAGTCTCTGTAGATACATTGGCTGAAATGGACGTAGTATAGTCACTGTCTGGGGTTTTGTTCGCAGCAGCTCTCAGCAAAAAAAAAAAAAAAAACAGTAATCTGGAGACACTCATAAAAGGTTGTCCCAGTGGCACATGGTTAAAAAAAGACACACTCCTTCGGGGACAATAAAATGTAAATTAACTTTTATGATGTCTTCATTTTCATTTCAAAACTTCACTTCCAAATTATTATGCTCAAGGGAAATTGAAAGTTATTGTCTTTCTAGTATTCAATAACATAGGCCCCATTTTATTATCACATATGAAAGAGACATTTTTCTTCTTACTGCTGTCTTTATCATCATCATCATGAGTCTATCATATTTATTTATTCAGATTCATTTTTTAAATCTAGATTTGAATTGCTAGTTTTATAATAATGAGAAACCAAAGTGAGTTTTCATTTGATTATACTGCTGTAATGTGTTCAGGTTTGTCCTACTCCAAATTCTCTCAAATATTCAGTAGATGCCATTAGACAAGGCAGTTGCAGAACAATAAGACAGTTATGGCGGTTCTTTTATATTTGTGTTTGCTTGTAACTATGGCGATGTGGTGCAGAGAAGTTTGACGTCAGCAGTATTTATTTTAGCTTTGTTGAACCTTCTGCTTGTTGGTCTAATCAAGGAACTGGACAATCCAATTCTAAGTTTACCAATCTTCTGAAGAACTTCTGCAAAATCTGGGGTTTTCCTTGAATCGTAAAAAGACCCGTGTACAGTAACGACTTCCACTCTCTTACTCTGTCATCTGTAACAACAACAAACCTTATGAAGACAGTTTTGTTGACCCTTTCTCTTGCACTGCAGTCTACGTTTAAAAGTGCACAGATTTACTTAAACAGGCCTGAGGTATGGTCTGTGTCAAGCTGCTTTTGTGTCTCGCAGCATTTCGCTCTAACGCTGTCTAGCATCTTTGAATCTGATTGCATTACAGGATGCGTTTTCTATTATTCATTAGTTTGCTTGATCTGATTCCACACAGTCAGACCTTGTATTATTTATTAATGCGCTTTGACGTTATATTTGAATAGGAAAACTCCCTCACTGGGCTGTCTAGGAACTTACACAACATGATAGAGAAGAATAAATATAGAAAGCTTTTTTTTTTTTAACACAGCCTCTTCTCATTTGGCTTCTCATAGAAATGTTCTTATTTTCCAGGAACTCATAAGGCAAATGTGTTTTCACCAGGCTGATGTAGAGAGTGTGTGTCTTTGGGTACACACAAGTGCTGCCACTGGCAACCCATTTATTGTTGTAACCCTGGAAAATAAATCTGGAGCGACAGAACCCCCCCTCCACCCTACCACCACTCTTTTGCTCGACTATACTAGAGCGTCGCTATAGCAACCGCTTGACATGATCCTCTGTGCTTACTCGCAGGTGAACAATCTCTCCAAAATGTCAAAGTTGCAAAAGCTAAGAAATGTAAAAAATGGATGATTTAATGCAATATACATCAGGAAGGTTTTTAGAAGTGTAAATATAAGATTCAGTGGGACAAAGCCAGAGCTGTATTGGTGATGGGAGTAGTTGGCTTCTCAGCATACCCAGGTAGATAAATAGTGTGCCTGCCCTCCCTCCAAACCCTCCCCCCTTTTCTTCCTTCCCTTCAGACCTCCTGGAGGCTAATAGCAGGGATTATGTATTAAACCTGCAATCTCCACAACACAACGCCGCATAACACTAATATTTAGAAAAAAGTCCGACCGTGCCAGGCTATATCTGTGCTGTGCTGTCAGGGATTAAAACAAATGTGGTCATATTCAGACAGAAAGAGGCTTTACAGTACACAAAACTGGACTGAGCTGCCCTGGGCTGAGATACATACTGTATCTGTGGCCATTAGTAGATCCAGAAATTTTGCAAAGCTATTTTGGGGGGTTTGGTTAAATGAGCTTTGCAGTGATGTGAAATAATATATGCTGTAAATTCATTAGCACTGATTTGCATTTTTTCTTGACTCGTACATAAAAGGTAGAACTCAGTGAACTCTTACTCTTTCATTTAAATGAGGATTAAATTTAATTATTCTTTAAATTATTCTATGCTACCAAATTATTGAAGAAGAGAATAACAAAATAGACAATTATTCATCATGCAGCCATTGTTATGTTAGTAGCTTTTTGTCCATAGGGAAGAGGTGGGCAGTGCATTAACCACAAATCCCAGGAAATTGTCTCTAAAGAGTTGGTTTTAAGTCCCAACCGTATGAAAAACAAATGTCCTCAAGGAAAGACTGTGTTTTGGGTTAAATATTTATTAATAGTAAGTTAATATTTATTCAAGTCAACATTAGTTAACATGCCTAATCTCCCTTGTCTTTTCCTACAAGTGCACATAATTATTAAATACAGTTTATTGGATATGCATTTTCAAGACTAGGCAGACTTTGTTTTTGATGGCATCTTTACCAGTCATACAATTGTTAATTCTCACTCTGAAGCTGTATTTGAAGCAAACCATTTTTTTCTCTCTTCAGTTCTTGCTACATGCTGCTTTTGTTCAACTGGAATTGTTTCACACCTTCTCTAGGCTTCCGTCTTGTTAACTGTCTTTTCTCTGTCTTCTCGAAAGGTGGTGGAAGGCTTCGTAATTGTGGCACAGGAGCTCCGGGAAAACTCCTGCTGGTTCTTCTCTGTGAGGAAAGAGTCGCTGGCAGATATCTTTGCTTCAGACTGAGCACATCTGAGCATGCCCAGTCCAGCATCAACAATATGACCAGTGGAGTGGACAGTACCATGTCACCTGTGATTATGGATATGGGATTTAGCATACACTGAAGCAAACTCATCCAGGTAAGATGCAACACTTCTTCTGAGAGCCACTTTCAGACCTTTCTTTTCTCTGTCTTCTTTCTTCTTTAATTACACCTGGTGCTTACATGCATCTTCCTGGTTTTCATCTTACCTATCACACCTCCAAAGAGATTTGAATATGTCAATATAAATGTAACCCAGAGGACACCTCCAAATGTTTTCTCACAGTTTCTCATTTAACACACTCAAAGTTGCATTAAGGCTTGGCCATATTAGATTGTGTCAGACTATTTATTGGCAGGTCTGAAGGGGGTTTTATCCATATTCAAGTACTAAGATGTCTGTGGTTGTGCAATTGAGATTTCTGGATTATTATTAGCCACTTCAGCTACTTCCTCAATCTGAAGATTCACACTGTAGCAGTTTCAGTGCTGTGTCAGCTGGTTACAAGATAAAAACAGGAAGTCTGGACAGTGGTGAAACAGAAGTGAGGAAAAAGGACCTCACTTGTTGTTGTAAACCTAAACTACACTGCTCACAATTATTTTAAATGAGCCAGGCACATTTATAATGAATTCATACATTAACTCATGCAGGGCTCATGCAATAGTACATGCATTAAAATCTAAGGAATCACCAGGATTATTATGAGTCCATCATACTTTCATCCTAACTCTAACCAAAACCCTATTCATGAACTCATGCATGAATTCATGATAAACTGTGCATTACTCTAAAGTGCTACCATCACATTACTTTATATCCGTATTACTGAGGCTTCATTCCCTTATCTCATATCACAATCAACCCATTAAGTTATCACTGGAACCATGTTGTATGAGAATCTGCTGTGATGTAAAAATAAGTCAGATGTATATTCTGCAGCCGTTTATTATTTCTTGCTTACGAAGCCACAGTCCCATGTGTAAAAACATGTGTTTGCATATCTCTCTGTAACTGTCAGACTGAGACTAATGCATGTGTTAGTGCCACAGTGTCTCCATATAAACCCATCTTATCCAGGGTTTTGTCAGGGCTGTGTGTCAGCCTCTCTCCCATTTCCCTCCTGGATGTGAACGCTACAGGAAGGCTGGCTGGTTGGACGGCTGGCTGGCTGCACAGGAAAGGAAACAGTCTCTGTCAAACAGCAGATGGGCGACTGCATGTGCTTACAATGCACAAGCGCACACAGAAAAATAAAAGGCTTTTCATAAAGACTTTGACCCAGATTGTTTGACTCAGATGTCAGCTGAATGGGGAACCTAGATTTACTGGCTTCTTAACCCTTAAGTCACAAAAGGAATAAATTCTGAAAAGTTTAGATTTTCTTTTTTAATCAGCACTGTTTGCATTTTTTTGTTCAAAGTATGACCCGAATTTTCAATTTTGAATCAATTTTAGGCACCATTTATTTGAAGTGGGAAGTTCCTTTGCTACGGTACATTTATAATTGTCAGAACAGGTGTATCTTGTAATAGCATCTAGGTATGGCAGCTAAAAGCCTTGCACACAGAAAGCTACTCCTTTTCTTCTAAGTACTTTAACTGTAAGATGTAGCATTGAGGGGTATCCATTTTTACTTAATGAATCCATTGGGTGTTGCAAAGATTTTTAAAAACATCAAAAGCCTTAAAACATTTTGATTATAATTCGATTTTAAAATCCCAGAAAATACCTCTAAAGGCCATAAACTGTCACTGTCAGAACTGTTCCTAGTTCTGTTTTCTTCTTTTGACATTTCTTGGTTTTATTTTGGTCTCTCCCCGTCCTGTTTTGTATTAAAAGTTTAAACTGTGATTTACGAGTTGGGCTTTTTGGATCCTTACTCTGCATCGCACTGTCAGGATTTTGACGTGGCTCAGCTGTGGTTTTCCTTTTTCATGGCACATAAACATCACAAGATTCCCATGGAGTTGTGGACCCTTGTGCTACCTTTGGGGCCTCCAGGTCAAATAAATTTGTCTGTCGCTAAAATCTGTGGTAACCAATATGTCATCCCCTCCCCTCCCCTTCATCATGCCCCCCGTTTGATGTGCACTGTAGTCACTTGTCATGCCTCTGTGCTTCTGTCAGTAGCTGTTAGCTCTAGCCCGGTTTTCTCCTAGCACACCAACCGAGTTTTTGTGGAGTGGATATTTTACTTCCTCGTTGAAAAAGGGCACTGGGTTCTCTGTCAGGGCTTATTTTCTGTGGCACATGCCTGCTCAGAGGCCAAAACAATGAGCCTCACTAGGGTGCCCAAGACTTTGCCAAATGACTCATGTTCCTATAGAATTCAGGCAAAACAACAGTTACACAATCTCAATCAACAAAGTGGTGCTCATGATGTGCTCTGCAGGGGCTGTGATCCGACAAAAGAGGATTGTAAAAATGTTTTGGGTTACAGTTTGAACATTATGACTGTGCTCTAGTAATAATGCTCTAGACAGCTACAGTATTTGTATGACCTTGCACAGTTGTCAAAATGCCACTTGTTGTTCCTCTGCGTTGGTCAAAACAGTGATAAGAATACAAAAAAAGGCACCTATTGAGGAAGACCGAGTGTGGTATGGTTTTGCTAGGGCAACAACAGCAGTAAAACTCTCCAGTGAAGACAGTCTGGGGACTGTGTGTCAGGAAGCAGAAGACATAGTGGTGCTTCTCATTTGAAAGACTTAGAGGGGGTGCTTTACAGCCTTTGTGAACACAGGGTTATACTTAAAACAGGCTCCAAGCAGCGTGGGCCACTGTTTTAGTCCTCTAGTCGACCCATCTTCCTCTCTGTCTCCTCCTCCACTCTTTGACTCTCTTGAATCAAGAGGCTTTTTGTTCTGCTGCAGCAGTGCTTATCACTCATTTCTCCATCGCTGCCATCCTTTTATTTGGGAAGGAAATCAGATTTTAGAAGGTCAGATCTTGAATATATCATCTGTCTGGTTGATGCTAATACCAGTACTCGATAGTCATTGGTAATAGAACCTCCTGATAAAAAAATAAAAGTAAATGTAAAGTAAAAACAAACTTCTGACAGGACACACAGAGCATCTAAAAGGTCCAGAAAATGTTTTTTTTTTTTAGAATTGGACAAATAAACAATTATAGATAAGAGCAGTAACCATTCAAGCCTTATGTGATCATAAGACTCTTTTGTTATAGCTATACAAAACTTTGTTACCAAGTAGTTAAAGTACTTATTGTTCTTCTAAAATGTTAATATTACATAAATCAGTGAATTAAAGAAATGAAGTACATTCAACTGATTTGCCTTTGCAGTATAAAATTTGTTGTCTCATCATTTCTTTGGTGTTACCTGTTTCTGATCTGTTATGTCTGAGCTGGAATGACATGAAATAAAAAGGGGACAGCCTTCCTCCAGGGACGCAGTGTGCTCGATTCAAACTAAGAACAGCCTTCCAGACGGCATCTGACTCAGCTGCACACAACTACATTTTAATCAGTTTAATCTCCTTGTATTGCCCATAAAACCTTGTGAGAAAGCACCTCTGACACATTTATGTTCAGCTAAAGAGGCCATTCGTCTGAAACCTGACCATCGTCATTTAGCGTCATTTGTGATATTATTATATTTTAGTTTATTCTCATAGATGGGTATAGGACTCATTGGAAAAGATTAACATAACTTAAGCTACTGTTACTGATTCTTGGAAGAATCTGCGGTCTTAATTGAATAATCATGGATGTTCCAAAATCTTTCCTATTGTTAATGTGTCAAGCAATAGGTTATGCTAGAACATGTTTCAAGAAGAACTGCAACCAGAGCAGAACCGTCAAGGACCTCTACACCTTCAGAGAAGGCCTAACTTTTTAAATATTATAAAACAGTCCAGATCCAGCAGACCCATGGATATTACTCAGGCTCTTGGAGCTGCATTTCCCCCCCATCTTCCATGCTGACTCCAGCAGTTCCAGACTCTTTTTAAACCCACAACTTATACCCAGGCTCGTGGGGCTCTGTTCTGGGTACAACCTTGTTTCATTTTTACACATTGTTAGCATTTCTGTACCCCATGGCTGCTTCCCATTCTTAAGCTGAGCCATCCCAGTCACCCTGCCTCTCACCTCCACATCTGAATGGGACCAGACGTTTATCCCAGGACAGAGGTCCTTGTCAGGGCATAATGATTCAGACCTCCCTCCTGGAGCTCCATAGATGACTGCACAGATTTATTTTAGGTTATGTTCTCTTTTTCAGCCAATAATTATGAAGAGATTATTCAAAAGAAAAAATGAATAAGATTGAGCAGAAACAATACCTAAAAGAGTACAGTGCTGATGTATGGGGGAGCCAGAGACCAGCAGAAAACCTTGGCGCCTAAAGGATTAAACCATTTGTTTTAGGCAAACTTTTGAAGAGATTATAAGTAAAGGATTTTCTTCTGGACTTTATTAACAAGAAATGGAAAATGTTGAAAATGCTAATCAAAGTGCAAAACCAACAAGTCAACTTGTCAACTTGGACTTTGGAAATCAATCTGTCATCATAATCCTGAGCAGCTAAGTGCACATGTAGCTACAGACCAGATTTGTGTAAATGAGGCGAATGTGTTAAAAAGTAAACATCCCCCCTGGACAAAACTATTGCCAGCATGACGTGTGATCCACTGAGAGTGACCCAGTGGTTCTGAAGAAAGCAGCTCTGGTGAGTGTGACTGTGGGAAAACCAGCCCCTCACTGTTTTGTATTGCTCGTTTATACAAGTACTAAGCTATTAAGGGGTGAACAATGACAGTAAACATGACAAAACAAAACCTTTCATGTCAGATTAAACTAGCCTGGAGAATATTAAACCATTTACAGATTACGTGTTGTCTTAATAAATAATAAACAGCAAATAGATTTTACAATAAGTCTTTTTTACTACTAAGAGAACTTGAACATTACTCCTAAACTCTCTCTTCAGATTCAGAACTTCTCTATAACGTCTCTCTTATCACAGTCTTATGCTTTTGATTTTAACATAATAATATTAGCCTAATTAAAAAATGAGGTTAGTGGTGATGGTGGCTGTTGAGCACAGATTATTTTTGTGTGTTTTTGTCGGTGATGAGCGTGAGTCATCTTGTTGTTGCTGATCAGCTGTATGTGTGTGCTGTTGTTTGAGACCTCTTCCAGTGTGTGTGCGAGTATGTGAAGGCCCAGGTCAGATGGGCACTGGCCACAACACTGTTAAAGGCAGACATTCTGCTCATTTTAATTATGGGAGAAATTTGTGAATCCATTTGAAAGTCAGTATATGCTTTTGATAATACAATGTGCAATGCAACAATATTGTCCAGACCATTCTTGAATAAGAGATCAGAGTTTGTAGAGCAATGCAATTGTTACTTAAGTGATACTTAAAGAAACTCCAGTTCCATTTCACAGGAGGAAGTGTATGTGTATGTTCGGCTGTTCAGGCTACAAAAAAATTATATATCATGTGATCCCAGGTCAGGTATACATGTACAAGCACTCCATCAAGAGATCACTTAAATACCTAATGCATTTTATTTTAAACACATTTTATTTTATGTTGACAGGTTTGTCACTCTAATACAACACAACCCTAGAAGTCCCAGTTTATTGTCTCCATTATGCTGCACTAGTGTAGATGTTTGTAAAAACTCAGCAAAAGTAATGCGTTTAAAAAAAAAACATACCCTGAGACACATAGTTTCAGAGCTCTTTATTCTATCCTTTGTCTCCCTCTTTATGACCCCTGTAGAGCATCTCCTGTATGAGTTAAAAGTCAAACCCATATACATCACCACAGTGACAGGCGCCTCGCTTCTATCTCTAACAGCTCATGTTTTAACACTAATACCTGTTTGGTGCCGAGTGCCAGTAATCACAGAGTGCTGGGCGATAATGAGAAGTGTCACAGCTCTGCTTTCGTCATTTTCATCTCCAGCTGCTGTGCATTAACACTGGCTATCTGCGGCTCTGATTCCAGCCCATAATTGGCGCGCCTCTGAATAATTGAAAGAATGAAGGAGGTAAATCCCAGAGGTGTCAGGGAGGTGGGAGAAAGATGAATGCTTTTGTGTTTGGTGTTGGAGACATGAGACCCTTGCTCTAAAATCTTGTAAATGATAGACCACAAGCAGAATGAGTGCTGGCAGGGTGGTCCAGCAACAGGTCCTGGCACGTGTCGCTGAAGAATTCATGGATTTCCAACCTTGTCTTAAGAAAATAAATCTAAAGAAATATTTATGGCCAAATTATAACATTTATAATTTATATAGTATCATATTCAATCTTCTTTTTTGTCAATCTCCATATTTCCTTAAGAAGATCTAGAAGAAAAAAACAACAGCACCAGTTTAACGTTACAGAAATATAGACTCTTTTACTGCTTGTAATCAACATTAGTGAATGTGCTTTTGGGTGATAGAAGTTAATCAGAGCACAATGGTAAAAATGTCCAACCAAACCATAAATGTCTAATTCTGCTGGAACAAGCAGATTCTGGGAAATTACATGTGTGTGCAGTCAGTGAGTGGATAGTGTTATGTGATATTACAAGTGACTGTATAACAAGAAATAAAAAAATATGTAGCGCCCAGAGATATACATAAATTTCTGCAGGACCTCTGTGCTTCCTCATCAAAATGACTGTTAAACTAAGATCTGCCTGGTTAGATTAGCATACACTTTGCTAATGCAGATAAATGTAACTGCAACATTGTAAGCAAAGGTCTTACACCGATACATATTAAGTAAAGAAACATGCATATTGCTTCCCGTCTATCTAAAAACACAAAAAGCATTGAATTGAGCAGAATACTGATATTTGCTGTTTGTAACTTGTCAGCAATGGCAGATACGGCTGCTTCTGTTCTCTTGTCACAGTGGGGACATGTCTGTTATGATTGTGTTTTTTTGTATAATTTGGTATGTTATGCATTTTCTTTAGCACATATTGTATGCTTACATAATTTTGCTAAAGAAGCATTAATTATGTGCATCCTGGGTTAATACAAAATCTCTTTGGGTTGGGATTTCTTTTGCCATGTGGCCGTGTATCTCACTAAGCAGCTCCAGCAACCATAGCTGCCAATTGTTAGCAGATTTCAGTGTTGAGGCGTATGCATACAGTGCGCTTTTGCAGCTGTGTAAATCTGTGGATCAGAAGCAATTAAAGCACCTCCTCAGAAATGAGCTGTGGCTGCATGTGTGTCTGCATGAACTGCTTAGATGTGGTGTCTGCCAGTGCAAACCACAAACTGCAGGGAATATTTACTGTCCAATTAAGATTGTGATAGGAGCTTCAGAATGCTTCACAAAGTAATGTTGAACTAAAAGCGGCTCTAAGATTTTAGTTATGTCTGGAATGTTCTAAGAAGATTAATAATAATCATGGTGTGTTATTTTTAACTAATATGCATCAGCTAAATGACTCTTCCATTTATTTTAAACTTTAATGACTGCACCTGTGACACTTTGGAAGCCATAGACATATATTGAGCCAAACATATGTAAGAGAAAAAAGCACAAAGCTAAACCTTACTGCTCAAATCAAGACCAAACCAAAATTGTGATATTTTTATATTTTTGTAATGGCTGTCAGCGTCAAATAAGTATTCCATATTTATTTACTCAGTCCTCTCCACTGTAGTTCCAATAGTGATGTACAATTAATAAAAGGTGGACCTAAGCACTGTGGTCTGTCGGATTGAATAATTGAGAATAAATCAAACAAGCAAAAATTAAATATGACACTTTTTTGTACAAACCCTTTTACAGTTCTATAGAGACAACATTTTACTGGCTCTGTCTTTATGAATTGTCATCTACATATCAACATATAGCATAATGATATAGTAAAAGATCAACATATTAGCAGAACTTCTGCACACAGTGAGTGCTCTGATAAAACGTGCTAATGCAACACAGGTTTCTAGTTCATTTTACAGTATATTTTCTTCTATAACTTACAAACAGTACCTGCTACTACTATGGGCCTCAACCTGGCAACCAAGTCCTACATTCCCTGCAGTTGTATTAATTAGTTGTTTAGGTAAGGTAAATGTTCACCTTTGCATATGCAGCTCTTTACATAAGCATATACATTTGCACTGGAGCTCTCAGTGGGAGATGGTACATTTGTTTCCACTAAAGAGAAAAAGAAGGCTGACACTGCAGAGCAGAGCCAGTGGGTCTCCAAGGTCATTACCACTGCCACAACGTCTGGTCGCCCTGGGAAGGAGGCTGGAATTGATTAATGACAATGCTGTGAGCGCAGGAGGCAGGCGGGGGAACAGGCCTGGATTGGGCAGAAAACAGAGCTGCAGAGGTAGAGCAGTTCCTCCACAGAAGTGCTAAAGATAGTGTGAGATACTGCAGAGTGGGACAGACCATTACCACTTCTGATTGGATGAAGAATGGACTCCCTGTTTGAAAGAGGACAGCTCCAATCGAATGGATTTGTAACTTTTAAGAGATAGAAGCCAAAAGTCATGTATTACTGGCAACTCATCCTACTGCTGTCTTTACTGACTGGAGCAGGCTTACCCAGAGTTTCTGAATGTGTGTGGATATGTCACAGCTTCAATTCTTGGTTGATTTTACACTGATAAAATAATAAACTAATTTGGATTAACTTCACTGTTCACTTCACTTCACTTGCTATTCAGTTTTGTAGCACCTATCCAAGAGCATCTTGTTCAGGCTAATGATGACCTCTCAAATTAAGCAAGGGATGATGTAGAAAAGGTTAGCTCTCCTACCAGTTGATCTCAGAATTGATAAGGTCTCTTGGAATAAGAGACAAAATGTATTTACCTTGAAAACTGTGTCCAGATGCTTTTGATTTAATCTTTTCTACAAGATGACCTGGATGACTGAAAAAACCTTCACAGACACGTGTGTGTGTGTGTGTGTGTGTGTGTGTGTGTGCGTGTGTGCGTGCGTGCGTGCGTGCGTGTGTGCGCGTGCGTGCGTGTGCGCGCGCGTGTGTGTGTGTGTGTGTGTGTGTGTGTGTGTGCATGTGTGCGTGTGTGCTTGCGTGCGTGCGTGCGTGTGCGTGCGTGCGTGTGTGTGCGTGCGTGCGTGGTGCACTAGAAGGTTTCCTAAATCAAGCCAACACAATCACTTCTGACAGGTGCCACGTTTGGAGGCAGACCCGCTGGTCTGGTTGCCATGGAAACACATTGAGCAGTGACAGTGTGCATGTACAGTGAATCAAATTGCTTATTAAGTTTTTTATCATATTTCAAAGGGCAAGAGTAAATACAGTTCGACTTCAGATGAATGTGAAAATGAATGCAAGAGTGGATATTGCTTGACAAATCCCAGAACAAATATAAGAGAAATCAGAGGAGGTAATAGTTTGACAAAAGTCCAGAGGAGTATCACTGAACCATGTCCAAGTAGGTAGCACAGCTGTGTGAGCAGATGGACACCACAGCTCAGTTTTCTCAGCAAAGTCTGCAAATGTAGCGCAGTGTCCTTTAAATAGCCGCCCCAGCCAGGTTTACTCTCAGCAGCTCCCCAAAGGCAGAGCACTGAGGCGCGCTCACACGGCCATACAAGGGTAACGCAAATAGCAACAACCAACCTGATAACCTTCATGCAGTGTTCTCATTCAAATGTAGCAACTTTACATTTGGAGACTAAAGATATACTCACAAACCAGAAATGACAACACATGCACTTGTAGATTACTGACAGCAGCAGTCAAACCAATAAATGAGTGCATGTCGTTGTACATATGGGGACATTTTATCTGATCATTTTAGACTGCATTTGCTCAATGAACATGGCTTCCTTTTATCACTGAGTCAGTCTGTGGTAACTCCACAGTGAGCAAGCAACTCCAACTTGCATTGCAATCGAATGCCTCATCTCATCAGTCTTGAATTCAAATCTAACACATGTTATTATTTTGAAGAGTTTTTTTCTAACACAACTTGAACAAAGTACATAAACCAGACAAGGGGTACTGTAACCTAGAAGAAATAGATAAAATAATTAAGCCATAATTCACGCTTCTTCAGCTATGCTCATTTTGTCTCTGCCTGGGCAGTTGTAGAAAGTAAAGATATCTATCAACATAGTTTCAACAAGTTTAAGAACCACAACTTGGACATATGCACTGTGACTTAGGACAAAGCAAAGACACAGTAGCCACTAAAATCTGACATAGAGCAAGCTTTGACCATTTAGATCCTCCACAGAACCAATTAGAGTCAAGCGGACTTAGAGGGACTTGGAGTGACAAGTTAAATTGTTTTCACAAGCTTTGGCTTTCCAAGTAACGGACACAACTTTACATTGTTGTTCCTCTTCTAATCCCTGAAGATTGTAATTACAGACAAAAAAGAAAAGGGTAAACAGTCTTTTCATTTGCTGCTCTGATACAATGTCACCCTTTTGCTCATCCCGACACCCACAGCCCCCCTTCACCCACTGCCCATTTTCCAAATTCCCTAGCTGATTTATTTGAAGAGACAGAGGGACTTTGTGCCCAGAGAAGCTACATTTACCATGACTGACAGTGCTCTTTCTTAGGGACGACACAATGCAAGGGAACACAGCATTTTCTGTCAAAGGCGGTGACAGCTAATTTCTGGCTTATCTTCTAATTGTACAAGCTTGTCCTTTCTGACTGTGCAGTTTCCAGGGCTAATTAGTAACTTGGCTTGTAGACGTTGTTGGTGAGCTATGGCACTTGAGTTCTTGTCTAACTTATAGATGCCACAGTAATGAAAACAAGGCAACTGAGAGACCGTATCTAATCTACCAAAGCAAGTCAATGTCAAGGCTAACTACTACTATCAGCTGTTTTGTTCAAGCAAAATGGTAAAAGATGGGTAATATTTAAGCCTATCTCATAGAACCTCTTAAAAGGGCCTTGACTAAGAGCGCCACCATACAGCGATATACCTCCATCCACCAGAGGGCAGGCTCCAAAAGGAAGAAACATAAGGATAAATCCATTGGCAACTTTACAAGTGTAAAAATCATGTTTACAGCCTGGTAGAGAAAAAATGGCTCTGGTCTCTAGAGCTAAGTTTTTACTAAATGATAACTCTGGGAGTGGGGGGGGGGTATGTCAGGTATGCAGGTAGAGCTGTAGGTGGCCGGCTGTAATCAAGAGAGGCACAGAGGGCACTCATGGGTACCACTGGTCACAGGGGCTATACAGCTGTTGTGTAGAAATGTCAAAAATAATTTTAACATCAACAGCTACCTCATATATTGTTGTATATGTTGTCTGTTGGTCAAGTATTAACCACTTCTTTTCTTTACTTTCTTGCTCCAGTAGGAAAATTTAACTTGTCATGAATCATCTTAACTGCTGTGTAATTATTCTAAAATTAGATATTGTATAATTTTAATAATAATGATTACAATTAGCAAAAGGTACATTTGAAAATCATTAGTGAGTATAGTTTGAGCAGCTATAAATGCCTCCTCATGACGTTGGTTACTGGTGAACAAACAAGAACAAGTTCAAGGTGGATTTATATTAAATTTAAAATATGCTTTAATCTTATTCCGGGAAAAAGAAGAACAAAAACCTTTTTTCAGAGCTCTTCATGTTATCTGTAACTCTGACTTTTTAGCCTGGCATTTCACAGTGTCATGAACATTCTTTTTTCTATGTAGCAGAAAAAGTGTGCAAAATACTGCTCCAAACTGAGACTGCATAACATCCAACTCCCAGCATCCATTAAAACCAACACGTATTTCCCAATATAGAGTCATAATCTTACAAGGTTTACAAAATATTTAGCAAAACAAAAATTGTCACAAAGCTTAAATTGAAGTACACAATCTTCTCTGTACATGTTGAATCTCCAGTTGTAATGAAATCCGTTGTGTAAACATGACTGTTTTGATTTTGTGCTAATTCTGTGGCTGAGAGTAATTACATGTTTTCTATGTTTGTCACAGTCAGCCTGGTTAAGAGTTCAGTTCCTGTCTTCTGATGACATGTTGTTTATCCTTGGGAAGACACTGAGACACCCACTTTAAGAGACAGAGCTCATTCTATGCATGGGTAACTCGGGACATACCACCTTCGGGACAATGCCCTTCGCCAAGGCTGATCGCAAATTTGTCCTATTGGAAAATAAGGACGCCTCAGAACTTCCCCCGAGCTGACATCTCCCATGACCTATTTTCATTATGGCTGACGGGAAGATGGTGACTAGCTGCTGAGTGCTAAATGGAGAAAGAACAATACACACATGAGAGGGCCCAAATGTGATGATAGGAGCTTGCCCAGATTTTGACCCAAGCTAAATGATGACTAACGCTAATAGTTTAATTTAAGAGTGCTGGTGTGGGCTGGTTTATACTAAGATATGGGAATATCCAGGGGTAATAGAAACAATCTTATTTGAAGACTGAGCGGAGGAAGTGGCTCAAAGGGAGAGATGTTCTTAGAGGTCAGGTCAGCCACTATAGCAGTGACATGATAGGATTAGGATAGGGATTTCAATATCAGGCAAAAGCTAATGTGGAAGAGACTCCAAGAGGCTGATGTTGACTCAGTGTTTTTTTGTGTCTCCATAACTTTTCTTGAAAATTTTAGGTTAGGCTAGATACAATAGAAATGATGATCAGTCAACTGCCTCATTATGCTACTGTCAAATGAATGAACTAAATGAAGTCTCAATACCCTCCATAGTGTGTTTTTATTAATGCTTTAGGAAGTTCATACTGGTACTTTCCTATTTTTTCTTCCGCTTTGTCCCATTAGGGGTCATGAGTGACTGGAGCCTATCTCAGCAACTTTGGGCCTTAGGTGGGGTACACCCTGGACAACGGCCATGTTAGTCGCAAGACTTCACCGGCCATTTAAATGACTAATGTCTGTGGGCCTCTGTCATATAAATAGTGTGTCATCCAGCATGCTAATAAACAAAGGTCACTACAAATCTCAGTTTTACACATCATTACAGCAAGTACTGAAATAATTGAATGGCATTTTTGACATTTTGGATTAGCTGTTGGTTGCATAGTCCTTTTACAAACTATCCTGCTTTGCACTTCTAGCACCACAAACTTGAAGTTTTTCTAGCCTCTTTGTTCACTTTTATCTACAATCTACAAAAAAACAAGAGTTAGAGACATAAATCTGACAGAGTTATATCTCATAGGGTGTTCTTGGCATTGAAGAAACAACAAGCAAGGCCGTAGCTTTAAGCAGTCACTGGGATGTCCCTGTTCAGCAATGAAGCTCACAAACAAACAACAAATTCAATAAGAAGAAATCCCAACTGGTGCATTAAGCGTATTTCACTTGTCAAAAGTCTTACACAGTGCTCCCCTAAGGATTTTTGCTCTATACTAACAAGGGCAATATCCTCCCCCACTTCTAGCTGGTGACATTTGCAGAAGGGGATATAAACAAGGATGGGGGGATAAAGAGGGAGGAGAAATGATGGAGAAAACGAATGGGGGTGTGCTCATCCTTGCCTCCCTGCTCTCATTACAATTCTCTCATCAGTCTTCTCTGTGGAGCAGGGAGCTTGACATGTCAGGGTTTATTAATCGCTCCAGGAAATATTATTGACCCGGACCTTCTGCTCTATCACTGCAGTCGGTGTCTCCGCTCTGCTGGCTTCAAATTCCTCCACAGTCCTCCCGCCTGGACGCATTACAGGACACTGCGGCACACTGTGGAAGCACCAACAACAGTGTCTTCATTCACTGTGCGCTCTAAAGGCCCCCTTTTAATACTTCACACCGCAGCTGCAAACCCACACACCTGCAGCCTTGAGGAAACAAAGCACACTGCTCTCTGCTTTAGATGATGCACTAAAGGTAAAATCAAGTGCATCTTTTATAACTGCAAGCTTTCAAATGTTACCATAAGTTTTAAGAGGGCTACATGTAGTTTTAACCTTTAAAAACTAAATTTAGTACACATAAAATATTATACTGTAGAGTGATATTATGTCCATATTTCACAGGGACTGTTCCACTTTAAGGCTCCCAATAATTAACTATTAAACACTAATGTCCCAGTTTTGAACCAGTGTCATACATTTGTCCCTTGTCAGTCATTACAGTTGCCATGTCACAGTTTCAACAAAGAGATGAATGTGTGGTGGTTGCTTTATTAGCACTGCATATCTTCATATATTACATCTGAAAGGTTACTGTTCTTTGCTGCTTTTTTATTTACTTTGTAAGTTCAAATGCACCAATGCAGTTCTTGTTCTGTGTTTACTGAAAAATCTAGTGCCCTGGTTTTGAGGTTTAGAAAAATGATCCCCTTTTCCTGTTATGTCAAGCGTTTTATATATGGAAGGGCTAAGTACAGGCTGTTTACATGATGTTTGCTCAATTATCTCAAGTGGTTAGTCATTTAGATCTATTGCAGCTAAATTATTTGAATGTTTTTTTATGTATAATCATGTAAGCTGTAATATTGCTAGCTCTTTACTGTCATTCATACAGTCTAGGGGAAAAGCAGTGGCTAGAGACATAACCCTTAACATTGCCCTGGGACTCTGTATTTGAAGAAAACATGATTCTATGGCACACATTTACTGGAAATGAAAGCTAACGCCTCTTGGAAAAGGAAACACTGTTCTGTACAACCACCCTTGCTGAATATGTAAAAGTGCTCACTTCATTACAACAGACTTCTCTTCTGTGAATATATCTGCTTTACAGCACACTGGCAGTGTAAGGATATTTTTTTAGGATCACTGAGAATATTTTAAAGTCTAGGAATATTACACACCATCTTTCTGAAGGTAAAATAAGGATTCAAATATTACCAGTGGCTCTAAAAAAGAAACAGGCCAAGTGAATCAATGTGGAACCCTTTCAGCATGCTCAAACAGCACAATCGATCAGAGACGCTCCCTCTGTACATTCTTCCACACAGGAGGAATTGAAGGAGTATTAGTCAGCTGAGACCCCTGCATCTCGTTTAGTTTGGGAGGGGTACGGCTTGGGACATGGCTGGTGGGTGTTGGCGTGACTGAAGGCTTTTGTGTGTGTTTGAGCATGTGTTGTGTTGGGTGATGTTATCAGAGGAGAAGGGTAGGGCAGCAGAAGAAAGTACATGAAGCTGGAGGTTTTCTCTAAACTCTTTGAGCACATGACCTTGTTGTTGTCAGTAGTAAAGTTAGGAGAAAATGCATATAAATTGAGACCCTTTGGAGCCTTTGATTTTTAACTGAGCCAAACTTGTTAAGTGTTATTGCTTGTCATACAATGAAAGTTAAGGTCAAAAGCTAAATGGACTTTTCCAAATTGAACACTTAGAAGCAGGATGTATTACTATATAGTGCCAAATAGATATTGTGTTTACAGACACTTTTAAGGGCCTAAAAAGACCATTCAGACACAAAATGAGTTAAGTAACTTTGACCTGTAATGAATCCAAAGACTGAGCTCCCTTACCTGAATACTGTGTCCATACAAGCCAGGACCGGTATTTCTGAAGCGGGCTACATGCTATCACTTGTGTCTTGTAATTTATCAAATGTTTATTGTTTTACTTCAGTAGCAGAGATGTGTTAATATATGTGCACAAATATGAATAGGGGTTTTCATTTGATGTATAAATTTGAGTTGTGCTAATCTAGAGCAGACTCAGTATTAAGCCTTTAAGCCTTGTGGGGTGCCCAATGAAGTTGAGTTTATTCGCAAAAGTAAAAGCCAGAAGTGAACAATTGTTGCCAACTGTTGCCTCAGACTAACATCACATGCATTAGATGTAGTTTTTACATTGCACACACACAACCGTATCAAGTGCTTTCCTAAGTCAACAGGGCAACATAATATTTCTCTTTGTCAACAGCAGAGATGAGATGATAGTAGCCACAGTAATAGTATCACAGTGGAAAGTACTCTAATGTCCCATGGAATTTCAGCGCTTGTTATTATGTTTGTGTTAGATATTACATGGCCTTGTGAAACATGTGTAGACCCCGATTATCTGTAACTACTGTGTATCAGTGATATACTGCTCAAAAGTATGTGCAGCACAATAGATTTTCTGGTGTTATGGTGTAGCCGTTAGCAGTCAGTATGTGCGTAAATAAGAAACAGTTGATTATTTTAAGTTATAATGTAAATCCTATTACTCTGAGCTTGACATTTTTGTCACATTTTTCTCAATGGAGCTTCACTTGAGGCTGGTTTAATAGCGCCTCCCTGTGGCAGTTTAGGTCATTGCACTTGGATTTTACATCTGGGCCTAATGAATGAACAGGATATGAGTATGTTGTTCCATTGTGTCTCAATGGACTTTGTGCCAATGAGCACATTCTTGAAACTGGGCGTCATAAATGGAGAAGTATGCCTTAGATGTGTCAATAGCGGTTGTGTATCTTGAATAGGGGTGTTATCCTCGGGCCATGTTCTCATGAATATAGACTTTGTAAACATGTCTGGCAGTAAATTTAATATCCGTCTTTATTTTGTTTTTCCGCAGTCACAATGGTCCCACTTCTGTTTTTGGTGGCAACCACAACAACATCCAATAATATCAGCAATGGAAACAATACACAAGGTAAGCAGCAGGGCAGTGCACTGGGACATGTGAGACTGAGCAACACTGAAGCATTTGTGACTGCAACAAAATCCCATTGCTCCCAGGGAACAGTCATCACTTTTTCCCAAGATATCTTTATTATGTTTCTTTGCAGCGCATGCATCTGCTTAATAATAGGCTTTTTATACAGCGTTGTTATTATCGGATCACAATGAACCTCATCGACCCTGGATGGTAATTTAAACCTTATTGTGCAGCGGTTGGCTGGTTGGGTAGCTGTGACTTTTGGCCCAAAGTCTTTTCCTAGGTACACGATTTAGCTGATACTTATCTGCTTTTACAAAATAGTGCTGAATGGATTATTGACTTTGCTTCAGCTCATATAGTCTACATTCACTTTTCTCTAAAGTGCAATGTTTCCGTCTGTCCCTTAGAATAGAAAATACTGAATACAAGATAATACAAAAAATATTTAAAGCACTTTTTAAAACAGTGGCACATAAGACAAGTATCAGTGTCCTTATATGACTTCAAAACAAACAAACACAAGTTTCAACATTTACGCCTACAAGGGCTTTTAGTTAGCTGTGGGAGTTTTGGTTAGTAATGGATGTTAATAAAGTATTCTGTAGAAGTGTGTCCAAATGCAATAACTGGACGCCCACCAACCATACAAGGACTATTGAACTTTGTGCTAAACGTGATACTCTAAATTGTAAAACCATGCCATGCAATCAGCATATTTCTATTTTTATATGTTACCTTCAAAATGTTGTTCCATGTACACCCAAGGGTCCCTAAAGCTGAAAAACTGTGGACTTTAGCAGCATAAGCGAAATAATAAACTTGGTTTTATATATTTTTATTCAGAGATTTAAGTAACTTGAAGCCTATGTTGTTCTTTGTATGTTAATGTAGGAGCCCACTGTATGTAAACTTTCGATTGCACACACTGATTTGTCTTGAATGTACATACTCATTTGTCTTTGGCCTTGCCCCTTGGTCTGCCATTCATTCCTTTTCCTGCTTCTTTGTTGCCCCTGACCCCTGCTTCTGCCTCTCTTTCCTCAGGAGAAGATACGTCTTCCAGCACTCACATTGTCCCCACTGTGCTGGTCGTTTCACTGCTGCTGGTCATTTTCGCACTGCTAGCCTGGTACTTCCTCAGGTATGTAAACACAATCCTCCTAGAAGTGTCCTATCTTTCAAATCCTATCAAACAGTACTTGTGCTGGGCTATTGGCGGTAAGCCAGGCTAACTAGGAGGCGGGCCATGGGTGACAAACACTTCCTCCTTTAGTTACTGGAGGTGGAGTCGAGCCAGGAAGCGCTTCTAGCTGACACCCTCTCATGCTTGTCTAAGTGAGAAGAGAACCGAACCTCTGACAGGACAGGGACAAACTGAAGGAACATATTGTCTAAAGCAATTGGATTGGAGAGCTGTCTTTGGGAGTCTAATGCTCATGAGAAAGACTAGCTTCTCAAGCTTCAGATGGTACAGACTTTTATATTTCAGGGGAAACCTTAGTATTATTTTACTGTATTAACTAACTTCCACTCTTGTACAGGTTAAAAAACCAGCGGAAAGCAGTCGTCACAGCAGTTGACAAGAAGGTACCAAATGGCATCTTGGAGGAACAAGGTAATGTTTGAAAATCAATCAAGTGCATTAAAAGATGGAGATCTGTCTGGGAGCAGATTAAGAACTTCATATTTAGGTCTCGTGGTTGTAGCTGACTTCCTGTGGTTAGCATCACGTTGAAAAGAATAATGTGTTATCTTTCTCTTGCTAGATGCTAGATCTGTTTAGTATATGCATATTTCTGGTACTGTCTGGAAATGTAAATGTATTTTTATTATTTTAGTTTTCATGTGAAGCATTATTTTTGTAAATGATCTGACTTGCATTGGTATTTACAAAATCCTGTCTGACATTTTGTCACAGAAGCTATGTGCTCATTTTAATTCATTTGTTTTGTTGTAGACTTTGGATACAGTACTGAGTCGTTATACACCACTGTACCTTCAGGTCGGGTATAAAGGGTGGTGGTACAAGGCACTTAAGCTACTAACACTGTTCCATGTTTCAAAATATTAGCCCTAACACAGCAACCCAGTCTCCTAAATTAAAAAGTATCCATGTAATGTCTCCAGAAATGTCAATATGTACATATTTTTATAATGTATATAAATATGTATGTAATATATAGAGACACTGTGAATTTGACATTATTTCAGCCATAACACATTCTGTTATATGGATACAACATTTCTCAGAGACTTGGTTCAACACAGTGCTTTGACGGTATTTGTTATCTTATTGAGGGCTCTGTATCTGCAGTGGGCTGTAGTGGGTTTTCTCCTTTTCATGGCTCTAACACCTGGTGATGTCCGGAGATTGCTCATTTAGTAAGTTTTGTGATGAAAGTAATGATAAAATCCAAAGAAGCAACTAACATTTTCCTCTGCAGAAATGACTATTGATCCTTCAACAAAAACCCAATCCTTAAATTGTGCATTTTGATTAACGTAACAGCTTTTAATGACAAGTGCATTCTCCCGACAGAGCAACAGACGGTGGTCCTATTGTCTAGTTCCAATTTGGCCTCTGAGACCTACCTCCCGATCCTGGTGGACAACCTCGAAGAGGTGTACAGGCTGCGCTCAGCCGATGACGGGAAACTCTTCAGGGAGGAGTACAATGTAAGCATCCGTCTGTCCACTCTAAGTAACAATGATTAACGGTCATTAATGAGACACAAGTGCTGTTTACATCAACAGTGTGAGGCTAAAGTAGTGAGTCACAGGGGACACTCTGTCATTTGTCTGATCCTTTTGTTCAGCTTGTATTATTAATCACTTAGACCATGTTGAGAAAGATTTAAGATACAGTATGCTAATTTACTGATGTACTAAATTGTTACCCAATTAAAACATGCACATTATGGGTTGTTAATAATAAATTTAGTAGGTTTTTTGCTATTTGTTTGTAGCGCTTGTTAACCATATAAGTGATTCAGGAAATGCTTTAATGTTGGATGTGTATTAAGATCATGGTGCCACTTCCTGTTTTGCATTAACGTGAAACACAGCAACAAAATTAAAGATTGCCTCATTTAGTGTTAGTTTCACTTTCTGCCACAACTGGGATAAAAGCAGCAACCCAACTTTCAGAGTTTGTTTTTGAATATTGTACATCAACATTTTGATTACGAACCTTCTGTAGTCAACAAGATAATCAAAACAAAACCAATGTTTTGTGGATTTAATTAGATTGCAAAATGCCTTTTACAGTTTATACCAAACATGTTGTGATTACATTTTTTACTCTAATTTTGAAAAATAACATATAAAAAGTGGTTTGCAATAAAATGATTAGGGGAACATTTGGGTCCCAAGATGAGACTAGCCATGCCTGCAATAGATCAAAAAAAAAAAAATCACAAGTCAGTCTTTTGCGACCTACTCTTAAAGTAGCACCAGAACGTATGATGCTCTTTGAGGTAAAATAATGTTTTCTGTTCTGTTTTGAATGGTGGAGGAGGGTTTTTCTTGTTGTTGTTAGAGTCTGTTGCAGCACCTGTGCAGCTGCTCAAAGCACTGTGTGGAGCTTTGATCAAAGTGACAATCAACATGTTAACATAGACTTTAATTAGTACTTTACAAATCTTGCCAGACTACCATTTGGATTTACATGGCCTTACCTAAACTGTAATCAGAGGTCAGGGGACACAATGTTAAGTAGCACGTTGTCAGTGACACATGCCTGATGCACACAACCAAGAAAGTACCCATTTGTCTATTTCTGATTATGAATGGGGATCTGAGCTGAATAAAATATGACTAATGCTGCATAGATTAGTGGGATTCTATCGAGACTGTTGGTCATGAGCATGTGGAGGATGTGGAAGGTCTCGGCTGTTAATGGACTGTTTACTGTAGCTGAGAAGAGGAAGTGCTCGCGTCAATGAACAAAGGTGTGCGCACAGTAAACCAGAATACAATGAGCCAGTAGACTGTAGGTGGTTGTATATGTGACTGTAGGAATCATGTTCAGGGTTAACTCACTTCTCCTAAATCATATTCAAGGGCAACTTTTAACTTCACTTTTGAGGTGCATTTATAAGCTCCAGCATATTACAGATACAAAACAAACACACAAACCATATATACATATACGCTCATACGCTCATTTCAATGATTAGCATGCACAAATGTATATTTTTTTAAATATAGAAAGCAAATAGGGTAGGGGCATTTTCAGGGATGTCCAAACATGTACAAATCCTTGTTTCTAGAACTTTTTTAAGGCTCTATATTTGACTTTGTGTCCTTTAGTCGTTGCCCGGGGGCAATGTTCAAGGGGTGTACGAAGAGGCCAACAAAGACGAGAACAAGGAGAAGAACAGATACCCCAACATCCTTCCATGTAAGTTCTGTACCATGATAGCAAAGGAACTGAGAATTTAATTTGACTCACAAACATGTGTCGCTTGTAGTTTCCTGTCTGTGCAACACAAACATTGGTTTGACACAGCTACAACCTTTTTGCAGCCATTTTTATTCACAGTGAAACACCACCTCCCCCTTTTTCTTACACATTTTACTTGATATTCACCAGATAATGCAGTGGTTCCTCAAAACAAGGGTGTAGGCATCTTTTAAGGCTAAATAAAATGTAATCATTTTATGTTATTTCCCTTTTTGTCAATGCCAGATGTGCCTTATACTTTAAAAAGTAATGTTGTTTGAAGTTGCTCATGTGTGTTAAATGCAACAAGATGGAATGGCATATCTAAGAAACATTTCTAAGAATAATTTCATTTTTGTATCAGCTTCAATGAGATCCTACGCTTCTGTGCATGATCAGATAATATTGTCAGATTCTGATGACTAATCAAAGAGAACTTACCCAAGCACTGCAAACAGCACAGACCAAAAAGCAGCTTCCGTTGCCAGTGTTGGGGCGGCAGTAGCTCAGTGGGTAGAGCGGCCGTCCTTCAACCGGAAGGTAGGTGGTTCGATTCCCGCTCTCCCCACAGTTCATACTGTCATTGTGTCCTTGGGCAAGACACTTAACCCACCTTGCCTCCAGTGGCTGTAACACTGGTAATTACATTAGAACAATGTAAGTCGCTTTGGATAAAAGCGTCAGCTAAATGAATAAATGTTAATGAAATTAGATCTTCAGAGGAGGTTGTCAAGCAAAAAGACAATCAGCAAATGACATAATAATGCTAAAAGTTCAAAAAAGAAGGCATCTGCTTAGTTTATATATATATACAGTATGACCTCACAGACTAACCAGATGCCTTCTTTTTCAACCTTTTAGCGTGTTGACTACCTGGATGACTAAGAACCTCCACAGAAAACTGACATAATGGCTATGGGTCCTCATGTAACCTTTTTCTTATAATCATATGCCTCTGAATTATCCCTATGTTTCCACCGACAGATGATCATTCCCGAGTGGTGTTGACTCAGCTGGACGGAATTCCCTGTTCCGACTATGTGAACGCTTCTTATATTGATGTAAGGCTTTTTTGATCTCTCAAGCAATTACAAAGCAAACTGTATGTATTCTAATACTGTACATTTTTCTGAACAGGGTTACACAGAAAAGAACAAATTCATAGCCGCACAAGGTAAGAATTTGCACAGTAAAATTAACTATTAGAACTGTAAATCTATCGGGATGAGGAACATGAATTAAAGGCTTTATCTTGCAGGTCCGAAAGAAGACACGGTTGCAGATTTCTGGAGAATGATATGGGAACAGAAAGTATCGACAGTTGTGATGCTGACGAATCTGAAAGAGAGAAAAGAAGTGAGTCCATTGAAGCGTTAGCATGCATTTTAGTTCTACCCCTGAGTATGGAGCACAAGCTTTCTTAAAGGCAATAGTTTAAAATGAAATTTCAAGGCTTAGCTATTCATTTATCTTTTGACTCGTGACATCAGTTACACACTATTTAAGAGCAGACTTTTTTAATCGAACAAGGCCTTAAACAGATCAATATGAAGAGAAATGGAGAGGATTTAAATCAGCGTGGACTGGTTAAAGATCAATGGCAACATAATGGTGTAATAAAGTCCTGAGAGGCAGTATCATCTTATATTAAGAGGTTTCACCCTTGTCTCTTACACTAATGTGGGCTGACTGCTGTGAAATTAAAGCAATGTCAAACTCACATTTTCACATCTTAGATATGTCCCAAAAGAAACCTGACAGCTGCTTAACCAAAGGTAGTCCATTTGTAATTCCGTAAAGGTATATACTGTAATGCTGTTTACCACACCAACAATCTGCAACATCTCTACTCATTAAACAGACACTTTGGTTTGTTACTTAATGAAGGTAATAATTATATGGTCTGGTCATACTATCAGTTTATTGATAAAAAAATATATTTAGAATTTAGTGAACCAACAACCAACTGTAAATATCTGTGAGTGTAACTTAATGTACTTGTTGTTGTCTCCCTTCAGGACAAGTGTTACCAGTACTGGCCAGATCAAGGCTGCTGGACGTACGGCAATGTTCGGGTGGCTGTAGAGGATTTTACTGTCTTGGTGGACTACACCATACGCAAGTTCTGTGTACAATATGTAAGTGACTTTCCTTATTTATTTGAAAGTAGAAATATTTGACATCAGTTTTTAATTAATAGCTGATTGTCCAAGGTCCTCCCTTAAACCTGATCAATTACTAAGTTATTAGCAATTTTTCTCTAATGTCCTCATTTAAACAAAAAGTTTTCATTGTTAGTGCGTGTCTCTTGAAGCTTCTTTCAAAGAAATGTCTTTTTTTTTGTCCTCCTCACACCTGCCTCATTATGTTACACCATAAAGCTAAACCTTTAAATAGTGCTTTTAATGGAAAATAAAGTAGTATTCCACAATTGAAGAAGACAGATGTCAGAATTGCAATTTAATACCAAATGGGACCCACAAATGAAGATGCTAAAAGTATTTCTGGAATGGAATTTCCTGAAGGTAATGTAGAAAATGTATTAATATTTCTGACACCAACGCAAATCTAGTCTATCTAGTCTAGTCTATCAATGAATGTATATACTGTATTACATATTTGCTAGAAGACAAGTCAAATGTATATCTAATGTAAGTAAATCTATGAAAACAAATTAAGGGTGCATCAGAATCTGCATATGTTTGTGAAACTCTGTTGTGTTTTTGTGTTTGTTCAGCAGGCCACTGACGCCACCAAAACCTCTCGACTGGTCACTCAGCTACACTTCACCAGCTGGCCCGACTTCGGCGTTCCCTTCTCTCCAATCGGGATGCTCAAGTTTCTCAAGAAAGTCAAGGTGGTCAATCCACAGTTTGCTGGGCCCATTGTGGTCCACTGCAGGTAAAAGCTTATTAGTGCTATTCTCCATTCAAGTTCTTTATTCGAGTTTTTCTGTTCTCTTTTCTGTTACTTTCTCAGATATTTTGGGACTGTGTTGGGAAAATATTTAACTGTCAGATCAACCTCAGTGTTGCCTCTGTTCCCAAATCCAGCCATTCCTTTGTCTTATTACTGTTTGTGTTTGTAACATGATAGAGTGACAGCAGAAGGCAGAGGTTTATTATTCTTGTCTGTTTCTGTAGCGCTGGTGTGGGAAGGACAGGTACCTTCATCGTAATTGACGGCATGATAGACATGATGCACGCCGAGCAGAAGGTTGATGTGTTCAGTTTTGTGGCGAAGATTCGAAAACAGCGCTCGCAGCTCATCCAGACAGATGTGAGTCAGACAAAACACGTTATGTCTCATCTATTGCCCCTGGGGTTAGGACATAAATTTAACACTAGACAGTTAATTAAATACAGCTGACAGCATTATGGATAAAATATTCCTCTCTATAAAAGAGCCGCTGTGATGTCTATTTGGGTTTAAATGGTTTAGATAATTTTTTCTTAATTTTTTTACCTTATTTCCCCAGAGGTTATGTTACCTAGTTTACATTCACTAAGACTACAGTCACTAAGTTACATGTCTTCAGGAAGACTCTTTTAAAAAATAATATTTAAAATGAACAAAGACACTTTTAATTCTAAATAAAAGTGGAAATTAAAGATAATCTTAATTTTAATAAAGACATGCATTGTCAGTATTGTTATGTCCTGTTTGTGTTTTCACGCTTCAGATGCAGTACTCGTTCATCTACCAGGCCCTTCTTGAATACTACCTCTACGGAGACACAGAGCTGGACGTCTCGTCTCTAGAAGGACATCTGCACAAACTGCACAACACCTTTTCAGACGGTGATAGGGTCGGCCTCGAAGAGGAGTTCAAAGTAAGAACATTTCAACTGTTATGATAAACATGCGATCAAATCTCACATCGGGGTTGTAGCTTTGCATAAACTAATCAAAGTGGCTAAATGTCAAAGGAGAATGAAAGTTTAATGTGAACTATAATTCAACCCAACATATTAACATAACATAACCACAAACTGTGTCAAATTTTAAATGAACATAAGCAATAAACATCTTCAAGTAATCACTTTTTTTTTCAAGTCTTTGTGTTTGCATGTGACATAAACCTTCTTGATTCCTGCCTAGAAACTAACTAACATGCGAATAATGAAGGAGAACATGAGAATGGGCAACCTTCCTGCCAACATGAAGAAAAACCGTGTGCTGCAAATTATTCCATGTAAGAAAATGCGTAATATTTCCACTCACTTTTTGTATTCATCCTTCTTGGTACTGTGTTTATATTCTCTTCTTGGCAACGCTTTGAGCCATTTCCTGTCTGTTTCTATTTCAGACGATTTTAACAGAGTCATTTTGTCCATGCGAAGAGGTCAAGAGTTCACAGACTATGTCAATGCATCGTTTATTGATGTAAGTTATTTTGAAAGTCTCTTGTATTTTCCATTATTCCCTAACTTGACTAAACTTGGATGTGTTGTTTTGTTCCAGGGTTACAGGCAAAAAGACTACTTCATTGCCACACAAGGCCCTTTGCTGCACACAGTGGAGGATTTCTGGCGAATGGTGTGGGAGTGGAAATGTCACTCTATTGTAATGCTTACAGAGCTCCAGGAGAGGGAGCAGGTGGGTTAAATATAGAACATCCAGTTCATGCAACCCAGTAGGTGTAATAGTAAACACCCAGAAACAAGATGAAATGTTCAACGCAGTGTGAGCGCCATTTACTTTTGTGTTACCTGAATATAAAAAAATAAAAATCCTCAAAATTAAAACAAAAGCATGTACAACTGATTAACATTTCTCATTTCCTACCAAAGTCCCAAACCAGGATTTTAGTGATTTGAACCCATCTTGATTTGTTATTACTGCGTTTACAGGACAAATGTTGCCAATACTGGCCCACAGAGAATTCCATCACTTACGGCAACTTCGCAGTAGAGCTGAAGGGAGACACTTTGTGCGACACCTTTAGTCTACGAGACCTGGTACTCACCTTTGTGCCGGTAAGATATTGATAACAAGAGATACGGTATTAGTTTCACCAAAGTGCAGATTTTAGTTTAAATAAGCAACATAATGAATGAAACATTCACAGCCACATCTTGGTGCACTCAAGAAGTCAGCTGAAATGCTTTTCTATGTGCAAAAATTACCTTTCTTCAGGGTACAGATATTTTTCCCACCAAAAATAAAAAATACAAAAAAGATAGATAATGCTATTAACCTTGAAAATGATCCTTATAGTGTGGTGAATACGATTTGTTCTGTATATTGTCTTCTGCACGTGTGTTTGACATTCTTGACAACCACTGTGTTTAGGACCATTGCATACTCATAAAACAATACTAGTTCTGGATATATTCCTGTGAAATAAGCACAAGCCAAAACCTGTCTTCTCACTTATAGACACATAAACACTGAGTCAGGATGATTTGAGAATCCCGTTGAAATAAGCTTTAGGACAATTAGAACATTGTAGTTTAATTAGGCTTTTTCTTTCTGTTGCACATTCTTGGACTAATAAAAAAGCTCTCACACATTAAATTGAATTCATGTTCCTCTCCATCTAAGCTTAAATCAGCCCTTAACAATGCCACACAGTTTACATTGTCATTCTACAAGGGAACTGATGTAAAACAAGACAATGATTATGAGTAAAAAATGTAGCCTGATAAACATGAGAGGCCTGTTTGAGCTCTGAGAGGAAATGTGGCAGGATGTCTTTAAAGTTATTAAGTTGGATCCACCCATCTTATAGCTGGTAGTTAATTGAGTTAGACACACACCTCATAGAGACCCGATCCCACTACTTACCCTCTGCACACCTAAGCTGCACTGACTTTGCACCTCCTATTAGGAATTCATAAAGCTGGGGTAAATCACATTTGAAAGGTATTTTGATCCCTTATCTGCTCTGCACTTCCTCCCACAGGAGAAGCAGACCAGGTTGATTAGGCATTTCCACTTCCACGGCTGGCCTGAGATTGGCATCCCAGCCGAGGGCAAAGGCATGATCGACATCATCGCCGCGGTGCAGAAACAGCAGCAGCAGTCCGGGAACCATCCCATTGTTGTACACTGCAGGTACTTAATGGAGTAGTAGTGCTGTCAAGAGCACACTGAGACCAATCCAGGCCCAAAGCCAGAGTGTGTAGAGAAAGACCGAGACTAGTGCATTATGTGAAGAGATCAAAGTCTCACAACCATAAAAATGCTATAGGCCAGGGAGGCTTTATCAGGGCCTTTTCACATCTTTAATGCTTTTCATATTGTGTCCATTTGATTTTTCCAATAGCGTGTAATGCATAAACGTCAGATGGGGCATCTGTTATAACTTACAAAACATAAAACATGGTGTGTATGTCTAAAGTTCTTTGAACTACACTGATATATGTTCCTGTGTTTAATGCAGTGCTGGTGCAGGGCGGACAGGTACGTTCATTGCACTGAGCAATATTTTGGAACGGGTCAAGGCAGAGGGTCTGCTGGATGTGTTCCAGACTGTGAAGAGTTTACGTATGCAGAGGCCTCATATGGTCCAGACTGTGGTACGTATAACAGAATACCAAGTATCAAACACGCTTCTAGCATTCTAATGACTTCACCCTGAAACACACAAACTTAACACCCTACAGAAATAGTTTCTATACATGTCACAAGTCTGCTCTGATTGGCTGGTTGTGGTGGTCCGCCACAACTACGCTTCCCCTTTACAACAACCAGCCCTCATCATTTTAGAAACAACTTTTAAGTCTTTTACAAACAAAACACTCCTGTTGTAATTTTTACTTTCTCGTTTTATTATCTTGTCTCAACACATTTCCGAGCTGTCACCTAATCCGTGTCCTCCGCTCTAATCCGTAGGAACAATACGACTTCTGCTACAGGGTGGTACAAGACTTTGTCGACATTTTCTCAGACTATGCCAATTTTAAATGATGAGATTTGCCTTAAAACATGATTTGTAATGTTGTTTTCTAAAGCTGGTTGTTTGCCACTTTTATGTGTGTCATTAACTGGGTCAAAGGATCTTCTATTTTGCTATGCACTTGTCCTATATCCATTTACTTAAAGCCCATCCTTGCTGTACATATAGTGTATGTTAGTGGAGACAAATTGTAAATGCAAAAGTTAATGTATATTTCTCATCATGTATTATAATTAGTTTGTCATGGACCTCAGTCTTTTATTATCATTTAAGTCTTGTATAATACTGTACTTTAAATGTTCATTTGAACTGACCATGTAATTATTTTAGTGTAAATGTATTTATGGATTGAACATTTCATCCTCGACAGGAATTTTTGGATGGTTTCTTTTTTTTTCAATGTAAAAACTTTTTTGCATTTGCTTTCTATCGAATTAGAGCCTATTATGAAAAAGCTTAACATTTTCCTCAAGCTATAAAACCAATTCCGAATGTGAACTCTTTCTAACTTTAAATGCATTACTTAAGCCATACTGCAGACACGGGCATGTTTCTTTAAAAGTGATAGTTTAGGGTTTTAAATAATGTTGCGTGGGATGTATAAATAATTGCTCAGAACTAACACAGAAGAAGCAGCTCCCAAAATAGCATTCACAATAAGTGAGTGCTAGTCTGGGTAATGTGTAATGTGTAATGTGTAAAAGTGTTCTGATATAGAAGCGCACAGCGTTTGTTCAATGACAAACTAAATCTTCCAAATGATATACAACTTTGCATCTTCACCCCAGCTCCTACATTAGTATTTGTATTGCATTTCAGACTTTAATACCTTGTCTGGTGTCACATAAATATCCCCATGCAGCACAACCAAAACTTTAAACTGTCCCTAATTGTATTCTGGGCAGTCTGAAAAAACATCACTGGAAAAGTGATTTAAAAGCACATATCTATAGGCTGACTTGCTGTAGTTAGACTAATAAGCTGCTTTCTTGGACTAAACCTTTTATAAATTGATGCCTTATGTGCTTCAACAGCCATTCATTTAAAGCTAAAATGATCAAATGTGGAGAACAGGTCAATGCAGTATAAAGAGCATCTACCCAGTGTCACAGGAATACAGTTATCAAATGTAATGTACGCCACAACACAAAAGTGGTGCTTCAGTGCCTGCCTGATGCCAAAAGCACACAAGACTCTTCTCTCATCAGCATACATAGATTTCTTTAGACTAATGATCAAAGAAAAAAAATGTTTTGAATGTTTTATAGAAAAGTCTTAGTGGCATTGTTTAAATTATCGGAATGTCAAAATGCTTTTCTGTGTGTGATGGTGCAGTACTCTTTTTTTCAGTTTGGGGTAATAATTAGTGTTGTAGTGAACAAACCAAAACCAATTCATGACTGAGACCAAGACTGAACATTAAGTACATACAAAGAGATACCAGGGAGCTGATTGAAAATGTAAATGTTCCTTCTCTACAAACAAACCACAATAATGATAAAAATGCATTGTGTAAAATGCACACTATCATGTTTTTGGTATAATAGTCAAGCTAAAATAACACTTACCATTTATTTATTGTGAGAAAAAATCTTTTGAACCAAGTAGAAGGGGCTATTAGTTGAATTACCTTCCTTTCAAAAGCAGACAAACTGAGCACTGCTGGAGGAGAAGCACATTTATGTTTCTTTTTTGAACATGTAATCTTGAATAAAGGCCTAGGTTTGTAAACTCCTCCTTTTCCAATTTCTACCTTTCTTGTGCAAAACAAAGACACGACCAAGTACCACTGAGACCTTCAAAAGAGCACTACAACACTAATATTTAGCCTTCACATTCATATGAGTTCACATTTTGTCATTAATCTGTAAATACTGTGACAAAGCACCAACATTGTGAGAGTTACTGAGCAGCAAAGACCTGTCAGATGATCCGTTCATTGTGTGTGGAAGATGTGAGGCACGGCACAAACAGAAAGCTATAACAAAACAACCCCATTCTATTTTCCCAGTGCTTTGTTTCTGTCTCTGCGTTTCGAGGAGGGTCTGTTTTGACTGCAGCTCTATGCCTTTGCGCTCTCTCTGTGGGTGGTCTAGCCCATTTTTTGGGATTCTGAATATCTTTGAAATGCAGGTTGCAATATAAAATTTATTTGAAAACAACTGGAGTGTCAGTGTAAGTGTTTGGGCTGTGTGGGAGGAAAGTGGCTCAGCAGTGTAATGTTATACCAGGTTCTAAAGCTTCAGCAGTGTAATGTTATACCAGGTTCTAAAGCTAACACAGGGCTTCATTGAAGAGCTCCATCAGCATGAAAAGGTTAGTTAGTGTGATGAAAGCAATAAACATATCTGATCATTGAAGCTCAGCAAAAAGTTATCCAGTTAATCAAAATTATTCCTAAATGTTAAACTAATAATGACTGAACACACTTTCAAGCAGCACACTCTGACTTCATGGAAACAGTGGAAGGCAAAGGCAAAAACCTAATTTAAACAAACAGAACCACTAAGTTGCTCTGAGAAGAGTTTTCTTTGTAAATGCAATCAATAACCATCTGTAAATCATAGCTATATTCACTTTAAAGTAAAGGTATTGACAAATAATACAGTAATATATTTTCTGGGATCCCTTTTTTCCTAATAAGGGAAGACAGATGGTTCCGTACTTTTACAATGGAGAATGAGCGGTATATAACTCTACAGTGGCAGTATGTTAGATTTCATGATGATTTTGACATACATGCCTAAAGTAAATGTCCCGCACTGATCTTGTGCTCGGAAGTAATTGACAAATTGATTAATGCTAATCCAGGAAGGTGCTAAGATGGCAGATCTTCAAGGCCAGATCCAGATGTCGAGAGATGGAACCCCGTGGATCAATCTTGTTGGTCCAGCATAAGATGACATAAGACCCAAAGGTGGTTTCACTTTTCAAACAAACCACAGCAGAACAAGAGGAACTGCAAGAACTTTCCATTTCTGATGCAGTAGTTACACTTTCTCACATTCAACCTTGTCAAAGTCACCCAAATACCACTCACATTGACATCAAGGACATCTTGTGTATTAGTCTGTAATGATAAAGTATAATCTTATCCAACAGGGGGCAGCGTATCTCAATCAATGTAAATGTGAAGAACACAAAAATTATAATGTGCATTAACCTAAAATCCCTTTTCTTTTAGTACACAACTGAAGTGCAATGATTTATTTCTCTGATTATCCCAGACACTCATGAAATGGCCCAAAGGACTGTAAATACTGTAGCACGTCCCAGAGCATGTCATAAAACTGAATCCTTAAAAAATAAAGATTAGTAAGAAAACATTAGAATATATAACATGTTGTTTCCCAGCAGTGTTTCCCTTAACATTGTGTTGTCAGCAGCTGATTTTACTGAATGTACTCATTTGAAACAAGCTACATACACAAACTGACTGATTACTTACCTAAACCACTGAGGCACTAATTTCTCCTTCAAGATGTCAGCTCATGTGATTCTGAGGGGATTATTTAACAGCAGAGCTAAACCCAGACTAAAAAACAAGAACATAGTATCATGACTAAACCAAAATAATCTCCTCAAAAAGCAAATCAGCAATAAAACCACACTTAAACACTGGAGCTAAAAAAGGGACTACATAAATACTAAACCATGACTAAACCCTACTAAAACCAGGAACAAATGGTCATAGGCTGGATTTTGAAACATTTTAAATTGTTCTCCACACCCCACTTTCCTTTATCTCGACTGGGGACCTGAGGGCAGCCAATTTAGAATCTTCATTAGACGCAGGCTGGCAATGAGCTTTCACACAAATGGTTCTTCTTCAAATTAGTTCATCTTTCACAATGTCTTGTAACATTTGAAAACTGCAATAAAACAGAAAAATGCTTTCCAAGGAATGTACAGAACAGCTTTTTTTTGCGAAATAATCATGTTTCCAGTTTGGCAGAAAATAACAAAAAGCATCTTTGTTGACAATTTCCACTTCCTCTTGGACAAGGCGCCATGGTAACGTTAGTAAGGAGCTGACGGCGCTACAAAAGGTCAGTATGAGTGAAGAGGTCATATGAATTATGTATTCTCCATAAGCTACTGCATTATTGTGACTGAACTACTTCTATTTTTATGTTCACAAGGCGTCCACTTTAAATTAATAATTCACGCTTTGGCTGAACTGCTCCTGTGTGCAGGAAAACATATGGAAACTTCTCTATCTGCCTTTTTAGTTGCTCTTCCTGTGAGTTAACAAAACTGTTTCTTCAATTCCCGCCTGAAAAACTTTGTTGACATGTTGACACTGTAGAGTATATTCTGTAGGATACGGGTCAAAAAAAAAAGAATAATTAACAAAGAAACCTAATATAAATTTAAAAGTGAGTAAGCATAAATTTGTTGGCAGACAGTGATCAAAATATGGGAGTGAAACAACCACATGATCTACAAGGATATTAGTGACCAAAATGAATAATCAAACGTAATTGAATATGCACCAAAACGGAAACCTAGAAGTTATAATTAAATATCGGTCAAGGATTGAAACAATAAACATTTCTTATTGAAGGTGGGATATGAACTTAAAAACCGCAGTCGACTCAGAGTTTGGCATATGGAAAGTTCTCAGAGTAAAAATGCCAACTGAAAAAATGTTCAGTCCTTTGTAGGTTTTTGAAGAAAACAGCTTAATTAATTGTGGCAGCAAAGAAACCAAAGATTTGTTAAAGCACGTCTTTGGATGGCAAGGCTTTGTCTTGAACTGAAGAAAAATAATCTCATTAATAAAAATAACTAATTAAAAACACGGCCATTGCCCGGGTTAAGCTTCAAGGCGAAAAGACAATGAGACAAGACAAAAAACTAAGAACTGACAGAGAAACAACTCAAAACTGAGGAAGAACCTAAAACGAGAACTAAACAAAAACTGAGCCAACACCCTCAAAACTGGGTTTTACAAACTGTTGGAGAAATTTACATTTCTTAACTATATAACTATATTCTTAACTCTGTCTCTTAACTACTGATTATTCAATGCTACACTGTGTTGAGTGTCCTGTCACAGGGTCCCGTATTGATGGCCAATAAACTTTTTCTGCCTAAGACATCCAAAACATCTCAAGCCTGTCGTTTCTCTCGTGTAACTCTCCGGAGCTTCTGAGGAAACATCGAGGAAACTATTCAAAGAGACGTGACTTTACTGAATGGCTGGAGATCTTCTTTAACGCGTACGAGGAGGGGAGGAGAGAGATATCCCACGTTCAAACAAAAAAGACATATTAAACATTAACCTATTCAACATATCATATCTGCATGTAACTAAACACAGAAACCAATGTTTCGTGGTCAACAGTCTTTTTCAAAACGTAAAAAGATAAATCAACATTTTATTTTGGAATGTCTTCACACAGTTAGATAGCGATTACACTTTATTAGTGTTTGTGTCTTGTTTATAAGAGTCCTTAAGTCTTTATTAAAAGCTTTTTCAAAGTCTATTGACGATCGTTGAAAGTTAAGGTTTGTTAAAGTTTGTCTTAATGGAATACTTTAGAGTTTTCCTCCAGGGAATTTCTTTGTTGGAATGTAGGAGTCTCGCGCCAGGTTTCAACAGTCATCCAGAGGAGTTGGTAGTAAATCAATTTCAATGAGACATTTATAATGGGTGTTCACCCACCAAGAAATTCTTATAGCAAGTTTAATAATAGATATGATGGGAGAAAAGACGTTTGCAGATCACTTTCTGTTCACCTTTTGTGCAAGTCATTTTGCAGAGGAAGTCAATACAGCTGATCGAAAAGGTTACTTCTTGCTACTGGGTTATGAGACAAGTTTTGGTCAAAGTGTGTGAATCACCAGAATAGTGTATCTCAGAAAGCATCCTATTGTATACATTTTTTTGTGTTCTTCCGGTTTAGAAAGTGTTAAACTGAGTTCCAAAATAGTTGTTGTGGCCCCAAGGTTTGGACCCAAAAATGGACAAAAGACATAAGAACAAGGTAGTTTTATTGCCCAAAGACTAGGGAAAGCAGGGAGTGCAGGTCTTCTAAAGTAGCCAGAGGGAACAAAAGAGAACGGCAGGAGTCTTTACACAGAAATCTGAAAAAAGAGGAGACGAGGGGAAGTAGAAGTAGTCTCAAGACAAGGTAAGAATACTCTAAACTGGAGCAGCCGACTGAATTCACCATCTGACATCACGGAAAAATCTGGCAAAGTCTGGCTGGAGAGCTGGCTCTTTGAACACACACACACACACACACACACACACCTACACACAAACAGGGAAAGGAGGGAGGGAGAAACACAGAGAGGAAAAGGCTAGTGTCACAGGCAGGAGCATGACAATAGTATTGACATAAAGCACAATGTAATGAAATTCAAAAATATACTAGGATTTCAAATTCAAACAAATACAGAGTGTGTTTGCTTTGGCCCATGCCCCAAAATTATGTCTTTTTCTGGGCCAGGAAGGAAAAAGTTTGGGCCCCCCTCCTGTATCAACAAAAGAAAAGAAGGCCATCTGCATTCTTTTATTTACATAAGCTAGTGAGTCAATTATGCTGCTTCATTGTGTTTACAGAGACAGTAGCACTGAGTGTAACAACATTAATATCTTAAGAATGAACTGATCTTTCTGTGAGGATCCTGTCTTTCACATCTCACTGACTCCACACTAGCTTCATAATAAATGTTAAATTTATTCTCACATATTGTGTTTTCTCTCTGCCTTTCTACCTCTCTATGTTCAGTGAAGCATCTCGCAAAACTAAAACAGTTTCAACAGACACTTTAACGCTTACAGTAATCCAATCAGACAGCTCTTACTGGGGAGTTAATTTGACCCATTGCCCCCAAAACTGCATTAAAGAGTTATCCTATCCCTGGGAACCGAATATGCTTTTCCAGCTCAGTTTCCATAAAAGTCAGTGGGTGCTTGTATCAGGCAACTGCTTTGCTCTTTGGGCCCCATTAATAAAGTTCCTAGCATGAAATATATATTGACAATAGTTATATTAAGAAATAGCAATAATAAGGAATGTTTTGCATTTAAAACCAGCTTTAGTAACTCTATTTCTGTATACATTATTTGCAGTAGAAAAAAAAACCTATGGCACTATGGCGCACCCCTGTGGGACTCCATTGAATGTTTTGCTATGAATTGCTGTGACTATTAGCATTAGACAGAAAGCAAAGAAGGTTTTACACAATTATAAAGTGGCATCAAACTTAATTCACTGATTTGTTTCTTATGGCACACAAAATATCATACAGTTTTAGTCATTTTTACTGTAATTAACAGTGAGGCTCAAACAAAATCGATTGCAAAATCAAAATATGTCACATTATGCAAAGGAAGTCTCTTAGCCTATAATTATTGAAAAACTTTATTGCTTTTCATTTATGTGTATAATAAAAAGCAATACAACAACAATAAGAAAAATGCAATGGCAAATAATAAATTATACTAAAATTTTGTTTAAATTTTTTCTCCCATATGATAAAAATGGATCAGCAGCAGCAACATCTACTCCAATGATTAGTAAAGTAGAAGGAAACATTAGCTATAAAATATTTTTTTCCTTAAGTGTTGAAATGAGAAAACAATAAGTAATTTAGTTAATTGAGCTGCTGTGTTAATCTAATTGACAGCATTCTTTTAATGGCTATTTCCTATTTGCAAAGCAGTGATATAAATCTTGCTTTGTCTGTACATATGGTAAACTCCACTAACATGTTGAGTGAAGAATGATTGTGGGGAGGTCCACGACAGTTGGTGGGAAAATGCAGCCATGATGTTATTGTGGCCGTAATTTTAGTGGTAGTGCTTCCTCTGAGTACGTTGGTGTGTGTATTATGCATTGTGTGATATTTTGTTGCAGTTATACACTCCTGGACGTTCAGGTTTTCAGTTTGTATGATTGTTTGCTGTGCGCTTTCATGGAATTTCACCTGATCACAAACACTAGGAGCTGAATGAAGTAATGCAGTACCATACATTAACATACAGTAACTCAAGACATTTGAGATGAAATATAGTTGTTGTGGTGATATTTCATTAAACGCTGCTTGTCTCACTAAAAGCTCTCAGGGCGCCAGTTGTGAAGAATGCCATACAATCAAAGCTTTAATTTATTTGTGGCCATGTTTCAGTGAGTGCTGATTAAAACACTTCTATTCCCGCGCTGGGTCACTCTCACTTCATTTCCTCATCTGCTGCTCTGTCTGTGTCAGCCTGCACTCATACTCTTTGAAGGGAACTGAAAAATGTTGTTTTGTAAAAAAAAAAAGGGAAACACTTTCAGGCTTAAAAAAAAAAAAAATTCCAAGAGACATATATATCTCTTTGACCTAAATGCCATTTTAACACTAATCCTATTATAAAACGATATATATCCTGTTATTAAACTGGTCTTTGCATTTAAGGAGCGGGTCCATCCACATTAACCTAACAAAACACAAATTGTATTTAATGTTAGCTTAAACAGGTCTACACCATTTTCATCTTAGTCTAAAACAGTTTGTCTTACAAGGCCTTAATCAAACATGATTCATGATTTATTTGCTTATTTAATATATAAATAAACAGTCACAACTCTTTGTCCAATAGAGCTGATGGAAGCACACCAGAGCCCCTTATGCTGACATATAGCTCTATATACTGGTAGTGCCCACAATGATGACGCCTGATTTATAAGCCTTTTTTCTAGTTTTTGTAACAATGCTTTATGCTTTAACCACTCTGAAATACAGTCAGCACACTCCATTGTTACTTGTTACACAGTATAATTCACCACTGGAATGAGGCTGGTCTTGTTTTTTCCTCATTAATCTCTAAAATGATTATTTTGTTGCTGTTGTAATAATGTCATGAATGGCACGTTATCCTGAAATTTAAAATGAGAAAATGCAGAGTGCAGAGTAATGAATTCTTTGCATGTGCATTAAAGTAAACAAAAGATTACTTGTAAATCAAAGTTTCCTTAAAGTTTCCCTATTGCATCTTTGATCAATCATAACTTGCAGCAGCTTGAGGAATATTTAGTCTAATGGAATGTTTCAAAACTGTGATGTAAAGAGATCTCCTCAGTGGCTCTCAGTGGATACAAAGACAGTTAACACCACTAATGAGGATTTTCATATTTAGTGACGGATTGACAGAGCAGGAGCAGATTCCAGCAACAGGGACAAGACATAGCTGCAATCCTGAAAACTAGTGGTAATTCTGCATTCAGCTGGAGGAAAGAAAAAAGCTTGGGCTCTTAACATAAAAAAAATTCAAGTATTTCTTCCATACTAGTAACAAATTGAACCTAGTTCCTCCTGCTTTTCTAACTGTTGAGAGAGTTGTGATTAAATTGTGCCCAGTTGTTTGCATTTTCCGCTGTGGACATGGCCAGAAACAAACTAGGCTTTGTTTTTTAGCCTTGGTGAAGTGTTCCCAATGCTAACACAGGTATCACTGTGCACGCTTTCATGTGTTATCCCAAACCCAAGCTCTTCAATGCTGCATTAAGCTGTACAAAGTAAACTTTATTGGCCTTGTGTTAAAAGCCCAACTTTTTCCACAGAGTTAAGATTACACTGCTAAACTACAGGGAGAGAGAGGGACGGGTATTAAAACACAAGAACAACTTCACTCTTTTGTCTCTAATATCCCTCCAGCTTCACTCCCATCCAGATCTAACAGGGCTTTCATGTTTGACCCACTTTTACGAGACAATGACAAAGAGACAGCAGCGCAAGCAGATGATAAAGCAACAGAAGTAGAAGAGCGAGAGGCAAAGATAAAGAGGAAGATGGGCTAGACGAGGGAATGAAGGAACCGATAAACACAAGCTGAAATAGCCTAAATTGAAGTAGAAGTAACTAACTAATGGTATGCCAAAAATACAAATTGTTGTAAGAGAAAAGACTTAAACTCAGAAACGCTGTCCTAGGCAGCCTGTTATCCCTTTGTGCCACATGTAGTGGGCAGTATGCCTCAGGTACAAACAAAGTTCAATATTGGATTAAAGTGATCCTGTAAGTATTAGCTCCTGGCTGAGAGCATGCATTGCCAATGTTTATTCATGTTACACTTTGCTTCCCTTTTGTCAATTTGGGAGTTTGGTTTATGTGAATGGGACCACACCTCTGTGTATGGGAGCATGTGATTGGCCAAAGCTTGATGCCACAAGGCTGAACATTTTATCAAAATCCTTGATAATGAAGTCCAGATGACGTCTCATTTTTCTTTTTTCACAAATCACAAAGCTTTTGTGGAACCGAGCGGAACTAACTGTATACAGTAACTGGACAGAAACAGAACTGGGGGGGCATTGGGTTTTACAGCACTGTGGAGCAAGACTGAGAGTCTGTCTGGCAGTAATAGTAAGACCAAACAGTAATAGTAGTTGCATCTCAAAGTTGTTTGTAACTAAAACAAAATATTTAGGAGTCCAAAAACATATAACAAAATTATGCAATACCGTCAAATACAACCTTTGAAACAGTCTGACATATGAAGCAACAATGATGTATTTTAATGCCATGATCCTTCCACACATCACTTACTGCATCTCCTGCTAGTCTCAGATCCCTCTATAACCAGGTAATAAAGGTAATGAACAAAAAATCCCTTCACTATCATCACTGCAATATCCTCAGCAAATACAAAATACTGTACTCAAATCTGCGATCCGTTTTCAGAATTATAAATAACACAGCTCCACCGCCATTGAGGAAATTTGTACAACTCTGTTCAGAATAAATGACTCAATGGTCTCGTTCCACAGCCTACAGAAACTGTGTCATCCCTAAAAGAAGCTCTTCATTTTCACAATCAGCCTTTTCTTTTCAAATTATCAAACAATGCAACCAACTCTCCAACAGTCTGAAGCAAAAAAACACAAAAAATACATATATTCTCAATAATCAGCTGTGCCAGCATCAGATGAACAAATGTAATCATTCATTCACCATATTCTTTATTATGCACCATGTAAATATTGTATTTATACATTTTAACCTATAGCCTTTTGTAAATTGATGCTGTATTTTGTAATAATTTTACTTTGTGTGCACCTGCCCAGAGGCTGCAGATGTTAAGTAGCCTGTAGCTAAATCTGGTGCAAGACATCTCTTCTCTTCTGAGATTAATGTGTTTGTGCATTGTCCTATACAAATAAATAAAAAGCTAAACTAAACTAAGTAGCACAAGGCTTGAATTAAACTGGATAAGTGTTGTTCAATAGCAAAAGAAAAAGTGAATAAAATGAGTCACATCTGGCAAATAACACCAGGTGCTATCTGAGTTTGTGTTTAGGCAAGTTTCTGGGGCACTACTCCCCCTGCTGTTAATGACTGTGGTTGTTTAGGAATATACCACACATATGCTACATATAACCCCTTTAAAGGAAAAGAGGGGAGGGGGCTGAGCAGGGGGGAGGAGGCTGCTTCCCCTAATAAAACCAGTGTATGTGAAAGGAGGTGCTGAAAACCATTAGTCTGAGGAGACGAGAGAGCCACGCTGCCAGACGGAGAGAAGAGGTCAGGAACAGTGAATGAGTGAGGAGGGAAGAATAGACAGAGCATTGTGTTGCCGGCTGAGAAAGAACCCATGTCCGAACAAAGAGGTAGGTGTACTGCTGTGACTATGGCACACATTGGCTTACTCAGAGAAGAACAGGAAACGGTTATCAGCACTGTAACCAGCAGAGTATAGTATATGTGTGAGAAAGCAGATGTCAAGTGTGTCTTCTCTGCAATGTGTGTGACTCGCTTTAGTGTCTGCATGGTGTGGGCAGCAGTGGGGCAGGTGTGACTTTTGTTGTGGAGTAAAATGAGTAAGCAGGTGCTTGTGAGAGTTTCTAATGAGACGGAGGTAAAGAAAAGGGGCTTGGGGTCCAATCCTCAGAGTCATGTGATTTTTGAAAGGTAGTTAATCTGCAGGTCAGTTTGATTGAATGTGTTAAATGGAAGCCTGTAAAAGCTAAATTGTCAATACATCTGATTAAACCAGTATTGGTAAGGAGGTAGGAGCAATTAGCTGATTACAGTTTGTAATGTAATCTCACTGTTTGCCTGCAGTGGTTTGGTTTGCATCATTAGTGGACTGTGTGTTTATTTAGACATATTTCTCTTTCCCATTACATCCAATATACAAGAGTGGGAGAGAAACATCCTCTGTACTCGTACTCAGTTATATCAATAATTTATTTATAATCAATCATTTATTTATAAAGCACCTTACAACAACCACAGATTGACCAAAGTGCTGTACAACATAAAAAATCAATAAACACAATTACAAATGGGTTTAAAAAGCACATTTCTACAATAACAATAGAGCAGTGTCACAGAGCCACTAAGTGCCAGAGGCCATTTCTGAATAAGTAGGTCTTAATTGAGACCTACTAATCGGACCGTCTCCGAGCGGCTGGTGTCTTTTTAGTTTATCATATTTTATAGTTTATTATAGTTTTTTTTTTTTTTTGTGAGAGTAATAACCAAGACCACCACTTCTAATCTCAGGATAAGACCCAGGCTTAGACTTGAACAAGACGGACTGAGCCCAAGTGTATGCGGGGTGCATATTTCACCTAGTGTCCACATCTGATATATGTACAAAGTGTAAGGGAAACATAGATTCTTATTCTCATTCACCTAAGGTAAAGTTTGCACAGGGCTATAACTGTCATACAGTGTTGCTGACTAAGTTATGGCTTAGTTTATAACTAAATATATAACAATAACCCACACAGTCCTGCCCTTGCCTTCACATTAGTGGCTATAAAACAACTAAGTGGATATAAAATTAGTAAAATAGTGACTAAAAGACCAAACACAATCTTTTTTCCAATTAATATGATGAGTCATTGATCTAAAATTGTGTTGCTGCTGACAAAACAAAAGTACATTTGACTCTGTTTATGACTGCCAAAATTTATCCTGGTAATTTATCTGGTTTTAGTTACAAGAAATGTTATTTCTAATTGATACTAACAAGAACTTAATAGTAGTATTGATACTTACAGGCAGGCCCGCTGACAGAATTGATGGGGCCCTGGACAAACCCTTTGGCCCAGGGCCCCCTGTAGGAGTTTAGGAGGGCTTAGGAGGGCTTAGGAGTTTAGGAGGGCCCCAAGCTGCCCTCCTCACAGCTAAACCCTCTTTAACTTGCAAACCACTTTCAGGGCAATACTAAAGGATTCCTTCAACCTTTATTTAAATCTCAAGAAATCATTGCAGGTGACGCTCATTGTTAATGATATTGCGAGTACAGACACAGAGACAATAAAAATAAAAATACATTTCTGACAGTTATTTAAAACAATAATTCAATGTTAGTTTAGTCATCAGTCAAAGATTTAAACTGGTATAAGGTCGGCATTGCCCTGAACTTTAAGGAGTGCTGCAAGACAGTCCAGGTATCTGCAGCTGAGACACTAAAAGCTGTTTTACCAGACTCTGTACGAGACCAGGGAACCTGAAGTAGGAAAGAGTTACTATGTGTTGCATAAGTAGCTACACATAAACTATGGAACACAGCTGTTGGCATGTTTCCATTTCAAACTTTAAAAGTGAAAAAGAAAACACCAGTTTGTATCCTTTCGTACTGACAGAGTGTCTATACATTCACAAAAATGTAAAGTAGGCGTTATTCATATTTACTTGTCAAGATAAGGTTCCCGCATATTTGTTCACACAGTGCAAATAAAACAAATTTTGGTATAGAGACCGGTCCTAATCCGCAGTCACTTTCTGTGACTTTTGTCCTGGGGTTGGATATATTGCACTTAGAATGTACTATTAAGACTTGCCGCTCAATGTGGCTGGTGCCACACAGCAAAAGGTCAAGTAAACCCAGTCACTTGATGCAGTGCAAGCAGATATTCTTTTACTGTGGTGGATGTGTCCTTTCAATTTGTATCATGTCACGCTGCTGGAGGTTCTCTTTTTAGAAGGAAACAGCAATCGGAACTGTGCAATAGCAATTGTGCAACTTCTTGTGTTTCTTTAAATGTAGTTATTGAAAAATGTGTGGGTATAAACCAAGCCTCTCTCATGGATCCCCTTAAAACAGCCTTGAGTAGGGGCACCATTCAGGAATATACCCCTGTCCACCGAGGGCAGGCTCCAAAAGCAGAAATATAAGGAGAAACCCTATGGTGACTTTACAAGTGTAAAAATCATGTTTACAGCTTTACTACATGACAACGTCCGTTTATGCTATCTGAAACTTTTTTTATTTATTGTTTTCCTATGCAGTAACAGCAGAAAAGCCCTGATGTAACCGCGCCATTTTATTGCCTGGGGAAAGGCCAATATAGCAATAGCAATGGGCACACGACATCCATGTTTATTTACAATCTATGGTAACTCTTGTGGAAACAGGAAATAGTGCTCTGAGAGACTGTCAGTAGACAAAGATCTATTTTTGGGAGTGGATAATGTCTGTTTGGTTTATCCTTGGGGATATTTCATTGTTGGTCCTGGAGTCAAGATCATAACCTACTAAGACCAGAGTGTCCTAAGCTGAAGACAAGAACCATACTTAGGGGCTTAGAGCATGTGAAAACCAGATTAAGACAGGGTGAGACCGAGTGCATATTCACACACACAACCCGAGAATGTGTCCTCAAAATCATATTAAAATGGTCCCCTTTACTTAGATTCTCTTAACTTATTTTAAAGCTATACACAGCATTTCACTTACACAATGTGTACCAATAAATTAATAGTGATTATAATCTTCTTCTTGATTTTAAATCCAGTCTACATAAATCTAATTGCAATACACATAATTTACATACCACAGAGCATTCAACCAAATGGTGATATGGCTAATTAATGGCTTTGAGACAAACCTTTATGTGGCAGTAAAACTCATTGATTTTCAGGTTCCAGCAATTAGCTAATTACTGCTTCACTAATGTCCCTCCACTGTAAGTCCGAGCCCGGCTGAAAGAAAGGCACTCATTGAATATCCATATAATATATACAGGTAATGGAAATGTCAAAGGTTTCTGAGGGAGATCTAGCACATGAGAGCCTCCAGGTTAGAGCGTGTGTGGCACTCAGACGTCATCATGTGCACTTTGGAAGTAGTGGTTAGTTAGTCACACGTAGTCAGTCTTCCCATCAATAAACTTTTCACTGTCGTTTTGTACAACCTCACACAACCTCTTTCAATTTGTTTTTTCTGATGTGTTCTTTATATTGCCATTGGCTCTTAACCTTACCCTGGATGTCAATCATTTCAGTTCTTTCATTGATTCAAAACCATGAAATATGCTGATGGGTTTTCACATCAAACATATAACTAATGGATATAATTATGTTTAAAACAAAATACCAGATCAAGCATGGCTGTAATTAAATGCAAATGAGTCAGTGTAAATGGTTGGAATTTCAACTAACAGCCATCTAAGACCACAACTGTCAACATCATTCCTGTAATTGAATGAAAACATTTCATTTCAACACTGACTCTCTTACTAAATTGACCCCGGGCTGTTTGGGCTGTTTTTGTTCCCTGATTGTTTAATGCACTAGTCCTGGACTTGTCCTGGTCTAGTTACTCTGTGGATCTTGACAATATCTTTTTGATTAGAAACCTCTGAAGTGTATTTAAATTCTTGATACCAACGAGCTCTGCTATTCCTCAACATACAAGCTTTGAATGTTATTAATATGCTATTTATACTTAATATTCACTTTCCTTCATGTTATTGCGACTTTTGTCCTGACTTTTGTCAGACTTTTTGTCCGAATAGATTGCAACACGTGCTTAAGCAACAACAGCAATTAGGTCACCTGTAAAAGCTTGAGTGTTCAAGGCAGACACCTACACTTTCCAACTAATCCCACAACACATTTAAGAGCTGCCTGAGGACTGTTGTTGTCTCGTCTCACCATCATTTCAAAAACCATCCCCCAACAGATTGACTCATCATAAGGGAGAAAGAGGATGTCCTGAATCTAGAACAGCTGTTCAGCTCTTCCCCACATGCGGATTTGTACACAGATACATCTCTGAAAATATATATGAGAGCAAATGGGCATGGGTGGAGATGATGATATGTCACACAAATCAAACAAAGAACAGTGTGTGCTTCTTTGACAAAGGATTTGCCAGGATGAACAGCGTGTGCTGTGTATTTGGCCTATTCTTTGTTTGTTTAAAGGTACTGCTGTAGAAGTTGCATTTCTGTGTGGAGTTTGCATGTTCTCCCTGTGCTTGGGTGACTTTCCTCCAGGTACTCCAGTTTCCTCTACCAAGAAATGGCAGCCACCAACAGGAACTTGCAACACAATGAATACAAAGTACCATTTTAAGCCTGTTGTGCTCCAACAAAATGCCTTCCTTAGTATTAGATTAGGCAAAAACCTCCAGGCACAACATGACAAAGCATGACATTAAACAAGCTACAAGCCACTCAAAGGCATACATAATACTTAATTAAATTTCAATCTCAGGCCTTTATACAATATGAACATGACATGACCAACGTGAAATTATGAAACCCATTATTGTGTATTGTTTGCGAGGTCTATCGCAAAAACCGGCCACCATGTTGTCAAAGGTGAATAGGAACTCTATAGATGCTATGAAACAGACGTTGGCTTGTACAATCTATGCAATGAGGGCTAGAAACAATTAAATGTGCAATAGTATACAGCTTAACTATGTTACTGAATGTGGAATTTCCTCAATACTTTGCACACTTTGCATTTGTATATCTTTATTTCAGGGTTTAGACACTGGAAAAAAGTCCCATTAATATCTGCTCCTAGTGTCTGAAGTGGACAAACACAGCCCAGACAGTTTTAATTGATGGTTTCCAGCAAAGAGATTGTTTTACTAGACAAGCTGGTAACAATTTGTCACACTGAAATATTTGAGTGACCCAATATTCTTATTTAAACAAAGAACAGATGCTTGAATCTAAACTGAAATATGATGTTTTTGTGTTTTGAAATGACTCCAGCATTAATCTCTAACAATAATAACTCAAAAACATATGTAATGTTGTAAGCTCATCACAGTAGTAACCATGAGATGTCCTTTAAGGTCAAGGATGGGAGGACATTTAACATGTTGTGTGTTAAAGTCAGCCCTTGCATGTCCTGTGTCTCGTGTGTGTGTGTATGTTGCCGTATGTTGTGTTTGTGTCTGACCTGAAGCTCTGATACAGCTCCAGGAAAAACCCTATGAGCTCATGGGCTTTATTTGTTGCTCAGGTAAACCCTTGTCTTTTGCCTCAACATGTGTTATTCTGAACGTGTTTAATCAGCTGCCAACTTCATCATCATGAGTGAGCAATTGCACATGCCATAACAAGAGGTGTTCCAGAAACTTGTGTCTGTTGTCAAGGAAACCAATCAAAGGTGGAAAGTAGTGTCAGCGCTTTTTTATGTGACACCTCTGTGTGAACCCAGCCCTTTGTCACTCTAACCAAGTGTATTCCTCTCACATTTCTAGAAATTTGGACACAAAGAATAGCATTGTTTCAGAGAAAACATTTAATACAATACAGCTTCTGAGATGCTTGTCCTGCCTGTTATTGGTGTTGTGGCTTGTACAAATTGCCATTTAAAAAAGTAAATCCTGTTCATATAAAAACACTTGTTATTGTTAGGAGGTGATAACAATGCTCTTTGTAATGTCTGCAAAAATAATAAATTGCTGACTCAAGTAAATAATGTTTAAAGAGATGACACAACCTTTCTGCAAACTTAACCACCTTTAGACATAACCACTAAGTAACAGCCACTGTTTTAAATTATATTTTTGTGTGTTCCTTAACAAACAACACACAAACATGTCATGTCAGTTTACAGAAAAATAAATTAGACCAATAATTATGACATGCACATGAGTTACATCAGCTGACATTTATATCATCTGGGCTGCATCTATCACAGGGGTGGGCAAACTAAGGCCTGGGGGCCACATGCAGTCCGTTATGTTGTTTAATCAAGCCTGCCAAGCATTTACTATTAATTTATTTATATTTAAACACTGCATATATTTCTCTTTTTCCTTCAATACTCTGCAGTGATCAGTTGATTCCACTTTAACAAGGTAACAATCTTTCCTAAATCTAGCTTCTCTACTCACTGGGAGAGATAGTTTTTACTAGTTTTAGAACAAAACTGTAAAGAATGGATCTAAAACTGAGGACTGTGACTGTGGTGTTGAGCATACAGTTTTTATTGCACATATTGTTTTGTCTATAGTTCAAACTTTACTAAAGGCAAAAGAAATGAGTTTTCTGTGAGCAGAAGTAATTTCACCGCATTGACCTGGTCCTCCACCGGAGTCCCTTGTTCTAATGTGGCCCTTTGGGGAAAATAATTGCCCAGTCCTGCTCTATCGTGTTGGTTCGTATTATTGCCACCTCATCTGCATACTCTGATTTGCTGCCATTGTCTTCTCATTAAAATGAGTCCTTTAAAACACCAGAGTGACTAGCGCCTTTGACTCGGTCAGATCTTTGCATGTGTTGTAGGTGACACAAACAAGCTGCTAGGATGACAGCATAAGGCATGTGTGCACATCTTAGAACAAGTTGTAAGATGTGTTTTTAGCAATCAATCACATATGGTTTCAGTTTCATTTTTTTTTGACTAATGCCTTTAAGAAACTCTCTGAAGAAACACTGACAGCTCTCCAGTAACACAACGCCCGGAGATAACGGCATCCAAATTTTGTGGTTGATTTCATTTATGTGTCTTTGCATTAGCTACTGTCCTGTTCTGGTAGTTGTGAAGACAATATGTGGACTAGAGATGTACTGAGCTACTTGATTCGGTGATTTATGAGTGTTTTTGGTTTAAAAGAATGATATCCTCAGAACAATGGTCATGGATTCAATTCTCTTGCTGGCTGGTCTTTTTGATTCTTTTGCACGTTAATGAGTTCTTGAATATGTCTCACTTTCTTTCTTTGTTCCATGTTCTGTATCCACTGGGTTAGGTAACACAGGCAAAATACAACAGTCAACCAGTTACGCCTTTCGAGCTTTTCTAAAAAAAGAGTGGGAAGTTTAAAGTAGTGGGCGAATCAGCTTTCAGTGGACAAACATATGGGCTAAACAGGTGCTTTTTAAGTCCCCCTTGTCATCATATATACAACACTCATTTATCCACAGGGGTCCAGACATTCTTCAAGGGGAAAGAGAACTATTGCAGCTTTTGGGCCACACTTTTACCAAACTCTATGTATAAATAAGCCAGTATAGCAAACATAGTGAAATGGTAGAATGTAAATGACCCAAGGCTGCCAAATATAAAAAATCTCCAAGCTACAAGAGTTAATTATGTAGATAAAGCCTCCCTATCTGTGGAAAATAAACTGTTGTGACATGACTAATGTTTGCCCTTGGTTCAATTGCAACCTGATACTCCCCAATATCAATAAAATATCACACTAATATCTTCACATTAATTTAAAAACATGATTTGAATTAAAGTGCTGTAAACAATGTGGGGTTGAGTTCCACAAACCCACTAACATACACAGCGCTTCCACTAACATACACAGACGCCACACTCTGTGACTGAGCATGAGTCCAAACACACTTTATCTGAGGTACACAAGTTACACAAGCTAGAAGAAATATGGATCCTCAACACAAGATAATCGTATAAACAGTGTATTCCTTATGCAGAGACTGTACCAGGAATTTTATTTTCATTGCTACTGAGGGCCACATCAGAAAAGTCCTAATAAATTTAAACTGTGCTGTAGAAGTTATTATTTGCAAGCAATAAGTGTATACTCCTCTAAAAACATAGAAGGGACAAAAAGACTTTATTCAACATATTATCCATAAATATAAAACCACTTGCTTTAACCAGTCTTGACCAACTAAAAAACTTGCCACATGCCTCTGACCAATTAGTTTTGGGCAAAGGTTATGGCACAAATTGACCGTAATGTCAAAGGTAGTCATATTTACTCTTGAAGCTGTTAGGACCTCGTCACAAGGACACTATTACACCTGTGTCTGTTTTAGTGCTTTGACAATAACACAGGAGTGCTCTGTATGCCCATGAAATTTGTTTGTATGTCAAATGGTAAATGCAATTTTCTTAAAACCACTGCCACACAACAGTAGGTTCAATTCAGGATATAAACAATGTTTGAGCTTTGCCCTTTCTGCAGTGGAAATCACCACAGTCATGGTCAAACAATTACAGGATACTTTGTGAACTCACACTTACTTCCGCACACTCATATTGTACCCACAGGGATTAGTGATAAGATGACAGTAAGTGACTTGTGACCAACTTTGGAGCTGGAGTTGTTTGTTGTTGTCTGATATACAGTATTTTTATGAAAATTTAAATATGCTCTCACACATAAAAATCCTTTTAATTCCAAGGCCATGGGAAACTAAACCAAAGTGAGGTGGGTTTATCTGTAAAACAACAACCTCTGTCTGTATTTAATAATTTTACTCATTTATTTACAAGAAGAAAATCTATATGACAGGTGTCTGAAGTTTATTCAAACACTATGGATTGATTTTATTTCACTGATGAGAAATTAAAAGTTAATTGGAGACAGGCCAAAACTGGTTGCTTTTTTTGAGTCTTCTGAAAATGTATAACAATTCAGTGAAGTGAAGGGATATTTTAAGATTAAAATATTATCAACTTTAAAGCCTTGGTTTAGCAGTTTTCTGTCAACATTGCTTTACACTATTATAAACCCTCAAAGCAAACAAAAGCAAACAGCATAATTACTCACTGAATGGTCCCAGACATTTACAGGCAGGTCATGTTTGGGTCTGCACACTCTCTAACACAGTGCCTCCCCAGGAACCCATATCCCCCCATTCATTTGGCCCATTCAGTCACAGAGCAAGAGGGAAGCAGGGGATCCCGATCCGTCAGAGAGATGACATCACAGCCTGTCTGTAATAAACCCGGCTAAACAAGGGGAGTCCCAGCTTCCTTCCCTCCTACACAACACTGCGATGACTGCCTCGCACTAGTCCCTTTTAAGAGCACAGCTTTCTTTGTCTGTGTCTCCATGGTTACTGCTTTGCTCTCCCGGCTTGGAGAGGAAATACCACCGCTTAAGAGCTCCAAACACTCACTTTAATGCAATGTATCCCATGTGTCCCAGCCACAACTCAGCTTATCACATTTCTGTCTGTTCTGTGCTCATTCCTGTCCTGTTCCTCCCACATTTTCCACCCGTTCGATATCTTTTTCTCCCTCCCTCCCTTCCTATATCCCCCATTCCCTCCCTCTTTCTCTCTCTCTCTCTCTGTTTCTCATTCTCTGACAGTGTTAAGTTCATTGAAGTAGACAGCTGAGGTAAGCGCTCTGTTCCTGCTCATGCCTTGTATGTACTTGTCTTTTTCCCACTAGATTTACTTCCTTAAAGACGGGTTAGGGAATATAGCTGTGGCTTTTGTGATGAAGCCATTTGTATTTACGTTTTGTTTACAGCCAGATCAATGTGTACTCTACCAGCTGTCATGTGTGCAGGTAGTGTTAGCCACTCTGGTAATAATCAAACAAGCATGTGTGTGTGTGTGTGTGTGTGTGTGTGTGTGTGTGTGTGTGTGTGTGTGTGTGTGTGTGTGTGTGTGTTGTAAGTATGGAGTGTTTACCATGATTGGCTCTGTGCCATCAAAACAGTGCTTTGAATAGGGTGCTGTTACACCCTCTTTTATGTCTTTGACAATGAGATATTTCTGCATTAGGTGTTACATAAACCCCAAAGGTAAACAGTGGAAAATTAAAGCTGGGACAATGTGCAGAAAGACACACAACAGTATCGCTCCTAAACTTCCAACATGTTACGTAAACTTTCCATTTTAGTTGAAAGCTATAAATTGTAAATGCTTGCATATTTACGACAAAACCTGCTAGGTAACTGTTGCCCTCTCCATATATGTACATGACTGTTTAATGTTTATTGACATTGTTAACTCTTAGGTCTTCATTTGAGTCATATATGTTTGATTATGTAAGGAGATTACAATTGCTGTACTATATATGTTTCTGACCATGATGAATACCTTCAGTTTGCTTTCCAATGTAAGTGACAAATAAAGTGTACTAATGCGTAAAGACTTAAATAAGAAGATGGAAGCCATACAAAGAGAAAGTAGCTGCTATAAGGTAACTAACATTATTTATGACAATTTGATGTACAGCGTGAACTATTCTCAAATTCTGCCATGTGCATCTTTAATGATTGCATAAGAATGAATAGGATTAAAATAATACCTAGACACAGGATGTGGTAATTATTCATAACCACTGGCAAAAGGCTGACTCATACTAGAGCTTTAATAGTCTTTTTCTTATGATGAAACATATGGAAGTAAAAGATCTCTCTTACTGATGTGTGTTATCTTGAGTTGTATAAACAGCTTTCTCTGCTAACCATGGGTGGCCTTTTTCCACGAGAATGCATCTGTGAATGTTTCCTTTTAATCATTCCTGTTTCAAAATTAGCTAAATAATTAGCGATTATGCAATGGAACACCCCTCAGAACATGGACCCTCTAGGGTCCTTGAAAAGTCTGGCATGAGTTTAGTCAAAGACATTACTCAGATCCATCTGTACTCCTTGGTTACAAAATAACACAACTAAACAGTTCGAGTCACCCCCAAACGATGTTTCTCTCTGTCAGATACTTAAAAGGCTGTGACATCATAACATCTGGCGGCTGCACTGGCTAACACTTGTCCCTTGTTGTTTCTGTTCCCTTTTCCGATGTGTCCCCTGTCCCTTCATTCACTCAAACCCGTGACCCGCTTTACTCGCTGCCTCTCTTCCTGTTTGTCTGCCTTTCTTGCCCCCGCACCCAGACATGAAAGAGAAGAACCCCTGGCACACGCCGGTGACCATCATCATCTTTGTGATTGGTGTCATAGCGATTGTTGCCTTGGTGACCGTAGCAGTTTTGCAGAACAAGCCCCTCAACCAAAAGTATAAGGTATGTATAAAGTATTCCCTTTGCACTCTAGATCACATTTATCCAACATCCTACTTGAAATCCACCCATGGTCGGAAGTAAGATTTTATATGGACTTCAGATTGTGTCTCAAACAGGTGCTAATTGGGTTATGCATACCAGGTAACTACCTAGTGCCCCAAGCTGGAAGAGCACCACAGTGTGCCAGAGACATTCTTTATTGATGTTTGGTATGGGCATCACAGTTGCATATGATTGACCAGATGCATTGCATAAGTGTATTAAGTGTAACAGCAAATGCGAACACCTGTTAGAGAAGAAAATGTATGATTTAGAACAAATACTGAACAAAAATTAAAACTTTTTGTTTTTTTCATGAGCTCAACTCAAAGATCTAAGACTTTTTCTTTGTCCACAAAAGGCTAATTTCTCTTAAATATTGTTCACAAATCTGTCCTAATTTGTGTTAGTGAGCACTTGAGAAAATCTATCCACCTCACAGGTGTGGCATATCAAGATTATTGCACAGGTGTGCCATAGGCTGGCCACAATAAAAGGCCACCCTTAAATGTGTAGTTTTACTGAATTGGGAGGGTCCGAGGGGGGATCGAAAACCACCATTTCCCTCAGTTTGTCCAGGTTTAGTTTGTCCTGTGGGCTTTTATAGGAGCACTCTTGTGTTCTTGATGTTACAGAATAGCATTAATGGAAGTTAGAGCAACAGTGTTTTGATATAAAAACTTATAGATTGTAGCAGAAGCTGCTGACTGTTGGATTTCCATTTACTAAAGTGTCCAATTAAAACTAAAAGCAAGGCATTGTTTTATTTTTTTATTTAGTATAATGCTGTGGCTTTTAGTATGTTTGACTTGTTTGGTTTATTTTTACGATGCTACATAATATGTCACTGATAAACATTTATAGTTTGTAAGCTTTGTGGTTTAGAAGATCGCTTTAAAAATCAAACCTGTTTCTTTTTGTTTGAAAGCCTCGGCTTGCAGTGTGTTGTAGTGTAGTCTGAGTCTGGGAGTCTACTGTGTTTGAGTAATCTTTGTCCAAAGTCCACTGCCCAAACATAGTGTCTGGTTAAAACGACCTTAACCTAGTGTTCCCATCCATGCCCAAATAAGGCGACATAAGCAATAATACTTCTTTTTGTCCGAGGCCCACTGCCATTAGCTGCAATACTGGTTTACATCAAATGGTCATTTCTTTGGTGTAACGTGCCAGTGCTCTGATCCGGGATTCTTCATTGTGGTCTCTTCAGTATGGGATTGTGTTGGACGCCGGCTCCTCCCACACTGCTCTGTATATCTACGTGTGGCCAGCAGAGAAGCATAACAACACTGGCAGGGTTGAGCAGACCCATTCATGCAAAGTCAAAGGTATGCTGCAGAACACACACAGCCAACCATGGTCTAGCAAAAATGTATGCAAGAGTTATATGAAGATATTATAGCAATACAAGCTTAGACCACACTATTTATCATTCAGATTTAACTGAGACTTAAAAAAAAAAAAAAAGGGAATTTCAGACTAAGATAACAGTTTTCGCATTTATTTTGGGGGTCATTGGAAGTGACTCTATTTTATACAATTCACTTTAACTACACATTAATACTGTAATAAATTATTACATAGTATCATTGATCATTCATTAAATGTAATATTTATGACCAAATACCTGATTACAGAGAAAGAAGTCAAGGTTTTATTTTTCTTTAATGGTGCACTTTTGTTCCACATAATAAGATAAGGAACATTTAATCACATGAAGTCTTTTAACCACAGCTGGTATCCGTGCTTATGGGCTGTTTGTGCAGTTTAAAGGATACATAATGAGAACACTGCCAAAACAGCCAACTCCTCAAGTATTTTCAAACCTTCTTCCTTTTACTTCTTTTTGGGTCAAAGCGCCCTGTGATGGTAAAGCAGGGAAACATTTTATAATTGAAAGGAGTTGTTCATGTCAGACGTCAGATTAAAGTCAATAATTTACAAGGTGCAAAGTGTCACTGTCTTATCTACAAGTAACTAAAGTCTTGTCTTTTCTTTTTCCATTTTTGCAGCGTTAAAGTCTTGATTTTGAATGTTTTGAATGTCAGATTTTAGTTTAGTTTAGTTGAGAATTGTCAGCAAAGCCCCAGTTTTGGAGAAAAAGACAGACTGCTACAAGGGATATCAGTAAAAACACCCAACAAAGTCCCATATGAAAAATATATATCATTCGAGAGTGAAAAATGCCCATTCAGATTTCATATTACCAAGGTCATGCACAACTATTTTGAAGCTTTCTGTTTAAAGCTTATGAGCCTTGGTTGTGCGCCACAGTAACCCAGAGCAACCCAGGTTCATTCATCCATCTTCTTCCGCTTAATCCTGTTAGAAATCACAGGGGGCTGGAGCTTGTTTGTTTAGTAGATTTTGTCCACATCAACAATATAGAAGTATCCCCAAGTTTTGGGATCTTTCCTGAGTCAGACCCTATATGCTTTATGCAGTTTAGCAGTACTTTACTGTCAGTTAGCCTCACTAGCTACATAGTTTGTAGCTATGGCAGACTTTATTGAACATCCAATTATGGTAGTCAGGTCTCAAAAAATAACTGCACATTGTTCAGTCTTTGTCCCATTGGTCCTTTCTACTTCTTAAAAGTAAGAGTGTGAAGAGGACCATTACAAGCATTCACCTAGTAGTTCTTTTAAAGGCATAATATAAAGGATTTTTTTATGAACATAAGCCCTTGCAGAAGAAGGGGAAATACAGTTAATCCATATTACAGTCAAAAGGTCATTCAAAACTCAAAATAAACCTAGAGATAAATTTTACTCTGAAGAAGAGGAAGTGAAATCGGGCCAGGTTTGTGGAACATTCACCAACAGTCCTGCATGTTGCACCTTTAAAATCAATGTATTAAACTTATAATAAGTCCGCTACTTTATAAAAACCACCATCCCTTTAAAAAAACTTCACAATTGGCTCTTGTGTTGTTGCAGGCCCTGGTATCTCGAGCTACGCCTCAGACCCTAAGCAGGCAGGCGAGTCTCTGGAGGCTTGTATGAAGGATGCTGAGCAGGTTGTTCCCAGCGAGCGGCACGGGGAAACCCCTCTTTATCTCGGGGCTACTGCTGGAATGAGGCTACTCAAGTACGTCATCTATAACATACGCCCTCAATATAAAATGCCACTTCATATTAACACTGCTGTGTCAGAATCCTCAGGCACATCTTTGTAATTGTATTTCCACTGGCACCTTTTCCATCAGAATGTGATTTTGCATTAAATACAGTGTATGCAGTTTGTGAAATATACGCATTGATTTGTGAAATGGATGACTTTTGTGTTGCTTGATGCAGTATTGAAAACAGCAATGCCTCAGACCAGGTCTTTCAAGCCGTGTCAGAAACTCTGCAGAAGACCCCCTTCTCCTTTCAAGGGGCCAGGATCCTCAGTGGCCAGGAGGAAGGGTCCTTTGGATGGGTCACTGTCAACTACTTGGACGACCGCCTCAAACAGGTTAATGACTGCATTTAAAGAACATTTTTCTGCTTTCTACTTAACAAATGCTGTTATTTTGTCAAATGTGTCATAGGGTTTGGAAACCACAGGCGCCCTTGATCTTGGAGGAGCTTCGACCCAGATCAGCTTTATTTCTGACCTCTTTGATGGTGCTGAATCACCCAGCAATGCTGTGAGCTTCCGTCTTTATGGGAATGACTACAACCTTTACACTCACAGCTTCCTTTGTTATGGGAAAGACCAAGTTCTCCGCATGGCGTTAGCTCATCAAACACAGGTAACCTACACTATGGACTGAACTTTCTCTTGTGTTTCTATACAATCATGTCTGTTATAGCAGTCATGTGTCATTCAAGTTGTGAAGTCAGTGTGTTTATGTGCTTTTAATTCAGAAAGTCAAAAGGTTCATGTTAAAAGACGACTCAGTTAGTTATGAACGCTTTTTGAACAAGAAAGGTTGGACATTATCTGTAATTAATTATGTACAGTACATAGAGTAATGAAAAGAATACAATATTTTCTAACAAATCTAGGCCAAACAACAAGAATACTTTACATCAAGTCTCAAAGCCAGATGCCCAATTTTATTTTCACATGCCTTTTCCATCTAAGAATGTTTTCCCCAGGGTACATCAGACTGTAAATGCAGCATTGAAACATTCTTGAAAGTTCTATCAGGGCCCCAGGAAGTAGATAATACTAAAAACTAGTAAAAACTAGTAAAAATACTGCAAACGCACTCATAATGTAAAATCATATTGTTTTATACATTGATCAACAACAATTTTATCCAACCAGTGCTTATACTTAAATCCAAACCGGACTTCACTAAACCTCTGTGCGTCTGGCAACAAGCTGTTGGTAACAGATCCTTAAAAAAAAAGATGCTTTGACCTAGTTCAACTGAAGAAAATGTGTCTGTGTGTGTCTGTGTGTGCATGTGTGTGTGTGTGTCCTATTCCAAGTTTAAATAGAGAAGTGAGTGCTGTTTGTTCACTTCCAGACATAGACAGGAAACTGGCTAGAGACTGATTTATTGTAAACAATAGACAGTACTTTAACTGAATTTTAAAAACATTATCTTTTCCATGTCTTATTCTGATCTTCCCACTAGTTCCGACACTCTCAGCAAGATCATCACTTCCACCTATCAGAGCGCATAATAATGTTGCCAGTCTGTTGCAGCTAGTTTTTCTCTGTGTTAAATGAGTCTTTCTTTCTTATAGTCTGGTCCAGCAACAATAGAGGACCCCTGTTTTCACCGTGGTTACTCAGCAGCAAAGAACTACTCAGTCCTCTACAACAGCCCATGTGTGTCCAGAAGGAAGCCAGTAGGAGGCCCTGCAACCTTTACTCACAGAGGGACAGGAAACTTCCTCCAGTGCCAGGAAGTCATAAAAAATGTCTTTGACTTCACCAATTGCGAGTACAGCCAGTGTTCGTTCAACGGGGTCTTCCAGCCAAAATTGCAGGGATCATTTGGAGTAAGTTTAACATTTTATATATCTGTAAATCTGTGAGCACCATCGATCAATGTTGAAGCTGTGAGCGCGGCATTAACATTGACCTATTGTACTCTTTTAATTGTAAGCACTTGTCTGTGTTTGGGCGTTGGCAGAGTGACGCTGTAAAAGTGTAACTTTATAATACTGTAATTGGAGCAGTAAGGGCTTCTTCTTGTTGACCTTTTGCTTATCAGTAACTACCAACTTTCAAACTGCTACCAAAGAAAATAATCGTCAGACAATAAATGAATGATTATTGCTTGGCATGGCATAGATAATAGTTTGACATGAGATTAGTATTTTTCCCTTCTGGAGACCAGTTGTGAGTGATAACTATTTTGTCTTCTGTTGCATTTAAGGATGCAGTTTCAGTTTTTCTTTTTAAGACATAGATTACTGCAGAAAGTGTTTAACCTGCCTGGGCAGCCAAAACACTTCACATCAATCACCTCATCCATTCACACACATTCATTCACCACAGTAACCTCCAAGAAACATGGCAAAAGGAAAGGTTTACTTATAATTTGTCTGTTCCCCTACTGGTTTATATAATCCACAATTCTACTGTGGTGATATTAACCATCATTCAAAGCTAATAGTCAGTAAAATAAAGTATATTTTCCTAAAATGGAAACGGGTTGAATACCATGAACAGGACAGGATAGCCTGCCTGTGATAAAAGACAAGTTACAGCTTTATTCATTGCATTTTTCTCTTGGGATATTGGAGCATCTAGAGTAACGTACAAAAAGTACAATGACTGTTAGTGCCCTTTTGTGTGTTATTTTCCCTGCAGGCTTTCTCAGCTTACTACTTTGTGATGAACTTCCTGAACCTGACTGATACATCCATCCCTTTGGAAACTGTCAAGGAGAAGCTGGCACAACACTGTGAAACCCCATGGAATCAGGTTCGACCTCACTTATGCATCATTCACAGAAGTACTTTTCCATCCACTTCATTTGTGTCCTATTGTACATCTACATGTGTCCTCCATCCTTCCTGAGCTGTGCAGTGATGTTATCAACGTGTTCCTCAACAGATAAAAAAGGAGCATCCAAAAATTAAAGAAAAGTATTTGTCCGAGTACTGTTTCGCTGGCACATACATCCTTACCCTGCTGACAAAGGGATACAACTTTACCTCAGAGAGCTTCTCCAGCATCAAAATCATCAAAGAGGTTAGACAGACACAGCCTACTCCCTTCCTTTCTTCTACAGGAGCAATGCCCCACTTCAGCAGGTCACATCCTGTGCACTGCACATTAGGAAAATAATTACACTGCGACGGATTTGGTTAAAGATAGGTTAGTTGTTTTTTTTATAGGAGATATCTTCTTAAAGTCTATTTCTAGCTACATTTAAGGGTGTGTTCACACTTGTAGTCAGCTTCATTAGTTGGCACCAAAACAGAAAACTATTTAATATAATAATAATAAACTTTATTTTATAAAGCGCCTTTAAAGGCAACTTCTCAAAGCGCTGTACAAAAAACAAGCAATACAAAGTTCAAACAATAAAAGTAACATCAACTATCAAATGCTAATTTAAAAAAAATAAGTCTTAAGTCTACCTTTAAAATTGTTGTAGCCCTGTGCTTCCCTAAGATCAGGAGGCAGAGAATTCCAAAGGACAGGAGCAAATGAAGAAAAGGCCCTGTCACCCATAGATCGTAAGCGTGTTTGAGGAACAGCCAACAAGTTGGATTGTGAAAACCAAATTAGTTTGTTTTGTCAAATAAAAGCCACGGTCCGCTGAGCGTTCACAGCTGGCATTTTTAACTGCAAACCAAACGGAAAAACATGCATTTTTAAGAAGCACACTAGATGGTTCTGTTAGCCCAAATGTTAATAAGGCATGTTGTTATAGCATTTTAGCTTCTCAGTGCTTCACATTTGACCTCTTCTCATTTTATCTAGTTGGACAATATTATTTTCTTTTCCGACCTCAGGGGAAACTAACATTAGGTGATGTTTTTGTCACCAATCTATGATGCTCTTCCTGTTTGAGCTCGTCTATGGTCCGTGTCAGGTTCACACTTGAACTTTGTACCAAATTTGTACCAGATTTTACTTGGAAGTGTTTGGTGCCCACTGAGGTTCTTCTGGAGCATTCACACTTATCCAAGTCCGTTTAAACCAAACATGACAAGTGTGAACGCACCCTAACACAACCCTGGCTGAGCTAAATTAAATCAAGCTCGGTAGAATATAAATGTATTCAATGGCAATTTATGAATAAAGCCTAGGCATATCTTTTTATTGCTGTATTTATTTTTCACATAAAGATAATGTTTTTCTCTGAAGGTGACACATATGATTGAATTACTTTATTGCTTACAACTTTGACCCTGTGTTGAGAAGATTATAAGCAAAAGATGGTTTTAGATTATAGATTTTTTCATTAGAGAACATATTTACTACATTAATTCTTTAACTTTGACTTTAAGACGATATATTTAGATTAAATAATATCACACCTCTAATGTTTTTTGAAAAAATGACGCTTTTCTCTGAAGCTTTTTAGATTGCTTAATATGAACTCATTGGACAGTCTGCATTGATTATATCCTTGCTCGAGTACGCCATCTAGAGGATCTCAGGCACACTGCCACTCCCAAATGTAAAATATAATGTAAAGTAGAGCTGACCCATTAGTTTTTTTCATTTTCAAAAGCAATAGACTAAAAAACAAAACAGATTGCAAAATAAGCTTGTATCAAAAAACACACAAATGATAACTCTGTGCTTTTCTATCTGGCTTGCCTTTGTAAACCGTCAGACTCAGTTACCTGACATTGAAACCCCCCTGCCTTAGTGCAAATCCCCCTAAACTGCCCATGTGTGCGTAACATGTGTAACCATTTAGCCACTTCCTGGATTTTTTTGGGTTTATGTTTCAGATTAAAGGCAGTGAGGCAGGCTGGACACTGGGTTACATGTTGAATCTCACTAACATGATCCCAGCCGAGGCACCTGACAATCCTCTACTGCCCCACGCCGGCTACGTCTCTGTCGTGACCGTGATGGCACTGCTACTCTTCATCCTGTTCATCGTCAGCCTGCGCCCCCTTTGGCCCCGCTGCTCCCAGAAACCACAGATTGTATAAAAACCTCAGCACCTCAAAACGTGCATGTATGTGGATGGGGCATATCCTTCCATTCCTTTTACTTTTTACTTCCCAGACTCCGAGATGAGGTCAAAGTTCAGTGTGCAGCTGCGGAGACCCAAGGACATTTTATTTGAAGGACGCAGTTTTTCTCTCAGTCAGGACGTCTTTTTGAAGGACAAATGTGTGTGTGTGAATGTATATTTGTGTGTACCCAAACCTCTGCATGTATGTGTCATAAAATATAATGTGAATATGATATAAATTTAACCAAGTTTATATAAAAAAAACACTGTACATGTGACAGAGACAAGAATACATTTGAAGCCCTTTATTCACAATTCATTTACAGCATGTTCAAAAGAGAGACATAGTTTTTATAATTACAAACATATAGTACATTCATTAACATCAGATGGCAGTGTTGTGCCAAAACATATACAGTATATATATATATATAGCAAGACAGTATGTGCAGCAAGACAGAGAATACCAGTCCTTTTGCATCAATAAGGCATTATTATATCCTAAAGTCAAAATACTGCACAGAATCCCTTTGCCCACTGATAAAATGTCTTGCAGCAGGAAAATGATCAAAAGAATAAGACATGGGATGCTAAAGGTTTAAAATTGTGGGTTTTCAGATAAACGTTTGGAAAACACAAGGCCTAATGTACAAAATGCCACTGCTGCCCCCTGGTGATCTAAGGGCAACATTACAAGTTGGCTACATTATCCCATTTCATTAAAAAAAGTGTTGGTTGTTTACTCATCTGTCAGTCTCTTGTTCAAACTGAACATGTAACACTATCCAATATGTTTGAGTCTCCCAGTGGTGCAGCAGCATTCAGGTGATTTTCCTATGCAAATGCTAAAAGCAAGTGTACAATCTAGAGTGAGCTGCCACTTTAGAGTAATGGCAGCAGGAAGTGGAGGTCAGAGAGGTTGTTTCCCTCCGTTTGGTCACCCAGCCCTTCCTCCCAGTTCAAGATACAGTTCTTATCTGCTACAAGTAAGGCGTCAGGACAGAACAAAAAACATCGCCATCTTGATTTGTGAAAGGTTGTGGTTTGAACTCTGCCCATGTCTGTGATTCTTGCCAAGAGTTAAAATCAAGTACACAGGCGCTTTAGTGACTGCACTTGCATCTACAGTAGCTTTCTTTAATGATAAATAGGAAGTCACTTAGATTAGGCACTGCTCTAGACTTTGAGTGTAACTATATTGTTGATGTAGGGCTTTCTAAGAAACAGGTGAAGCCAAATATATAAATTAACATTTGAATAAATGAATAACCACTCAATTTAATTCAATTAAGTTGTATGTAACGGTGTGCTACAAAGTCCATACTGAAATGGACAAAAGGGTATTCTGTTTTCTGCTATTTTAGACTAACAGTTTGTACTATTTAAAGTGTTGTAGAATACAACATCAAATAGAATTAACAAAACTCATTTATAAAAAGGATGTTTTCAATAAATACATACTGCACTTATAACATTTGCAGAATTAAAGCTCCATAGAACTATAAGTGAGAGGGGCCATTACCTCCTGTTCTTGTTTCTACAAATGGTCAGAACAGACAAACTGAGCACAGAGAGGAAAAACTGAGCACTGATGTTTCTTTCTTTTATGTTTTCTTGCAGGCTCCGGGCAGGTCTAAATTAAAGACATTTGGTTTCTTCATTTTAAGTGAACTTGTTAATAAATGAGCGCATGTCCCTGCAGGGCCACCGTATTGCAGGTGCTCAAATGAGGTAGTGTATAAAAGAAAGATGTGAAATTACAATCTGCAATGTGATCACTAGATGCCAAACCTACACACTCCACCTTTAGAGGTCATAGCAATTAGTGAAAGAAAAAAAAAACATGTAAACTTGTTAACTAATCTGTTTAGATGATTTATTTATTTTTTATTCATAAACGTAGAAGTAGCAGGTCAATAACGTGTGTGACTGTGGCAAACTACACTGCCACCTCACCAAAAGACTATGATTTTTATCATGGCAAAATATAAATATATAGGTATCTCAACTTTTGAAAAAATATTAAAAATGGCATCTATGTTAAGGCAAGAAGGTCCATCAGTAACTGCATAACGTGAATTAGTTAATGACTATCCACATACACTGAAAATATATATAAAAAGAGTTTTGTTTTTCCAAAGTTTATAGACAGTTATTATAAAAACGTGGTCAAACTTCCCAAACGTTGTCATCGGAGTTTCCCATTAACAGTATTTGTTGCAGTGTAAGGTAACTTGCTGTCCAGGTGCAAAGAGGCAGCCTGTTCTGACACAGAGGAAATCACTGGTGCTTGGTCCGTAACAGTATCCATAGAGTAATTCAGCTGGTCACTGAGGTGTTCACGGTCTATAATGGTGGTAGTCTCAGGGTCCAGCTCGTGAACATTTTCCTGGTAAAACCGCTGCCTCAGACGTCTCATTTGGGGCAGTTCACAGCAGGTCTCCAGCATCACCAAGACACAGATTAAACCCAGCAGCAGGTAGACTGGAAAAGCACGCACAGAGGTACAAAAAGAAACAGGATGAAACAATAACAAGTGTAATGTAATGTGACTAATCAAACCTAACTGTGGAATTACTAAAACAAACACCACCTAAGGGTGTAGCAGCTTGTGGACTTCCTTAATGTTCAACAGTCAATAGCACAGTGAATTATCAGACTAAGTAAAAACATATTTATTTCCACAGACAGCAGGCTAAAGGCTGGGTATAACATCCCATTATATACTTAAACTGATTGATTTTAAAGATTGCATTCTGTACCAAACATGTAAAAAAAAAAAGTGTTAAATTAAGCTAATATTCTGGATCTGCATCCACAAAAAACATTTAGTTGTCAACCATTTGAGCCCTTGTAGATGCTTATTAATATACATTTAATAAAAGGCCCAGTATTAAAGTGAACTAAAAGCTAGCATCTGTCATTAGCGTGCACTTGTGAGCTTCAACACGTTTGGTTCCTGATCCAAGAATCTTCTGCTCCAGAACTCAAAACCAAAATGTTCAAGCTTAAAACTAGGTTCAGTTGTAGGAATAAACAATTTCACTTCTTTTCAAAATCAAGATTAATTGAACATTTGCCTCATTTACAAATAATGAACAATTGCTTTGTGCAATCACTAACTGGATTTAATACAAGTTTTATAAGTGGATCATTTATTATTTAATGAGAGAGGGTATATTTTATACTTTGTGAGTATAAAATAATGAAATGCAAATTTAATATAGTTATCTACTGAATTTTTGAACAATGCACTTAAAGTATGGGACCTATGGGATTTTCATTGCACCATCAAAACAACAGAGATTCTGGTCATTGTTTTTAGATTTACATTTTTTCCAAGAAGGGCAAGACAGAAAGCCATTTAAGCTACATACAAACACATGTTTTATGGTAGTTTGTGCTAATATACCTTTGCAGCATTAGGAAACTGAGGCCTGTTGACTTTTATTGCCCAAGGAAACACCTGGCTTTTATCTCCAGGACTCACCTGTAATTGCGAGCCTGTAGAGATGCGGATGTTGGTGGTCCTCTTTACTATGAGTAGCTCCAGGGACATAATCTCCGAGGCCGATGGTCGTCAGGGAGATGAAGCAGAAATACAAGGACTCCAGGAAGTTCCAGTCCTTCTCCAAAGTAACAAAGATCCACGAGGGAATGAGGAGGAACAGCAGAGTCAGGATCAGGGTCAAACATGTGGCGTGGATTAACGCTAGCACTGACTGAGACATGCCCCAGCGACGATGAAAGTAGGAAACAGGACGGCGAGTGACTATGACCATGATCCTTTGCACCACAGCCGACAAAAACAACAGTGTGACGGGGATCCCTAACAGCGAGTAGACGATACAGAAGGCTTTCCCTTCATCCGAGAGAGGCACAGTGTGGCCATAACCTGTAACACCCAAAAATATGTAGCTTTATTACAGGAAAGGAATCACAGGTGGAGTTTCTTGAGAGTCACTTCAAGTAAGAAAGAGCCTTTAAAATGTATTATCTGTTCATCTGTTCAACATTACTCATTGACAAAAAAAAACTTCAACATTCTTCAAAACCACAGCATTTTAACACAAAAGAGACTAAACAGCAATCACCATTTTACAGATGAAGAATGGAACTGAATGTTTAAAGGTCTCAATAGATGTATGTTAATGTTGTTTTATGGTGTGTATTGATATTACATCATACACTGTGGCTTGGGTATTTTAAAAAGAGAGAATTTGGTCACAGGCAGACATGACGCCACTTCAGGCTGAAATACAGGACCAGGTTTCTTTACACACCTTGAAGCAAACAATATAGTTATTAGGTCATCTATATAGTTCACTCATCTTCTTCTACCGCTATATAGTACTATATTTTATTTTTACTGTTTACAATTACAGAGTTGTGTTGTAGATCTTGAAACAACAATAAAATTGTCACAGTTAATACTACATTAAAGACATAAAAGTCCCTTAAGATTATGTATTATACTTTGTACTCTTTTCCAATCTGAAAAGCTGCTAAATTACTCCTACTAATATAATAATAAAATAATAATAAGAATAAGAATATTATTATTACACCGAAAGCATTCAAATATTTGGATACATGGTGGTTCACAGAAGAGGCAAAAACAACCTGAAAGTACCTTCACAGTGTAACCAAATGAAGTGTGGTGTTAATTTTGACATTTCTTTTTCATCTATTTATTTCATTTATTTTTTAATTCAAATTAATTCGGTGGTCAGATTCAAACCAGCTAAAACCAGGACTAGACCAACATTACCCAGAGAAGACCTGCTCCAGAACAGGACCAGAAATAAATAACTTCCAAACCCATACCTAATCAAGACTTGACTAAACCCAGACACCCAGGAGCACATCCAGACTGACTGAGCCAGGATCACAGCAGGTAGGCCACTTAACTCTCACCTGTTGTGGTCAGGACGGTGCTGGTAAAGAACAGCGACGAGATGAAGTCCCAGTTTTGGTCCGAGCTGTTCCCGAGCACAGTCACACCGTAGTTACTGGCCGCCAGGACGCGCGCCAGCAGCTGCTCGAGCCGCTCGTTGTCGACGCACGGGTTTTCTTTGAGAAACTCCTGCCGCTCTTCCTTCAGCTCCTGGCGCAGCTCGTGCTCGTACGGCAGCTCGATGGCGGAGAAGACCCCTGCGCCGACGATGAGATATAAAACATATCCGAGCAGCAACGCGACTAAATTCAACACCGAACGGTTCCGCTCAATAAAACGAGCGCATCCCTCTTTGTTTTACACAGAACATCACTCAAACTTTCCTTTAGCCCACTCAGTCGTTTCTCCTCTCATGCCAACTACACTGCCTTCTTATCGACCTTTTCTCTCACTGTCCTGTTCCTCGTTCCTCGGATCTCATTGGAAGCGGACACTGATGACGTTGGCTCTTACCGGAGCAGGTAGACCTGCCTTTCCGCCTGAGCACACTCAGGCTCAGCTGGAAACAGGTTCAGCGGGTTTTTAAATGTTGGGAATGACAACAAAAGATTTGCCCAGAAACCTAAGGTCGGGTTTCTTTGCTGGCCCTGATTTAGTCAAATATAGAGCCGTGGGAACAGGTCAACTTTATTGTTAAAACAACTTTTTTTAGGAGTTACAAGGATTATTCACACTATTTTATGTCAGGGAGAAATGAATAAAACATATTTTGAGGTTGACACACGTAGTTGGATGAGTGAGAATTGCCACATGTCTACTGCACGCCTTGAAACTTAAAAGATAATGATGACAATATTTCATGTCATCACTACAAAAGAAGTGTCACTAGCTTTTATTTTTTGACCCACCAGTGTAATTTTCATTTGCACCGCAAGAGGGCATTCGAGACTACGACTTCTTGATAGAAATTGTCCAACACCTTCCGTACAACACATGATGGGTTTATGTGTAAATAAATGAATGGAAGGGGTTAAAACATAAAGCAATTAAAACAATACATTGAGTTAAAACATGACAGTTTTAGTGATAACTTACAACCAGGCAAGTGCAAAGTGCTCATAAAGGACTAATACTTCACACGCATCAATGTATCCTCTCTTTTGCATTTGTGTAATAAATAAATATGTACAACCAATAAAAAAGCAGGTCTTTTCTGGTTTTGTTCTGCAGCAGTACGTAATATGAAAGGTATGTATGTGTTGCATATAAAGCTGATATATACCAAAGTCTGAACCTGGGGCCGGTCACTGCACAAAGTTAGATTTTAAATGGTCTGCTAGAACTGTCAAATGTGCAGAGTCCAAATGTTATTCCTCCTTCTATTTTTAATTTTTTATAAATCTAATTGTTGCTGAATATGCAAATACAAATGTCTCTTTTTCTCTCATTCCATTTTTGGTATAAAAATTGTGCTTTTGAAATAATCCAATCATATCTGGACACCTCAGCTTTCGATTGTGATCAGACTGTGATAGTGTATTGTGAAGGGATTTAAGATTCCTTCCAAATAATCATAAATCTTTAGTCGTTCTTTGCAGAGTTTCCAGTCGTATCAGTGATCTGAAAAACAGATGACACATAGCTTTTATAGGAACAAGTGGTTCAAATAAGGCTATAGTCTGAAAGCATCCTGTTGTGTTTTGTACCTCTGCACTCATATCTGAGGTCAGAGAATAGGATGTGCTCCTGGGAGAAGACAAACAGCCCCAGTCGTCCCCCGGCCAATGTGTGGTCGTACACTGCTCCCGAGTCTGCCAAGATCTGCCTGCCTTCATATACCACCACTCTGCAATGGGAAAGATTACACTACACAAGTCAATTGTTAAAGGGGCTATATGTATTTGAAGCATTTAAAGCTTTACTCCAATAACTGAAAGAAGGGGAGAGACAAATTAAAGGAACAGTAAAAGAAGGGCCCCTCAATTACACTCTTTTTATTAATTCACCATTCAACTGCCATCTGTGCAGTTACTGCTCTTTTACATTTGAATTTACACCCTTACTTGTACACCACACTGTTTCCTAAAATAATCCATTTGTAGCAGTGCGTGTGTCTGTTGTATAATAACAACAGGTAAAATGTTATATCTAACCCATCGAAGAATTCAATGGGTTAGATATCATACTGTGCATGATTTATAAGTCAAGGTTGGACAATAAGCATGTTAAAATTACAGATATATAACACTATTCATTGTTAACAGAATTGCAGAAGGATTTAAACTGTATTTTTTTGCTTTTGTGTTGAATTTGACGTCACATGGCTATATTTAATACAACAAAGATCTCTGCCCAGTTTGTCCTTCAAAAATCAATGCCTCTTTTCAGATGATGTTTAAAAATCATATCATCACAGCACATTCTCTACCCACAATGCCTCTTTGCACAGATTTGCCTCAGTTGAAAAACCTTGGGTTGATATTGCTCTCCATCTGTGCAAAAGTGGCAGCCTGAGGCATTTTTTGAAAGCACATTAGTGAGAAGTACAACTTAGTTGTTGCAGGTTTGGGGAATAGTGGTGGAAAAAGTCAATTATTATAGTTATCATGTAATAACTCCGAAAGATTGATGATATCTTAGAGTCAAAGAACATCTGGGAGTTTCCTACAAGGAGATACACAATGTGATTTTTGTAGATTTCAGATGTTATGTTGCAAGGTTTGTTGCTTCACTTAAAACCTCATAAACCTTGGCAGAAAAACATGACGAGCTTGGAGTATGATTTAAAAAGCAATGCCGATGTTTTATGTTTTAGCTGAAATTACAATAACATGGATGCTTCAGGCATAGAGTCACATGGTTATAAGTATTATTTATGTCTGTAAGAATTACAATAAAATGGTTGAGTTCAGACACAGCCTACTTGCCGACTTGCTTGTGTTACAAATGTAACAGTGACAAACATTGTCTAGTTCTTTGATTGTTGAGTTGTTCCTGTTGTTTTAGGACTCAGCTGTTAATATTTAACTCGTAAATGTACTCACTGTGTCCCTGTTGCTTATGAGCCATGGTATTTTGTTCACAAATGAACCTGCACTAATCTTCCCACCTGCTTTATTTTGTGCATCTGTGACCTCTCATGATCCTGACACATTATCCACTTGTGGTTTACAGCTTCACATCAAAATGATAAACTTGTGAAGAGGAATAAAAAACACTTGCATGAATGAATGGCTACAGGTTCATCATCTGTTTTTCAGGTGAGAGTTTTGAGCGATAATGAAAAGTGGTTGTTATGGTGACAACCTTCATACCTGATGAACCCAGTCTTAGGTCGATGAATGAGGTGGATACGATACGCTGTAAAGGGCTTCCAGCCAATTTTGTTTGGGTCATGCCACAACGTTTTCACCTGAAAGAGATACAAAAGGTGAGTTGCCTCTCATGGTTAATTGTATTGCACTGTTCACAGGTCCTGTTCTAGTTGATTTAGATATCTACTGTCGCTTTACAGACAGTATAATTCTCACACTGTCTAAATACCGAATAACTCAAAGATGGCTACTCGGCCCCTTAACAAAACAAAAATCAACATAATTAAATGGAACCTGACCTGTACTGTACTGATCAGTGAAAACTAACAGCTAATGCAGCATTTCTATGATTTTAATACTTGTTATAAATATTATCCTGATTTTATTCCAAGTGCTTTAATAGTACTTAATACTTATTTTAAATGATGATTGTGTGACAGTAAGTCAGACCTGGTTTCTTGTGTTTCCAGTGTGCCACAGAGCATTTCGCAAATACTCCCCTGGTCCTGTGGTGGAATTGACCCGTTTGATGGAGAGCCCCGCTGTGCCAAAAGCCTTCGACGGCTTCCTCTCCCAGTAGGCCTGGGACACCTACGCTCACCAAACAGAATCACAAAATATGCTGTCAGAAAGAATTATATTTGATGCTAAACTCATCTTTTCTGGGCTGTTTAATTGGCCTAAAGCAGTTATTTTTATTATGTAAAGTAGTTACTAAACAACAGGTCAGTGTAAAACTGAGTCACATTCATGACTGACCTGTTTCCACATGACGACATAGAAGCGTCGGCTGGACTGGTACGCAAACACAACGCCTGCGTAGTCGTCATCACGGTTGGTGTTCACATAAAAAGTCACGCTGAAGTCCACTGCACTGAATCTGTCAAATCCTGTGTAAAATCAAGTCCTTGTTATTATCTTTTGTGGACAGGGGATCAGAGTCTGAGAAGCAACCACTGTCTGTCTATGTTCTCACCCAAAGCAATGCCAGGGTCTGAGTTAGCCCTCTGCAGGAGCTCTGTGCCTTGGCTGCGGATCACCCACAGAGGATCTGACTGTGTGGTGCCTTTTGGGTCCAACAAAACAACCTGAAACTTTCTGAAGTCTGTAAGTCCTATATCATGGTTCAGCGGACAGGCATCTAAAGCGTCAGGGATATTGTCATTGTCGAAGTCGTCAAAACACGCATCCCCACTGCCGTCACCTAAAATCAAACAACAGAAACAAAGCAGAAAGACTAGGGATAGCAATAAAAACACACACAGGCAGATAGATTCAATAATCTATTATTTATGGTTTGTTTAACACTCGTGGAAGACATAGAGTTATATGTTTAAATCAAGAGAAAAGTTTGGATTGAATCATTCAACGGATATTCACTCAAAGAAACTGCATGTAAAAGAAATTTGTCATAAAGTAAGTCCATTATAAGTCTGTGTTCAGCCATAAATAAGAGCATATCCACTTAGGTGGGTGGGTTGTCACTATTTAATTTGAAACCTTATTGCAACTAGATGAAAAACTAAAAGAACACTGACCATCTGAATCCTTTTGGTCCCTGTTTGGCACCAGTCTGCAGTTGTCTCTGTCGTCAGGGATACCGTCATTATCATCATCGTGGTCACAGGCGTCACCCTTCCCGTCCTTATCATGGTCAGCCTGGTTGCTATTGGCAATGTAAGGACAGTTGTCCAGAGAGTTTTGGTGACCATCTTCGTCAACATCCGCATTGTTGTCACACAAGTCGCCGACCAGGTCATTGTCAGAGTCAAGCTGCAAACACAATACGCACAAAATACAACATTGAGATTCCAATTAATTTAATCTTACAGTAAAATGTGAATTTTTAACACTTTTTATTATTATGTTAGAACTGCTATCTTTTTTGTACATGAGGATTAATGAATATCCTCAGGTTTTTATGTCTGTGTACATTTTGATGGGCAGCAGAGTAGTTAAGTTTGTTTCTGATGTTTGTTTGTCACCCATATGTATTTGCATGTGTTTTTTTACTAAACCTGCAGTGGGTTATGAAGAAGAGGGCAGTTGTCACACTGGTCTCCAACACCATCCAAGTCTGTGTCCCTTTGGTCAGTGTTGTAGATTAACGGACAGTTGTCACGGTCATTCAGAACCTCTGCGAAAATAATACGGATCAGATTAATATCACTAATGGTTCAGTTGGAGTGGTAGAGGCGAGCTTAAGACTTGACATGGCACCAATCACAATCATCTTTCTGTCTAGGGACTCTTTGGATTAATTAATTCACCAAGTAAACTTAGACTGTGAAAGTACATGCAGAGTGGGAGGGTATTTGAGGCACACACTAACTCCATATTCCAGCCTTAGTGTTATCTACCGTCTCCATCAATGTCAATGCTGCAGACGTCGCCCTCTCCGTCATCATTGGTGTCTGTCTGCATAGAGTTACTCTCAAAAGGACAGTTGTCACATTGGTCCCCGACTCCATCCTGGTCAGAGTCAAACTGCCGAGGGTTGTACACCAATGGGCAGTTGTCCTAAAACAAACATAGATGTTCAGCAGTAGATGCATGCATAGAGCTGACCTGGTTTAGACCTCAGTGTCCCGGGGGCTCACCCTCTCATCGATTATGTCATCATTATCATCGTCTGGATCACAGGCATCTCCTAATCCATCTCTGTCCAGGTCCTCCTGTCCAGAGTTTGGTATCATCGGGCAATTGTCCTGTAGTCATTCAAGATTACAGAAAACCAGTCACGGATATACTGTATTCTAATGAAGCACGCTATATCCAATACTACTAGTTAATACTAATACTAGTTAAATGATGGTTAGTCATCATTATCATTATTTCTAAACCAGTCTTAACTCCAAAAACTAAAGATTAACCTTTTATTCTTTATTTAACTCGGTAGGTCAATTGAGAACCAATTCTTATTTACAATGACGACCTGGCCATGCTAAAGTTACTCACATTAGTATCCAATCATTGTGTCGTACCTTTTGACAGTGATATGTTGCATTCTGTTTGCAGGTCAGTCCATGATTGGGCCACCCGTCCATATCAGAGTCTTCCCCACACAGATATCCATCCCCAGCGAACCCAACAGCGCACACACATTTAAACAGAGCCTCAGACGCCAGGCCCAGGTAAATACAGGCAGCAAATTTGTGGCAAGTGTGTGTGTTATCTTTGCAAGGGTTGTGTGGTTCACACACCTGTAAAATAATTATTCAAAGTAGAACTAAGCAACATCATCATTATTTACGGTAAATAAATGTTGGTAAATATGAACTATCTCAATAATAAGCAATAAGCAATCATTTAACTAAGACCAGTAGCAAAGAATAGTTTTCCCTTTGACCAACAGGTTCAGGACTGTTTAAGGTAAACACGTGCCTGTCTTGTTGTCTGGGCTTCCTGCAGTCCGAGGCCAAATGGCTGGGTGCCTTTGTATCGAGGTGGACAGGGCAGACAGTAGAAGCCAGGGTCTGTGTTCATGCACTCTGTAACACACACTCCATCCACTGCACACTGCAGAGAGACAGAGAGTGTTTATGGGCCATGGACTTAACATCATTATAATGTGAGAACATGTTGATATTCAAATGCCATTTTTAGCTAATTGCTTTCCATTTATGATGATTGATATGAGTTCAGCAAGACATTTTTAGTGGGAAATATTTAAATAAGATCATAAAACATGCAAAGATACTGTGAGAATAGAAATGTTCTTTGTCCTCTAAATAAAAAGTCATCTCATATCTCCAAGCAATATTTTGTGGCTCATATTGTCTATCATCTCACACGCCATGACATTTCACTGTGACATTAACATCATTAATAGTAGCAAGTGATGATAATGTGTGTGGTTTATTACCTCATTTTCATCCTCACAGTAAGTGCCATTGCCATTCAAACCCAGTGGGCATCGTCCACACTCCCATGATCCATCACTGTGAGATGTGCATTTTACTCCAGGGAAGCACGGTTTGGACTCCAAACATATGTCTGAGAGGACACACATTTGTTTCAGATAAAAAATGCAATATGTAAAACTGGGTTGTATAAACATTTAAAACTACACTTCGAACAAACCTAAGCTAAATGTACAGACATATCAAAATACATACAGTAGGTTAAAATATGTGATTCACTGATGTTTTCTGACAGACTGGTGCTTACCTATGGGACATGGCTGTGTGTTACATGTTTCATAATCTACAGTATTTCCGGCACAGGGTTTCCCACCATGTGCTGGAGTGGGGTTAGAGCACTCCCGCTGGCGGCTGGACAGGCCTCCTCCACAGGACTGAGAGCACAAGGACCACTCAATCCAACTGCTCCAGCCTCCAGCAACTGTCACAGAGAGATAATGAGGGAGTTGTATTTGCATTTATTAAGTATGTATGATAGTATGGTGTGTGTTTTTTTTTGCCACTCAATATTTTTACATGTTCAGACGTTCCAATGATTCAGACAACTATTCCTTATATTCATTCATATGGACCTGTTTACAAACGTAGAGACGGTTTGAACCACACTTGATATGTTTCCTCATTCTCATGTTATGATTTTAGATTTCATAGATTCATTTATTACCAATTCATTATAAAAACATAGTGTTTCACTTTTACACGTCCTATGCACTTAAATGCCATAAGTCATATCTGATAGATGTCGAGCAATAGAGACCTGATGCAACCGTGTGGCAATACCAGACCCATCCTACGCTCTTTTTTTGATGAGACACTGTGAAAAGCTATAGGTCGTTTTATGCCAAAGCAATGTGAATTTCAATAGAGTATGCCAGTGGGTGCCTGACAAATGAGGCAGCCTATTTCTGCACATTGTGGACACATTTAATATGCCTTGTGTTTGAGTGTGATATGTCATTATAGCCCGCCATAGCTCCAGTGAGGACTAGCCACAAATATTACAGACAGTGTAGTTTAAACCCCACAAAGAGGTTTGAGTTGGTTTGATAAGCTGGTTGCCATGATAAGCCCAACTCTACCAAAACATACCACACATACACAAAACATACAAAAACAAGGATTATATCAAATAATAGACAAGAGCGCTGGTGTGACCAGATTCTGAATTTAAACCTGACTGAACTCAGAGACAGTTTAATCAAATGTAAGATAATGTAATTTTCAGATGCATTTAACTGACACATAAATCTGTAAATAAGATTGTGTACTACAGACGCACATGATGAAACTCCAGCAGTTGCATTCACAAACATTTCACTCGCGCTACAGCTGCAGTCTTATAATGACACTACAGGAAACAGTAAGACTATGTAGACAGGCTCTCTTCTAACAGTGCCATAAATGGGCTGCATACAGAAGAGTACAGTAGGCTTTAAACAATGAGGTCTTTACATTAACTGCACATAGACCAAACCTACCAGCTAACACGTTGGCTGGTCCATATAATGCACATCGCTGTCTGTGTATGTCTATTGTCAGAGAGTTAACTGCTGATATAATGACCATGATCTCATGACTGATCCTCCTTGCTTTGGAGAATCATTATGTAACTTTTAGGAACATTATATTTGATTTCATAATCCAAACCCCACTGAGAGCAGATATTCAATAACTGCTTTAGCTTTAGGGACTAAAGATGACCAAGTTATCTGCATACATAAGGAGATTAATTCAATAATCATCACTTAACTGACAAATTATCCATGTAAAGGTTAAACAACAAAGGAGATAAGATACCCCCCTGACGCACTCCATTAGTAACACCAAAAAGAGTCTGAAATACAGTTGCCCCATTTGACCTTCATTTTCCGAATTTGAATACCAGAAAATAAGAAGTCTACTACAATTTATGTTTAGATCATCCTATACCCTTATTATGGCTTTGCTTTGTGAGATACTGAGTACAACTGAGTATGTAGTCCTAGGTTAATAAGGGATAATCAGTGAGGATGTGTGCATTGCTTTGGTTTTAATTGGGTGAAACAGCATTTTTATTGCACGCATCCAGTTAATGTGTATTAAAATAGACCATGGTATGAAAATCCCTGTACATTTTGTCACTTTGTGTGTGAATATGTGTGTACTCACTGGGACAGAGAGCTTTGTTGCAGGGTTGTGTCTCCCTCTCACTTCCACTGCACCCTTTGCCCCCCTTCTGCGGCGGGGGACTGTCACAGAGACGCACCCGAGTGATGTTGCCCTCCCCACATGTCAGTGAACAGGCCGACCAGGGCGACCAGTGGCCCCAGTTCCCATCAGCTCGCACTAACATGTAACAGCAATAAGAAGACAGTGAGTGGAAAGACGTTACATGCCAAGAACCAGTCAGTGTGTGCTTTTCACTTAGCTATGGTTTCAATTATGATCACAATCTCAGAATCCATTTCTCAGAGCCAGTCAGATGTTTGTGTTCTTTAAGGAATATTACATTTATTTTTCTTTTAGTCAAGTTCAGGCATGTCTTATTTGAATGAATGGGATCAGGACATGTGGCAAGGGGTCGACATGCAACATGACGTCTTACTTTTTCGGTCACACTTCGCCACCATGCAGCTGCGGGTCTGGACCGACGGCCCTACACAGGACGATGTGATGCCGTTACAGGAGCGGCCTCGCTGGTGACCGCCTCGACCACAGGAGAGCGAGCAGTGAGTCCATTCAGACCAGGGTGTCCAACCGTCTTCAGTGTCTTTGCACAGACAGTTAAAGGAAATGTTGATGTATTGCCCATTTTCCTAACTATGGATAAATGAACAAAGACTTACTGAGACAAACAGGGCAACATTTATCATCTGTAAAATTTGGATTGATGCAGGAGACTGCAGGACAAGCCTCCTGCTGGCACACAACCTTTCCATCCTGTAGGCAAAAGAACAGAGTGTTCAAATATTTTGTTTTAATTGGGAAATTAATATCTTTTAAGACAGAGCTTGTTATTTTACACCAGATGTTTTGCTAAATGTCTTTTTCCATTCACAGATTTGTAATGAGTAATAGGATTGGCTTTTCCCTCGTTTTATTCATGACAAATATTAATGAGATTGTCTAAAGAGAAACAGACAGACTAGAATGAAAAAGCAGAACAGCCCGTTCAAACTAAATTAAAACCATAACTACAAATGAATTGCAGCTGGTATTGGTTCTGCAGGTCTTGGTTAATTACGCATTCATTCATAGATAGACTTCACAATACACAAATTCTGAGAATGTAGGGATATAAGTCAAATGCCTGAAAAAATATATTCTGCAATCAAAAGTGAATCAGATGAATATTGACTTAGGTGTTTTTTTTTTTTTTTGACAGTCCCCAAGTCTTACTATTTATATTTGATTATGTGTGCCTTTTATAAACAATAGCATATACATTTGTATCCAGAATTTAATTTGTGAGGATTTGGTGCTGAAAGGTAAACAGGATTAATTACCTTTGTAGAAAGCATGTCAAAACCATTTCTGTTATAAGTGTTTTGGGTTTAAGTTTGAACTTAGAAGACCTTTGTTTCACAAAAGTATTTATGATCAATAAAGCCAAAGAACAAAATGATCAAAACTTTAATTGAACTCCAACTTTAATTTAATTAACCTCTAAAAGTAGCACAGCTTGAAAAGTCTTATTACCAGGCAGCCGCAGGTGGTGCAGCTGTCCACGTCCCACTCCTCTCCCTGGACATACACTCGTCCGTCCTGAAGACACAGCTTTTCCCAGTCTGTGTTCCCATCCAGATCATTGGAGAAACCATTGCTGCCATTGTTGGTGCTCATACCATCAGTGCTGTTTCCATCAACGGTGTTTCCAGGGTTGCTGCTGTTGGTCAGCTCTTCCAAAGTAAGGCGCATCTCTTCATTCTCTTTGGACTAAAACATTATAGAAAGCATTTGTCAGAAAACGTTTTATAGGATCATTTTGACCATTATTGATTGGCCTAAGATTAGTTGCTACAGTAGCACTACATTGTGGATAGAATAAAGCTAAAAAAATGCAAGCTTACGACTCACAACTCTCTCAAGATCTTCCAACAACTTGCTGGTGACTATCCGCAGTCCATTTATCTCTGTGATCAAACCCACCAGGTCGTCACACGGGTGGCGACAGACCTCTGTAGCCCTCACACCTGCAGCAATAAGGGTGCGTGGTCTGCACTATACACCTCATACTTTAACATTTTATATCCACTGTGTGTGTTCATGCATGGGTTGTACCTGCAAACACAGCTGCTGCACAGAGGAACATTAAAAGCCGAGGGGACTCACTCAACACAGTCATTTCTGTTTACACACATAAATCAAATGCTGTGAAATATAGCAATTTTACAAACTGCTCCAGCAATATAGGTAATTGAACTTCTGCCAGGAAGATAAAAGAAGAAGAAAAAAGACGGTGCGTAAGTTAACCTTGCATACCTGCTCGCTGCTCTGACTTTTTCTCCAGGATTACAAATTACTTCTGACCGAGTTGTCTCGACTGCTGCTTCCAAGGGTCAAGCTGTGATAGAAAGTCTTTATTGTTTGTTTCCTCTTCACATTGACATCCAAAGACCAAAGGCAAACCAGTTCAGTAATTTAGAAATAAGATCCATATATGAGAGCGAGGCTGTTGGGAGAAAGAGAAGCAAAAATGAAACACGCAGACAGCTGTGTTAGTTCTGTAAAAAGTCCTAATGTGGATATTTGTTTGAGTGTGTAAGAGAAGGGGGAGAGAGGCAGGAGCAAGGGCCATATATTACTCGTCTGTCTGGCGATGGACCTGCTTGCATATCTCCCAGCGAGAAACCCAGCTGGATGGAAGGAACTTGTGTGTGTCCTAGTCTTTCGATGTTGACATCTCCGAGCAGGTTTCCCAGACACATCACTTACACTCTTCTCACTCCAAACTAAGACACACGCTGGCTGTTGGAGTTTTCCGATATTTTAGAAGCCAGGAAATTGGCATCTATAAAAATTCTTGGTGTAAATGAGGCATTAAGCCACAATTTACGTGTGGTTTTGTTGCAAACCACTAGTCACGTCTAACATCTTTCATGTGGAGACACAAAGATTCACGTCTTTATGATTTACATTAATAGCATTCTTAAAGAAGAATATACTTATGTTCAAAAGGTGTTTAATAGTGTTTAATTTATGTTTAAACAGGTGTCAGTGTGGTCAGTCAGTCCCAGCTTCAGTGTCTCAGTGCAATAGATGGTATTTTGACCTTACTTTTTCAGGACAGAGTAGCATATATGTGGCTCTGTCTCCTGTGTGTGTCATGTTGCATATAATGGCAGATGAGACAAAAATGGGATAAAGTTAGTAGTAAAATTAAGCCACACACAATGTTAGCTAAGAAGGTTTGGATCAATGTTTGATTGTATTACTGCTTTGGCTAACAGCAAAAGGTTACAGGAAGTTATAGCCAAAAGTAGCTGCAGCTGCTAACATGGGTAACTGACAGTTATACTAAGCAATCATTGTCTAATGCACAGATATCAGTCAGACGAATGGCAGGCAGATGTTAAATTACTTTTTTGCAGGTGCAGGATATAAAAAAAAAAAATCAAAACTGATTTAGTAGTGGGATTTGACAACTATTACTTCTAAATCACTAACAGAGCTTTTTACTGGATGTGTCACTTCAAAGTTTGGATCAGTCACGGTAGTCTCTCATCCACTGACATTTAATTTGTTTAGTTGCTACATTTTCCTTTCTATATTTGTCTACCATCAGCTTTGGATTAAAATTAAGCATTATAGAAATTATTACATACATTATTATTCTTTTTTTTTTTCCACATGGTCCTGTTAGGGGTCGTGGGAAACTGGAGCCTATCCCAGCAGCTTTGTGCATTTGACATTTTGATATTATTTACAATGATTTAAAGTATTAGAAGTATTGTCAAAGAAAAGAAAAATATTAAGTTAATATCAAATGTTGGCACTGTATTGCAAAACAACAAACCGTGCTTCACCAAAGTTCATTTGTGTTACTTTATTGCATCACTTTGTAACATGAAGCCAAGTTGTAAAGCTGTTGCAGACCTTAGACAAAAACAAAAGCCAAAGAAATGTGAAAAATGCACAGTCAGGGACCTATATACTCTATCTAAACGTAAGGACGTAAAAGGACATGATCATGTTCTGAAAATGGCTAAAGTAAAGTATGGTCTATGTGTGTCTTTTTGGGACTGTCCTAGAGTCTGCAGATTCAAACTCATGAGCTAAAGATGAGCCAGCTGATGAAATACAAAAACATCTACCTCCACTGGGATCATCATGTCTTTCCCCATCTCAGTCTCCATCACTTTCCTTTAACTTTAACTGTGTGTGTGTGTGTTCAGTCTTCTCCCCGCTGAGTCAAAAAGGCATCATCATCATGCTCTCGAATCATATTTTCCATCTGTAACTCGGCATGAGAAATAATGAAGCTCACAGATGTGTGCACGCTCGCGCAAGCACATGTGCCCACAAACACACAAACATACACTTCCAATAAATTCTCCATTGGTTTTTTTCACATACTGTACCTAGAAACATCAGTGCAGGGACAAACAGGAATAGACATCATGTTTTTTTCTGGAGGTGGTTCAGATTTGCAAAAGCAGGTGTGTCAATGCTCTGAGCCTCAGAAGCCCCAAAGTAACATGATCTGAAGGATATAAAAAGTAAAGACCATAGTGCAAACCTGCTTTAGTCTTTTTTTTTTTTTTTGCAAGGTTGTCATCATAATATACATTGGCAGTGGGATCCAATCCAGGAAAATATCCAGGTGTTAACCCAGACTCAACCAGGATCTAGGCCAGGATTTAAAAGAGAATATATACAGTACACAAAGACTAGAATAGGACTTAACCAGGGATAAAACTAGAATTTACAAAGGAATAAATGTGAACCTAACTTACGAATAAACCTGGTTTAGTCTGCAACAGAACTAGGATTAGCACTTAAGAAAGAAAAAACAGGGCCTATAAGAATATGTCAACAGTAAAAGAACATGCAAACCCAAAGCAGGCCTAGACCACGGGACTACAGATTCAATTCAATTCAATTTAAACTTTATTAGGGACACAGAGCATCTGGTCCATAGACATGAAATATTTTTATTTCAGGATTGTTTATGTGTTTTATGAAATTGCATTGTCCTCTTATAAATAAATTTATCTAATCAAACCACTTCACACAGAAATACAACTGTCAGTAAAAAAAGGCAAGCTTAATGGCTAGACCAGGAGTAAACTGTAAACACACAAGTTGAATAAAGACTAACCAAGGGTTATATCAAGGCTAAACTGGAAATAAGCCAGGCCTAATGTCCAAATCAAAAGCAGGACTAAACTAGGAGTGACCTCAAGCTTAAACAAGACCCGAGATCTACTGTTTAAAAAAGTCCATTTCCTTGTGTTTTTTTTTTTTTTATCGTGCCTGGCTGGAGACCTCTAAGTGGCCTTTACTTGGAGCAGGTTGAGAAAGTGACCCGTTAATGCGTTCAGACAGCGTAAAAAAGGTGGTGAGGCTTCAACAATAGCTCCATTTCACAAAACCTCCAGACCTGCACTTAAAGGTTTCTGCATTAGTCTCAGAGCAGTGCACTTAGTCCTATGTAGAGGTAAGAGAATTACACGGGCTTAAAGTAACCGGATTTACATAGAAGCAAGCCCAGTAACGCAGGAACAGGGAAGCTTAGGTCATGGATGTCATAAGATACAACGGGATATGACGGATGCAAGAAACATGACGATGAGAGTTTTATAAAAGTAAAATTCTCTGCTTCTTTTGTAACATATGTGGTCAGGTATGTGGTTCATTCAAAGGATATTTAAATGCCTAGTTCTTGAGAAATGTAATTGCAAGTTCACTTACATCAGAGCATTTACAGGGCCCCAGCTCCAAAGCATAAACTCAGATGCAGGCTTCTTGACAAGAAGAGTTAAACCTGCATAAAACCAAGACCAAAGAGTGACTGTATCTCCACAGAATAAAGAGAAATTAAACCCTTATTGCATTGATGATCCAACCAAAGCAGTCAATAGCAGACAGTTTGAGTAAAAGCAGATTGTTTTCATGCTGACTTCCACTGTAGGTCAGTAGAACAGGAGAGAGTCCTAATCCATTTATCAGATCCCCCCCAGATTAGCTTTTCACAGTAAGAGACACACGCACCTGCAGCAGTGCCTCTGGGATTTGTAGTTTTTAGTTATTCTTTACCTTGATGAAGCTTAACAACACGTATTACCTTATGTGGTTATATTTGAGTGTTTAAAGACTGACAAAGAGAATTACTTATAATATCATTGTGAGGAGGCCAGGGCCAGAGGGTGAACCCAGTGGCCCCCAGTGAGGGGTGAGAGTTGAACTGGAGGTGACGCAGCACCGGTGACAGTGCAGGGCAGAGTGGAACCGGTGGCCGTTCTCGCGCAGGGCTTAGTTTGCACAGCTCTATTAGCGTGACATACTTTCCTGTCAGTGATCGGCTGCCTTACGTCCTGGACACAACGGATTATGCCTTGAAGCTTGGACCAGTGCACTTACCAGAACATTTATGAGATAAACCAGTGATTTCCTCTGCTACAGCAGAAAAGTGAGTTAAAGTGGATGAGATATGACGGTAGACCGGGTTACGGTGGACCCCCAGGGCTTTGTCCCACAGAAGATAATTGTCTACAATGACCTGCTGCCTTACGCCGACCGCTTGGACCGAGAGGCTGAAGAGCTGTTGGCCGAAATTAAAGTTAATCTGTCCAGGGCCGTGGTGGTCAGGGAGCTGTGGCCCGGGGTGGCCTTCTGGTGCAGGAAACTCTTCTCGTAAGTGTCAAAGGAAAACCTGTCTTACATTTGTAACTCCTGGATGACCAGTGTGCACAACATTATCTCCAGGCTAAATGAACACATCCATATTTGAATATCTCAGTAAATGATAATAGTCATGAGCAAATAGTATTATAGCTTTAAAACAGTGCTTCTCACTTTTCACACCTAGGCTATTTGTTCTACTTCAGGAATAACTGGGCCTCAAGTGGCATTATTATGAAGTATAACACAGTAACAGAGCAAACAAGATACTTTTAATCCAGTCTTTCAACTAATATCAGAAACACATGCCACATGCAAGATATTCTGTAGATTTGTATTTCAAAAACATTCAGAGGGGCAGTAATATGGTTGTAGCTGAAGAAACCCTAAGAAATGTGTGTTTGGGTGAAAAATAAATATTATTGTCCATTATTGCATTATGAAGCAGTTTATGAGAGGTGTTTCTAAAATGCTAAAAGATGGGGTTAGATTGTCTTGACACCACCACCATTCATTCACAATTGACACAAAACAATAACTTAGTTTTAGAGACCAAGGTTGTCTTGTGTCTGACCCATCTGCCCTTATTATGCAGACAGTGATGCACTCACCCTACTTCCTGATTCAGTAAAGAGCTAGTGAAGTTATAATGTTACCCAGAGTGCTGTTTGTCCTATACTCAAGTCTCCCATCTTCTTTTCATTTAAATAAAATAGCATTTTACTTCACATAGCTCTCACTCAGTCAGTCAGGTCAGGGTTTCAGATTGTGAGCATTCTTTATGTCTAAGAAACCTTCTGCCCGTCCCACCCGAGTCTGGAAGAGATCCCAGTGATGTGTGCCTTTCATTTTCAGCTGCAACTCAGTCAGTAAATTCAATACAGAGTCGATAAAGTAAATACAGCAGAAAGGAGGAACCACCAACTTTATCATTCACTTTAGAAGGAATGATCGATGACCCCATGATTTTATATGTGACTCTACCTAACTGGAAAAAAGTTACTTAATGACAATGACTCAAGTAGAAGTTGGTTGTTAAATAAACAATGCAACATTTCTGACTTTAGGTAATGTCTGTCAATCCATCCCCAAAAAAGAAAATTTGTTCTGCTTTTACAGTAACAGAGGTCAAACTTATCTCAAAAACCAAGTCTTATAAACCAGGATTAAACCAGCCATTTGTTTGTAAGGGGACATGATTGCAGGTTGCAAATTTGTGATATTATTAAATGTATCTAGTATATTAGTGATATAGTGAATATCTCCACTTGTATGTGTCACCTCTCTCTCTGACTGACAGGTTTCTGAAGCTGTATGGCCGGCGGTTCAGTAAAAAGGACCATGTTCTCTTTGTTAAGCTGCTGTATGAGTTGGTAACACTGCCCAACCTGGAGCCCTACATGATGCAGAGCTATGCCCGGCTTCTCATCCAGCTTCTCAAGTGAGTCTAGCACACACATCTATGAAGTTCTTATGAAGTTCAGTTTAAAAACATTACCTTTGAGGCTGCTTGGAGTGTTTTTTTTTTTAATGTCAAAATGAGGATGCCCTTCGGGGGAGACCTAGGATACACTTGAGGGACTATACAGCATATTTCCTTTGGCTTTTAATGTTTGGGATGCCCCGGGAAAAGCTGCAGGACATAAAACTAGATATAGATATGTGCTTCAACTCTGCTGTTGAGTAGAGACTAGTTTTGAAGTTTCATTGCATATCTAAGTTTGTCAGGACCATCTCTAATAATTCAATTAAATGTAAGAGCAAAATGTTCCTCTGCTACTGTTTATATTTTACATTGATAAATATAAGCTACAATCAAGCTACATGCAGTTCTAAGTCCATGTGAAGTTTGTAGGCTGCTTCCAAGGTTCAGCATCAAGTCAGTTTTATTTGTTTGGCTCAGTATTGTGGCTCTGAAAGTGAAAGTGGCAGTTGTTTTCATAATATAGGTTAGACTAAGTCATTTTATGTCAGTTTTATTTGTAAAGCCCAATATCACAAGCCAATTTTTCCAAAAGGCTTTACCTATTACTGACTCTGAAACAAGGAAACCTCTGATGGAAAGAGAATGGACTTGCAGCGTCAGGTCAGTCCTACACCTGCCCCGTGTGTTCTCTTGTATAATGAGATCACAGCTCAGATGCTAAACACGAGCATGTGCCTCAGACCTCAAAGTGGATTGTTTACCCAGCACTTGGCCTTTTGGAAATCTGCCCTTTTAGATGAGCATTCAAGTTACGTGTGACTTTTTAAAAAGCACACATTGAACTAGATACAAGTGGATACAAAGGATGAACGTTTCCTGAAAGTCACTGAATAAGCCGGTCCTGTACTTCTTGTGAAGACTTGTGAAGTATTTGACACGACTGGTTCAGACATTTAGCAAACATAGCTCACGCTTACTGTTTGTTTTTTATGAAGGAATTTTAAACACTGTATTCTTCCTCAAATGCAAATATTCTTACCTAAACATATGTGTCGACAAACCAGTTTCAAGGTGAGCTGATAAGACAAGACCAGAAATTACACATTTACACAACCACTTTCTGTCAAACCACTTACACCAGTGCAGCCAATGGAAAAGTGAGATCCCTATTTGTATTTTATTAGTATAACCACCCAATGCATATGTCCCATTTACCTGGATAAAAAAACATATGATATTTTTCCTCAAGGTTGTTACAATCAGAATTTTATACTGTCCCATGTGAATATGTGAATAAAGAAATTTGCACCTAAAAGTCTTGAAATGAGAAATTGTTCGGTCTAAGCTTGTCTTTACGAAAAGTTTGAAGCGTGATAAAAAGTAAATTCTACAGAGAGAACAAGAGGAATTTCTCAAAGACAAAGTATTGTAACCTGTCATCATCTTATTTTAAGGGACTTTAGTTCAGTCAGTACTCTTTCTTATTTCAAGATTTTTATAATTTCTGCATAAAATACAGCTGTAAATAAGACATAAGACAAAGTGTCACTATGGAATAGGCAAAACAAAACACAGGAAAATAGCACTGCATTTATTACCTTTTAAGCTCGACAGCCTATTTTGTAGGTCCCAGTGCTTGTGTTTAAAATCAGATCTGTCACTACTCAAGCAACTGGAGGATATTCACTGAGACAGTTACATCTATCGCCTCTCATTTGTCTTCTCTTGTTACCATGATTCCCACATCCATCACAAAACAACATCTTAATGCAGAAGTCATTTGTCTGAGTGTTTTCCATTAAATGAAAAGGGAAAGATCTGGGCTAAGCGTATATTGAGTGCCAGGTCTCACTGCAGTGGGATGAATTTGATACTCAACATCAGGCGTCAAGTCTCAGTAGTCTTTTTTTTACATTCAACACTCGCTTTTCTCCGTCATTTGCCTGATGGTCTTGCCTTGTCATTTTTCAAACGTCCCCAATGGGAACCTGCCCTATTGCTGTTAGATGAATGTAAGACAAGCACACAAGAGGAATTCAAGGCTATGGAAACTGTGCATACACTAGTGCAGTCATTTCTGTGAGGTATTCCAATATTTAAGGCATAAAATGTGTGTGAAGTTTAAAAAAACAAGGTAAACGAAGAAAGGGAGCTGAATAGGATAGCATGACTCATCAGTTTGAAGCCCTCTCAGTGCATTAAGCTAAAAGGTAATTTTAGACTGTGGTTAGTGAGTGTCAGAATGTCAGAATTTAGCCGCTTTTGTTTTGTGAATATTCATAACGTGAAACAGTCTACACCTGCAAATGAATAATGTCTGTGGCTGTCAATCCAGATATGCGTCAGTGGATTCAAATAAATGCAGTGCTGTGTTTGCAGACATGTCTGGAAGCTGCCTGTCATCACACTGAGGGCACTTTGTGAATTACTAACCCTTCATGATAACAACAGGCCTCTGGCAGTTGTTTTTTGAACTGGTATAGCATTAATGTTGCACTTCTATTTTGATTAGTGGTTGTTAAATATTGACGAGCCACCACTGGAGTCCTGACAACATTCATTAAATGGATGGATATTGGTTAATTATTGTTCTTTTCAAAACAGGAAGAAGGAACTGCTGTCAAGGGATGACCTGCAGTTACCATGGAGACCACTGTATGATTTGTACGAGAGGGTCATTTACTCCAAAACTGAGCATCTGGGCCTCATCTGGTTCCCCAAGTAAGTCACTTTACATTCACGTTACCTCGATGAAGCAGAATCATTCAGTGGAATCTTTCTCAATTTGAATATATTGTTGTCCTAAATATGAATCTTTTAACAAAATGAATAGGGCTCAAATAAACCTAGGCCTAATCTGCACAAAAGGGTCACATCATATACAGCAGGGAGCCAACTTAGAATTCATTTAGACAACTTTTATGAATATGAGATTTGTAATATTTCAAATCATTTACAATTAAACCCACGGAATTTCAATGTTGGTCTGAATCAACCGAGATTTAGGGCTTTTTTGTGAATCCTTGTTTAGATTTGTATTTGTAGTTCAGTGTACACAAATTGATGCATATTCAGATGTATAACTGGGTTTGTGCAGTCAACAGAAAACTAGCACGATATCACAGGCTAGCAATGATTCATTCTTAATAAAAATGTAGATAAAAAAATGTAATATCTAAATTCTAATGTTAAAGTTAATGTTGGCTCTAAGAAATTTGGCTTACTGCCTTTAAGCTTACTTTCCAAGAAAGGAATGATCATATTGAAGGCTGCCTACTTAGCTGTGACTGTGGTCAGCCAAACCAACCTTTTACAATCAATTCTACAAAGAGGCATTGTTGAACTGTAATGATTACTAGGTACACAGGTTTAGTCTACATCTAACTTTGTGACTGTTGTGCTTTACACTACTTAAACAAGTTTATATGGGTACAGTCTATTGGTCCATTACAAATGCAAAGTTCTCAAGCTATAGTCATCATGTCATCATTTTGTTAGTGTGTAATAAAAATAAATATCATAATCTTATCTATATCATTCCTGTTTGATTTGTGACATAAAATCTGTATATAACTATGCATCAACCACTCTTCAATAAAAAATATTTTAATATGTGAAACTAAACAATGAGAAACGACCAGAGGATTTTTGCTTATTTGTTACAAAAACAAAATAAGTACATGTAAATCTCTGTGTAAGCCCAGATTTAGGAAACACGATCACACACTTTCTCTCTCTCTCTGTCCCTCGTTTCCAGCTCTGTGGACCACATTTTGAAGGCTTTGATCAAAAGCTGCCGCCTGTAAGTGATCATGTGATTTGTGCTCGGGATAACACACCACTATGATGTTCTTTTAAGTTGTTTACTGTAATGAGTCCATGTTTTACTACCCCCTCCTCTCTCTGTGGGTGTCCTTATTTGTGTTTTCTGCTAAACCTTCCAGGTATTTCCCTGCCTCATCCACTAAGGAGATGTTGGATGAGTGGCGCCCCCTGCTGTGCGTGTTTGACGTGGCCATGCAGAAGGCAATCAGCAACATGGAGCTGTTTCTGCCCACGATCATGCCTGTCGAGGAGCACAGCCAGGGCTTCCAGTGAGTGAGCCAATCCTAAATACTCTTCACGACTGCTGTGTTTAGAAACAGTAATCTGTGCCAAATGCAAAACCTGTTAAAGCCAAAGCTAACAGAAATGACTCGTGAAATTTAAGCATGAAGGACTCTTTTGTTTATTGATTGATTGCTCTGTGCCAAAAAAAGAAAGCGCTTTTGGAAGCTAAACCTTGTTCTCCTCAGTTTTAATCAATTTCTATTTTCATTAGGTGATTTGCTTGGCACTTATAACCTTGCTGCACCTCTCTTCTAAATGGCATTAACTTAAAGCAGCCTGAGCCCCTGCACCTGTGACTTGCAATGAGACATCTTTTTTTTTAGCTTTTTCCTCTCCAAGTTGCTATTATTCTGCTTCCTTGGAAAACCTTTGTGCACCCATTGTGGTTTTGTTCCTAGTGTCTTCCAAGCGCTGAGTGCATTCTTCACTATATTTGCTCTTTCGCAAGCTATTTGTCTGGATCTGCTGTTGGATTCATCAGCAGTTTCTGTGCAGTTTCCACAATACATCATCTTTAATACTTTATTTTTCCATTTCAGTTTTTTGTCGCTTCCTACAGAGGAGGGAGGGAGATTATATTTTGGGGAATTGGAGATGAGATGAGGGGAATTTACTTGCCTCAGGTGCTTTTATCAGTGTATGTGTGATTGTAATGGTGTTTTCTGCTTTCAGGTTGTGGTTTGATGAATTAATGACTCTCTGGATGTCGTTGCAAAATCAGCCGAGCTGGGAGGGGGTAAGACTCACAGGCCCTGAAACCAAAAACCAAAATGTGACAACAACCTTTATAGTGAACCCACTTTTGAAATCTCATAAAAGATAACAAATGTAATCAACAATCATTGGCTATGAACAGATCCCTGTTGTTGTTATTGCATTATATGTCATGCATTTACCACCTATTAATTAAAACCACCTAATTAAAATTATTTATAAACCCTTCACCAAAGCAGATTGTAAAATGTTAAGACTATGAAGTAAAGAATACTAAAGAATATTATTAATATTTATAACTCATTAAAAACAGCAACTGTGATATCTTGCTTGCCATAAAACCACACATAGTATATGATGTTAAGCAAGTAAAGTTAAGTTTGGGATCACTATATGGCAATCAACACATCCCCTATAATGTGTAATAAAAAGTCTGTTTATCACCCAACAACCTAAATAAAACATTTACAAAACCAATTAAAACCCTTTTATATAGTTATTGTAAAATGTTACTCCTCTATCTTTGCCATCACAATTTAAACATCCAAACGCTAATCCTGGATGCCTTTCTATTATCCCAAACAAATATATTATACTATCTCCTTAACCCCAAATGTTAAGGGCCAAATTGTCCAAAATGAAACACACATAAACACACAGATAATGTCATTGTATAGGTAAAAAAATAGTATTCTTTCTGAAGTATTTTCACTATTGACTGGAGCTGTCTGAAAATACATATTGTAGTTAAAAATATATATAATATTCATAAACTATAATTTTCTTAGACAGTCACTCCGATCCATCCACTTCCAATTTATATCAGCCATGCAATTTAAACAACTTGTGTCCTCAAATGTCCTTATAACGCTGAACAAAGCTTCATGTGGATTTCCATTTTGTTAAAGCTGCATATGGAATGACACACTTTTCAATGCTTCCCAAAGACTGCGAGTGAAATTTTGAAAAGTTGTTAATGTTTTTGGCAGTGTCCGCCTGGTGTGCAGATAAGATTTTCCATTTAGTGTCTCCTCTCTGCTCTGCTTTTATACCACTGCCGGCCCCGAGAAGCAGCAGCACACTTCCTTTTTCCTTCCTTTCTTTGAACAGCTTTTTGTAGAACTATGTATACTGTATATACAATCCTTGGAAAGACATCTTATACTTCAGGGAATATATGTTGAACTTACTCCTGAATGTTTGTCTGATGTTGTCATTCAGCACTTAGTGAACCTTTTTGCTCGCCTCGCCAATGATAACATCGGCTATGTGGACTGGACCCCGTATATTCCCACTGTGAGTCATTATGGGAGCTATTTGGAAGATGAACTGTGTCTGTTAATGTATTTTGCAAAAGGCTTAAGCTTATGTGTCTTGAATCTCTCCTGTGTTTGCAGATTTTTACCAGGATCCTTCGCAGTCTCAACCTTCCGGTGGGCGTCAATCAAATGGTGGCACCACAATATCTCACCAATGCCTATGACACGGGCCACTTGGTGTTGTTGATTACAGCTCTTCTGGTAAATCCACTAGTTTCTATTCAGGCTACCTAGTACAATTTGATTCTCCCCTTCCAACAATTGCAGGGTTTTGTCCAGACCTAAGTTGCTTGAAAGAGCAGATCTTTCCCGACTCTCGTATAGCATGAGCAGTCTGAAACTCCTTGAAAGGGTCAGTTGTGTGTTACAATCCTTTTCTTTCCAAACAGAGCAGAGCGGCGGAGTAGGCAGAAATGACTATTTGCAGTTATAAAGACCCAGTAAGACACAGAGATTAAATAAAGGCTGTGGGTTTATATCTTATATATGAGTGATTTTAAACTATTAACCCAATCACAAGATAATGGATCATTAAAAGAGATTATTCATTTCTTTATTAAACTTTCCTCCTCCTTAGATTGGGTAGTGTGCACACCGTTAAAGCAGTAGAGCAGGAGTGCCCAAAGTGGGGCCCAGGGGCCAAAAGTGTCATTGTCATGTTTTGCATCTGAAATTGCTGGACTGATTTAATCTGCAATTATGGTCAAGCCAGTGTAGTTGAGTTCAAGTCACTTTCAAATCCAAGTTAACTACAAAAAGTCAAGTTGAGTCATCTTAGTTGAACTGCAAGTCCGAGTCACTAAAGAAAGGTCCAAGTCGAGTCCAAGTCGAGTCCAAGTCAAGTCCAAGTCGAGTCCAAGTCGAGTCCAAGTCACCAAAGTGAGTTACAAATCTGAAAACTATGGGATCCAAATCAACACATTGATTGGGATTTTAGTTTTGTATAAGCCTTTTTCCTTAAACACATTTAAGGGAATTTTGATTGTGGCATTCCAATTAAGGCTGTAGCCTATATAGGCCTATATTTTTTTTTAAGTATTCCGAGTAGTCCGATTCTAAGTCTGAGTCATCAATTCTCAAGTCTGAGTCGAGTCATGAGTCCTTGTAGCTGAGAATAAACGAGTCCAAGCCATAAAAAGTCAAGTTTGAGTCTGAGTCATTGAGGGTTACCCTCGAGTCAAGTCACAAAAATGCCTGATGACTCAACTTGAGTCCAGGACTTACGTACTCCATCTCTGGGTCAATCATACTTAACTATTGGTAATGGCCTGTTGCATTAAAAAGGAGCCATTGGGTTTTTATAATCCATAAACAGCCTAGTGCCCCAACTCATGTTGCTCAAAAGACATAAGACAGTTCAGGTAGGTTTGTGCATGTGTGCACATTGCCACACTAGGTCCACTACTAGGTCTGGGTCAAACCGCATAAGTTCAGGTCAAACAGGTTAAGTTTAGGTTAAGGCGCTTCCTCGTCAGAACAAAATGGAGTAAAGTATTTCTTTCAATCACATGCAAAAGATTTTTGTGTTTGGCCTGTGGCAAACTAATACATTTCCATTTTGGCCTTCCGGGGGAAAAGGTTTTACAAAGATTCTCTTTCTATGTTAGATGCCACTCAATATCAAAATTACAGAAAATGTTAACATCCTGTAGGTTGAGCCCGGACTATATTAGGCACTTAGGCTATGTATGATTTCCTGGAAATATTAGTAAATAGAAATCACAAATTCCTCCCACCCATCCTTCCCACAAGACCGAGATGATATTTAGAGTCGTGACTACTTCAACACTTGCTGCCTGTGTTGGTCCAATTAACATATTCTTACTGTCTACATTGTGGGTTGCAGACATTTCAAACTCTTATTTATGGTAATGCTGCACAAACACAACACTTGAGCAATATGGAAACAAAATGTATATTAATATAGTTTAATTAAAGACAATAAAAAAACATCATTATACAACATTTTCAATATAAAAATATAATAATTAACAGACAGCTGCAAAATACCAATATACATGAATAGAATACAGAAATACTGCTCATAGATCTAATAATTCCTAACTCATAGATCTAATCTAGAAATTCCTCTGATAAATTACCACCAACATCACAGAAAAACAACTCAACAGTTATTTCTCTAATTCCAATTAAACAGGCTTTATCAAGTTTTTAGAAAAAACTGTATTTTTGCTTTGAAGTTCCCACCACGTCATAATTTACCCAGAGGGCCTTATGTGCAGATACACTACTAGAGGGCCTTATGTGCAGATACACTACTAGAGGGCCTTATGTGCAGATACACTACTAGAGGGCCTTATGTGCAGATACACTACTATATACAATACAATGAGTATTATAATAAATAATCTATGGGAATCCTGTTGATAATGTCTTAAATGTGACTATGACCTATGTTTTTTTTGTTTTTTCTTTTTTTAGGGTGGTCCTGGAAACCCAGCACAGAAAGAGCTGACCTGCCTCTTCAACAGCATTGCATCCTTCTACCATCCGTCCAATCACGGCCGCTGGCAGGTAAGACTCTATTATTTACTCTCCCACAAACAAAAAGCCAGTGCAGAGTGTATTTTCAGCTGCTTGTTATCCCACTCCTTTGATTTATAACCTGTCATTCACTACTTGGCCTGGCCGTCCGTGTTCAAGCAGCTCAATAATAATATGCAACTCCTGTGGAAATGAGGGATACCACAGTTTAGTTTAGATGGAGTGTTTTTTTTTTTTTCTGTAGGGAATGTTAATGTGTGCATTTGTGTGTGTGTAGTCTCGTCTCATGCGGCTGCTTCAGCGTCTGCCTGCAAGCGTGGTTCGTCGCGTGCACCGTGAACGCCATGCCGTCTCCTGCTGGATCACACTGGTCCCTGAGTCCCAGCGACTGACTGATGAAGACCTGCGAGAGTTCACACAAAGTCTTTTAGGAGCTGCTCTACAGGCCATGTTCAGGTACAGCACATTAAACATTGGATATCTCACTATGGTCCTGTTCTAATTTAGGATTAAACTGTGTCCTGATTGAGGCACAATCACAAGTGGCTTGCGTTAACGCATGCTGTAATGTGATGTGTCAGGACATATTCAGAGGTGGCTTGGCATTATGTGATTGGACTAAAAACAGTGTCAATGGAAAGGCATTCTGGCACGAATGAAAAAACTCTGGTATTTAGGTAAGACTGATGTCCATCTAAGTAAAGTAAATGTCCGATCAGCTGTGAGTAGGCGTTGCTATTTGTCTAATACATTAGTGAAAGGTTATCTAATTTGCAGATGTGGCATTATCTCAAGCTCTTTTTCAATTCAATTTAAATCACTTTATTTGTCCCCAAGGAGCAATTTATAATAGACACAATCACAATCAATAAACAGAAGAAACACCACAAGCCACAGAGACATCACAACATACAGCATCCAAAACACCTACCAAACACATCATTTATAAATATAAAGTGCTCCAATCAAATTTGTTTCTGTAGGGCGGAGTGTTCATTTGACAGTGAATGTTTGATCAATTTAAAAAAGTGTTTGAACGGACAAAGCTAGTCACATTAATGAATGGTGTGAACAAGGTTGTTATTTCTATTAAATTTGTCACAGACATGTTAATAATCCTATTCAAACACATTAGCAACACTTTGAGTCACTTCACATTAGGGTCGATCACACATTTCAGGGGTGATGATAAACCAAGAAAAAGAATATCTAGCGTAAATATATAGGCAAAATTTAAAAATAGAGCCAATCTGATGCCAAGTGTTAGGACCAAACTATTTGTTTAGTTTTTTGGCACAAGCAGACAGCACAGGTGCCATTGTGGGAGGACGTGTGAGTGTTTTGTTTCACAGCAAGACTTTGTAAGTGGGCTCATTAGCTTGTGTATAATGCCAAAACATTATCCACATATTTCAACAGCTTCAGCCAAAATAATGGCTTTAACACTAGCTCCTGATTCAGTATTTGCCACCTCCATTTGAGTTTCCAGGCTTATTCTTCCATACTTTTTTACCAATTAACTCCAGAAACCAGATTGATTTATTTAGTTTGTGCAGCATGGACATTTTTGCTGTTCATTTTTTTGTATTACTTTATTTTATTTAGTAACTGATTTCAAGATCTTTGACTCAGGAAGTGAATAATTAGATCTTCTAGTGGGATATGCAACACCTGAGTAGTGAGTCATGTACAGTTCAGTTTAAGGGGCAGGCAACAATAAGTCTCAGACTTTGGCCTACACATTTTGGTCAATGTAAATTTTTGTTTGTAATTATTGTATTGTTTTCTTTCTTTTTCACTTGACCAAATAAACTTAACTAAACTAAAAAACAACAGCATATAAAAAAATAAAATTGTGAATAGTATGTTTTCCTTCTGCTTATGTGCAGTAAAGCGGGCAGTACAGATGCAGCCTACGCTCTCCAACACTTGGCCCTCCTCACACCTGAGCTCATCATACCACCAGTCCTGGAGAAGTAAGTCAATATGTTTGTATTCACTGAATGGGTGTATAGTGTTGGGAAATCTATAGCTGTCCAATATTTCGTGCAGTGGCTTAGTGGGAGAGCAGGCGTCCCTATAACCAGAAGGTTGGCGGTTCGATTTCGGCTCTCCTGGTGTATGAATGTGTGAGACTGTTGGCTGCCACATCTCCATCAGTCTGCCCCAGGGCAGCTGTGGCTACCACCACCAGTGTGTGACTGTGGAGTGAATGGATAATGGACAGCCTGTTAGCGCTTTGAGTCATTTGGTCCCTTGGGAGAAAAGCAAAATATAAATCTAATCCTTTATTATTATTATTGTTTGGTGTATAATAGAACCTATGCAGCTATGGAGACCTTGACCGAGCCGCACACCCTCACAGCCACGCTCAGCTGTATGATCGGCATGGCTCGAAGCCTGGTATCCACCAACAGCAGTTACCCAGAAGGCCGTGCGCATTTGCTGCCACTGCTCATTGGCTCTTTGCCAGGCGTGGATCCCAATGATTTCAGAAAGTGCATGGTGAGTAATGGCTGTTTTTATCAACTATAAAGAATAATTATCGCAGGAGTAGACAAGAGTCAGCATTGATTTAAGTCACTCCTGACCTATGCTCTTCATAAGTTTTATTAATCCCTGAAACTTGAATAGACATCTCAATATAATGAAGTCACAATTACAGTGACTCTATCTTCAGTTTCTGCTTAATATGTAAAATAGATGGGTTTTCTCTTTCATTGTCTCAAGTTAATCCATCACCCAGGAATAAATGAATGCATTTGAAGACATCTGGAAGGTAATTTAACCAATGTGTGCCTTTCCTGTTCGGTCCAGATAACGTTCCAGTTCATTGCCACCTTCAGTACTTTGGTGCCTTTAGTGGATTGTTCGTCTGCTCCTTCTCAACACAGCGACCTGACAGAAGTAAGAAGCGAGAATGTGGTCATGCATGTAGTCTTTTATATCTAATTATCTGCGTCACATTTATGTAAACCTCTGACACGTAAAAAATCAATGACTCAGAAAATGGACATAACAAAGTGATACATCCAGGTTTGCACGGTGGTTTGAATTTCAATTCTGTGTCCCAGACGTGTTCTCCTGGCCTCATACACAGCTATACACAGTTTGATTTATAAGGTCAAATCCTTGTGCTATAATCCGATTCCTGATTACAGAACATTTGAAATACTTTTTCCCTGGTTATTTATTTATGTGTGTTTACATTGTTTTGTCATAAGAATAATATTCACTAAAGATAAAGGAGAATCTGGCACTTGGATGTTATCATTCTAATATGCATGTAATTATATAAATAGTATGATTGTTATAAAAATGTAATAATGTACAGCCTTAAGATGAAACTAGACCTTGAAAGTGTTAAAGTTAATGTTGTCTATAGTGGTACGTATACTGGTATGTTTTGTTCTGTGTCATTATTTGTGATTATTTAACAAGCCAAACTATAGTCAACCCAAGATAACAATATTAAACAGATTTTGTGGTTTTATTTAAGCAGAACAGCCCCAGGTTGGGGTTAATGGAAGATAACAGGTCTGTTTTATTCATTACAGGAAAAGTTTGCATAAAACAACAAAAACAACAGCTGGTTATTTGTGGTCTACAACACAGACCTCCCTCTAAGCAGGCATAGTTAAAAATAACCAACGCATAACCTTTTTATTCGTCTAAAGTAGCCTGGTCTTAGCCTCTTATTGGCTATTGACCAATCCATGTCTTTTCAAGAGAAATAAGCTGAGCTCACTCACTAGTCACTGAAATGATGAACAAAATATCTTAGTATTATGCCTTCTTATTATTATTGTATTATATATTGACGTAAGTGCCGTATATGCTTCAACCAAAGCATGAAAGTCAAATACATTTTGCTCAAACCCTCCTCTTGACTAGCAAAAACAATCTTGTCACCACTTAATGTAGTATTTGGTCATTACTATTATGTATTATTGTCTATTATGTCATTACTATTATATAGTCATGTATTATTTACAAAATAAACACTGAGTTTCATTAAAATAAACACTGATTAAAATTAATAGACAGCTTTATATAAATGACAATCTTTTGCTTTGCAGATGGAGAAAGATCTGTGCTTTGCTTCAGCTGAGTTTGAGAACTTTGTTTTGCAGTTCCTGGACAGGTAAAAAATAAATAAACAACTCCAACTGTCATTTAGTAAAACCCTGTTGTCATTTTCTGCATACGGGTTGTCTCTATCTGTTCAAAAATGTACTGGTCTGCATCAGTGCTTCTGCGTGCCGGCCGCCCAAAGCAGCCTTTTCACGATTGAAGATTGGTTTGTGCATCTGACATTTTCACTGCTGACAAGCGTACAAAGCTCTGTATATGCATGTGAATGTGTGTTTGTGTGTGTGTTCTCGTGCAGGTGTTTCACTCTGATAGACAGCAGCACCCTCGAACAGACGAGAGACGAGACGGAGACAGATACGCAGACTCAGCTGGAGAGCCTAGTGGAGCTGGGCCTGTCGTCTACAGTTAGCACCATCCTGACACAGTGCTCCATCGAAATATACAAGGTACCACTACACCGCAAAGACATGTTCACTCTTAAGTTAATTATTTGTCTAATCCTCAGGCTAACTTTAACTGTCGCCACACAGTCAGTACAGCTATAACTTGAAAAGGCCATTTAATTGGACTGCTGTCCCGGGAATGCACTACAATACCATTTCCCACTTGATTTTCACCTCATGCTTCAAAGCAACCCACAAAAAAGAATCAAGCAGCATAGTATTATAGACTAGTTAGGGTTCCCACGCATCTTGGAAGATGTAGAAAATATGGGACTTTAAAAGAGATGTGTTATAGTCCATAGTTCTTATGATGATTCTTAGGCATGATTGTACAGGATCTCCTGTCTATCTCATTGACACAGTACCCTCAGCTGGAAAGAGACATATAACTTTCCTGCTGCCAGGATGGTGGCATGAGATATTAGTGAGAGACGTGCTTTACCATACTACGCAAATAAAATAGGCCAAGACAAGACTTTTATTTTTGTATAGCCCAATATCACAACAACAGTCGCCTCAAAGGGCTTAACAGACTGCACTAGACAATATCCCCTGTCCTTAGACCCTCCATCAGGGTAAGGAATAACACCCAAAAAACCCAGCTGGGAAAAAAGAGAAACCTCAGGGAGAACCACAGAAGGAGGGACAGGCCATGCAGGAATGTGTCCAGGACATTTATTTAATTTACATTTATGGAAAATGTAAATAGTATTTCAGTACCTCATATTCTAGGAAACACTGGTATAAACAAGTTTGTACTGTGCTTTTCTCTAGTGTTATATATAGGTCCTGACTTAGTTTTAAGTGGTTTTAAATAAAGTAATCTGTCAGTGTTTAGAAACCAAGCAGACCATCCCTCCATTTTGTAGGCTATAAACTCCCAAATGAAAAAACATACTGCAGGCCCCTCTTTTCTAGACTACAATCAGCACTGTTCCCAAAAGACAACTACTCAATTATTTATTACACATATCATACAATACAATACAATACAATACACACCTAACAATACATAAGCAATTTTCAGCCATATAGGTGCAATACTCCAGTGTTCACTATAGTTTACGATGAACCTCTTTGACCTTTACTATTCTATGAATTATAGACGTAAATGTATCTGGAGCATATAATGTGTGTTCACAATCTATTTCTACATTTCATGGTGTACAATGTTAGTCAAGTATTTATAACTAACTATGTCATTGAAATTGAAATGATCAAGTAAAATGTCTGATTAATTATAACCGCTCAGACCTCTCCATAAATAAAAATACTATAAAGCTGTGTTTCAAACAGGGGTGAGCCATTTAACGACCTGGTTGTGGTTGTGTTAGACTCTTCAGACACTGTGTTTAAAATGCTTCTTCATTACTGTGATGTATTGATTAATTGATTGATTTGTTAGGTTCCTACTTAGTCTAGTTCATCGTTTAGGTGTGTTTTACATTATATCAGGAGGCGCTGCAGAAGGTCTATAATTTTGCCACCTCGAACATCTTTGAGACGTGTGTGTCAGGCAGGATGGTGGCCGACATGTGCAGAGCTGCAGCAAAGGTATGTTCATTTTTTTTTTTTTTTAATAATATGATTTTTGATGAGAGATAATGCAGCACTTCTCTATATAAGTCTTCACTTGCAGAAAACAGTGAAGTCAATTATTCCTTTGTTTTGTGGGATCTTAGGAGGAGGAGGTTAGTTACCAAAAAATGAATGGCAAGCTATTTATAAGACTTACTATAATTGATTTCACAATGAAGAAATGAATGTGTTAATTATAAATATGCTCCCATCTCTCTTATTTGAATACAATGAGAAAATTTTACCACTGAGTTTATAAAAGAGCAGCAACAAACTACAAAATGTCACATGACTCCCACAGTCAAACTGCTGACTGTGCAACGGCAAAGACAGCTGGCAATTACTTGTTTCCATAAATTAAGTTATAAAACCATATTGTTGGACAAATGGTGACTTGGAGACAAAACAGTGAGGCATAAACTTATAGCACCCCCAACATATTGGCAGAGATGATTACACTTTAATCCAATAAAGCAATAATGTATAATCCAACATAGACTTATGTAATTTTAAAGTTTGTTAAGAACTATGCAATATTGTTATTCTCCCTTGTGGAAAAAAGGACAAAATACAGACACATTTATCATCTTTATTGTGAACTAAGCAAACAATAACAGAGTTTGCATCACAGTTTTGTATAAGTGTATATCCTTAACACCACAGTAATGTGAATGCTACAAGAAAAACATCTAAAGTTATGCTTTTCAAAATGAAAGAGGGACTTAAAATGACGTGATTTAAAATCTGCCTTGTCATTCAGCACATTACACTGTGTATATCCTAGCCATAAAATCTTCTCCTTTCTTCAGTGTTTTCTCACGTTATTCTCATTTCTCCAGCAGCTCGCATAATTCTTACTGCATGCCTACTATATTTGTGCCTTGGCATTTCATCTCAGGCTGTGTGTGTGTGTGTGTGTGTTTTTCTGCTTGTGTGCCTGTGTTTGCAGTGTCATCCCGCTGAGTCGCTCCGTCTGTTCGTACCTCACTGCTGCAGCGTCATTTTCCACATTACTGACAGTCAGTACCTCTGTTTGTGTGTTGGTAGAACAGTCTAGTGCAGAATAAACTGTGTTGGGAGTCAAACTGTGCACTATTTAACAAGAATTAAGCAGGCTTCAAACAACTGATTATAAAGTCAAATCAATCTCGGTTCTTGAAGTCCCGTGTTTACATTTTGAGCAATAAAGTCTTAATAAACACAGTTTGAAGCCGCTTTGTAGTCTGCATGAAACAAACATTTACCAAATGTTTGACCAACTGTTTGTTAATCTTTCCTGATCAAATTAAACATTTCAATTTAGGTGCTTGAAAAAAAGCACTTAGAAATATTGAAGTTTAATTACCAAAGGACCCAGATGGTAATAACTATACAATTACAAATTAGGATTATAAGTTGTACTTTTTCTCTTGATTTGAATCAATACACTGTCTGTTGTAGAGTTATTGTGGCTGAGCCAAAGCCTGAAATGACCTCTCGGTTCAGAAAAAGGAGCTGAGTGTCTCATGGGAGCAATAGAACTCATAACTCTGTTGTTTTATGTGCGTGTCTGTGCGTGTGTCGTGCAGGCGAGGAGTTGCAAAATGAAGAGGAGCTGGACAAGGAGCTGCTGTGGAACCTGCAGCTGCTCTCAGAGGTGAGACAAGATCTACAGCACCTACAGGAAGGGCTTCAGCACTGGAAAATGGAACTCAGGATGTCAAATGCAAGAATTTCATTGAGGTTTATTCATTCCTAATGTCTTGTCATCTTCAAACTGTTCAAAAAAAGATCTTTGTCATAGATCAGTATATAAAATAAAGAAGCAAAATGATAATAAAGAAAAATTTGTCTGCATTTAGTCTAACCTTGCATTTAGATTTACAAGTGGTTTAATAATTGGGTAAAAAAAGGAAAGTTGACACTAGGAACCTGACCTTGGCAACCACAAAAGTACTACTTTAATGTGTTATAGGATTTTATAGTTTATAAATAATATTTTTCATTAGTTTTGTTTGGATAGTATTAATTAAGTGACCTTTTGTTCTTTAATAGTGTTGTATTTTCCATTATATATAATTGGTCCACTTTAGCATTACACTAGAAAGTAATCCTTGAATGATCTCTGGAAAAAAGCGGGAACTCCAACTATAGAAGATTTAACTTAACTAAATAAATAAATAATGTAAAATAACTTCAAAACAAAAGACTGATAAAACAAGAAAAGTCAACGTTTAAGTCTGTGTTTTGTTCAGTAATGTTAAGCATTTGCATCTGTAGTCATTATTGGCGAATACTCAATTTTAAGTGCTCTTCCAGGGATAAAGAGGATCAGGACATACCTCAAATAATCAGGCTTCATTATTTTGAAACAAACTTTAAAGTAAATATAACTAAATTCAGACACAAATTCTCCAGGATTCAATTGTGATACAAATTCCTTTTCTTTTACATAAAGGAAAATGATGACCGCCTGTGACTTTTTTCCGCCTGCCCCTTGCCCAGCCATAAATATCAAAGCGCTTTGTCGTTAAGCAGAACATATTGATACCCTTTCTGTTTTGTTTTATTACTCCTGGGAGTGTTATGTGTGTAAGAGCGAGCCAGATGCTGTGATTTATAGAAGTAGCTCAATATTTAAGACGCAACTCTCCACTGAATTACCTTTTGTGTGTGCGTCCCATTCAGGTTACTCGTGTGGATGGGGAACAGCTGTTAAAATACCGTGGGGAGCTGGAGCGGGTCCTGCGAGTGTGCGTCCGCGTGCACTGTAAACGGGCGTACACGCTTGCCTGCAGCCTGCTTGAGCACACTCTCCGCTCCCTGTCCCTCATTTATCCCACCGAGTACCGCAGCACCTCTGGGGGCTTCGACACTGACCTCCCAATCCGAGTAATCGCACACAAAGCACTGACACAGCACCAATGTTTATGGCATAAACCGAAATGACTTTACAACAAAGAACAATAATCACTACCATTTAGCCTTTAAACGCTCCTTCTCACTTTACACAGCTGCTGCTTCTGCCTGTTTGTTTACCTCCCTGTGAAAATAGACCCTTATCGTAGCTATTAACGCCTGTCCTCTTTAAGAATATCTCTGGGACACAAAACAATAAGCCTCTGTAGAAAATCAACTTGTAAACTGCTCATTCTCTTGCAATCAGTTTAAATAGGAGGTTTAAGGGAGGATTTGTTCAGATGTAAGTTGCTTGGGTAAACACTTTTATCTAGTAAAAAAAAAAAAGTTAAAGGGGGGGGGAGTAGTGAGCATACGTACAGTTCTCTAAAAGCAAAAGATGAAGGGTCGAGTAAATCAGTCAATCAGTTAATCTGTTTTTCAGGTTTATTGGTCAAGACTAGACTTAGCTCCGGTCCTGTTAACAGCTGAGTACAGATATACTAGGTTTCAGTTGTGTTCCTGATATCACACAGCTCCTGGTAAAGGTTACTTTTACATTTTATTTCAGCTGTAATGAAAATAAAATGCTACACTGAGTCACAGATGCGCTAGAGCATAAACACCTAATCCTTTGACACGTGGTCCCACCTCAACATATTATTTTATACATTTTAGGCATTCATTCTCAAACTTTACATTGATTTAAATAAATACAAATGCTACATAATTTTGAGCACACAAATATATATACAGCCAAAAAGCATTACAGTTTAAAAATATAAATCTTGCATAACTTTCTGTTTTAGATTTAAGTAGAAAACTTTACCCTTAAAAGTAAAAAACACAATTTTAGAGACAAAATGACTCTCTTGTGAATTTTCTTGGAAGATAGTTGACATCTGATATTAAATACAAGGTCATTGAAGTCATTGTATTCACTTTTTGTTATAAATCATGTGCTAAAAACAGCATTTTATGACTTTTTCCCACTCAGACTAATGTTTTCCTTTTAACATTGATGATTGAGAGCAGATTCTTGTTTCTGTCTTTTATATTCCTTAATGAATGCTGAACATTTGCGGTTTTGAAGTGGACTGATTTTACTCTCCAATGGAAAAAAACAAAACATCTTTTGACAGCTTTTTCTGAGAAGGCTGTGTGTGTTTCCAGGACTGGGGCAGAGATGGAGATGTGGCAGCTCTGGGAGTGTGCTGGCACGTGCCAAGTAAAGAGGAGGAGAGTTTTGTTTTCCAGCTGCTGTCGAGCCTCCTGAAACCTGAGCTGCAGCGAATCAAGGACCATGTCTCTGGGGAGCTGCCAATGAGCAGGTGCGCTGACGGTTTTCTTAGCTGCCAATTTGTGGCTGCCACCAGATACATGCTCTGCAGCGTCCATCTGTGTTTTTGTGTCCACACATATTTGAATGCCAGCCTTTCCCCTGTGATTAGCAGTGAAGACTAATAGAAGTACTTTCAAAGCATTTTGATAGAAACATGATTATACAATATCTTGTTTTAGCCAGTCTTTTCAGGTCTTTTACTGTTTATTATTAAGCACCAAAGCACAGAGGCAACAATAACAACATCTCTACTTCTAGTCTACTGATTAACAATTGTGAACTTAAACATAGTTCTTGGTTTGAAACTGGCTTGTATGTGCTACTTGCAATTTGAATCAAGTTTGTAGTTAGTAGTACTAAGCAGGTTTAACCTACAATGGCTTCAGATGTTTGTTACTGGGAAGTCATTTCTTAAGACCATTGTGTGGTGATTGGAGCCAAAATATTCCACACATCACTTAAAGCAGCAAAAAGCCGGTTTATCTAGGCCTGACAGTAAAAGGTGCTTTTGAGTCAGTCACATGAGCAATTATGTAAAGAAGAATGACTCCTGCATTCAGTGCTGTTTGTTTTGTGAATATGCTTTATATATATATATTCTTTTGACATGATCATAGGAATAGACCAGAATACAGTTTTTGAAATGCTCTGAAGCAAATGATGCTTCCAAAACATCTGCTATAAGTACAACATTTTCACATGATCCTAACATATTCCACTCAGTTTAAGGTGCCATGCTACACTAATAGTAAGTGATGTTTTATCTGGTACAGGTTTAAATATTGCAGTATTGAATGGGCTTATGGTGGTCCTCATCATATTGGCCATTGCTAGATTATACAACTCAAACTACAAAAACAAAAGATTATCAACTTTAAATAGGAGTAGCTCCCCTCATTAGATGTACTGGTAGCTCAAGTTTTGTTGTTGTCTGCATACAAGATTTAATTCACCCCATAGCTCTCTGCACAGACCCCCATGACTTGAATGTAATGTGTTTGCCGGTCACAGGGAGGAGCTGTTGCAGAGCCTTGCCATTGTGCAGCACAGTCTGCTCGGAGCTGGGAGCCTGCTGCGGCCTCTGGATGGACCACACGTACCTGACCTGTGAGTCCAATCCAGACTTAACTCACACACGCCCCGCACGTGTTCCCGCAGGCCGCTCACGTCTCGCCTTATTTCACATTTTGTTTTCAGTGTGCCCTCTATGGTGAAGCTGGGAGAGATCAAACTGGATATAGGTGTAACCTACAGTAAGAAAACACTGATGTACAAGCAAACAGCACATGCGCACCAACAGTAGAGGCTCTCACAAATGTTTCAACGGGCTATAAGGCTGCTCAGTATGCGTTTGGTATCCTGTGTGTCTCCTCCCATCCAGATGATTCACAGGAGAACTACAGAGAGTCCATCTGCCAAACCATGAGACTGCTGCTACGTGAGTGAAGATTTTAACTCACCGCTCTTAAGACTTCATTCTCTTTGAAATGTGCTTGTAATGCGCAATGGCCCTGTTCAGACCTGCCATTTAAATGTATCCTGAGTGACTTGATTAAAAGTGGCCAGCTTTATATATTCTCCACACATCTGGCATTAACATGTGCCTCCTGTTTTCACATGAGACCTTATGGTCTCACATGGTTCTGACGAAAACAGTGCATTTGCCTTTTTTAACTTTACATTTGTGAAACAGTCAACTATTAAGATCAACTGCACCTTACACCTTTGATGTCAGTCAGACAAAAAAAAGAGATTCCCTCAGCATTGTTACAGTTTACATTTAGTCATTTAGCAGATGCTTTTATACAAAGCGACTTACAAGTGAGGAAAACAATGGAAGCAATTTTAACAACACAAGGTAGCAAAAAGCATAAGTGCACCAAAAACTAGTCTGTTAAAACCCAGCACAGTATACAAAGCTGTTAAATCCGATGAAGGTGAGGGAGCAGGCGGACAAAGGAGGGCAGAGAAGATTTTAAAGAGAGTGCGTGAGTCAGGTGAGTTGATTAACCTAGAATGGTAAGTTTTTGCAGAAGTGACATCAGCGGAGAAGGTAGAGAGGAGAGACTGGTAGATACAGAAGTTAGTAGGATGGGGGGGGGGAGACCCGCTTGATTCAGAACTTTAGTGATGTTAGATTTAGTGTTCAGACAGCTTATTACCGCTATTTGTGTTTGAGCAAGCTGTTGTACATTTACATTTAGTCATTTAGCTGATGCTTTTATCCAAAGCGACTTTTATTAAGGTTACATTCACCAGTGTTACAGCTGGAACACAAGGCAAGGTGGGTTAAGTGTCCTGCCCAAGGACACAATGACAGTATGAACTGTGGGGAGAACGGGATTCGAACCACCTACCTTCCGGTTGAAGGACGACCGCTCTACCACTGAACCACTGCCGCCCTTTGCGCGTTGTAAACGCCCAAATCCCACAAATTTTAGAAATAATTGTCTCAACTACCAATACTTCAATGATTTTGTACTCCTAGGTGGAGTCATATTCTCATCAGGCCCCTTTTAATGCTTCTTTTGGCCGTGTGCCCAATTTATGCTCCAGGAGCAAAACGGGAAGTATGCAAGCCACTGTCTCATTTTATGCTGCGTCCTGGGATTTCACAAAAAAGCCTAACATGTAATATGCACCGACACAAGTTCTAAAAACAATGGGGTAAAATAAATAAATAGTGAAGAGGCTGATAAAGGAGAAATTACCATAAATAACACACTAGACAATGCTACACACACACAATAAAGCTGTCCCATTTATGCTCTAGCTGTTCTCTCAACCCCTGTGACGCCTCTATTTAAATTATCCTGTTGTGGGATAAAGACAGGCCCACCTTTTAGATGAGCTATCAAAGGCATAAATATCATCCATTGAAAAGTGAGCACAAAGTGTCTACAGACCCAAAGGGGAAGTTTCTTTGCCACAAGCCAATTAAACATCTTGTTGTTGGTGTATAAATACTGTTTTACCCAAGGATCATCTAAACACAAAAGTATACATATGGCATCAACACATTTTAAGAACAGCTCTGAACAGTACCAATGTTATCTTTTTCCTGTCCTTTCCAGATCACATTTTAGAGCACTCTGAGGACGACACCAAGTCACTTTTTGTCATCATTAAGGTGCCCAGCCACAGTCAGCAACATAAGATTTCTCTATTATTCATAAGGGAAATGTCATTATTCTGCAGTGGGCCTTGACAGTTCATTGTCTGTCTGTCTCTGATCGCAGATCATCAGTGACCTCATGTTTTTCCAAGGCACTCACAAGAAGGAGTTTGACTCACGCTGGAAAAGCTTCACTCTTGTCAAGAAGTCCATGGAAAACAGGGTGAGCTGGAAAAGTGTGCAGTGCTGCTGGTTGTCCGTTTCAATCAGTCCAGTGACATTTGAATATGTTGCCTTTTCTTCTGCAGTTGTACGGGAAAAAGCAGCACATCCGAGCCCTGCTTATCGACCGTGTCTTACTTCAGCATGAGGTCAGTGTTAAGACAAAATAATACATGTCATTGACTCATTGTTGGTGTGGAGAAAACTAATCGCTTGCCTTTTATAACAGTTTTCTTGATTTTTTTAACTTGTGAACTTATGACAAGCAACACTTATGACTCATATTATAGCATTCACCTCCAAAAATAAATTGAATACCAACTAACATCAAAAAGAGAAATAACTTTTATAAGAAATGCTTCTGAAATGACATGAATAAACCCTGATGACAAAAGACTGTGGGGGTGCATTCTTCTAAACCACAAGGAAGAATTTGTAGCATAAATCTGGTTTGTACTGTAACACTACCTTGAAAGACACGTACTGTAGTTTATATAAAATTATTACCTTACAGCTCTTATATGCTCTGCAAGAATGGCATGAAGTTTGCTTCAGTGGCAGCGGAGGTTAATTCTTATCAATCCTTTTATGCAGTCACGTAGGAATGTCTGATTTTTATGTTGAAAAAGTTACTGGTAGAGGTGTAACAAGATCTCGTGGAACAAGAACTCACTTACTATTCTTAATTTACCAGAAATTAAAGCTAAATAACTGCGTACCCTATGGATTCAATACCTTGTACACCTAACTTTATTAACTACTTAAACGTAAAGTAGTGTTTTGTTTGTTTTTTCTGTTTGACTGTATGTGTCTCTTGTCATTGTTGTAGTGTAATTTTAAACTATTCTTAATTTCCTTTAATTCTTTAACATTTTTGGGGATTTGATTAAGCACAGCTCTCGGAAGCATAGGATATGTTTATATTCTGGAAAGAGCATTTCAAGTGACAATTTCAATTTTGACTTCTGTGTTATTAGATGAGAAAGTTGGTGGTTGATGGCAGTGAATATAAAGTGGTCCATCAGGAACTGCTCTGTGATTTGCTGCTACTGTCCACAAGCACATACAGCCAGGTAAAACTTTTTTACTTTGATTTGAATTTTTTCTTCTACCATTCACACATTCCCAGAATACCTGTTTTTTTTTTATCATAATCTTCTATATAAAACTGAAATGAATAGAGTTTTTTTGTGTGTGTGTGTGTTTGTCCTTGAAGGTCCGCAGCAGAGCGCAGAATATACTGATGACGGCTTTGGGGACGTACAGTTTCTCATACAGAGACATCGTTCCCAGGATCGTTCAGCTGCTGTCACCTCAACACACCACAGGCTCACAGCAGCAGTTCAAAGTACACACAGATAATAGTCCCTTCCTGAAGTATTTCAACAACATAACTTAATAGGAGTGTTATGCTCCCTCTCTTCAAAACGAATAAAAAGATTTGGTGATCTTAATAACCCTTGTAATATTTGAATTCAAGTATTAACATATCGTAAGTCTTTTATTCTAATGGAATACTTGAAATAACTTAAAAATAACTCGTTTTCAATAGGGGGTAAATTTGAATTGATGAAACCCTAGACCAGTGGTTCCCAAACTGGGGTCTGATGCCCCCTGGTGGGTTGTAAAGGTACTGCAGGGGGGTACTGCACCAGAAGTTGTCTATACAAGTACATAATAATACATTTTGTTTGACTATTTGCACATTTCATCTCTGTGGTGTTAAAAAAGTATTATTCTCAAGCAATTTCTAAAACAGCTTTTTGTTTGTTATGTTTTTTGAATAACATTTCACTCAGTTTTATATTAGAGTGAAAGATTAAGACTGGGGGGGGCTCTCAGGATTTTATGATTCTCTTGGCTCTAGTAATGTCTGTCCTAAAATAATGCCTCTAGGCTGGCACACAATGACACTTTATAAATAAAATATAATTGTATGTTTACCAAGGCTAGCCTTACAATAAAAATGGTTAACTAAATGTAAAATGTTTAATGTATAGTGTTTAAAATGCCCTGATCTGTTTTATTAATTTACTGTTGGGAATATCATTTGTGATTTCTTTTCTAAATTGCAATACAATCTCATACATCATACATGCCTCTGACAAACGATCCTGAGCTTGAACAAATCTTGAAATATTGCTGCTGTACAAAACATTTTTACACACTGGCGTTGTTACTCTATTGACTTGACCTTTATAAAGTCACCCACAATATAAAGAAATAACTACATCTGAATGATCAAGTCTTAAATCACCTCAAACTATCTATCTTCAGTATTTGTAGTTCTTTGTGATAAATCAGACTGGTTAAATCTCTTTTTCCTCCACCCAGGGGGCCCTGTACTGCCTCCTGGGTGTGCAGAGTGGTATTTGTCTTGCCACTATGAGGGACTGGGACTGTATTGGCGAGGTGTGGCCTGCTCTTGTTCGCTGTGGCCTGTCAACCTCCATGACCCTCCAGAAGCCATCTATTTGTCAATTACTTGACGACATTATCGACAGGATCCACCGACAACATGACACAATTGGGATATTCTTTGTTGTAAGTGACATTAACACATGATATTTTTCAAAAGCTAATGTCCAGGTGCATCACAGTGTTTTTAAATCGATGAGTCAGACTGAAATTCATTTTGAGGGAAGGGGGTTTATGACTAGACTTGCCTGAACAATCACAAAGCTTTATGAGAATAGAGCCAAATCACAAATTTCATCTGATAGTTTTTCATATTCTGTTGTGTCTTTCTCTTTGTGTGCAGGTCTCGGAGGAGTGTGTAGAAATTGCCAATCAAATTGCCCAGTCGGAAAACCCTTTCGACTCCCCCACAGTAGAAGAGCTCAAAGAGGGGCTTCAGCGTCAGCGAATCAGAAACATTGTTGGCTCCAGGTACAGCAGAGATATAATGTATTTACATCCTAGAGTATTTGTTAATTAATAAGATACTTGGGCTATGTTTACACTGCAGGCCAATGCAGCCTAGCTGTATTTTCTGTAGGATCTGATTTTCATTGAAGATGAGTTCACAGACAAACCAAATCTACATCTTGTTTGCAAAATCACAATTAAAATCATAGTTAAATAGTGGTATAGCAGTATAGTATAACAAACATTTACCAGCATAAGAAATAAGTGTAAATAAGTGTCATATTTTCTCAACCTGTAAAGGTTTTTATCAAAACCAGCAGTGCTTCCTTTTGTATTTGATTAAAACATATTTTCTTTCAAACAGGAAATACGAAAAGCTCGTCAATGACCTCTTGGATTGCCTTGAAGACAGAGACCTGTAAGTGTTTATCTACAACATTTTATTAGTTATAAATCAAGGAAAAGCCAGTAGAAAGTCTTATCAGGTCAGTCTTGTTGATGTCGTTCGAGGACATGAGTACAAGCTATTGAGTTACACTATGCCATTATATGCCTCATTTACAACTTTGTGAGTGGGCATTAACTTTCCTGGCCAAAGACGCAAAAACCTTGAGACATGGTTATTACTTTTTTTCAGGCCGTGGAAGTTTGAGCACATGTGCGCAGACCTGCTGTCTCTCCTGCTACGGGACGACCACCCACTGCCTCCTGACGCTGTCCTCTACTTCACCCAGAGCCTCATACATGACTCCATCAGCTTACGAAAGGTGACTGTCTGTGTTTTTTGTGCTTGAGTGATCTGTGAATGTACTTTTTTATCTTATCTCCGGCCTGTTATAGGTTGCAATATCCGCAGTGGCTGGGATTCTTAAACAGCTGAAAAGGCCGAGACTGAAAATAGCAGTGAAGCCTTCAGATATAAGTGAGTACAGCAATCCTTTCTGAAGCATTATATTTGTGTTTTCATAAATAACTATTATGTCTTTATTTTTATATGGAGCATGGTAAGTCGCATTTATTTGTCTAGAGAACATACTATATTGGATGCTCCAAAATGCGGTTTACTGCCATAGACACCATCTTTTCTCAATTATTACCAGGGGGTTTCTAATCTTAAAACACAAGCCAGACTGTGTTGTATGTACAGACGCCACATAGAGCATTGTTAGCAAAGTGAAATTAATCTGAAATAATCATATTATGTATATTAGCATGTCCTAATTTCTCATAACATAGCTGCATAGACTTGAGGACCATAATAGCATTATGTCATTGAGCATATACTGTATACATATGAAGAGGCCTTGGGTGGATTTGATCTAGCCACCTCGGCTACAGTGAAACAGTCTATACTCAGTACAAGACTTTTCATCTGAGTTGGTTTCTGTGTCCTCTTGGTTTATCCAACTATGAGACCAGCACAGCCTCGTCCAATCAGAGTTAGTTTCAGCTCAAACCCCTCCCCTAGAGATAAAGCTCAGTTCTCGTATCAGTTGAACTCAGAATTGAAAAAGTCTCTTGGAATTAAGAGACGAATCGTCTTCACCTTAAAAACTCAGTCCAGATGCCTTTGCTTTGACCTTTTCTTCAAGATGACCTGGATGACTGAGAACCTTCACAGGCAGTTAAAAGAGACGATAAACCTATGTTACAACCCACTTTAAGCTCATATGAACATTAGTTTGCATTCAGTATTATTTAAAATAGACTGAACAAAAGGACCGCTAATCATTCTTATTCATTCTTGCAAGTCTCTTTGTTTTTATTGTTTCTCTTCAGCGTCCTTAAATTAGCTCCCATTGAAGCACACAATATTCATATCTGAGAGTGAACAATTTATATTACTGTCTCTTCTGTGTGCAGGTGGTGTAGAGGACCCAGAAGGTGTGTTTGTAGGAGACCGAGAGGCGAACCGCTGGCTGCAGTACGACAGCAGCAGCCTGCCTTTGAGTGAGGAGCAGTGGGACACTGTGCCCTATGTGGAGAAGACACACTTGGGCTATTACTCATGGCCGAGGTAACGAGCCTCACTGAATGTTTTTCTGGTGGATTTAGCCAAGGCTGATTAGCTGCATCAATGGCCGTACTGGATTTTATAGATCACTGACTTAACGTGAGCTGTGTTCACACTCCAGGGAAATGTGGCCTATGCATGATTTTCTTTTAATTAGATCTTTTGTTGAGGTAGCTTGGAAAAAATACTAAAATATATATTTCTAGTTAGCATTGCATTTTACTATTAACTAGTTTGTAAATACCAGACACATTTGAGTGAATTTTTTAGTCTAGTCTTTTACTTCCTATTAAATAAAATAAAAACTATTCTCTACCAAAAACATATCACCTAGTAGACAAGACAAGACAAGACATTTATTTTTGTATAGCCCAATATCACAACAACAGTCGCCTCAAAGGGCTTAACAGACTGCACTAGACAACATCCCCTGTCCTTAGACCCTCCATCAGGGTAAGGAAAAACTCCAAAAAAACCCAGCCGGGAAAAAAGTACTACTTAGTACTACTAGTTTTGTCATTCCTCATGTACATAGAGAATTTCCTTGGCCTCTCCTAAATTTTGATGTAGGAGCAGCCTAAATATTTGCCAGAAAGATTATATCCCCTCTAGTGTTTCCTGTTCACACTGACATAAACACACATGATCAGATCTGGGCCACATATGTTGCAAGTGTGAACGTAACCTTTGTGTTTGGCTGAGTCTACACCATGACTGATCCTGTTGGCTGGATAACTGGCAGGAACTGACTTCCTGCTATGGCCTGGCCTAGATAAGGCTGACTGAACGACTTACTGTCTGCCCTAAATAAAAGAATTGACGTATAGGTGGCTGGGTGTCTTGCTGCTGCTGTCTTGACAGCTTGCTGACTAACTGACTTTTTAATCATTCATTTATCCTCGCTACTTATTTGAAGGCAGTATGTGTGCTGTTATCTATAAATCACCGCTGCCTCTTCTTTGTCTCCCGCTCCTTGCAGAGAAATGATGATCTATGCAGGTTGTGAAAAGGCAAAAGATGACCTGTCGTACGATGAAATGAGCGAGGTGCGGGGCACGTACTGTAGCAAATACAAAACCACAAAAATGACACTGTGATGTCTGCTTTGGCTTCATTACATTTGTTTTTTATGTTTGTTTGGCTCTCAGGGGGAAAAGATCCTCTATGAGTATTTCACAGACCCAGAGTTCATTGACAAGCTGATTGAGTTTCTCTCTCTGGAGGAGCGCAAAGGGAAAGACAGCTTTAACCCTCGACGCTTCTGTCTTTTCAAGGTGCAATTTAAAATCTCCTATCGATTTGACAAAGCTTTTACAAAGAAGTGACACAGCATACCACCAATCACCGAGGCTGGATTGAACTGCACAGAGTGAAAATTTGTCAGCAGTGATTCATGGTTTTCTAAGAGACACCTGACGTCTTACTGTTGGTTAACACCAGAAGCACCATGGGGTCATTTTCTACACTGCTGCATTTGAATGTTTGTCATTTTATTATAATAGAAGCCTAATAACACCTTTTCATAAACGTCCAATGTGTATAAATTATATAATGTACAGTTGAAGGGTTATAACCATTTTCACCATTTTAGTGTATAATTTCATCTGTAATACCAGTCCTTGTCTTTGCCAGTCTTTGAAGAAAATACATTTAAAGTGCCATACAACATTCAGTGGAACGAGCCCTTTTCTGTTCCTGTTTTTACAAATGCCCAGAGAGGACAAAATGAGTCAAGAGCTGAAGAAGAAGCACATTTATGCTTTTGTTTGAAGGCTTATAACATTTATGAACTAAACTGATTTTGTTTCTAAAGTAACTCAAATGTAACTCATGATTTAAACATAAATCCTCCCTCGAATGAGTCTCATACATAGTGTTTATAGCTTAAGGTAACCTATATTAGTCTGAGCCTGTTTTTGCAAACACATTTGTCATGGGTTATTTTAGTTTAGGCGTGTGGTGTATTTACTGTTGAGACTAAAAAGAAATGCTGCAAACTCCTGACAGTTGTCCTTACTGTATAGTAAATGTGCACAATGTGGTTACTGTAAAGTGAAAAAACACCCAATTTGCTAAACTCTCATTTCTGACCAGATAAAAGGATACCACAAAAGGTATTCTTTGTTTGTTGCGGAGGAAATACCTCTTTGTCCCACACTGGACAAACAGTCATGCTCTTCTTTAAATGACAGGGGCTGTTCCGTAACTATGGTGACACGTTCCTGCCGTTACTATGGCCACACCTGGAGCAGCTCGCCGGCGAACCCCATGAGAGCTCGCAGCGCTGTGTGTGTGAGATTACTGCAGGTCTAATCAGAGGCAGCAAACTCTGGAGTTTTAACAAGGTGCCCCCCACAAGAACTCACACACAACGTGGATCTTTTTGATAAGGAAAGTCAATATTAATAAAAAACTTTCATTATTTTGTGTGTGTCTGCTCAGGTGGACAAGCTATGGCAGCTTTTGTGCCCTTTGATCAGGACTGCTTTGACCAACCTCACAGTAGAAACCTACACAGACTGGGGCACATGCATCGCCACCGCCTGCGTAAGTCCGCTACAAACAAAACACGACACACTGGCCCTTTTTATTCTCCACTGAAAACACCAGCTGTGTTTTCTAACCATTAGTGCCGCAGCCATTATTCAATCATCTTAATCCGCCCATAAAATGTCAGAAAATAGTCCAAGGTGACATCTTAGAGAATTGCAAATGTTTCCACAAATCCCCTCAGAGAAAAGCTGCTGCGTTGAAGCAAATAAATTACTGTTTGTTTGAAAAATTGCTTTAAAACCAATTCACATATGTAAAATAAATATTGATTAATTAGTCGTTTAATTATACATTTAAAAATACCTAGCCGTACTTTTGATGATGTATGTTTTTGGAATCAAATCTCTACCTTTTAACCTCTAGTATGTAATGTCTAGCCTGGCCAAAAATTTTGACTTGTTTATTGGTCCCTTGGTCTGGGTTCAAGTTGGGTTGTAGCAACTCAATAAACTGCTTCTGGATGAAATTAGGTGTTATACAACCAGTCAGTGAAAAATGCATCCCTTTAAGCCTGCTTCATTTTAGATAAAAGGCTAAAATGGTCCAGCAGGATTTCTAATAATCAGGTACCACTCCATCAATAACACAATAAAACCACACTTTAACAGTAAATTAGATGGTAATTGTTTGTAATCCTTAGAAATCTCTAAACTGCACCACAATAACAAGAATTTTAGCAACAGAACTTGTCCTTACACTTGTTCTATTACAGGGCTTAATGGGTTCAAAAAGGACCAATAACCAATCCTGGTATTGCGTAACCAGACTTATTTTTATCATCTTTGATCCCACAGGAGGGGCGCGACCCGAGGAAGCTTCACTGGCTGTTTGAGCTGCTGATGGAGAGCCCTCTGAGCGGAGAGGGTGGCTCCTTCAGGGATGCCAGGTAATGACCCTATCAGTGTCCAATTTTTCCACACATTTACAGTGAATTATGTGTCATCGACAGCTGGAACCTAGTCAGGGGCTTAAAAAGAGAAAGAGAGACACAAATATCTATGGCGTACTGATTTAGTCCAGGGTTTAGTCTTGGTTTAGTTCAACTGTGATCCTGGTTTAAGTGCTGTTTATGTAAAAGCAGCCAAAGTCACTCTTTCATAACCTAAACTTTCACAATCTATAATTTCTCATTTTGGCTTTACACTGGATAACGACTTTTTTAAAGACATTATTTGACAACATCTAGGATGGTACATTGGCATATTGCAAAGACAGCTTGAATCACAGTAAATGATGGTATTGCATGTCACACAGTTTGAACATGCTGTTGGAGTTAATCCAGATCCTTCTTTATGTTAAAATTAATTTCAACCTGTTTATGTTGTTATTGCAATATTTAAAAGTTTTGCCTGTCATTGTGCTGCCTTAATTGTTAACACAATATAGTGTATGTTTTCTCTTCAGTTCCCTAATATCTGAATATGATTTCAGCTTTTATCTAGAGTATACTAAGCTTTCTTATTTCAGAGCTGCAGTAGTAACCTGAGCTGACATGTGCTGAGAGGGCATGCTGCAATAACACAGCGACCCCCCCCCCCATCCTCATCGCTTATGTGTTTGTCCCTGGCAGCCTGCTGTATGTGCTTCAGGGGGGGCTGGCCCAGCAGCAGTGGAGAGTCTCTGAACTGCTGCACCGACTGCTGGCTTACCTCGAGCCCAAACTCACCCAGGTGTACAAGGATGTCAGAGAGCGTATTGGCAGGTACCACGCTGACGTCTTATCCTCTTCGACATAATCACTTCTAAATGGGTTCATCTAATTTTGTCGAATTCCCTGTTTACATTCTTGGACATTAAGCCTGTATTTAATTTAGCTCCCTCTAAACTGTTTATTCTGTTTCCTCTGCACTGTATTCCTTCCTTTCTCCACCTCCCTCCCTCGGTCTCTCCAGTGTCCTGACCTATATCTTCATGATCGACGTGGCGCTGCCCCATACCCAGCCCACTTCCTCACCCCACGTGGAGGAGTTTGTCACTCGGGTCGTAGAGAGGCTTAAACCCCTGACGTCGGAGCCCGAAATCCACAATCACGTCCACGAGGAGAACACCCAGGAGACGGACGAGCTTACTCAGGCTGTCAAACTGCTCAAGACGGGTCAGACTGCAGATACTAGCATGTTAACTGTAGGCTGGATAGGTGCAGTATAGAGAGGGGTCTAAAGAGGGCCAGTCAGGGCAGGGTAATGGGAGATCAAACAAACATTGAAAACTATTCTTGAATTTAAAGTTTAAAGAGCCCTAGTGTACAAAAGACTTTCTACTAAATTTCTTTCAAGACATTAACAATATGATACAATCCAATCATACATGGTAGTCACTAGTCACAACAGTATTGCTCAACCCAACTTCAATTTAAAATATATCTGTGGCTCTCTTCAGACCTGACGCCAACAACTTGCAAAATAAATTGTCAATGCGTCCTGAGAGATTGGGTCTTAAGACGCATTTGTACGTGGCTTGGGTTTATATCATCTGAGCAGCATACTGTTGCAGTATTTATTTAATATAAGCACATGAGAAAGGCAGAAGTGTATACTCTGATCATAGATGAGCCATTTTATATCAGAGAATCATCATTATTCGATTCATAATGGTAAATCATTTAACAGGTTATTAAGTGCTCAATTTAAAGAACTGGTATAACATGAAATTAAAAGTTTTTGTATGATATGGTAGTGAAGGTAAAATGGTCAGTAAAGAATGAGTCAGGCTACACATGCATATTTGAAATCTTATTATTTTACTTTTAAATTCAAAAATTGAAACAAACAAACTGAATCTGATGTATAGGTCTGACTCACTTTTTGAAAATGTGTCTCAAATATTGACATTTTCATGGGTCACATATTAGGCATTAGAGATTAGGCATTGAAAATGTCCAGTGTGTTTTTTTTAAGGCGGACATAATGGCTAATGCCCCCACTGTCTGATTAGTCACTTTGAATATGGGCCGTGACCTTTGATTGGCTGTTTGGTTTGAGCTCTGATGACTTAACATCTAATCCCACCCTCTAGGCTCACTGTAGTTATTTTTATTTATCCCAAATTTTCTTAAAGGTTACATTTTTGTTTAATTTGCTTAATCATCTCAATAATAATAATACACTGTGTTTAAATAGTGTGCATTTTATGGTTTAATTCTTTTTTTAAATAAACCGCTATAGTGTATTTTGAGGTAAACAATAAATGTTAATAATACACTGATCAACCATATGACCACCTAATGGCTATACTAATGATCTATGTCCCTCTCTTGATAATGGTAATGGGGCAGTGTTAAAATAATTACACTCCCCTTTCCAGCATTATTAAAAATGACTGCAGTGTGCTACATACACAAGGCAAGAAAACAGAACGAGCTACTCTGACTTAAGTGACCCAGTCCCAGTCATGAAAGTCTTATTTGTGGGTCTTATTTGAAGCTCAGTTTCTTGGCAGACTAATCTAACATCTGGTGATATGTCATTAGCATGTTCACAGCTTGTTATGAAGCTCCAATGAGGCCCCAAATTTATACATATGCTTATTTTCAGTATTAACATAAACACTAGATTTACTAGATTTAGAGCTCATCTCATGTATTAGGCTTTTCACTTAGTTGCTCTTCCAGTGTCTGATCCACATTATATAGATAAATATCTGGTTATAAAATTATCCATATCATTAGATGCTAAATCATGATAGATTGTGTTTTACTAGCAAAGCGTAGCGTTAAGGTCACAGAGCCAAGGCTGCTGTTTTTATTCTTTGGCAGTAAAATGTGTGTGTGTGCCATTTGCAGTTTTAAAATGGTTAATGGCGAGCGCGGGCCGTACTTTCACCACTCCGGTTCACCAGCAGCTGCAGCTCCTGCCTCTGCTCTTCAAGGTAAAGACACACACACACACCAACACACAGGTCCCAGCACAGCATTATTACCCACTCAATCTTACTTGGCCATTAAACTCAATTTCTCTCTTCATTTACTCAAAATGGTGCGTGGCCGCGTGTCTTCCTACCTCTCTCCATCCCTCTCCCCGCAGATTGCCCCGGTGGAGATTGATGAGAGCTATGATGAAATGAAGCAGGATGCACGCACGTGTCTCTCGCTCATGTCCCAGGGCCTGCTGTATCCCGAACACATCCCCTTGGTTTTGGCAGCGCTAGAAGAGGTAACACGCCCCACATCCGCACATCCCACCTGCCTGCTGCTGCTGCCCTGGGTGTTGTTTAACTAAAAACAACCTGTGCTATTTTAATATACTTGCTTTGTAACACCTTAGTTTTGAATGTGAGTGGCACTCCTGTTGAGAATACTCTCCAGCTCTTACGCTCTCTGTAAGTCAGGAACAATGTGTTATCTTAAGCCCCATTCGCACCAGATTTAATTCTCCAGAGGAAGTGGGGTAATTTTTATATTTCCTGCCCTAGTCGCTAGTTTAATCCATTTCAGAGCTTGTACGTGGGCAATTTTTCACCGCCTTCCCAATAATAATTACAGCCACAGCAGTCCTACTGTAATATACATATTTTTTTCCTTAATTGCTTTGGCTTCTTTCTTGCGACATATTTCAAGGTCTTTGCACTGAAAAGGCATTTCCCTAAACATTTCATATATTCAACGTGTATGCATTCATCATATTTAACACAGCTTTTTCATGTGTCAACTTGGGGCAAACAGAGGCTGGAGGAGTGTGGCACATGTGAGGCAGTGAAAACAACACATCCAGTTAAAGCTTGTGCCATTATGCATCAAAGTGAATACCTCTGTGCTGCTGATTTCAGGATGCTTCATGTCAAATCTGAAGCTGAAAAAAGCTGGATAGATTTGTATAGGCTGGTCACAACTCTATAATACAATACAAATAGTAACAACAAAGCGACTGGTTCAGAGCATCTACAAAAGTACAGCTGTTGTGATTTTTGAATGACTTGACTGATTTGCCACTGCCAAATATAGTGCAAAGATTGTTATGTGAAATTTAATGGAGTTTAATCTATGGAGGCTATAGTTCACACTTTGTAAGATCTGCTGCTGACATCTTGATGCCAAATACCACAGTGCACTTTAAGAAGTCTTGTGCTGTCGAGACATTGATGGGTTTAGGGGAAAATGGAGAAGTAATTGTGTAGACCAAGAGACCTGTTGAGTTTAAGGTATGGGGAGATAACAAATATCACATCAACTGTTTTATAAAACAGTCTGGAAAACCAAGAATATCATAAAATACTCTTTATACCATTTAAAAGAAAAAAGTGTAATTATCTACATCCATGTCAGTCAATAACAACAGTTTTTGGGAAACCCAGGAAAATGGCAACTGAACAGGCCTGACTGTGAGTGTATAAACATGGTATAAATATGGTGTTGTAAAACTTTGGATGAGATTTAGGAGAGGAGTCATGTAGGAGACATGTAGGCTAAATGGCAAGTGCAGCTGCTGTACTACTTAAAGTGGCTCATTAAGAGTCCAAGTTTTGTCCAATGACTTGTTGATGTTGTTTGCCAAATGAATAGGCCAGTTAAACAACCAGAGGAAAGGTTAGGTTCAAGCCCTTCCTTACATTAACATTTACATTTAGTCATTTAGCAGACGCTTTTATCCAAAGCGACTTACATGACGCTTCTATTCACCAGTGTTACAGCTGGAACAACACTGAAGGCAAGGTAGGTTAAGTGTCTTGCCCAAAGACACAACGACAGTATGAACTGTGGGGAGAGCGGGAATCAAACGACCGCTCTACCACTGAGCCACAGCGGCCCTTAATGTACTACATTCATTTATTTAGAAGAACTAATATTACTGCCATAGCAACAGAAACAGTTGCTTATGTACATATTCATATATAGTATATCCATTCTACTGTGATATAATAATACAGTGATAGTTCTCCTCAAGGTTATCTTCAGAATCCCATTCAGACTCCTGCCTATAGAGCAGAATATATAGTACACTATGTTAACTGAGGTAGCAACTAGTACTAATTTGATCTAGTAAGAAAATCTATTACTAAGCCTCTCTGGATAAGTGGGATTATGTGTGAATGCACTATTGTTTATTTACACACGTGGGAGGAATCTGAAAAAGACATTCTTAAAGTGAGTCATTCTGAACCATAATTGTGTAAAGGTGTTAGAACATTAAGATGTGGAAAAGCAAAGAAAACCCCTTTTGTTGAAAACTCTGCTGTGGGATTCTGAACAAATGGTAAAAGCAAAATGGTTATGACTACTTTAAATATTATGGAAAAATGAGCCTAACCAACTGAGAAAACTGTACAGCTGGTCTTTGTGTTTTTGTACTAACATAAACCCTCTTTCTTTTTCCATGAGAACATAAAATCTGTGTTTTATGTGAAGATTGAGGAATAGCGATTAAAAAAGAGCTAATGTTATGGTAATCTTTTGATATATGCATGCTAGATTCTACTTGCCAGTATCAATAGTATCAATGTTTTCTTGTCACAGTACTAAATAGATTGGTTTTTAAAGGGAAGCTCCCATCTCTTACTGTCTCTTATTATTTGGTGGGATTTTTGGGCTCAATACAATCCATTTCCTCTCTGTCTGTTTTGTAGATGGCAGGCAATAGATCATGGCATGCTCGCTTCTCAGTCCTAACCTACCTCCAGATCATGGTTTTCCACAACTTGTTTACTCTGCTCAGTTTGCCTGCCGAAGTGCTCCGCATCCGAAAACTGGTGATGCAGCTGCTATTGGACGAACAACTCGAGGTAATAAACTAGTTTAATACAAGCATCAGCCTTCTTTTAGCTGTAGTTTTTCTCAACATCATATAGTCCACTTAATGTCCTTAACTTAATGGTATTCTTAATCATAATCCCTTGATTTTATGCCCAGTTGTTTATTTCCCTCTTTTGGTGCTACTTCTGTCGTTCCACAAAGTATTGAGCAAGTGCCATGGCAGCCATTCTCTTCTCTTTGTCTTATAATCTTGGCAACTAAAATAGAAAACTGTTCAGTCATCTAATATGCAGCACACCTAATCATCTTTATTTAGATGAATTGGCCCTGTCTTAATTTATTATTGATGCAGGCCTTGTAAGTAACGCTCTGGCAGAATATTCTTCAATATTGACTTAGACGGCCATCTTAGGTCAAATCCATGTCTTACTTGTAACAGTGCTTTTAAAGCCTTCTTTAAACTGTCTGTTCCCATTGATTTAAAGACGGAGGGAGAAATCGATCAGCACCTGGGTTACAAAAGCGCCAGTGCGTCAGTTAATATCTTGTGTGCTGACAGTACAGCCGGTGAATATCGCAGTCTATTTTAATGCATCAGCTGCCACTTAATGCTGACACAGAGATAGCATGCATTCTGCAACCTGGAGGATGCATGACCAGTGTTTCATTTGTGGAAAACCAGAAAGAGAAAAAAAAAGCAGCAAGTATTTATATTGTAACTTGACAGGGCTGTTAGGATGTGTGTTTAACTGCAATGCTGCAAATACACACAAGGCGTCTCATTATGTGTCTGATATACAAGTATTGGGGCAAGTTTTAGTCGGATATTTGTTTAAATGAAATGGTAACATACCATGTACCCTAAAGTTAAATTGTTTAGTGTCTTTGCAGCATGGTGGACTGTGGCAATAGCCCTTTTTTGCTGACTATTTATTGGAGAATATTCCTGATGTTGTCACGTCATGCCTGTTTGTAGGTGAGGGGTGTGAAGTTGTCCCATCTTTATCCCAAGGTAGTAGTAACAGAGACAGATGTTGTGCAACTGCAAAGGAATAAGATGCAATTCATTCAATGCATATAAAGGGGCTTATAAAGCCTATAAGAGTTTAGAGTTATCCTTTCTATTTCATAACAGGAAGGCATCAGAATAACCAGAGGCTGTATATTTTCAATTATCGTGAAAATAATATATATAATAGTAATAATTTTCCTGTACAATACACAGTTGGTAAACAAAGGACTCATAACATATATCCCATTACATCTCAGTTTATTTGTTGCAGTCACAGTTCAAGTTGTTTTCATAAAAATGAAGCACTGAAGACATTTACAGAGTGACACGAAAGGCTTATGTGCCTAAAGCTATATCATGTTTAAATATGGTGTTTCATAGAGCCTTATTGCATAAATATCTTAATAATTTTACAAGAATGATTCAAGTTTGAGTGAATTATGAGACCCCATAAAGGTATATTTACAAGCAACCTGGATCCACTTCAAATTAATTTACACACCCATACAAGGCTCTTTGGATGTATCCCTGACAAGAAACCTTAAGAATGACAGTGTGTCTGGCAGGACAAAAACTCTATTGTGTGACGGGATACAATCTCAAAAAATATACATTTAAAGTCAACACAACATTTGACATATATAGACACAATGTACAATGTATTTCTATTACATATTTGTTTACAGCAGTGCAGCTGTTCTTTATATCCTTTTAATTACTAACAAGGTAAATGGAAAACTCTAGTGAATCATGTCTTTGTCAAGTCTTGTACTTTTTTTACAGTCTTGATATCCATTTGCAGAGATATACTGTAACTACTGACATGCCTTAGACTTTGAATATTTTAAATCTATGGCACATTCCCTGTTTGTCATATCAGGTCACTTCACCCATGCATATGTCCAGGAAGGATCTCCAGGATTGTTGTTCATAATTTATGTAGAGCTATGCAGGAAGCAGCCATGTTCTGTCGTGAATCTTACCCCAGCTAAACTCTGCATCTCTTCCTCCTCTTCCCCTGCTCATCTTTGTCCCGAAACCACCCTCTTCTCTCCTCTCACCATCCCTTATTTGTCTGTTTCAATTCTTCTCACTGCTTCCTCACTCCCATCCCCCACCCTCTTTCCTCGCTGTAGGTGAGGGACATGGCAGGCACCACCCTCAGTGGTTTACTGCAGTGCCAGTTCTTCCCCCTGGACTCTAGTCTGCAGACACAGCTCCAGACGCTGAGTCAGACTCGGCTCCCTAAGGCCAGGGGAGAGCTGGCCTCCACAGGTACGCATTAGCACTCGCATATAATACACATTTACGCACAGCACAATCGCACACTGAGCCAATCACTAAAACACTTGCCCTAATACCCTTTTCATCTCCCAGGGGTTGTGTGAACTATAAAATTGGGAGGCTCGTTCTAGTTTTGTTAGTGTGTATGTGTATATAGGTATAGTATGAGCCATTTAGTGCTCTCTGGTTTGTAAAAAACTAAAGAGCCGCTTATTTTGATAATATATATATATAGAAGGAATACATTTCCCTCCAAAAAATGTTAAGTCACATATTTTAAGTTTAGGTTAACATTTACAGACACTGACAGTCAACAATTTACATTCACAATTCATTCACTATGAGCTAGAGCTGGGCAATAAATCTAAATATTTCAATTAATTAAATTGTTTCCTCCGGCCATAATGAATCTGCAGATGCTTAGGAGCTTAATAATCACCAGAGAACGGTCTTCGTGTGACCTCTGTAATGCCTTGGTTTAGTGAAGTGGCAGGAAATTTATATAATTGATATAAACATCATTTAAACAATGCATTGCACGACTTTATAAAGAAAGTAAATGATACTACTTGGCAGCCAACTAAAACTTTTAAAATTATTGTTGTTGTAAAATCATAAATTGTTTTTTGCTATTTTATCAAGTCTTACTATGAGCTATGTAAACTCAAACCAATTTACACAGAAAATATTTAACAATGATATAATGTACATAAACTAATAATATGGGTATATGTTAAAATCATGAAGAAAAGCAACACCACATTAACGTCCATTGTTCAAGTTTTATTTGGCTCATCGTTCAATTATAACAGTGGAGGGATATTGTGTGTTTGATTGGGCAATGGCAATTTTTTATCAGGTAATGAAAAGAATAAATGGCCATATCGAATGGGAGGATATATTCCCACACAAACCAAAATAAAGCCAAACTCTGATTTACAAAACAACAATCCAAAGCATTTACAGTACCTCACAGAATATCCATCAAGTCACACTAAGACGGCTGTTGTGGCAAAAAAAAACTCTTATTTAAAGCTTCCCAATGCTTCCCAGTAACATGCCTCCCAAGATGACACTTATGACATGCCTCCCAAGATGACACTTTCTTATTTTTAGGACAATTCAAAGTAAGATCTCATACAAACACACTTTAAAGTTCTGATGTTTTGTGTTTTTATGCATTAAATCCATATTATGTAAAAGCACTTCAAACTGCTTTGTGCAAATGTGCTATAGAAATAAATTTACATTGCCTTCGCTGTGTGTATTTGTGCAGACTTAGTGCGGCGCCATGCTGGTGTGCTGGGGCTCAGCGCGTGCATCCTGTCAAGTCCCTACGAAGTTCCCAATTGGATGCCTGAGATACTGATGGACCTGAGCGACCATCTCAACGACCCACAGCCTATAGAGGTACGCACACAAAGTATTGTGCCTCTCACACTGATATACAAACATCCCACTGAACACACAGTAAGCTCAAAGAATACAATTTCTCTGTCCAATTGAGGAGAAAATTGCGTCTTTGGCCTCACCTCAGGCATGAAGAAGACATACAATGTAATCCATAGCACAGAGTTTGAATAATACATTACGATGATGGTGAGCCAAAAATGATGAGAATTTAAGGCTTCTTGCGTTGCAAAGTGAAAAGAAACAAGAAAGAAAATACAAGTGCGTACAGTAAAAAGCATATCTTCACAGAGCTCAATTACACAGTTGATTGTAAGGGAGCTGTCTAAAACAACACAAGAGAAGAAAGGGTTTTAGCAGAATAATAAGGAACATTTATGCCTGGTTTTGTTCCAAAAGCTAGATATCTTGTTATAACCAGGAAAAGGCTAGTTTTATGTTGTCTTCATTTTGTTCCAATTAAGACAAGTGTCCCTGTTTATTTGCTACAAAGCTGTTATGATTTGTGTGTCCTAAATGGATAAAATGTGAAGGAATGTTACAATATTTCAGACCAGTCTTTGAAGGTCTTCACCTTATTTGCATTTTTACTCTGATTTGTCTTGGTTTTGGGCATGGAAGACTCTGATATACAACACAGACCAGTCCAAACCACAGCTGATTTATCCATATTATTATTAACAACATTGTTCATTTCAATTTTTATATAATACATCTGTCAGACGTGCAAATGTAATATACTACAAATGCAAGAAGAATTTGCAGCTGCTTTTTTATTTTCTTATTACATTTATGGGACGTTGGAAACTATTGATTATTACTGATTTTACTTTGCCACAAATGCAATAAATCCTTGATAAACAAGATGGTCGTTACATTTGTGGATTGTTGTCATCACAACTGTCGTTACATTAAAAGCTGCAAATCTGTGTTGTGTGTAGTTTATTACATTTGTGATTAGTTATTAAGTTCACGGATCTAAAGTTGACTTGTTACACTGATATCTTTAAGCAGTGTAATAAAAGGTTGGTCTTTACAACACTCACTTTAGGTTGACTTGTGCAGATACTAGAAATAAACATCCAGTGCTTTTCCTGGAATACTTGGTGTCATTGTCTGACATTTCTTTGAGCCATTTAATTATAATTACAGCCGTTTTATTTTTTTTAAAGCACATCAAATTTACTTATCTTTCCTGCAGTCATTACTTTAAACTCTAAATCATTTCATGTGCAGGCACTAATGTAAAATAAATGTTCTTAATGTTTAAGTCATGACAACAGCCCACTCACTGATCATCTGTTTACATCTTTTTTGTCCTTGCTGAACCACGCTAACTTGTCACTCCAAACTTGTTTGGCGCTAAATAATTTCTGCCTTGTGCATTTAAATTGTTATAATTGGTGTTTCAGCATGAATAAATAACTTTTACAACATTAGTTATTAATTAGTATAAACAGATGAGATCACAGCTGAGGAGATTGTCAGCTGCTGTTGGATTCTACGCTGCATTTTAATTACTTTGTGTAGCTATATGTGTGCTAAAGAGAAAGTCTTTATTACTGAAAGAGCTGCTCATCTTTAAGTTTTTATAATTAACTGTTTGTTTTACTCACAATCTAATAAAATGTAGCTGTAATAAAGACCTGGCACTGACACAATCCTTTGACCAGGGACACACTTAACATAGACTAGGACTAGTGCACATTTTTATTTCATTATCAGTAATTAACAATGTTTTTATAGCTTCTGACATGAACCACGTACCTCTTTTCATCAATGGCACATGTGTTTGTATTTATATCTACTATAGTACAGACATGTATATGTATGTATATATATATATATATATATATATATATATGACGCGAGCAGAGACTGTCGGATTGTCAGGTTGAAATGACAGGTGGAGTTGAGTGTCATCTGCATGTCACTGCACAGTGATAGGAAAAGCCATGCTTATGGATGACAGAGCCAAGGGATGTCATGTATATAGAAAAGAGTAGCGGTCCAAGCACTGAGCCCTGTGGCACCCCTGTATTGAGATGTTGGGACTCAGAGACCTCGTTTCTCCAGGATACTCTGAATGACCTATCCGAGAGGTAAGATTTTGCAACGCCATTGCAACCATTGCAACGCCATTCCAGAGACACCCATCGCCCTGAGAGAAGACAGGAGGATGTGATGATTAACAGTGTCAAAAGCAGCAGTAGGATCATTACCTTTCACATGCTGCATTTTTTATACTGTTTTTACATTTTAAGAACACAAATGTAATGAATGTCATGTCAGTGTATTTTTGTCCACAGATGACGGTGAAGAAGACGCTGTCTGAGTTCAGACGCACACACCACGACAATTGGCAGGAGCATCGTCAGTTCTTCACTGACGACCAGCTGCTAGTACTCACAGACCTGCTGGTGTCTCCCTGTTACTATGCCTAGACTTCACACAGTCTGACAGATCTCTACTGTATTAGAAGAAATACACATTTTTGAGCTGTTGGGAAATCTAGTAAATCACCACCCCCAAACAATGTGTTAAACTAAAGGCTGAGGACAAACTGCAGCAGTGGAAAGTGCTGCCTCTCTAGCCTCATGTTGCCATTGTTGGCCTTTAGTGAACCCAGCAGGAGAGTCCTGAGCAGAGTGGTTTCAGGTTTTTAATTCTGCGTGTCATTAAATTGCCAAGTAGTTCAACAGCCCCAAAGGTGGCTTTTATATACTTTTTTAGATAATCATTTAAAATGAACAATCTCTACTTAAACTGGAGTAAGACTCCAGAGACAAGGGATTAGTGGACATTACCTGTGGCTGGGAGTAAACTCATACAGATGTGAGGGCTGGACCAAGCAGGTCCAATCTGTGTTTTCAAAAAGCCCTTTGAAAGTTACATTTGGGGTTTCAGCCCTATTTTTTATTACACTTATGCGTAAAGTTCAGTCTAAATATTGTATACATTTGTCATAATACTAAAAGTATTTCTGACACTGTCTATAATATAGTTTTTAATATAGTACAGTTAACTGTATATTTTTTTATTTCTTTAAAAAAATGAACCTGTCTGTAATACTAATAAAAAATACTTTATTATATTTTAATACATTCATTAATATTTCACTAAATAATATCCTAGCATAAATATATAAATAGCATTAAAGATGCAGTGTAAAGTTTTGAGTGTATTCATTTGGAAAACTAAGGCTATAAATTATTCAAGTCTTACGGGTCAAATGTGTTCTTTATCTCTGGAAAAGTTTATGTTAATAACTGAAATAGTTTTCATTTTAATCTCTACATAGTGACGTCCATATTCTGCTTTTAGAGAAGTGCAAGTGTCTTTTGTACAATGTTGTGTTAATAATGGATTATTTTGTCTTTTTCACACACTGCACCTTTAATGTGTGTCGTCTATAATAATGTTATCATAATGTTTTTAACTCTATTACACCTAATATATACTGTACATTCAATTCATTTCTCCTTCCTGTTTCTTCAATTTGTATGACTAATATGTACTTTTTCAGTACCAAACGCTCTTTATCTAAATGCAGTTTCTTAATCTTGATGTACTTAAGCTAAATAAATTCACTGGATCATTTGTAAAGAGTTTGTTTCTTATTCTGGAGCCAGAAGTGCTGTAAAATATTGTGAAGACTATATTCATATCACACTCCTGTCTCACGTCTCCCAGCTTTAGTTTAGAGCCAAGTGTAGTGTTCAGATGCTACTATAAATCAAAGCCGACAAACTCTGTAAATTGGTTTTACGGCAGCTTTCCTGACGTGCTGCTTGTTGACTTTGATATTCTCACTGCGCTGAGACTCTCGGTGGCAGAATGAGAAAGAAGTTGTAATGATGAGTTGCGCAATGTTGGATTTTCAGTTTGTTTGGTTTACTTTGTTTTCATATAATCCAGTGCTTTGTAACAGGTAACAAGTGAGGTTTTTAAGATGGTAGGTACAGACAAGAAATGTGCTCAAGCCAGGATGCAAAACTGTTACATTAAAATCCTTACAACACGACACATGACCTTTCTAAAGAAGTTTATAAAGGAGTAAAACTGACATAATAATAAAGAGATAATATGAATAAACACATTTGTACAGAATTAAACATGAAGTTAAATGAATGGGTTGTTTCACTTAATTCATTTTTTCTATTTAAAAAGTGCATTATAGTTATGATGGCCGTTTTAGATCCCACACATTACATTCACAGTGGACTGAATCTGGACGGTCTTCAGTATGGATTATAACTAAACTAATACTTTCACTTTCAGGCTATTTTTCCTTTTAAAATCAAAAATGGCCTCTTTCTTGTCCATGTATTCTTTAATCTCCTGAATTAAGATAATTTAATTTAGAATCTATGCATTTCATTCTCATTGCAATCACTTCAGGGGAGTTACATTTGTGTGTAGCATAAGAGATGGAAACAGTACACCTGCTGTTTTCCCAACTTTTAACCATATGCTGATTTTGTTTCATGGTGCTTTAACCCTCCATAAAGAAGACATGAAGAAGAATTTAGTTTAATCAATTTGTTGGAGACCTTTATACTGATCAAACTGTTTTTCTAATATGTTTTTAATGTCCTTAGTGTGTATTTTATACCAGGGGTATTTTAGTTCTTTTAACCTGTGCATTGTTGTCACTTTGTTTCTGTGATGGTTTGGAAAGTGTATGTAACAAATGAACCTGTTGGTACAAATTAATTTACCCTAACCTTCTGAAATACCTTTATCTGAAATAATTGTAATATGTGTTGAAAAGTTACAATCCAATCAACACTAAGAGAGCTGCCAAATTCAGTTTTAAAGTCAAGAAGCTTTTAAACATTTTTGACTTTTAAGTACTTTCATTACAGTAATTACATTACATTAAGTAAGTACATTCCATTTAGTGTAAGATTATCTGAATCTATCCTAAATACTCCCATGCACCTTTAAATAGTCCCATTGGCCCCATCTGTCTATTAAGCCCTGAGTCTTTTCTCTAAGTTCTCCATGTACTTCAAGAAAAAAATACATGATGTTTTTTCTGATCAACCTGTTTGAATGAGTTTCCCTCGTTTCTGCAGCCGTTCTCTCACTAAACCCTCCAGAGAGAACAGGTGAGCGTCTGAATCCTCCGGCAGGATCGTCCTCACAGCATCAGCAAGCTCAAACAGGTACTCGGTGTTCCTGCCGCTCGGACCGATCGATTCCACAATCTGGTTGGCTATCTCCTCCAGGGGGGCGGGGCCGAGGTAGTTGGGGTTGTCATGAGAGCCGATGTACAGTAAGATGTGGCTCGGTGTTTCAGTGAAGGGCGGACGGGGATGAAATGTCACCGTAATGACCTGGTAACCACCTTTTTCGCGGTAATCAAGGTAGCCTTTAACTTCTTCTTCTCGGCCAGTCGGCAGCTTGTATGCAACGCCCCATACACATCCCTGAGGAAAGGCCAGAGAAGAAAACAATTCTAAAGATCCATTAAAATCTTGCTTTGCACTGCTGTCAACCACAACAGTGACCATTTACGGTACTACAACAATGAAAAAAGCCACGCACCCGACAATGTAGAGCAAAATGTCAGTAACCTAAACCACAAAACTAGTAGCTCTAGGAACAGGAAAGACACAATGTAGTGGATGTTAGAAAATGGTGCAAGTCTTTCCCTTGAAAACAGCAGTTAACCCCAGCACAAGGTCCTTTGGTAGCAGTTCAGCTCTAGTGCTTTTTGATTTTATCACATTATCTTCCTCAGCAGATGGAGGTAGCAAAGTTTTATGATATCTTCACCCTGGTTATAATTCTGATTATTGCCATCAGGATTATAAATACAGTCATTCATGTCGATAAAGAACTAGATCGACCTTCTGGTGACTTCAGGGTGATTATACCGCACAAAAACTTAGTAGATGCTAATTTGACCAATGATTGTAACTTTGTTTAGAGATTGATCAAAACCAAACACAGGCATGAGCCTAGATGTTGGTTGAGTATGATGCCATGATAAAGCCTAAGTAGCTTGAGTCTAATACTCAAGGATACACAGAGTTCAGAGACCAGATTTTCAAATGTTTTATCAAGCGATTGTTTCAAAGGAGACAGTTCTTGTATCTCTTGATACTTTCACAAAACACTTCATTGAGAGCGTTAAATCATTTTGTGGTGCAACTAAATGTAACCTGTGAGTCCATTGTGTTATATTTCTTTCTTTTAATATAAACCAGTTTTGACTTTGCCATTAAAAATACCACAAGTCATGTCCTCAATGCAATATTGACCAACAAAAGTCAATTTTTGAATTCATTTAACTCAACACCTATGCACTTTGTTTGTTAGGTATTCATTTACGTCAATGTGTTATGTGTCTTGACAAAAAGCTTCCAAAAATATCATTAGTCTTTTATTCAAGGCCTGTTTGAGCTAATCTTTATTCTTCTGTCATCTGCAAAAAAAAACACTTTTAAATTCCTTACAGTACTTTTCCGCATCACAAGAACCACTCACTATCTCTTTATCTCTCGTGTGATGACGGAGATAAATTATCCCACATCCAAGGTCGGACTACAATGCGCTGTCCTTTCCTTTGTTTTTGCTGAACAGGATCCTCCGTCTCCTCCCTCAGCAGCTCTCAATGGCCTTGTTCGCCTTGTGTTCTCATGAATGTGCCTCTAAAGACACCATTACCCTTTCACAATGGCCACTACACGCAATTGTTGTTTGAAATGGTGGTGGTAGGACTGTCAGCATCAATGCTTTGCAATAGTTAAGGTATGACAGGAGGAAAGTTACATTACTAAACTAAACTAAACAGAAGTCAGCAAAATACAAGGAAAGACAGAGAATTTCAGATGGCCTTGATAGTCACTACATCAAATTCATTCCTGCTGATTCATTTTTTATATTAATGGCTAATCATGGAGCTTCAGAACGAGCCACACTGCTGTGTAGTGCGATTATTAAGAATAAAAAGCTATTTATTAATTTAACATTTCCAGGAAGCAGTTTTAAAAGAACAGACTTTTAAGAAAAGTATAAGTGAAGATTAATCAACTTTTTCAAGTCAAATAACAACTGATTGGAAACATTTGGTCTCTCAGGGTCATAAGTTTGATTTTGAAAATGGTCTGCTCCTTTTATGCAGTTATAATAAGTCACCTAGAGTTACTGTTAGAGACTGTATGAGTGCTACAGTTCTTTGGCTTCAGTTTTGACTTTCAAAACATGTTATGGCCTTCACTGTTAGCACCAAACTCAGAAAATCACAAAACAATTAGTTAAAAGCAGTAAACTCCCTTTGCTGGTCCTCAGGTTTGACATGAGTGGTTCATTTTAATCTAAATTTAAGAAAGGATGAATTAGAAATTACTATTTGTGTTTTTTTGAGAATTATTATGTTAAGCATAATGACTTAAAGACATAAAGACTAAGCATAAAGACTCACCTCAGGATCCTCTACCAGTGTCACAACTCGACCAGGCTGTAAAACAGAACAGGAGTTACAAAATTAGTAGCAAACATACATGTTAAATCTAAGACATTACATCACATAAAGCCAAAAAACAGTAACAGGCATTGATAGCCTATACAATATTTTACTCCAACAAGTTAAGACACTTGTTGGAGATGTTTTCTTCAGTCAAAATATCCCGGAGTCACCTTTAACAGTGGTTTTGAAGTTATTTCTACTTTGAGAACTAGCTGTAACTCATTACCAGCATGTGTCTGTGTATGTGCCACTGACTGAACTATTAGTCCAGTCAGTGGCACAACACAACAATAAAATAGCATAGTATATCTAAACGTTTTTGTGTTTCTGCAGTTTATATCTAAGAACAACAACGTTTAAGGTGAATGCTTTATGTCTCCCACTGAAATTGCTCATCTTTTTTCTACTTATTTTGTTCATAACAATTTGTTCATTGTAAGTGAGAGATTCATCTGGATCAAAAAATAATGCCTACAGCTATATTTTCTTTATGAACAACAAACACCGTAACGTACACCTTAACTATTTAACATTCAAAACATTCCATCTACAGCTAGCTGTCAAACACTGAAGTATTGCGTCAGTGATATTTGGATATTACTCACTTTGCCTGGCACTCCTCTGTGGTCTGTGCTGCCTTGCCAAAACCTTCGACTGAAACCTTTGATGTAACCTATTTTCTTTTCTTCATATGGAAAATCAACTTTCCATATTAAAGAGCCATACCCGAAAACCCACATGGTCACTAGACTTTCACTGACACTTAGTGCTAGCGTTATCCTTGAAAAGGGACGGCTTAATAATAGACTTACACGGAATAAAATCAACCCCTAAAACATCCTCAAAAGGAAAATAGTCTATTTTCTATTAAAATACAAAAAATAATTCAGGTAAATGTTGTTAAATGACGCGTTAATAGCCATTTTAGCAGAGTATAACTAAGATACAACGGTCAAATCTTGTTAGCACTCATATCCGCTCAGCAGCTTTCAGTGTATAATGTATTTTGGTTATAATTTTAATGATAGCAAACTAAAGTGCTATTTGAAACGTATTTGTTAACAAAAAATATGAAGAATAAACGAATTTCAAAATGTTAACGACATTTTTGAGTGTGCTGCCAAAATAGCAGGCTTTTGTTTTTATTGAGTGCTTTTACGTTGAAGTTATAACGCCATTCCGGAAATCAAACTGACACTATTATCTCTCCGCCCCTTCGGTAAATAATAATAGCTGCAGCTATTTGTAAATTTGTATTTAAAAGTGAATAAAATAGACAACGTTTTTTAAAAAGGATGTTTAATTATAATATTGTGCCCGTAATAGTAATATGCCTTGTTATTGTTTTAGGGTTGGCTCATCTTGCACTGTGCAGCTCCTTCACTTTTCCAGGATGTTGTGTTATTGTTTTTCTGTTTACCAGCACTCTCCCAACGAACAAAGTTTGAAATTACAAAAGTGTAGAAGCATGTAAGAACAGTGTAGTTACCTTTTTTGTGAATTCTTCTCCCCTTTATGACTAATGTATCATGTCTAGCTATGGTGACCCTGAAAAATAAAGAAAAACAGCTTTCACCATACATCCACTGTATGAAGAAAAATTTGTAGAGAAGGCAAGTGCATGTCACACATTTTACACTTTTTTAAATGTATTTTGGGATCAGTACAACACTGTTAAAAACATCAAATCAAATAAATTTGACTTTACTTAATTTGGTAAGACTTACAGGTGTTTCTATTTTAGGATAGAAATGTGTAACATCACGAGTTTGTCCCCCGTACACTGCTATGCTCTATCCATTAAAGGCCAGTTCAGAGGCCTCTTAGCAACTGCACAACTCCAGGAGCACGTCTAGTAACTGTTATTCTGGCATCTTTTTGCTTTTTTATTTTCCATTTGTTTTACATTAAGACAAATTCTTGAGTTAAGCATACTTTACAGGGGCAGATAAAGAAGACAACACAAGATGTCATCCTGACACTAGGGGGTGCTGATTTTCTTTATCCCATTGTGCTTTTTCTGTACCAAATAACTCAATAGTTTTCATGTGTGTCGTGTGATCACTGATTCAGAACCAAGCTAAGTGGACAGCAACAGTCTGGTCTGTGATGTCAGCCCCGCCAACAGCAGCTGTGCTCATTCTTCACCGTCGAAAAGAATCAGCAGTGATTTTATGTAACTCTACAGATCTGAAGAGCTCGGTTAAAATCCACAGCTGGCTATAGGGAAAAAATGCTGAGGAAACGTTTAGAGCTAGAGCAGAGTCGTTTAGGGCTTATGTGCTCAACCTGCTTCAGGCTTCGGGGAGGTATTCAGGTGATCTGGTAAATGTCAGCATCAATGAGGGTTGTGGTTTTTGATGAGTGTAACTGAAAATCAGCAACACCTCGCTCAAAACCCAGCTATCATCATGTTCTTTAAAAAAAAAAATTTAAGTGTTGCTGCATAAAATCCTTGTCACCCAAGTCGAGGTAATCTTAGATGTCAAAGTAAATAAGATGCCATTTTTAGCTGCAGAAGCCTGAGAAATGACAAAACCAACAAGCAGCAGAGGCCGATCCATATTCAATGACCCCTCAGTCAGGGTTGGCAGAGTCGTTCAAGTAAAATACATACGTTATCTTATAGCCAACTGGAAGACCTATACTGAACACAGTGTTTTTCTGCACACAATGTTTTATGTTCTCTTTTTTTTTTTATTATATATATTTTTTTTGACACTACAATAACAATATAAATTGTTTAGTCACTTCCAGGTAAAGCTGCTTTGATATTTCTGTGATACACTACTATAAGAATTTATAATGCACTAATGCATTTTCTATACAAAAGGGAGGCTAAACTGTTTTACAAATGCAAAGCTATGACACATGCAAGCTGCACGTTCAGCAGAACCCCACCTGCATCTGTATCTGTAAGACTGAGGGGCTCTCCTTTGAGGACAGCCACCGGCCCGTCCAGACAGACAAGACAGATGGTTTGAGACAGGAGTGAAGGAAGCCATTTACTGGAACAACCATTTCTCAACAGGGAAGGTGCTTTACAACACCACCTATCAACCACATACAATGCAGAGATGACATGCCTCCCTGGGCGCTTTCACACCCATTCACACTGAAAGGGGAAGTCTCTGCAAATGTGTAGGGGGTTCAACAACAACACATCCTTGAATTAGTAAGTTAAGTCATTGTATGGTGAATGAAGTTTTAAAACTGCACTTTTACCTGCTGCAAAGAAGTTTCAAGATACCACTGTGGGCATATTGAGTTTAATGATTTCTGCAAATAGACTAAACCTTGTGTACACATAAGGGCTGTTTTATTGGATTGGTGCTGTTCACAAAGCAAAGCAATAGTCTCCTGGGTTCACCGTTTGGTGAATATTTGTCTTTAGTGAGGACAGATTTTATTGTGAAGAAACATTAAAGACATTTTAAGCTTCTATTTGCATTGATATAAGCAACTGTTTGTGGAATGGAAAAAGGTGGCTTAGGGGCTTAGTATTTGGAAAAAAAGGCAAGTAAAGATGTCAAATAATCTAAGAGGATTCAGAGGGAAAGACTTCAGGAGCACAGAAACTGAACATACACATATGACTGATGGCAAGTAAATGCTTAGAGAACTGATTAATAGTTACAACCCAACTGTCTTTTTTATCCTACATAATCCAGACAAAGGTAAAAGTAAAAAATACTTCAATATGTCTTTTTGTGTATAATTTTACAGGAGTAAATGGTATAAGACATCATCTGCTCCTTTTCAACCCCACACAGATTAAATAAAGCTTGTTTTCAAGAAGTCAATAAAACTAAATAAATAGTTTTCATGACACTCAATGCTCCATTAATGTGCATCTACACTTCCTGTTTTACGCTTTTAACAAAATCCTTCTGAAAATGAACAGGACAAAAATGCAGAATTTTAATTAAGCAAGTTGGAAAAAGGCTACATTGTGACAGCTCATTGACCGGGGCAAAGCATCTTCAAACTTGCAGCTCTTGGGTTGTGAACTGTCAACAGGTCTGGATAAATAAACTTGTTCCACATGTTTGATTTTTTCCTGCATAGATTTTACATTGAATTCCTGTAACTTTTTTAGTACAATAATTCACACAGCCCTTTACTCATAATCACATCTTTTCCATTTCTTTCTTCTCTATTTTCCCTTTGCCCCTCCTCTCTTTTTGTTTCCTGTCCAACACCAGTGCTTTTTCTAAACCCTCTTCTCCTCCTCTTTCTGCGGTGTTTATTCATTAGGGAGGTGACCAACATACAGCCATTATTGTTTCTTTCTTGTTTCTCACTTAGACAGCCTCTACTTCTGCAGGCTCACTTCCAGATCTATTTTGAAGTGACTGGACGTCATCAGTTTTGGTTACAGCGTGTTGAGTCGTCGCTGTGAGTGGGTTTTCTTGTAAAGTCAAGAGGATGTGTCAGTTCTCCTCTTAGCGTGTCTGATCTTGTGCCAAGGCATTGTTCTTCATAACCCACTTAATGAAGCATTAGTATTCAGGTTATGTATAATGTGTCCTTTAGCACTAACTAAGAGTTGGGATTAGTATTTTTTGGAAACTTTTGTCAAACTGAAGAACACAGTGTACATTGAGGCCTATACGGAGCTTCTTGATCAGTTTAAGCCCACACTACCCCAGCTTCCTGATTTCAAAGACAAGCTAATACCATTTATGTAGCTTACAACGAAAACTGGATAATGGACCACTGCTGTTAAGTGACTCTTTGAGTTTAGTGTTAGCAGTATAGGCACTGACTGACAATGGTGGACATGCAAAGAGTGTAAAGCATAATGTAACATGTAGGCTAATGATAATATTCATGACACATACAGAGATCACTATGACTGTCAATGTTCAGTATTACCAGTGCTAGACATACTAGAAGATGTGTGGCTTTCCTACTCCTTGAGGACTATTGCAGTATCGGTTCTGCTGAGGGTGAGTAAAGGCCATTACATACTCCGCAAGAACAGAGAAATTTGTTCTTGTTCTTGAGGTGACAGAAAACAAAAAGACGTCATTGGTTTGGGAGTTCTTGCAGCTTGTTCTTGACACATCGTCTTAGCAGAACTTTTTTCTTGTGTGTGTCCGTGAACTATTGTGTGATTGGTCAGAAATCTGAAATGGGCGTGGTTAATGCCGAAAAGTGAGGAGTTCTGCGCTTGATTTTCTCGTGGATTATGGAAAGTCCTCTGTTCTTGTGGAGTAAGTATTGGCCTTAAGACTTGTAATCTGTAGACACTACTGGATATTTATATCTCACTGTTGCTGTTGTTGTTGTGCTCCATGGTCTTCATCTCGTTCACCTGCTCGTATTTGATTCAAAAAGCAATTTCTGTGCTTAGTCAGACTTATTTCCTTCACTGTGAACCTGCAGAGTTGCTGACTGACCTATAATACTGGGAGGTCTACAAAAACTCATCCAAAGGTTTCCTCTGTATTGACTTCATCTAGTCCCTTTTGGTCCTGGACAAAAAGAGCTCTTAAACCTCTGACTCGTTTTCACAGCCAGACTGAGGATTTTTTCCAGCCAGAACATAATAGTCCACTATATAAGTGCAAAGGGAGTTGAGTGGGCCATACTGAGCTCTGAGGTCTCAGACTGTTTGATCCTAAAATCCTCATATGACTCGGGAGATTTTTCTTGCAGGCGAAGTGAATGCAGCCTATTTTTGTCAGCTCTAAAGCTATGTCCATATTAATGCATTTTCATTTCAAATGTTGATGCAGAAGGAAAATAATCTCAACCATATAGCTCTCCACATTAACATTCAGGAAATGAGGACAACACATTTTAATAAAGAAGATTAGAATCATATTTTACAATTTGTAATTTACTGTCATCAAGTATATTTTATGCAAACATCCAGGTCATGATGGCATTTTCAACTGTGGACCAAACTGCAACAAAAGGCCTTTCTCAAGCGGCATATGAGTCTGATTGGACATATAACAACATGACCAAAACCAATGAAGTAAGACAAATGCACTTTTGTTTGTTTATTTTTTGTAAATATATATTTTTCTGCCTTACATTAAATAGTCCATTCCCACTTCAATGAAAATACAGAATTTTAAAGCCATCCTGAGTAACTTCAATCTCAAAATCATTTTAATGGTTCTTTGACATGAGATCGGTAGAATCATGCCATACATCTCATCTGGATTAAAACCTCTTAAAAACTTTCCTGCCACTGAAACAGCAGCATATGCAAGAGATTATGTGTGGTGCTCTAACATACTACACATACTGTATAATCAAGAAAACAGGCAAATACACTGGACCCTAGCAGAGTCATATTTGTGAAAAAATACATTAAAATGACCCAACATTCTTTCTTCCAACCTTGCCATCTTAATCGTCTCCACTTGTAAATAAAGATATTGCCCAGTGCAGTGGCATAGACAGGGATCTCTGCCGTCTGCTGACTTAAAGTTACAAAGGGTGGCTTTGAGTGACTAGGGTCGACAGTTAAGTTAGAGTTAGAGTTTTTGCAGTTGTCCATTTTATAATAAAGAAAAGCCCAAACCTCACCTTTATTAATATAAATGTATCATAAGTATTAGCTATTTGATATAATAATGTCATTTCTGCTCATTTTCCCACCCACTGACTGCATAAATGTAATTGACCAAAATGGTTTTTAGCACACTGACTGACGATATTCCAATGAGAGTCGACTTCATCTTATTGTGACTTTATTACATCTTTGTCTTTCAGGCTCAAACATTGTAGATAATGGAAATGGTGATAAATTCTCTCAGATGACTGTGCTTTTTTTTTCTGCCTCTTCTTTGTGGCATATATTTAAAGATAATGTGATGATAGAGGCTGTAATACATATTTCTATTTTATTAAACCCAGTGCACTTTAATACACAAACAGTGACAATCTTTCTCTAATCTTTACAAAACCAGAGGGACACTTTACATTTAGATTTTGTAAAACCTGTGAGAAGTGTTGTTATTTTGATTATATAACTGTTGTCAAACAAAATACATGTGTAAACTGGGGTCACTAGAGACACGTCCTCTTCCTTTTGCAGACTAACTACAAAGATGTACTGTATATTCCTCTCTGAGAACTGACATTGCTCAAGGGATTTGACATATTTTCCTTCAAAATTGGTATAAATAAGGCTTAAGTCCAGTCACTGCAAACATCTAATACTCTAAAGCCTCCTCAGGCTTAACCAAAGTCTGTAACTATATCGGCATTTCTGAGTGAGAGCCATGACGTTCCAGAGATGACACGGCACTGCATCTGTCTGACAGCACATATGTCCATTTTATTTCATTATTATTTCTCTCAGAAGCGGAGGAGCAGACGGCGGAGGCAGGCCATGAAACACAGCATGATCTATTTCAGGTTCACTGTACGTGCAGCAGCAGGAACAAGCTGTAATCGAGTGGAGTTCAAAATAATTCAAATGAGAAAAGAAATGTCATTTGTCAGAAAACCATTACTCTGAAAATGTATATGGCTAATAAAAAGGCTAGTAGATGTTTAAACTGGTAGATTGACATTTCCCATCCATATATGTTCTTCAAATTGGCTGCCAAGTATTTATTCTGAATTGGATATTGGATACTTGGAAATTTGGGACAGAACATGATGATGTAAATAGTTTCATAAACTATGCTGTAAGAACAAAATTATTACCAATGCTGAAACCAATTGGCAGTAAGCTTTTCGTTTCCTAAACTTTTTTGTTGAGACATGAGTCTAAATCACCACCAACCACTAAATGTCCACCGACACCTGTAAAGTAAAGCAGTGACCTTGTTGACTTTTAGATATGTGGCTAATAAACTTATTTTGTAGTGCCAGTCCCATGTGTTAAAGTATAATAGAGCAAATAAAAAGGGTTGGATGTGTTAAAAGCAGATCTAAAAACCACCTACTTTGGGATGATAAAATTTCCCAACTAAACCAGTGAAATAATTTTTTTTTCTAATGTAATTTGATTTAAAAAAAAAAAGGTTTTATGCATGTAAATAGGCTTCAAAGTAGTTCATTTGAGTTGCCAAGTTTAGTTTTTTTGTTCTCACTAAAAAACTAAACTTTTTTTTTCTTCCTCTTCTTTTTGTATTTTTTAAGATTCAGAATCATCAGTCAACCATTACCTGTAAAAAAATACCACAATTATATAGCTATAATAGAGGCTATACATAGCATTTTCACTTGCTTTGAAACAGTCACAGATGAAGAATGGGGCATGCATCTGGCTACTTTTAGGATAATTCAGAACCATTTTCAAATCATTTAATAAACTTCCTACTGGATACTGTTAAACCCTTTAATATTGTCCAGGACCAAGCTCTGCTGACATCATTGGCTAATCCAGATTTATGATCAATGAGCATAGTGCTCTTCCTAATAAAAGTCTGTACAATATGACCACGACCCACTGAAAAGTATGAGATCCCACCCTTTACATAGTATAAGAACCCATTAATGACATGCCCTACCTGCTTTTTCTACTTGTGCCCTTTGGAAATGCTCCAACCTGGCAACAATAACTTCCCAAATGGTTAATTTTCAGTTTAACCCATGGGTCAAAACAGTACATTGCACAACACATAACACTATAAATCCAACCAGCAGAGAGAATATTCCTCTGAACATGAAATAATTTTGAGCTTTATATATACTTTCATGTATCACCGAGCACTGAATTCAAACAGCCATGTTGAGTCCCAAACAAATCACTATCAGCTGTCATTTTGGCAAAGATTCCCAAGGATTTGTGATTGTGTGTATCCAAGAAGACTGTCTTTGTTGCAAATGATTAAGCAGCTGGCCTGTGATGAGTACTTGACGTCATGCTGCTCAAATATACCAAGTACCAATACAGGAAGTAAAACTGTTTGTGCATAGACATTGGACATTAAGTGCACTTATAGAACCTTTTTATGAACATAGGTTTGAAATCACTGTTTCTATAGTAACCCTGAACATTTTAAGCAGACAGGTTCTTCACCAGCTCTGAAAAGGGACTGCAAAGTTAATCTTCCAATTCTTTTAGGCAGTTTTCCTTCTGTCCGACTTCCCGCATTTGTATTCGAGGAGAGAGATTGTCTGACACCGGACTGGTGTTAATAATTAAGGCAGAACTTCCAGGAAGAATCCGTTGGCTTAGAGTCAGATGGACTCAAGGGCTCAAGTCAAATACAGTCAAATACATACAAATACAGTCAGTATGAGAGAGCTGGAGATTGTGACAGTCGGCCGCAAAAGAGATGAGCTAAGATTGAGCAAAACATGGTAGCGATGCCCATTCAAGAGATGAGTAGAAGAAAGAAAGGGGGTTTGTATAGCTTTTTATAGAGGGGCTGAGGCGGATGACGAAGAACAAGACGATGAGGAGAGTCGGAGTTGCGGCAGAGTGAACTGAGCAGTTAATTGCAGGAGGAGAGCCAGGGAAAGGCTGCGTAAAGGACTGTAGTGAAGAGGAGGAGGAGTGAAGAAGAAGTGTGAAGAACTGGGGATTTCGATTGAATCTTCCATATCTAAAGGTATACATCTTCCAAATCTTACATTTCCAGGAATGTGTGGAAAAGACATTGGCTTGAATGATGAGTTAATCACTTGTTCTGTGGAATAGTAACAGATGGGTGTTTGTGATTTTTAAAATGTCTGCAAGAAACTGCACTGGAAAAATAGTGCTGTCAATGACAACGCTGAGATTGACAGGTGAGCGGGACTGACTTGAAGTGATCAAAGGGAATCTGTCACTCTGGCTTGACACACAACATTTTGTCTAATACAACAGACTGGTGGCCACAGAAAATAATGTTTTCTCTATTGTAATCTGGTGTTCATGTGCCAGTATACATGCTTTGCAAATAACATCAGTCTAATTTACCCATTAAGCAATCACCCATACTCTCTCTGATCCAATGATTCTCCATAGAAAATGTAATATTTGCTGTGGGAGATGGTCTACAGAGACATCTTAAATGGCTGTGTTGTCCTTTTGTCCTTTTCAATCTCATCCACCACTGTCACTATTGTCTCTTTTCACAGATGTTTAATTAAAAACATTATTTTCCTTAGTTTTTCAGCGTCTGTTCACAGCAGGGTATGAGGTACATAAAGATTAAGTCATACTGGACATAAGCAGAGGAAAATAGTGGACAGTCATTTTTTGATGCAGAAGCTTGGGCATAAAGACTGGGTCCCAATGATTTCCACTCAACAGAAAACACACTCAACTCCACTCTTTCACCAACCGACTGGTGTGAGCATCTTTGAACAACAGCTTTGAAGAGACTTTTCTGTCCACATCTGCCTCTAGAGTTGTTATCAACAGATGCTAGTTAAAGGCAAGGTTGTTGGTTTTTTTATTTTTATTTTTGATTCTTTCCACAGCATGAACACTAACTCAAATTGCTGACAAAGAAACTTGGAGTGAGAGCTGGCTACAGGAAGTCTATTGTGTGTATTCATTCTTTAAAAACACCAAATGCTAAACTAAAAAAACATCTTGACTCTTGACAGCCTTGGATTTGTCTACAGTCTAGTGGATTATTGGTCCATTTCATAAGATGCTAAGTGTAACACACCCCTGATCTGTTTTAATACCAATACGACTGAGCGCTTTCAAATGTTCTACCACCACTGTCTGCAGCACTTTTTTTCACTTTCAAACTCTGCTCATCACAGTTTAACCAGCTTCTGTCAGCAGTAGACTACACATACAAAGCTCACCCTAGGAGACAAAGTTACCATAGACAGTAAGTAAAGTGGTAGTCAGTTGTTGAGGAAACTTGGCTGGAAATCTGTCTCACTATGACTCCCATTTAAACAGTGCCATGTGCGAAGCCTGAAAATGTCCTTGAACAATGAAGGTGCAGTGTGCAGTTTATTGGCACTATGATTGCAACATTGCAGATTGCTACTTCACATCTCACACCCTTCATTTCTAATACCTGTGTGCAACTATGGAAGCTCCACAGGGACATGCCATGGTCTATGAGAAGAAAAACCCATTGGAAATTGTTTAGATGATGAGTCCACTTTTTCTTTTTTTCTTTTTTAACCGTGTTCTACAAAAATTTTACACAATGTACCTTTAACACACATTAGTTTGTTACAGTATAAACAGGCAAGCAATTTTTAATGCATGGGAGAGACAGTATTGAAGGCAGGCTCAATTGCACTTTGGCCTGGGCCAGACTTTCAATAAATTTACTCCAGAAATGCTTTATGAGTTCAACATAACCTTATTTGGTGACTGGCTAACTTCACGTCACTGACCTTCTTTCAATATGTAATAACATTTAGCTCTATAAACTAGATTTTCCAACTTGCTGCAGGGCCATTGTTGACGTCACTGTACTTTTCTTCAGTCAATTTGTCAACACTGTCAATTTTTCTTCAGTGAGGTCAACAATTAAAGTAAAAAAAATATATTCAGCAAAGCAGGGCTAAGTGAAGTTAGATGGCACTCAATTTCTACAATGCATGCTGTATATGTTCCTCATTATAGTCTCAAAGTCTTTGTGTCAATGGCTGTTTCTCACATTCTGTTTCAGTTATTCAAAAGGTGGCCTAAAACAAATATATATATATATTTTTTAGGCTAAGTGGAGTATTACCACCTTTCTCTTTTGCAATAACAATATTTTGAATTTACTACTATTCAATGATCCAGTCATCTTCTTGCAGTAAACTCGATTGTTCTGCATGCAACAGTAAGCTCACCGAGAACATGAGGTGGCGTTCTAATTTCTTTCTCTAAATAAGATTCCACTTCTCCAGAACATGACAATCGCAGGCGTGATAGTTAATCTGATAATCTTCATAAGTATCTTAAATGTCATGGTTGTTACCTTTTGACCAGGAGGTTATCAGGGTGGGTCTTCAAGACTAAAATAGATTTAGAAGAAGGCATATGGACATGTAAGATTCTGTAACAACAGACAAACAAATGGAATATACATATGTAATGACAAAGAAATTTGAATTGAATTTGAAGACTTAAATGCATCCGACCATCCTGAGCATGCTCAGTTGGGTTAAGGACTAAGACATAATATTACATAACATAATTGAACCTGTTTTAAAACCAACCATTCAGCCAGTTAAACCACATGTGTCATCTTTCATCCTAATGTCACCCATGAGCACATTTCTTTCTAAAAATGTCATCATTCACCTGTTGAGTTAAAAAGAATTATTCCATCTATTCCACTGATACCTTAACCGTTACATATTTCTGTTTCAACTATTTGTGAACTCAACACAATGTTTAATTCATTGTGAATGTAAACTCTTTAGGCACACACTGATTTGTCACTTTTTTGCTTTTTGCCGCTGCTTGCAATGGAAATTTAGATATTTTGCCCTGCAGCCTTCCTGCTACCATCTCTGTAATATACTCTTCTCCTCCCCTTCCCCGCTGGCTTTTCCTTTGTTTCATTTTATCGTGCCACTACATGTAATAAGAGCTAAAGTGGACCCACAAATGAAATGGAAGCAGCTGCGGAAGATGGGGTGGCCTGCACAGTGTGATGGGTCAGATTGGAAATTTAGCCAAGCTGCTGTGGGAGGTAATTGTTTTCAAGCAATGGCAAGGGTTACAAGGGAGAGCCAAGGAAAGAAAAGAGCAATGTAAATGGCTGAAAGAGGGAGGGTGTAAGTAGGTAAGCAACATAAAGAGCCATTTTATCATCCTCTTATGTCATTGTTCTCCTCCCTTTTTTGTCCTTATCAGACAAACCGAGGACAGCTTCATTTTAAAAGGAGCAACTAGACATCTCTTTGTGAGGGTTCATGTGTGTGTTGGTGCCTGTGTGGTTTTTCATGACAGTTATGGGAGCTTGTCATCGTGCTCTTCTAGATCAATGGAGCACAGTTGCCTAGCAACCTGCTGATCGGAGGAAGGAGGCAGCAGAAAGGGAGAGAGCAGCATAAGATTATAAAAAGAGAGGAGAGAAGAACGGCAGGGAAGTGGGTGAGATGCAGTGGTTGGATGACAGGGAATAAGACGGTAGAGCTTAGCGTGTCCAATGTGGCTTTGAGAGTAGGCCGGCGAGGTGCTGTGCGGTAGGATGAATATGAGATCTGAAAGCATCAGTGGTCCATTTGTGTGCAATTGTGCACTGCATTAAAAAGAAAAAGATTTATTTATACAGTTTTTGTAATGGCCTCGTGTCAGATTATTGACTCATTATTGTGTCATGTCTGAATTGGTGAATTGGTGAATTTGTGAATCGAAATTTCCCACAGTATACTGTAGGTATGTACAGTAAGAGTGAGTCTTTAAGTGTTAGCCCTGCGATTAACTAGTGATTGTCCATGATGTACCTGCCTGGCCTCCTCCCCAGAGTTGCTCATGTCCCAATAATGATAAGCAGTAAAACAATATTGATTGGATAATACATCTTTTACCAGTAATATAAGAAAGCAATATTTGTATTTTGTATGTATACTTTTATTAAACTTGCTATAAAACTGTGGTGTCCCAGCTTAGAGGCACCAGAAAAAATACTTCTTTGGAAACGTAACAAGTAATAAAATAAAAAAAAGCCATTAAATATTCATATAATCTAATTTAAATAATTTTTCACCTGGTAAAGCGTTTCTATTTTCTTGATGTAATTTCCCTGTTTTGTGCTTCTTTCTGTCAATCTTTACTCTAATTTTAATTAATGGGCAAAAGGTCAAAAATAAAAGAGTAAGAATAATAAGTCAATTAACTTTACTGTAGAAAAGTCACCAGAAAGTTACAAGAAACCAAAGTTAATTATTATCACCTAAAATGAACACCAAGTGAGTTTTAGGGTAAACTGTAATTTCAGTTTCTCCATTACAGAGAGTTCGAGTTTTATAGTAATTATCACCACTGATGTGCTGCTATTTTTTTAACAGATTGGTTTTTAGCAATGCAGTGTGAAACCGTAGTTGGAGACTGATGAGTTGATGTTGATAATATCGCGCTGAAACAGAACATCAAAGCGCTGCCATGGTGACGCCAGCAGCACACTGTCCCCCTCTCTCTCATTTAAGCTGCTGATTTAATTATCTTTATCTTTAAGGGGAACAAAGTGGTTAAACTGTACTGCATTGGGAAGGGAGCCGGGGTAGAGTCGAGATAAACAACAGGGAATGAGCAAAGTGGGATGGGGGCTTCGAGGGGGATGAATCCGGACAGCAGGAAATGAGGAGGGGGCAAGGACGAAGAGAGAGAAAGTGATGATCAGGTGTTCGGCGGCCCCCTGAGAGATGCACACATATGCTCCCCATTGCCTGTAATATTTACACAGTCAGGAGGAGTGGAGAGAAGAGGATAGGGTGTTTCATTATATCCCCCCCCAAACCCCACAAAAAAGGAAAATAACAAATAAAAAGGGGGAGGGATGGGGGACAGAGGAATAGCTGTCATCCCAAAGGTATACTCTGTGACTGAGTTAGAATAACATGTGGCGGCAGAGTGGCTGTTAAACTTTATGGAGGATTGAAAATGGACAATTAGCATCCCAACGATCTTACTGTCACCTGGAACGTTCTCAACCCGTTGTCATAGTAACTGTCCTTTCTTCCCCCAGCTCGCACTTCCTAATTCATGCTGCCCCATCACTGCCTTGGTCTGAGCATTGGCAATTATGTGGACAGACACACCTTTTATAGACAGTCAGTGAATATAGTGATGCTTTAGTGAATAATGATGTGACTTAATGACATTTACTTTACTTTAGCAGATATTCTCTTTTATGTGATTGCAAATTTCCTAATAATTGAATAGTGAAGCAATATAATGATATACACATGTTAATAAGATTTTAATTAGCAGTTAATGGATTTAATAATTGTAACATAGATTATATAATAATGTATACTGTAGGTACAGCATATTGTGATAGTTAATAGTATAATAAAATACATAGCCTAGGTCAAATATCTTCTTGTTAAGAATGTGAAAACTAATTTTAATTATATTTTATAATTCATAGCGCCCCCTGGAGTTTGATGTACCCACATTATTCCTTGGAGAGCTTTCAATCACACTTTGCTCTGTGACTCTATCTTTGTTTGTTCTAGAGATATACTGTACATTCATATATACAGTTTTCTCAGTGGATCAGATATTTCATAACAGGAGAAGAGTAGATTCATTTAATTTACATCAAGATAATCCAAAAGTCATGAAAAATATCCTTAATTTGTTCATAGGATAAAAAACACAGGCGCCCTGTTTCTGAGACTACACTCCACTCTGGATGAAAGGAGGATGTTGGAAAGTTAATGTTTTTTATTTTGCTTATTTGGTGTACAATCACTTTGGGACACTTTGGCCTCATTGAATTTTTGAATTCGGAACATGGTGTACCTTGTATAGCCAAAATTGCACGCTGATTTTGATCCTCAGGCATGTGGTGTCGCACACAATTACAAACACTACACCCCCACATCCAAAGTTTTTTAAAGTTTTTTTGGTGGCTTTAATTTTCATTTCAACTTCAACAAATCCAATATCACGTCATATCCTGTGTCATTAGTGAGTCCAATGAACCAGCACTTACAGCAAAACATTGGCAATATAACTAATACGAAACTATGTGTGTCTGTGTGGATTTTACTTTACTTGAGTGTGGAGGAATGAAAGGGCATTGTCATCAGAAAGAGGGCTTTACTGAAGTTGTTCGCACTGGACAAGCGTTGAAGAGCGTAAAACATGCTGACATGCTGCTCATCTACAATGGAAGTCTATGAGGACATAATTGGAGTTACTGGAAGATGCAAGAAGTGGAAAATGTGGAGATGAATGTGCATTCTTGCATTAATCCCATGGGATCACGTTGCCTGGTGGCAGAGGTTAGCACGCTCGCCTCTCATCAGCAAGAAGGTCCAGGATGGCGGGACCTTTCTGGGTGGTGGGGTGGTGTATGTTTTTCCTGTGCTCGAGTGGGTCTCCTCCCGGTACTCGGTTTCCCCACCAACATCAAAAACATGCTGAGCTCCGCTTGGTGTGGCTGCTGACTAGTTTCCCCACAGAGATGTTAAAGGAATAATGATAAATAAAAGGAAGTAATGGGCTTTCTCTGGTTTTACTTAAGCTCGTCTATTATACTATATTCAAGAATTAGAATAAAGAATATATTCAACAGAATAAATGGCTTTGGCTGGTTTAACTGTGGTTTAACTGTATATTACAGACAAAGAGGATATTTTGTCCTGGTGCCTAACAACATGTTAGTAATGTTAGCAATATCTGTAGTCCTACCTGTAGTCATGATTACATTGGCAACTTTTTTATTATTTCACTTTATTTGTTTTCTGTGGCGCTGCATTCCTCCACTTCCTGTTATGATGATATTTGAGGGGCCACAATGTGAGGGTTTAGGGGTGACTGTGACAGTGTGCTCCTTGTTTTACTGTTCATTATCCACTCTCAAAGTGTGCACCGCTGCACAAAACTGCTGTGACCCCTGACCCCATACTGTAGGGCATAGAGCGCCTTGGGCTCTGTGTGGCCGCATCGCCATGACAACAAGCAGCTGCACAAAGGTCAAGATTTATGGTCAGTGGGATCTGCAGGACACACACAAAGTGGTGCTTGTTTAAACCCAGAGCTAATAATAGTGAGAGCATTTCTTCAGATTTGAAAAGAAAGCAGTACGAATACTGGTTTGGTCTGAACATTCCGTTTGATTATGTAATGTGTAGTAGTGATGGAGTATGTCCTAAATGGAACAGATTACTGTGAACGGGTTAGAGGTGTCTTAGTGTTGCATCTCAAGTCCTCATCCTTTGCATAATCTGGTGGGCCATTAACTATTACAATTTAAATTTGTATTATTCTGCTAATACAACATTTTCTTACTTGAACTAATGAAATATGGATCTTGATGTTTGTTGGTTTGCCTGTAAACAAACACAAAGCTTTGTTTTCAGCTTGTCGGTCACTCTCCATCTGCTGGTCAGATGATCAATGCTAATGTCTGTCGAGAGTTTTAATGACACTCAGATCCATACGCAGATGGACTGTACATTTGGGCTTGTGTCTGTTGTGTGTGAACACGCAGTGCCATCCATCCATGTCTACGCACATAAACCAATGTTATTTGTGTTTAGAAAATGCAATCTTTTGATGAGGACAGGTCAAGGCTATTGTTATAAATGAGAGTGAGATTGCAGGGAGGTGACCTCTACTTCTTCACACTCAGACATGTACATAGACACATGCATGCGCACAAGGCTGTTTTCACTATTGGCAAGTGGAATTAGTAAATGTATGAGCTACACAGAAACTCATTACAACACGATTAGAGACAAACCTCCCATTTAATCTCATTTAGAAAAGGGTGGTTGCCTGTCAAACACACTAACTCACTTATGCACATGCACAGATAAACACACATTTGGAAGTACACCACCCTCGCTGTGTCAATGACAGCAGGAGTGTCTCTGACTCATAAAACCATTTTCATCAGGAGATAAATATGTTTTAAATGCCACCGACAGATAGTCTCCAAATTACACTGTATATAATCACACTGTTTATATCATATCACTATTATATGCCTCGCTCCGCTTCACATGTGGCATCTGTGTTCCTCCCAACTACACCCCCCTCTGCTCTGTTTGTCACCATTCACAGCACAAACTAGGTAAATCTCGCCCTCTGAAGCGCCGCTCCAAGTTCTGTAGCACAAACTGACATAAACGCAAGCACAAAATATGGGAGCCCAGACGCACACACACACAGCAGTGGTGGATGCTGACAGATGAGGTTTTATTTTTGGCGGTATATTTTCTCTGCTGGCAGTTCAGACACATATTTCCCGTGCACCAGCACTCCTGCACACACGTTTATAAAAACAATATGTATATACACACACACACACACACACAATATATATACAGTATATTGACCTTCTCTGTGCTGAGTAGGCAAAAAGTCAGGGGTCAGTGCCTGCTGTCAGCCTGTCAGGGAGAGGAAGGGAGGAGGACGAACAGCCAGTAGAAGAGCAAACGTGGGTCAAGGAATGTACAGAATAGAGCTCATCATGCATTAAACAATATGCAATCGAAAGCGGCTCATTTCTGTCATTATATCTGATAATGTAAGCTGTCATTCAAAATGCCTTCCAATAAGGCTTTACACACTGATGATGCCTTGCATAAAGCTTTAGCTGACAGATAAACCTGTTTAGGGCAAAGCAAAGTAGTACCGCATTAAGTTTGATCACTTCTTTGTTAATTGTCAACAAAAAAACATATCATTTATTTAACAACAACACGTCCTCATGGATCATTGAACAGTGTTTTACAATTACACAAAATGATGTCTTTCATTACAACAATCAAAAAGAACATCCACAACAATGTGTTTTTGTGTAACATTTTGTGGTACACAGTCGAACAAAATTGGTCAATACTGTATAATTGCTCTCTTTGTTGTGGTCTGTTTTCATTTGGGTTTCATTTTGATGACACAATCTTGCATAAAGCCATAAAAAGTTTTGGGCACTGGGTTTCTTCATAGACATCATCATGTCCCTGCAGGGCTACCATAGGTGCTCGCAGGCTGTGGGAAGGAAAGGAGAAAGCTGTATATTATAATCTGAAAAAAACTAATAGCAGTACAATGTCACTAACCGGAATAATCCAGGTTTTTAGTATATTTTTTATTGCTAAGTGGCAAACAAGTTACCAGTAGGTGCAGTAGATTCTCAGAAAACAAACAAGACCCAGCATTCATGATATGCACGCTCTTAAGGCTATTTAAGGATGAAGCCACCAGCACTTGTTGAAGATCAATTTGAAAGCCTGAGGAATATGGGTCGTTCAAGACATTGTTGAGAAGAACAGCGTACTTTGATTAAAAAGTTGATTGGAGTAGAGGAAAACCTATAAAGAGGTGCAAAAAACTATAGGCTGAGAGCAAAACCAGACAGACGTGGAAGAAAACAGAAGACAACCATCAAAATGGATCGAAGAATAACCAGAATGGCAAAGGCTCAGCCAACGATCAGCTCCAGGATGATTAAAGACAGTCTGGAGTTACCTGTAAGTACTGTGACAGTTAGAAGACGTCTGTGTGAAGCTAATCTTTTTTCAAGAATCCCCCGCAAAGTACCTCTGTTAAAAGTTTTAAAAAAAGGCATGTGCAGAAGAGGTTACAATTTGCCAAAGAACACATCAACTGACCTAAAGAGAAATGGAGGAACATTTTGTGACTGATGAGAGTAAAATGGTTCTTTTTGGGTCCAAGGGCCACGGACAGTTTGTGAGACGACCCCCAAACTCTGAATTCAAGCCACAGTGAAGACAGTGAAGCAAGCATCATGATATGGGCATGTTTCTCCTACTATGGTGTTATTTATCACAGGGATCATGGATCAGTTTGCATTTGTCAAAATCCTTGAAGAGGTCATGTTGCCTTATGCTGAAGAGGACATGCCCTTGAAATGTTTGTTTCAACAAGACAATGACCCCAAACACACAAGTAAACAAGCAAAGTAATTGATGTTATGGAACAGCCCAATCCCCGGACCTTATTCCAATCAAGAAGCTGTTTCTGAAGCAAAACCAAGAAATGTAAATGAATTGTTGAATGTTGTTAAAGAATCCTGGAGTGGAATAAAAGCTGAGAGGTGCATGTCTGAAGGTTCTCAGTAATCCAGGACATCCTGGGAAAAAAAGGTTTAAGTAAAAGCAAGAGACTTTATCAATTCTGAGATCAACTGGTAAGCTCAGCTCTCTTACCAGTTGATCTCAGAATTGATAAAGTCTCTTGGAATTAGAGACGAAACGTCTTCACCTTGAAAACTGAGTCCAGATGCTTTTACTTCAACCTTTTTTTCAGCTGAGAGGTGCCACAAGTTGGTGCCACACAGATGTGAAGCAGTTTAAAAAAAAATTGTGGTCATACAACTAAATATTAGTTTAGTGATTCACAGGATTGCTAAATCTTAGAAACAAAAACGTTTGTACAAAATAGTTTTGAGTTTGTACAGTAAACGGCAGACACTGCTATTTTTTTTAACACACCCCTTTCAACTAATTGCCCAATTGCACAGCCTTAAGAGCGTGCATATCATGAATGCTGGGTATTGTTTGTTTTCTGAGAATCTACTGCACCTAATGTTGTTTGCCATTTACCAATAAAAATATACTAAAAACCTGGATTATTCTGTTAGTCACATTGTACTGCTATTATTTTGAACAAAACTGTATGTTTCACCATGTGCTGTCAGTCAAAGTCACCACATGCACAACTTTGAGATGAAATCATCAAAGTTTCACCCTCTTAAAGTTGTCATGAAAGAAGAATTTAGCTCTAGAGACCAATACTGTATTTGAACCAGGCTGTAAACATGTTTACTTCACATGAAAACTCACTCAATGGGCTCCAAGTGATTTTTCCAATGCCTGACAGTTTTCTGGGTGCTTCTTACTGTCCAGACTTTTGATGGTAATCAGACAGACAAAAAGCTGAGACTGCCTGTGTTGACTTTCTGGTTGTATTGTCTCATTTGTACTGCTTTGATAACATGAAGGTTATTTTAACATAATCTCTGAAACTATAGCCAGAACAAAAGGTTTTCCAAGTAGTATTTTGAAGTAGGTTTGGACGTGGTACTAATGTATTCCTACTCTGTTACTTGTTTTGGATTTCTGTGCACTCAAACAGGACTGGCTAGGCTCAGAGTATCAGTGTATGGCTTAGATGACCAGTCTTTAGGGTCAGGGAGTGAACAAATGGACAAATGATCTATTCAGCTGAACACAATATAAAGAATTTTGTTGGTGTTTTACAGTGATGCAGCCATTATTTCGGGCACTGGTTTGGTTTGACGGCTGAATTCTTTCACCCAGCTGACCAGAGCCAGGGTCACTTCATGAATCAGCTGAGTGAGCCGCTCTGAAGCAGCTGCAGTATTGAACAGTATGTGTAGTATTCAATGACATAACCACTTCAAGGTAAAATAACATTCTTGAAAAGATATTGCATCTAAATAGATGTTAAAGATAGATGCTTTTGTTTAGTTGTTAAAATGTCTATAGCTGCAGGGAGCGAGGGTCACCTGTGTCATTTCCAATCAAGAAAAAACTTGCTGGTTGAATAAACATATAACATAACAAATTAATAGAAACTATGTTTCTTATGACATCAATCTCAACAACGGTGCACAAAAAACAAAAGGCCTAACTGAACTGACCCAGAGGCTGACAGCTTCTGTTGAAATGACCACACGACCCGGACTAAACTAGGACTTGGTCCTGACAAGACTGTGATTTGGACTTGACAGTTCTACTAACACTGTGTGGATGTGTGGATGTGTGGATGTGTGAACTATAACCACCTCCTCTCTTAGATGGAGATGAGTGACCCTTTAGAGTAACAACTGAGCCTGGACAGTTCTTCAGACTCTACTTCAGCTAATATATTAACAATGTGCAAGTACCACATACAACCCTTCTTTAAAGTATACTTCTTACAATGAATCAATTCATGGTTAGTACTTTATTATTTTTTTTCCATATATCTTATTCTGTCAATAGAAATGAAGGTGCATTTGGCCAATCATAGAAGTTCATTCAGTCCAACAAATACGTGTGTTACAACCAGAATTTTCTGTTCTTTTCTCTCCTGGGAAGCGATGGAAGAACGTCATTATTTGATAATGCCATTTGGTTCAAAAGGTCAGCCTGGCCGAGGAACGAAGCGGGAGAGGGGCGAGAAAGTAAGAAGTTTAGGGGAGGGGTGTTCAGCCCATTGGGAAACCAAGTGCTGATGTTAAGATAGTTTCCATAGTAACCCAACCTCCCCCCCATGCCTCTCTCAACACTTACACACCACATGGCAAACGTGAATAAGTGTATGCACAGACCATCCTTCTTTATCTCTGCACTGGTCTCTGTGCTCGACCCCTTTGTTTTAATATCTCTGGAACGGATCTATTTCAACGCTAATGTTACAGCTGTGTGTGCATGCTGATATTACACACCTGTTTACTGTTACCTCCTGCCACTAGTCATTCAGCTACCACCAAAATCTAGTGGAAAAGATGATTCAGTGTGGTCTATAATCATGTCATATGTAAATTGAGGCCTGACACACAAAAACTTTACAGTTTGTTAATATGTTATTGGCAGACCACCACTGTAGTCCAAAACCTCTTTACAACACATTTTGTTTGCTTAAAAACTCAAGTCAGCTTTAGCCCTTTCAGCTTCTTTACTCCTTGTGTCTGCCTCCTTCCCCCATCCTGTTTCTCCTGAGTGTGTTTGTCTTGTACAATACTCTTCATGTCCTGTTTTTTTCCTCTTGTAGGTAATCCAGGTCATTGTCCTTCTGCGGAAATTACCTTATTTGACGTTTGATGATTTGGAGAATAACATTGTTCCATTCATGTAGCATATTAAAGCTGTTGTAGAAGGAAAGCAGTCAAATTATCTACATCCACATTGCTGTTTATATGACAGGACATTGTAATAAGACTAAAATTATAGAGGAAATTTGACATTAAGTGATCACCAAAGATACTATGTCGTTTTTTCTCACCACTTAAACAGCCCTACAAGGAGCACAATGAATGAAAGAAAGAAAGAAAGATAGCAGAGGTTTTACAAACAAAAAGACATTATTCTGAACATAGTCTTTCATTCCTGGTATGGCCTGTTGTGTTCCTGGTGTGGAAGTGGTGTTAAAGACTGAACAAACATGAACATAAAACTACCTTTAGGTTCATGTTCAGACAAAAAGAAACAGTTAAATTTAGAGGAAAAAGTGAAAGTATTAATGTTGCCAAAACATGCCATACTTTTCTACGGCCTTAAAAAACCTTTCCTTTTCTAAGCTAATATCTGCATGACTCAACCAAACCACCTCAGGAGTCAAATGAAAAAAAATGTTAAAGGCTCCATCCACTGCGTTCTAGAAAATCACAAAAACCTTCAGATAAAACAGAGGAACAGAAAGAATGACAGAAACATTTTGAGAATTTTGGAGAATCACAGAAATTGGATGTAACTGTTACCATTTTTTTCTCTTAGGTCAACCTAACCCTCACCTAACCCTGAGTGCTAAATCATTCTCTCACTGTCAGAAATTAAACAAGTGCTCAGACTGTGGGAAAATTCTAATCTTCTCATAATATCTTGTGTTATCTTGCATTGTGTCTTGTGTGTTATTTCCAACCAGAACCCCAGCTTTTATTTCCCTTCTGCCTTGAATTCAGCCATCTCCTTCAGTTTTCCATTGGAGAAACACACCTTCACCCATTGCTCTTTATTCATAAGAAAAAGTAGTTTTTTGTTTGAATCTGATATTTGTTTGGCTGAAATTGATGCCGGATGTATGTGGTGTGTAAATAAAAACACAGAGAAACAGCCTTGATTCCGGCCCAGTCCTGGTTTAGTCAGGGTTTATGTTTTCCTCCAGCAGTGCTAGCTTTGTTTTAGTTAATTCTAGGTTTAGTCCTGGGTTTGGTCTTTGTTTTAGCTTGGTATGTCCATGTTTAGGGTTTAGTTCTGGTTTAAGCAGGGGTTTAGTCCTGGGTGGGTTTTGTGTTTAGTCCTCACTTTTCCAAGGTTTAGAGCTAATCTTAGTCTTGGTATTGTTCTGGTTTAATCCTGGTTTAGTCAATGTGTAGTTAAGATTTAGTCCTCAGATCTGGGTTTAGTCTTGGTTTAATTTTTGGTCAGTTAATAATTAGCCTTGGTTAGCTTCAATTCCATGCTCTTCCTTGGCTTGAGTTCTGATGATTCAACCTGATATATTTCTGACTGTCTTTTGGGTCTTAGTCCAGGTTTGGTCCTTTTAAATAATACTAATAATACTAATAATAATAATACTAATACTAATAATAATAATACTAATAATAATAATAATAATAATAATAATAATAATAATAATAATAATAATAATAATAATAATAATAATAATAATAATAATAATAATAAACCGTGGTCTTGGTTTCAGCTCTGGTTTAATTACTTGTTTAGTTCTGGCTTTAATTGTGATATACTTCAAAGTTACTTACTCCTTTGGCTTTATTCTCTGTAAATCCTATTTCAGCCCTAGTTTAGTTTTGTTTTTGTCTTGTTTAGCCCTAATTATTCTTTAGTCCTGATTTATTCACAGTGCAGAAGAATGCCTGTGTTTATGCACATACCTACAGCTGTCTAAGCCCCTCCCCTCGCCTCAGTCCCTGTTACTGTAAGCGTAAACCGTACGGGCCATCGTGACTGTCACTCAAACATCTAATCACTCGTTCCTTTCGACGGTTTTATTTTTTTGCTCATGGTGATTGCGTTGGCTGCTCGGCGCGGTTGGTGCTCTCCAAGGTGCTGCTGCATTAGCCCGCGGCCCCGCCCATCCGCTCCATCTATCCATCCCACACTCTCCCTCTCTCCGCTCCTTCCCCGGACCACGTGACCAGCGGCAGACTGCACCTTTCCCTCCTCAAGTGAGAAGATAGAGGGACGAGGGAAGACGAGAGAAGGGGAAAAACACCGAGACGAAAAGGAGAAGCCGTTGTGGGCGCCTTTTGAGCGTTTTCCGTGCCTGCTTCGTTTTCCAATTCTCCTCAAAAGGAAATCCAAATGTTGCCGAGGACACGCGAAACGTGCGTTAAAAGGTAGGTTTGGCATAAAACACCGCTGTCAAAACGTGTTTTTATTCACTAACTCGAGATCTTTGGAAGCTGTGAAGTGATTTAACGTGAAAAATCTTTGAAAACTACTCGAAGGTGAGCTCTATTTTAAGTGTTTTGTTAGCGGCAGGTGATGAGTAGCGGGAGGAAAAATGGAGAGAGGGGGAGGTATGGCCGCAAATCGAGAATCGATATTTCAACCGCATTCATTCACCTCGTCTATCAATAACCGTGATGTCGCTGGCTTTTCGTCTTTCAGAGCCTCTGCGGATTAAAACTGTGTGTAATTTACTGTTCGTCTGTATTTGAAGTGTGGATATGTGGACAGAGATATTAACATTGCTAATTCAATAAGCGAGCCGCGCTTGACTCATCCGCCGCAGCGTTTGGTTCTACTGCTCTTTGTGATAGAGCCCACACAAACTGCTGCTCCTTAGAAACCGAACAGACTACACTTTTACCGGATAACATTTCGCTCTTCAGCTTTTTTCTAGTCTCAAATCTGCTCATGATGAAATGACAGTTTTTGTTTTCACTTTATAAAGTCTCCTGCTGCATGATGTGGAGATGCTGTTTATGCACGTACACCCATGTCTCCTCTGTGTTGGCTTGTGAGGAGATTGAAACAGTATAAAAGTAAATGTTTTTTTGAATATCTGTTTGCTCAGGTGTTTTATAATGGCCCTCATATTTCTGACGTGCGTTCCTGTGCGTGTGTGTGACCCTGGTTGATTGTGCTGTCTCTGTTCTCTCTGTAGGTCGCTGGAGAGAGTGATGACGCGGCAGTGAGATACACCTCAGTGACACACACATATTTGCCCACACACACTCTAAATCTTGCCCTACTAACACAGGGAGGAGGGGGAGAAGGTTTGCTATGACGGCGTCATTTCTCTCCATTACCACTGTGTGAGACACACACAGTCACATAGACACACTCCGTGGGGAGTTAGCTGCATGGGGGATAAGGCCCTATCTAGGCCACAAAGATGGAGTTCACATCCAATTTGTCACATATCTAACTCTCACACAGGTGTACACACACATACACACACACACCAGGAGTGGTATATGACAGACATGAAGAATGAATGACAGAAGAAGTTAGACTGATAGGGAAGCACAGACACAAGCCGGGGCTGAAGAAAATGCCAAAGTGAGCTAACGGACGGAGGGACCTGCTGCTTGACCACTGCCTTATTTCTGTTGGACCATCACCAGAAGAAGGCTCCTCTGAAGAGACTCTGAACTCGTCTACAGTGGTCACCATGAGCTGTAGGCCTCGGGGTGCGGCCCAGCTCTAGCCTCTGTCTGCTGTGTGTGAGAGAGGGTGTGTGTATGAGTGCCATGGCGGTGTGCGTTTGGGCGGCGGCCCCGCTGCTCTTCCTGGGGTTGTGCCTGTGCAGCGTAGGGGGCCAGGCCCAGGGAGAGGTGCTGGAGTTTGGGGGCGTGTCCAGCCAATGGGGGCGGTTCCCGGTGTGGAACGCCTGCTGCGAGAGTGTGCTGAGCTTCAGCCTGCGGACTCACAGCCAGGAGGGCCTGCTGCTCTACCTGGACGACGAGGGCTTCTGCGACTTCCTGGAGCTGTTGCTCCTCCATGGCCACCTCCGCCTGCGCTTTTCCATCTTCTGTGCCGAGCCGGCTGAGCTGCAGTCGGGTGTGGCGGTGAGTGACGGGCGCTGGCATGCCGTGCGGATCAGGCGGGACTGGAGGAACACGTCTCTAGAGGTAGATGGACGACTTGAAGGCTGGGCGGAGGTGAAGAGCAAGAGGAGAGACATGACAGTATTCAGCCCAACGTTTATGGGTGGGCTCACATCAGAGCTGCACTCGTCGCCCCTGCGCGTCACCTCAGCTTCGGTGAAGGACCATCCGCCTTTCCGCGGGTGGATCAAAGGTGTGAACATCAATGGTACGCTGGTGACACTGGACAGCTCTGAGGGCGTCACAGTCCCCACTGGCTGTGGTCCGGACCACCATTGCCAGAACGGAGGGGTGTGCAGCGTGGTTAACAACCAGGCCGTCTGCGACTGCTCTGACACCGGTTACCAAGGCAACAACTGCAGCGAAGGTAAGGCTCCAAACCATGCTGACCATTAGACACATCCCATCCTTTACAAACACAAAACACAAAACAAGCCCCTACAGACCACATCAGCCAGCCTCAGACACCAGGCCTTCACCTCAGTGCTGAGTTCTGTTGGTGTCAGGACCAGCAGCCTTCACAAGCAGCACCACATGCATAACGATCATCATCATGTTAATTAAAGATGTACCTGCAGAGCTAAGTCTTTACCCAAAACCTCAGGCACTTTGTGAAGTGGAGCTAAAAGCTGGATATCAGATTTGAGACATTCATGAAGCTGGATCCTTTTGAGGTTTAAGCCAAATACCAGAACCCTAGTGGACCTACTATGTTCTGTTGTGTACAGCTAAATCAAAACACCAGTATAGATCAATAGGGATGTGGTTCTTGGCTCATGATGAGAGGATTTAATTGGAAGAAGGCTAAGGGACTGAAATCAGTGGCTGTTACATAGCTGACACCTGGCTGCCTGTGTTAATAGATTTACATTGATTTTAGATGGCCTTCACACACACCATACATATTGTGTTGAAATGAAGTGTGCAAACTATAACCTCCCATTGATTTAGATCAGTTGCAGCCTGTAAATATGCTGTTTTTGTAAGGTATGATATTGTTTTAGAAATAACCTATTATGGAAAAACCTAAGCTTATAGAGAGGACAGATTCTCAAATTTAAATGACAACTGTATAAAATGTTACTACTTTAATAGTGCTGGATTACTTTTTAGCCAATACAAATGCCTGTATACAGGGCTCTGTAATGATGGCCATTACAAAAACAAAACAGCTGCATAATAAACTTGGTTACTTATTATGGCCAATCTTGCAAATGCTTTTATTTGCTCTGCTTAGTTGTCTGTGTCGTCAGATTTGCTCGAGTTAATTCACACAGCAAATCAGCATTCTTAATCAATAGCTCTCTGGACCACTATATCGTTCCCCCATTTTGATTCCAGAGATACCTTTCAGCTTTGCACAGCTATTGATTTTTCAGATGACACAAATGCATCTTCCAAAACGGCAGAGTGGCCTTGCCGGGCAGCCGTCATCTGTCAGCGACCTGACCGCACACTCCTTCTAGCGCCGCTGTCAGCAATGCACCTTATTTTAGCCACCCACCATATCACACCCCAGCATTAAGTGGACAGTGGGATGGCCTAGGTTACCATGGAGATCGGACCAGTAGGGAGACCTCACACTGCAATAGTTTCTCCCTCTCTGCTTCCCCCCATTCTTCTCTGCTGACATCTGATTCCTCTACTCTGCTGCCTATAGCTTTACGGTGGCTCTTCCTGGCTCCAGGCCTTGTGGAATATGTGTGAAAGTTTGATATGTGTCCTCTTGTAGATGATGACTTAATCATTGGAGATGCTAGGGTAGGGCATGATATTGGAAAACCAGTTTTGCGGTGGAGATGCTGTTAAAATGATGACGGCCACTAAAGCACTTGAGGTAGTTACTTTTAGGCATTTCCAGTGCTTTAAACACTTTAAACTTTTTTTGAAAGAGCTGTGGTTAAGTCTATGGTAAAGTCTAAAGGGTACATTTGAGTGAAGGTTTTGGTTAGGTTTAGAGCAAGGTAGTAGTTACGCTTTATTCAATTTTTTGCAAAGTTATTGTCATGTTTCTACTAAACTGTAAAACAGAAAGTTAGTCATAAAGAAAATGAAAGCCTAGTTTAAAAGAACAATTAGTGCTGGTGTCTGGGGAAGGGTCTGGTGAAATGATGGCCACACATTACATTTGAAACCAAAGGTGGTGATCAGGTGGCATAAAAGGTGGTTATGTTAGAAAAAATGCAAATACAAAATGTTACATGCAATACATTACAGAGGTGATTTGGAGTATCTTGGTTAAGTTTAGAAAAAGTAAGTGGTTTGTTTAGAAAGTAAGATTCTGTCTGCTTAAGTCTAGGTCAAGATCTGATGTTGATTAGAAAATAACAATTTACTCAAGTGATGATTTTTGTTATAAAAACTAATAAATCAAATCAGCTATTTCTTATACATTGACCTTTACCTGGTAAAAAAACATTTTATATGATAAATAATAATAATAAAAAATAAAAACATTCCAAATGGTCCATATGTATCTGGAATGTGCATTTTTCTCTAAAACATTGAATTTCTACATTGTTAATGTCTGGAATTGTCACAAAACATTTGATTTATGATGCTAAATTGTAGCTATGTGGCTAACACAAAGTAAAATAGAAATGTCTATATGGTTGACATTGTATGACATACTACAGTTCTATTTCAGCAATTAGAAAAGGAAGGAAAGGATAGAATAGAACAGAAAATGGAAGAAAGATGTAGGAAATGTGCCTTGTCTTTGGCTTTCAACTACTGCTACAAAAATCTAATGAGACCAAAAGGTGCAGTTGTTTGGTAAAATAATCACTGCATTTGCTTCGATTATCAAATGGTAATTATTGGTTATGATATATGAGGATAGTGCATCTCTGCTGTAAATGTCTTTCCATAGCAGCTCTGATCAATAGCTTCAGTCCTGGTATTGGTTGAGAAAGTGGCATGGAAGCTGTAATCCATACAGAGCAGAACATGTGATCGAAGCCAGTCAGACTGAGGCTGAGTACTGAGCGTGGAGCACAATGGAGACACCTGCAGCAGCGCATGTAGCAAACAAAAAAACACACAGACAGAAACACATGGCTCCGTTTGCAGTCCCCGACAACACCATTAGTCAGACCAGAGCTGAGATTTCTAACAGCAGTGTAGCTCGAGAGGCTAAATGGGAGGTGCAGACATTTTACATAAAGGCTATTCCTATCGTAGTTATGCACTGGCCGCTCACGGACTGGCACTGTGGCGCACAACAAGAGCCTACTTTAGACCTTTTAAAAGGCCAGACATTATTTTTGAAAATGAACAGTTATTTCAATGGTGAGTGCTGCCAAGGGTTTCTTTAGAGACCTACTTTTTTCACTTGGCAATAGTAGCTTTAGGTTGTAGTCTCATAAAATGGCTGGAGTTCCCTTTACTTTCGCAGCAGGGCTTTGTGTGTTTGTGAACTCAACTGGTGAGCCCCTATAAAAAGAATTACAAAAACAATGTTGTTGCCATTTTGTGAGAGGCAGGAATTTTGTGTAGGGAATACAGAGCTCCTTTTTAGCACTCTTGTTAATTTATTTCAGCAACTGAAGTACTATTAATGTTTTTGGAAATTGACTGAAAATGTGTGTAACAATTGTAAGGATTTTGGGATCGCTTACGTTATTGATATTCATTTATGGAAGCTTTTCAAACTGAAAGAAACTGCAGCAAATAGGCTCATTTACTAGAAAAAATTATCATAAACTGAAAAACATTTCTCTGTAGCAGCAGTTTTTCTCTTCAGTCTTTTTGATTCATGTAGTTAGTAGAGAGTAAACCAAGGAAAGGTCACAACAATAATGAATACCACTATGAAAAAATACATACAAGCTAATGCAAGTAATGCTGCATTCAGGTGGAAACGTTGACAGAAAATAACATGGGCATTAGTGAGTTATGAGTCAATTATTTTCTCAGATACAACCTCTATAATGGCATTAGTCTACCACTATTATCTACAGTAGTGTCAGGACGAAAATAACTAGGTACAGTTTGTAATGAGTCCAAAACTTTTAGGGATTGAGGCCAAGTCAAGACTAAGACCAGTGTACAATACTTTGAAAGAGAGTGGAACAGTTATACAATCTGAACAGTACAGGTCCAGACTCATGGAGAGGATAATGTTTGGTGAAGGAGGCATGGACTTTTTCCTTTTATTTGTTTTTTATTGTTTAGAGACAGTACTTGACCGACTTAACCCTCAGATCTCTAGGTCCAAGACTGAGATAAGACCAAGTAAAGATTAGTTCAAGTCCAAGACAAGGCTAGCTTTAGGTACTACACTGATAGTACAGTAAATAACATAAGCTTAAGCTATATTAGAGTATTTCTTGGCATTCAGTCTTGATTTAAAGAGACATTATGTCAAGCCTTAATTTAAGCAGTCAGAAACCAAAGAGCTAATTTGAACTGGAACTTTATGATATTTCAACTTTCCAACATGAAACTCAGAAAAACAACATGAGCCCTCTGATGAGAACATGAATGTTGCTTTATTTAGCTTTGCCTTTTGATTGTTGCAACATAGATATAACGAAAGCATTAAAGATGATGGCGTGCAATGAAAACTCTGGTCAGCCCCCTTTTCTGTTGCTCAGTGCTATTCAGGGCGTGTGTGTCCTTGTTTGTAAGCTGTAAGAGTCTTGTTGTCGCCTTGAAATGGGGAAGTGATTATTTTTTAAGGCTGTTTATTTTTGTAAGAGTTGGGTTAGTCATTTTTCTCTCTTATGCAGTACCTTGAAATGAGAATGTTTTGTTGAACCCGACAACCTCACCAAAGATGAGAAATATAGCTCGGAGATGAAATTATAAACCTCTCAAAATTAGGAAAAAAAGTCGGCTATGAATCTTTAATATCGAATGAATATGCTTTGCTAGAGGAGAAAATGCGTCCTTAGGACCTTGTTGAAAGCAAGAAATAAGCAATTTGGCTTTGTCAGAGCTAGTTTCCTTTCACATTTACAACAACATGGCATCTTCCAGGCTCACTAATGATCCACCTTTTTCGTAGGGGTATTTTTCAAGCAGAAAATATATTGTTATTTTCTAATCAAAGTTTCAGGATATTACTTTTTAATACAGGAATAACAAATGTTCTTTTTAAGAGTGAGCTTATTAACATAGCTGAAAAAAAAACTGCCTTTTGGAGATCTTCAGAAATAGCTGTATAGTAGGTAGAGTTTTGCATAGATGTAATTACTGTCAACGCTTTTGTGCCCTCCAGTGAAGGCAGAGTGAACTTGGCTTGTTAGGCCTGGCCTGGCTTGCGTTGTCCTTGAGGCCAAATCACTGTTAGCATGCTAATGGCTCCACCTGTTTCTGCCATGCCACAAGCGCAAGGGCAGAGGCAAGGCAGCACTCAGATCAGCACACAGTTCTGAAAACACACACACAAACTTCCAGCACAGACCCCCTCCCACACACACACACACACACACACACACATTTAAAGTGAGAGCTCTGGTTTTTCATGTGGAGCTGTATGGGTATTACCTGTGTTACAATGACGATTGGTACTGTATAGCTGACGTTTGTAGAGCCAGAAAGAAGCCCCACCACCAACCTAGCACTTGGTTGTGTTGCTGATGCATTAAAAAGCATTTTTAACAGCAAACAAAGTCCTACCTGAACAGATTTACATTGCATTAAGGCAAATTGCTGTCACTCCATGTACAGAGCCCTCAGGCGTACAAAAAGGCCTACTGTTAAAATGTAGTGTCCATATTAGCAGCTGCTTTAGGACAAGAAAAGCTGATGTACATTTAATGTATTATCCAATTAAACAGCTTGTAACTTGTGTATAATTGGTTTTTCACTTTAAAAAAAACCCTAAATCAGTAATTTAGTTCAACCTGACGCTCTTGTGGGGCTTCTTTCTGCCTCTACAAGCAGTAGCCAGACTGACCGTCGTCTAATCGAGGTAATAGACTATCTAGCAAAGTACCCCATGCAACTCCACTTTAAAAAAAACTCTTACATTAACACTTATGAATCATGCATGCCTCTTGTCTTCCTTGCACTGCTAATCCATCTCTACACGTTTTCTGCTACTTCTCATCATAAATACTTTTCATAGTCAGTGTGAGCGTGAGGAGAGACTGTGAAACTGGATGTGGATGTGATTGTGCGTTGCATGCTATCTGTTTTTGGAGGGCTCTGGGGAGAGGAAGAGAAGACGCTCCAAGGTAAGTTCAAGGGTGAACGGCTCTTGAATCCTAACATCCAGGTAGGAATGAATATGTCCCCCACACCCCTCCACCTGTAGCCCGGGTGGGTTTGAGTGCGTGCTTCAGTCGGTGTATTTATTGGGGGTGTAACGGTACATCCATTTGTAATGAGAAGCTTTGGCACAGGATACACATGCAGAGTTGTATTCTCACTGAGAACATGAACATGAACACACGTTATGCAAAAGACTGCTGAACTGCAATAAATCAGACCTTGCATGTCAATGGCCTATGTATTTGATTAGTCTGATGGAGCAATCTTACCTAACACAGATTTGAGAAAAAAAATAATAATTTTGCTGCTCTAGAAGTCAATCCCTTAGTACATTGTTGTGCTAATGCTAACAGAAAATGAGACATTGAAGTGCAACAGTTTGGTTACCGGTCTGAGAACACAGCAACAATCAGGGTTGCCACACGGGCTGGAAAACATGGAACTTCAGAGAATAGCTCATATTGAAAATGTCCTAGAACGTTTTGAATAAATAGTAGTAGCCCTTCACACAGATTGCTCTGTCAACTGTTGCTGTGCTAATTGTGTGAAACTTCAGATAAACAATGCAGTTTAAACTGAGGAATAGCCAAAATAATTTAAGGGGATGGCAGCACTTATTATTTTGGTTACGAAAAAATTCTAAACTCAAAGATTTCTGAAAATGTCCTGGGAAAGTATTTCTTAAAAAGAGTGGGAACCCTGAACAAAGACAAGTAGATGAGACTAAACCATTTGCTTTTCATTGTTTTCTTAAACATAGGTAGGCCACACATCAGGCTTTTTGACTATTTGAAAACTGCATTAGGCAAACGTAGTGACAAATTTGATCCGCATTGTCAATTTTTGGATTATTTGGAATAAGTCTGAGCTCAAGTTAAATGGACCAGGACCATCCCACCAAACCATACAGTTTTATTTTGTACTGTTACACCCCTAGTCTCTGTTCCCATGTGGACTCATATTATTAATGCTGCTGTGTGAATGAAGACAGTGTTGGCTACCAGTGCATGGTACCCATCGTGTCAACTGTGCATGTATGTTACTGCGGTAACCCAAAGGACGGTTGTGCATGTACAGTAAGTAGCCATGGTAACAGGAGGGCTGAGCATGCATGTTAATGAATGTCTGTCTCTCTCTTTCCTCGCTCGGCTGTGACGCCAACCCCCCCACTACCCAGAGCACAGCTACACCCCAGGTAGGTCACTCTCTGTCACTCTGTCTATCTCAGTATAGAAACAGAACAATCTACAGCTGCTTATTTATTATTGCTCTCTGTGCACTGTATTGAAACAGGAACAAAGTATAGTTTTAGCCTTCATGATCAGTATGAATCAGTTTATTCCACTTTCCTAAACTCAACCAAGTAAAGCTATTGCCTTAAAATAACTATAGTTTTTTTATTGTTACCGTTAAAAATGGCCCTCTGGGATATTTCTTGCATTTTGGTTTCTTTCTGTTTTGTGAAAAAAAAAAAGTGTTGGTCTGTGTGGGTATGTAGGGTTGGTTGCTGACATCTGGTAAGTACCACATCACATATGAAATCATCATCTGAAGTGACTTTTGCCGCAAGGATAAATTTGGAGTTGCTAGACTAAAACCTGTTTGCAAAAGTCTGTGCTGTTTGTGCATAGGACTGCTGCCTAGGATGAGTAAGTGTTTTTAAAGTGACATTATTTTTAGACATTTCTGTAAAAGCTTTATATACACGCACATAAAAAAGTTAGTATTCATCGGCATGTCATTGAGAAATATTCTAAAAACACACACATAAAAACATTTCACATCCCATGGTACTTTGCTGTGCTGACTGTGCTCTTGTCTTCCTTTAAGGTCTGGCACACCTGATGATTGGCGACCAAGGTATGGCCTCCTCTTACCTCACTTCCTGTTGTACTCTGCTATCCCATCACTCCCCTCAATCCTCATCCCACACTTTCAAAATCCCATAAATCCCACTCTCACTTTATCATCAACCTGGCGCAGAAGGAAGTTGTCTCTCTAGGCACTGAAAAAGGTCAGTTGTTTCATTATAAGTCTAATTTCTCCATGTTAAACAATACAATTAGGGCTCATTACAAATTTCACCTGCAATGTAAATAGAAATAGATGACTTGGAGACTCCAATCTGAAATATGGGGTTTAGGATCATTTATTCAAGCCTGAGAGAAACTTCCACTATATATTCTGTACAATCATGGCAGCTCATGTCGTTGGGGGATGGTGGGGCTTTCTGTCTGGGTTCACTCGGCAAAGCGCCAGGTTGTGGAAATGGAGCCGAGGGCCGACTGACCGACTGACTCCATGGATGGTTTGATTTAGTCTTTAATATTTCACTTCATTTCATTTTCTCTCATCTGTGTGTAAGAATCAGAGCGACTGTGAGACATAAGTGTGTATACATTCAGCTCCGCTCTCATCTATGGCTTTTCCTCGGCTTCCAGCATGCCTTGCTCTGTTGTGATTGGGCGCCCGCTCTTTTGCTGGCATGTCCTTTTGAACAGATGCTCCAGCGGTGTATCAAAGCAATGCTGTTTCACCTCAATTGTCTGGTGATTGTGAACACAGCCCAAAAACAAGAGCCTTTTGAAAGTGGTTTACTGTTTAACATATCTCACAATGCCACCTCTTTATTTTCTTGCCTTTTCTGTCTTTTTCTATACCTCTCCTGTTCTCACTGTTTGGGACACCATCCTCTTTGATTGTAGGAACGGTCAGAGGTACGGCTATTGGGCTTTTAAAAGAATGTGTTTGGAGTTAAATTGGCAGGTTTTAGAGCAATGTTAATTCTGACATTTAGACTTGTTTAGCTTTGTTTCAGAGGGTTACAATTGGGTTACATTTCAACGTGTTCTCAACCCAAGGCGTAATATAGCCATGTTTTGTCATTGACACATCTCCTTCACTGAGGTTAATGGAATTCTCTAGCATTTAGCACTTATGAATCCATAAACCCACTCATAACCCACCAGCCTACAGATGGTTCAGTTATAATCAAAGTAGGTAAGGGGCATGTGGGAGTGGTGCTTAATAAAGCCAAGGACTTTGCCACAGGAGACAGTTTAGTTTCTCTTCCAATGTGGTTAAGTTTAGGTGTTCCATTTAAAGCTTTCAAATTATATTTAGTTGAGGAAAGTTATGAGTTAAAAATGTGTTCATAGAGAAAGGATTTGTATTTTAGATTAAATTGACTATAGTTAATTGATAGGGGACAGCTATTTATTATTATTAATATATAACCTGTACGTACCTATACAGAGCATAGGTACATACAGTATTTATTATAGATAGATTATGCATATCATTGACAGAATAGTGTAAAATGATAAATGACTGAAAAACTAAAAATTGTTAGAGTTATTAGATGCCAGATATGACAATATATTAATAAACATGTTTGTTTAGGAAAGGGTTGGGAATCATGACAGTAGCTAGTGATGCTAACAGGTAGTAAAGTAATCTTCTTGTTAACTGCAGTCATCTCAGTTAAGGCTAGCTTCAGTTAAATTGCTCTTAGATAAGAAGCTTTGAAAACACCTAATGATAGGAAGTCATTTTGCAATTTTTTTTATTGCACATTTATCTCACATAGAACATTGATTATGCACATATCTTACAAATCTGGTGCATCATCATAGAAAGCCTGAAAGCTCCATTAACTTCGACCAAACATTGGTATATTTCGCCTTGAGAATAACAATGGGCTTCTCATTTCTTGTAAGGTAAGCTGCTGCTACTGCGTGTGTGTGTGTGTGTGTGTGTGTGTGTACTCATACCTAAGCATGTGTGCAAATGAATAGGCGCTACAACCGTACAGTGTGTTTGAAAGACCGAAGGTAGGTGCTGCTCTGCATGACGCTGATGAATACACTGATTGGCCCACAGGAAGACAGGCATGACCGTGACAGGCTGATCCCAGTCTATTGTGCACTTTGATTGGATAAGGGAGGACATGATGACGGCCGTCTCCCATTGTGACGGGGCCTAAATGTGCCATTTAATGATACGTGGATAGGAATAGCCTGAATAGAGTGCAGATGATGTCTTTAAGCATTTATCCCTGGTTTCCCTTCTGACAAGTATATTTCTCTGCTGTGTTTTGATTGCTCTGTAAGCCCCGAGTGCGGGTTTGTGCCTAAAAATGTCTGCTATGAATCATCCAGGTGGCAGTGAAAATTTAATTGCCTCATCTGCTTCTGCTCGGCATTTTAAATCAGCTACTAAAGGACAGACACGCTTTAACATATGTTTTCCACATTATTACTACGCAATGTGTTTGAATACAGTGAATCGCCTTACTATAATGGATGTTTGGATTGTAATAGGTTGAAAGTACAACTCTGGCTGATTTTAATATTTATTTCTCCTTTTCTTTAAAGTCTGTACAAATGAAAGCTGTGTGTTTGTGTGAGTCAGTTTTTTTTTCTCACTCTGCATACTGAGATGTAAAGGCTGTCAAATGGTGCCGACGAAGCCTAGCTTAGGTTAGCTCATCGTAAAGAGGCTTTCTGAGGAGCCCGCAAAGCTGAAATGAGTTTCTTTGAGGGGGCGGATAGGGTGCAGGAAGAGTGTCTTAGAAAGATATATAGTATGTGTGTCTGCTTGGAGAAATTGAGAAAAAGACTTGGGCTGTGTGAGAGATTCTAAAGGAAGGAATGATAGAGAGTAGTGAGGATAGATAACGTGAATCGTCTCGGGCTGCTCTGATGTTAGGCTACAAGCTGTATCTGCAAAGGGACAGCGGTGCTCCTGTCTGCCCTCCCCAGTCCAACTATTCTCAGAAAGGGACAGTAGCCGTAATGGGGAGCTGCCGACCTTTCCCCCGCTTCATAAAACAAAGCTATCACTCTCACTCGGAAACGATACCCACAGATCACTAATCACTTTGAGTGGGTGAAAACGCACGAATTGCGCCGGGAAGACAGAAAAGAGGGAGCCAAATTGGATTTTCATAAGTATCGAGCAGCAAAAAGAAGAAGGGGAAATGGATTTTTTTCCTCTTTTTTTGAAAAGTATTGAGCAGCAATAATCTGTATGGAAAATGTGCTTAAAGCCAAGTAGCAGATTGTGCCCTTTTCTCTTCTTTCTGTCTGGCCCAGAATAGACTGTGAAGGGTTGTGGGTGAATGAATAAAACTGAGGAGGGGCTCTCGGATGTAATTGGCAGCAGCTTGTTTAGGCTATTTATTTGTTATTCTGGAGGCAGCGTATCCAAGTTAATAATGGTTGTTGGTCCGCGTTTCCAAGTGTTCTTGATACGAATCCAACAATCTGGCAGAGACAAGTGGTCGGCCTCGCTTGAAGTGACCTTTATACGTGCGGACAAACACAGAATAACCTTTAGAGCGACCAGTGAGTACATAAGGGGGAGCGTATTCGGTGTAAATATGCATGAGTAAGGCTGCCTATGTGTATTCTTTACGGTCAGTGGACGAAGGCAGGGGATAGAACGAGGTGTGCAGGATTATGCGCATGAGGCATGGGTGCATTTTAAAGGGAGGTGGATCGTGAGTCATCACTTGTGACTCACAAAGCGTCGGCAATCAAAGCAGCTCGTTTTAACACATTGTCTTAGAGCAAAAAAGTGCACAGATGGAGGCACGCTTCATTTAGGAACACACATACAGTCTATTAGCCCACTCTTTAAATACATATTCTCTCTGTTGTTTCGCCCCTTCATCTCTGGGACACACACTTCTTCGAACACACACACACAGCGGACGAGCCTCATGCTGACACTGCCATATGTGGGGTTGGGATTTGTAGCAGACGCCAAGACAAGAGACAACAGTACCAGCAAAGTACAGCATGTCTCTTACCTCTTAGTCACCATTATCTCACACTTCTAATAATAAACCACAAAAAAGAACCATGCTCAATTAAAAACTACTTAAGATATTCAGTCGGTAAGCTTTATATTTAATATGGGTATTACTGCTCAGATAAAGAGAAAACACCATCTAACTGACAAATGCAGCTACAATTTCAGTTTTACAAGCTTCAAAAACTTTACATTTAATCTGATGCTGATGGCTTAACGACTTAGTTTGAAAGTGAAATACATGCAGAGATGGAAAATATGAAATAATTTTCTAATAATGAACTTGGAAAATAAAGACAAAATATTATGGAAACGTTTAATTGTGTTATGTTTTTAAAAATGCTAAAGTAATTTTCTTTCTGTAATTTCAGCGAGCATATTGTCTGAGCTTTTAGGTAAATATTGCAACCTGACACGTATAACCTACTGTGAAAGGAAACTTGACCTTCTGAGGCTTCTGTAGTTTGAGAAGTGGAATTTAAAGTGAAGCAGATAGATTAGTCTTTTCCTGTGGTGCAACATACAAACCATATTTGATCAGAAACGGGCAGTAAAATTCAATCTGTCCTAAATTCTATGAACTTTGAACATTGTTGAGAAGGATCCTGTATAATGAATTCATAAAGAAAAAGAAAAAAAAACTCCTTATAGCTTGGCTAATTTTATCATTTCTATATATCTAAACTACAAAGAAACTAGCAAATTTTACTCTTTAATTAAATAATTTTCAACACATAAGACAGACTGACTATACAAATGTAAAACTGGTTGTTACCAATGTTATTGATGCAAAAGCTGCAAAAATGTCTATAATTGGGATAATAATCAATTGTGACAGAGCTTCTCCTCAAACTCAATTGTTTTGTTTGCTTTTCTGACAAAACCCTATCCACTGCATTTCACTGAGAACATAAAGAAAATGGCAACATGTGGATGCAAACCTCTTTATGTAATTCTTATTTTTATTATTGTTGCACAGATTCATGGCATTGATTCATTTTTATGCTCCACATACGATATGTTTATTTGAAAAAAAAATACCCCACTAGAGCCAAGATAATCCTTTTAATCAACAATAAATATTTGGCCACAACAAATGCTCAAACCCATATGAGTCGCTGTGGTAGCACTCCTCACACGAATTAGACAAATCAGCAAGTGAGCATCACCCAATTTGAGGTGAGAGCGAGCCTTTGGTGTTAAGAGTCGAGTGTCTTGTGATTGGCCGCCTGCCTGACAGCCTGGCACAAATTGACTCCTGATGGCCATTTCTCAGGCTGCGAATACTGTTAAAACTAAGTTATAGCCCATTTGGACCAAAACAGTGATAAAGGCATTACAAGGAAGCATTTAAGATCAGATAAGAAGTTTATTCCCTCACAGCTGAGGCATTTGCAAAGTGGAAACAATAACTTAAACTGGCAGAAATCTAAATATTTTAAAATAATTGACCAATGGTAAAATTAACCAAAAAGCATAGTTGTAAAAAAAGGCAATAGCAATGAAATAAGTTTAAAAAAGACAAAGCCATTTCAGTTCAAGCTGCCAGAACACTTGTGCCATGATAACCAAATAAAACAGCACATTTATTTGACGCTAAATGTTAAATTTTCTCAAAATTCTCACTACATTGTGATTGTAGAGGTGAGTTTGGTGGTGGTTAGAGAAGCCTCCCTCCTCTCTGTCTTCCCCAGGTGTGAATGGGGTGAATAAAAGATTGATGTAAAGAGCTTTGGGTGCATGAGAAGGGTACAAAAAAGCACTGTATAAATGCTTGCCATTTGCCATTAAAACCCTAGTTAATGGATCTATATCTGTCTCCACTAACACCTTTTTTTACACTGACTTTGTTTTGTACTACAATAGTCATTAAAGCTTAGGAACCATGGAGTTCTTGTAAAGAACAATGTTATACACCCACATTACAAAACTCTCCTACTGCTAAATGTATACTTTTATGGGTAATTACATACAATTACAGCATTTGAGTGAGCATTCATGTTTTCACACAGTCACCGCCAAGCTAATAGGGAACACACAAAGCCTGTGGCAAACTAAAAATAAAAACATCAAACGGACTTCCCATAGTGGATGAAGGGAATGAAAGTGTGGTTATGAAGCAGGGAGGAGTGTGGGCAACATATGCTAAAAATGTGTAGAAAAATGATAGTGAGGAAAGATAGGAACACATTCGGAAAGCAGGAAACGAAAGGGTAGACGGAGAAGGTCGGCGACGCAGAGGGAGACAGGAAGGGAGATAAGACTGCAGCGTTTCTCAGCAGGGCGCCTCTTCTCTCCTTGGGCTTCCCGACTTGACACAGTCTCACATCAGCCAAGATGGCATTCATCAGCAATGCAGATACCTCGCCCAACCCCGGCACACAAACACTTCCATTTTTAGAAAGAAACAAGCCGGTCTCTTTTGCAGTTGTTTTTTTTTTTTTACCTGTTCTAGCATTTTCCGCTGCGTCTAGGCGGGTGCTTGGGGTAGTGGCCCAATTGGCGATTCACTCCACTACCCCATCTGGCATTTGAAGTTCATTTCTCTGCTACTTGCCAAAACAAGCACAAATGCATGAACAAGCACACTCTCAGCTCCACACACACACAAACAACAACTCATTTACTTGTGGCACTGTCTGGTTTCACTACGATGATAGAAATAGCCACAGTGTTCATTAAAAACCCATTATGTTACCTTTTATGAAAAGACTGGTGTTGTTAACAAGCTGCTGTAAAAGAGTCTCATTAGTTGTGTGTGGTCGTTGCTTGTGTATTAGGTGGACTGTATTTGTTTCCTTGGCTTTCTCTAACCTCACTTCCTATTGTTTTCAATTCCCTTTTTTTGTTTTTTTTACCCTGCGCAGATGTGTTGGGATGCATGTACTGTAAGTGCCCCTGAGGATGTGTGTATACGTGTGTCTAAAAGGGATGAAACTGACTCTGATCTTATCCAGCTTAAGACAAATACATTGTTCTGCCTGCAGACATTGTCATGGAAACAAGCCGGTTTCCCTGGGTACCAGAGAGAAGGCCAAATTCAACTACAGCGAGCTGCAAAACGATGAGCGCAGATAAGAGAAACAAAAAGGGGACATGAAAAAGATTGAACATAATGGCAGAACGAGCGCTGGCCATTGTTTCCTCTTGAAATGGAATTAGCAGTCATTAGCCACTCAGTGCATCGTTTAGCCATGTTCCAATTGTGTCTCAGATTGTATTATTGTGAGATAGATTTAATTATGATTCTAATGATATGACCATGTCTCTCCAAACTATAATAACTTGACATGCTTGACACTTGTTTAAAAAGATGACACTTCCACAGATGTCTATAGGAATTGAGATGTCTTTATATGGCACCACAGCATTAGTCTTATTGTAGTTTCATCAAAGACTACAAAGTGAACTCACTCGGATGTAGTATTGTTTTCAGGCCACTCATAACAGTTAGAAAAAATTGATTTGGAAAAAGGTTTTCTTCACTAAAAAGTTATACAACAATACCAGTAATTGTTTGTCCTCTTTAATTATTTTTCTATTCTATACAAATAATTAGTCTGGTCCTAGGTTTGAGTTTGGAGTCGGAACAACTCGACATGGAACCAATCAGAAAAAGAGGCAGTAACTCCTTGTGTAACAAACTGTAATAACATGTAACTACACAGTACATAAATTATGTGTACTTGCATATTGTAGGAAGGGTTATGATATGTATGTACTATGTAGATATATGTTATTACAGTTTGTTACACAGTGTGTTACATTGTAATTAATGAGGTAGATCCAATGTGTGTGTAAAATAAAGTGTTACCTAGTCCTGTTTAACACAATTGTCTTATTCATTAACTCATTCAAAACTAACTTTTGATATAGATTCCTACAAAGGGTTATTAACAAAATATCAAAATGATGCTAATATATGACCACATTATTGAAGATAAAGCAATTTCTGTATTATGTTATTAAACTGCAGCTTCATTTATTTTACTGATAAATAGCAAATCCATTTCCAACATGTTATAAATTAGAGAAGAAGGTGGTCCCACATCTCTGGAGTTGATTATCTGTCTCTCAGCCTTTCAGCACCAGGTTAAATTTCCGGCTGCTTACAGTTTTGTCAGAAGCTGCTGTCAGATTTTTCATACGGGATATTTCATTTTGGAAAGTGATGCTTTCAATTTGACAAAAAAAAAAAGAAGAATAAGAGGCCACCGACGCAGACAACCAATCTATCACTTGTGTCCTGACAGTAATATCCTCCTCTACAGTATTGCTCCCCTGGCTGTGATGTGATAGCCCAATCGCTTTCAAAGCCAAATGCTGTATATCACCGAATAGAGATGGAAACGGCAGTCATAGCCTTTAGAGAACTTGACTGTATGGATTTTCACACTTTAGCCTAATATAGAGACTATACATACATTTGCATATGTTAGTGCTGTTGGTCATCTATCTGTATACAGTAAGAGCCCGAGTTAATCCACCTGTGGGATATTAAAGAGGGACGCCTTCATGCGGGAGGCTGTTTGAGAGTATGTGTGCGGACAGTCTGAGCGACACAGATAGCAAAACTGCATGGTGTGCTAAAAACTAGGTGCAGAGGAATTGCAGTGTGCTATCTCCAAAATGACAGGGCTACCATGATTGAGGCTTGCCACACTAGGATTTGTACACCAGCATTTTCCATTCTCATCTATGACGCTCCAGAGTGGCTGTAAAGAGAAAAAATATATATATCCACACCTTGTTTTATCATTTGATTTGATTTGGTTAAATTATTTCCATGTTTATAAAATGCTAGTGGTCAACAGTTTTTCCTGTATACTGAATCTAATTTGTACAGTTCAAGCTTTTGTGCCAAGACTAAAAGCAGTCAATTATCAATCTACGGCAAATAGTTTTGAGATATTATCCAACAGGACTGAGGTGACTCCTGAGTGAAAAGTGTTCCAATTGTATGTTAGGTGGTAAATTACTGACTGATAGAATCACTAGCAGGATGTTGATAAGGCTTTGTGATGACTTTGGGCTTCCTAAAATCTCTCTACAAATATAATAATCCTTTCTGTTGAGATTGAAGTCACTAGCTCGTTCAAACCATTGTAAAGCGTTGTTTTAAAGGTGCAGTGTATAGGTATTGTCAGGTGTTGAAATTTTAGATTGCAATGTCACACATTCATCATTTCTATAGCCTGTGAATACCTATGGTAGCCCTGCAAGGACATGCTGTTGCATATGATAAATTACATGTTGGTAAGTCAGTCTTGTTCCTTGTCTTTCCTTCCATTATGACTTCCCCATTTCAACAAGTCCCTGAAACCTCCGATTTTCCTTTCCATCTCTCAATCCCTCTTCCCCCTCTCCCTTCCCTGCCGCTATCCTTCCACCCTTCTATCCCACTCTCGATCAGGTATAATGCAGGCTCCCCTGATGTGCTCCCAGCCTCCATCCGCCATTTTGATTCAGTACAGCTGTCCATGATAATGTACTGTTCACTCAATCACTCTTTTCTCTCATTCCTGCCTCCCTTTCACGTCCCTCTTCCTGTCGCTCTCACACATGCACCGGCGTTTTTTCAATATTTGCCGTAGCCCCTGTTATAAGTGGTTGCCATGGAAATGAGAAATTAGTGTGTGAAATGGTGAGGAGGAGACCCATGAAAAGAGACAAAGCCATAGGAGACGCACACACACAAACACACAGCGAGAAGTCTGAGCATCGAGTGTTTGATCATTTCAGAGGCGGTCTTTCACTCGCAGCTGGTCCCAGTAGCAGCCAGCATCGAATCAGTTATGCACTCTCTCCTCCTTCCCCATAGACGGCTTTATTCATTAGAGTGGTCGGTTAACGATGGCCTTCATGGTCCAACGCCAATCACTTTCGATCTTTATGTTTTATCCGATTTCCTGGCGTCCAGTTGTTTCTTTTATGTCCCTTGTGATTCGTTTATTTGGTTTTAGTAATGCTTCACAACACTTGCTCAAGACAAGGACAAGAAAAACAAGATTGGATTTAGAACTCTACTTAAATTCATTTTGATGCTTTAGATCCTTTAGATAGCCAAGTCTAATGTATCAAGATCAATCAACTTTCATAATTAATGGTTGTTTTTGCAGCCTCTAGTGCAATCCTGCTCATCACATTCTGTCTCCCTGCACCTACAGTAGCCCTGTTGGGACATGACATTGTCATTGAGAATATGTCAGATGATGAAATTGTTTTAAAAATGTAGAAACAAAATCATTTAAGTTCATAAATGTCCCAAGCTTTTATGCAAATATAAAATGAACGACTCAGTTTGTCCACTAAGGGCAGTTGCAGGAACAGAAAGTAATGAAATAAACAATTTCCATTGGGTTTTATGGCACTTTTAAGGTCTATTTTTCCCAAGACAGACAAATATAAAGAGTTATTTTGAGGCCATCAGGCAGTTTGTTTTGTTTGAGCTAATATACAACAAAATCTCCACTATGCAACTCAATATAAAAGAATCTATGTAAAAATGGGAATAATTGAACTACTGTTACCATTATAGGGATAAACTATTTTGCCACTGGATAATCATTTCATCCAGAGTTGATTTTGCATTATCTTATTTTCTCAAAATGGTGCAACAAACTGAAAACAGAACTGTGTAATTGTCCACTGGGAGCTTTAGAGCTCAATAAAACCAGGAAGAATCATAGTTAAACAAGATTAGTGATGTGTGTGCTGTAACTCAATCCTTAAACAAGAAATTAAGAATGAGATTTGCCTGCATCCCTTTTCCTTTTTTCCTTCCACGTCTGTCTCTCTGCGATCCTCTTTACCTGACACTGATCGACAGTCCTCTCCACAGGATGAAGTGTGACATGCGGTGTGTATGTCAGTGTCTGTCTCACTGTTTACTCTGAGCTAATACTGACTCACTCCATTAATCTGAGCTACAGCACCTCCACTTCAACCTGCCCACTTGTTTGTGCGTGCTCTAGGTGAGTCTGGCTGCATATACGAGACACATGAATATGTTCTCATACAGTCAATAGTGCTTTTTGATTTGGAGACATTTCCACCTTTTTTATACGTCCCACACATCCAAGAAAACCACATGTCAAGTTTGCATTGAGTTTAAAGGTATAATATGGAAATCATTTTTATTCTAAATGTGTTCTCTAAAATAAAATGCAGGTGAATACTTCCTGTCTATAAAGTACTATTATCTCTCCTTTGGGATGTCTTATGTATGTTTTTCAATAACACAACTCAAATAAGAAGAGAAAATCTACCAAAATTATGACAGGCTGTAGATGAGTTCATTCAGAGTAGAGCTGGATTTGTTTTTACCTCACTGACAAGCACTTAAAAAAGATGTACATAGATGCTGTTATTTTAAGTAATTTTTGACCCTCTTGACTGAGTGGAGTTTAAACTTAAGCTGAGAGGAATTGAAGAAAAACAATTGAGCAGTAAAACTTCAGTCTGACATTAATTTATAACCATTAATGAGAAAATGTTGTTTACAAAAATATCTTGGAATTGTCCTGCGAAACCCGAACTTTGCCTTCTGTTAAAAAGGTGCTAAATAGCGGCTTGATTTTGTTCCAACATTTTCCATAAAGAGGGGTAAACAAAGGCGAGACTGTGAAACCTCACAACGCCACTGCAGGATGAAGTTTTGATTAAAGTTTTGATTAAGAAAACCAAGACAAATGATCATTATATTATTCATATTGAAATGTCACATTTTTTGTAGCCTCCAAACAACAACATATTCCATAAAACAGACATAGAAGATTTTTACTCTTAGTCTGGGTGCAGCCTAACAAAGAGACAAATATAATGTGTGTAATTCCCCCTTCTCTTTATTGAATTATGCAAATTAGCTATTTAAGTTTTTTCCATGTGCTACATTATGTAAAGCCCTTGTCTAGTGTGTATATTATCCACCTTTAATACTGTGCTGGTCCACTTTATAGAAGCTTACATAAACAATGTAAGCCTTTCCCTTATCCCGTTATGCATATACACTATGCACTGTATGTAAACAGGACAGAGGCAAACAGACACTGAATTATCTCAAATATGTCAGAGTCTCTGTCTCAAAGTGTCTTTTAAGTCTGTGACAGCTGTCATGCATTTCCCTGGCTAATATCTACCCACGGATGTGATGTAATAGAACAAGGAGTGAGTGTTAGCAGCCCGGGAGGCTCCAGATCGATGCAGAGATGCTTTATGTGCCTCTGTCTGCACTAATGACATGTCTGTAAATTAGTAACAGAATAGTGGATTGCTACACTGAAACGTAATGGCATCTCTGTAAATTATCAACCGAATGCTGCTGGACGGCTGCGTGTGTTCCCATTGTGAACCGCTTGCCCCCACCCCCCCCTCCCTCATTCTACTGCCTCATTTACATTTGTCGTTGTGCATTTGTGGCCGTTATATGTGTGTGTTTGTGAGTCTGCCTCCCCCCTCCCTCTGTCCCCACTGCAACAGCTCCTCTCAGTAAAGACTAGCCCCAGGCCCTGAGTTGGTAATAGCTTTTCTGACAGCAATACACCAATATTTACAGAGACCAGCAGCACCCACCCACACCCCCGCACATTTCATGCCACACATAAAAAGCACAATTTTGTATACTTCCGCGTACACATTTATTAGCTTAAATACACTTTTCTCTTCCAGGCACACACTTAATTAACATGCCGGGAGGGAAGAATCGCACGCATATTGGCAAACATTGTGTTGTTTCTCACTCATATTCTGGCATCCACTTTGAGTTTGTTTAGATAATATGAGTGGAGAAGGACAATTTGGCACAATTGCTCTTTGAATTGAGATATATCTACATTTCCTCCTTGTGCTTTGATTACTCAGTTGCATCTGCTCTTCCCGACTCCTGAACCTTAACAGGGATTATATGTAGATTTGGCATCATGCTATTGACTGACAACGGATGGCAGGGTTAAACGAGAATCTTTAAAGCTGGCCGCGAAACTCTGAATTACAATTCGCTGTAGCAATAACGCTTCCTCGGGGAAAATCTTTCACACCACTGACAACACTTTCTCATCTGCCCTGTGGCAAAGGATCCTCTGATTAGAGCTAGACTGAGTGCAAGAAGCACTGCAGCTGCCCGTGACTCCTTCTAGTGGTTCAATATAAAACAATGTGATATATTTGTCCATCCTACTGACACATTAACATCTTTAAGTCAAGCTGGACTGTGTTGTCAAAAAAGTTAAAGTACTGTGAGGTGACAGTCCCAACTACCTTGCCTTTGATAACTAACAATTACTCTTTTTAGTGATGAAAGTAGGAAATGTAAGTAAATCTACTTAAGTAAATGTCACTATGATATACTACCTACATCTACAGGCTACATCAAGGGTTATGTTATTAAAACTATGTGACCAATCAGAGCTTTGAATCACATTGTGGCAGAACTAAATTAGTAAAAAGCACTCAGTGAAAGTAGTTTGACCAGTGCAGGTGGAAGCTAATGTTGTGTCTTTTCTCTATGTAATCCAATTCAAGGCCAAAGTGGAATGAAATAAATATTATAAGTCTTTATGACTGCAACATTATTATTGCAGTATCCTACATAGTACATAAAAATGGAAGTAGAATAAAAATTTAAAAACTAAAAAGTGCTGTTAGAATAATCCAGTTGAGTCAATGCTGTCAGGTCTCCTCAGTTTCTCAGGAGATGGTCCACACACCAGAGTTTCTGGTTTGTAAATAATCCTTCAGTAAGAAACTCAGGGATCTCAAAGGCCTTCCCGGTTCAGAGATTAAAAGCATGCCTCTGAGATAGCCAGAAGCAATTTTATGCAGTTATTCATAAACCAATAAAATATTTTAAAATTAATGTCATAGCCAACATCTTTCCCGTCCCCTTGTCATTATTCGTCTTTGTTAAATTTACTCAAGTGCTGCCAATTTCATTTCCATTACCTTAATGACCTATTACACTTCAGACTGTTCATTACATGGCAATCCTTCTCGCCACCCGCCACTCTCCGACTCAAGAGTCTGCCGCGGTTCAGCTTGACCTACTGTGTTAAATTCCCCTCTGTTCTCCTCATTATCGTGAACTACAAGATGGTGGTTATGCCAGAGGCTTCGCAGAGCAGAGAAAGAGGCCAACAACATGTGCTGAAAGTAACTGTGGCGGAAAGCGGGAAGGGAGGTGTTAGAGATGTGCACGGATGGTGGCGAGGAAAGGATTGAGTGGGTGCAGAGGAAGGATGACGCTTTAGGGGGATGGGTGTGAAGGAGACAGATAATGTCGCCCATGTTTGTGCATAGCAGTACAATGGTACTTTATGTAGGTTTTTCACAGGCAGATGTGTGTAGGAGTGCATATTTGTTCCCTGTAAATGTGGCTGGTGTTTGAGAGTAGATAAGAGCTTAAAGTGAGCTTAAGGATGATGGATTGCTAAACCTTGGTCTTGTGTCCTTGGGGGTCACTTACTATGGTCCTATTGGCCGCATGCCTGTTATTCTGAATTGTAACTGGCCAGTCATGCCTGCCTCAGCCACCATGTTGCTTCCACACCCTTGTTCTTCATCCTTATCCTTACCATCTTCTCAAAACCTTTATGACCTTACTCCAAACTTTCACAGACACACCTTTGCTGGCCTCAACAAACATCACGAAATGAGCCGTGTTGTCAAACAAGACCACATCACTTCAGACTGCCAGCACAGCTGTTCTCTCCAAAGAGAGGATGGCAGGTTTTATAACGAGTTTGGAACGCTACAGGCTCACGACTGTCTCGCTTGCATCCGCACTGTTTAATCTCCAACCCACACAAGTGATCAAAGCTTGTTTATACACCACTCCATGCTCCGATTAGAGGTATGGAAGGAAGTGTTCCTTCCAAGTGCTGGCATCACTGAGGCTTTGCTTGACAATGACATTTTCAGCATCTTAAACAATATTGTTTTCTTTTGCACATCTGAATCAAATTTAACCAGGCCTAGCTAAGCTTTGTTATACTCACTGGCTCTGATGAACACCCACCATTTTATCATCTTTGAGCATATTGTGGAGAACATTGTGGGCAGAAGCAGCTTAGATACTGTACTAATCTTCATAATAATGTTGTAGAAAAATGTAACAGCTATACTCTTTTTTCCACTAACAGTATCCTTCTTTTTTATTTTCCCCTTCAGCACGAGAGGAGTATGTTGCCACCTTTAAGGGCTCGGAGTACTTCTGCTACGACCTGTCGCCAAGCCCCATTCAGTCCAGCAGCGACGAAATCACACTGTCCTTCAAGACGCTGCAGCGCAACGGCCTGATGCTGCACACCGGCAAGTCAGCTGACTACGTCAACCTGGCCCTGAAGAACGGCGCCGTGTCACTCGTCATCAACCTCGGCTCAGGGGCCTTTGAGGCTCTGGTGGAACCGGTCAACGGCAAGTTCAACGACAACGCCTGGCACGATGTCAAGGTCACCCGCAACCTGAGACAGGTAACCAGTCAACATGGGAGGGGCGAGTGACCGAGCAATCACTGCAAAGATGAGATAGAGATGGATTATTAGTAAATGCAATGATAAGGCTCAGAGTTGAGTGATGATGGAACGCGAACAGTTTCTATGACATTTTATAATGTTATTATAAGACCAAATTATATTAATATATAATTATATGAATGCTGATCAGTGAAGGGATTCACTGTTAATGCATTGGACTACTTTTGTACCTGATAATAGATATAATATAGTGAGATAGTGAGACTGTGTAAATTCATTCAGTATAATGTGAAATTGTGTGGTTTTGAATTTGTTCAGCAGGTACATTCATGAACAATGTCATATTCATAACCTGAAGCCCTATATTGGCTTCTATGAAAACTAATCAAGTACTAATATACTAATCCACTAGAAGTAATAAAACTATCATTATTCATCAAATTCAAGTTGACAATTTGACTTAATGGTAAATTAAATTAGACATAGTATTTGTATATTGTGAAAGACTATAATAACTTATATATTTTATTGCATTTTTGAGTGGTTGGGTAAACAACCAGGCCTGCTCTAAGTGCTTCCAGGGCAGAGGGCCGCAGAGAAAACCCAGTCAAAGTTCAGGCTTTGGTCAGTGGTGTGTTGTCCAACTGCAGAGATGCGGTGGTAGCAAGAAAATACCTGGTTTTGGTTTTAGTTTACAATGCGTTAACCACGAGAACGACTCCTCTGTCTGCTCTAGGTGAGTGCTCTTTTAATTGTGAGTGTGACTGCGAGTGAATGTTTACAAAAGAGAGAATGAGGTTGATGAAGGAAAGTTGAGGGTCACTGGCACTCAGGTGCTCGTTACCTCGCTGTGCTCTGCCTTTATCGTTTGCCTGGATGTATTACTAACTTGACTACTAACTTTACTAACCTGCTAGTGAAACTAACCTTCATCCATGGAATGATTCATACTACTAACCTGACCTGTGCCCTTCTCCTAGCGACACCACTCCAACCAACCTCTACTAACCTCACCAGAGGCCTACTAGTTTTTTTCTTTTGTTCCCAAAGTTGTTCTGTTCACAGTTTTTTGCTTTCCTTTTTTCCCCTCTCCTACAAAGCACTCAGGCATTGGACACGCTATGGTAAACAAACTCCATTGTTCGGTAGATATCATTCTAATTGTTTATTAGTTTGGGTTTGCCCCGTGTCTATTTCCTTTTGAAACATAGACATCAAAACTAAACCAATAACAGGATAAATGCGGTTGGTAATCTTTTACGCCTTAAAGCCCCCCATTCCTTCCTTGCCAACCACTTTTTTGCTTTAAGCTCCCTGTCCCTTATGTCTTTACTTCTTCTCCCCAGTTTTTTTCACCCCATTACAGTGATTGTCATGTAGGCGTGTACTTAAGGCCCCATCCCTCTCCTGCACGCTAATGGCGAGCCCCCTTTCCTGCATGGCGTGCCTTAGAAACCTTTCTCCTATATCACTGCTCAAATACAGAGGTTCCACCTTTTCCTCTTTGCTCTTTTTTTAATTTATCCGTCTTCTTCTGCTGCCACTGCATGTTCATCATAGTGCCTCTGACTTCAGTCTCATCTTGTGTTGTGCTAGGATTGTTTTTCACTTACTGCATCCTCTTTGTTAATGCTTGCAAGCTGCATGTTATTATACTTGTGGGTGGAATGACTTGTAACGCTAACCCATCTAACACCTGTGTTTATACATGTATGTTTGTCTTTATGACATCTCATTCAGATTTGCTGATCTGACAAACCCCCAGCCACAAACTAACCTACTAACACCATTGTCACCCAAATAACAGACAACATAACATCATCACAGCTACTAACAAAGTCATTAACTTCAGTAACCTGCCACAGCTCAGCCTGACTCTACATAGGCTGCCAGCAGTGCAACGACTAACATCTACTAACTAACTAATTAGATAACAATACTAACAGAGACTGTACAGCAAGAACAAGCCTGCAGAGATTTTACTAACACCTGCCGGGCGTGGCATGTTGCCCTGGCAATGCTTATGGCCCTCAGTGAGAGGGTACTTATTTCTGCATATTGGCATAGTGGAGAATATATAACCTTTAGACTATGATTGTTTTAGTGTAGCCAATGTGAAACTGTCCCTCTAACTGTGGCCCATATTTGACAGGGTTAATATCAGCTCCAGCTAAAAGCCCCATGTAGGCTATTGTGAGGTAAAATGGTCTGGTTCAATTATTAAACTACCAGCACCACTGTCACTTTAAGGTGAGCAGTTGTTGTGGAGTGCAGTGGAAAATGTATTATCCCAGTCTGCCTCAGAAGCTTAGATTGGGCAGCAGAAATAAAATGTAATCTAAACATTGAGTCTAGGTTTTTCTTGTTTGTATAATTATATAATCAAGAGACTTTAGCTAAAGCTAAAATGTCTGGTAACATATGACATAGATGATTAAAAGTTGGTATACTGTATGTAGGTTTTAGTGTTTGCATGCCAGCCTGCTGCCAGATAGACTCACACAGGAAGCTGTGTTCAGATGATGAAGACTGCCATTTAGTGCTTAAAGTGACATTTAGCAGAGAGAATGGCTGTAATTACTGCAAATGCACTACCTTGCACCACACACTCTGATCCATCCATACCAATTAAAAGTCCCAACAGTACAACTGACCTGTTCCCAATTCAATCAGACCCTCTCCCCAGCACAATGCATACACACTGGTTGTAGATTAACGGGGGCTAATTTGGCTGGTCAGCGCCTAGCTAGCGCTTAGCGCTGCCTTTGGTGTGAGTATATAGCGTGTCCTTTCCCTGTGCTTTGTTGTGTAGGTGACTATCTCTGTGGACGGCATCCTGACCACCACTGGCTACACCCAGGAGGACTACACCATGCTTGGCTCAGATGACTTCTTCTACGTGGGAGGAAGCCCCAGTACAGCCGACCTACCTGGATCTCCAGTCAGCAACAACTTCATGGGCTGTTTGAAAGAGGTAGGAAGCAATGATTGTGAAAGGTTTACACTAGCAACAAATACATTTCAAAATATAGCACATACTGTATGTTCAAGAATATACAAGTCCAGAATAAATATATTACATTAAAACAGTGATTGTGACTGTGATTGGGGCCTTTCCTGAACCAGACTTTCTACCATGTGTTCCACTGATGATGTCTCTGGTTATTAGCATCACTACCTACATAGACTGTAACTTCAACTAAATAAGAGACTGTAGTGCTTTTTGAGCCTTTTCAAAAATATAGTCATCACTTCTTGCTCCAAACTGGAGCCAACATCCAGGGCTTCACAGGGCCCTGTGGATTATATGCATGAAGTCACAGTTCAGTGGCCTGTTATTTTTTAACATACAAGCTAAAATCAATATTTAATGGTACACAACAATGATATGCATCACTTTTCTTTATGTTTGTTTTCATCTTTTACTTTATAGCGGTCATGCACACATTTCACTCACATTATCTCAAAAAGCACACACACCAAAGAAATGCCTCCATTTGGCAAACCCACACAAACCTACCCAGACACACACAGCCGCCCCAGCATCAGAGAGAATCAGTGATGAGTGTCGTTGAGGGAGTAGATACAGCACTAAGCACTAACATGCTAATTAGCTACGCCACAGAGACGCTCCATCCATCCGCTGTGCTTGAAATGGGCCACAACGCAGCAACAACAGAGAGACACACACTGCTGCACAAGTGCGGCGTTTATACGTGCACAAGTAAATAACAGACAAAAAAAGTCAAATACAGAGCTAAACATATGAACGCACAGCAGTTTACACAATAAAAATCCCAAATACACTCTCACAGGCCTGTCTGAGTCGCATCTTTCACACAGAGGCATAAACAAACAACCAAACAAGCCGACAGATGATGTGCCAAACAGAGTGCTATCTGTATCAGCGGTGAATGCGCTCTGTGTTGCTTCATTAAGACTGATGGGGTTTAAACGAGGCTGCCATTGACAAAGTGAACCCTCCACTGCATGGCACATTTACATACTTTATTCAAAAGTATTTAAAGTCACCCTCATTGCTTTGGTATACACACAGACAAAAAAATTATAAGTTAAAGGGCAAATAAATCAAAGCTGTTGTCATGAAGGTCAAGGCAGAGGTTAAAGGTGCTAAGACCTTTATGTAACTTGTGTGAACTCATTGAATGTTGAGTCATTCTTAAATAAATCAAGTAACACCATTAATAGAAGTGAGTTTTTGGGATTTATTATACCATAACAAATTTAGTATTTCATTCCAAATAAAAACCTCTCATTTTAAGATTACAAATGAGAAAAGTTGGCCTGTCAATTTTTATGTAGCCTTTACAGGAAAAGGCTTTTAAACCCTACTTTTTGTTATAGTTGAAGGACCTGCAAGTACTTTGTAGATTTAATTGCATAAATAATCCATGCTGGGCATCAATGGATTAATTAAGCAAAGAAATGAACAGGATAAACCCTTGAAAATATAGGAGCACAGCATTTATGTGTTTGTGTTCTAAACTTTTGTGAGACTGGCTCTGAGTCTGTACTAAAGTATTTAAACCTTTTAGACCTGAACCATTTGTTTGCACTGAGAGACTTGTCTAGGAAAGTGACATAAATTTTATTAAACCTGTAATGTAAATCTGCTTAACTAAATGTAACCCACTATTACCCACCTCTGCTGAAGACACAAATATACTACTGTAACCTTAGACATTATTATGGGATACATTGACCAGTGGACGACAAAGAACCTCAGACACAACTGAGAGCTGACTCCTGTTCATGAAATACAATATATAACTACAGAGAATATAAATCAATATTTTAGTTATAATTCTAGTCTCACTTCCTTTTTTGAAAACAATCCACTTTTCTAAATGTCCATTAAGTGCAAAGGTAGTTATATTGAAGTCCAGCGGTGTACTTACTATAATGCTCCACGAGGTTCAGCAGCTGTAGTCGATAGTGTGCTACAACTAACTTTTACTATCATCCTTCATGCTTCCTGAAATCTGATGTTTCTCCAAATATCATTAATGGCTTCATAAACTCAGCTGCAACAACCAACTGCAATTTTAAATGTGTGACGTTACAGTTTATTAGTGCAGTGTTTCTATCATCTATCACTCACACACCCTTTTGTTTTGTCTTGAATTTGGACCTATGTAGTTTTAAATTATTTCTTTATTTTGTGACTACACTGAATACACTATAGGCTGTTATGGTTACAGCTTTGGTTAAAAATACCGGAAAATAAAAGCATAGGAGCCATCTTTTGCTGCTGGAGAAGCTGCTCCCGGGTCATAAAACAGTCTGGTATAATAAAGCCGAGTCTGTGTGTGCTGGCTTCTCTCGACATCAAAATGCTCAGCACAAACGCACTCCTTACACTCACGCTGCTCACTCAGAGAGCATACTGTGTCAGGGAACAGATAGATACGGGCAGAAAAAGGCTATTCTGACGGCTATTTTAGAAGCTTCAGCTTTTCTGCAAACCATTTCAAATGTAGTGCTTCCGAATTTCAAATAAAATGTCTTTCAGGAACCGCTCTTCATTTTCTAAATCCAATAAGACAAGTCGAGTGTAAGTGTTGTTTAAAAGAGTATCTTACTGCCATTGTTTCTTTCTGTACCACTCTACACTTCCCTGAAACACATCACAGACTATTTCTTTATTAAACACATCAGTTTGTTTAAAGCTGAAGGTGACGTTCCCCTTTCATCTCCCGTCCTCGTTAGGTGGTGTACAAGAACAACGACGTACGGTTGGAGCTGTCGAGACTGGCAAAACAGGGAGACCCGAAGATGAAGGTATGCTTTTTAATCAGAAAGTAAAGCGTAAACTGGAGCCAGACAACACATTATCCTCTTACATTTACAGACATATTTTTGTATCACAGCCTCCGGTCCGGGCACAGGAGATATAGCCCCACAGGGATTTGTTTTAAACAATCGACAGTAAAATGGGATTATGTTTCTAAGACTGAGCAATAAGCTTCTATCTTCCAGTCAAATGTCTAGAAAAACACTGTAGTCTCTTCCCTGAGCATGTCACAATTTACTAAGTCCTCAATTTGATTTATTCTAATCTTTTTGTTCCTTTCTGCCACAGGTGAGTGGTGTGGTGTCCTTTAAGTGTGAAAGTGTAGCCACCCTGGACCCAGTGACCTTTGACACACCTGAATCATATGTGGCGCTGAGCAAATGGACGGCGAAGAAGGCGGGGTCCATCTCGTTTGACTTCAGGACTACAGAGCCCAATGGTTTAATGCTTTTCAGTCACGGCAAACCCAGACAACAGCAGCGCAAGGACCCTCGCACACCTCCCACACTTAAGGTAGAAATGACAGATGGCTTGTAACCTGGACTCTGTGTCACTCAGTGCTGACTAATCTTTGTTTGATTTACAGGTGGATTTCTTTGCCATTGAAATGCTGGATGGGCACTTGTACCTGCTGCTGGACATGGGGTCAGGAACCACCAAGACCAGAGCCATCGACAGGAAAGTTAATGATGGAGAGTGGTACCATGTGGACTTCCAGAGGGATGGACGTTCAGGTAAATCACATTACAATATTTCTAAATGGGAGTAGAACATATGGTAAAGAGAACAGAATGTCAAAGAGTGCATCTATAATTTAAAAGTAAGTATTCCAATCATAGGTTTACTTGTAAGGTGATGATGTTTTGTTATAAGATGTTGTGCAGCATATGTACATTACATTCAGAGTGACTAATATTAATGTAATGAGGACGCAGATTGTTTTGTCATTTTTAAAGTGGCATCTGAATGGTTGTAAAGATAAAAATAGAAATAACACTCTATTCTACTTGGCTATGTTTAAATTCATAGATTTATTTATTATTGGTTTAATTAAGTAAAAAATAAAAGGTCTGGTTACACAATACCCAGCATTGACCAATAATTAAAATCATGTCAAATCAACACTATATAAACTAAAATATTCTGTACATATCTCATAGTCTCATTAATTAGGAGACCAGGGCAATATAATACATGTGAACGAAAACAATCTTGAATTTTGTTATTTATTTTTAAAAACGACTGCGTCTTGTAGCAGCACAATCCCCTACAAAAACACAAACCATTATATCTCTACTGCTAATACTCCAAGAGAACGTGACCATTGTTTGTTTTCTCCATTCACACTCGAGCATAAATGATGATTCAGATTTGATTTGACGACAGAAAGCTGCACACTCATTTAAACTGTGCTTATTATTCTCATGTAATTTGAATTGGGGTATGTACTTGACATAGCATTTTACCTTGTGAACTGTGAATAATGCATTTTCATTTTAATTAGCATTGATTCAGCTGCACAAAGCGATGACTAAGGCATGACTCAGGAGTATAGCACATGTACATTTGCGGCGCTTCTGATTAAAACCGATGAGTGGCACCAACGAGGAGGAGTGCTGAGAAAGAAAAAAAAAGATGTGAAAGAATGATCATTGTTTTAATGAGAATAAAGCTGAGAATGATGTAGGCAGGTAGTCATTGCTTTAGTAATGGTGACGGTGAAAGAAACAAATGTGAAGGAGTGGTTCACTTTGAACTAAATGATGATGACTGAGGTTGGTGTCTCGTTTTACAATCCAGGGACGATTTCGGTGAACAGCGTGAGAACAGCGTACACTGCTCCAGGAGACAGCGAGATCCTAGATTTGGACGACACGTTGTACCTCGGGGGACTTCCAGAGGACCGTGCAGGACTCATCTTCCCAACAGAGGTGTGTTTCCTAAAAATACAGTGAATTTCACACAGGTTCATATAAATGTTCATCCTGGCCGTCCATACTAATTCTTAGAAACAATTTGTCTTGTTTCTTTAAATTTGAGTTGCATGGATAGACACACAAGCAATCAAAGAAACAAAGCCCACCCACTTTTAGATAAACATTTACAGTTGTTTTTAACGAGTTAGAATAACAGTGAAGTCCACAACCTGTTATAAATTTAGCTTTTTTCTGCTAAAATGGATTAAAATATTGCAGCATAGTATTTTTCCTTATAATTGTGCCGCCCTATAGTCCACAGACCATTTCTCGTGTGAATAAAAGAACATAACATCTATGTTTACATGGCCTATTACAGCAGCCATCCTGTATGTACCTACATAAAACACCTGACTACATTATATTCTTTTTTCCCCAACATGTTTTTTCTGCGATCACAGCTTTAATCCAGTAATCTTTGCTTGTTTCTTCTGTTAAAGAAGTGCACCTAATTATTTATATATATATTTTTTTACCAGTGGTGATAAAGCTGAAGAGCTGTCTTTTAGTTTTCTTATTAGTGTGAAAAAGATCAAAATGTTGGTGCATTATCTCCTGCAAACAGACTAAGCTTCAAACCTTTGTTAGAGCATTAGAGACGAATTAGATTACTGTTCATCAAATCTGAGGATGAGACACAGACAGACATAACATTGATATTTTAAGACATCACAAAAATACAGTTAGTTATGCAGATGTAAATTGTATATTTGTTTATAATTTTAAGATATTTACTATATATTTTCTATATCTTAGTATAATGTAATTGCATTTTGTCAAACATTCAGTGGCCTACATTATGCCATGTTATACATATTGTATAGTGTTTAAATGCATAGAATTAAAATACTCATAATTGAAAAAGTTTATGGGAATTAAGAGATAAAACGTCTTCACCTTGAAAGCTAAGACCAGATGACTTTGCTTTAACACTTTTTTTATTTAAATGCATATAAATCTAAATGATGTGAAGTCAACTTTCTGTTTTTTTCCTCTGTAGGGGCTGCACATGTATTCAGTAATGTTTAGTTACTGAATGTAACTGTTAGTAACAATTATCACAAGAGTTCCCACTACAAAGACTATTGTACATAATGCACAATTGGACAGTAAATAATTTTTTTTTTTTTTTTACTTCAATTGATTACATTTTCAGACTCTTTCAGATAGGACATTGTTTTAGGTCTACTAAAACAGGTTTGGTACATATTTAGAAAACATTAATTGTCAAATACACTGCATATTTGACCTGCTTCTGAATGAAACCCCACGTTCATTACTGTCCCGTTAAAGCGTCCTTCTCTGCACTCTGATTGGTCAGTGGAACATCTTTGTACATTAATTGTTTTGACTGCAAAGCCACTGGCACAATATGTTTTTATTTTTTTATTAGTTTATTGTGTTAAAATATTGACCAATTATGTGAGGGAACCAATTGTGACCTCACAGAGTTAATCCCTCGTTAACTCCAGACAAAGTTAGCCTCAGCTTTGTGACTTATGTAGACCATAAAAAGGGTAACTAAATAACTAAACTTGTCCAACATTATTGGATTACAACATCATAAACAGCAGCCATATTTGACTCTAAGCTCTTGACACTAATCCACTAATAAACTCCTCTCAGGTGTGGACAGCTCTGTTGAATTACGGCTACGTTGGCTGCATCAGGGACCTGTTCGTGGACGGCCAGAGTAAAGACATCCGGCGGCTGGCTGAGGCTCAGAGGGCAGTGGGGGTGAAGCCGTCCTGCTCAAGAGAGTCTCCCAAACAGTGCTTGTCCAACCCCTGCCAGCACAACGGCATCTGCAGAGAGGGCTGGAACCGCTATGTGTGCGACTGCTCCGGGACGGGCTTCCTGGGACGCTCCTGCGAAAGAGGTAAGCAAGACATGACTATGACTAAGTGCGTTTCTACTAGAATGCTATGGTATTAGTCAGTATGACATGCTTTTAGAGGCATTTTTATTGTCAAAAGGGTTACAAATCGTCTCAAATAAGTATTTCCTTTTTTTGTCATATTACTTGAAGAAAGAATGCTAAATCGGCTTTTATTTTTATTTATTTATTTTTGTTTAAATAAACAAAGTCCAATTAGCAACAGCCTTTACCTGTTTGGCGTTTTCCTGTTGTCCTGTTTTCCTTGCTGCATTAAACACAACCATAACTTGTCACATTAAATAGTGAGTTGAGTAAATGTAGGAAAACTTTGAAGCCTTCTTACTTTGAAGATGAAAAATCTGGAAATAAATTGGAAACAATATTCCTCCACTGCAGTTTATTTTAGCACTGCTGCTCACAAAGATTTACTCACTTCTTTATTCTAGGTAATGGCAATGCCTGTACTTCTGAAAGGTTGTATTGGACTTGTTTGACGTCACTGTTTACATATTAAACTCCACTCTTGCACACACAAACCGGTGCTTTACAAACCCGACTCAAAAAACACAATTATTACGCATGGCGCATTAGATGACACTCCCATAAACACTGTCTTTTTATCACAAAAGATGACTAAGCTCGGTTACAGCAGGGGAGTAGATGTTCAAAAGCAGCAACTTGTGAAAAATCATACATCAGTGATGCAATACAATGTCATGCTGTAATCACACAGCCTTGTCATGTGTTTTTGTCTTTGTTCAACACAAAAGAGATGGGAGTCAAAGACAGATGGTTTGGGTGGAGGTGGCTTTTTTCATGTCAGAAATATCCAGGGATATTTGTATCAACGGCTCAAAATTTATTACATTCATCTGCTTCACAGGGCAATAAAGTTTTATTGAATGTACCTTTAAGTCATGATTTATTTCCTTTAAAAAAAGCCCATCCTAAAACAAGCAACACCATTTTTATATTACCTATAGTAAAAAAGTGTGTTCATGGAGATTTATGACTATTAAAGACGTGGCAAAATGACTTTTGAATGAAAACGCTTGAGGAATAGGTTGGATAGGTTACTTTTTCTACAGGCTCTCTTTTGTTCCTGGGCTTTAACCTGGGTCTGCATGGGTTTGAGCTTACTTCTCTTACTTCCAATAAACACATGCTTCTGATTGGTGTAAAGTTCATTACTATTATTTTGTCTTAATATTTGTATAAACCTTTTTGAACAGTTTACTTCTGCTTGTGTTTACTTCTTTAGTGTAGACAGTGAATGTATTGTTTTAATTCATTCATATCTAAAATCGGAAACAGCTGTTGCATATAAACACCATGCTTTGATAGAGGTTATTACAAAAAATATATATTTAGTATAGTTTCTTCATTACTTGTGACTCTTTATCACATTTAATTGGGAAAGTATAATGTGTTTTTCCTGCTGATTTTGCAGACTGCAATGTTAAGCTCCACCTTTAAGTAACTGTACTACTCTGTTTGAACTAAATGATAACCCTACCTACCTATTCTTCTTTGAGAAATGAGTTCTTAATGATCTGGTATTTTCTGCAACCTGAGTTTGTTTGCTGTCGTTTCCCACTCCCTCCTCATCATTTCCTGTCCATATAGTTTTCCAGAACAACAAGGCATGTAAAGCCAGAAAATATACATGTACATGATAATTCAAATGAATAACAATAGCTGAACCTTCCTATATGTGGCCACACTTATTTTTATAAACAAGAGTAGTAAAATGGAGGCTTTGGAGTCTGTGTGGGAGGAAACCTGGTTGTAGATTGTGCTGCCGATGCTGTAGAGAGTGGGAATCGATGGGAGCGGAAACGTCTATCGGGAGCAGGAGCTGTGACAGTGGAGGGTGGAAGCACTGGGCTGGAACCGCAGTGACAGCAGGTGGAGACGGGAGAGGAATATCTGACAGAGCGCTGTTAACGAGAAACGCTATGAATTCAGGTCGAGAGAGAGAAAGAAAGTAATGGAAAGCAGGGGCGAGATTGGCGGAGGAACTGATACGGACCGTGTGAAAGAAGCATTTGAGATGGAGTCAGACAAGGAGAAAAAGAAAAAAATGTTGTTTGTGCCACTGTCGCGTCTCAAGTGATGATTGTAGTATCACCCAACAGGAGATACGCACACCTTTCTGAAAGGTGTTGATAAAAAAATGTTGTCAGAGGACGTATATCCAAAGTGTGTGCTTAGCATAAAAGATGCATGTGCCCCGTCTCTGCATCCTTCTCCGTCCCTCTCCGTGTGCATTGAGGGGTCACTAACTGGTGGTTCGGTGGATTAAAGGAAGCACAGATGGGGGAACAGATGGAGGGAGTGATTGGCCGTGTTTACGCCTTCTACCTGCGGTTTCTCACTGCATTTTTTTTCTCTCCCTCATTTCCCCCTCTTCTTTGTTTCCCCACATGAACAAAGATGGTCGCCGCACTCTGGCTATGAGATGAATTTCTATTCCCAGCCATGCATTTCTTAACACTTTCCCAGTCTCCAATTGCATGTTCACTTGTGTGTGTGTGTGTGTGTGTGTGTGTGTTTTCTTTTTCACTCTCACCCCTCCCTTTGCCTGGTACTGAGTCAGATACTCCAGGGCGGGATTCACAAAGGGTTTTTAGACTGAGGCTGGTTTCACCTCACTCATGGTCAGAATTTCCACAAAGCTGTTTAGTCTCTGCTGTAGACTATATTGCATTTAATTTGGTGTAAAAGTAGAAAAAACATCAACTGACAGCATTTAATTACTGCAGCTTGTTTACTCATGCTGTCAGTGCACACCTACATATAAGAAATTCAAGGACTATTTAAGATAAACTTCACTCTGCAGTATACATTTACGGATATGTGTTTCTGTGAAATGAAGTAAACAGGATAAAGTAATGATCTTGGCACAAGCTGTACACCTCTAGAGAGAGGCACATCTGGAGTGATACAAGTGTCACCCCCAACTGTGCAGCTGCACAACACGGCATACCCATCCCCCATCTTCTCTATTATGTATGCATACAATATTGATTTAAATAAAACAACTGAAAGTAAACTCCAATATGTACCAATATCATTAGTGGTTCTTATAAAGTGATCTTTTTTGGAGGCGAAATTGTGTCCTTAATTCACTCAAAGACTATAAAGATGTGTTTTGGCTATTGCTGCAATGTAGTGTCAGTAAACATTTTTTAGAACAGGACCATATTTGCCTAAATCTAAACAGAGAATGAGTCTGAGTCTGGTCCGGAGTTGCATTTCCAGTGGACAGTACCAACAGGCACAAAAAAGGCCTCTGACACATTTAGATATGCAACCAATCTAAGAAACAAAACATTGCATAAAGCTTGTCCCCTTTTTTATTTAAATGGTTACATTCTTTTTAACATTTCTGCCTTTTAGAGATAACTGTGAAGGGACCCATTTCATTTCAGGATCATAAAGCAGGAACAGTAGTGCATGCAGGAGCTTGAGCCACTGACCAACTTTCCACTGACAGTAAACTGCAGCCATTTATAACTAATGATGCTACACTTGGAAATTGGCCAACTGAAAATATTCATCTACCTTTACAAAAGTCTTACATTAATTAAGTCCATTGGTCAGATTTAAAATACGGCAAAGAACCCGAAAAGGAACATGGCGACTAGAAATGTTGAGTATGTGAAGAAAAAGTAAATGATGGTCAGAGGCAGTGATGCTCATTAAACCGTTCATGGCTGTTGGTCAATCTGCCTTTCACTCTACTTTTCTTCAAGTTTTGATTTACCCAGAATCCATTGCACCATAGCCAAGAACTAAACCTCTTTGTGCAACAGCTGAGCCTCACTAAAGTCTGATGTTAGTCACAGTCTCTCATCGTGAAGCCCGCCTCAGGTGAAGAAAATGTAGTCAGCTGTCTGTCTTATCAGAAAAGTGCACGTGCTCGTGGGTGTGCATGTGCGGCTGACTGTTAGTTATGTTATCTGTGATATAACAGGCCAACCACCCCCTTTTCTTCCTCAAGTTAATGAGGGTTCATTTGCATTTTAGCCAAGAGCCTTTTCCCTGTCTTTCCCTGTCCCTATTTTCTCTCCCCGCGCGCACTTTTCTAAACCCTCCTCTGTTCACACTTAAATTCACTGACTCGCTCATCAGTATTCATGAAACCTCCTTCTCTTCCTGTTCTCTTGTTTTTGCCTTGGCTTGAATCGTCTCCCACGGAAACAGGGGAAGAGCGATCAAAAAATGAAAGAAAGAAAGAAATGGATGAATGTAAGGAGAGGGAAAAGACACAGAGACAAGGAGAGCCTGTTTTAGTTATGAATGTAATTGGCCAATAACAAAACAGGGTCCTTGGAGGTAAACAGTTTAGCGGTGGAGGACTGGCCCCAGCAGGTAGTGGTGAGAGAAGATTATGAATATGTAAATGAGTATGCAAAAGACATTAAAGCGGGATCACCTGAGCTTGTTACATTATGACTCTAGGGTCTGAGATGTCAGAGACGGTGGCTAACACACTCACCGCTCTGCATTCTGATTCAGCCGTATAATAGGACCAGCCAACCAGCTGCGGCTATTTTTACACGCCGCTTTGTAAAGACGGAGGAGAGATGACGAATATGGCTGGAGATTGATGGAGTCATTTTTAGAGGGAAGCGGGTTTTTAACATGACGTGGCACGGAAGAAGTGAGCAACATACATCGTCATGGCTTAAACCGATTCAGATTGTCTATGCCTGCTCTTGCCTCCAGCTGTCGACCTGTCAGTCATCTTTGTCATTGATTTCTGCCTACAACAAAACTTTCTCAAATGAAGTGTCAGTTTGTATAACCTATTGCCAGTTTAAATGAATAGACATCACATTATTAATCTCATGAGTCCATTGTGGAAATATGGGCTTTCTCTCACTGACTTTTTTTTTGTAGACCAGTGCTATTTTAAATTCAGACCACAGAGACCAACCAGCCTTTTAAAATTTTTTCAACTTTTCTGTTAATTGTGTCTTTTCTCCAGCCAGACCCTTTAACTCTGCTTCAAAACGGTTTTGGAAGCTGGTGCATTGGTGGCATATCTCTTAAAGACACACTAATTAATGTTGAACCTAGTATGTGCTACCTCCCACTGACTTCCTCTAGAAACATCCTCATACACCAAATAAATTCTAAAAACTATTAAGTAACATTTTCTTTCCAGTTATAATTAGTAGTCACATTCATTTCCCACCTGTAGATTACTGCCCATGTAATTATATTGAACTTTGACAGTAAGTTATTTTGAAGCCAGTCTTGTAGCTGCAGTTGGGGGTAAGGTTTTTATTGAGTCAGACCCTTTAAATCTGAATGGTTCTTTGGTAAATCTACATTTGTGGCCATAAGTTAGTGATCAGTATTGTAGTAATGTTACATTGAAAGCAAGTTCTGCAAAAAATAAAGTGCCAAAGGTTGTCCATTTTGATAGCTATATACTGTGTAATCTCTAATGTAGAGGTGCTAATGCTGTATGATGAGGCTATACTTTAAAATATGAAAATTGGCAGTATCTTCTCGTCTGCTAATCAAAAGTTTTATTTTCTGTTAAGGTTTTAGTAAACAGTTTAACTTAGAAGGCATTTAAGGCCAGCCAATGGTAGCCTCTTAATACATAAAAAAAAAGATTTGCTGTATGAAACCTCTGGATGTCTTCTTTCTCACCTCATCTCTTGTCTCTTTTTCTCCGTTCTTGTACAGATGCCACTATCCTGTCATACGACGGCAGTAAGTTTATGAAGGTGCAGTTGCCCATGGCGATGCACACCGAGGCCGAGGACGTCTCACTCAGGTTTCGGTCTCAACGGGCTTACGGCATCCTGATGGCAACCACGTCCCGTAACTCGGCCGACACTCTTCGTCTGGAGCTGGACGGGGGCCGCGTGCGACTCACTGTCAACTTAGGTACGCACACTCACAGCACATGTACATCTCTGAACATGGATTTAATTAAGCGCCAGGGGAATGCAGCTGATCCTCTTGGCTTTCCCAAGTACAGGAATGTGATTCAGTCCTGATTAATTATATATTGTCCTGGATAAAATTACCTCACACTCTTCCACAGATAATGAATATAGATTGTCCAGGTAATTCCTTTTGACTGTTTGATAATAACAATGTCTTCCACCTAGGGCTGGGCAATATGGCTAAATATAAAGTCTAGATAGCTTTTCACTCATTTTAATCCATTTTCCCTTTTGTATTATCTCAAGACAAATGGCAAATGTTCTATTTACAGGCAAAACTATCATTCATTCATACACTCAAACAGGAAGTACGTAGAGAATTTGGTATCAATCTGTGTAATGTTCACTCCACAGTCCACATAAGATCTGGTTAAAAGGCTTCATTCAATTGAAGCCAATGGTTAAAATTACATATTTGTGATTATTTTTTGTTTTAAACTTCTTCAGAGTCCCTACAGCCATAATTCAAGCTGTTCTGGACACAATCGCCCACATTAGACGTCCCACAGTGGACAGCATACCAGAAAAAACAAGATGGTTTTGTCAAATTTAATTTCACAATATAGCTATTTTTCAGAATTGTTCAATTTATTGCCCAGCCCTACTTCATGAGCTGCTTATATGAAATCATAATTATGTTTGTCCCTGTTTTAGAGTGCTAATAGACAAAGATACACAGAAGTTAGACCAGTTGTGTTATTGTTGTTGAACAGAGGGTGACGCCTCAAGCTGCATTCTCTGCTCACTGCCAGGAGACCCCTGCACCCGAAAAAACCAGCAACACATTCACAAAACCACCACATAATAAATCCAGCACAAGACAAAACATGATGTGTATTATTCTTCTCTTTAAACCAGGCATTCTCTCTGTGCTCCCAGAGGTGGGTCACAGGAGATTTGAAGGCGACAAATATTAGCTTTCCAACATAAATACTGTTTTTAATTCAATAAGGAAAACCAGAGCTTGTTAGCAGTACCTTAATGTCTCAGGTATAACAATCTGTTTTTATTATTCATTATGATGTAAAAAAGTTTGAAATTTGTAAATAAAAATAAGTTTTTGTTTTGTTTTGTTTTTAACTATTCTTTACAATTAGTATAATTTCTTGTTGAATTATGGAAAAATAAATCGACATTGGACATGTTATTTCTCCTTAAAATGACTCAGGTTCTGTTTAGACACTTCAGAAGTAAAGTGGAGTCAAAATAATGTGCTATTATCTTGGAAATAAGGCTTCAACTCCACCATAAAAAGATACTGTGCATTCAATGGCATCTCAGGCATGTTTCGATTAAGAGTACGAAGACATTTACACCTTACTTTATCAAACACAACACTATTTATATTCCCAAAGCCATATTTCTCAATAGGCACACACCTAGGCTCCATCTTGGGTGCACATGTCGGTCTCTGGTTGTCTGCAGCCACGTCCTTTTCTGGGGTTGACGCCACACGACACACCAAGGCATCATGGGTATATATTTATAATGACTGAAAGTTACTGAATCTTCTAAGCGTTGATGGAGATTTGTGCTTTGGATGAGCGACACGTTTATGGGACGTGTTGAGATGTCTCCAGACAAACTGACACAAGTGACCCATCTCAGTCTCCGGATGTTTGTGAATGGTGACTGAAAATGTCGCTCAGACCAAAGCAGCCAATAGGCACGAGACTCACACTGGGACTTAACACTCTCCGAGGAGGAATATAGTATATATATATATATATACCAGTAAGCTCTGAACTTTATCATGGCGCTTTAATAGGCACTGTAAAGTAACTTCTTGTTTGTGTCAGACTAAAGGTGACTGGGCCTGCAATATACAATGCACGCTGGTACTTACCTTACTAGTGTATATCCATATACTATAAATATGCTATAAGAGGGGGTTCACTGGTTTTCAACAGTAGGTTATGAATGGATCCAAAAGTGGGTTGCCAAAATTTATATTAATATTATATCAAAAATTTAAGAAAAATGTTTGTGGTAGTTATAGTTTATATAGGATAGAATAAGGAATGACACAGTGTTAAGATGACTGTTCGATGTGAGTAAATAAGGAAAAACAATTAAAACACTAAAAAGTACCATACAGAAAATGACGCCTAACCATATCAGAAAGTTGATGGTGGGCTATATTTGCGCATAAAAATGCATTCCTTTAGAGATGCAATGTGCCGCTATGTGTCATATATTTTGATCAATTATTGTAATAATGTGTTTAATTCACCAACTCATGCAATAGCTTTATTTCTGTCCAGCTGTGACACAATAACATACGGTCCAGACCCATTCAAATATAGTAAACTAAATAGCAAGTACAGGGTGTTTCTGCCGTGTGTGCTCTCGTGCCTATTTGTAAAAGGTGTGTCGCTGTGAGCGTCCCCGGGGCGTGGACAGTGTATGTCTGTGTGCAGCATTTAACCCTCTGCTCTGCTCTCCCTCCAGACTGTATCAGGATAAACTGTACCGCCAGTAAGTGATCCTCCATCTCACCTAACCCTTCCCTACCTCCTCCTCCTTTTCTCCTGTGTGTGTGTGTGGGTGGGTGGGTGAGCGAGAGTGACTTCCTGTGTCCCCATATGACTATTCTTCACTGTTGTCGTCTTGTCAGTTTCTTCAGATCTCAGGCCCTGATTCAACACATCTCTGTGCCATGTGTCTACGTACATTTAAGTGTTTGTGTGTGTGCCGGTCTCTACACCACAGGAGTCATGAAATTTTTGCTGAGGGCCAGGGTTTTTCCAGGTCGGCCATTTTAGTGAAGAGCGATGGATTGAAGGGAGGAGAGTGGGTCTTTGGAGACGGCAGTAGAGGCAAGAAAAATGATTGTAGAGATACGGACAAGAGAGAAAAGTAGTATATTTTGAGCAGAAGACACCAGGAGAGTTTGTGTTTGGATTTTAAGCAACACAAACAGTCAGATGTTCAACTAAATGCTTTGTAGCGCAGCCTCGTTTGAATCTGATAAATGTAAACTGCTGCAGAAACAAAAGATAAGGAGGTTTATATAAAAAAATATTATAATAAAACCACTTTTCTACAAAGCTACAGAGCAGTAACTGCAGCAAAAACAAAAATGATGTGAAGGAAAGGATTTGGTTTAAAAGAATGAAGGAAGGAAAGAAAAGGAACATTTCAAATACTTTCTGAAATTTGAAGATCAAGGGTGTTGCTGATACATCAGACTATCCATGATAATAGTATAGGGCTTGGTTACTAATGTCAAGTAACACTACATTCTAGGTAAGTGCCCTCCTTTTGTGATTTTGCTGAAAAACTAACTGCAGGTTCAACATGTCCGATTGTCCTGTGTTTTTTGGATTATGTGTGAATTTACAACACTGAAACCTAGACTCAAATGAAGCGCTGAATGACCTCTGGCTCAGACGCATTACATCAGTCACTTTTCTTGATTTGTTTACTTACTGTATTTATAGTGCTTATACTATAATAGGCATCTAAACATGTTTTTGACAGTAGTTCATGGTTATCTCACAATATGGCCACCTCTACTCACAGGGCCATCATGCTTAGTACTTTCGGTGCAATTAAAAAGTGTCTGGAAATTAATGAAACAGCACACAATAGTGACAAAAACTCAAAGAATCAGCTTATTCCGGTAGTATGATGGTGGCAGGAGGTCACACTCTCAGCAAGGCAAAACGCTACTCTAAATATGCTAAAACTAACACACAATGTGTTTCCAAATGTTTTTCTGCAGCTGAGAGAGATGCTAGGACAGTGAACGGTGAAAACAGCATGTTACTATAGAAATTGTATCTTGCTAACTACATGTTACTGTAATGAAGACCCTCTACAAAGGTGATATTGCTATAGCTCGGGTTTTTATCATTATGACATACTGCATGTAAATTGTGAGTCTATATAGTCCACACTTTTACTTTAATGAGGAGATGGAGCACATACATGTCTTTATCTTGCACAATATAAGTAGAAACTAGTTACATTCATTTAGTGTCCTTTGACTTGAAATATATATAGTCTCACTTTATATATATCCAGAGTGCATTGAGCCCTTCACACTCTCACCTCTTTACAACTAGTTTTCAGCGCTTTTCAGTCTTAATAGTCTCTTACTCACAAACCTTGGTATAAAAATGCACTAAAAACTATTACTGTTGCTATCTTATAACGTGACATGAATGGCTAAAGGTGTATTAATTATGCCCATGCTACTGAAGCTTTGAAAGATTTGAATAACAGCGCTTTGAGGCAGGAGCTGAGAGTGATGTGTTCAGGTGAAGTGAGGGCTGTTGGAAAATCATGAGCTATTAGACAAACAGACCCAAGTGGAGGAGCTATAACTGTTGGTGGATAAATGTACTCCAGGCTGCGGGCTAATTACTTCTCCTTCATGGCACAGACAAAAGCCGTGTTATCCCTCTGTTCCCGTCTGTCGCACCTTCATCCCAGCGTCTGCCGAGTGGATTTCCGTGTTTGCTGTTTTGATTCTCTACAAACTATCCATGAGGGATTTTCGGCTAGTGTTTCGTTCAGGCTGATTAGTCTGTATGTGTAAGTAACGGAAGCTTCCTGTCGTCTGTTCATCTGTGTTTGTCTATTTACGGGGTGTTTTCCTGTGTGAGACTGGCTTCTTTTTTTTTTTTTCTTGTTCGTTCTGCTGTGATTGGCGCTGAATCCCTGATGAAGTTTTAATTCCCTCACGTGGATTTTCTCTCTGTCACGACCGCGGTGAAATAAATAAATAAATACTGAAAGAGGAATGCTCGGTGACGGCGAAGAGGTGGTGAAATGGACGACTGCAGTTGCCATAGAAACCACAATAGCCACACACACACACACACACACACACAGAGAAAAAGAGCGCTGTTGCTATCCCGCATGTCTGACGGCCAATTTTAGACTGGTTGTCTCAATGAACATTTCAGTAGGCAGCCACTTTTTTCCCTTTGCGCCGTGTGCATACAATGAATTATACATCTGATATTCAAGCGGGAGAAAAATGTATTTAACAGCCAGGCGCCACAGAAACAGCCCACTCAGCAGTCAAATAAAAGCCACTGCATAAGAGATATTTGAGGGCTTATCCAGCAGAAAGGCCATTTGTTATTTGAAGCTAATGAAATATGAAAAGCTTTTTGTCATTTTCATTATCCCACTTTTATAATTTCCAGTAGCTTTGATGGATTTGATCAGTAGTATATATTTACACTGCAACAAACAGTCCCCTTCGTTGCTTAATCTTTGTTTAAATTATCCGGCAATTCATTTCAGTTCATCACACCACACAACTCTCACATTGAAGTTGTCTTTAGATTCAAAACTAAAAAAAAAAAACTGCAATGAATACTTGTAAAACCCAGCCACTACTAACATTTTTACAGTATATTTACAATGGGCCGAGGAAGCTGTGAACGTTTTTATGAAGCCTAGATTGGTTACCATATTTAGAAATGGTCAGACTATGTGCAAGCATTGTAGTTGAAGCCTAACGAGACCTTACCAGTGAAATTCAAAAGACTTGGTTGAACATATTGGATACATTTTAATTTCGTTTTAATTGGTATTTTTAAATCTACCATCACAAATTGCTTGTGTAAACTCAAGTCAAATGTGCTAATTAATTGAAAAACTGTTGTATTAAATACAGTTAACAATATGTAGCTTCTCACACTGTTGGCTTAATAGGATGACAAAGGTAGTCTATTTAATTTGACACTGGTATAACAATAATGGCAGCTGTAAAATGCAGCACTATTTCTTTCAGAGATCTGTTGGTCCTGTTGTTGTGGTATGAATAAACACATCCACAATGTCTATATCAACATTACCAGGTGGTATTACAAAAGACAGAAACAAGCCCAAAGAAAGAACAGGTATCATCCTACATGTTTCCCACACAAAACCTGTTGAAAAGCTATATTTCCTTTTTATTGACAACACACTTTTGGAATTTAGTATTTTTGTTGCCCTTTAAGATTTTGGTTCAAAATACAAACATCTTTAGTACAACACAAATCTAAATCATTTCTATTAATTCGTTTTTTTCACACCTTTATTGATAGACAGTATATAGACAAATTCAAATTCAAGCTTATGCACGCTACAATAAACTACGCAACTGAGGTATTTTATTTTAACAAATCTACAAATCTAGTAACTTATTAGGACAGAAACAACTAAATATATATTCATTAACTGAGATAAAATGTTTTAAAAAGCAGTGAAAGTGAGACTAGCAAGCAAGTTATCGTCAGAGCTGTCAACCATCTCCCCCATGACGTCTAATTGGTTTATTATCTCAAAGACTTTGCCAAGAAGACAATACCAAAAAGATTGACTTTACGTTGCTTTTTTTTTTGGTTTTTTTCAGTTAATGTGAGTCAGACTTCTCTTCAACCTTCACTTCTGCACCACCTTCCTCCCCAAACCCCTGGTCTCTCAGTCCACTATCCATCCTCTGTCTATACTTGCCCTGTCTCTCAATGCACTGACCCAAAATCAACGTGTGCTATCATCGCTGTGTTCCCAGGTTGGCACAGATCGTGGCCCCGCTCTCTCTCACACAGCAGCCTTCTGCCCATTCAGTCCGTACATGCAAAAGCACACATACATGCTGTCTCCGTCTCCCGGCGCTAGGCAGTGATCCATGGTAACAGGATGAGATGCTCATGCCCAGAGCACAGCTGAGTCTCCTCAGGGGACCCCAACGTTCCTCTCTGAAAACTCTCTTTTAGCTTTAAAAACACATTCAGATACCCTTTGTAGCTTTGTATGTTCTGCTTTATTTTGATTTTGTTTAATTTTATTTAGCCGTTTTTTGTTCTTTATGTGTTTTCGTGTCTGTTTGCTCGCCTGCGTGCCTCTGTGAGTGATGCAGGCAGCCTTGACATTTTCTACAGCAGAATCCGTTCGGGTCAGTTTACTTCTCACCTCCCCCTCGCCGCCGTTACCTCCTTATAGGTCACCGGTAGCACTCACACTCCTCAAACCAACCGAGCTTGGACAGATAAAAGGGGCGGCTCGTAGGGTGTCGTGTTCAAGGTTGGTGGGGACACTCGTCGTAAGCAGCAGGAAGGGGACACCGAGGTTTTGGGACGCTGTCGGTCTGTCAAATGTGTGCAGTCAACTAGAAGAAGATGTGGAGGGGTAGATGGGCAGAGAGAGACATCATGACAGGAGAGCTCCCAGAATTTTTCTATCTTTATTTTATTTATTTTTTTGCAGCTCGTCAGCACCTTGGAGAGCTCTCTGGTGGTACCCTGTGTATCTAGTGCCACCATGAGGTTCTGAGAAGTACTGCACTCATGAGGGGATGGAAAAAAACTGCACGGCTGTAACATGATTTATGTAAATATGTGTGGGCGAGTACCGTAGGGAAGCTTAATCGTTTTTTTTCCTCCTCCATCCAAATTATCAACACGTATGAACAACCGAGCCATGAAATATACTTTATAACCCTTTTTTTTTTTTACATGAAAAAACATCCACTACCTTTAACTACCACAATACACAGTATTATCTCATTAACAGCATCTAAAGCAAATTCATCAGGCAAACAAATTGAAAAAAGCAACCATACATTCATTCTTTAATCTCCTCGTCATAAAGAGGGGCCTGTAATTCTTTACATCAAATAAGGGTTTAAGATCTTAAGAGTTGTTAGAAAGTCTCTGGGTTTTTGGTTTTCTCTATTTGACTTGGTATTGATTAGTGTGGACTTGACTACAGCACTAGAGAATAGGATAACACAATACTGTATATTGCCACAAAGTCTCCACAATGTCTCCACAATAGCAACTGCAAAAGACAGCTTAGACCAATTTCATAACTTCCCAAAAGTAAGCTACTTGCTAAAACACTTCAGTTGGGTCTAGCATTCGTTAAGTCTTGCCCTTTATTGGACAAGATATAGTTCTGAATATGGGTCATGGCAAACTATGAGATATTGTTTGTTGAAAAGTAGACAGAGGACAGTATTGGATAACAACACAATCCGATGGCTGCCCCTTTTCAGCAAGGACAGGTCAAGTTTTTAGTTAAAGGATTGCTTAAGAATAAAGGCCTTTTGAATTAGCTGTGAGTGTGGGTAGTAGGTGCTCATCGTGTCTTTGTAATCCGTCTGCAGATGTCCCGTTGTGACTCATAGTCTCCATCTTAGGCACCTTATGCATCCGTTTAATCTATTTGTCTGTCTTTGTCATCTCATCTGTCTATCTCTGTGAGTGTGTTGAGTGTTTGTCACCCCTTCCCTTCACAGTTCCTCATCTATTTTCTCTTTTAATTTGAACTATACCTTCCTGGTTTCTCTTTATCATCTTCTACTCTTTCTTTATCTGTCTCGTTGCTTCTCTATCGCTCCATATTATTTTTTTCTCTTTCTCTCCACGCCTCTCTGTGCATTTGTTAATGGTGCTCTGGACTATATGTGTAGGTAAAGGCCCAGAGACAATCTTTGCCGGGTCGGGCCTCAATGATAATGAATGGCACACGGTGAGAGTTGTCCGACGCGGAAAGAGCCTTAAACTCACCGTAGACGACCTTCAGCCCGCCGAAGGTAACAAAAAAGTCCAGCGTTTTAAACAAGATGATGATATACTGTATGCTACTGTCTTTCTATTATCTGTTTAAAGATGATTTGCTTAAACCAAATTGCAACACTTTTATGTTTAGAACAAAGTCTGTTTCTGTGAATTAACCAATTAATTAACCAGTAATTTCTTACAATAATCCAATAAACTTGAAAGTATTTAACATGGGGTCATTTAAGTATATAGCCAGAGGAAAGAGCAGAACCTGCAACAGCTGCTGGGCCATAGCAGTTGTTGAACTGATTTTATTTTGGTCTCAAACAACCTTTCTGGAAACTAAAAGTTTGGTGCCACCAGATGAAATTTAAAAGCTAATAAATGATTGCTTTGTAAATAGAAAGCTCACATTTTTATATTACATTGAGTGACTTTAAACACAGCTGACTTCATTGGTTGGTTCATGCACTCTTTCTATTTAACAATTACATTTTTTATTTGGACGACGCTAATAATTGCTGGGGTTTATGATACTTACTGCTACCAGATATTTGAAAAAACAAGCCCCACGTTACATTTCAGAACTGATGCTCTGTCCATCTACTGTATGTATATGGAATTAGTGGGAAATGCATTGTGTTTTTTTTAAGGTAACACTATGCAACTATAACCAAGCTTTAAATGTATAGCCTCAGAATAATCTTATTGTGATGTTTCCCTGTCACAAAAAGACAAGCTTCTAAGTTCCTGATATAATTCTGCTTGTTACATCGTGTTGCTTAAAGTCTTATACATACAGTACATATAGTGGCATGACTTTTGACTCCATGAAGTGTAAGTTCCCGTAGTGCTCACCTCTGAAGTTTACCCCCGCCACCAGGTCAAATGGCGGGCGACCACACCCAGCTGGAGTTTCACAATGTGGAGACAGGCATTGTGACGGAGAAGCGCTTCATGCCCGCCGTGCCGTCCAATTTCATCGGCCACCTCCAGGGCCTGACGCTGAACGGCATGCCCTACATCGACCTGTGCAAAAACGGCGACATCGACTACTGCGAGCTCAACGCGGTCATCGGCTACAAGAGCATTGTGGCCGACCCCGTCACCTTCCACTCACGCTCCAGTTTTGTCACACTGCCCACACTTCAGGCCTATTACTCTATGCATCTCTTCATGCAGTTCAAAACCACCTCCCCCGACGGCCTTATTCTCTACAACAGGGGAGACGGAAATGACTTCATAGTCCTCGAGCTGGTCAAAGGGTGAGCTATGCAATCACAAGTTTAGCTCCTCTAATTATAAGGCCGTTAGATTTGATAGGTTTGTAGTATTAAATGTTTCACGTTAATTTCATGACTGGTCAAAACCTTTAAGCAATATTTAGGACATTGTAAGTTGAGTAGGGTACTTTTTCTTTTCAATGTTGTAGTAGCTCCTTTTTATCTTTATGCAGCCAAGCAAAAGAGCCAAAAGGCAACATATTGGCCTGTGTGGCCAAATAGAAAATATGAATTGAGAAAATAATAATAATAATAATAATAATAATTGTTATATTTATATAGCGCCTTTCCAGAGCTCAAGGACGCTTTACATATCAATTATTCATTCACTCCACAGTCACACACTGGTGGTAGTAAGCTACATCTGTAGCCACAGCTGCCCTGGGGCAGACTGACAGAGACGTGGCAGCCATTCCGCGCCTACGGACTCTCCGACCAACACCTTCAACATTCTTACACATTCATAATGACTTTTAAACACGGTGTACAATACAATACAGCTCCTGTTTGGGTGCTGATGCTTTTCAATTAAACGTCACATTCATTCCTTCATCTGCGAGGAAAAAAAGATATTAGGTCTCTTCGAAACAGAAATGAAAAGCAAATTATTTTATTGAGACTTCATCTGTCATAGACTGATAGATTGTGCAGTTTTATGGCAGTCAAGTAGAAGGTGTTCTTGTGGCGTTTGACTGATCCCGTATCGAACACATTAGTCCACAGCCATAGCTTCTTAATGATAATCATGTGCACTATGTGTAAAATTCAACTAATATTTACCTGTTAATGTTTAATGTTTCCTTTAACTTGCATTTAACATATACAGTGCAATGCTGGCTGCTGCTGTTTCAGTGTTAACATTTAGGCTCCTCTGACAGACAACTAGAGCTAATACTTTGTCACAAGTACTCCTTATGTCCATTAAAACACTATAAAATAGCTTAAATTCATCAAGAGATGGTATACAGCCCTGAAGAGGATTGAATGACTTTGTCTTTTCTGTTTACCCTTGTTAAATCCCTCTGTCTTTTTCACTTGTTCTCTCTTTAGTTACCTTCACTACATCTCAGACCTGGGCAATGGAGCGCACTTGATCAAAGGCAACTCCAACTCTCCGTTAAATGACAACCACTGGCACAATGTGCACATTTCCCGCGACACTAACAATCTGCATGTGGTTAAGATTGACACAAAAGTCACCACCCAGACTACAATGGGGGCCAAGAACCTCGACCTGAAGGGTATGCATTATACACAGCAATAATTACACTGAAGCAGACATGCATACTGTATGTTGAGCATTAAGAAGCTTTGAGTGCTTTACTTATCCATGACCTAGATCTATAATAGAGTGTCGTGTGGAAAGTACTCCTACACATTGTCACAATATGTTCAAATTGTTTTAACAATTGAAAAGCATTTCAACTTTGGAAATTTGTTTGACAATCATTTTGAAAATGTTTTTTTTCATCCTGAACAATAACAACCTGTGAAGTATTGTAGGTAAATATCTGAGTCATAAGAAAGGCGACCCATACAGGAAATTATGCAAACTAAGGGATTTATTGCATTTAATGTTACTGTAAGCATAATGTATAAAAAGCTTGGTTAAAATCCATGGAAAATTTAGCTCATTGCTCAATATTCAATAGTCAGCCTAATAGCATTAATTAGTTAAATGAAAAAAGCAGCAAAGACGAAACTAAATGAGTGAGAACAGGACCAAATTACTGCATGATTACGGTAGCTGTGAGTGGACTAAATACGTACGTATGGCTCAGTTTGTAATGCTAAGTTAATTTATGCACATATAATGCAGAATCATGTCATTTGAATGTTGTTTTCTTGGGATGCAGTTTGTTGTTTGGCAAAACAAGGTATTTGTCACATGATTGATGCTCAGATGTTAGAGTAATGACTGAACCTGTAATTGGTAAAGTAATCATCAGCATAATCAATAATGACAATACAAAATGGTCTTGTAGCAGTCAATAAGAAAATACAAGAAAATGACCGGGTGCACATGGCAGAGAGGTTAGCACTCCTGCCTCACAGCAAGAAGGTCGTGAGTTCAAAACCCGGCCGACACAAACCTCTCCGGGTCCTCCGGCTTCCTCCCACCGTCCAAAGACATGCATGTTTAGGTCAATTGGCAACTCTAAAGTGTCAGTGAATGAATTTGAGAGTGAATGGTTGTCTGTCACTGTCTATGTCTAAATGTCAGCCCTGCGACTAACTGGCCACTGTCCAGGGTGTACCCCGCCTCAGGCCCAAAGCTGCTGGGATAGGCTCCAGTCACCCGCAACCCTTAACGGGACAAAGCGGTAGAAAATGAATGAATGAAAGAAAATGACCATAAAGCTAAAAATCTATTGTTAAGTAGATACCGACAAAATCAGAATGTTATGTTTAAATGTTTGAAGTTCTGGTATAATAAGTCTTGTTTGTCTGCCCTGCTTCTCTACAGGTGACTTGTACATTGGGGGCGTCTCCAAAGAGATGTACCGAGACCTGCCAAAGCTAGTCCACTCCCGCGAGGGTTTTCAGGGTTGCCTGGCAACAGTTGATCTGAATGGCCGTCTCCCTGACCTTTTGGCTGATGCCTTGGCAATGGTGGGACAAGTGGAGAGAGGCTGTGAAGGTGAGACGCACACATTAAAACTGTCCCAAAAACATCTGCCCTGCTTCAAGTCCCAGTGCGTTTCTTTTCTCATTTAAGTCATGCTTCTTTTTTGAAGTTAACCCACTAACACAACTTTTAGTCTTTGTTTTTTTCTTTACATCTTTTCCTCTGTCTTTCTAGTCACTGTGTTTTTTCTTTGTTCCAATTTTTTCAGCAGTTTACAAGCATCTGTGTGCATTGACTAACCATCTAACTTGATTTGCTTGTTTGCTTTTTTGTTTGGCTGACAAAAGTTACTTTGATGAAAGCTGACTTGCAAGGTATATCTTTGCATGAGAGACAAGTTTGAGAGAGTGGTGTGTTTGAAGGCGTGTTAAAAATCCCTAGTGCTGTTTTTCAGTGTTGTGTGGATCCCAGTGATCCAGACCTAAAGTCAGAGGTGTTCTGTCCTCTCCCAGCCAATGTAGTGACATAATCACAGTAGTGACATTACCGAAGCTTGACTTGAGTTGCAGCATGCCGTCTACCCCCTCCTACTGGCTCCTAAACTTCAATACTCACATTTGAAACCATGTCATGGCCTTTCCTTCGTGCCTTGTGTGGACACGGAGCGAACGGTGATAGAGTATTGAGATGAAGGCTTTTAAACATAACGTTGCCCTCTTATGTTTAACTTCTCCTGTTCCTCCCTCTTTCACCGAGCATCACCTGCATGGTTTTAACTTTGAGCTCATTTTCAAAAGTGAAAGCTGCTTCTTTTTAAATGGTTACATCGAGGCCTAAAATATTGCAGATAAAATAACGTGATATTATTACATTGTTGTAGCACATTTTGAGATGCTAATTCACATTTATTCCAGCGGACTCAATGGGACCCAAGATGGTTAGTATTACTCCCTCTTGTGGGATTAAACCTCGTCATGGCTCCATGCAGCTGTGGGTTTCTTCTGGTCACGCTGGCTTATAGACTTACATTTATAAGTTGACTCTACATTGACAATAGAGAAATACTGTGTGTTAGTCCTACAATTATCTGGCAATTGTCAATAGTGCACCCTTTCCATCTAAAGCAGCTGGAACAAAACCTATAAAAGATAGACAGGAGAAAATTAATCCCATTAGCTTTATACATGACATCTTTTAATCTAAGATAAAAACTAATGCCTAAAAGGCTGCTGAATGTAGAAACACTTTTTTAAACAAGTCTCTGCATTCTCATCTTGTTATTTACCCTTCACCAAAAGCCACACTGTTGTTTACTCTTTGGAGCGGCCTTTGCCCACTTTACATTCACTGCATTTTCTTTTGTTATGCACTGCGTCGGCCGTTTTAGAAATACTACTGTGTCATCACTTTTCTTCTATAAAATGCATAAACAGCCACAGTTCTCAGCTCGACTGCAGTATTGTTTGTTATCACTGCTCTATATTGGTCTTTAAACAACTGTGGATGTACCAATACGTACTACTTTTAATTTTAATAGTTTCGTTTGTGACTTCTACAGCTTGTAGAGTGGGTGGAGTACAATCCCATGGGGTCCCCTGTGATCGTGACTTAGTCTGACTTTCTTCTATTCTGTTGCAAACCCCCCGGGCTCCAAACAAATAATAAAAAACCTGTTGATCTTGTTTGAACATGTGCACCCCTCAACCCCCTCCATGTGTGTCCCTGCAGGTCCCAGCACTACATGCCAAGAGGACTCCTGCTCCAATCAGGGAGTGTGTCTGCAGCAGTGGGAGGGCTTCACTGCGACTGCAGCATGACTTCGTATGCGGGGCCACTGTGCAATGACGGTGAGTTGCTTCATATATGGGTTTTATAGTTAGCACTTCTGTTTTTGGCCTTCAGTTTTGGAAACATGCATGTATAGGTAAATCGGTAACTCTAAGAATGAATCGTTGTCTGTCGATGTATCTAGGTGTTATTCCTACTATTAATTGTCTGGAGCCTCTTTCTCACACACACACAGCCTTTCCCAGCAAAGTTTCAGAAATAAGTCACAGAACTGATGTCTCCAGAATATCTGTTCTGGTCATTTCCCAGATTAGACTAGAAACAGTGTAGGTCATTTCCGGCAGATAATATGAAAGAAAGTAGAAACATTACCACTGATTAAATTTAAACCTACGTTCTTTATTTCTTCTTTCTTCATTTACTTCTTTACTAAATTTAAAATCTATCCATAATCAAAGACATATGAAACTGTTTTCAATCACTCAATCAAAGCATTTTTTTCAGAGCCGCCACGTGAGGGCACTGGCATCTGTTGAGTCTGACAACTTGACTGAGCTAAACACAAACATTTGGACTGTAATTAGTCATTTGATTTTGTAATGACAATTTGGCATCACATTTTGAATTACGTTGAAATGAGCTGATAATCCTTAAGTCAGCTCATGAGCTCTCTGTGAGTGCATCAGCTGTTGCAGGCAGATGTGTTCTTCAAAGTTGTATAATATTTTTCACTGTGCTCCACTGTTTTACAAGAATAATTATTACACATAAAGATGATTGGAATCAGAGCCTCTCTGTTTGTTTTGACCAGCTGGGACAACCTATATCTTTGGCCGTGATGGAGGCATGGTTATTTATACGTGGCCCCCTAATGAGCGTCCCAGCACCAGGGCAGACCGTCTGGCCCTGGGTTTCAGCACACAACAGAAGCACGCCATTCTGCTGCGAGTGGACAGTGCAGCCGGACTGGGAGACTACCTACAGTTACAGATAGTAAGTGATCGCATTACACAGGCCTATTACTAAAGACAGCAACATTATTGGACCAAGGGATTAGGGGCTGACTTTGAATGTCATGTGAAAATGAGGGTTGGCTCCAAGAAGAAGAACACTCAAAAACTGTTCTTATATACTGTAGGTGTCAGTATCTGCCGCAAACTAAGTAAAACAGCTGTTTATATTATGATAAGCAATGCAATTTTTGAACTATTTATAACAATCTCCATTTTTTGGAATGATACATACTTTATTACATTGTCTAAAACTATACACAGTAAAGTTATTAAGGGACCACAAACTGACTGTTTTGCAAGTGAGGGCTGGCTCTGAGAAGCATGTCATCCCACAAATAACCATAAATAAAGTTATTTTCCTCTGACACAAACTGGGTAAAAAAAAAACAGTGACACTTTTGACACTTCATTCATATTTTAAAATAGCAATGCAAATTGTGAAGGATTTTATGACAATCTCTGTGCATTTTAGAAATGATGACTGTTGAGTAAAGTAACATCCCTTGCCAGCAAATGGCAGAGATAGTGGAAACATAACAGCATTTTATGCAGAGTGACTGATTGAAGGAAAATAATCTCATAGCACCATTTGAAGAAAAGGTTAAAACAAAGGCATCTGGATGTAGGTTTCAAGGTAAAGACATTTATTCCTTATCCAAGGAACATTTTCAATTCTGAGTTCAGCTGGTGCGAGAGCTGAGCTTATATCTCCTCCCTATAGGGGAGGAGAAGAAAGAAACATCTTCACCTGGATGACTGAGAACCACTACAGACATAACATCATTTTGAAACAATAAGCTAAACGTTTTGTACAATCAGTGATGGTCTTATTTTCTACTATTTTGGATACTTTCTGTACACTAATGCAAAGGCATTTAGTTGTTAGGAAACTTAATGGAAACTGGTCAGATGATAATTTTACTTAAAATGTAGAAACACCCAAGTTCACCTGGTAGAGCCCATAACACATACCACATAAATGAAGAGGGACCTGGGTTTGATTCCCTGCTTGTATCTGTTTCCTCCAGGTCATTACCCCTCTCTCTCATCCCCATGTCCTGTCTAGCAACTGTCTCTGCCTCATGAAGGACAAAAATCATACTTCTTCGCTACCATTTGACCTCGCTGTAGGAAGTAAAATAGCTTTCACTCATGGAGCTCAATGGCGCTTTAAAATGCTATTAACAAAGAGTGTATTTCTAACCATTTGTACAGCTTTGACATACATGTTACATTCTTTTCAACAATATACCAGAAAACTTTACACAATACAGCTTTTATAATCAAATTTATGTAACTTATTTGATGTCGCTGTTTCTTTTTAGGATAAAGGCAACATTAGAGTAGTATTTAATGTTGGCACAGACGACATTAACATCGAAGAGAGTTCCAAGTTTGTCAACGACGGGAAATACCACATAGTCCGGTTCACCCGCAGCGGTGGCAATGCAACCCTCCAACTGGACGACCTGCCTGTCATCGAGCGCTATCCCTCAGGTAGGCTAGGCCCCGCCCACACAAGCCCAGCCCAAACACCTCAGCACAGTCAAGCTGAGACAGAGCTAACCTCACTTTAAGTTAAACCAGCCCCCTCCTGATTGTTCCTATCAATGTTTTTTATTAAATAACGCAGTTTAATTGCAGCTTCTGTTTTATGTTATTGTGTTTGAAATAAATTCTGTGTGATCTTATATGAAAATGACATTTTAAACCATAAAATAGAGAGTCAGCTCAATAGCTTGTACATTAGCCAGTTATGTCATGATAGACTTGTTAAATAGTGTTAAAGGTAATTTAAGAAAATATTTAATCAGGTTGTGTTATTTAGCATAAAAGAAAATAATAACAGTTGGTGCATTTTGGTCAAACAATAATTTAAAAAAACATGTCATACTTTGAGTTAAATGTTTAACTAGAGAGAAAAAATAAGTAAAAGACAGTTAAAAGTGGATCTGTTTTGTTTTATATTTGTTGTTTTCATATTAAAGTGGTAATAGTAGGTAATAACACAATGAGTTGTAGCTCTTAGATAAAATGCTAAATGCTAGTGCTGTTGTGAGGTGTATGTGAGGTGTATGTAGTTCTAAACTCAGTCAGTCAGAGGCAGTATGTGGCAGCTGTAACATTATGTGCTCTTGCAGATGTTAACCCCTGAAATGTCTTTAAATCAAACCCAATGAACAGAGAGTAAGAGTCCGCTCACTGGGAACTTAGTGAACCAAGCTCCTGAAGCTTATCTTAACGCAGCCGCAAGCCAACAATGAGCAGACCATTACTTTCTTTTCATTGCTGTTTTTTTTGTATCCAGCTCCTGTACCACGTTTGGATGTACGTAATTACTACTGTGTTTTCATCTCTAAATTAAAGGAAACATTGATAACGAGCGCCTGGCCATCGCCAGACAGCGAATCCCCTATCGGCTTGGTCGAGTAGTTGACGATTGGCTACTCGACAAAGGTAAAAACCCTGATTAAAATTCCTTAAAACTTTCAGCTTAAAAAGAAGCAGTTTATTATATTGTGCACCATCAACTAACTATCTAAAAATCTAAATCATAACTAAGTATTTAAAAGTTGAGCAGCTGTAGTGTGTAATACTGTGTAAACTGTAGTGCCTGTGAACGTATCTTGTTAGTGTGTATCTGATAATGTCAGGTTAAAGGGACGATGGAGAAAACTAAATGTGAATAAATCAGAAAAATAGAAAAAGAATAACTGATAAAAGATGCTTTATTAAGACATAAATAATTTTGTTTATTATGAAATTGTAAACAATAAAGCATTCACTAAAGATTATGCTGAAATACATTGTAATCAAATTAAAGTACATTCAAATATTGTGTAATCAAAGATTTATGTAAATTTGAAATGACTAATAGAGCAATGCTTTTTGAAAAAAAAATGTAAAAAGTTTCAGTCCTAAACTTAAGCAGAGCTCCTTAAATTAGCCTCTAGTCCCTTTAACAGTGAGCAGTGCTAGAGCTTATAACCTGTGCATGCTTCATAGGGCTGTACGACACTTCTCTAGATCTCTGTCTGCCTGTCTTCAAATACAATGTCGTGCTGCACAGCCATCACCATAGCAACCATCTGTCAGCCCCGTCTTTGGGCCCTCTCTGACTCCTCTCATCTGCTGTGTCTTCATCCTCCTCTCTCATTTCCATCACATCTCTCCTTCTTCTATGCTTTTTTTTTTTTTGTCTTTGTTATCTATCTCGGTCTCAACCCCTTCCACGGTTCTCCACAATTTTTGCTTCGATTTGCTCTGCCATTCTTAATCTATCCCATCCTCTCACCATGGCTTGGGGGTGGTGGATTGTGTAACTCTCAAACACTCTTGGTTGTATGCCTGTTGTTGACCGCTGGTACGTATTTGCGTGTCTGTCCATTCTTTCTCTCCCCCGGGTGTGTTTGGTTCATGTGTGTGTGTGTCCGCGTAGGTCGTCAGTTGACCATCTTTAACAGCCAGACAACGGTGCGTGTGGGCGGTGGTGAACAGGGGTCAGCCATGTTCCAAGGCCAGCTCTCAGGCCTGTACTACAACGGCCTTCGGATCCTTAACATGGCCGCCGAGGGACACCCGCACATCAGAGTGGATGGGAGCGCACGACTCGTAGGCGATATGCCGTCCTCTTCCATGACCCCACAGTCCAGTGCTGCTGCTGGCGGCAACCGCTCTGACTCCGCACCTTCTATCAGTGACATCACAACCACCACAGCAACCAACAGGAAGCAGGGCGCCACACAACAGGTCGGTGCCAAGCCACTTTTATACTATTTTGACCAGAACTGCAACCTTGTAACTTGAAAGTACTCAAGGCTGTGTTTACACTTGCCATTATGTGATGCGATTAAAACAAACTTTATGTGATTACCTGGTTAGTGCGGTCAGCTTGGATAAGTGTGACCAAACTTTCAAACAGATTCCACTTGAAAAAACGGGTCTGGGGCCGCTGCCAATTGTGTGTGACAAGATGCAATGGTAAAATTATGTCACTTAATATTAGATAAGAAAATCTTTATTTGTCCCACAGTGAGGAAATTGCATAAGAGCAGAAAAAACCTTGTGTGTTGAAATAAAACAAAATGAACAGTGAGTTGGTGGAGTAATGAATAAGTAAAATCTCTGTTTGGTGCAGGCTCTTGTAAAATTCACAAGTAATAAAAACAAGTGAATATAGCGCTACTGCCATTAATATCTGTTCACACACGCTCATGACAGTGCCATCTAGTGTGTCTCTTAAGAAATGCGTAGTCTGTGGTGTCATTTGGTCTAGAGCAACAAATCCCACTGTGAATTCGAAACAAACCTGAAGAATTTTTTTCTGTTTTGGTACAAACTTACAGAAGGAGACTACAATTATAGGCCCACCTTAAGTAACATGACAGCTGTTTTCTATCTGTAAATGTTAACAAGTCTAATCTAAAAGATACACATGGTACACTTATAAATATGTGTTCAAAATAAAATAAATGGTTCTAACAGCTAGTCCTGTATTTCCTACTGCCCTCCAACAATCCTTTATTGACAATTGTGCTACAGTGTGGTTGATCATCAATAGTGGGATTTTTCATTGAAATACCTCAAAAGGGCCTTGATCCGATTCTCCTGGGATCAATGAGCAAGGATCATTTTTATCATTTTCTGAGGATTGATAAGCCTTTAAAACCTAATCAAGTCACATTTGGGGCCATGTATATAATTCATCAGATACATGTTTTAGGACAATTAACAAGCTTTTTCTCTAAGAGGATTAGCACTTATGAAGAACCAGAGGATAGCAGAATGAGAACATTCTCTGGTGTGTCCATTCAAATAATTATAAAATAAAAGTTATTTAGATAGCCCATTTGCAAGTTGTGGGTTACCAGGAAATTGTTCTTTTCCCCTGCCAACAGAGGTTATTTATCATTACTTTTTGTGACTTTGAAAAAGAAAAAGCACAAAATATTTAGAGGCAGAGATTGATTTGAACTTCTAAAATGTTTTTACAAATGTAAATATTATTGCAAAGTGCCCAATTTGTAGTTCTTCATAGACTTGTGTTGGTGACATTTGTTTATGCTTTAGCCTGTATTATTTTCTTTTTCTGCAAGACAGCATGACTTGACATGATTAACTGTTTTGTATTGTAGAAATCTCATAAAATGCCTACAGAAACCCAATATTTGGAGGAAAGTGTCACATAATAGCTAACTGTACTCTTCATAGTGGAATAAAAAGATGCATTAACGTTATTATTATTATTATTAATTTATTTATTTGATTGGGACAGTGCATGTTAATGAACATATACGAGACACAACCACATGAATGTAAACATGCCAGATTGTAGCCGTAGGCTGATTTCCATCCGTTGTCCAAACATTCTCACACCATTCACCAGAGCAACAATCACACACATTCATACACCAGTGCTGTGTCACTGGAGGCAAGGAGGGTTAAGTGTCTTGCCCAAGGACACAACGACAGTATGAACTGTGGGGAGAGTGGGAATTGAACCGCCTACCTTCCGGTTGAAAGACGACCGCTCTAACTAACATTTCTTCTAAACATCCTCCTTAGTGTAATATAAAAAGCTCTGACCATGAACCATACAACCCTTGGCTTCATTTCCGGTTGTGGAATCGTGCTGGGAACTTTGTTGTTCCTCTCTAATTTTGTTCCCACCATATCCTTGCTTTTAAATGGTTTTGATCTGTAATAATGTATCGGCTGCCTATGTATCTATTACTTTTGATAATTAGTTTAAAATTAGCCCAACAAACTTGTCATCAAAGCAGAGCCAAAAGCACTAAGATAGGTCAGCCTTATTCATTTAAATAGAAAATGCAGTAGGCCCTTCCCTATAAAATGTTTGTGTTAATAAACGTTTTAATAGCTATAGTCTCATATGCAAATGGAACACGACAATAGAAACGCGTTATTAGGACATATTTATAGCATATGTAACTGCAGCTAAAGGTAATGCCAGAGGATACATTAGCAGTTGTTCACATCACCACTGAGACATTGTTAGGCTCTTCGTGGATGTCTGTGTGTGCCGCAGTTCTTCCTCTGAGTTGTAAAAATGCCTGCCACACTGCAAAAGATTTTTTTTTCTCTCCAGACTGATACACGTTTCCATGGAGATAGCGAACCCAGAGCCTTTTTCTCCCTCTTACATCCAGACTCCCTTCGAGAATAGCTCCACTGTGTATGAACCTCCAGCTGTTTCAGACATAAATAATAGAACGCAGAAAGCTGTGAGCTAAGCCTAAGGCATCAATAATGGATAGAGAGCTGGATGGGTAGAGAGGGAGTGGCAGACTTTGACACAGGGGCTTATATTCACACTTCACCTCTCTAACACTCCCTGTTTATAAGAGCGCAAGTATGTTTTAAACAAACTAGTTCTGAGCCAGTGATATGCTGATGCCAGTGCGAAAATCTGGGATGCGGATGCACCAGAGTCAATATATCTGTATGTGAACTAGGTCAGAACAGCTATATGCTCCACACACTGCAGCAGGGTTGGGCTTGTCAAGCAAAATTATTATTCGGTGCTCACTGGGACCATAGAGTGTGGAAAATAATTGACTGAAGGATCAGGGAGTGACAGGGAAGCTCATGCCGGAGTGATGGATTAGCTTCAAGAAGTCTGACTCCTATTGACTTTCATCAGAAAGTTCTGTTTCTGGTGTCATACTCAGTACTCCTTTGTGCAGAGTATTGCTTAAACTGCATATTGTGACCAGTATCTGGCCCATAAGAAGAAATTAACTTTTACCATTTTTTATACAGTCAGTGGTATTAGAAAGGCAATCAAATGGAACAGGTATTTTTTAAACACATACTTTTCTATGTGTTTGTACCTTTTGAAGAAAACGGAGATGCACAACTCACCACATCGTCACATTCTACACTTCCACCTTGGCGTCTGTCACACAAATCAATCACTTTTTCTTCAGACTCAATATCACTGATACTTTCAGAATAAATTAGTGGTGCTAAAACAAAACAGACTCACTGTGCATGCTCTAACTGTTATTCTGTGGTTTCTGGACGTGTTTACCACCATCTTGTTCACAGTAAAACTGTGTGAACAAAGATACTTTTCAAAACGCTCTCGTCTGGATCAAGCCGCTCTCATGGAACCGCTTAAAAAGTCCTCAAGTAAGAGCACCGCCATACAGCGAAATACAGCAATATACCGCCGTCCACCAGAGGGCAGGCTCCAAAAGCAGAAATATAAGGAGAAACCCAATGGCGTCTTTACAAGTATAAAAATCATGTTTACAGCCTGGTACAAAAGTTTTTACTACATGACAATTGGGGGTTTGATTTTGGGCTGGATAGAGATATATTTATATACAAAGACAAAAATGCATTTGTATGCATTTGTAAAATGTAAAATACGTGTAGCCAGGGCCTGGTTAATACATGGAACAAAGACTGGGAATCAAACATAGGTCACTAATGTGACGCCACAAGAACCTTTTGCTAAGTTCATGGGAAATAATGAAAAGTCTAAACGCAAGGGCATCATAATAAGTGAAAAATAATCTTTACATTGATCTTTAGGGCTTTTATATAACTTAAATTTATATGTTGTCTGTTATTGTCTGTTTGTTGTTTTCTTTCTCATTGTATAGCATTGTGTTTCTGTTCAAAATAAACTTTTAATCATTGGTGAAAACTGGAGAGCCAAACATTGTCTCAGGTAGAACAAAAGTGTCTTGTGATAAATGTAATTTTACCTGTTACTCCTTCTATACTGACATGTGCATTTGTATGTGGTGAATTTAAATTACCTGTTATTTTTATATTAAGAGATATTTTTAATTCTGAATTGCATTTAGTAACTGGCAGACATACTCCAGTGTTCTCAACACCATGTATCGCCATTAACACAGATGTTGATAATGCTACCGGAGAGCATTTCAGTTTTGGTGTCATACAATGTGTAAACCTCCCTTTTGTGCTGGACTGAGGGCAACTGAGGCTGTTAGTAGCATTAGCTCTTAACTCCATCTTGTAGTTAAGTTATAATGTATCTGGAAGTACAGTTGATATCTGCAATACAACACATGTCCCTGCATCCCTCCAAGGCTGCTTTTTCTAATTGCTAATATTATATTTGAAAAGCTACAAATAGTCTAATATCCCCTAATATTATGATCCAGCCAGACGCTACGTTTTGTGAGTGTCTGCTGCGCTTCCATTGTGATAAATCAGTCTGTTCCCTCTGGCCCAAAACTACTGTGTGTTTGTCTTGTTTAAAAGGAATCTACACCTCATCCATCCAGGGCTGTCTAGTGTTGCCTGGCAACCAACTTGGCCTTAACCAGCACACACATTCAAAGCCATGAAGAAAGCACAGGTGGACTGAGAACAATGGCTCGAATTGCTGCACATTGCATCAGAGGAGTTGCCGTTTGTCCACGATCGATTTTACATGCTCATCTAAGTTCCCACAAGGTTTACTCCTAATCCTGAGAGGGCTTTGTGCAGGAGAGTTGTGTTATACGCCTCCTCCAGAATTTCACAATTTGTTTAAATCTTTTTTTATAGCGTTTTGGAAAATGGAGGAAATTAATAATGTATGATAACTGAACACAAGCAGCAGAGAAAAACGCAAAGATAGTGTTGATGCTAGGGGCAGCTCTGACGCACACAGCTCGACTTTTGGTTTTGATGTTTGAGATCTGTCTTTGTGCTTACTCGTGTTTGATGGAAAGACTGGCTTGAAACCAACACCTGTTTCATATTGAATATTATTTCTCAAATCTATTTCTCCCACTTGTCTCATGCTTGCCATCCATCTTCTGCTGTCTCCTCCCTTGCTCAGTTACTTTTTTCTCTCTCCCTTTCCATATCTTTCCATATTTACCCAGCTCACCCCCCTCTCTCATGCACTCCCTCCCTCCCTTCCTCCGTCCCTAACCCTTCAGTGATAGGCTGTTAATGCAGGCGGTGTATGAGTCTATCTCACCATCTGCAGTAGTGAAGCTCGCTTCTCTCTCCTCTCTTGTTTCTCGACAGGATCTCTTCATCAGCGTGCCAACTTCAGGCCGATTGGGTTGACTCCTGCGCGCTGTGTAGATGCATGTAAAGAGAAATAGATTCATGGAGCTAATTGGGCGGCTATAGAGCGGCGTGTGCTTGTGGTTTCCAGTTGTGAAAGTGCTAGATAAGCTGTTGAGCCTTCTGCAAGAGTGTGTGAGGAGTCCACTATGTGTGAAATAGGCAGTCAGGGAGGCATTGACGGTCGTTGGCACTGTACGGCTGCTCAGGTAGATGTTTTGCTATTTACGCATGCAGAAATATCACTATTAATAACACTTTTTGCTTGTCTGTTTTTGTGTCTGCATGTTTCTGACTTATTTAATATTTTGAAAACAAGTGGGCAGATGAATAACAGAGCTGGAAGTATGGTTCTAAAAGTTGCTCTCCTACAACTTCTGCTTAATTGGTGTTGTGCTTAGCATGCCTCTAGTTTCACTGGTGTCCACTGCCCCCCATGTGATAGCTAAATCGATTGTCCCATTGACACCTTGCCCAGTTGCGTGGTCAGCTGACAAGGTGATGTCACAGATCAGAGGAGGGGCCTTGTCTTTTTTGATAAAATTGGGATGTAGGTTTGGTTCTCACAAAGGACATATAGGTGTATTTGGATCAATAATCAAGCATGGTGGCTTGACTGTGATGGGTGACACATGCCAGGCGTGATGTGTCTCCTCCTGGCTGATGGACTCTTGTGCTATTTGGATCTTGGCAAAGGCACTGAGGTTTATTGAGTGGCTGGATTCCAGAGGCTAAGTTCACCCCGGCAGCATTTGACAGCCCAGTGGGCAGAACTGATTGGAAAAGGCATCGGAGGGAAAAGACCAAGTCAAGCATCAATAATCTAATGTATGTTTCAGGCCAAACTAAACCACAGTCGACTTGTCAGGAGCAAGACCACACCACACTAGGCCACTGAAATCTTTTTACACTTGGATAAAGCGGCTGGTTGTTACAGTAGGCACTACTTATGTAATCTTCAGTGGGCTTTAAAAAAGACAAGGCAAAGACATAAAGAAACCAAGGCTAGAGACAAAGCATATTGATTTTTCTTTGAATTATTGCCTGTTGGTTTCAGCCAGGGGATCATCATCGACCACTTAGCACTTTGATTTGGTTCACATTTTGTTCTGGTCTAATTGTAATCTGCCTCTAGAGTTCTGTTGCTCTATCCCCTTTCTTTTTTCAGTGGGTTACTAATGTCTACTGCAATGCATCACAATCCAATTTTAATTTAGTGCTGGCACCGAGCACCCACTGTGTGGTTACAACACACTCACACATTGGCACATATCTCTAACTCACGTCACGGCGGCCGTTGTTTAACAGAGATTCATGAATATGCAGCGCGTATTAGCACTGTGTTAACTAAAGACCACAGCACTTTGAAGTCTTCCTGCCTTTCTCCCTAAATCTCTCCATCCCAAAACTCTTTAATCTTATCTCTCCATCTACCACTATCTTTCCCCTGCTGCCCCGCTCTCCCCTTCACCCTACCCCACTCTGGCAAATCAATGAATCCATGGGTCCCACAGAGGGTGCACACTCCCTTTTTATTCCCGATCATTTTTTACAGCCTGAACTTAGAGTTGCCATGGCAACAGTAGGAGCAGGGATGGAGAAGGAAAAGAGTGTCTTTTCTGTCCAACGGGAGGCAGCGAGGTGGAGTTGCTGAGATATTACTTGCTTGATGTAGATTATAAGTCAGCTGTGAGCGTGTTATTGACCCAGTGCTAAATAAAAGGAAATTGAAATCGAGTGGAATTCTTAATGAAAGCTGTGGGAAATGTAGTTTTATTTATTTATGTGAGCATCCTTCAGCGAACGGGAAAATAATGAGGGTGTGAAGGATCGAAATTAGGAAGGAGCAGGAAAAGGGTCAGCGGAGATAATAACTGGCTGTCCCCGTGTGGTGTGAAACAAGATCCAAAGCCTCCTTCCTCCGCCCCCTTCTCAGATCGTTGCTCTAGTGCTGGCAGCGTGCCATCGCTAACAGGCTGAAGTGTTTGTGACAAACTGGAAAACGGGTGGGCGATGAGCAGTGCTATCTGCTCACACATGGACAAAATAAACAGAAATAAAACCATTGGCTATAATTCAGTCATTCCATGATTTGACAATGCTCAATTGTTCAATCTGCGCTTCTTTTTTTGCAAATCTAAATAACATCACGTTTTAGAAATAAATCTTTTTGTACAGCGTCCAACACTGCAAAACCAAAATAAAGTAATAACTTATTTTACCAAAAAGATTAGTCATGTCCTTATTATGTCTGTGTGTAACCTTAAACCTGCCACAACACAAATCTTATTTACAACAATCAAGGCACATAACAAGCGACTCCATTGTTGGTCTGTGTCCTGTGGGGCATTTTTTTAGCGCAGCCTGCATTTTTATATACGCTACATGTGTTTAATTCTCACCTTTTCTCTCTGCTGTCCCTTTGCAGTCGACAGACGACCTGCTGGTGGCGTCAGCAGAGTGTCCCAGCGACGATGAAGACATTGACCCCTGTGATCCCAGCTCAGGTGAGAGCGCGTTTCCATAAATAACACAAACAACACCCTGTTCTTGATTATACACAAACCAGGAACTCACTGTGTTAATTAGAACAAGATAAGTGATAGGACAGTTGGTATTTGTAACATATAATTTTGGGACATGGCATTTATCAGAGAGGAAATAGTTTTCTATGTGCGATATAGGCTCATCAGCAACACTTTATTACAACCCATTTTTACGCAGTGTTTGTTACAACTTAATTCATCATTCACAAAGCAGGATATGCATACTATTTCGGCACCTATCATTTCTTTTTTATTATTATTTCTATGTTAATTACATATTTATTTATTAATGACCTACTTCTGTGAGGAACTAGTGTGTATTATCAAGTGTGGGTGAAATTGATATTCTTGGGAAAAAGACAAAGGGTTATAGTTTATAACTACATGAGTGTACAAACAGGGATTTTGGTTGAAAAAGCTACAACCAAAGACCAAAGTTGTATATGTCTTTTAAAAGTTGGATTTTAGTCAGACTAGTGCACTTAATAGATTTTGTTCTGTTGAATGCTGTAAGTTAAAGGCTTTGGTAATTCTCAACATTCAACACATTTGACTAACCTCTGTCAAAATGTTCCTTTTTAAAAAAACAGTAGTACAATGATTGATTTGTCTGTAGATCAGCCTAGTGGGATATAAAATGCCTGACACTAATAGCTTTCCATATAAAGCTTGTCTCATCCTATAGGTCTTCACTTCAATCCGATTAGCCTCTAGTCTCCCTTTGTAGACCCCACAGCCATTAAAATCTCTGATAATATGATTTATTCTTCCTATTATTCACACTGTTGATTTACCTGTTTCCCGTCCTTGCTCACTACTCCTTGTTGCAGTCTTGCTAATTCCTTTACCAACAATGATTTAATACAGTGCCATAAATCAGTACACTGCAGCGCTCTGTGTCTGCGCTTGTCGTAAAGTGTCAAATGTCTCTAATAAAAATTGATAAACGCGCACCTGTGCTCCTGTGCTCCTGCTCCACTCATAGTGCTGTGCAATATAATCTTTTTATGCGCTACGTGATGATGTGCAAACATCCTAAGCCCCGAGCTGCGGCCCACTCCTGCCAGCTTGTCGCATTATACAGAAAGCATGTCATATAATTTGTTATGATGATGTATTGTATCTCGGCGTCGCAGCTCTCCACACACTCCTTCAATGTGTCGTTTGAATTAATAATGCACATTTGAATGCACATTTGGTCATTACGATGGAACCAGAGCAAACAATGTATAGTTCAAGCATCACTTGGTTATGTTAAATGTAATTTTATTCTTTTTTTTTATGTTGTTTTCTTCCCTTTGCTGCAAATTGGCTAATTTTAATATTATCTAATGTTAATTAATTTTGATTACTTTTAGTGGGGTTATTTTTATTTAGTCTTAGTTAAGTATCCTGTTTTAACATTTGTGTCTTGGTGTCCATCTTACTTGTTTTTATTGGTTTTGAATGTTCCGACTTTCCCGAGCTGAAAACACATGAACACACCGGAGTCTGACAAAAAACTTCCTAACTCGGATATCCGAGTTCCCGAGGACCACGTGAATGCACCCTTACATACTGTATATTTATTAATCTACATGAATCTCAAAGGCAGCCTTGTTCAATGGGCCCTTATGCAGTTTAACTTTCTCTGTTCACACATAGTCAAGGAGTTTTGAAACCGTAACATTTTTATTCAGTAGACACAATGAAATCTCTGCTCAATGTGCTTTTTCTGTCTTACAAAACCAAATTGTAGTAACCATGGAGACACTGAAGCCAACTTTAAACTGTCGGACAAAAAGAATGTTACTTGTTTGTAGACACAATGACTTAAAAAAAAACAGTCAAGATACTGTTAAGTTATTTTAAAAAGTGGATAATGCTCTTTGACATTTTATGGCAGCATTGTTTCATGTACTAAGCATTCACACATCCCCATGGTAACGACATATACAATAATGGTGGGTGCTGCGGTATCAAGTTCTAACACAAATTAAAGTTTACAATTTATAGTCTACATTTTTTATCACTTTGTGTTGGAAGACATTGCAAAAACTTTTAAATCTCACTGTCCAAACAAATAAATTTAAATAAATCTAAACTCACCTGTCTTTGCCCCGCAGCCCGTCCACCGCTGCCCGAGGTGAAGGTGTTCACAGGTCCGGTCGGGGAGGTCCGGGAGAGCAGCAGCACCACGGGGATGGTGGTGGGGATCGTTGCCGCCGCCGCGCTCTGCATCCTCATCCTGCTTTACGCCATGTATAAGTACCGCAACCGCGACGAGGGCTCGTACCACGTGGACGAGAGCCGCAACTACATTAGCAACTCAGCCACGCAGCCCAACGGCAGCACCAAGGACAAGCCGCTGGGCATCGCCAAAATCTCCAAGAACAAGAAAAACAAGGACAAGGAGTATTACGTTTGAGGAACATGTCCGGCACACGACATATACAAATTTATATATAACGGTATATGTACATAAATAGATATATTCTCAAAAGATGACACACACAAACATGATTATAATGTTTACTCAACGCAAGCTACAAGCCTAAACATGGCAGCACACCTCCAAGCACATGTTATACACACATTTAAGCACAAATGCAGACAAACACAGACTGGCCTGAGGGCACAGACCCCACTGTACAGTATTTACCAATGAAGAGTCTCTGTGAGCGGCTCCTTTTATGAATATTAACACCATTCCAGCTGAAATCAAAAGCACCAGTCTGACTCTGAACCGTCTGGAGGGAGGCCAGTCAGACCACAAACCCCTCTGCCACAGTCGGACTTGTAGAGGTAGTGGAGAAGACTGTGTTCAAGCAAAAGTACAAAACAAAAGTGACATGATTGAAAGACAAGCACTAAGTGTCTCTTCCAGGTTTTTTGGCACACTACGGTCCACAATCAGGGTGAGAGCAGAGAGACAGTGAATGATCTTGAAAATGACACAAGGTGGAATAAAAGGAACTTCTGATGCTACCTACAAACACCAGTCATGAACAATTGTGGTGTTGAATACACACACAAGCACACACAAGTACATATCTACATGTTAAAATGAAAACAGTCGCTGCAGACTTACAATTACTGCAATGCTAAAGACCCACTGTATCTTTGGACTGACTTGACAAGAAGTCACTGTTTGAAAAAGACCATTATGGAAATTGTTATGGCAATGATGAATCCATCGAAGAACTTGAACATTTGGGCAGGACAGACTTCGGGGAAAGGGAGGGAGGGGGTCCTACTGCACGTGAATTATCTTACTCCGTGTGATTTATACCGCGTTGAAACTCAAAGACCTTGAAGCATCACCATCATAAACTTTTGGCTTCTAAAAACCCAACCACTTCAAATGTTTTTTAGCCAATGGAGATCAAGAATGATTAACTAATATCTGTCCAAAATTGACAAAGTGTGACGACCCCGAGGGTGCTGCATGTCTGGGTCTGCGGAGTGGAGTGGTCCATGGATGAACGACATTGTGACAACTGGGGCGCTGTGATATGAAACCAGTTAAACAGACCTTATTAAAACCTCAAAAAGTCTCATTCAAGGGAGGGTGTCAAGAAGCTGGTTAACAGACAAAATGCAATCAGAAACTACAGTTGATGTACTGATAAATTAAAAACAAACCCTAGCTACATATATTAAAAGTGGCTGCATTGTGGTACTACATGAATGGCACAAAACCGAAAAGATTTGCCTAAACAAAACAAGTTCAAGTACTGCCAATCTCTTAAAGAGGTTGTAGAACTCTCCGTTTGCTCAGTCAAGGATAAGATAGGTTTTCTTGTTAAGCACCTAAATTCTTTGTGAAGTTGTGCTGTATAATTATATAATTCAAGTTAAAACAGAACTTAATATATTCAACCTTCATAGCCTCATTCTCTCACTGTTGTTAAGACTTTCAGGAATGACAAAGTGGCTGTGTTAAAGCTATAACTTGCCCAAACCTTCTTTTATTTATTTTTTTCTATACCTATGGCCCTCATAAATAAATAGGAAAGTAAATTTGTAAGCCAACACATACAATTCTGGAGGTGTGCGGCAGATACATTCATCCAGAAAAATCCAGAAACCTACTTATTAAAGGTATTTAAGATGCAACATGAAGTCATTATTACTGTTTAAATGTATGCTTTTAAAGAGCAAAAAGAGTCAGGTCCAGGAACACTGTATTTATTCAAAATACACTAGAGTTCATGTCAAATATTACTCTGTAAACTCAAAGATTGGGCTTTATGAGAGAAACAAGGAAACCAAATTAACAAACCTCTCCATCAAAATCAAAGCAGCTATGTATATTTTTAGATTCACTCACACTTTTTCATTAGACGGCACAGAACCCAATCCTCGAGTTAAGTTGAACCAGCTTCATGACACTGTAAAAGTTGGTTAACCTCAATATAACCACTTTGTATCACAGGGCCCAGGTGCGTTCTCCTGCAACATGCTTTGTCCTCATCATGGCGTCTTATCTCATCCACAGCCACTAAACCTGCTCTAGACCACATTTTCTATCAAAAACCAGCTGAAGTGAAAGGAAAAACTATTTAACTGTTGCCATGTGTTACTAATAGATAGAGAAATCCAACTCATGACGCCATTGGCTGCGTAGAAACTTGAGTTACGATTTCCTTTTCTCTCTTGACTGAACTATCCATCTGATAGCAGACAGACGGTTTTCCGATGGGCTTCGTTTCTGTTGTTTATTGGACTTTTGTAGTGTTCGAGCCAACTCTGCTAACTGTAGCCGCATAACAAATCAAGACAAACTGTGCCATGACATGAATGAGCCCCTTTGGTTCTTCCAAGCAACATTAAAAAAAAAAAACAATCAGATGCATGCAAATCGGACCAGAGCGAGAAAAGGACAAGAGAGCGACTGCTGCGTGGGAGATTTTATTGTCAAGAATTACTTAACATATTCCCGTTTTCTCTCCATCCTTACCTGGCCGTTTGGATGTCCTTCTCCCCTTGTCGCCCATTCTTTTTCCTCTCTCTCTTGTGTTGGAACAAAAGGAGATGTCTCAGTGGCGTTTTACATCTAGGTGTTTTCATTAACCATGTTTATTTTCTATATGTACAATTTTTCTACAGTATTTACTTTTATTTTTATTGTTACGGTTCTTTGATGAACATAAAGTGGAAATTTATTATGAAAAATAGTTTTGAAGATTACTGAGTAAATAAAATATTACCCAAGTGAGCCCTGAGTGGGTCATTGTGTTGGTGTTATTAAAACCTATAACCTAAGTATATGTCTGATATGAACTTACTTACAAAGATGATTGTTCCAAACAGGACTTGTAATCCAGTTAGAAGCAGATTTAAAGACAGTGGGCTTATCCCTCACAGTAACATCAGCAGTGGTCTCCTGTTTGGCACCTGATACAATCCATCTGTTAGTGGGTATTGTTTACTGCCAAAAGACATACTCAGCAGCATTAAAGAAAAACAATAAAGAAATTGGTTTGATATACTATTAGTTAATTAATTAATTCATTGTTTGTTGGTGCAACTGGACCAAAGACAGTAGGCTATTCTTTATTCTAATTTAAACACTTACTCCCTGGAGGTCCATCTGCATATTATCTATATATTATTTTAGGAAAAATTGCATGCATTGAATGAGTGGCTGAAGGCTAACTCACTTGCTGCTAACTTCAAGGACTTTCAAAGCTAAAAGACTTTGCCAGACCCTTTGGTCCTTTATGTGATTTCTTTATGCTGTATAGCAAGTCCAAGGATTAAGAACAGCCCATTCTTGCAAGTTTTCAAATGTAAAACGACAGGTCATCTTTAGCTTACACGGTAGAGTAAATTAACATCAATTTTGGGAGTGCAGTTATCAGAGGTCGAAATTTATAACAAGTGATCAATTGAAGCATCCACAATGTGAATTTCTGACAAAATCAAACCTTGATGTGAACCAACTTAGGTCTGTGGCCTTCAGCTTTATAAACTTCACAGGGAATTAGCAGCATTAATAGACCTACATATGAAGCAGTGACAAACTACAAACCCCAAAATTGGCTTTTGTGAATGTCATAGTCAGACATGATCACATTTGATAACAACTCCACATTTTTAGTTAATTCTCAACAATCAGGAGTTATGTTCATTTCTCTTTCTTTGATGTAATAGTTAAGCCCAGATGGCTCTAGTGCAATAAAACATAAGTTCTGATGTAAACCTGTAAACTTCAGTCCACAGGTTAAGTGGACCATCTTCCCTAATTTTGTTAGTCCCACAACCAATTAAATCAACCACTACGTTCCCTTCAAGTCCAACTCGGTCTAACTGGGCCAGTAGACTTGCATATATTCTCACTGAGACACTGAGCAGAGCTTTGAAGTATGACTCAAAGCAGCGAGCGCTCCACGTCTCTGTAGAGTTGCTGTTTGCCGGATGAAAGATCCCTGAGACTGCAGAGTTAGGCTGCGTCCTCAGGTGTGAGCAGCAACACAGGCCTCCTGTTTCAACAAACAACTCCTGAGTCTCACCACATTGTTCCGCCATTTCCCTTTTCTCCACTCCCACCACCTCCAGCTTTTTCACATTCCTCTTGTCGTTTGCTGAACAGTGTGTTCTCTGCAAAGGGGATTGTGTTCAGCTGTAGCCGTCTGCTGCGGCGTGTCCTTGACCACATTGGCTGAGCTCAAATAAAGACAGCTCGGAGATATTCAGAGTAAATGTGAAACAATGATAAAAAATAAATTAAAAGAACACAAAGGAGCAAGGCTTGCATTGACTCACATTGCAAAAAGGATGTGATAAAATGATGTTTTTCAGCAAAAAGCTTTTAGTTTAACATTCTGCTCACTAATAAGTTCACCAGCCCAACAGTTGCTTATGTTTTTCGTCGACAGCAGACTCAAACAGTTGCAGACAGCTGTTGTGCATCTTCTACTCAGCCCCAAATGAACTGATCATAGACCTAATACTGGCAAAGCAGGTTGCATCTTTACATTTTTTATTTTTCTTATGTTACTTACTCTAAATCTTGTCTATGTATTTTTAATTTGTCTTTTATTTTTGCAAAGCACTTTGAGTTACCCAGTGTATGAATTGTACTATATCAATAAAATTGCCTTACCTTGACTTGCCCTAAAGTTATAAAAAGAAATCTAGCACTAATGCAAACAAATAACCACAGCTGAAAGGGCTTATATGTGCCGTAACTATTCTGCTTTCATTTATCATTTCAACCTTATTCCTGTAGACTCATGGTTTAATCATATAAAAAGAAGGTTTAAAAAGAGAAAGACAGAACAACACACATTAGTAGTAAACAGACATTTAAAAAAGGCAGCTGTGTCTCCACAACTGGCACTGGTAGTGTATTCCAATGTCTATGAAAAAGTTACAAAATTATTCATCTTCATTGTATGAGACATCATTTATTGCTTTCTTATCAAACTATGCCATTTGTGTTGGCTTTATAATTGAGGGAGCTGTTGGCAGCACACTGGCATCGTACCTCACAGTAAAGAAGGTCCTGTGTCTGAACGCTCCAGTGTGGAGGTGTAACATTCCTCCTGTGTCTGAGCAGGGTTCCTCCAGGTGCTCTGGTTTCCCCTGCAACCCACAAACATAAACAATAGATGCCAGGACTCTGTTGCAATCTCACTGGGACTGTCCTGGTTAAATAAAGGTCATGTCTCAGCTGAATCCACTTATTTTTTATGTATTTTGTCTGTTACTATTAAAAGCCTGTCAAAAAACATTCTCGTTTACAGGGGGCACACTTTACTCCATGTCACCTGGCCACCCATCTATGGATATACAGTAAATAGTTGTATTGTATATAAAGGAATGCTCTGTTGCCAACACTCTAATCATTCTGTGCATTACTCTTCTTATCGTGTTGATTGGGCAGCTGTTTAGAAGAAACTATTTCTGCCTCTCCCCTGCACAGGTGCAACAGATTAATCTACAAACTCATATCATGCACAAATATGCCTGCACATAAATCTCCCCTGCTCCTCTTCCTCGGGCCTTCATCTCCACTCCTTTGTGCACCTGCCTTATCTGAGTCCAGCTCTGTCCTTCCGCAGCGCTGTCTTGAAAGTGTGGTAGAATGTGTTTTTTTGTGTGTGGTCGTGTCAGGAGCTCAAGGCTGTGATTTTCAGCATTTCCAGCAGCGAATGTATCCAGAAGCGCTTTGCATTAAGTTTCCACATCTAATCTTTGTATAGGAATTAAAGGCAACAGTTTCAAAGGAGAGGGGGGGGGCAGCAAATGCCCTAAAAGGCCTGTTTTTTTATATATATATATATTTTGGTGAGACTTATATTTGTGACTGCTCCTTGTCCTTGTGAGCTCAGGCTTCAGGCTGACATTTACGCTTGTCTGTAGAACACAGTGCAAAGAATATTATGTCCATTCGTATCAAAGTGTGCCCATCAACCGACAAAAATATAAAGCAGGAGACAAAACAGGTGCTCAGTTGTTCTTTCTATTAATTTATTGTTCACTCAGTGACATTACTGAAGGAAAAACAAGCCATGTTAAAATCAGAATCAGAGTCTAATCTGTGAACAGTGGTTTTTACTGACCTTTGGTCTGAAGGTTTTTTTTTATGAGAAAACAATTAAAATGAATAATTCAACTCAAAAAGTCTGAAATCTTTAAAAAGTAGAAAGAAAGTTGGTTCAGCAATGAAAACAATTATACTAATAATGATTGTTTTTATTGTGGCAAAACAACACATGCAGCAGGATGGATGCTATATTCAACAACATGGACCATCCTCTGCATGAAGCAATCAGTGAATGTGTGAGGAGTTCATTAATTAACACTAGGCCATAAGGCTGTATCACAGTCTATTTCAGATGAGTTTCCAGCTGAATCAACAAGGTTTTGAAAATACAGTATGAACAAGATTTGAGCTTACAGGAAAAAGGATGCCCTTATTGTTTTAAATTCCAAAGACTTCTCTCTATATAAATCATCCAGTATGATTTATTTGAAATTATCTAACTTAAAAATGGCCACAGGTTTACAGCAATAGTGCACAATAAAACTACAACAACTGCTACCGTCCGTATGCTGATGGTTCCAAACAGGGCTTGAGTCTTGGCTGTGGACAGTGTTACCCACCTTGCCACAGATATTTGAAATATACCTTTACTTATTTATGTATTTTGAGTGAAACAAACATGTTTTTTTTTGTTTTAAATAATACAAAACAGCATTACTTTAAAGATTACTTGATTTACTTGAGTAAATATAACTAAGTATGTTATCTCAAATTCAATTTTTTGTCTAAAATACAGTGTGTAAAAAAATAACCTAAATAAAAATAGCTTAATAAAAAAGAGTTTGTGATTGATTTAGCATTTTGAAATATTGAAAAAAATAGCGTTGTGTTTTTAGCAGCAGCACTGTTTTGTTTTGCTTTGTTGCGGTGTTCTCTGATTGTGTAATGACACGGCTCTCAGGGCCACTACTGACAGCGCCATTGACAAAAAATAAATAAAAAATTGCTATGTCACGAGTTATCTGTAGCACAACATCCTATCAGAGCTGTCCACTTTGCTTCACGAGCGCCTCATAACAGAGACCTCCTACATCCTCGTCCCCCTTAAAGCTTTTCACACGCCCCCAACGCTCACTACAACAGGAAGCACCTCTAACTTTTACACTCTCTGCCCCAGTCAGTACTGACTGGAAGCTTGAACTCAGGGTGCTTTGGTTTGTGAAGCTTGCATATTTGTAAAAGCTACAAACAAAATGGGATTCAGTGTGAAGATGATTCCTTGGATGTTGGTTTTACTCACTGTGATGGTAAAGGCTACAGCAGCATCAGCTCGAGGGCCACAGATGGACTTCGGAGATAGTCCAGTTCGGAGATACCTGCAAGGACATGGGGTGACAGAGATTCCCTCAAACATCTCCATCAACACCATGTACCTGTGAGTAGAAAACAAAAAAACAGCACTGGGATCAGTTTCTTGATCTGAGTTTATAAATCAGACTAAAGGTGGATAAACTATAATCCTGTGTTTGTGCTGAAAATAGTGTTGTTATGCCATCTTCTATGTGGATTACTGTTTAAGGCCTGCGCTTACAAATCTTAATATGCATTTCAATTAAACTACGGCCTTAATTTTCATTCATGAAAGCACTAAACTTTACGGATGCATTTCCCTTTCACAGGCCAACACAAACAGGTTCACACAGAGTTTATGAGTTGAAATCCCATTTTATAAAGCTGTATCCTCGTTTACATGTTCATCTCTAATCCTTGCTCATCTTTTCTTGGACGATTGTTTCAGATCGACTGTGCCAAGGCTTGTTTGATTTCACATTGTTTGAGTTTGAGCAGGTGTGCACTGATTTGTGGGATTTACTGGCTTTTCTATGAACAGATTTTTTGAGGGATTAAGGTCTACTGTTTTTGTTTCTTTACTTATTCCCTTTATAACTTTAATGCAAATACAAATCTGACCTGGCTTGACCTTATAAAGTTGCCCATTGTTTGACCTATTGACCTTTGCAAATATACAGTACAGTGAAAACGTCTTAAGTCGGTTTTAATGACAATACAAATTTGGTCTTTTTTCTCAAATTACACAAAGTTTTCAAAGCAAAGTGATTATTGTCCCATTAATTTATACAGTATCACTAACACCACTGTCACAAAGAGTTAGAGTTACAATCCTTTTCTGATTCTTTATACAATTACCACATTTAGACTACATTTATTACCACATTATCTACATTGTTTCCCAGTTTCCCTTTCCCAGAGCAGGGGTGTCAAACTCATTTCAGTTCAGTCCAATTTAACCTGAAGTGGGCTGGACTGAAATAATCACATAACAACCCATAAATAACCAGAATTCCACTAATGTTGCCAAAAGCCTCCAGTGTTTTCATAAACTCACCATATGATTTGTTTGGTAATTCTAAAGATAACTCGGATGCATTATTAGATATAAATGGTGTTGCAATAGAAAAGTGTCAGAAAAAAAATTCTTAGGATTAACTATTGACAGTAAATTAAGCTGAGAACCACAAATCAGACACATACAAAGCAAAGTATCCAAGAGTATCGCTTTAATTAATAAAGCTAAATATGTCCTGGATTAATACACTATATTGTATTGTTCATTAGTTTTGCCTTATTGAACTTATTGAATAGAAGTTTGACTATAAAAGTTCACTACATCCTCTCTTCATCCTCCAAAAACGTGCAGTTAAAATTATACATAAGGTTAGGTATTTTGAACACACTAATATATAATGTGTGCAGTCCAGACTATTACAGTCCAGACTACTTAAAAAAATGAACTACTGGGCAATATTCCAAAGCTCTTTACAAAAAAGAGGGCGGCTGTAACCTGAGGGAATGTGGTAAATTTAAAGTCCAGGCGCTGAGAACCACCAGGAAGTGTTTGTGTGTGTCTGTGTGGGGTGTCAAACTTTGGAATAGTTTGGTGACACAACTCAAGCAATGCCAAAATATTCACAGATTTAAATCAAGAAACAAGGAGATGGTGTGGTCAGAAAACAAGGCTGAGGGGGGTCTTACTGTCCCTTGATGTTATCAGGAAACGCATTTATTGTGGTGTTGGTGGTGATGGTAATAATGAATGTGGTGGTGTGTTGCTCTTCATGTGGTTGGGTGCGACTGCACATGGTGCCATGTGGAAATGGTGGCGGTGCTAAATATGGTTTTTACTTGTTATTTGTATTGATGAAAAAAAACAGTGTTAATAGAGATCAGAAATAAGATTACACTTCTTTCCTCTTTTCCGGGAATGTGCAATCAGGTTAGGTAGATTGAAATCTCCTTATACTTGCTTTTCCGTGTACTTATTTTACTTTCTTGTACACTAAACTAAACCTTCACAATATGGCTTTGATGCTAATGCTATTTTGCTAGCAATAACGTAGCTAAATATTGACCACTATAGGCTGGAGGAGTTTTTCTGGTCTCACCTGGTATAGCTTTAGCATAAGTCACTTTTTTACATTTAGGCCTCATAACAGACTATGCTAGTCTGTAAGAAAATAACGCCAATATTGAAGCCAATATTAGCCTAAAATAGAAAATATCAAAAGGTTACCATGTAATAAGTCAAGCAAACTTTTTTTATGTAGAAGTGACACTTTGAATCCAAGTGATGGTGTTTTTGTGGCGTTTATACTAAGTAAACAGTGACACTAACCTGTTGTTTTTCGCAGCTGAAACCAAGGCTGTTGGTTGGCAAGAGGGAAAGAGGAAAAGGTCATGAAAATGACAAGGATTTTTTTTTGGGAGACCCTAGCACAAACATTCAAGGAGAAGCGTAATAGAATGAATAGCTTATGTATTCTAAAAAAAAAAAAAACACTCATCCAACACATAGTTTGCTGTTGCCAAATCAGGAATGATTCCCAAGATGTTTTTTTTTTAATGAAACACTGTGTGTGTTCTTGTCTGGGCCATAAAGGTCAAGGCTGAGGACAGAGGGGATGTTTACAAGTATGCAGCCAAGAATGGAGAGACTTTTCAGGAGGAAACCTCAACACAGAATCAAGATGAACAAATATGGACCAAAAACTCTTTGAGAATATGGGCTATATGTAATTATAGCAAAGTGAACAACCACAAGAAGTGAATAGAAAGATGAGTAGTCTAATTAGACGTATTGGTAGAAAACAAGCTCATTAATCAATGCAGATTATAGCGCCCCACAGTAAGGGGAGAGTCCTCTCACAACCCTGCCGACCAATGACTGCGGCTCTGTGATCACATATCTGTCAAAACTGACATAAGTGACTGCATGTGTTTCTGCAGGGAGCTGAGGTGGACGCAGATCCAAGTGATTCCCCAGGGCGCCCTCTCCAGTCTGCAGCAGCTCCAGAGACTGTGAGTGAGTGTTGACGCTTTGATGTGGAACATAATGAACGCAGCAGGTCAAAACACTTAGATACAGATCAAACAGTCAACGTGAGAGCACGGAGGTGGCCTTGGGGCTTCACTGCTGTATTTTGCTGTTGGTCTTACAATTTTCGGGCACCTAAATGTTTATTTCAATGTTTTTGTGCAGTATCACCAAATAGACCTTTGATATATGATCATTAGATACATATTAGCAGTGCAGTATGCAGTAAAGTTATTCTGTGCTCATTCAGTTTAGGTTAAATGTTGGATACAGATGTTTACTCAAGGGAGAACAATACATGTACTTGGGAATAACAAAACACAGCAGACCAAGACTATGTCAGGACGAGCCCATGTCAAGACCAAATCAAGACCAAAACTAGTGTACAACACACTGGAATAGATACAAGGGAACAGTTAAAACAAAAACAAACAAAAAAACAACCCAAGTCCAGTCTGAGAAAAAGCCCACTCGTGGAGGTTAGTGTTTGGTGAAGGAGGCAGATTTTGAATTGAACATAAAACGACTGAGGTTTTATTCAATCCCAAAAACAGACAAAAATGCTGTTTGTGACAAGACCAAGACTTTTAGTGATCAAGACCAAAACCTTCACAAAATAGTCTTAAGACCGCTCTATAGACCAACACCAGTACTACAACACTGCTGTTCAACTCGGGGTTGTGTAATGATAGTTTATATTTGTACATGTCCGTAACATTCAACACCACAGACCTGAAACATCAAATCATATTTGCAAAGAAAAAAATGATGTTTATATTTCACAGGTTTATTTCCTCTATTACACTAAAAACAGACTGCAAAAGTGCCACAATGTCTAATTCAGGCTCCAAAAAAGCACAACCATCAACAACTGTAACTACTTAGTGGCTACTTTATACTTAATCCCACAAAACAAAAACATTTAGTCTATTCAAGTTGTTTTTTTCCAAAGACACAATAAAAGAACCTAAATAATAATAATAAATTAAATCGAAAACAACTCAATGCAAAGTGGTATAGGCTGAAACTTCTGATGTACCCAATGTTTTCAATTAAATATACACTATATATGGTACAGTGCAACCATCATAAAAGCCTGAGCTTGAACTTTCTTTTCTGTTTGTTCTTGCAGCTCTATATTAGAGAACGACATGTTGGTGAGCATCAGCGCCTTTGCTTTTGCAAAGCTCCCTCTTCTCTCTGATGTGTGAGTATACAGCTTTGTTTAGTCTTTGATGTGGAACAACAGCAGCTGCAATTTCTGAGAAGAGCACCAGGGAGCTGCTTGAGAATGGAGTTTGGAGACACAATATGTCAAATAATAAGTGAGCGTTTAGGGTTCAAAGGATGATTTTTTAAACCATGTGCCTTATTGGTATCCATTGCTTTCTGTCTCAGATACATCTCAGAGAACGTGGCGTTGGAGAGTATAGGAGCGTTCGCCTTCTCTGATCTACCAGAGCTCACACAGATGTAAGTAACAATGAAGCCGTATCAGTGGGAGGAGAAAAAACAGTGGGTTGTGAAGATGTTGGCCCTGCTCCAAGTGACTCCCACTTTAAAATCTGTCACGTAATACTCACTAAATATTTTCTACACTTTCTACAATCATACTTACTTACATCAATACTTGCCTTTTGAGGTCACATACAGTTCCTTTTCTTTTGGATAGACTCCACTAGACTCCACTAGACTCCAGTGTTACTTTAAAATCTTTCACAAAATAATACAAATCTTACTACACTTTATTGTCATACATTTCTATTACCAGACATCACACAGCTAAGAATGTGAGTTTTATGTTTTCTAGTTTATTTCTTTCCAGTCCACTTGATGAGCTTTTTCACAAATTATACTAGGAAATGATTCCTAAATTAAACCATATTTTTGAGAGACATGTCTGTGGAGGTGCTCAGTCATCCAGGACATTCTAAAAAGGTTTCAACAAACCAATTTGGACATAGGTTTGAAGGTGAAAATGTTTCGTCCCTCATCCACTTTGTCAATTCTGAGAGGGCTGAGTTATATATCCCACAGAGGGAGGGGTCTAGCCTGAAACGAACTGTGAATGGACAAGTCATTACCATAACTACTCCCTTCAGGTGATGATATCCTTCTAGAGTCCCTTGAAAGACGGATAAAACGTCTTCACCTTCAAACCTGTGATCAGATGCCTTTGGTTTAACCTTTTCCTGAATATTTCTAAGACATAAAACAGTCCAATCAACCACCATGGGCTCTCCATACATCTTATGCATGACTTTTATTTTTTATATTGAAGTTAAGTATCCCTCAATAAAGTGACTGTGATCCTCTGATGCAAATAATCTCTATCACTTTCTTATTTCTAATTAACATTACAGTTTATAGCACGTTTATATGGGTGACATTACAATTTATTCCCTCTAGCCTCTTTTTCTTCCATGAACTTTATTATCCAGTTTACAGCTGCATGTGCATCTCTTTCAGAACCATAACTAAGGCCAAACACCTGCGGCACATCCATTCAGATGCCTTCAGGAACATGAGGAAACTGCAGTATCTGTGAGTATATCTCCAAGAACACAGAGTGGAACGGAGGAAGAAAATGTGCTTCTCCACGATGTTGCAAACTGATTGTGCCTGTAAATCCAAAATGGGTCATGGGTGACAGGCCTATTTTTGATGAGCCCCAAACATAACTCGGCTACAGACATGATTTTTTAATTAGGATGGATTCCTCTGGATGAGATGCCAAGTGTCAAACTACTTTCCCCGGTGTTGAAAAGTTTTTTCCACAATCCTCTCATTTCCCTTCTCAAGTTTAGGTTGAATTAATAATATATGTTACAATAGTGACATAGACAGCAATATGGACTTATGGGAGTCAGAACCACCTCTTCACAAATAAAAACTTTATGTTGACTGCGCTCTCTGCTTAAAGTGATAAAGTAGGGTTGTATATAATAGTGTGTGGCTTGAAATAGATTTCTGTGCACACGTGCAGTCTAGACTCATAAGTGTGATTGCACTGTATAAAGCATATTTAACAAACTAAAAAAGCTACATTATTTTACCATTTTTATGGGTTCTACAGTGTCTTTGAAATTTCCAAGCAACAAAACCCAGTTAATTTTCATCACGTTTTTTTTTCAAGTTATTATATGTGTTTTGTTAATATCAATATTGGGATAGGGATTTATTTTGGTGATTAAATACTGCTCCACAGTACCATCTGAAGCGTTTTACAAAAAGGTAGTTTTTTTAAAAGAATAACTGGTTGGTGATTGGATTTATTTACCACATTTCATCCAATCAAAGCAGAGCGTCCATGTTGTTTATGTTTGTAACAGTAAAACGGTCGGTACATCTTCAAACCTGAAACACAAACCTGTCAGTGCTTTAATAGTTTGTTTGGAGCAGATCGAGATAAAAAAAAAAAAACGTACAAATCTCCAGCTGCAGCATTACGTTCCAAATATAACATTACAATAATTAATTGTAACACACGGTCAAATATGAATCGATTGTCACATCCCTGATATACCCACATTGATGTAGAGAATGAGCATTAACAGTTAGAGCCAAATAAACATACATACACGGTAAGATTTTTGGTCTATATATGTAAAAATAGACACAAAAATAGGACAAATCTTTTTTATTAAAAATAGGATGAATAATGAAAGTCCCTATTATGTCCCTATTATGGAGGGTATTATTTTGCAACTGCCTGGCCGTAAAGTATTTGACTGCAGATTTACTAAAACTGTAAAAGGTTTCACTGACCGACTCCTCATTCCACCACACACCTTTCCTGTGTGAAAGAGTGCAGCTATTAATACATTTGTGAATATTAATAGTGCCCTTTTTGCGTGACACATCAGTAAAGCTGTCCCCTAGTAGACTATATGAATTATTTATTGGCTCTGTCCTTATATAACTTCTAAATAATACATTTCCATCAGTGCTGGTTGTTATTGCTGAACTGTAATAAAGTGATGATACAGTTGCACTTTGGGAACACAGAGTGATGCTTTCTCCGCCAATGAACCTGCTGTTGAATCTCTATTCATTTTATTACTATGAATGCTCCTTTGTCTGATTTTGACACTTGCTGCAGACTGTGTGTGTGACTTGGAAGAGTGTGGTGTGCTTTTTTGTAACAAGTGTTTCATTTGCAAACCACAGGACCATCTCCAACACTGGACTGACCATGTTCCCAGACCTTGGACAGATCCACTCCACGGCACATGGATTCATCTTGTACGTTTCAATCTCACGCAATTATTTATGCCAGTTAATGTTACAATATCTGTTCTGGCATTGTTGTTATTTGACTACGGAGCAGGCATTACGTTTCAAAGAGACAAAACAAGATCAATTGCTACACAACATAATAGTGGAAGAGATCAAAAATGCTTATTGGCAGCATGACTTTGGCAGTGATTCACACTCACCAAGGCAATGTCAATAGTCTTTTTGCATGATCTGCTCTTTACTCTCTTGTTATTTTCCTTAATGGCCTTGATGAATCCTAATTGTCCAGAAGAGTGAGGTTGAACTAGATTATTTTCCACACAGAAAATAAACCAATAAGGCTAAAACAAATCCATTAAGGGCTCTCTACTGTACATATATGGGAAAATAGTAGTTAGTGTTATATCATAATGGCTGCACTTAACTGTAGAATACACAACTTGGGATTATTGCATTGAGCAGACTTTGACCCAAAATATTTGTACAGACAGAAATTTTAAACAGCTCAAAAGGGCACATTCAATATCAACAAGTCACCTTCTCATTTAAAAATGTTTTAAAGAAGGTGCAGTGTGAATGTAAGAAAAAAAATAAATTCAGATTGAAAAGATTGAAACATTTGACTAGTAACTAATAAAGTTACATTAGACCCTTGTATTTTAAAGGGCTTCAATAAAGGTTTTACACAATGGCTCCTTATGTCACAGGGTTTGTGTATGTAGTGAAAATAAACATGTGCCTATAGGATCATAGTTTTTACTTTAGGCATTACATATCTTTCTCAATGTAATCAATTAATATGTCTTTGTGTGTGTTTTCTGTTCAGCGACCTGCATGACAACAGCCACATCAAGGAAGTCCCTCCCAATGCTTTCCGAGGCCTCTGCTCCCACACGATCACAGACATGTAAGTGAGTTATCATCACCTTTTAGGAGCAAGCGCCTTCTTCACACAGCTCTGAGAAAACAAAATGTACTGTTCACTATGATAAATGTCCTCTCTGCCCAGCTTGTTCAAAACCTGCTTCTGAGACTTCAGTTTGAGCTCGGAAGTGGTTAATAAAGTTTGTGTAAATCTAATAGCTTTGATCACAGAGAACAGAACAACACATGCTAAAATTAGCCTCAATTGTTTGTCGATTAGTTCTCTGTGTTCCACATTGAAGCAGCATGACTCTAACTTGGCTCCTCTTTGAAATGACAGACGGCTCCCCAGAAATGGCATCGAGAGGGTGGCAAGTGACGCCTTCAACGGCACCAAGATGCAAAGATTGTGAGTCACAGACAGAGACACTATATAACAAACACACGCACACACTCAATAAATATATATATAATAATAACTGTTACATGTTCAACTTCTCTTTGGCTCTTTCAGGTACCTCGGGAGCAACAAACAGCTCACTCACTTCAGTGCCAACGCCTTTGTGGGGCCTAGTGTGTTGGGGCTACTGTAAGCATGACAGCCAACACTAACTCCTACACGATTCGTCAGCACATAAGTCAGGAGATGTAGGAGAAACATTTGACATCAAGCATGTGGCAGTGGGTGGTGAAAAAATTAACTAGGAATAAAACAAGTGGAAATGAATAAGTACCACTCAATGGCCGTAAAGAAAACATGTTTCTGTTATGTAATTACTGATTGTGTATATATGTGATAAAAATACATACAAGATAAATGAAGATGTTTTATAGGACCAGAAATAACCACATAAAGAGTAAAAATGATAACTATGTTAGATTTTCAAGAATCAAAAATAGTCAAATAACCAATGGTAAATGCTGCAATAGCTACATAACACAGGTTCAGTTTAATGGGTGTTGTAATTTGTCTTTTGTTTTTATTACAAATTGTTATACAATTGTTTTTATTCCTTTACCTAAACCAAATAATTTGAGCCTGTAACAAACCCACAGTAAAGGTTTCAAAATGGCTAAATGCATTTTATGAATTAATGGTAAACGTAATATTACCCGCTTCTTTGGTTACGGCATGACTTTGAGTTAAATTTAGGGCTCACCTCTTAGACATACACTGACAGTAAACCATTCACATTTATTGACTATAGGCAATTTAATTCACCAACTTAAGGAAGGAGAGAGCATATGGTAACAAAAAAACAGACTCCACAAGCTGAATTTCCTCAATGCTACCCTTAATGACAAATGAACACTTAACAGTTAGAGACATCACTGAAAAATGTCTGCCCTATTTGGCTTCCTAAGTTCATAAAAAAACATTATTTTTATTTTCTAATTAACAGATTGGTAGCTCTGCAAGAAGTGTCATGAATAGTGTTCCCATGGCAACTCAGCACCAATGCCTTTAATGTGTTTCTGCATATCTGTAATGCCTCTTACTGTAAAAATGTTAAGAATGGAGCATAATTTAGTCAAGGCCACTGTCAAATACCATTGTGTCTCCTAGACCCTGCAGCAGACATGGTTTGAACAGCTCAAAGAGAAACAGAGCTGCAAACCATGGGCCCTGTTTTATAAAGTTACAGTTTGTTCAATTAACTGTGGTGTTGTTAGTATTGTTTTATATTTATTGCACGCCACACCTATAGGGGGCACTGTTACTCTCATGGTACTAGTTTGGGGGAAAAAAACGTGGACCAAGTCAAACGTAGAATTGTATTTTCGACTAACAGGTGTCTCCGTCGAGTTGTGTTTTGTTTCTGAATCGGCCAAATTGGAACTAACTAAGCCACCAATCACATCCAGGTCGGAGATACTGTACATGCAAAAAGAAAAAATGAAAAGACTAAATAAACGACACATACACGCAAAAAAGTATAGCTTCTACTGATTAATGTGACGTTCCAATCACTGTGAGTGAGACTGACTGGATCTCACTGTAAAAGGCACAAATACAACCATCCTCCACAAAAAAAAAAAAATTCCATTCAACATCGACACGACTTGAAAGGATCTTATTTAAGTGTTGCAAGTTAAAGTTGTTGCTCACTGCTGTGACAATTGTGATACTTTGTTCAACTCTTTGTTCTGACATCAGGTAGCTGATTTTTATCTTTAAATCTTTTTCTTCTCTATCTGCAACAAAAAGTGGTCAATAAAAAAAACGACAGGCCAAACTAGAGTCAGCATAGGTCACATGACAGATGACAAACCAATGCCATTGTTTCATCACAAACAAAATAATCAATGGTGCATTCAGAATCATTAATTAAACTTAAAGGAACCTTCACTCTGCTGCTCTGTAGGAAACATCATTCACAGTTAATAATGAGCATTGCACGTCACTTATAAACACAAAATGGTTAAGAATATAACACTTGTGGTGATATACATTAGAATCGTAAAAACTGTTCCAGCAAATGCATGTATAATTTCATTTCACAGATATAGAAGTATAGCGTGTTTGGAGGAAGAATACAATGCAAGAAGGTAATCCGAGTTGATATTTGTGCCCACAGGGACATCTCCCACACAGCGATCAGCTTTCTGCCCAACTCAATCCTGAGCAGCCTCCAGAGACTCATCGCAAAGTCTGCCTTCAACCTGAAAAAGCTCCCTCACTTCACCAAACTGCGCCACGCCAATCTGACGTATCCGGCCCACTGCTGCGCCATCCGGAACATGTACATCAACAGGTAGGCCTCTGCGGTGAAGAAGTGAGGTGATAAAAGGCACTATATAGTAAATGGCAGAGTGACGCTAGTTTGGAGAAGCAAGCTGCAGCAAATCTAAAACTTAACAATCTATTAATTTCTGTGGATTTGGGGGCCCACCCTGAGGATATGTAATGTTTTATGTGCTTGCTTCAGATCCAGGCTTTGCTCTAATCCCAAAGCCCGGGAGGACCATAATTCTTACAGAGACCACTGCTCCAACTCCTCCTGCAGCCCCACACCAGACGACTTCAACCCCTGCGAAGACATCATGTCTGGCGTCTACCTACGGGTCCTCATCTGGGTCATTTCTATCCTGGCTCTGCTGGGGAACACAGCAGTGCTGCTGGTTTTATTAGGTATTTGTGCATTAATCACTCACCTCACAATCCAGACTATGTTTTATTTATTTAATTCATACACTACATGCAATATTGTTAGTTTGGTCTCTGTCACATTGAAAAAATTGTTTATGTATACTATAGTATGAGTCAGGTTTAGGGAATGCCCTGCTGTTTGCACCTTTAGGGAAGACAGTGCTCTCTCAGGGGCTTTGTTTTACAAATCAAACCAATGCATTTATGTCTCCACTGCATTATTCCTGAAATGTTTAAAAATCATCAGGCTCGCTCAATTTTTAAACATTTTGAAAACTGTCAGGAACAACATTCTTCTATTACTGTAAAGTATATACTGTTGCTTTAATGTCACTTCTAAAATGCATAAGTACATATGAAGTCCAATGTATTATTTATTTTTAGAAGAAACTGGATAATTGACATCTGTTATGTCCATTTGTGATAAAAAAAATTGTTTAACATTTACAGCTGGTATAGACTTGCCAAAATTTTGGTTAGTTACTGAAATTGCTTTAAATTTACATTTTACTCACATTTTAGGATTCACATTGTTATTGTGCAATAAATGAATTGGCAGTAACAAAGCACAAACAATCTGGCATTTCACAGACAAACCAATTTGTCTGAACCAAACAAAACCACATAACCCTTTTACAATATGTTCTTTATTAGATTTTTCATTTACTTTTTCAATCTTTTTGTTTTTCTTGTTACTAAAAGGAACCCGAGCCAAGCTGACCGTTCCTCGTTTCCTTATGTGTCATCTGGCCTTCGCTGACCTCTGTATGGGCATCTACCTGGTCGTCATAGCAACCGTGGATATGTTCACACGAGGCAAATACTACAACTACGCTATAGACTGGCAGACGGGCCTGGGCTGCAGCATGCGGGGTTCTTCACTGTGAGTTTACACAATAACAGAAAAGTCTAGACATAATACTGTTTTGGTGAAACATTTGTGTCTAGGAAGAGGAATGTACATAGTCTGAAACTGGTCTTTTGTGTTGTATTTTGTGATTGCAGGTGTTTGCCAGTGAGCTGTCAGTGTTCACGTTGACCGCCATCACTCTGGAGCGCTGGCACACCATCACACACGCTCTGAGGCTCGACCGTAAGCTCCGTCTGAGACACGCCTGCATCGTGATGACGGGAGGATGGATCTTCTCTTTGCTGGCCGCTGTCCTCCCCACAGTAGGGGTCAGTAGCTACAGCAAGGTGGGTCCTCACTCCTGAGGGGGAGGTCTGACTGATGGGAATGAATCATTAATAGGTCTTGAAGATAATACTAAAGCTACGATCAGATTGCAAACCTTTAACTCCAGTGCCTTAAGAGAGGCTTTGGGCTGATATTGAGATGACTCATTATTAGATCCTGACTTTAGGAAAATTTAGTTTTCACTGAAAAAGTTTGGTGTGATAGACATTAGCCAGAACTAAACTGGGACTAAACTCAGAAATAAATCAAAACCCAAGCCGGGTTTTGATTTATTTCAGGGCTAAACTAACTAACTAACTAACTGGAGTAAACTAAACCCACCACTAAACAAGGATTAAACTAGGACTGAAACACAAACTGAAACAAACCCAGGATTAGACGCAGGAAAAATCTAAATGTAGACTAAAACAGGACTTACTAAAAACAAAATCCAAGACTAAATCAAGCGCAAACTTAGCATAATAAATTAGACATTGCTTGTTTTAAAATACCTTTTTGCCCAGTTTTTGTGACTCATGTAATTTGTGTACTATCTTTATGTCTGGTCTTGTTTAGGTGAGTATGTGTTTACCCATGGACGTGGACTCTGTCATTTCTCAGATCTACGTCCTTTCTCTGCTCCTCCTCAACATCCTGGCGTTCTTCTGCGTCTGTGTCTGTTACCTGAGCATCTACCTGACAATCCGTAACCCATCCTCTGCCCCGGCTCTCGCTGACACGCGGGTTGCCAAGCGCATGGCCCTTCTGATCTTCACCGACTTCCTGTGCATGGCTCCCATCTCCTTCTTCGCCCTCTCGGCTGCGCTCAAGCTCCCGCTCATCACGGTCACAGACGCCAAGCTGCTTCTGGTGCTCTTCTACCCCATCAACTCGTGTTCAAACCCGTTCCTCTACGCCTTCTGCACCCGCACATTCAGGAGAGATTTCTTCTTAATGGCCGCTCGATTTGGTGTGTGTAAGACACGAGCGCAGATTTATCGGACAGAGACTTCCTCCTGTCAGCAGCCGGCCTGGACGTCACCGAAAAGCAGCCACGTGATATTGTACTCATTGGCAAATACACTGAGTCTAGAAGGAAAGCAAGACTGCTGATTCAGTTTGTGAATAAAGAACAATATGTAAAATTAAATCCTACTGAAACAAATGGAGAAACAGTTCAGTTGTAACATACTTTTAGTTTTTTTTGGCCTTACATTGTTTTAATGTAATCACAAATTAGAACCACTAGATGGAGTCATGAGGGACGCAGTGGCTCAGGTGGTAGAGCGGTCGTCCTAGAACCGGAAGGTTGGTGTCACAGAGACCAAAGGCTCCAAATGGCTGTCACGTCTCTGCCCCATACTACCTCCAGTGTGTGACTGTGGAGTGAATGAATAATGGCCTAATGAACAGTGTAGCTTTAATGGTGACTATTGGTTTGATCAAAATCTACCAAAGCAAATTATCAACATCAGATGTACACGGTCTTATCGCAACATTCCAGAATAATCCAATAAAAGGTTACACAAATGCATATCAACATGGTATTGCAAGCAGACGACACTATTGTAATTGTGTCAGTTTTGTCAGTTTGCTTTGCAAAGTCCTTTCATGTTCAAATATCTTCTACTTTCAAACTACAGTATGTCCACGTCCCTTCTTTTTAACCATTTCATCGATAATGACCTTGATGATTCAAAATGTGCACAGACATTACCAGCTCCTTAGTTCAGCTGCGTCACAGATGATCAGCGGAAAAATAAGTGGCACTCAAGTCTTGGTCTATCTAATACTACTCTAGTACAGTAGTATGTTGAATTTATTGCCACGGGCCAGTGGTTGTTTAGACGCTGGTGCTCAGGCTCTAACCAAAACCAAGTACAACCACATCAGATCAGTTTTAAAATCTCTGCACTGGCTTCCTGTTGCTCAGAGAATAGACTTTAAAACAGCACTGCTGGTTTACAAGTCTCTAAATGGTTTAGCACCAGAATATATCTCTGACATGCTAGTAGCTTATGAACCTCCTCGGACTCTGAGAACATCTGGGACAGGCCTTCTGCTCAGGGTGAAGCAGCGTTTAAGTTTAATGCAGCAAAAATCTGGAACAGTGTTCAAGGGAAAGTTAAAAACATTCTTCTTTAGCTCAGCCTAAATTCAGTAAAGACAATTGAAAGTGTTTTATCTGTACTCTTTGTCTTTTAGTTGTTTAAATTCTGTAAAAATTATTTTACTAATGTAAATTTTAAATTGTGTCTATGTACTTTTAATTTATCTTTCTGTAAAGCACTTGAATAACCCTTGTATGAATTGTGCTACATACTGTAAATTAAATTGCCTTGCCTTTCCTAAATAATATATTGTACTTGTATATGTTTTTATACAGAAGAATGTGATGATAGATATTGAGATCATTAGCTTACGGGACTCTGAAATGACACTTTGTACATTTTAACCTTTGTCTATTGTTTTCTGTCACTGTCTTTTGAATGAATGGACAAACTTCTGTAACTCATCTGTATGATTTTTGGGCCTTGGTTTTGTTTATTAAACCAATGCAACGATACCACCTTTTGAACTCTCTTGTTTATTGATTAATTTACAGATAAAGAAAACAGTTCAGCATGAGACAAGATGAAAACAGAATACTTAATACATGCTGGGCATAAGACTTTATGATTGTATGTGAAGAAACAATCTCAACACTTTTTGGGGAACATTTTAGTCCTTCACTCCTTCAAGGCCTTGAACCAACACAGAAAATACTGCTTGGGTGAATCCAAGCAAAGATAGCAACAGAGACCACCTATAGTTCTTCTCACATCTGGGTCAAACAGTTGTCCCAGATATGTCATGGGGGTTCGGTTACAGAATGGGGTGAGTATCCAATGCAAAGTTTTAAATTAAACCACAGAATGAACTGGGATAAAAACAGACCTAATTCCTTCTGGGAAGCAAAATGTTGGATTGCAACCTCATTTCAAACGTCTGGACACTCAGTCTAATATGTGCAAGATTTATTTAACGAATCTTTTTATCAACCCTGACAGCTGTGAGTGAAATGTTGGTTTGTGTAGAGTTTAAAAAGGGGTCCACAAATGTGATGTACATTTGACCAGATAGAAATATGTCACAGTTCTGCCCGGTGGTTCACGAGCAAAAACATCCAAACTTCAACCAAATGATCTGCAACTTCAACATAAAGGCTTGAATCTCAAAATAGTAAAAGACCTGGATATTTTTTATGGTACAGCTCACAATCAAACAGTACCCTCTACTCCTCTCTGTGGAAAACTCTGTGTTTGGGGAGAGATGTTCACTTTCACTGGTGAGATAAAGCATTTACCGTCATTTTACTCTACAGTACTATTATTTACTCAGCAATAGGTCCACATCTGCCCTGGCCTTCATCTGGTCTGTTCACCTTTCACATGTGATTTTGGACGCAGGATGTAAGTGTAGTTCTCACTTAAAAGTCATTTCCATACAGTAAATAAACTATAAACAATGATCAAGGACAAGTCAAAGGAAGTCAAAATTGAATGAGTCAAGCATTCATAGGAAAAGATGATTTAAAACATTATTGTGTGATAATGTCTTTTAGGGGTCCTCTGTAAGGAAAGGATCATTAGAGGTTACATGAGTTTATCCTTTCCTTTTTAACAGGCCTGATTAAATTATCAGCTTATACCAATAGATATAGGCTGACACTCTCACGTCTATATCAAAGGATTAATTCATTTAAAAATGTTTAATTCAAAGATTTGTCTCCAGGTGCTCCAGTTTCTTCTACACCTTAAAAAACAGGTACAATTGGTCCCTTTGCAGCCAGGACTGTATTGAAAAGGACATTTGTGATCTTAATGGGACCTTCCTGGTTAAGTAAAGTTGGAATACAAGACTAAATCCATAATAAACCGAATTAAATCCATGTGGATGAATTAGGATTAAACTATACTTAACCCAGAACTGATGAGATTAATGCAGGAAACCAGGACTAAACCTATGACTGAACATATAAAAAAAAAAAAACAGGAAAAAAACTCTCAATGTTAAGTCTATAGTTGGAAACATAATCAAGCAACGCAAACTGTTTAGGAAATGAACATGTGCTCATCGGGAAAATTAGTTTACACTTGGATTTAATGACATTCATGAAGACGTTCACCAGAGGAACAGGCTCATTAATAATCTCCACGTGCACTGCGGCTCTGTGTGCATCCACTCTTCAATGTCATTTTGATTTATTCATTCATTCATTTTCAACAACTTGCTATGGTTCCTGGACAATTGGGACTATGGGACTTTGTTTAAAATTTGTATTTCATCCATTTCAAACCTTTAGCATCAAAAATAAAAAGCAAAATGAAATTGTCAGTTATAGTATATATGGGCGCAACAAAGTTTTTTTTTCTAATATAGATGCATTAAAATATGGACAAAAACAAACAAACAACAAAATTAAAGGATAGCTACATTTTCTGCATAAGTGCTAAGCAAAAACATGGTCTACGTTCACTTCTCTCGACTGTACAAGGACTGTCATTTCAAATGTATTCACTTCAAATCTAGTTTAGTTTAATGTGATTTATAAAGATGTTTTAATAACCAATGTACTGGAGTGGAATTTGGATGACGAACAAGAGCACAAACAAAACACTCTGCAAACCTTCATTATCTTTGAAAATGTGTCCTTCAGAGCATCCAAAGCCTTCAAGGACAAAGTGGACCTACCCACCTCTGCGCTGTGTTTACAGAGATGCGTGCATTTTTGTTTTTTGTTTTTTTGTTTTTTTGCGAGAGGACTGGAGGGTGACACAGCTGCCTTTACCGCTCATTTCAGGAGTTTGCATTTGCACACACACACACTCGCTGTTGAACGGTTTTCAAGGCTGTTGCAGATGCAGGACTGAATTCAAGTCCTTCTCATTGATATGGACACAGTGCCTCCTACATGCTGCAGCAGGGAGCGTGTGGATCCATTTACAGACTTTAGCCACAAGATGGTGCTAGAAGCTCACTAGAACCCCTGCTGCATGCTACAGACGTTTCCGTTTTAAGTTATTTGAGACATATCTATTAAATAGTGCATCATTCACAATACAAAGAAAAATAAGAGCTAGAAGAGATGACACTGAGTAATAGTAACAATTAAAGAATACAGTAACATAATAAACTGTAAAAAGAAGTAAGAGGCAGATGCAAGGCCTTAGTGTGTAGTGCGGTAGCTGTCTCTTAAAAGCTCTGTTTTCCGACATTGGAGTCTACATTAATTTGTTTATTTACATTACTCAACTTCAAGTCAAAGTATCTGACCTGTAGTGGAGGAATACTGCAATATAATAGCACTGGAAATGGTGTTATATAAACCATGCCTTAAGCCGAGCTAAAAGTGTTGTCTAAGCTGAACACAGGGCTAATACTGTGACTCCAGCATTATATAAAGCACATTTAAAAATAAGCAAGTGGACCAGAGTGCTGTGCAATAAATAAAACCGTTATAAACAATAAAATACCAATGCATAAGCGTAACAAAATCTTGGTTAGAGTCAAACACTTTTTTGCCCAATTCTTCTCCAAATCCTGGAAAAAAAATCATGTCATTGATGACCAAAATGTAGCTGTTATTTTGGTATTTCAAAAATCTTAATAAATTATATAGTGGCAGTAAAGCACACACATTATCTTATAAATATATACTCTCACATGGATTTGAAAATTTGTGTGTTTTCAATCAAATGACAGATGGGCAGATGGACCTTCAAATTGTGTAAGGTTTAAAATGACTCTTATTGTTGTGGGTAATTATATGTCTATGTAATTGTAGGTGGTCGGGACATAATGATGAAAAAGATCAAAATGACACTGTAATTATTACATAACAGTGCCATCTAGTGGTGCGATTACACACAGGGCTAATTACACTGAGTGAACAAAAATAACTCTAGCTTAGTAACTGTAGCTATAGCTTTACAATTAATTATGTTGAATGTTAAACAGTGGCAGCCTCAATGTTCTTTTATGAAGACTACTTTAATTTATGTAAGTTTTTTTAAACTTAAACCCTCCCAGTTTTTTAAATTTAATTTATTTCCTAATTAAATAATTTCACTAATGTGAGACTAAACTGTCAAAAAACAACTTTAACTTAAGAAAGTTAAAACAAATAGAACAAAACAATTAAAATAACAAAAACGCAGGAGAAAGGGAACTAGTGAACAAAGAGATACTAGAAATAAATACAGACTAATGAAACAAATGAACCAGATAAAGCAGCAAGAGGACAAATTGAATAAACAATGAATAATCTCTTTAGAAGACTATATGCGCAATTTAAGCTTGTTTATATATAACGGTAACTAAGGGTATCTTCGTAATAGCTAAGAAATGTTATTTTATTGCATTATTTATATTTTACCTTTGTGTATCTATTGGTTACAATGATTGAGCGATTCGAACCCCAACAAAAAGGTCGTCATGTCGTCTGATACAACGCTTGTGATTGGTAAATGCTGAGAAAAAATTTACAACGGCATATATGATTGGTCAACCCTGTGCGCAATTACAAAACGACAGACACGATTGGGCGAGGCGCCTTCTTGCTGTTTTTTCTCGCGATTGTTTCCCGTGTGGGTTAATGGCTCCTCCTGTTACAGACTGAGACGGAGCTGGCAGCGAGAGGCGATACGGGGGGAGCTGAAACATCGCTACCACGTAGAAAAAAAGGAGATTACACCCCGTATACAAGCGCAATAAATTGGAGAAAGGATTACCCCGGTTGTAGTTTAGGTCGTGGGGTAAAATCGGGCGGATAGCAACGTATTTTTTTCCGACAAACCAGCTCGCCAGATGAACTCCGTGAGAGCCACCAACAGGAGACCTAGGCGAGTGTCGAGGCCGCGCCCGGTGCAGCCTGAACGAAACAACGGGGATAGAGGTAAGCTAGGCCTCAACTGGCTAAAAATCTAAAGCGAAGCGGTGTCAGGCTACACGGCATCTTAATTTATACTATAGTGTTCACATTAGCTTATGTCCCACTATCAAAGACCCAGGAGTCGCAGGAAAACCCGAGGCTTCTTGCTCCACAGGCCGCGCTTTGTTTGGCTTGAGTGACCAGGTTTAGTGAAGGTTTTAGTCTTCGCCTAATGTAATGAAGCTAAGACGTAAATGGGTCTTATTGAGATAACTACATTTGAGTTCGTTTGATTTTTAAATGTTTTTTTCTTAGATTTCTGTCTGCCTGGGCCTTGCATTCCCAGCTGTCACTATTGACTACGAGGGTGTAAATCTGCAGCGTCTTTGGACTGCCATTTTTGGGGTGTAACAAAAACATTAGCAATTGGGGGCAATGCTAACTAGCCCCGCCGCTTCAACTGGCAACATGAATCAGCTGTTGTGTGTTTTCTTTGCGTTCATATTGTTTATTGGTTGGCACGCAGCTTGGTTACTATCTTAAGTGTCTATGGTTTCCACCCTCTCCTTGTTCTCAGCGCAAATTAGCCCCCAGCTCCATTTGTTTACACCGCGGATTTGCCTGCTACGCAGTTCAGTTTATAGCCATTAGCCGCACGTCTAATCGACTTAATCCGCGTCCCTTTAATTGACAGCAGCAAACATGAAAGATGAGCGGGATCGTCGTGATCATATGAAATTTAAGAAAGATGCACCATGTCTGATTAGGAATGACTGAAACCTAAAGGATGGTAATGTTGCTGCAGGGGGTGCATCTGCCATTATCAATCACCAACCTTTGTCTGTCTAACAGCCCTTACCCGGTCTGTTAGCCTGCGCAGTGCCATACTGTATGGGAGATGAATGCTCAGCTTTATGTCAGAAAATATGGAAGTCCCTCTCTTGGTGCTTTTGCTAATAAATGTTTAAAATTTTGCAATATCATCATAAGTATATCGATGACAGTGTTCTCAGTTGTAGCGGATATCTTTTTTTTTATTTATGTCTCTGCAGCTTCAAGATCTAGTATTTATCATTTTAGCATGTAAAATGTCAACGCAGCACTCAAGTCAGAAGCTAGTTAACACGGTCTAATAAATAAAACGGCTTAAACACATTAAACATACAACATCAAATCATAATCATCGTAAACAATTAGTGAATATTAAAATGGATCTCTTGCATGCAATATTGCAGGAGTAATGTAATCAAGCCTGGCTGTTAATAGCTGCAAAAGAATAAGTTGTGTTGAAAGAAAAAGTTTATTTATTTATTTATTTTTTTGCCATAACCACAGTTGTTTAGTCTTTTGCCACAGACTTTTTTAGACTTTTTTTATAATAAGGAATGGACCACTATAATATATATATATATATATAATATACACACACACATACATGTGTGTGTATGATATGTGTGTGAATGATAACTCAAACATATTTTTTCACTCATAGTTAGTGGTTGGGTGAAGCCATTTATTATCAAACAACTGTGTTTACTCTTTTTAAATCATAATGAGAACATAAACTACCCAAATAACACTAATATACTTTTTTTTTTTTTTTTTTTTTACTTGAATGACTAAAATCATTATAAGTGCAAGGAAACACAGTGTTATGTGCTTGTGGGTTTGCTCGTCATTACCCATACAGTGTCTGAACTCAGATATAGTTCAGCCGCATTGAAGCAAGAAATGGCTTCAAGTGGCTAGATATGCAGTCGGTTTTCTGAGAGGAGATGCTGAGTGTTTATTATAGTCATTATTTGTGTGTTAAGTTCATGTCCATAACGTGGTTTATGCATATTCATTACTGTGTGCTGTCTATCAGATGAGGAGGCTCCCCCAGCCGCTGCAGCAGAAATGGCTATTGAGGAGTCCGGCCCTGGAGCCCAGAACAGTCCCTATCAGCTTCGCCGCAAAACTCTGCTTCCCAAGAGAACCGCCGCTGCCTCTGCCACCGCCTCTGCCTGCCCCAGCAAGGGCCCAATGGAGGTCAGACTGCTCCTTGTTCTGCATAAATTAAGCTACAGTGAGAAAAGTAAAAACTTTGTCAAAGTGAAAAGTTCTTTCCAGTTTTAACCTGTTTCTTTTCACAGGGAGCTTCCACTTCGTCAACAGAGGCCTTTGGTCATCGTGCCAAACGGGCACGGGTGTCCGGAAAGAGCCATGACCTGCCAGGTGTGTTGCATAGAAAAAAAAAATCTTTATTCTGAGTCTTTTAAATATCATGTTATCAAGTTTTTTATAAATCTTTTCAATGGTACTTTCAAACATTACTTACACTTGTTATTTTGTGCTTCTCTCTACAGCTGCCCCAGCTGAGCAGTATCTACAACAGAAGCTCCCAGACGAAGTTGTCTTAAAAATCTTCTCGTATCTGCTGGAACAGGACCTTTGTCAAGCCGCTTGTGTTTGCAAGAGATTCAGTCAGCTCGCCAATGACCCCATTCTCTGGTCAGTGCAACAAAAATAATTTAAATATACCAGTTTACTTAGATTCTTGTACTGAAGGTCCACAAGGTCTGGACCTCAGTGTGTCTTTAAGTAATTTTGTATTTGTGTTTGGAAGATGATTTGGAGAAAGCCAGTGGTCTTATCAGAAATATAATGTCTGGTCCATTCCTTAGCTTCTTTTGCAGTCATTACCTGGTGCCAAAATCTGCCTCTTTTGGCTGTAAAACCTGACATTTTATGTATCCAATATTAAATCATGCTTGTCTCAAAGACATTTCAAAGGTTTTGGTCTTTTGGACTATGGTGATGTTCCTCTTATTCCACCAGACAGATACTTTACTCACTGCAGTGTAACTGTTTGTTCTCTTTAATTTGTCACATAGTGCTGTTTGGGCATATTTTACTGTAAACCAAAATGATTAAATTAAAACAAACTGAAAATGATGCTCTGGAAAGAAGTCAAGAGGCTCAAAAAGTGTCTCCTTTTAAAACAAGTCACCAATAAATCACTGGAATGGCCCAGAAATCTAAGGATGGTTTATAAATATTTTGTACTTAAAACTTCAGAAAACTAAAATTGTCAAGCAAACAGCTAATACATGTTGCTTCATTTAAAATTTTCAGGAAACGTCTTTACATGGAGGTGTTTGAGTACACTCGTCCCATGATGCACCCAGAGCCGGGCCGCTTTTACCAGGTCAGCCCTGAGGAGCACGAACATCCAAATCCGTGGAAGGAGAGCTTTCAGCAGCTGGTGAGTACTCACTTGTTTTCTCGCCTTTGTCTTTGAGGATTAAAAGTGCATACGTGTCAAGGATCCAGTATTGCATTTATACATATTATTATTATGTCAATATTGAATGGTATGTTTGTAATGCATTTTATTACTACTTCCTTGGGGTGGGAGAGAACTGCATGAGACATTGTCTCACTTAATAGTTGGGATAGACAAAAACTCCTTGAATGAGAGTCTCAGCCTTGTATTGGTCATGCTCTACGGGATTTTCATACATCTGACTCATTAGTCCATGGTGATTTTCAACTTGGGGATTTGCTTGGAATGTCCTGTGCAATACATCCATTTGAATCTGTATTTTTTCACAATTTCTTGCTAATTTATAATCTGTTGTGCTTGACAGTTTCTTTTAGATAACGTTTTAATTTAGTCTATTGAGGTGATTTGGCATGACTTCACTTAAGTACAAGCCATTTTTGGAGGTTATTTGTGTCGTGCTTTGAATTGGATGCAATGTGAAAATATTATGGACCAATAGCTACCACAGCGGTTAAACTTTTTGTGAGAAGTTGTCTTTTTAATTGATTAAACCAGGTTTTAATAGATTGAAACATTTGTGTTATTCGTGTTGTAAAGCTTTTAATGTTATCAAGTAATTATATTCAAACTCTTTCAGGCTGCTCCCCATAAAACACAGCATGTCCTGAATTTAATGATCTACATGTACAGGAATTTACAGTTTAGTAGGTTCTACTAATATCTGATTTAAAACATAATGGTAACTCTTAATAGATATGAATCTGCCTGTTTTTCACTAAATACTTTCTAAACTTTTAGCTGCAGCCTCTTCGTGTTGCTTTATGATTTTAGTCAGGCCAAGTGCTGTTTAGTGAATCAGTTGTTGTTCTCCTGCATCTTTTGTCATTTATTAAGACGTTGTGCATTTTCAAGTGGTATTGTTCCACAAGGAACCAGAGCTACTCTAACAGTTGTTTAATTTATTTGTGCTTTGTGTTTTGTGCTGAAGAAGTATTTAAATAGAGACTAAAGTAAAAATGTCACATGTGTGCAATAAATGTAGCATCTGAAGGTTTATGGTTTGTTAGACTGCCAGATCCAATGCCACTGTTGAATTCTGCAGTGGCATTGGATCAGCCAACAATAGAGTTGTTTTCCTTTTTTATTTTTTATTTTTTTATTTGTGTTTTAAAATGATGTGGGAAATAGTCCAGTATCTGTGATTAGAGTATAAAATGAGACATAACTTTATACTTGTGGTTTTTTATGTTGGCACAACCTCGGTACAGAAAAGCAGACGGGAGCAGTGGTACATGCTCTGTGTTAAGTATGTCTGCCCGGTTCTACAATGATGGAAAAGGTTGCAATGCATATAAAATTTTGACATCAGTTCAATGGCAATCCCAGAATCTGTCATTGATCAGCCGTACTAAAGTGAGACCCAGGGACACTGTAACTTAACCTGCAAGAAGTGTTGTAATGCAGAATGAAGTAGGCCCCTACTACATTTAATATCATGTATTCATGTAGGATAGGCCAAATTATGTGTTGTATATTCTGTATAACGTCAAAGTAGCTGCACCCTTTTCAATTTTAGATGCACCGTCAGTCATTTTGTTTTAAAGAACTGGGCCTGCTTCTGAAACTTTGTTCGCCTGTGTGTTACACATAAGTTGCTGTTCTTTTTCACCTCAATTGAACGGACCTAAAATATGGGTCCCTTCAGATTCATATTTTGGGAGTATCCTCTGGGCCAAATATTTAAATGGCCATTGATTCTGTTTGTTTTGTGTTTTAAAACCCACTTTATTAGTCTTTGTGTCACTCCTCTAGTCTGCTTGTCCAAACTCTGCCATTATCTACTGCAGAGAAACATTAGCAATTGAAAGAGAACTACTCACTTATTCAAGCACTTCATGCTTTGCTACGACCTTTTCATTTGTAAAATATATTTAATATGCAATCCATGAATAGTTCATGGATTCATGTCTTTTTCCATTATATTTTTATATTAAATAAAAGATTTCTAGCAACAAACAATTTGCATCACTCAAAATAAACACTAGTAGCCTTATACATAATATTCTTGTTAAATAAGTTCAACTTATGACATGAATAAGTTCAAGGAAAACACTTCTCAGTAACAATTTCATATGTTTAATTAAATCACGTCCTTTCCATGCGCATGAGATAGCATTAGAAACTACTATTATAAGAAAGTACTCATAAATACTATGATAAATATTTGGACATGTTTTTATTCATATGTTTAATCTACTACATGTCCACCACATAATGGTGTAAAGTGACTGAGTGTGTGTTGGTTTTGTATTGATCCCTGTTTGAGAAATAGAAACTTGAACTTGTTCATTTGTCTGTCTGCAGTACAAGGGTGCCCATGTAAAACCAGGCTTCGCTGAGCATTTCTACAGTAACCCTGGGAGGTACAAAGGCAGAGAGAACATGTTGGTGAGTAGAAAATGTTACTGTGAATAGATATTATAGATTACTTCATATATTTCCTTGGAGGTCTATTTGGAGATTATTGCAGGAAAGTGTTCCTCATCGACTTGTATTTAAGATTTCTTTCTTTACTTTGCGCCTCGTTCTAGTACTACGACACTATCGAGGATGCTCTTGGCGGTGTACAAGAGGCTCACTTTGACGGTTTAATTTTTGTTCACTCGGGAATCTACACAGACGAGTGGATTTACATCGAGTCCCCGATCACAATGATTGGAGCCGGTAAGCAGCTGACCCATTATTAAACAATTATCTAGTTAGATCTCACCAGAGTTACTTTTACACACTGTAAAAATGTCAGTGGAGAGTATTGTTTACATTTTTCTTTTTTTCCTCAGCTCCTGGGAAAGTAGCAGACAAAGTGGTGATAGAGAATACTAGAGATTCAACATTTGTCTTCATGGAGGGCTCGGAAGACGCCTACGTGGGATACATGACGATTAGAGTGAGTAATGTTCATTCGCAGAATCACTGTCTTATTTTTGTGGTCAGCTAATGCGAAGTGTAATGGTAGCTCACTTAAACGCTTTCACCTTTTTGTGATGATATTTTGAGTGTTGAAGAGGCAGCTGTGGTCGTCGTGGGCGGACAGTCACTCAACGTGTAGTCTGTAAGCGCAGCCTCTCTGACCTCTGTTGCCCCAATGTCCACAGTTTAATCCGGATGATAAGTCGGCGCAGCACCACAACGCCCACCACTGTCTGGAGATCACCGTCAACTGTAGCCCCAACATCGACCACTGCATCATCCGCTCCACTTGCACAGGTAGGACTGGGCCTACCTTCAACATTAATAGAGCCGCTGTTTATCTTTGCTATGACTTACATCCATTAAGTTTTAACGGTTTACTATGCATTAAATCCATAAAGCAAACGCATAGCAGCACTTTAACAACATGACATTCACTCACCACAAATAAAAGTGGTTTTAAGTGTAACGGCAAAGTAGAGCTTCATTTTATTTGCCTAAAAGCTTCTCATGCAGCAATTTTTTTGACCCTGTTAAATATCATTTTGTTGCAGTGTTTATGTGTTTTAATTGGCTTGTTTTTGGAGTGTTTGTTTGCTTTGAGTGGCAATTTTGGCCCTGATTGTGCGTTGATGAGGTGAGTTTTAACCCCAGGTTATGACTAAATGGATCATTTGGAAAGTCTACTTTTATCACAAGCCTTTTAATAATGCATCATTAAAATAAAAAATGAGCTTGTTAGATTGCTACAGCGTTAAGGGGTCAAAGGTTTATTGAGAAAGTGTGTTGTTAGGTGCTTGTTGTAAGTAGTTCCCTTAACAGAGTTGGGCTTGTTTGCATTTAATGCACATAGATAGTAGTCAGGAAATGGTTTGAAAAGTGTTTGGTTAAGGTCAAATGTGACTGTATTTCTTTCAGATAAATAGTCTACTTCCCTCATGTGAAAATAAAGGAAGTTGGAGTTATATAAATAGAGATTAGATTCATCTCTATAAGGGCTATAAGAGCTAAAACATAATCTGGGTAGAGACATAAATGGTGTGTATAAATAATGTGGTACTCCAGGTTTATGCAGAATATTTAAAATGCAATGATTTATCGCCAAGACATTTTAGGCTAAACTCCGCTCCCCCCGATGTGGTACAGCCTATGTCACGTGTGCCAAAAATGTAAAAACTGGCTTTATTTTTTATTTATTATTATTAAAGTTAGAGCTATTTTGATGAGGTTGTGCTATAAAAATGTAAGCTGTGTTAAACATCTTAATTGAAAACGAAAGTAACTTGTTAATCCTAATTGAAGTAAGATGTTTAAAAATGCTACTTTAATAAAATGAGCCAAACAGTCCTGCATTGACTGCTTTAACACAGTTCTAATGCTTTCTGGCTTGTTTTTTTGTGCTTGAAGTTGTTTCAAATAAGCTAACAAGTGTGTTTCTTTTGCCTTTAGTGGGCTCAGCTGTGTGTGTGAGCGGCCAGGGAGCGTGTCCGACCATTAAACACTGCAACATCAGCGACTGTGAGAACGTAGGACTCTACATTACGGATCACGCACAGGTGAGCACACAGTATTTACCTCGCATAAAGATATATGACATTTCTGTTTAAAAAATAAACTTAACCACTGCTCATCTGGTGTCCTGTATTTTAGGGCATTTATGAGGACAATGAAATTAGCAACAACGCTCTAGCAGGAATATGGGTGAAAAATCACGGCAATCCCATCATTAGACGTAACCACATTCACCATGGACGAGACGTGGGGGTCTTCACGTTCGACCACGGCATGGTAAAGCAATATTTTAAGTTTTTAAGTGTGACTCTATGGGTGGTATTGTATTTTTTTTGTCACTCATTCTTCAGGGTTACTTCGAGAACTGTAACATCCATCGAAACCGTATAGCAGGCTTCGAGGTGAAGGCGTACGCCAACCCAACAGTGGTGCGCTGCGAGATCCATCACGGCCAGACCGGGGGCATCTACGTCCACGAGAAAGGCAGGGGACAGTTTATAGAGAATAAAATCTATGCTAATAACTTTGCCGGTGTCTGGATTACGTCCAACAGTGACCCAACGATACGGTAAGAACTTTAATGACTTCATAGTTTTCAATGTGGTGCTTAGGTTTGTCACGTTCTGACTTTTTCTTTTTTCTTTTTTTTTTTTACTAGGGCAAATGCAATTTTTAATGGTAACCAAGGAGGAGTGTACATATTTGGGGATGGGCGGGGGTTAATAGAGAGTAACGATATCTACGGCAACGCTCTGGCGGGAATCCAGATCCGAACCAACAGCTGCCCCATTGTTCGGCACAACAAGATCCACGACGGGCAGCACGGAGGCATATATGTGGTAAATAATAATAATAATAATAATAATGGATTGGATTTATATAGCGCTTGTAAAGGCTCTACAGAGTCCATTCATTCACTCCAGTCACACACTGGTGGTGGAGACATGGCAGCCATATTGCGGCTACGGACTCTTTAACCACCAACAAACATTCTCACACATTCATACACCAGTGCCACCGACACTGGAGGCAAGGAGGGTAAAGTGTCTTGCCCAAGGACACGACAGTATGAACAGGGAGAGCGGGAATCAAACCGCCAACCTCAGGGTTATAGGACGACCACTCTACCACCCGAGGCACTGAACAACCTGAGCCCCTTTGTATGCTTTGTCCCTGTCATCTTTTTATTAGCTATGTATTGGATATATATATATATATATATATATATATATATATATATATATATATATATAAATATATATCTTTAGGGCAGTAACACAGAAGAAGACGATAGACGGCTAGTGGAGTCATTTAATTGCTCTCCTTAAAGGAAAATTATTTATATATATATATATATATATATATATATATATATATATATATATATAAAAATACTGATGCATATTTGGTGTTACACTGGCTTTCGGTGAAGTCTCGGAGAAGGTTGAGTGGGACTGTTAGGCAAAAATAGGACAGTAACCCCAATGCAACCAGTGGAAAAACAAGTTTAAAGCCGTGCTTAAAGGGACTGCATTTATTTATTTGGAGCAATTTTAGCCTATTTGTACTTCAGAATTTTAACAACCCAAGTTTTTACATGTGTCCCTTTCACCTGAAACGAAAAACCTAAAGTTATGGTCAGAATCTCATGATGATCTCAAAAGATCATACTTAGATTTCTAATCTAATCTTGGTCCTTGGTCTGACACTTGCCTGTTTCTGAATGTGTGTTTCAGCACGAAAAGGGCCAAGGCGTGATTGAGGAGAACGAAGTTTACAGCAACACGTTGGCTGGAGTCTGGGTGACGACCGGGAGCACGCCCGTTCTTCGCAAGAACCGGATCCACAGCGGGAAACAGGTAAAGCACTCTGCGCTGAGTGGGACTATATGTTCCATGTTTCAACAACACTGTCACACTTACGAGACATTATTATTCTTCTATTCTTGCAGATACCTAAAAACAGATAAAGCTGCTGCCTGTTTATTTGGTTTTGTCTTTTTGTAGGTCTAAACGACAATTAAATTAAACTAAACTGGTATGGATGTAATAAATGTGTTGTGTATTTGGTCTTTTTTAGGTTGGCGTTTATTTCTATGACAATGGGCATGGAGTATTGGAAGATAACGACATCTACAATCACATGTATTCTGGTGTCCAAATAAGGTAAAATGTAACCCGACTAACTAAATTTGTTTATGTTATCCAAATTGAACTTTATCTCTAAACCCTGCCCCTGAACGCTGTGTTCCCGTTCAGGCATTTTCTCAGTACACTGTTACACAGAGTTTAGACATAATTAGTTGAAACCAAAGTTTATGTAACTAGACCAGTTTTTTTCCAGACACTTACTAATTTAGTGCTAATTAAAGTTATTATGTAAATGTGTGGCTGGTTTTGCTAGTTGAACCAGCTCTTATGGTGCTTCTAGTATCAACTCAATCTAAACAATTACACTGTGTGGCTGTGTCTTCACCGCACATCAACTTATCACTAAGCATGTGTTTCAATCATGACAGGACGGGGAGCAACCCAAAGATTCGACGCAACAAGATCTGGGGAGGCCAGAACGGAGGGATTTTAGTCTACAACTCAGGTGCGGACCTTATTCTGCCTTTATACAACTAAACTGTGACTGTTTTTATTTTATTTTTTTTTAAACGTACTACTGTGCCTTCTACTGTTGTGTTAATTGCTTTGTGGGGAAATGCTGCAGGTTTGGGCTTTATTGAAGACAATGAGATCTTTGACAATGCCATGGCCGGTGTTTGGATCAAGACGGACAGCAACCCCACGCTGAGGAGAAACAAGATCCACGACGGCCGAGATGGAGGCATCTGCATCTTTAACGGAGGCAGAGGTGACATGTACTGTTCTATACGTTTATGATTTTCAGGACTTAAAGGGAGGCATTTTTATTTTACAATATTATGTATCGTATTTACACAGTAAATGATTCTTATATTGATGTTTTAGGGTGACTTTGGTCCTCTTCCTCTGCAATTCACTGCTCGACTTGTTCCATTTACAACTGTTATTTACATGCGTCCTCCTGAATGAACGTTGGCTGGATACTGCCTTTTCCACTTTATAGGCAAAAATCTACACAGGCTTTTGACTGATTACTGCAGCCCTTTACTCCCTTTTATCATATTAGGAGTTTATTTTGCTGAGTACAAGCCAGTGTTGTAATAAGATGTACAGTTATCATTGTTCTGATTTTCTCTGATGTGAAACACTTTAATAATGTTCAAGTATTACATGCGCACACCACTGTTTCACTGATGCACTCTTCTATTGAGACTTTGCTTTTTGTTCAAGAAGTGCTTTGGCTAAAAAAAAACACACTGTCAGTGTCCGAGACATTGCACGCAAACCCATTCCCACCATCACAAAGATCTGGATATACAGCTCTGGAAAAAATTATCCGTTTCTCTGGTTTTACTATTTATAGGTATGTGTTTGGGTAAAATTAACATTTTTGTTTTATTCTATAAATTACTAACAACATTTTTCCCAAATTCCAAATAAATATATTGTAATTTTGAGCATTTATTTGCAAGAGAATTGTGATGAATACTTTTCCTTATTAAACAAGATTAGTTTCAGGTGATCAACTAATGCCTGTTTTGGGATTCAACAGTCATTGGAATGGAATGGTTTCCATACTTGTAGAAATGCTGATTGCTAGAAAAAATTGCAGTGTTCTCTTAATTTTTTCCAGAGCTGTGTGTGTGTGTGTTTGTACCGGGTCAGCTTCAAATGTCTAAAATGCATTTGGAAGGCATTATTAAGACATTACAATGATTCTGTCTGGATTTAAGTGCCAGGTCTGATGGGGGACGTTGTGTACACCTCAGTCAGAAAATGTTGGTCAGACTAAATGACTTCTTTTGATTTATGCTAAAGCTCAGTATGTGCTGGTTTTCATTTGTAAAACCTTTGTCTGTGCAGGTTTGTTAGAGGAGAACGACATCTTCAGAAACGCTCAAGCCGGGGTCCTCATCAGCACCAACAGCCACCCCATACTTCGCAAGAACCGCATTTTTGACGGGTTCGCTGCAGGTTTGGATTTTCTCCTGACCCGTTAAAGTAATACCCAATCTAGCTTCTTAGTTTTAAGCCAATGTCGGAGGTTTTTGAATTTTTTAAATTTATTTTTCAGGTATTGAGATTACTAACCACGCCACGGCCACTCTGGAGGGCAACCAGATCTTCAACAATAGATTTGGAGGTCTTTTTCTGGCCTCGGGGGTCAATGTGACGATGAAAGGTAAGGATCAGCTCTTGTGGATACTTGTTCTTTCTTTCCATCTTTGGAACCAGCAGCTCATACAGTCATGATTAAAAAGTGTTTGATGGTTCCTGTAACTAACAACATTGTCCTGCTTTTGTTCTCTCAGATAATAAAATTCTGAATAATCAAGATGCTATTGAGAAGGCTGTGAGCCGAGGACAGTGTCTCTATAAGATTTCGAGCTACACCAGTTACCCCATGCACGACTTCTATAGGTAAACCCACAGTGTAACACAATTATATAGTGATGTTTTATTTGACGGTCATAATATCAATAATGTGTTGTCTTTTTTCTCTCCTTTAGGTGTCACACATGTAATACAACAGATAGGAACGCCATCTGTGTAAACTGCATTAAAAAGTGTCACCAAGGACACGACGTAGAGTTTATACGACATGATAGGTAAGTTTCAATTTGAGTTTTCCATAATGTAAAGCAAAAAAGTAGACCATCTTTTATGGAATATATGGTCTGTAGTAAAGATGAGCATTAATAAATAAACTGACAATGACTGTATATGGATTTTTCTAAATGGAGCTGCATTAGTTAAAACACTGTAGCTAAAAAAATAGCTTTATGCTTTAAATGGAAGACAGATAGTCAATTGTAAGCACATATATTTAAGTCAAATATGAGCCAGCCCTCATTTCTAAAGCAGCACAATGTAAGTGTTACATACAGTTACATCTGAACTGTGTCTTTCAGGTTTTTCTGTGACTGCGGCGCAGGGACGTTGTCCAACCCCTGCACGTTGGCCGGAGAGCCCACACACGACACAGACACTCTGTACGACTCAGCGCCTCCGATCGAGTCCAACACGCTGCAACACAACTAGACTTCCTCGGGAGTTCGACTCCTCACACAGACAGACACACCTCATACAGTCGCATCACACACCGAAGAACACGCAACACTGCAGCTGCGGACACTGAGAGACTCTGGAGTCAGCGCTCTCATCGGGCTCACGGTAAAAGAGCTGCAGTGGAGACACACTCCACCAGAGGGAGCAGTGGAGCAGAGCGTTGACTGACAGCCACAAGAGATTCCTCACTGAGTATTTCTTATTGCAGTCTGAAGAGAAAATAGGAGGCTCTAAAGCAGCGAATAGCCCCCTGGTGTTAACCCTCGGCTCCTGGCCCACTACTTCTTCATAGACTCATTTTCAAAGAGACTTCCTGCTTCCTGGCAGCTGCCATCCCCATTGGCTGCTCAGGCAGATGTTACTAGGCACGAAGGGATGTTGCTCTGAAAGCGGACAAAGAGCAATATTGTGTGTGATGGAGCACTTGGGCTTTTTTAAGAAATATGTTTTGATCAATGGATTTTATTTCAATGCTTTCTCATGTAGTTTTGTATTTTCAAGCAAAAAGCTGACTGTATTTGAATGTCTTTTATTTTATTATATTATATTATATTATTTCCTTTGGTTAGCATCCCTTTTCCCTGTCACCAATGAAACTGCAAAGACTCAGTCCCAGTGATCAACTTCTTTCTGTGAAAGAGAATAAACACTAGACCCTCTCCGAGTTGGCTAAAGGCAGTGGAGCGGCTCCACGTTGTACAGAGTGTGTGTGTGTGTGTGTGTGTGTAACTGTGCAAGTTGAGTGTGTGTGCCTGTGTATTTGTCGTTAACGTAGTCAGTGTTTTGTGGAGAGGGTTTCAGCAGGGGGCGCCACAGCTCCTCACTGGGACATGAGTGTGTCTGCAGTCTCCCGCCCTGCCCCCCTCCCCGTGTATCGTGGTGACTGTGGCTCCTCATGCGGCCTGAATCGTATGCATGTACCATAACATCTAGACTTAATATATTGTGAAGTATTCAATAACCATTATGTAGATGCTAGTTGGAATTCAAAAAGGGGTATACTTTCTTAGAAAGACAAAAGAAACAGGAAACTGGCCATTTCTAAGAAAATAAAACTTTATTAGATCACAGTTGTGTGGTGTGGAGATTTGTAATGCAGTTTACAAAAATGTGTGGTTAAGGGCAAAGTTCATAAAGAGGTTTAGGAGAGATGAGTTTATCATACTTGCCGAATCAGTCGGGACAGAAAGATAATTCTGATACAATAGAGTAAAATACACAAATCTGAAGGTTTAATAATTTTAATGGTTATCTTGAAGGTCTCTGTGCTAAAGTGTCATTTTTCTTTAGGCTTAACTTTTTATTCACGCTCAAACACCAATATCTGCTTTCCAATAAATTAAGGGATCAAAGAGCTTGAGTTCCAGTGTAGAGCTGAAGTGACCCCACTAGCCTCTTTTTAAGAGAATTGGACTAACATTGTAAGAGATGTTTCTTTTAAACCCCAGGAAGTCTGAAAAGTTACACTTCCTGCTGCTGGGACAGCTTGTTCCAATTCAATGTTTTTGATGCATAGTTAAACAGATGCTGATTTAGTAAATTGGGATTTATCAGTTATCTTTGGACTGAAAAAAAGCATTTTAAATATGCCATACCTTTGAAATTTGATTTAGTTTTGAAATTGTTTAAAATTTACTATTTATGAACTGTAAAAACATTCAACTATCTTATTAAAACTGGGTAGATCTTCCTGTTCTCAGCTAAATCATTACATTTATAACTGGTTTTAAAAAAGTAGCTCAGCCTGTATTGTAGAACAAATGGGAACACTTCCAACATAATTTACATTTCTTTATTGAAAAACAAAATCCTTTTGTACAGTCACTAAATCAAGACCAAGAATGGTTTGAATCTATTTTACAGAAGCGCAGCGTGAGAGAATCTCTGTGATATAAGTGTTATTTTTAGCGGCCAGCTCCTGCTTTATCCTCCGCAGCTCCGTCTTCACCTCGTCGTCTGTCATGTTGGTGACAGGAAGTGACTTGACCTTGTCCAGGAAGTCTAAGATCAAGCTTTCACCAACCTGAAACGTATGTTAACGTAGAGTGATATTTCTCTTAAGGCTAATGTTGTCTAGCTGCTTCAAGCTGACATTTACAAGTTATAATTGAATCTGAAGGATTATTTAGTGAAGGCCCTTTGTTCATTTGTCCAGATTATCATCAAGATTTTGTGAATTGTCGATTTCATTAACACCTTAATGTAAATTAAGGGAACACATGCTTCTAAAAAAAATGCATCACAAATTTCATCAAATGTCCCTTGTTTTAGTCAACAATACAAGTCCACAAATAGCAGTCCACAAATCCATTACTGTTACTGTTAACATTTGCATCTCCTCTGACCTCAATGTGACAGAGCCTTGAGTCATAATACTCCTTTTTATCGAGTTCAGTCAATGTGAGTTTATGTCCCATAAAAATTAATAAAAGATAAAAGCCCCTCTTATTTGTCCCACGTGTTGCTTTAGTTGAAACAGAACAGACATGAATACTGACTAATAACTAAAAAAATAAAGGTTTGGGTTAACCAAATACTAACATTTGCATCTCCTCTGACCTCAATGTGACACAGAGCCTTGAGTCATAATACTCCTTTTTATCGAGTTCAGTCAATGTGAGTTTATGTCCCATAAAAATTAATAAAAGATAAAAGCCCCTCTTATTTGTCCCACGTGTTGCTTTAGTTGAAACAGAACAGACATGAATACTGACTAATAACTAAAAAAATAAAGGTTTGGGTTAACCAAATACTAACATTTGTGAACACTATGAAAACTATGGATTTTTTTATCTGAATGTTATACATGTGTGAATCTCCTGCTGGCAACTTTGGATCACCTCAGAGTTTGTCACAAATATATACAATCTCTGGAGGCGTGAGTGTCAGTGATGTTTTTAATTGCGTGACTGGTGCTGTAAGCGGAGTGCACAGACTGGGGAAGGATTGTACTCGCCACAGCTTGTTTGTTGTGTCTCTAGCTGCTTCAAGCTGACATTTACAAGTTATAATTGAATCTGAAGGATTATTTAGTGAAGGCCCTTTGTTCATTTGTCCAGAATATCATCAAGATTTTGTGAATTGTCGATTTCATTAACACCTTAATGTAAATTAAGGGAACACATGCTTCTAAAAAAAATGCATCACAAATTTGATCAAATGTCCCTTGTTTTAGTCAACAATACAAGTCTGGTAACTTCCAAGCATTGATTAGATGGTACTTTACTGAACAAAAGGAACCAGTGGTGAGCATTAGCAGTCCACAAATCCATTACTATCATTAGAGACGTCCTGGACTAACCCAGCAGACAGCGCGTCTCGTCACATTACAGATACACTTAAGACAGCTGTTGGGACAGTGGAAAATGACCATTACTTGTTTCTCCGTCCGGCGTCTCTTGGCCTCAGGCTCATCCTCTTGCTTAGACTGTGGCCCTGCAAGCTCCTGAAACTCCTCCAGGTCCTCGGCCTTCTCCTTCGCCGCAGCAACCACCGCGGCAGGAAAACAGGCCAGCTCCGCGACATGGATCCCAAAACTCTGGTCACACACACCTAACGCAAAAATGAGAGATTTGTGTAAAGACAGGTAAAGAAAAATCACAAAAGTACGATACTTAAGTTCAATAATAGCGCTAATAATAAAATAAAGCCGATCTAGAAGGACATGTGTGAGAAATATACAAGTTTTCTATAGTGTGATCACCTGGTTTGACTTTGTACAGCATGGTCAGAGTGTTGTGCGAGGTGAGCGCCGTCACGTGAAGGTTGTGGACAGTGGGTTGTTGAGCCGCGAGCGCTGTCAGTTCGTGGAAGTGTGTGGCAAACAGACAAAAGCTGCTGATCTTTGAGGCAATGTGTTCGCTGATGGCCCAAGCCAAACCGAAGCCGTCGTAGGTGGAGGTGCCTCTGCCGAGCTCGTCGATGATGATCAGGGAGTTCTCCGTGGCCGAGCTACAGAGACGGAAAAGAACTTAAAAGGTTAGATTTTTCATCAAGGTGTTCCAGATTGCAAAAGGCTTCAGTATTCTTGTTACCGCAGAATGGCAGCTGTCTCCAACATCTCGGACATGAAAGTGGACACTCCTTTGACCTGACTGTCTCCAGCTCCGACTCGGGCCAGGACGCTGTCAATCACACTAAGCTCCGCCTTCTCACACGGCACAAAGCAGCCAATCTGAGCCATCAGCGCAATCACGCCCACCTGCCTGATAAACGTGGACTTGCCGCCCATGTTAGGACCTGCACACAAAGTTAGGGGAAGAAAGTGAGTTAGTTTGTTATAGTAACTACATTTACTTTGTGATCAGAAAAAGTAAAAAGGGTTTTACAAAGAGTGGATCGAAATAAATGGATACATTTAATCTCTTTAACATGAGATTGTAACATACAATAAAAATACTTGTTTGACCACCTTTGTATTTTTCCATCAAATTTCAAAACAGTTTAGTTTCTATGGCAAACACATACTGCTTCTCAAACAAGTTTTAACACAGTCTACTTGAAAACCAGCTCTGTTAACATTTGCATCTCCTCTGACCTCAATGTGACAGAGCCTTGAGTCATAATACTCCTTTTTATCGAGTTCAGTCAATGTGAGTTTATGTCCCATAAAAATGAATAAAAGATAAAAGCCCCTCTTATTTGTCCCACGTGTTGCTTTAGTTGAAACAGAACAGACATGAATACTGACTAATAACTAAAAAAATAAAGGTTTGGGTTAACCAAATACTAACATTTGTGAACACTATGAAAACTATGGATTTTTTTATCTGGATGTTATACATGTGTGAATCTCCTGCTGGCAACTTTGGATCACCTCAGAGTTTGTGACAAATATATACAATCTCTGGAGGCGTGAGTGTCAGTGATGTTTTTAATTGCGTGACTGGTGCTGTAAGCGGAGTGCACAGACTGGGGAAGGATTGTACTCGCCACAGCTTGTTTGTTGTGTCTGAGCTTCTTTGTAATAACACAAAATCCAGATTGATAGGTTAGTGAGTTAATTTTGCGGTTAAGAGCGAAATTGTTCCAAATCTAGATGGAGTTTAGACCAATCGGAGACAACAGTTGCATGTGAAAAATTGAAAAGCAGATGAGCGGAGAGAGAAAAAATAAAAATAAGGGATCCATTTTAGGCTCAGAAAGTTATCAATTGCCTGCACAATACTTGTCGTTCTTCCAATCTATGGCCTAATGTAGTGTCTTGATAGTCTTCATGTCAAACCCGACTTGTTGCTGTGATTAGTGTTTTTGCGCAGACTTGGCCTGTTTCATGAACATGCTCACAGTTTAACATACAAGCCCAGGGTTAACTACACAAGCTGAAACTTTGCTTTTGTTACAACTGATCCAGAGATTGTTGTACGGTGTTGTCTAACCGGGTAGAAGAGATATATCTGGGGTAAGTTTAGCCGTAGTAGTACATAGTCCTGTTGATTCTTCTTTATCTCTCCTCTACACTTGTCACCTGTGATTATGTAGAAGCTCTTCTCCTCCTGCACAAAGCAGATGTCGTTGGGGATGAAGGCGGTGTCTGCGTCCGTCTCCATACACGGATGTCGGGCCTGCACCAGCTCCATCCGTCTGCAGCCGCCGTCCAGGAGCCGAGGCCGGATGTAGGCACGGGGGCCGAAACGGACGCCACAGCGAAACTCACCACTGCGTCCAACTGAGCAATCACATCACTCAGCATCTGGAGGGGGTCCACGTAGCCTGAATAGATACAGTCAGGTCACTTATTTTCCACATTTTTTGCATTTACAGGCGCCGGTCTGATTAAAATGATAAAAATAATCCTATCTGATGGCATTTCACTGTTCACAAGGCTTTTGAGAAAATGTGTCTTAAATCAATTACAAAAGGTCACATAAGACAGATTTCACATAATTTGTGTGTGTAATTTGAGATTTTCATTTCCACGCCGACAGTAAAGTTAGCGGCATGTGATGACAACCTGAGGCGATGCTGATGATCTCTTTAACGATGGCATTCTGTGCTTCCTCGTACTCCTCCCTGCTCTTAGTGTAGTCCTCGTTCAGGGAGGTCAGCTTGCTGTGGACATGTGAGACAGCAGGCCATCAGCTGACAGAATAAAAAATAAAAAATACAAGACTGACTGATTTATATGAGGGGACAGACCTGTTTGTGAAGCGCACGCCATTCTTTTGTACGTCCAGAGTGGTGAACTTCTTGTTGTTTCGCAGACTTTTCTCCTCTTTGCAGGTGACACGGAGGTAGTAGCCCAGCACAGCGTTGGACTCTAGCTTCACCGTTTTACCAGCGTCAAGGCCTGGACACACACTGAGAGTTAATAAAGTCTCCCAGCTCAAACAAACAAACATTTAGGCTGAGTTATGGTAAAGTAAGATCATTTATTTTATCGTTTTTACAAGGCAGTATGTTTTGAGCACAAGCTTTAATCATATATCAAAATACAATCACAGCAAAGCCCCAACGAAGTCTAAACTGACATTACATTTATTTTAATTTAGGGCTGCAATAACTCAATTTTAAGCTGAAACAATAAAAACCTCAAGTTTTATGACTCGTCTTTGTTAGTCCACCAGGTCCTCATGCATTTATACACGCTTCACTATCCGATTATTAATCTGTGCTAAACTAAGACGTGTTTAATAATAATTGTTCATGCATTCATTTTTTACCACTTAGTCCTGTTATGGGTTGCCGGGGACTGGAACCTATCCCAGTTGCTTTGGGCCTGAGGCGGAGTAGTCAGTATAACTTTAAATTGATTTACGTATTTATAAACAAAACACAGATTTCAGTGCCACATTGACTTAACAGACATCAGTAACTTAATTTGAAAAAGTTAACTTGAGCATATTGAAACCAAGCATTATTTGCGTTATCTTTTATAGAAGCATATTCTGAAACAGTGCTGTAAAGAGAACGAAGGGAAACACACACTGTAGTAAGAAATGTACTTGTATGGCAGGATTAAAAGACTCACTAGCAACAGTAGCTGGACAAACCTACAGATTATCATTGATTTCATGCACATGTATGTTTATATGTAAAAACTCCATTGTAAAAGCTATTGGCCAAACAATATTAAACTAATGGTTAGTTGTATGTTACATTGATAAACTGGACACATTCACTTTCACTCTCGTCCTAAAACAGCAGTCATGTTGAGAGCAAATTTTTTAATTTTTGTTTTGTAAACTTAACATCCTAGGGCTCTTGTTTTGTGAATTAAAAACACTGCATTTGCTGAATACACTGCATTCAACACAATCAACCTGTGAGAATACCAGCTTTAAAAATCTTTACTACGGAACTACTACATCGTGTTATCAAACTCGTGAATTCATCTCTATCAGAAATGCCCAATAGTTATCTTTAACAAATCAGATGTGAACTTTATTCAGCTTTGATTCTAAGAAAGTGGGTCCACATGACAGCGGCGCGGTGTAATCGACTTTAGACGCTTCCAACAATTTTGTCACAGTGCTTCTCTTGAATGACGTCCCATCAGCAGATACAGGCATGCGCTCACACTTCAGACATTAAACCAATCAGCCCAAGAGATAAAGTGTGTGTGTGTGTGTGTGTGTGTGTGTGTGTAATCACCGAGCTCTCGTGCGGCGCTGTTCAGGATGCTCTGCATGTTCTTCTCCAGGTCGTCCATCTTCTCCCTTAACTCGCTCAGGACCGGGTCGAAGGATGGTTTCACCAGAAACTCATGATGCTCGATCTGCAGCAAAACAGCACACATACAATTAGGATTCACAATTTGTTTTAATTATATACAGAGCTTTTTCTTAACAATTCAGGGCAGCATTTTTCCCAAAACCCCATACCGGTTTTAGATCTCCAGTTCTGCTTCAATTACAGCAGCCTCAAAATGTCAGAATTGTTCTTCTACTTCAAATTCACAATAAATCTATAACACAAGCTCATAAGCCCAGACCCACTAATCTGTTCACAAAATGACTCACATTCAGGTCATATTCTAAAAGTTTTTTTTTTTTTTTTTTTAAAGCCATGAGGAAGTGCATGGGATATGGCGTTAAAACGGCTACATGAACATGGTGCCATTTGAGACATCATTTAAGTGCAATGTGTTAACTGTGATGATTACACACGACAACATGGACCACACATGTTCAGACCTGGTTCATGTCCAGAGTGGTTTCAATCATCTCCTGAAACTTGGTGAAGTCGTTCTGCAGATCTCTGAGCGGAGCCATGAACACTGCCTCCAACAGGACCTGATAACTACCTGCAAACAAACACTCTTTAGGAAAATTTGCTTTTTGTTGAGCAATTGTGAATGAAACCATTAAATGCATGTCTTTACTTGTAAAGATTAGCGTCTTGTTTACCCATTACCCAACATTAGCCTGAAAACAACGACAACAACACTGAGCATTATCATTCTTTTTAACTGAATTTACTACATTTTCAGTGGTTGCTTATTTTATTTTCTGTGCAACACGTACAGTGCACACATTGGGTTTATGGCCCTCTCTATTTTCTGAGGCTTGAAAGAGACTAGATATTTCTGATCTAATAATTAGTTGAGAAGAAAGTATCAACTGTAAGTGACACCAGATCAGAGGCTTTCATTAACTGTTGTACAATGGCAGTAGATAGACATCACGTTAAACCACCTCCTCTGAGTAATTTAAACCAACTGACTGTTATGTCTTGCCCCATGTGGCCACGACAGACCCACTTGTACCTGAATATCTCTCCAGAGCCATGATGAGGGCAGGAATCTGGACCACGGCCTGGAAAACCCGGTAACAGTCCTGCAGAGTGGCCGAGTGCCGATGAAACTTTTTGGCCAAACGGTGGAGGTCGGGGAAGCGACGCAGAAGGTCGTCTTGACAGGTCTGTCTGAGCTCCGAGTCAAACACAAAACTCTCAACCAGGTCCAGTCTGAAAAGAGCCAGAAAACAGAGCACATTTCAGACAAAAGCATTGGAATTTCTTTTCAATGTAGAAGTTCACCTCTTCTTAGTCTGTGAGGTGAGCTACACTGTAACTTGACAATTCAGGACAGTATTTTCTCATTTACATTGTCATATGCTTTATTGCAAACAGTTTTATTGTTCAATTATTACTAGCCAGGGTTTATCTATAGCCATTACATGCAAAATATCTGCTCATTTCTTTCTGCGTCAATGTAAACTTTACTCTATTATCAAAGTAAAGCAGTCTTAGAAGGCCCAAAACTTAAACTTCAAATCTAGTTTTATAAATGGCTTTGCTGGTGTCGCATTGTTTATCCAAAGCCAGTTGAGTTTCAAGCTAAATGGGCACCAACATTTACGGACACCATGTAGAAATCGATGCTCAGATAAATTATCTTTTGTCTACACTTTTTCCCCACGTGTCTTTTACCTCTCTTCTATTTTGGTTTTGTCCATTAGAGGCTGTTTAATCCACTGATTCACAAGGCGTTGACCTTGTGGTGTACGACACTTGTTCAACAGACCGGCCAAAGAATGAGCTCCACTGGTGTCGTCCGGTGAACCCTACAATAAATATTACAAATGATAAAAAAATTAAGACTCAATGGTTTAAATTTAATGGCTCATGCATTTTCATTACTTTTCCATTCTAAGGGTATAGACTGAGGGCATTTTTCATCTGATGTGGGGTCAGTGTGAATGTCATTGTTTAGAGGTTGAAAGTGGTTCTGTGTTAACAGAAGTAGTATAAAATTGCCATGACACTCACCTGAAAGAGGTTAAGTGCCCTCACAGCAGCATTGTCCAGCCTCATGTACTGACCCAGGTCCAGAGCGGTCAGACTGAAGGAGTTAAAGTTGGACTCATCAGAGAGGAGTTCAAGGAAACGCACCACTGCAGCCAAACACGACATGGCCACCTGTGAATAGACTCAAGGTTTAAGCTATCCAAGCTTGTTTACTAGCTGTAATAAGTAACTTGCTTGTTGTTATTAGTATACATATGTTACAGTCCACACTCTTTTGTAGTTAAGCCAAAAAAAAAAAAAAAGCTCCAATTGTACCTGTTTGTCCAGCTCAGGCAGTGTGTTACTGGCCACTGTCTCTCCTTTCTTAGACCTTAGCAGCCTGTTAAGATCCTGCACAATGTCTTTACTGTTAAAGTCTGCTCTTTTTCGGTCTGACACCAGTACACCACCACGCTGTACTACCTAAAGAAAAAAAAAACAATGATTCCAGTCTTTTGTAACTTAAATAAATGAAGATAAAAGGCCACAATACAAAAACACTCACCTCTCTGAGTTTATTACCCTCAGAGCTGCATTCACCTTGAGGCAGGAGACACTCTTTAGCACTGATTTGTACAAGCAGGGACTCCAGGTTGGAGAAGATCTCATTGTCGGGGAACTCACAGACTCCCATGGTCCTCTGGGCAGCATCCACATAGCCCACCCCAACCACACGCTGTCCATCTGACCCTGTAGCATAGCGCACGGCCACAACACCTGCACAGCCTTCTGCTCCAGACCCACCAGCAAACAAAATGTCCTCGAACTGAGTCAGGTTTCCAGGAGATGCCTGCAACAAGATAAAGTTGTCCAAGTTTTAGCTGTTAAACATACACCGTGTGAACAATTATTAGGCAAGTTGTATTTTTGAGGATTAATTTTGTTATTGTACAACTACAGTGCTCTTGGTCAATGTTAAACCCTCAAACTTGAACATTTTAGTAAAAGTGAAGTTGTGGTTTTCTTGAGAATATTTACATGTACACCATTATTAGGCAACTATTAGTGTCAAAATTATTATGCAACTAAATGAAAAACAAAGATTTTCCAATCTCACTTGTTCATTTTCATCTCTTAAAGTGAGAATAAAAAACAAACTCAAAATATACAAATAAACATTTCTGAAAAAAAAAAAATTAAAAAAACTCAGTGACCAATATAGACACCCATCCATCTGGTCCGTCAAGAGTCACTCTCATCTCATCAGTCCACAAAACCTTCAAAAAAATCTGTCTTCAGACATTTCAACTTATGTGTCTTGTTCAGAGGTGGTCAGGTTTCAGCCTTTTTTACCTTGGCCAAGTCTCTGAGAACTGAACACCTCGTACTTCTTGACACTCCAGGTAGGTTGCGGAATATGGCAGCACTGGACGATTATGGGTTCCTGGTAGGGATGCTCATTTTGATTAATTTTCCCGACCGACAACCGCCGCTCCTTAATCGATTATTAACCATTAACTGATAAGATTATAATATTGAATTGGCATTAACGGCTTAGTGTACAACCGTGACGTAAACACGCTACAAAAGAAAGCCTGCGTTGTGCTTGCACGTCGTCATGCAAACCCCAACAATATATATACCAAATTAAAGCTTAAAGTCTCATCTTTCAGACGATATAAACCATTTTAACACGTTACAACAGCCTTTCTCAAAGTGGGTGCCGCGGCACACTGGGGTGCCTGACTGTGTCAGGGGTGCCGGCAAAAAATTAAAAGGGCAAAAAAATTAAAAAAAAAAAATAAATGCTTTCGCGTTGGCTTGCACTGAGCCAGAGACAGGCCCGCTCAGAGCTGTCATATATCACAACTTTTCTAAACTGCCCCTGCGGCGGCGATGGCGGCGCCCATCGTGCATACAGATCAACTAACGCGATCGTTATAAAGGTGTTTAAACGACAAAACCCTTCCACAAGTACAGGGAGCGACTGAGGACTGTGGACCAGGAGCTCCGTGTCTGCCTCTCATCCATACCTGCCAGGATAGGGCGGCTGTGTGCGTCGCACCAGGCTCACGTCTCTCATTGATTGTGGTCACCCCCACCCCCGGCTTGTGTGTGCGCGTATGTGCGCTGCATGCGCGCATGTAGATCTTTCTCTCGTTGCGGATTGTTTTTTTGTGGGTGTGGGTGTGTGTGCATGCGCATATAGCACGGATGAAAACAAGCACCATATGGAAAAACATTCCTGCTTATCTCTTTTAAACCATGCAGCAAACAAACAAAAAAAAAAACGTTTTAAACCGCTTAACTGATAGTATTAATCGGTCAAAATATTTACTATAGGTTAACGGTTAAACGGTCAGCATATGAGCATCCCTAGTTCCTGGTAGCTTCATTTTTGATTCTTCGCAAATCTTTGGCGCTTAATTTGCATCTTTTCTTCTCCACACGTTTCTTGCGACCCTGTTGACTATTTGCTACAAAACGTTTGATGGTTCTGTGATCACGCCCCAATAGCTTAGATATTTCAAACGTGCTGCATCCCTGTGAAAGACTTTTTACTATTTTTGACTTTTCAGAGTCAGCTAAATCTCTTTTTTTCCCGAGGAGAAGAATCTGCCTAATAACTATGCACACCTTGATATAGGGTGTTGATCTCCTTAGGCCACAGCCTCCCTCGTCACACAGATACACATCACCTGATATGGATAAAATCCAACCAGGTTTATACAGCTTGTAGTTGGAAATTATGGATAAAATGATGGTCAAAATAATCACCTGCCTAATAATTGTGCAAAGTGTACACTTGAATTGGTCAATATTTGGATATACTTAGTCAAATTACCTACAATGTATTAAATTAAAATGATCAAGATGTGTCAAGAAGTTGGGCTAACTTGAAATTTGATTTATGGTGAGGAGAGTGAGACACATAAAAATGAAGTATTCAGTTAATTGTTTTTAAGCAAGACTTACCTACTTATTCATATTATTTGTATAACTTACTTATCTTATTAAAATGCAGTGTCCCTGTAATATATGTAAAATGACTCAAAGTCTTAGTATATTTCAATCTCTTATAAATACATTAAGTCATTTAACAGACGCTTTTATCCAAAGCGACTTACATTCACCAGTGTTACATTTTTACAGTTGCTTTTATCCAAAACGACTTACATTAAGGTTCTATTCACCAGTGTTACAGCTGACACCACTGGAGGCAAGGTGGGTTAAGTGTCTTGCCCAAGGACACAACAACAGTATGAACTGTGAGGATAGCGGGAATCGAAGAGCCTACCTTCCGGTTGAAGGACGACCGCTCTACCACTGAGCCCCACATCAAATACCTACCATATATACACTCAAGTATTATTGAAATGTTTACAAAAAGTGTTTTAATGTTTAGGTATTGTGCATTAAATACCTTGTATTCGATTTTCCAGTCTTGTTCTTTGCTGTTCTTGCTCTGGTTCTTGTACACTTCTACTCTGTACTGTCTCACCAGCAGCAGGTCTTTCACAAAAGTCTCAAAGTTGAGTTTGTTCAGGACCACACTCTCCAGTCTGCGGTTCCCTTTACATTAAGAATATTATATAATATCATATCATCATAATATATCATATCAAGTATTATAAATACAACCTGACAAAACAATAGTTGAACTATTTAATACAATTTAAGAAAATGGTAAGAAAAAGAATCAATATACAAAGCTATTTATTTGTTTGGTTAATTATGTGTATATAGGGTTTTGCAAAGGGTGCCTTCTTGCAGCGTTTACAATTACAATATTAACACTTGACAACATTAACAGCAACAATTTTATTTTTATGATACCACTTTTACATACACTTAATTAAAAGACGTGGGACGTAATTTAGCTTGAAGTTTAGCTATGCTTCGTTAGCCGCAGTTACCTGAGCCCAAATACTTCAGAACTCCATTCGTCTTGAAAACCTCCTTTGCTGCAAAAGTGGCGTCTTTTCCGTGGACGGTGTAGTAGTCGTTACGATCAAATACTCGGAATGTAGTGTCGAGCTTCTCTGACATGGAGAAATAGAAGCTGAGAAAACCACTTTCGGCTGCACTGTCCATAGACAGGTTCTGTTTCGGCTGCACCGCCATGCTGGAATCTCCCGCCTCGGCTACAGGGAAACCGGAAATGGCGTAGTATTGCACTTCCGTGGCTTCTTCTTCTTCTTCTCTAGTATTATTGGCGGGTCGCAACCAATTTTTTTCAGTGCATACCGCCACCTACTGTACCGGAATGTGTAATTCATGTTTTAGTACTTCAGGTTACATTCTATTTGAAAAAAAAAAAAAAGTGGGCCCTATATTTTATGATCTAATCCTGTATCTTTAAGAAATTTAAAGAGAGCTTCGTAGCACTCCCTTGTTACCTCACTTATCCCCAGTATCCCTTCTAAACTCCATCCCCGTCCTAATTCATATATCTTATCACGTAAGATGTTCCTCTCAAAATCAAATTTACTACACTTCATTATGACATGCTCTACATTTTCAGGAACATTACATTCCTCACATTTATCAGACACACATTTTGTCATTAAGTACATCGTTGATTTTAACCCAGTATGTCCCAGCCTTAATCTTGAAAAGATCACTTCATCTCTTCTATATTTCCCTTTGAAACCCTTCACTTTAATATTTTTCTGAATGCTGTAATAGTGTCTTCCTTTATTATCTGTGTCCCACTTGTTTTGCCATTCATCACTCACTGCTTTTCTGATTAATGATTTGGCCTCTCCTTTTCCAAAGGGAACTTTCATTATTTCATCATCTTTTAATTTCAATGCTGTTTTTGCAATTTCATCAGCTTTTTCATTTCCTACAACACCAACATGAGCCGGAACCCAAACAAATTTTACATCCCCACCATTTCTTTGTATTCTCAGCATTATTGTATACATTTCAATCAATAAATCATCTCTTAAGGCCTTTTTAGAATTCAAACTAACCAGGGCAGCAGAGGAATCTGCATAAATGACTACTCTCTCTGGTCTCACCTCTTCTATCCATTGTAGCCCTAAAATAATAGCAACCATTTCTGCTGTATATACAGATAATTTATCATTAATTCTTTTACATATGCCTACATCAAACTCTGGTATATAGACTTCTGCTCCTACATGTTCTGTCCCTGGATCTTTAGATCCATCTGTAAATATTATATATAATTAAAATAATTCCTCTTCACATACTCTTCAACCAAATATCCTATATTATTCATATTACTTTCATTCCATTCTTTTTTCTTCTCTAGAAGTTTCAAGTCCACATTGCGTACAGGAAATATCCATGGAGGAACATTACCCCATACAGTATTTGGTCCATATTCAATTTTATTTAATCCATATTGTTCTGCTACAGTATTAATATTCCATCCAAATCCTTTTCCTTTAAGTTGTTGTGTATATTCCCAACACACAGAACATTTGCTGCAGGTTGTTCCTCCCCAGATCCTTGTAACTTTATCCAATAAGCTAAAGACAGCTTAGATCGTCTTAAATATAAAGGTAATTCATCAGCTTCTACCAGTAGTGCATTAGTAGGGGTTGTTTTCACTGCACCTATACTGAGTCTTAAAGCTCTAAACTGTATTCTGTCTAATGTTCTTAAAATACTCTTGTCTGCTGCTCCATATACCATACACCCATAATCAATACACGATCCTATTAAGGCCCTATAAATATCTAGTAGTGATTGTTTATCAGCTCCCCATTGATATCCAGATACTGACCTCATGAGATTTAGTACCTTTTTACATTTTGTTTCAACCTGTTTAATATGATTCTTCCATATACATTTCTCATCAAACCACAATCCTAAATACTTGAACTCTTTCACTCTTTCCATATTTTGACCGTACAATTTTATCTATATATTATTAATCCTTCTCTTTCTGGTAAATATCATATAACAAGATTTTGTAACTGACATCTTAAATCCTCAATCATATGACCATCTTTCAACTTTTAATATCGCATTCTGAATACTATTAGTCACATGTCTAATGTTTTTCCCTCTTTTCCATATAGCCCCATCATCTGCATAAAGTAATGATCCAATATCTCTATCAACATTTATAAAAATATCATTTATCATTATATTAAATAGAATAGGACTTATAGCACTCCCTTGAGGGATACCATTTTCAATATTAAAGTACTCCGACAAATCATCCCCAACCTTTACACGAAAAGTTCGGTTAGACAGGAAGTCTAACACCCAGTTGTAGAGCCTTCCGCCAATACCCATTTTGTGCATTTTAATCAATAATCCTTCTCTCCACATTGAATCATAAGCTTTTTCAATATCAAAATATACTATAGCCATGATCTCTTTCATACTAATCGCCTTTTCTGCCTCATTGCTAACTTTAACCAAAGCATCTACCGTTGATCTTCCTTTACGAAATCCACTTTGGTATTTATTTAACATTCCTTTTTGCTCTAAATAATATGTCAATCTACAAACAATTATCTTTTCCATCCATTTACATAGATGTGATGTTAAAGCTATAGGTCTGTAGTTCCCTGCATTAGCTAAGTCTTTACCTGACTTACCAAAAGGAAGTATCAATGCACTTTTCCAGCTATCAGGCATTACACCTTCTCTCCATATCTTATTAAACAGTTTTAGAATAATTTCCAGTACTTCTTTTGGTAATTGTCTAAACATTTCATAGCATAGTCGATCTTGCCCTGGAGCCGTATTTCCACTTCCCTCTAAGGCCATTTTTAACTCATGTAATGTTAAATCCATGTCAAGTGCCGAATCTTCACTGTCTTTTTTCATAATTACCTCGCTATTTGTTCTTAAAATATCCTTTTTCCGTTGTTTATATATTTCATCTAAATGACTCCCACTATGTACACTTGCAAACTTCTTACCTAGTAGCTCAGCTTTCTCCTTATTTGTAATTGCCTGATGTTCTCCCTCTATCAGAACTGGGATTTTAACTGATTTCCTTTTCCCACTCATCTTTTTGATCATTGTCCAAATGTCACCCAATTTAACTTCTCTGCCAATGGTGGAGCAAAATTGTCTCCATGCATTCTTCTTGGATGACTTAATTACTTTACGTACTATAGCTCTCTTTCTTTGATAATCAATCAAATTATCTTGGTTCATATTCTTTCTTAGCCATCTGAATGCATGATTTCTATCTTTTAGCATTTTTACACTCATTGTTCCACCATGGAACTATTTTCTTTCTCATTCACTGTACTCATAGGGATACAGGTTGTTGCAGCATTAATAATCATGGAAGTCACTTCTACTGTGCAGCTATTTACATCACCCTCCATCGATATTCTTTCAGAATACTCACTACAAAGTTCTTTGAATTTTTCCCAATTAGCTTTAGGAAAACACCATCTCTCTATTACATAACCCTCCTGAACATACATATCAAAGTTCATGGAACACAAAATTGGAAAGTGATCACTCCCTATGTTGTTGTCATTCTTAACATTCCATTCACATAAATTACTCATATTTACAGAGACTAAAGTAAGATCTATACAAGAAACTGAGTTTCTTGTAACATTAACCCTGGTACCTCTTCCATCATTAAGGCAAGCAAGTAATCTCTCATCAATTAGTTCTTCCACCACTTCTCCATTTGTGTCTGTATAATCACTTCCCCACAGAGTATTGTGAGCATTAAAGTCACCACACCATATTTCTCTTCTATGAACACTTTCTGAGATTTCTTGGAATGTTTGCTTTGATAATTTCTTACACGGATTATAAACATTGACTACTTTGATATTTCCTCTGGGACTACACATTTCTATTACTATACATTCATATTCATTTGGGACAGTTACCCTTCTGTATGCCTTAATAAATGTTATACATCCTCCCCCTTGTTTTCCAATTCTGTCACATCTAACTGTAACCTGATATTACAAAGTCTAAATGAGGTCTTAACCAAGTTTCTTGTATACACATAACATCAGGTCTAACTTCCAGATCATCTACAACCTTTTTGAACTCTTGACCATTTTAAATTAAGCTTCTGGCGTTCCATTGAAGGATATGTAATACCATAATGAGGTTAATCACCTTGAGACATTCCATTATTTGGATTCAACATCTCATGAATCATTTCAGCTGTAACTTCAGTTATCCCCAGTATTTCTATGGCTGCCTCTACTATTGTCTTGATTCTATCACTTTTTTTCTTTTGCTGTACTGCCACATTGACAATCTTACAGATGAAAGCAATAAATTTGGTTTTACCCACAATCAGCGTGTCTTCATTAATCTCTCTTATCCATGGATTTATTTCAGTTTGCCTCTGACTAGACGTTGGAGATGTACTCTCAATTATTCTTCTGTTCTCAGATTCTTTTGCTTTATTTATTACTTCTGCATCAGCATAAGACACCTGATTAGTTACTTTATATTTCTGGACCTCTCTGGCTTGTCTTTGTACAGGGCATCCTCCAAAAGCAGCGCTATGCTCATCACCACAATTACAGCATTTTACTTTTGTATTCCATACTCATGTTCACCTCCACATCTAGCACATCTTTGTTTTCCTTTACATTGCCCAGCAGTATGTCCCATTCTTTGACATTTGTAACATCTAAGTGGTGCTGGGATAAACCCTCTTTGGCATCTCTTTTTCAAATTCTAGCTTTACTGATAAGCTATCAGTTTTCACCCCTTTTCTTTGTGTTTGTAGTCTTGTGGCTTTCCTTTCACTTCTTGTATTATCTCCTCCATTGTTATTGCCAAAGGTACATCATAGATAACACCTCTAAGCTTTGCTGCATTCCCAGGGATATGAACACTGATCCTTTCCCCATTAAGTGTTTCAGCTCTGAGAAATCTATCTCTTTGTATTTTATCTGTAGTAAAGACCAGCAGCCTTCTATTGTTCAAATATTTAGCAAACTTGATCTTACCCATTTCTTTCTCAATTGCTTTTGTTAGTTTTAGTGGGTGAAAATGTCCCCCTTCTTTTTTAAACGTTATCATCACTTTCCATTCATTTTGTTCGTTCTCCTTTTTCCCATTTATAATTATAGCCTTCACTTTTTTGGACTTTTCACTCACAACTATCACACCTTCCTTTCCTCTTATTATTTACTTCCTGCCATGACATACTATCACTATCTCCATCCGTACTTTTACCCATGATAATTTCATTCACGGTACAGTTGTTGCTAATTCCAGCGATAAAAGTCAAGAATTTCGTTCAATCTACCGATCGTCTTCAAAGTTTGTTTTCCACGTGCCGCTTTCCACTTCCGCTCCTCTGCCGTCAACGGTCGACCCCCACTTCCGTGGCTACAAAAGTTTTTTTTTTTTAATACAAATTTTTATTTTAATATGATTTTGTTATTAATGATAAATTAAAATTGTACGTTGTTTTTCGTTTTATTTAGAGAAATTCCTGATTATTTAGTTGGCTAATAATGTGCCAATTATGAGAAGGAAATTTTATGAGTCAATTTTGATTAATTAGGCTATAATGCGAATTTTAGTATTGAGACAAAATATACTTTTTATGTTTTTCTATTTCTATAAAATTTATCAAAATAAACAGACAGGTTTATGGAAAAATAATAATCACGATTATTTTGGTCATTATTGAAATGACGATTATCTTACACTATTACTTACTGACTCATTGAAATACGTTAGATCTATTGAACAAAGTAGTAAATTCTCTTTAAAATAAAATATGTATTCAAATAAAGTGCTTAATAATTATATATATATAATATATATAATAGAAATAGTAATTAAGATAAATAAATAAGATCAACCATATAGTGCAGATATCATTGTGTTGCAAATCTTGCACATAACGTGTTTTATGATGTGTTCAGGCCAAAATAACGTGCAAAACAGAATTTGACTAAAAATCAGTCAGAAAAAAATGAAATTGAGCCAAAATTGAAATTGAAAATTCGATTATTTGCACAGCCCTAGTGACTAGTCACTGTAATAAAGCATGTAAATCAGTTCACAAGCACATGCCAACACTTGCAGCAGAAAGGAAGAAATAATCCTAGCGAAAAGCTTTGCTAGGCCGGCAATTTTTTTTATTTACAATAGCTTTACAATAATGGCAAAGAAAATAATATAGCAGGGGAAACAAGGGGACTGAAAAATAGGAGAAATACATTCAGTGATACATCATGTCATAGCTTGCCTCTATTTTTGCCAGGCAGATTATATAGATCCTATGGAGTAGTGAGGAAAAACAGGGATGACGGAGGTGTGTGCGAACATATAATGATTCCATAATGTTTGCAAGTACAGGTTTATTTTTAATGAAGGATGGCACTTGAGACTGTCTATTGTAGCCTTAATGTGACATTTATGAGATAGCATTTAACAATATAACATACTTAACAGTAGGCATCATTACTTATGGGTGAGTTATTACCGAGAAAATGATGGCAAACAAAACAATATGAACGCTGTTGTTTTCAATCAAAAAACATAAAACAGAAGAAAGTTTCATTAATGTACTTTACCACAGAGGTCACACACAAGACTCTGAGCCATGACCCCTGCTCCATAATAATATTATTATGGTCCATTGGTGGTTCACATACCTTACAGAAGTTTGATTTTGGCACAGGTGAAAATTATCTTACCACAGATCCTTGTCAGATGGACGCCACAGTCATGTTGGATGTTACACTGTAACACACTCAAATGTACATTATTGTTACAGTCTTCCCACATATTTGTTTATACTTTCCTTATTCTCTAAAACTGTTGTTTTTCAGACTGAAATTAAAAATATTTTTCTTTTCTTTTTTCTGGACCATTATCTTAAATATTTACAGTACCTCTTTCTTTAATTTGGATTCTAAGGCTTGTTTAGACCATTTAAATCGTTGGCCAGTTTCCTGTACATCATTGTAATGATAATCTTCACATTGAAATAGAAATGACTCATTTTGATTAGATTAAACCACTGTATACCTAGTTATACTTATCTTTAATATGGAATGTATACCCAGAGTCTTCTCACCTGTCGTCATGGTAACTGTCGATATTTTAAACCAAGAGCCTACCAGACACTTCCTGTGACCTCATCCGGAGAACTGTTTCCATGGTTACAGGCCCAGCATCCTGATGTCCACCTGATCATATCAGATGTTAGTTGAACCCGTGGAGCAACAGACACACAACAGGACGGAGGGTATACGGAACAACACGGACCATCCCCTGCAGCCAGTGAATGTCTGAGATCAGGACAGAACGCCACAAGAACTCCTTCTCCTCAACTGCCATAAAACTGTACAAATAGTCTTTGGTAGTCTGAAAGAATAAATTTGTATAAGAACGGAATTTTCCCTTGGGGATTAATAAAGTTAAACTAAATGAATTAAATTGTATTATTCTTATTTCTCTGTCTATATAATATAATACCGAAGGGACACTTTTACTTAATATCTTGTTTGCAACTTAGGCTACTATCCATGCATGTTGTGTCATTTGCTGTTGCAATCCAAAAACATTCGTGCTCCTTTAATTTAGAAAACCCACCTGTTGCAAGAATCAAAGAGAGTAAAACATAATGGGCGTTAATGTGTTAGTCTACTACTACTCTGCATCATTTAGGCTGCTCTATGTATTTGCACAGAAGCCCATGAGAGTGAAATGGAACATAGCCTGAGCTCCACGTGTGGTCACGAGCTTTAAGAGTCAGGAGGAGTCACGGATTTTAACAAAACTGCATAAAAAAAACGAATGAATGAGCGAGCAGTAGTGGTGTAAAGGAGCGAGACATGCATTCAGAATCAGGCTTGCACAGCTGGGAAGGTGGTCTTTGATGACATTTAGCCACAATGACGAAACGAAAAGCTTTTGACGTCGTGCGTACCTTGACGAATGGGACAGTGATGCGCGTAAGGCGGCGGTGAGGGCTTTATAAAGGCAGTGTGTGGCTGCAGAGGAGCACTCACAGCCTTCAGACCTCTCCTGATCTCCAATCTCGATCCACTCAACACCTCTGAACTCAAAATGAACGGCCACTGCAAAAGCAACGACGTCGCGGAGGACTTCCACTGCAACAACGGCTTCAACGAGCTCATCATCGACACCAAAAAGGCCGTGTCCGTGCACCGGAAACACGAGACGTCCCGCAAAGAAGCAGAGGACAAGTCCCGCCTTCCTGCGATTGAGGCGGCCTACACCTGCATCCTCCGGGAGCTGGGCGAGGACGCGGACCGAGAGGGGCTGCTGCGCACGCCGCTCCGAGCCGCCAAGGCCATGCAGTTCCTCACCAAGGGCTACCACGAAACCATCTACGGTGAGTCAGAGGAGTTAAGTAAGACCCTGGTTTGGAACCGGTGTTATGACGTGAACTGCATGCCTGGCAAGAATTGCATTCCTGCTTAAAGGAATAATAATTTCTAAGACAATTTAAACGAATTATAGCTCGTAGGCTATAAGAAATGTAGGCTAGATCAGAATACTAAAACCCACGCATTTAGCCATTATAATGGACTATAGCTTTTATAAGGTCATGTTATTTGACCTATTTATGTCTTAGCCTTTGACAAAAACTGGTAATTTTAGCTTAGATTGAGGGGCAGCCCCAGCTACTACATAACATTCTCGTTTAATGACTAAAATGGATTTTATTAGATCCCCCATTTTGTACCTAATATAAAGTAGAGCACAATAATCAACTAGAGAGAAATACACTTTGAATCTTATACCTACACAAATAGTATTAGTCGTTTCCTTGCCCACATTTTTTCATATCTTCTGGTTGTTTTTTTGCAACTTTGAAAGTAGTTCTGCTTTAGTTCTGGCTTAACACTGGTTTATCCCTCGGTCTAGGGATGTTGGACTAGACTCTAGGGATGTTGGACTAGACTCTAGGGATGTTGGACTAGACTCTAGGGATGTTGGACTAGACTAGACTCTAGTCCAACATGTTCAAGGTTTAAGATAGATGCTGCAGGAAGTAGCTACAGTGTAGTCAAGAAAGCAGCTACAAGCATTTTTGCAGCTTTTAAGTAGGCCAGATGGCTTGATATGCCTCCTTTAATATTTATTGGGATATTATTTGTCGTTGCTCCCTTTTGTAAATAACATGTACTTGTGCCAGACATCCTAAACGACGCCATATTCGACGAGGACCACAATGAGATGGTGATTGTGAAGGACATAGACATGTTTTCTCTTTGTGAGCATCATCTGGTGCCCTTTTTTGGCAGGGTAAGCAGATTTCTTTAACTGTTTATGTGCTCAAATTGCAAAGACAAACTTAACAATACCCAGTGATATTGATCTGAAACACTTATGCATGCCTCCACATGTAAGAGTTACTGTCCTCTGTTTTTACGAGGAGTGTGAGTTTGAACAAGTCCTCGGTCCGTTTTTCTCATATTTATGCCCCTTTGCTCTCGTGGCGCTTTCTAGGTTCACATCGGATACATTCCCAACAGAAAAGTGGTCGGACTGAGCAAACTGGCGAGGTAATGTAGACACTAACTCAGTGCATGTGCTGTCACTAATGTCACAGATCCATCTGGTTAATCGTGTTAGAGTTGAATCAGAAAAGGTTAAGGTAATGTTGCATTCATCCAGAACCTAGTCTTCGAGTGAGAAAGTTATTCTTCCAACTTTGGTGTGTTTATGTGCGTCCAATTCATGAAAGTTAAAATGTTAACTTTTGCTATTCATAGACAGACTTAATTGTTAGTTAGTATGGTTATTATTTATCAAGACCAAAAATACTGAAATATAGCTGAGGTTCATGTAACTGACTTACAATCAGGGTTATAACGTTGAAAAATGGCTGAAAAATCCTGAACTTTGCTGCCACATTAAAGAAGCATATAACGTCAAGCCAGGATATTGTTCCAGTTATTATTGTGCTATTTTCACTTTTTACTATTTTAATAGAAAAATACAAAAATAAATAAAACATAGAATGAAGACTAGCCACAGAAATGAATTTAGCGTTTATTATGGCAAGAAGGTTGACTCTCATATAGCATTGTTTGGATTTCACTGGTCGTCATAGAGACCATATTGTTCCCCAGACTTCTCTAAAAGCTTCAGTTTAGATGATTTTTTTATTTAGATTTTAAATTGTTGCCCCACTTTCCATCCTGACTTCATATGCATCAAGAACATGGCAGCCAAGTAGATAGATTTATTAATAAGTATTGCCCATCAACTCTTTTCCTACATGTAGTTTATAACAAGGGATTAGCATTAGTCCTCAACAGCAGCAGTGACCTCCACTTGTTGAAAAGCTCTTGATTACCATTAGTGTAATATTTAACCCTTAACAGTCAGATACTTTAAAGCAATATTTGTCTATATTTTTGCAATTAGTAACATTAAATCCCAACTAGTCAGCCATGTTAATTGCTGATAACCATACAACTAACATATGAGGAAGTCTGTGAAAAGATGCTCTTAATATTCTGACTTTTCTGACACAAACTGTGAATGTCCGAGGAGCATGTGAATGCAGCATTAGCCTCTGTCTGTGAAAGCCGTTCCTCGTATTTGTGCTGGTCGGCTGCGTTCTTCTGTTATCTTAGTGCATTGACCTGGAGGCTTAGAGTCTGAGCCCATGGCCATCATCTAGTCGCCTCATCAAGCGCACTCACAGACACAAGTCTAAACTTTATCATGAGAAAATCCCTTGGGATGTGGGAATAAGCGGCTACCATCACAGCGTTTCCGGCTTCTCTTTCTTTCCCTAAAATATCACCCGACGTCTGAACTCACAAACCTGAAACAACAGTGGAGTCATGGACAAAATTGATGTTGCTTGATGAATTCAGAGAACCACGCAGGGTCAATAATTCACAGAAGAAGAGTATGTACCTACAGTATAGTGGTAACGGGAGGAGAGGTCTAGGTCTAGGCCCAGCACCAGTCTGTGTTTATCAAAAGATTAATCATTGTTTCAATTAAAGTGTATTAACCTTCATTTTATCTGATTCTGTTCTGCAGGATTGTGGAAATCTACAGTCGCAGACTTCAAGGTAAACAAAGACATTTACTGTATTACAAATAAAATTAGATACAAGGGGTCAATTTTTTTACAGAGGAATTTGGAATCGGATGCACCTTGCACATGAGAATATAGAGAAACAACTCCACACATAAAGACCAGAAACCAAAATATATCTGTCCAGAGCTTAAGAAATAGACAATAGAGACAAATAATCTTTAGACATTGACAAACTGTATACATAGAGCTATATTTCATTGCACTGGCTCAATACAGCATAACATATACTGCAGCAAACTAGAGTAAGAAAGTAATAACTATCTAAAACAGGAATATAATCACTGTTCAATAATGTTTCACCAATGTAAATTATACAGTATAGCAGTTCAATGTAAAAGGTCCCAGTGAAGTCATGGAAACAGTACAACTGTAATGCAACAAGTGTAAGTAACTACTGTACTAATAATGCAGATTATATTGTATCATGTAAAAAATAATGCTGAAGTGTGTAGCCTTTACAACTAGCCTTTACTAAGAAATTAAATGAATATTGAATCCAGATAATATTAATTATATGAATGAGTGTCAGCCCAGAGTTATTGTGTCTAAATGATAAAGCTGTAGTGTATGCAGGCTTGTTTGTATAGTTCATAAAGTACACTTACATTTTACACTTTTCTGAAATATAGGCCCTGTTTGTGTTTAGGTCAAAACTGTTGCAACACTAGATGTAACCCTATAGATGCAACAAATAGATGGTTTGATCGGCTCATATCTGGTCAACAATATTATCTATGTGTAAATGTCAAACTGTAAATGCCATCTATACATATGTCATGCTCTAAAATTAATCATTCTTGTCTAAGATTAATTTGCATTGACTGAAATCAAGCTGTCTCTTTTTTTTTTTTCCTTTAGTTCAAGAGCGTCTTACAAAGCAGATTGCAATGGCTATTTCAGAGGCCCTGCAGCCCAAAGGTGTAGCTGTGGTCATCGAAGCAGCGTAAGTACATGTGCATGCATTTCTACAGACTGTGGCCGAGAGTAGACAGTAGAAATATATCAAGATCAAGATCCTCGAGTAAAGCATGACAGAAGGAAGTGAGGGCCAGCTCCAAGATAATTCCTATAGATTAATTCCTTTCTGACACTTATTCTTTATGGTTTGCAGGTGGCAGCAGTTTAAATGAGCTTTATAATAATTGCCTTATTGATAAACTTGACAGTTTTTTTGTACATTTACATGGCTATAAAAGTTGATGCTTTTATTTTGAAGAGACTTCATACAAAATACAGCCGAAAGCTGCTGTAAATCATGTGAAAAAAAGTATTATGCACACATGGACATGGAAGTAGTTTTGGTGTCATTGCTGGGCCAATCTTCTTCACCTTGTTCCTTATTTCTAGTTAGCATCACCAGCTACATAGGCTGTTGCTCTGGTATGCTGTACACTATGGTTGATCAAATGTTGCCTATGTAATAAATCTGGACTTTAAATGGTTATATGTGTTTATTTTAGGCACATGTGTATGGTGATGCGTGGCGTCCAGAAGATCAACAGCCGCACAGTGACCAGCACCATGTTGGGAGTCTACCTCGAAGACCCCAAGACCCGGGAAGAGTTCCTGACCCTGACGCAGCGTGCTTAACCAGTGTCATACAACAGCATTCACTCCCTAGGCCTGAGCTCTACAGCAATCCTCATTTAAGGTGATAGTTGGGTTTTTAAATTAGAGTTGAAACCTAAATTAGCTCTGTGACTGTCAGTGAGTTATTTTAGATGCCTTATTGTAAAGTGAAGCAGCCTTGTTGTGGATCCTACAGCATTTTCTCTATTGAGCAGATGTGAAAAAGTGGATTAATGAATTATATACAGTCTGAAGGTCTTATAGTATCTAATGATTATTAGAGCGTCTGTAATAAACTTTACACAACTTAGTCCAGTGTTTAATCAGTAATCTTCAAGAGATGCGCTAAAACTATTTACGTAGTTACATTAGTAATAACCTTTAAAGGGGCTATATGTAGCTATAACACTGTCTTTAGCATATCATCAATGTTGTTATTTTAAATTATAATGAAATACTAAAAAAAAAAAAAAAATTCCCAATGACTGCAGGATCCAGACCCACTCTAGAGCTAACCTCAGTACCTTACAGCCAACACAGAAGGATTTGAGCCATGTTGCAGGGGGCTTTTGAAATAATCACTGTGAATAAAATCAACTTACATTTTGGTGCCTTTAAATCACTGTTGAGTCCATATTGTACAGCCTTAAACATGAGTGCAATGTTGTAAATTGACACTTTCTGGTGCTTTTACAAGGTTTAAAAGACCTTTGTATTGTTTTTTGAGACCATTCACTTACTGTATTTAAGCAGACTTTATAAATACGTTTATATGGTCCTTGTAATATACTGTGTGACATTTTTAAAATGATGAATGAAACTGTAAAGATCAACATTGTTCTGTTAATCTGTGTAGCCTGTAGCAGTGATCACTGTAACATGTATTTTAAAGATTTGTCTGATTAAAATTATTCAAATACGTTTTCCTTTTGTGTATTTTGTATTGTAAGATGACATTTATTTTGAAAGGACAGTATTGTATGCTATCATAATAATAATAGTTTCTTTGTAATGAGAGACAGATGCAGTGTGTTTTTGTCATAGTAATTGTATATTAGATATTATGCTCTCACCTTTGCTCCAGTTCATATGCTTATCCACATACAAGTATGACTTAATGTCTTTAGTTGTATCTCCTATTCGTGTCATGCTAATGCCAAACAAGACAAAGACATCACTTTGCACTACATCTAATCACTGTTCAGGGACACTCTGTCCTGTACACTTAGTGACATGTACACGTAAACTGATTCACATCTATGACTGACACGTCAGCTCATTACACATCCATCCCTGGAGCTGAGAGGCGGGCATAATGTGCACCTATAAAAGCTTCATGTGTTGTAAACATGTTAAGCAAATCACCATGTACTTGTACATGTGTCTGATTTGGTTCATTCTGGCAAGAATTAAACCGGTCTTCCATTCCTAAATTTACCATGTACGGTCTCTGTTGTTTCGTTTGTGATCCAAACCTAATAATTATTTTAACAGTTTTGAAGTCATCTGCTGGCAAAATCCCAGATTGCAGTTCCACGTGTGAACAGCTATGGTAGCCCTGCTGGGACATGCTGTTTATGAGCAAACTCAGTGGAAACAGGTCTAATGATAGTTTTAATGATGATTAACATACGCTAAGCCTTTGTGCTTGATTGTGTGATTAGAAAGAAACATCAGTGTGCATCTTCCAGCAGCGCTCAGTTTGTCCAGTCTGGGCAGCTGTAGAAATACAAACAGAAGATAACAAAACTAATACTGAGTGCTGTGAAGCAGTGTTGTTTATTTTTTGTTTTTAACATAGACAAATGCAAGAGTGTTGTTATGATGTTTTCTACATAACCCATGTGTTCCATTTATCTTAACTGTAAACCACAAAATACTATAGTTCTTTTTTGTTTGTCGACATTTACTCATCAAGATCATTGTTCATCATGAAGCACAAAAATAAATCTTGGGATACAATGTTGGTACCTTGTGCAAACAGGAACAGACCACTGTAAAACCATGACTTGCTAAATGCTTTTATAGAAAAATATATATTATTGAAGATAAAATGCTCAACTGCCTTTTTAGAAAGGAAAGCTAGCCTGCCAAACAAATAAAAGCATTTATAGGAACTAGTGTTGTTTATTAAGTGTTTTATACAGGTGATTAAATCCTAAAAGTACCCCTCACAGTCAGGTTCAGGTTGCTTTATATTAACTTGGAGGCAAATTTTATTAAAAGTCAAGACATTTTATGAATTCTGTCTCAATGCCAATAAAGAAAACGTGCTTGTGACTCATTCAAGGGTCCCTTACTAGTTTTGTTCTTATTAGTTTGCTTAAGTTTTTAATTATGAACTACTTCAGTTCAAATACAAGCTACAGATTACCCAGTGACAAAAATAGCTTATATTGCACATTTTTCAAATATCATGAACCCCGAGTAAGAACCGTCTTCAGGAGAAAGAAAGAGTCCTGAAGTAATGCTATGGCCCCCACAGAAAGTTTATTATAGCATTATTGAGTCTGTACGAGTTTTAAAAAGTTTCTTATGGATCCATTATGTTAAAAAGTAAGGTCTGCTGTAATGTTCATTTGGGTCCCAAGAAATAAAAATGCAATTTAGTACAAAATTCTGTTCAAGCTAAAGAGCAATTTTAATGCAATACAATAGTCTCAACAAGAAAACAAGTACTTCATAATGAACTGTGGAGCCCATAATTAAGAGAGAGATTGCTCAATGTCTGCTGCTGTTCCAACGTGACTACTGTTAAATAAGTCTCTTACATCACCGGTGCTCGCATGCCCCTGACTTTTTAAATCAATAATGAGACATAAAAAACAAGCTTATTGCACACAAGGCCTGGGGGAAAACATGGCCTTTAAAATATCAAACACTGAGCCTGCGAACTTGAACCTTTATCCCTAGCAGAGCGGTGGACATGACTGTATGCGGTTTCCAAATGCGATTATATCAGACTAAACCTATTATTACAGGCACACAGGGTGAATAAGGATTGTTTGGACGTAAACAACTAAATTTAGAGACAAACTACACAGGCCAGCTCTCATAAAGGTTTATTCACCTCAAAATAAAAATATATTACAGACCGAAAGCAATTTCATTCATTCATTCAAAAAAGATCTTTACAAAATCCAAATGTAAAATGTACATAAAATATCAATTGGCTTGGCCTCAGGGAAGTGATAAAGGTGGTTTATTGGGAGACAACAGTACTTTGCCCTATGGGTGTTATAGGAATATGCAGTGGCTTAACTTCACATTACATCTAAAACAGAAACAGTAGGAAGGAAAAAAGTCTAAAAAGGCTCTCTACCATTTGAGAGCCTGTATCAAGACAATATAGAATAAGCACATCACTCCCTCTCAGTGAATCTCCTCTCTCTCCAAACAGATTGTCTTCACACAGATGTCTGTTTGTAATTCTTGGTCTCCAAAACTTTCTTGCCACACATTGCACAGATTCCTAAAAAAGGGGCAAAGAAGATTTTTTTGTACATTTTTCAACAAATTGTAAAAAAAACAATGTGTACAAAAACATACTTTTGTTTCTTGATAACATTGGGTTCTACACACTTTGTTAAACATTACTACTACTACTGTGCAGTGAATGCATGAAGAATGATTTTTGTTTTGTCTTATGAATGTGATGAGTATTGCAGTGTTGATATAATATATATATATGACATTCCTGGCCATAATGACATCAGCTTAAGTTTAATACCATATACCAGTCAAACTATTTGGTACAGATGAGATTGATTTGTCAGTCAAAGTAGTATTTGGTTGATAGGGCTCAATATTTTCTATCCACTTACTGATATCATTTTTACAATTAATAGCTATTTGAGGTAATTAAAGCATCACATATTACTGATTTTGCATGGGCTATCACAGCATTAAACAACAATAAATGTAGCCACCTTAGCTACAGACTGCTGTTGAAACACTGTTATAACATTGTCATTGAAATTAAATTGATGTTCTATTGGCAAAAGCAGGTCTTACTATGTTATTGCTTGTACTGGATTTGTACACATATATACATGTGTATTGTAACAAAACAAATAATGTTAGAACCCTATTATATTAAATCAAATAAACATGAATAGAAACATTACAAAGGGGCTTTATCTAATCATATTTTGAAATGTTTGCATGGATTTTGCTGGTTAGTACCTTTCTTGTAGGCGCAGCCCTGACAATAGTGTGATCCAGACTGATGAACTGAGCTTTTACAGATCCTGCAGATGGCAAAGCCGCTCTTACTCTTACTGTATGGGTCAAATCTGAAGACAAGATGCACACAACATACAACACAAGTGAGCATTAAAATTAACTGCTCTGAAATTTGACTTCATAAAATGTAACTCACCTGGCTTTCTTTGACGTCAGAAGCTTGTTCTCATTAAGTTTACGGCCACCGCTCTCTGAAAAGAAGAAATGAAAACGTGAATAATTATAAACTATGTCTAATTCCACTATTGCTGTTTCAAAAAATTAAATATGATGCATAACAGATGTTATTTTTTTGACATATATAACATCTTTTCATGAACTCGAATTAGACTAAGATCTTTAGCAGTTTTTTAGGGAAACAGCTTGTTACTATTGCATGTGTGTAGTGTTTTCTAAATTAAAGACCATTTACAGAATAGATATTGCCACTTAACGTGTATAAATGTTCTATTATTGTGAGATGATCAAACACAGAATATACTGTACGTACTTAATAGTTATCGTTAAAGCTACTCATGTGGCAAGCATCCTTAAAATAAATGTTAAACGTTGCCTTAAGCTTAACTTATTAATGTACTTTTAAAGATGCTAATCATACCTGTTGTATTACGAGCTCCATCTTTCCATGTATCAGGAGTGATGACCTTACCCAGCTTCTTTTCACCTGAAACACAATCTACCATATGTTAGAGTATAAACAATAGATTGCTTGTGTTTTAATTGACATATAAGTCAGTGCGTAGTTAGCATTAGCTCGGTTGCTTAACCCCAGTTGATATTGTCTTTTCTCTTCACCCAAATATATAAAACGCAAGCTGAATAAAACAATAAAACATAATGTAATACTTACACTTTTCACAAACCATCTTGTGACTTTTATCGTTTTACCAAGCTATGTAAGGAAGATAAAGGCGTTAGCCAACAATTGTTAGCTTACGCCTGATATTTGTAAACTTCCGGTGATTTATTTCCGACGATAAAAAACGTTTATCTCCACTCTTATTGACTAAAGCGTCAGTCAATCAAAACCAAGCCTTGTAATTGGCTGAAAGGCATCTGTAAAGTCTTAAACTTTTAACCAAAGACATTCCTTTAATAATTTGCATTATTGGATTCAAGGAATATATATATATCCCGTGAATTCCATTTCAAGCCCCAATAGGTACCAATAAGATTACAAAGAGTAAAATAATTTGTGGTGTTTAATTCTTGTTTCAAATACTCAATAGTTCGGGCTTACTACAGGAACATGAATTAATTTATTGTGAAAAGTTGAGCGGAAGTTAAAGTTTCGTTGTGTTTACGGAAGTCTCAAGGCTTATCAATGGCAAGTGCCTCGTCGTGAGTTAAATTCAGTTTTAAGACTTTCCTTGACTTATTTTGGCAGTTTTGGCTTGTAGATAGATACCGTCACCGTCATGTGGGACCATGAGATCAGAGCCATGGGGTCCTCTCACGCCATTATTGCCGCCGCGGTGCTCATGGCCACGGTGCTGCCTGCGGGTTTCGTCCCGGGTTTTTCCGTCTACGGGACTCACCTGCTGTGGATCTACTCTGTGTCTGCAGCGGTCACTGGGGTCAGTGCCACCATCTTCTGGCTCCTGGGGGTCACACCGCCGGCCAAGAAGCACACAGTGGGATACAAGGTGCATGAAGTATACTGTTTTTTATTTGAGAATTTACTGCCTTTAATTAATATGCAGGTGTATTCTTTACAACTCTTATTGACTTTATTGTAATGTAACTACTAACTACAGTATTGTTAACTTACTTAAAAGTGTATCAAAAGCAGTTGTCTTGGTTTAGCTAAATACAATTTTAGATTAAGAAGTAAAATGTCTAAGAAAACTGCTATAAATTGCCTGTCAATCACAGTAATGCTACCAGGAAAATGTTTTAATTTAAAACTCTCCCTCTTTACTTTCCACTTTCTTTAAAGGACAAACAAAAAATCTGACAGAACAAACCCCAGTCTGTTCAACTGAGCTATTGCTTTGACTTTTCACTCATACTACATTCCTTATAGAAGTATTTATTATTTAGTCATTTAGCAGACATGAAGCTTCCATTCACAAGTGTTGCATTTTACATTTATTACATTTTAGTTGACGCTTTCATTCAAAGCGACTTACATGAAGCTTTCATTCACCAGTGTTAGAGCTGGAAAACCACTGGATGCAAGGAGGGTTAAGTGTCTTGCCCAAGGACACAACGACAGTATGAACTGTGGGGAGAGTGGGAATCGAACCGCCTACCTTCTGGTTGAAGGACAACCACTCTACCACTGAGCCACTGCGCCCATGTTAATGGATGGATTTATTATATTTATTTTATGCAGATCATTTGCATTGAGTGGAGCTACTGTTGTAGAACTGTTCTCAGTAAGATTTCATCTCTAAATCCTGTTTTTTTTCTTCTGATTTTCACGGGTCCACTACTTCAGTGTGAATTAAAATGTAGGGGTGGAAGCGATGTAGAATCTAGAATAGTCTTTACATTAGGATTCTATCACCCGTCTGTAGGTCCAAGAAGTTTATTTGGCAAAGTTTTCAGTAATGCAGTGTTACTAACAATTCTAACACCTTTTCCTCAGCTGTCCCGGTTGTTTCGCTCGTGTCTCTACTTCTTCCTGTCGTGCCTCTTCTTCCACACTGTGCTGGTTCTCTACGGAGCGCCGCTAATCGAGTGAGTATCTGGTGTCGCTGTTATTTATGACTGCATCTTAAGTTAAGTAAATGTACTATTCCGCACACAAGTATATATTTTGCAAACCAAGACTCTTTGACTTTCTATCCTTTTCTCAGATCTGCATTAGAAACATTTTCTCTTGCTGTGCTGCTGACTTCTTTGACCACTCTGAGGTGTCTCTGTGTCCTCGGTCCAAATGTCCAGGCCTGGATACGAGTGTTTAGCCGACACGGGTAAAAATCACAGTTTTGCCATTTACTTGTTTGATTTTATGAATCTGAGCAGTCCTCACTTGTCCCTGTCTTATATTCCTCTGTGTCCAGGGCTATGTCTGTATGGGACACCTGTCTACAGATCACTGTGGCCTGCACATTAGTAGGAGCCTGGTTGGGAGCTTTTCCTATTCCTCTAGACTGGGACAGGCCTTGGCAGGTGAGACCAACAACCATACCTCTCCTTAAACACATTTATCAAAACAAAACTTATAACATAAACCTATAACAAGTATGACTCAGTCTTTATTGGAGCATAGCCTTGCTCCATGTATGTGTTTGTCCAATAAATATAAAATACCTCAAACTTAAATCTTTAGTAAAAGAAGTACTAATAGATTAGATCAGTTGGCTTATTGTAACTTCTATATTGTCCCATTACAAAACATAGCAAGTATTTTTACCTATTTAACCTAATTCTTTTAGCTTAATGCTACCATACTGTTGCTTATTAAGTTATTTTATCTAACGTCATGGGATGTTACACAATTACACTCACCAGTTGGCCCATTATTGCTGTGTTACTCACGTTATGAAGACAAACTTCTATCAAAAAATTAGGACAAAGCAGATTGACTTTGCATCTTAAAGAGAAATATAACAGGGTCAAACAATGAAAAACTCCTGAAAATGAAAGAATAAAAGTCGTGCCATGCTGTAGAAGTATTACTTAGGTCATGTCGCCCTGAAGCAGCATGTTTTGTTCTGTTTGTGTGTAATGATCATCAAAGTCCTAGAATGTTTTGATGTCAGTATATAATACCTTTGTTGGTAAAAAAATTTAAACTGTGTTTGTGAATAACTCTAATTGACGCTTTTCACACACAAGCCATTTTCTCATTTATAATTAAACAGTATTTAATAAACACCACATCACTGGAGCTTAAAATTACCTAGACTTCAACTTCATAATCTATTTCCCATCATTTATTTTTAATGGCTATTGGCAAAGATTGTAATTATCAATTTAAAGGCGGAAACTTTGGAGAAATAATAACCTCATTACTCTAAATGACAGTGCAATTTTCCAAAGTTTGTTTGTTTTTGAACAAAACTTTCTTCTTCCTTTAGGTCTGGCCTGTTTCCTGCAGCTTTGGCGCCATGTTTGGTTTTCTCACTGGACTTTTTGCTGCTCCCACATGGATCCACTATCACCGTAAACAGCTCACCTACAAGTGCAAGTGACGGAAATATGTGTAATATGTGTTTGACTATAGGGGATTTTTTTCTACATTTTTGCTACATTACTTTATTTATTTGAACATAAAGCTGCTTCCCATGGAGAAAATGATTTTGTAATAACATCAGTGCATGAGCAGCCCTGAATAAAGCATTTCTTCCTAACAGATCTTGGTTATATTATGTGCATAAATTAAACAAAAACATGTGTAGTAACATCATATAATGATGCTGCTGTATGTAGTATACACACAAATTACATTCAGGGGGTGCCCATGGGTTAAGTAGTCACGGCCCCCAGTTCAATTCCTTGTCAGGGCAGGTTCTTTCTGTGTGAAACATGTTCTCCCCATTTCCAAGTTGTTGTTCTTTTTCCCCCACACACCACACTTTAAAACAATAACTGCACAAATTAACCTACCATCTGTACTCATGACCAAGGTACAGGCTTGTATTTTGGTATTTTGAGAGGATTCTTGAGAGAATGGATAAATCTAAGAAAGTGAAACTAGCCTGTATAAAGATGGTTGGACATTGGTACTTCTTGGTTTAATATATTGTATTGAGACTGTGTTACCCAGAAAAGTCTTAAATTATTTAACTACAAAATGTAACTGCCTGCTGTTACTTCTATGCTATACTATTGCTGAAGCTGGGTTATGTTCTTTAGTACAGCATCCATCTAGACATATGTTTACAGTGCTCAATTTCCTTTCAGAAACCATTTTAGGATGCCTCTTTATACTGGTGTATACTCTATTCTATCATCAGGCTGGGTGAAAAGCAGAGTTCATCTTTAGACTAGCTGCCAATTCCCTTCTAACCAGTGGGTGGTGCTGTTGCATAACCACATAACTCTACAATGAGCATTTTAATTTAGTTAAATAAAGATTTTAAATTTCAGGCTTTAACTCATTTGCAAAGCCATATTTATCTGACAGGATTGAGTCTTAAGGCAAAGCTGTAAAGTTCAAAACAAAGTTACTGCCAAGACACACAAACCAGAATTTAACTGATGAATACTATTCCTATTTAAAAAGCCATTAGTCTTGCTCCAACTCCTCACCTCCCTTTTTCCAAAGCTCATTCTCATTCCACCTTTCTATATCCTCAGGCAGCTACATTGATTCACTTTGATTTTGGGGGACGTTAATTTCCCTACTTTCATGCAGCCCACGTCTTTTCTTCCCCCTCACAGCCACAATGGGACGTACATCTTCTGCGTTACACTTACAAACTGCAAGTAAAATATTCCTGGGCCAGTGTCTCCAGACAGTATAAACTGTCAGAGGGAGGATTTTAGTAAAAAAAAAAACGTGCTGAATTGATTTGGTTTGTTAATATAATAGGTAGTTATTTTATATTTTAATAAATCATACATTATGTGCTAATTGTGAGCCTGGTTTTTATTGACTTCAGTTTAAAAGCTTTACAGCGCACTAGAGTGGGTCTCAGTGGGCCTCATTTATTTTCAAGTTTTTTACATTCACCGAACGACTACAATCTATAGATGAGAAAGAACACTCTGGCACAGATCTCAGACTTAAAATGATCACTGTTTTTAAAGGTGTTACTGGCAGATATTTTAAAATCACAGATTGCAATTCCACTGCTTACATCCCTCTTTTATACAGCCTGTGAGCACCTACAGTAGCCCTGCAGGGACATGCTGCTGTTGTCTATGAACAAACCTAGTGGAAATACAGCTCTGGAAAAAATTAAGAGACCACCGCAAAATGATCAGTTTCTCTGGTTTCACTATTTACATTTACATTTAGTCATTTAGCAGACCATTATATTCACCAGTGTTACATGTACAGTTGACGTTTTCATTTAAAGTGACTTACATTGAGGTTCCATTCACCAGTGTTACAGCTGGAAAACCACTGGAGGCAAGGTGGGTCAAGTGTCTTGCCCAAGGACACAACGACAGTATGAACTGTGGGGAGAGCGGGAATCGAACCGCCTACCTTCCGGTTGAAGGACAACCACTCTACCCACTGAGCCACTGCCGTATGTGGCTCAGTGGTAGAGCGTGTTTGGGTAAAATTAACATTTTTGTTTCATTCTATAAACTACTGACATTTTCCCCAAATTCCAAATAGAAATATTGTAATTTAGAGCATTTATTTGCAAGAGGATAGTGATGACCACAGAAGTGTTTTTAATACTTTTCCTTATTAAAGATTTGGTTCAGGTGATCACCTAATCAGTAGAATGACGTGTGCCTGTGTTGGGACTCAACAGACATTGGAATGGAATGGTTTTTCATTCTTGTAGAGATGCTGATTGCTAGAACAAATTGCATTGGTCTCTTAATTGTAGTATGTCTAGCCTGTCCAGCCAAACCCAAAGTGAAGTGGGTCTTGAACCGATGCCATTCAAACCTATTTCCAACAGCATCAAGGCAAACTGACCAATCAAACATTTTAACAAAAAGGGGGCGGGCTTTATATGATGCTACATTTCTCTGGTTGGTTGTGTGTTTTCCAAATTTTGTCAGTCCTGAGTCAGTTTATTCTGTGGATGTTGGTGCTGCCCCTAAATACAGACATAGTTTAGTTCTGTCCTGCGAAAATCAAACTTGAACCAACAAGGACCAGAAAGATTATATTGTATAGAATAGGGAAAAAATGAGGATGACTGGTCAGGCTACAACAGATGATGAATGAAAAAAACAGTCGGATAGGCTGGGATAGGCTCCATTCACTCTTAACGAGACTAAGTGGAAGAAGATGAATGAAAAGAAACATGTGCTTCTCTTCCAGCAGTGGTCAGTTTGTCCATTCGGGGCTTCTGAAGGGACTCTTTCCACCGGAGCTGGAGCCTGAGTCAGTCAAGGACACTGTACATTTTTAGTAGAAGTTAAGTAATTGAAGCATAAGCCCCCAAACAAATGTTGGTTTTGAGGTTTATTTTCATGTATCGTGGCTCTACAGCCTTTTCAAGTTTTACCCGCCGTTAAATTCCACAAAATCTGCTCTGAATAACAGGAATCTAAAAAGTGTCAGTGCCGCACTGTTAAAAACACGCATTTAGGTTTATAGACAACATATTTGAATATTTTTTATTGTGTAAATTTTCTGCTGCAGTACGACACTGGAAGTAGCCGTACTGTTTAGTAGTGGAGTAGGGACAGGACTTCTTTCAGAGGCATTAAATGATGACATGAAACACTTTTTTGTTGTTGCAGTACCTCAATTGACCACTGGACAAAACAGGAACAAATCTTTTTTTTCACTTTTTCACCGGTCAATGGTTTCACAGCTCAGGAAGTGTGAGTCATATTAACACAGAGGTAGAGCCGCTGTCTTTTCGCCCTTTGTTTGAACCTTACAAAGGGTTACGGTTGTCATAGAATAGGTTTAGGAAAATGCCCTAAAGCAATAAAACAGAAAACAGAGTTCAATGCTCATTGCCCACATAGAGCTATAAACACCAATCAGTCTCAACTCTGGCCTCCATCTTTGCTTTCTGATGGCAGTCTGACCTCATGCTGTTCCTTCCATTACCACAGTAATCCTGCCTGAGTTTTCTTCTCTTTTTTTTTTCCATTTGCCACCTCGGCCTTGATTTGTCAGTGCCTGTGGAGAGCTGGAGAAGTGGCAAACCTGGACCCTTGGAGACCTTAGTGTGTGATGAAACCGATTTCACTGTGACCCAGTCTTAATTTTCCCTCAGGAGATGTTTTTTTTAAGAGATGATTCATACCAGTCATCAGTGTGGATTGTTTGTGTGATATTAAAGTGTGAAAAGGTGTCTGTGCTGTACTTTGTGTTGTTTTTTTGTTTTTGTTTTTTGGCTTTTCCCTGAGTCTTCAATTGCATTTGTAGTAGTTTTCTGAATCACAAGGATGCTGCTTTCTCTGCACACACAAAAGCGCACAGCTTCGCAAATTGCTTTCCTCATTCAATATCAGAGAACTTTATTTATTCATTATTTGTTCTTGGGCTGTGCTATTGTGGCGGCGTATTGAACAGAGAAGGTAATTTGTCACTCCATGCCCCGGTCTGTTTACTGCAAGGCATTGTGGCCGTGTGTTTGCAAGTCCCGTGTCCCTGCTTTGTACAGAAAATATATTTTTTAGAAAGATACTATCTCACAGCCAAAGGTAGTAAATAGGTACATTCACTTGACAAACAGAGAAAAAAAGGAGCTTTATGAGTTAGAGTATACTTTATTTTTATCTCCATTAAAACACAAAATTAGATATCAGATAAGTGGGCAGGATATAAAAGTAGATGTACCGTAGGCTACTTTTTAATGTTGGAATCATAATGTGTCCACAGGTTTAGTGATGGGATAAAAGAGGTTCAGTCTGGATTTGGGCAGCCAAATTCTAAGCTCAGACATAAAAAGGAAATGAACATCTCTGAATTTAAATGCAAGGTTATGTGAGGTTCTATGCAAATTAGTTTTCCTCTACTACTCCTACAATGTTTGGTGCAAGTTTGTTTAGATTTTAGAGCTTTGTCTTGGACTGAAGGATAGACACGTCTCAGACACCATTCAGCATCAAAAGCAGCTGAGGGACCTTTCTTGCTTTCATTTCATTAAAAAAGTAAAGTTTAGAGCTGACCGTAAACCTTCGACTTCAGAACGGCAATTATCTCAAGATTACGTGATTGAATTGCCAATATTTAATCTTGTTTCAAGTTGCCTCCCTTTTCTCTGTTTCCGTTTTTCTTTTTGTGCTGTTTTGCTGAGTTAGAAGTCTGAATACAGAATATACACTTTTCTATTTTATTGGCAGTCATTACTTCTGTAGAGGTGTTGACCAATGGGAGTGCTCCTTTTTTCCAAACTCGAGCCGAGATTGTCCAAAGCTTGTGTTCAGAACTGAACATTCTCATCTATTAAAACCCTTAATAATAAAGCCTTAAATTATGTCTTTATTACAATATGCTGTTTCTTTTACAAGCATAAAAAAATTATTGCATACTTCTCATTTAAATACAGATTTCAACTACTCTACTCTTCACAAACAACATCAAACCTTGGATCCTTTTCTTCACCAACTTTATTTGTCTGACAGAAAACCCCTCACAAAACAAGAAAAGTCCATTAACATCTCACAGCAGCTAAGCAACCAACTTATTGGGATCTTCAGCCTCTAATTTTGACGTTTGTCTCAGTGTTTCTCCAGCCAGCAGGAACTCAGTTTCACCCAAAAAACAGCTCTGATTAAAACACCTAAATGTAAAGGCTTTCCCAGAACATCCCACATCCTGCCTGGAATAAAATATTTGTTGTACTCACGACAATGCAGTTGAATGAGTTGTTTTCAGGGATGAATGGTAGTTTATGAATGAGATCAGAGATTAGGTAGAATAAGCTGCTCTTAGTGAAAAATCCAGGCAAATATAACAAATATTCAGCTTTGTGAACATTAGGTCCATTTGTAGCTGCTATTAAAACTGTATTAAGAAGGTACATTCATGTTATTGTGCAGTGTATAAATCAAAAACTGATTTAAAAACATGAAATATGTCACAGAGAACTTCACAGGATGATTGTGTTCTAGTAGTTAGGAAGTGTTAAGGTCTTGCACAAACAGAAATTAGGAGTTAGAATTAAGTCAACCAAGACCACCACTGATACCATAGATATTATTTAATAAAATCAAATAACCCTCTATTCTTAAGTAAATCAGGCCCTGATGTATAAATTGTGCCTTTATCTCCATCATGAATTATTCTCTGTTTATGTGATCTTGACTACAACACAAGACGCCCATTTATGAATGCTTTTTGCCAGGGCATTAAAACACAATTGATTGTGCTTTCACTTTGCAGCAGACACAGAGGAACATTATCATTCATTACTGAGCTGTTGTTTAAAGCACACTAATGCCTTTCTGTCAAACACTGGGATTTTCAAATGAATGGTGTTTTGTAAATAATGTCAGTGGGGCTCAGTGGTAGAGCGGTCGTCCTTTAACCAGAAGGTTGGCGGTTCAATTCCTGCTCTCCTCACAGTTCATACTGTCGTTGTGTCCTTGGGCAAGACACTTTGCCTCCAGTGGTGTTCCAGCTGTAACACTGGTAGGTGAATTTAATGTAAAAGCGCTTTGAGGGCCTACTCGGTGGAAAAGCGCTGTATAAAACCAATGCCATTTGCCAGTGTGTGTTTGTTAATCATCACTAATTAACTGCTTTAACGTTATGCAGAATTTTTCAATGTGTAGTTGTATTTTATCTTCCATTTTAATACCAGGAAAAGGTCATCTTTTTTTACTGCGTGACCTTAGTTTTGCATGTGTCCTATTGGTTTCTATATTAGAGTCAAATTGGTTTTAATCATAAGTGGCCACTGAGTGTTGGATAGCTTTAGCGACACGTAGATATTTCCCCTGCTATACATTTTCTATGAATAATTATGACACTATTTTATATTGACAAAGAAATATTGGGTGGGAGTTGCCATTGGTTAGAACTTAAAAAGGAGATGTTACTTCCTTGAGAGGTCTTTGTTTTTTCCCCTGGAGCTCTGCTGCAGGATGTGGTAGTATTTATTTCCTTCTTTGCCTGAGCAGCTTTTTTTATATCACTTTAAATCATTAAAGCATAAAGAGCTATCAGTCTGGATAATGGCTCACTGTAGACACCAACGATCAGCTGTTACCCTGTAGCTAATGTTTGTCTATAGAGGATAAGACGGGTAGGCCATGAGTGTCAGGGAAATATAACAATTGTAACAAGGTGAATATGTTAATGTGCAACATTAGCCGTATGTGCAATAGATTTGACAGTTTGCAGAGATATATTGACTTAAAATTATTTCATTTTTTTTTTCATTTTTTGAATAACAGTCCAGTTTGTAGATGCCAATGCTGTGGTCGTACTTGATGCACAGATCAATGTGCCCCTTGATTCCAAAACCAAAGTTCCCGTGTCCTCAACTTGTACTCACACTACTTGAGTACTTTCCCCAGGATCTCCTTTGCCTTGGCTCCACAGATGGTGCAGTGGACAGCAATCTTTTAATTTCTGGAAAACCAAAGGATCTTAGAGTTACACTTTGGCAGATTGTTTAGGCAGAGCTTGCGGATGTGCATTTTCCTTCGCGTGGTTCTCCTCTTCTCACTCTGGTACGCCATGTTGGATCACTAGAAGAGCGTGATTGCAATTTTAACTAAAGACTCTATCCCACAAGCCAGAAAAAGAAAGTTTAACATCTGGTAATTATTGGAAGTGTCTTAGTGCCTAATTTAGAAGAGTGTGTACCACATAAATCAGAGCGACCCAGGTTTTAAGTCCCTGAGGAAAGCCCCAATGAGGTCACAAGCACAACATTCACTAAATTTAAACACTAGAGAAACCTGTGACTAAAATGCACTAAAATAGCATTTAACAAAAAGTCTTAATAGTTAAAATGTTGTCTGTCATTACCTTTCATCTGGTTCACTTTACAGGATCAAATAAAATGTATTTGCCCAACACTTCTACAATCATTGTGGCACATGTGGGTGTTTTAGCTTATTTAAAAAGCCCAGATATATACAACACTTGTGACTTCAAACACATTGCACCAGAGGCTAGAGTTCAGTCTCTGGTTTGTGACACTGGAAAAGGTGTCAGGAGCCGTAATTTAGGTGAGAAAACAGAAGCGTTTTACAAGTTGAGATTGTTCTTGGTTTTCAGACTCGTCTCAAGACCATGATAGAAAAGTTTTATCATTATCTTGGCTTTGTTTTGTCTTGGTCTAAGAAAGGTCTAGGGGTGTTTAAATCAAGACCACAACCGGTTTATTTGTCCACATAATTTTTGTGATTGAATGAAACCATTTATAATTTTATCTGCTTTTAATTTTAATTGATCTCTTTTTCACCAAATGTACCCTCTTCCTAATCTTGATCCATAAAAGTATTTACCTTGATGCACTTTTTGTCTCGATTCTGACTTGGGCTCACTACAACAGTAAAAAACAATATTTTTTATTTTGGTCTTTATTTGGTTTCAGCTTAATTTTTTTCAGTAAAACATCCATTTTGAGAAAGTTTAAATGTCAAGTTGTTATGCCTTTATTTTGGATAAACTGTCAAATGTGTCAGATAGCAGCCTTCTATACCTCACCACTGAACAAAGAGAGACTGCAGATTGAGTCAAAGTCCCAGTCTCTCACACAGCCTCCATATATAGCACGTATCTTCTCACCCTCATCACACCTCGCTCACTTGTCGTTGCGTTTAGAAAAACTCCTCCTTGCCCTAGTTTCCTGTTGTTGTCGCTCTCCTGTTGTGTCTGTGGGCCTCATTAACAGATGGAGAGTCGTTGTCATTGAGCCGTAAACATGTGATTGAACAGCTCTCTTCAGCCGGGGTCTTCTTCGACGGGGAACAAAGAGGTTCATTGTTAGAGAGGGGAGGCTCGGGTGGGTTTTGTGACACAGAGAAGGATCTGGGAGTGGATCTCAATATCCGGTAGAGAGCTTTTAAGAAGATCACAAATAGGTCAAAGTTCAACAGCCACTTTTTGTGATGTATATTGAGCTGTACTCTTATTTTTTACTTTACTTGATCTGATATCAATTGATTTGTCTTTGCCAATTTCAACCCTGTGCACAACTTGGCAAATGAAGGTAAGCAGGCCACAGTATATCAGCAATGGACGAAGGAACATTACAGCAAAATTTTGGTTAGTGATAAAGCTGAAGTCCTCCTTCTTGGCACCAAATCCACACAAGGTCTCTCTATCTCTTTCTCTGTCAGTATTGACAACACCCTCAGGTCAAGAGTGTGGGTGTCAAACTCAATCAACATCAACCGTCTCTTTCCATTACCTTCCTATTGGTCTCCTTCAGAAAGCCCTCCATAAACTCCACCTGGTCCAAAACTCAGCAGCCCAGATCCCTCTCCATTCACCACATCGGCCTTCCAGCAGCTCCACTGGCTCCCCTTTTTAAACACTGAATTAAACATGTGAGCGTTCTCTTCACTTTCAAATCGATTCATAACCTTGCCCTTCCTTCACATTGCCCCTCCGTCCCGCACCCTTAGGTCCTCTTCATCCATGCACCTGACTGAACCCCCTGCCCGTATCACTATAACGGAGGCTAGAGCTTTCGGCCGCTCTACCACCTCATCTTCTTCATCCTCAGAACCGTCTTAAGACCACTATTCAAAGTTACTCAGGGACAACAGGTTTTGCCACAAAGATGATGTTGCGGATAGGCCTCTTGTTTGTACATCAGTGTTTTAACACCTCGAAACCACAAACACAGGTGTGAAACTGAATCTGTTTTGTTGCGGTTCTGCTCTCTGGTAAACTTTGAAGACAACATCCTCTCTGCAGTCGATGGTATAAGCACAAAATGCATGCACAGCAAACGTCTCAACAGAAGAGGGGGTGGCCCCGTATGTACTACATTGTTTTGGGAGTTTTGGTTGGGACTGTTGTATCAACTCGAATCGAATTCTGACCAGCGTTATTATGTAAACGGCCCTTCAGTCTTTCTTGGTCTTGGTCAAAGAAGTCCCAGGATTTCAAACCACGTTAAACCAAGACCACCAACTGGTTTGTCCACACACCATCTTCTGTGATTGGATGAAACTGTCTATCATTTTTATCTGAACTTCCTCTGTTTGAGCTGCTGAGCATGCCAAGTCAAGAGATGGCATTAAATTATTAATAATTTATATCTGAGTTTTCTGTCCAGCTGAGGGTACTGTGTCAGCAAAATAGGCATGAATCTAACAATCTACAGTAGAACCATTAAACCAAGAGAATGTTTATTTTGGGACTTAAATGTAATGTAATGCTACTGGCAGTGCCACTTTAATTAAATGCAATCAAGTTAATCTTTCCTTCCTCTGGGTTTTATGGAAATTAAAAGCTATGTACCTTTTCAGGATTTGCTCCACGTAAAGAATGTTGTCTACAAATGCAAACTCACATAAGACAATATGTATAAATACAAAAAGTGATCTTTTTTTTTGGATAATGGTAACACAATAGCCGAGTATCTGGTGAACTGCGTCTATAAAAGATGGGTTCTTCTTCTTCCTTATGTCAGGGAAACAACTTCTGTATGTTTAAGGGTCTGTATGTTTAGGTAAAGGTGTACATTTAAGCTGTTTTTTCCCCCCACTTTTCCACAATGTTCTAATAAAAGCCAGAGTATAGTGCTTAGCCAGTCTCTTCATTATTTAAACCTATTTGATTTAGGTCTCATTTGAGTTCTTTTTGCTTTAACGTGAGGGAAGAGTGGAAGAAGTTAATGAGGCTTAGCAGGTTTCACAACACCATTAGTGCACATCTGTTTGAACGCTTCATATTCAGTGAAGTTATACCTTTCAGAAACACTGCCAGAGCTGAGTTCAGTAATGATCTGTCTACGCTCGAGTTATAACGACGTGACATAAAACTCACACTTCTATTTCCCGTCTGAATGTTAAGTCGGGTTTATGAGACATTCCACTTCCTTTAGGTTCATGTCACGTAGGCTAGTTTATAAAAAAATATATAGTTTATCTTTTAAAAGGCTCTAAACTAAACTCAGACTCGGAGGTTACATGAGAACACAACAGCTGTTTCCATAGCAACAGTAGACATCTGCCCTCTGACAATTCATGTTCAATATCTTCAGCCGTAAGAGAGTAAAAATAAAATCGTGGCTCGGTTTGGAGCACAATGAAACAGAGAGAGGGCATTCACAGTTCTGTTACTGCTGTAAATGTGAAATACTGTATTTACTTCAAGGTTTTCCAACAAAAAGGAATCAAACATAAGCCTACAATAGTTATCACACTTATTAAAGCACTCTTAAAGCACACTGGATAATCCTGATTCAGGTTTTTTTAATTGGAGTTGTGGTATTTGTAGACAGACAGTAAGGCAACATGAGCACTATCTGAGTCCATAGCCAGAAGATTAAGTTACCTTTTTTCAATTTAAGACCTTGATCACAAATTAATTACAAAAATTAACATAGTATATATTTTTTTTTAATGGATTCCTATGCACAATGCAGTAGATCACACTACAACACAATGAATAATCTGTGAAAAGTTCCCCCCAAAAAACAATAGCTTTAGCTTTGGGGAAAGGAAATGTTTTTTGCAAATGTAAAAAAAAGAAAGTAATTGACTCATTTTAGCAAACATTGTCAGACAACAAAGCTAACCAACTGAGCTACCAAACATTCCTAGAGCTACTGTAGAGGAAACAACAGTTCTGTACCCCCATGCACAGACTTACAGAATGAAGGAGTTCTCTCTTCTGATTGGATAAAAGCAGACAGGATATCAGCAAATACATTTTCTGTTTGGGGATAAATAAAAAAATTATCACTTTTTCTCTCTACAGTTTTTTTTTAGCAACTTCCTTTTAGAGCATGCAAAAACCTATAACTCCAATGCAGCCACAAGGAAAGCCAACGTACTTTTGTGTCAGTCCCAAGCCTGGCTAAATGGAGGGGGCTTGTGTAAAACCTCTGCCAAATTAAATGGGTGAATTATTGATAATGTAAGTCCATATTGGAAGAGGCTATGAACAAACCTAATGGAAACAGTTCCTATGGGGATTTATTTAAAACAAGGATGCCCTAAACGTTCAACAAGTGTGCCTCTCCTTCTGCAGTGCTCAGTTTGTCCTATTTGGGTAGTTGTAGAGACATAAACAGGAAGTAATGTAATTAAAATGCTCCTTCCACTAGATTCTCTGTGTGTGTTATTTTGATGTATACACTACTGAAAACAGTTCTGGCAGATCTTTGAACATAAAGTTAACATTGCTGGGTTTTCTATAATGATATAATAGAGTATTTACAAGTATTGCACTCGACTGAATAACGACAACCCCTTTCAGCCTTGTGCATTTATGAGTTATTTTGTTTTCCAGATACAGCTCTGAACAGCTCATTTTCATCTGTGGTCCTTGGGTGGAGGCCAAGTGAGATTACAGTTATGGAACAGTACACTTTGGTAAAACATTACACAATAAAACACCTCCTAAAAACACCCACATTTCAACAGATCAGCTTCAGCATGACTCGTGCTGGTGGACTGTCACGAGAAAAGCAAACCTGGGTCATCATAACTCGACTATTTTATCGCTTTATTACTTTAACTGCATTTTTTTTTTTTTTTACCACAATCACTCATGCAGCCAGCTTCGTTCAAGGGCTCTGTGAGGTACTTAATGGTAAAAGCTCTTTCAATCAGAAAGGCAGGCCACCTCTGGGGATCTGCAATGGCATCGAACCTCATCACAGCTCAATCAAGCCAGGGCTCCTTTTAACGGTGCCCTATTCCCAACAATAGACGCAGGCTGATTGAGTCTAGAGCAGCTTGTTGCCCGTCGTTCTGTATCAGTCATCTTCGAGTCAGAGATGAGCATCTGACGCTACGAGGCGACGTTCAGAGCCAAGTGAGCAGGAGTGAGCCTCCAGACGGCCATGTATCTACCGCTTATACAGTCATTATCTCCAACAGAGCTATAGTACTACGAGCTGTGTGGACATGTGAGAGTAGCCTTTTAGCAGCTGTTAAGAGCAGATACGGCCACTTGTAATTATACATTAGGTCAATTTAATGTCACTTAATGTTGATAGTATTTCAAAAAGCTGCCTGAAATTCAGACTATGGAGCCTTACAATTATTTTTACACAGCGGGATTCCATTTTATTCTGGCTTTTCCATAGTTTTCAGGGTTCTCCACCATTGACAAGATGAGAGAAAAATGTTAGCAAATGGCAGATGCATTAAATCATTATAAAGAAAGAGCATTTGACAGATGAGATAAAGAAGCTTTTTCAAAACAGTCTTAACTTAAAATTATCGGTCACGAAAACAGAGGTAAAAAAAAACTGTTAAAACATTGAATAACATATTGTAATCTTTTGTGAAAAAAAAAAAAAAAAAAGACCATAAGATGTCATCTAGGTTTTATTAACAAGGATTGAGAATTTTCAGGCTTGAATGAATGCTTTGGTCAATCACAGCTTGCTTCTGTAAAAAAGGAGCACTCCCATTGGTCGACACAGCTTGTCAATAAGGAAGTAATGGCTATTGGCGCTTTGATACATTTTTTTTTTTTTACAGGGAAACTAACCAAAAAAATAAATAAAATAAAAACATACAGAGAAAAGGCAGAGAAAACACAGAGATAGTAAATTCATTCACACAATGTTTAACTTGGCAAAGATAATTACAAGATCATCACTTGGTAAGGAACGCACCCTACGCTGTTGTTGGGGGTGAGACAGCAAAACAAAATCAGGTAGTGGAGGTTTAATGCTTTAACCTGTTCCATTAGTCAGTCAAGTGACACTCTAAAACAAAGATGTGTGTTTTAACCAGTTGTTTAGCCCAAGTTTTAGAAATTGCAAGTGAACTATTGGTTTGTCAGATTTAATCAAATTCTTATGTAACAAGGCACAAAATTCTATTTAACTTTATGAATCCCTTACGGGAAAATTCAGTTGTTAAGTCTCTTTTCAAATAAATTTAATTCAGGCTTCATCTTCCATAGACTGATTGTTTAGTCTTATAGTGTTCTGTCCTTCACTAATCTCAGACAAACACTGGATGCTCCTGATCTTCAAAAGCCCAGTGCAGAGGATGGTTCATGCTGTTGAGTATAGCATCCATCCCATTATACTACAGTAAAGAATATGAACTGGTCAGAAACAGATGCATGTCACATGTGCAATGTTCGATCTCTTGAACTAGCCTTTAGTCCATTCATGTAATAAAAAAAAATAAAAAAATATATAGAGGAACCAAGAAATCGAGTTTGTGGTTTGGAAAACTGTTCAACCTACAACCATTCCTACAAATACAAGTTCAAGTCTGGCCAAAAGAAAGAAAGCACTATGTACCATTTTTTAAGTTTATTTATAGACAGACATCTTTTATTTTATTTTTTTCACACAGAAGACAGAGCATATAATTTATGTGATTGCTGGTCACCATCACCTGGATCTGTAAAGAGTCTTATTAAACGGCGAGTTGTAAAAACTCAGTGACACAGCAGCGACAAACCAGAGGCAGTTGAGTTGGTGTATTTTTTTGTCCTGAATTATCCAACCTTGGTCACTTTTTCTGGGGCTGAGCTGCGATGTATAGAGCCATCAGACAATACAGAGCGCCTCCTATTGTCAGGGCCATGGTGGTGCGGTACAGTAGTTTGTCGGGGTAGCCGCCCTTCAAGTGAATCGGGATGCCGTCCGTCCTCTGGGAAACAAGAGACAAAAACATTTTTATTATTACTTAGATGTGGCTCTTTGACATTTTTGTTCAACTGAAGACTACAATAATTAACACCTTGCACCTGCAATTTCAAAGCTAGAAGGCCTGTGAGCCCCTTCTTCAGCTGGAGCTCGTTCCTCATTAGAAAAACCCACCTCTAAATTAAACTGAACATATTCCCGAGTCTAAGGAATGAAATTCAGTGCCCACATCACACTTCTCTGGTCTGAGTGTGAAAGAGAGTGGTTCACACAAAGTAAGACATTTTAATTATAAAGAAGGATTTCCTGTGATGTGTAATAGGCTCTGAAAGGCTGGAGGGGGTTTACACCAAAGCGGCTCTGCAGGTTCAAAACGCTTTTGGTGCAATTAAAAAGAATGGCTGCTGTCAATAGTGAGTTCTGCTCATTTGATGCCAGCGCAGCGAGTGATGAGCCGTCCACTTCTGACAACAATTAATCACTGACGACCAATCATTCATGAGAGTCTGAGGGGTCAGCAGCTGTTCATGCAGGTCACAAACTTTTACTCAGTGGAAATAATTGAATTAAAACAAATTGCAGCTCACTAATGGGGAAATGAATTTTTTCTGAGAGAAACGTCACAGGCTTTTACTGGAACCCTGCTGACAACTCACAACTGGGCAAGAGTTTTGATTTTGCAGTGATTTTAGTTTTGCCTACTGTAACTAACATCAACAGATTAGATAAAAATGTGCCTTTTGCATTTCTACAATGTAAAAATATTGAACAAGCTTCTCAGCTATTAGCTAATTAATAAAACATGAAAATATTGAATATAGTTGATTTGGAAGTGTATTTTCAGATCTGGTTTGAGCTACACGTAGAGGCAATGTTAAAAGATTGAATGCTATAGTTAACTATATAATGAAAATGCATTGTGGCGATTATTATGGTCTACCGCTTTGTCCCTCTCTGGCAGCAGGGGATGTAGATTTTAATGAGACTGTGATTAACTTGTCCAGACTGTAAGGTAGATACTAAATATTTGCAGAAGTACATTACGGCTCCATGAGATATTCATTTATATACTTACTCATTCATTTAACACATCCATTAATCATGTGCTTATGTGCTTGAAGCCTGTTGTGCTCCTCACCTGGAATATCCTCTGCATGTCGGGCACCTTGTTGGCTCCCAGGTACTCAACCACCGTCCCCGTCTCGGACACCACTTTGGTCGGTGTGGCAAAAATCATTGTTGGTGACTCTCCTGGAATGCCTGGCCTCAGCCCCTGCAACACACACACAAAGAATTACTACTACAGGCATCAAAAGGTGTCACTACCCTCCTGTTAACGTGTGTATAAAAAGAAAACATGTATATAAAGCTTAAATGTTTCAAAACTGCTGTCCTGTTGAGAATGTCTTTACACACACTTCCCCTTTATTATCCAATAAAAAAAGAAACTTACTATGGCAATCATTTTTCATCTATGACATTTTGTGCAGATTTCGTCACCATTCATCATTAATCAAAAAGGTCATTACAACATACACATTAACAATAAGAACTTTTCATCTGATGGGAACCAATCAATGACTCTAAATCACTGGTTCCCAAAGTGGGGGGTCGCGGAGTGGTGGGCGGGGGTCTCGAGATGATTTCCAGAAAAAAATTTTTTGAGTGAGAGAGTGAGAGAGAGAGAAAGAGAGAGAGAGAGAGAGAGAGAAGTCCATTTTGGGCAAAAAGCATAGTATAATAAAATCACCAAAACAAGTCTTCGTGTTAAGAATGAATAGTACACAAACATTTCTAAAACTGTAAAAACTGTCTCTTTCTTTTTTTTTTTTTTTTATAAAACATTAATTAATTAATTTATGATAAACATACTGTCTTAAGTGCACCCCTTTATAATCATAAATTAAATAATAATAATTTTCATGTGGGCTACATGCATTTAGAAGAAGAAAAGAGGAGCAAAGAAATGAAAAGTCAGTAATTCCCCGGGGGGGGAAGCAGTCTAATATTGGGGGTCGCAGTCTGAAAAGTTTTGGGACCCCTGCTTTAAATGATATCATATTCTGGAAAATGTTTTTTTTTTTTTGGAATGGCAAGGGGTATACTGATACATACAACTTGTGTATTATTAGCACCTGCAATACAATTAAAAATTAACAAAAGGCTCATCATTTTGGTTGTTTTTACTAAAATGCTTAAAAAAAAAAACTAATGACATATGCTTAACATTTGATATGTGCGTCACCAAAGCCGCACTTTAACCAATAAAAAAACCCAAAAACAAAACAATGCTTTCTTCTCAGCTCTAGATTTTTTTAAGTCTGTAAAACTAGATCTCGGATTTCTTGTTGAATCTATTTATCTCACAAATGCAGTTTAAGTTTTTTGTCGCTCAGTCAATGTGACGAGATGAAGACCCTCTTTAATCTCTCTAAATGAATCTGCCTTTGCATTTTATGGACAAGCAGTCTCTTGAGATTACATGTCCTCATATTTTAAGTTAAAGTGAATTTTAATAGTTTGCTGATGACCAAGACACTGCATGGAAAATTTGATCTGCCGAGTCCTGAACAAGTCCTTTAACCAAAGAGTAAACTTGAAAATATACGAGGTTATTTAAATACATGTATTAACTCCCTGCTCCATTTTTAAAGCCGTTGCATTTCAAACCGAATATGAAGTGTGCCTCTAAAACCATTATCTGCTGATCTGGAGGAAGCTAATTCATCCACTTTAGTTTAAAAGAAAAACAAAAATCACTGGGCGACCATTACCTTGTTTTCATCGTGTGGAGGCAGAAAGTGGGAGTGATGAAATTAAATCTGACATCTCAAAAAATGTGGAGGCAGAGTTTATTTTTGTTTGCAATTTTTCCACAAAAGAAATTGCTGCAGCAGTAACTCTTCTTTTGGCAGAATTTTAACTGTGCTGACAGGGTTAGGTAGAGAGTGCTGTATTGATCTTTATTAAAACATTGCACACACCTGGTCTTTGTGCTCATACGTTGAGCATAAACCTATTTTGTTTTTTCTAATTTGTAGATATACATTTTTGACCCTTGATTAACAAAAACATTCCTAGTGCTTTCACTTTAAATAGCAATAAAAGTGATTCTGATTTTTTTGTAATGTCTACCTCACATTAGAGGATAATTGAGTCGATTCAAGTCCAATTCTGCCCTTTTGACAATTGTAGTGTAATTCCGGACTGAAGCTACACAAGGGGGCCTAGACTCTCGTGTACTTCAAGTGGCCAAAGACCTTGAAGTCACTGTCATGCAAAGCTATCACTGGAAAAAGTCTGCGAGAAGGAAATCATGCGTGAGATGAAACTACCAGGAGACACAGACTAGTTTGATGCTGGAGAGTTTAAATGAGGCAAAGGCAGTGGATTTATAGCTAATGTCTGAGTGATTACTTATGTTCATATGAAACCGTTGTGATAAGAAAAAACGTGAGTATTCATTCATCAATTGATTTAATGTTACCAGCCTATCTTAAAAAACGTTTACTTAATTTTAACACTGCTGCTGTTTGATAAAAACACAAGATGGGGAAGTCACTCAAGTTTTTCAATCCCATTATCTGTGCAGCGTTTTCAGTTTTAGACTGCGAGGAGTGTGCACTAAGACAACAGAGACCATCTGTTGAAACTGTCTTTTTGTGTGATGCCACGGTTTTCAAATCATGCAAGTAGTGTCAACAAATGTCCCGGTACTTCATTACCAAGTCGGTACTAAAAAATTAAAACATCACAGAACCAGGTTTTCATAAGTACCGGTCAACCCGAAAGGCTGATGCAGTGGCTCCTGTTGACAAGACTGGAGAAAAGAGCATTGACATATGATAGTATTTTGGATTTGCAGCTGATTGTTTTATTGCAGCTTTATTATTAAAAATAGTGTGTTGTTCAATTAGCATGTTTTTGCGCTAGGGTGCTGATATTGGTACAATATACTGAAATTTTGGTACCGTGACAACACCACATGCCGGATTTCAAAATCTTGTCATGTGAGGCAGGTCTATGGAGTTTACAAGTGAAACAATCAATGAGCCTGAATATTTACAATAACAAGGAACTGCAACAGTGATAAGTCAAAACGACGCGACTAAATAGAGTAAAGAGTGAGTACCAATTCAAACGTGCTCAGCTAGGGCTAGGCTAATGGTTTAAAAAGGTGGTCATAAAGTCTTAAATAAAAATCTCAGTAAAAATAATGACACCTGACTGTGAGACTGTTGGGGACAGGAAGCAGCAGCAGCAGATCGTTATCTGTGAACACATCAACCTTCAAGTATCGACAGGCCCAGTGTGAGCTGCTCTGATGACTGTCAACAGCACGGATATAGTGTAGAAAAATCAACATCTATATTTAGAAACAGCCACTACAATCTCACATGATGTTAAATACAGCACTTACATATATTACTTCTGTTGTACATTGGAGTGTTTAGCTATTCTAAAATTAAATCAGTTTACCATTTGGTGCTTTTTTTTTTCATTCAGCCACACAAAAACATCAACCAGTGCTTTCTAACTTTAGTGCCATTTGAGTTAAAAGGCAGCCTGACCTACTGAAAGACAATAACAGGGAGGACGTGTAATAAAGTACAAAAGGAGAAGCACTAAAGGTCACGTCTGGCAGATTTGCTGAATGAGACGCCATTGAATTTCACAAACTGGTGATAAAGTCTCACAAATGCGAGACGGGACAAATAGGGCAAAACCTTCTTGGATGAATATAATCTGAGATGAAGCAGTAATTAAAAATGGAAATTGATATAAGAGAGAGAAAAGAAGCATGCAGCATTAACTCTTGCTTATTGTTTAGGGCTTTCTTAAACCAGTACTACCCTACAATAATGTAAACTTAAAATAATGAAAAATCAAGACTTGAATCACCACGGCAACAACAACATGTGCCTACCACTAGTATTTTTACACCTTTACTGTTGGAGCATTTAGACTATGGCTACTTCTGGAGCTGCAAAGCAAAAATAAGGAAGAAAGAAAAACTATAGCCAACGTACTGTTTGGCTAATTGTTGTAGTTTTAATGTTACTGCAGCATAGGGTCAGTGAGTCCACTGGTCAAACAGAAGAAGGCATAAAGATTGAAACAAGCAGACAATACAGATCACACAATACAAAAATCTAAGTAAAAAAATATATATATATACACACATTTTACCACTTAAGTTAGTCATTGAGACGCATGCCAAACCGCGGCCACGATTCCATGGCACTCAAATGTCAATTTTTTAAATTAAATTCTAATATTCTGATTTTAATATGCCTACACAAGATTACTAACGTTATATTGTTTGTGTGTGGTAGAGAACAACTGAGACTAATTAAAGAGTGGTTTGCCCTTTGATCTATCTAGATATATTGTTCTAAGCACTAGAGGCTACAGCTGTTTAGGGTATTAAACTGCCATAAATCTGAAATTATTATAACTGGTCCCAAATCCCTCCTCTCCTCCTCCCAGGATTTTTCACTCTCCATCGATGGGCACACAGTCACCCCCTCCCCCCTGATCAGGAACCTTGGAATCACTTTGGACCCCACCCTATCCTTCAAAACTCATATCCGAAACATCACCAAAACATCATTTTTCAACACCTCTGCTGCTGAAACACTCATCCACACCTTTATAAGCTCCAGACTGGACTATTGCAACAGCCTCCTCTACGGTCTCCCCTCCACTGACCTCCAGAAACTGGCTTCCCATTCAGTACCGTATACACTTAAGGTCCTCCTCATCACCTACAAAGCCCTCAATAACCTTGCCTCCCCATACCTCTCAGATCTCCTTCAACGACATTGCCCCTCCCGCCGTCTCCGATCCTCTGACTCAAATCTCTTTACCCCATCACCAAATCCAAGCACCGTACCGTGGGGGACAGAGCCTTTGCCATAGCCGCCCCTTCCCTCTGGAACTCCCTCCCTCCACAAATCCGAACCTCTGACTCACTCGAAACATTTAAGAAACAGTTAAAAATTCGCCTTTTCAAGAAATGTTACAACCTGTCATAAACTCCTTTGCAATATGTTGTTTTGTTTATTGTTCTGTTGTATGTATTTTAAGTATGTAAAGCGTCTTTGCGTATCCCGAAAAGCGCTATATAAATTTGATGTGTTATTATTATTACTCCATTTAAGGTCGTATAAACTTCAACGACTCAATATGACAAAAGCGAGAGGTATAAAACACGTTAAAGTGAGTTAATTGTATGAAAACGTTATTGTGTTTGAGCAGAATGCTAATCCGGTGTAGCACTGAGCCTGTAAATCTCAGTCCTATAACTACAACTTATACCAAAAAACTTTTTCACGGCAAAATCAACCTACAAGTAACTTCCACCAATGTTTTAAATCAACCCAGCAGCTTATATTTGACCTTAGATGCGAATCATTTAAGTGTATTTAAGGCCGCGCTGTTTGCTGTAAAGTTAAAAAACGTGAAGGTCATCCTCGTAGGTAACCGGGTGGTTGTGGGACTAAAAGCCCGCTGTCGGAACTCACTTGTGGGCTGTAGGCGGTGGTGGGAGCCACTCCCGTCAACTTCTGTGTAAAGCCGCTGAATTTATAGTACATTTTTGTTGCTGAAGGACGTGGAAAGGTGTTATCCACAACAGAATTCAGCCGCTAAAGGTCTTCTTGCTGCGACCGTCGAGGGAAAGTGATGTCACAGTGGGGGTTGATTCAAGCGCCTGCGCAAAACTCGGATGGTTTCGTGCGTGACATGCTACTCTCTATAATGACAACACAAGTTTGGCATTTTAATGCCTACTTTAAAAGTCTTTTTTTAACGAACTTAAATCATTAAATGTGTCCGCTCTGGACACATTTAATTGATTTAAATGAGTGGCTCTCACTCATTTAAATCAATGTATATGTGAGTGTATATTTATCAACTAATGTGCCATCTGTTTATCTGTTATTCCTCTATTATTTAGAAATGTAATTTTAATTTACATTTTTTGATTTTAGTGAAATATCTCCTGTTATCTGCCCAATTCATACGTGGAATTATTTTGCATATATTTCTAAACCCAGGGGGTGAGTCTCAGGTGTTCATCCAACACACAGTTTCAGTGTCAGGTTTCAGTTTTTGCAGGTGGTATTTACTATGTAATTAGGTTGTCACTTAAAATTATGAAGCTCCATCAGGGGGTCAGAATTTGCTTACCTTTGTGTCACTTTCTTTCATGACTGACATTAATTAGCTTCCAATAAGGAAATACGTATTATTATGACTCTCCAAACATTCACACAAACCATTCATTATATATAAATATTGTATTCATATTCATATTATTAGCATTGTAGTGTCAAATGTAATTGTGTTAAAGAATAAAACTTCAAACAACAATGACAATAGCATTTACACAAATCATGGCCAACAGTGTTGAGAAAACACCTAAAGCCTACAAACTGCAGCCAGAGATACTATCACTCATGCATTTGAAGCTTGTGCCTCTTGTGGTCTGACCCCCTCCCTTTATTCTCATGAATCATTCTCCTCACCACATCATTACATCATTTGTATTTGGAGATATTCTATTCTATTGCTATTTTAGTCTGTATTTTGTGTGAATATTAACTTAATTTATATGGGTGTGCCAGATGTACTAGTGCTGATGCATATAAATATTTGATAGTAAATATTTGTAAGTGATGAAAAAGATTGAAGAAAATCAAATAAATCATTGTTTGCGCTCTCATCTGTCTGCAGTCCCATTTGACTATTCAAACAAGTTAAACACACATGTTTGAAAAGAAACCTGAACAACTGCATGTTAAAAGCTGATATAATCCATTGGGAAAAGATGCAGCCTGACCCTGGGAAATCGCTTTGAGGTGTTAACGTGTCAGCCCTGCGACTAACTGGCCACTGTCCAGGGTGTACCCCGCCTCAGGCCCAAAGTTGCTGGGATAGGCTCCAGTCACCCACGACCGCTAACGGGACAAAGCGGTAGAACATGAATGAATGAATAAAAAGCTACACAAGTGAGAAAATAATGGTTTTAAGCTACAATTTGCAGTCGAACAAAGACTTACAAAGCACATTGAAATTACAGTACTGAGAGGTCAATGAGAGTTTATTATACACAAAAACAATAAGATTACATTAAGACCTTGTTAATAAGCTGCAAACAAACTTTAAAGGGGCTGAATGTAGTTTTGACCTACCAAAAATAAATCTAAGACAATAGTAAATTGAAAATCACCTAAAAGTCTCCGTTGAACATCTAATAATTACATTTTTCATTCAACTTATCAATTAATGTGTTTTTTTCTGTCGAACTGCCCAACTACAAAAAGTATAAAGTATCAATACCTGTAAATTAAAATACCATTCACTGAACATTCATTTTTACAATAGCAACACATTTGTTTTATGAATTGTGCAGCAGAAAACCAATGGTTATGTATCCTTCTTTTTCAAACATTATTTGAATAACATTACGTTATTATTGTCTTTTCACAAAATTTTGTCAAAGTTGGCAAGTAAGTGAAATTGTAGCCAAAATCCTGCACAGTAAAATCATAAATCATCTTATTTGGGATTTTATTTGCAGTTTGGATTGTGATATTGGCAGACTGCAGAAGCTCATGACTCCATCTAGTGGTACATTGTAATATAACCACTGTATTCAGGTATAGCCTGGCCAGCCATACCCATTCCTGTCAGTAAAATTAATCCGTCTCAGTGAAATGGGTTTAGAAATAGGTATCAATGCAGTTTTAATGCAATGCCTTTTTCTTTCTGTTTGTCTGTTATCACATTTTTTAACATGTCCGGGTTTTACTCATTTTTGTCTTAAATCTTTTCAGTGTAGGACTTACCGAGGTACATACGTTGACCCCATCACCACTGTCGATTCCTTGTGCTGCAAATTCCAACTGCTCTTGTAGTGAATGCTTGCAGGCTGTGACATGCTTTTAGTGTAACTAGCCAATGCATCATCTACCCAGTGTGTCACATATTACCCCCCAGCAGTGTCTGTCCTTTGTCCTTTGAATCTGCTGTGGTTCTCTTAAATGTACCCAAAAACATCACAGTAAAAGCATTAATAATATTCTTCTAGTTTTATTTAGTTTAGTTCATAGCTCATGAACTAAACTAAATAGCTCATGACTCCATCTAGTGGTACAGCATGATATGACATTGCACCAGGGACGGCACTTAGTCATATGTTCAAAGATGTATCTCTTAACTTTATTTAGGTATTGCCTGGCCATTCACTTCACTAAAATTGTTCTCATCTCTGTGAGCTGAGTCTGGATTTCCTGTCCTTCCCAAACATTATGTGGGACCAATCATAAGTGTTTATCTAAAAGGGGGATGGGCTTAATGTGATTTTTTTTGTTTGTCTTATTGGTTATATGTCTTTTCAATTACATCCAATATTTTTTCTGTTTTCTAAGCCACAGAGACTAGACTTTTTATAGAAAAGAAAGAATTAGGATGGCTGGCCAGACTAGTGTTTATGACATTGTTGTTCAAACTCCAAAGCATTGGTGGCCATTTTATTTTTGGTGTTGTTGGATACTTTAGCCATTAGTCTAAAATGCTTTTGGGTGCTTCCTTTTTACTGCTTTCCTACTGTCAATTGTTCATTTTAGTAAATAAATAAAAATAGATAAATAGATAATTAACAGCCTTATTAATGGTCTCATTTCCTGGGAAGCCGAGCAAAAAGATCTTAATATGTGTGTGTAAAAAGGAAAAAAATAAGATGAGTGTTTTCTGGCAGGAGGAGGAAGAGCAGCGGAGAAAGACTGTTGTGTGGGAGAGGTGTTTGTTTGGATCAAGTCGTTTTGGCAAACAACGGACAGTGAAAACACGTCTGAATGTTGCATCAAAGATTGTCTCTTGTATTTTAATGTTTATTTTTTACGAGTATTTTTAGTTCTAGGGGTTGACAACAATTTCCCCGAACAACAGAAAAGCTGTTTAGGTTAGCCGTGTTTAGCATTTTTTGTGTAGACGATGCGTCCTCTTAGGACTCAAGCCTCTTTATGATTGACGTGCAGGAAGAGGTTGCCTTGGAGATACAGAAATGCCTTATATTCGGAGTCCACTTGCAAATGGAAGATCTATTCACGTCTTTGTGCTCGTCATGAGCCACATTTTATTATCTCCGTCCTGTTCTTTTCAGTCCCTGCCATAATCTTTTATCCTCCTCAATTTCACACTTGGCTTGGCCTCTTATGTCCCAGCTCCCTTTTATTTATCTGCACTGGATGGCCCCGTGTCAGTGTTAATTTTCTTAGGAACTTCAGTGAGCTCTGTACAAGCTTATCTATGAGGAATGAGGGAGGAAAGGAAAAAAAGTAAGGATAGTGCAGGAAGATGTAGGAAATGTAGGAAAGAAAGGGGTCTGATGTATGTATGCAAAGAGAAAGAAAAGGATAGGATGGATAGGTATGAGGTGAGGAAGGATGGATGGAAGGAAGGTGGGAAGGATATGATTAGGAAGTATGGTGAGGGAAAAATATTAATAAAAATAATAAAACCAAGGAGGAATGATGTATGCATACAGAACAAAAATAATAGGATACAGGACGGTATGAGCTATATAGGAGGAAAGAAAGGAATAAGAAGGAAACGTAATGATGGAAAGTAGGAAGGAAGTATTTAATGGAAAAAGTACTACTAAAAGGATGGACAAATAGATAGAGCCAAGGAAGGAAGGAAGGAAGGAAAGAAGGTAGGAAGTATAAGCAAAGAAAATGAGTTGGATGCAGGGGCAAAGGAAATGAATAATAAGGATGGATTGAACAAAGAAAGGAAAGACAGAAGGAAAGAAAAGGAACAGTACTAGGAACTAAATTAGACAGGAAAAAGGGAAGTATTTGTATAGTGTAGTATAATGTATATAGTATAATGGAGTTTCCTTTTAAAAACTGTACAAAGAAAGGACAGAAGAAAAAAGAAAGTAAGGATGGAGAGGGAGGGAGCAATTGAAGGAAGTAGAATAAAGTATGCATGCAAAGAAAAGGAGAGAATGCATAAGGAGGAGGCAAGAACGGTAGAAAGGTGACATTATCAGACCCTCATACATACTGAAGCTATGTCCACACTAATACATTTTCATTTAAAATAAAAATTTTATGTCCACGCTATTGTGTTTTGACTTTTAAATAGATTTAAAGAGTGTTGCTGTCACATATATTTGCACAATATATATCGCCGTATTAGGAAAACAAAGAAAATGTATAAAAATGCAGCAACAACCGATTTAAGGGTTAGGGACAAATTACAAAAAGGAGGAACTTTTTTAAAAGATAGTGCTGCTGACACCCGAGCTTCATTATCCTCTCTGATTGGTTGTGAGAGGAAGAAAATACAGTAGTCTAGAGAACCAGTTAATTCTGATTGCTTGAATTCAGTCTAATTAGAAAGTACTAACAAAGCTGATACAATCTGTAAATCATTTATATTTGGTCCCCTTGTATACAACCTTTACCGACTGTTCTTTTTATTACATTAAAAAATATATATTTTATACAAGTGTCTTCATGCACCAACATCACACACTTGAGGTAAGGTAGGGTTTAGTGTCTTGCCCAAGGACACTATGACATTTGAAAAGAGAAACCAAGATATACTGTATGCCTTCTAGCTACTTTCAACAACAGGGGCCACTGCATTTTCAAAAATCTGAGGAAAATCACAAATAAGATGCCGAGTGTTACACTGCAGTTTTCCGTACTGTTTACCGTTTACTTAATGTTTCTCCTGTGTTGTATGTCTCCAATTTAAACTTTAACTCCAATATATTATGCTTTTTTAAAGCTGCTGAAGTAAATTGTTGTCTAAATTAAAGTATTAGTTTATGGTTGAAATTAGCTTCTTATCAATTACACTGTTTTTTTAACCTGAGCAGAGAAGCAACGAAGGACCACTCAACAGTTTTCAAATAAATCTCTGTTGACTTTAGAGTCCATAAAACTGCAATATAGTGGACAATGTGTAAAAACAATATCCGTTTACAAATTAAAACATTTCAGGAAGGATGGACGACCTGCATCTGCCTTCATAATCAGCAGCTTAGGATAATTCTTGTGCTCCACAAAGCTCCCTACAGTCCTCTAGAAAGCAAGGAGAGAAGTGATAAAGAAGCCAAAAACGGAATTTAATTTGTTTATTTCTTTAGGACAGCGTACAGTCTACATTAAGCCGGAGCAGAGATGCTTGTACCAGATTATAGCTTAACAGCTAATTTCCATCTGTAGTCCTATATTGTACATGTTTTTAGTGGTAGGGGAAACCGGAGTACCCGGAGGAAACCTACGCAGACACAGGGAGAACATGCAAACTCCACACAGAAAGGCCTTGCCCTGGATGGGAATCAAACCCAGGACCTTCTTGCTGTGAGGCAGAAAGGCCCTGCCCTAGATGGGAATCGAACCCAGGACCTTCTTGCTGTGAGGCAGGCGTGCTAACCACTTTGCCACTGTGCCGAGTTGAAAGATTGATATCTTTATCATATCTATATTGATATGAATGAAAGAAAGATAGATGGATGCCCTGTGTCAGTTTTCATTATCAGTGGTTTAGAGCCCCTATTTCAAAAACAAAACTCCCTGTGATAAGTGCCCTTTTTGTTTTCCCCTTTTCTTCTTTTCTTTTCACAAAACCATCTGGGTCACGTCTTAGCCCTGTGTTTGATCACCGCTCGCAGTACCATCTGGATGAAAAGCCGATATTAAACAAAAACTGCCTGATAGAAAGACAAACCCGGAGGCAGTCCTCTCTGCAATCCTGTAACCATGGGGATACAGTGTAAACAGCAGCCACTGTAAAATGGATAGACTTGGAGCGCATGGGTTTCTTTAATAAATAATTATTTCTACTTCTTTCTCTCAAATGGTGTTGTTAAGGAGACGAGAAGCCCACAGGATGATGGAAAGAACACGTTCATCAACACAGGGACACGCAAAATCAGGTTTGGCTCAAGCAATTATTTCTAGAAGGGCATCTGCAGAGGAGCTGATTGGTTGGAACGACGCCATTGTGGCCACTTGGGCTTGAATCTTACTCGTGTTTGTGACTCTTAACATTCAAACAACCTTTCAAATTACAGCCTTTTCAATCCTGGACTTGAAGTAAATATGTTGATAGAATATATGAAAATAGACAGAGGAGTCGGTTTAGAGACTTCTCTCAACAGTGGAACTAAATCATCTGGAATGTTTAATGTATTAAAAACTGTATAAGCCATTATGTTGATTAAATATGAGTTTGTTTATTAGTTTTTATGAGTTAGGAGCATTTTGTGATGAGGGGCAGATTAGAAATAGGACAATATATTGTATGTATCGCTATCGGATGGGTTTCCTCCTGTAATACATTATTGTGATAAATTATCATGAAACAGATTACAGAGATACAGAGAATATGTTAAAAAGACTGGAGAATAGCTATTGTTGATAATGCCATGTAAGAGTCAGATGTCATGCAAAAATAGGACTAAGCAAAAAAACAAAAGCCTGCTATAGACGTTGGTTCATTTCAGATAAATTACATAGAGTAAATCATTGATTGCATTGTTCTATTGTGATAGTATTCTGTATTGGAAATTGTATTGTATTGTGGGGTACCATGTGATTCCCATCCCAGATATAAACGTATTTCTTGATTGATGATTTCTTTTTCAATTTGTTTGTTTGCATTAGCTTTGTTTATTTACAGATACCAGTGGACAGCTGAAATAGCTTTGTATTTCCGAATTTATGTCCAGTATCAATAAACTATTGATACTGGACATAATCATGGGTCAAACTGTCAGAAATAATCATGGGTCAAGCTGTCAGAAATTATATAACACAAATACTGCATACACCAAATATATAAATAAACTAAATGTGTTTTTGGTGCTGTTTTCATTAAAAACGCCAAATGTTTTAATATAAAATGTACAGTGCTCTTTGAATCTATTTGTTTCTTCATTTAGAGAACACCAACCTCATTTACATTCACAATATTATTAACTTGAGTATTAATAATTTAGATGTTGATCAGGTTATTAATATTCTGGCTCTAATAGTTACATAATAATTTTAGAATATGTAAATTAAGACAAGGGTTCACAGATAAAACACAATGTAAAGTTCTGAGACAGCCGGAAACAGACTTAAATAGGAGACTTGTATGTATTAATCAAGTTGTTTCATAAGGAGGCTCTGTCCACACTAATGCATTTCCAATTTTAAACGGTGCTTGAATAAAGAAAATGTGGCATTTTATTATTGGTGTCATTACAATAAAAGTAAAAGTGATTTGAAAAAAACAAAACCTGGAAATTAAGAATACTGTATAGTTTTTCTTTGTCAAAAACACAAAACAACAAACAGCAATCATCTAAAACACATGTCCATACGTCATCACAACCAGAACTTTTCAAAATGAACATATTCCACAAGTGTCCGCTTTAACATAAGGCCAAAGGAGACCAAAATAGTAAGCTTACTTCATAAAAAATGCAGCAAAATGGAAAAAATGTTAGTGTGGCCATAGCCTTAAGTTGCTGGTAAAATGAAATGTGGTTATTATTTTGCATCATCTTTGAATAAATGCTGAAACAGTGCTGTCAAGGCAATACATTCAGGATATACACAGTCATACAGAGTATTAGACTGATTAAAAAAAAAAATCCAAAAATCGCCCACAATGACTTCTATCTTCTTATAACGTGACTCTAATTTAAACAAATGCATGCTGAAGCATTTTATTTCTGTTTATGCATGATCTTTGTTTTTGGTGTGACAAAAATAATGATGTTTGTTTCAAAAGCTCAACCACTTTACTTGAAATTGTCACACTGCAGCCAAAGTAGGTCTTCTTAAAGCAGCCAAAGCAGTGATAATGGGGAAGGTTTGTTAAGTCTGTTTCAACCAAGGCCATAGAGGTTTCTGTGAAGGTTCACTGCATTATGTCTATCGAGATGAGGGCGCGTGCATTTCTGGCAGAGCGAAGTTTAAGTTCATGGTAGCATTGTACAAAACTGTGGTAGATAAACGTGATGGGTAGCGCCAGGAGGACAATCCCGCTCACAACGCAGAAACCTCCGAGTATACGTCCGGCAATTGTCACAGGGTAGACATCGCCGTAACCAACTGTGGTCATGGAGATGATAACCCACCACGCGGCAGCTGGGATGCTGGCGTAATCACTGTTTTGAGACTCCACGTCCAAACCGTGCTCGAGCAGCTGGGCCAAAGCGCTGTAAATGGCCATTGCGACAAAGACAAATACCATCAGCATGACCATCTCCCTGTAGCATCGCCGTAGCGTTAGCCCCAGCGTTTGGAGTCCAAGGAAGTGTCTGGCAAGTTTCATGAGCCAAAACACTCGCATCATCCTTAAAACACGTAGTAACACTCCAGCGACTCCCAGCCCGGCGCCTGGCATTCCAGCTCCAGCCAGAGCCATGGTGACATAGTACGGTGTGATGGCTATGAAGTCAATAATGTTGAGAGGCCTGCGCATGAAGTCCCATTTGTTCCTGGCCACAAGAAACCGCACTAAGCACTCAGCAGTAAACCAGCCGATGCATACGGCCTCGACGATCCTGCAAGAGGGGAGACACCAGGAGAGAGAAATATGACTCAAACAGGCTGTAAACAGGAAATGGCTGAGCAGCTACAGAGAGATAGCAATGCTGTAAATATGAAGGATAAGCCAAGTGTGAGAGCAAGGGTGGTATAAATTATTTGGAGTTGAGGAGGACATCTGACGTAATGGAAGGAGAAAGCAGATTTACAATAAATAGGAAAGAACAACTTAAAAAAAACCACATGATTATAGCATTGCAGCAGTGAGAGCAATCAAAGTGAATTACAGTGATATATAAGCATTAAGACCACAGAGCCTGGGGAAAACTCCATCAGTGCAATTAGACTGAATTACAGAGAGTTACAGAGAGTGCATTGTGAAGCCACAATAACAGTGGACAAATATACAGTTACACATAAACGTGCAAAAGAACTGATAAGCTGCAGTAAACTGGTGTATAGAGGGGTAAGCAATAGCTATAGTATATGTAGCTAGTGATGCTAACTGCCTGTAATAATATTCTGGACTACATATACCATTAGTAGTGGACCACAGCAGGTGTGTTTCCAGAAAACAGGAGGCGAATTTGAACTGAAATTTTAAGTTGTTGCATATGCAAAGTGTTGAAATTTGTGGGTTGAGAAGAAAATACACTTCAGAGATTCAAGGATGTTGATTTTTCAAATGTGCTGTGGGGGTCACTGTCTTGTATCTTAGCTTTGTTTAAATGGCCCTCAGCTACAGAAACATAGACGACTTGCATTATGTTTTTAGACAATTTTCCATGAATTATTTCTATAACCGTATTCCAAAATGGGAAATAAATCCATGAAAACTGGACTATTGTAGAAGGTCTGGCTTGGGAAACCACAGTCTCAGAGGAGGCTACTGGCAAGAAACAGTGGTTAGTTGTCCCCCAAGTGGGATAATAGTATGCTAATAGGCCTGTTATTTTCCTGTTAAATAATCTCTTGAAATCCATCAGGCCCCAGTATTCTTTCGCCCATTGTGTGTCTATGTCTTTGGGTGTGTGTACTCACAGTAGTCAGTCAGTAGAAGACCCTTAAAGCACGGTATGTTTTGACTATTTGAGAGCTCCCAACTGTGCTCAAGCATGGCACGCCGCCTGGGGTAAAGCCAGACAGGCCACAAGAGGCGACCATACCCCGTTCTGGCAGTGTGAGTACAGGCTGGAATGGAGGGGGGTAATTGTGTTCCGTCATGGCATGGATCATCTGGCCCTTCTGTCAGAGCTTCTCCAACAGACTTGACAGGATTAAAGAGTGGCTTTGTCATACAACCATCCTTTTGAATTCAACACCACAACAAACCAAATTGGTAAAAACTGCTGCAGCTATGTATGTGTTTATATGGTGTCTATCAGGCTTCAAACATAAAGATATGAAACTGTAATTTTTGTGAAGAATCAACAACAAGTGGGACACAATCAGGAAGTGGAACGAAATTTATTGGATATTTCTAACTTTTTTAACAAATAAAAAACTGAAAGATTGGGCGTGCAAAATTATTCAGCCCCCTTAACTTAATACTTTGTAGCGCCACCTTTTGCTGCGATTACAGCTGTAAGTCACTTGGGGTATGTCTCTATCAGTTTTGCAAAACAGATCGAGCTCAGTGAGGTTGGATGGAGAGCATTTGTGAACAGCAGTTTTCAGTTCTTTCCACAGATTCTTAATTGGATTCAGGTCTGGACTTTGACTTGGCCATTCTAACACCTGGATATGTTTATTTGTGAACCATTCCATTGTAGATTTTGCTTTATGTTTTGGATCATTGTCTTGTTGGAAGACAAATCTCCGTCCCAGTCTCAGGTCTTTTGCAGACTCCATCAGGTTTTCTTCCAGAATGGTCCTGTATTTGGCTCCATCCATCTTCCCATCAATTTTAACCATCTTCCCTGTCCCTGCTGAAGAAAAGCAGGCCCAAACCATGATGCTGCCACCACCATGTTTGACAGTTTGGATGGTGTGTTCAGGGTGATGAGCTGTGTTGCTTTTACGCCAAACATAACGTTTTGCATTGTTGCCAAAAAGTTTGATTTTGGTTTCATCTGACCAGAGCACCTTCTTCCACATGTTTGGTGTGTCTCCCAGGTGGCTTGTGGCAAACTTTAAACAACACTTTTTATGGATATCTTTAAAAAATGGCTTTCTTCTTGCCACTCTTCCATAAAGGCCAGATTTGTGCAGTATACGACTGATTGTTGTCCTATGGACAGAGTCTCCCACCTCAGCTGTAGATCTCTGCAGTTCATCCAGAGTGATCATGGGCCTCTTGGCTGCATCTCTGATCAGTCTTCTCCTTGTACGAGCTGAAAGTTTAGAGGGACGGCCAGGTCTTGTGTAGATTTGCAGTGGTCTGATACTCCTTCCATTTCAACGTTATCGCTTGCACAGTGCTCCTTGGGATGTTTAAAGCTTGGGAAATCTTTTTGTATTCAAATCCGGCTTTAAACTTCTCCACAACAGTATCTCGGACCTGCCTGGTGTGTTCCTTGTTATTCATGATGCTCTCTGCGCTTTAAACGGACCTCTGAGACTATCACAGTGCAGGTGCATTTATACAGAGACTTGATTACACACAGGTGGATTCCATTTATCATCATTAGTCATTTAGGTCAACATTGGATCATTCAGAGATCCTCACTGAACTTCTGGAGAGAGTTTGCTGCACTGAAAGTAAAGGGGCTGAATAATTTTGCACGCCCAAATTTTCAGTTTTTTATTTGTTAAAAAAGTTTGAAATATCCAATAAATTTCGTTCCACTTCATGATTGTGTCCCACTTGTTGATTCTTCACAAAAAATTACAGTTTCATATCTTTATGTTTGAAGCCTGGAATGTGGCAAAAGGTCGCAAAGTTCAAGGGGGCCGAATACTTTCGCAAGGCACTGTAGCTCCACTTGAAAAACACGCTGAAGTTTGGCCAGAGTTTGTGCTTTTTTTCATCAAATTATGTGCAAATCTTCACATTGAATGGGCTACAGAGTCTCCATTACAAAAAAATTTTTTATTCTTCTTCAAGCACCAGATGTTATTTTAGACTGAAATTGTGTTTCTATGACAAGCAGACAAAAATATAGTTCCAGCTCAAGGGGTCCACTATAATTTAGTTTGATAATTATTTTTTTTACAATTTCATCAAGTTAACATTTTATCTCATTATATCTAAATGTATCTAAAAATATAGAGTGGTGTGCAAAATGTATTGAGCAATAATCTACAAAAAGATCGTCATCTTTCAAGGTTTCTTGGGAGCCGACCTCACTTCTTCACCAGCAACAGATCCTTTGGTCCATTTTTTTTACAGTATGTGCCTAAAGCAGAGCAACACACTGAATCCGTTGGACTATAAACCACATTTAGGACGATTACCTAACCACTGCAGCTTGTCCAAAACTCTCAACCCATCCTTATATAGAAAAAGGCCTCTTCTATCTTCACTTAGCAGCAGATACGAGAAATAGAAGCTAAAATGGTCCAATTGAAATACCTCATACACTTCCTAAACTGTTTAAGCTCCTGTTTGCTTTCCATCAGCACACCTTCCTCTCTCATCTTCACTGTTGGATCATGAAATTGAATTTTATAACATGCTGTTTGTCCTCCTTGTGTAACAGTGTAAGGTAAACCGGTAGTTCAGGGAAAATGGGAGGGGGAGGAGAGCATATGTTTAATTATTAACAGTATACTATTGATTACTTATTGATTCACTTATGGCAAGGACGAATGTGTGCATTTAAACAGTGTGGCTTTGACTAACACCCAAAACCCGTGTGCTCCATTATCAGAGATGCTTGCTTAGACAATATACAGAATAGGCTCATTTTACATTTACTGCATTTTCTCTTTACGTTTGTATCTGAAGTTAAAGTACATTCACATTTACAAATTATATTAACTCATATTAACTCACAGTGTGGCCTTTGACAGCAAGACTCATTGACCTCATATGAGAAAAATAAAAGATGAGAAGTTGAACTATCACCAAATTGATTTGTTGTCATGTCACTCAGCCCGTGTTACAGCTTGTGGGGACTGGTTTTGTTCCATGTTTTTCCCACAAAGAGATGTACTCACTCACAGACGCCTGACAGTGGTGGAATTGTGCCTGTAGGCTACAGACAGACATGTGACAGAAAAGCAATGTATGTGTCAGAGAGTGGCAAATGAGATGAAAACAAGAATTAAATAGGCTAATAATGTAATGTGTCAGTAGTAAGTTTTAATTTTTTAGAACATTTCTCTTCATTTAACGTTGTTGTAGTAATAAACAGGGAAAGACCTTGTATGACGTAGACACAAGGTTTTCCTTTCATTCCTGATGCCATTCTCCGCCATAAAAGCTTTTGTGTGAATGACACAAGAAAACCGAGATGGCTTTTGTTACAGAGACCAGATGCAAGACTGATTTAAATCATCATTATATTCTCGTTAAAAACATGCTGACATTGATTAGTTTGGCAAACTTATCACCCTTTACGCACAAAATTGCATGTTTTTTGCGCACTTGATAAATGCATTTCTCTGTCTCTCAAATTCAATTATTCCTACCTTTGCTCCTCCACGGTGTTCCTCTTGGCCGTGTCCCAGTCCGGCAAAGTGCTGGCACACAACATTACCATAGAGACAATGACAAAAATCACAGACACTGAAGCCACAATCTGCGCGGCGACAGACGAGTTGGGCTCCTCAAACATTTTGCGGATCTTTTCAAGCCATCTGGCCCGGCCGGTGAGCCCTGCCTCCCCCGGACTTTGCGGCTCATCCTCGGCCACTGAGAGAGTGTCCAGTCCGACCTCAGACATGCGGTCGTCCAGACGTTTTTGGCAGCACGAGTCCAGGTGCGCGCTCTCCAAGCCCCAGTACAGCATCTCGGAGTAAAAGGAGAGTTCGCAGACCCCGGGCACGAAGCGGAGTTTGCCCGAGCGGACGTACAGCATAATGAACACAAAAGCTTGCGCGTGGCGGTCGAAGAAAAACTCATTCCGATCCCGGTCGTAGTCATCACAGAGCTCGAGCACTTCTTTCTCGGTGGCGCAGGCGTGCAGCCGGCTCACACGCCTCAGAGGGAAATCCCGGATCACTTCGCGGGTGAAGGCGTAACGGGTTCCCCCCACGTTCAGCACGCATACGCTCTTCCCGAACTTCATCCTTCAACCTGTGGCTCAGAAAAACTCTTCTCTCTCACGTTCTGCCATCACTAAGTCTTAACCCAAGGTCTCGTGCAGTTTCTTTAAAGTCTAAATCCAAGTCTAGGTCCACGGTGTGTCTGGTCTCGGGCGTGGTTGGCTCAAACTGGACCTGTCCACGCGCTGCTCTCCACTGCCGATGTGTGGTCCTCGTCTGCCTCTGAAGTCTGTGGAGGAGGCTCTCTCCAAACACAGGGCGAGCCCGGCCCATTGCTGATGTCACATACGCACGCGCACCGACGCACTTTTGGACAGAGAGGAGCTGAACTCATGGGATGCACTTTTACGCACAGTGTTGCCAAAGTCAAGCTTTATAGTTGGTTCCCACGAGTGCTTAAAAACATCAGGTTTGACTGAGTTTTATTGAATGATTAAAACTGGTTTTGTGCTTTTTTAAGGCACAATCATTGGTAAGGCTATAATGTAATCTATGGTAAACAAGTAAAATAATGACTTTAAATGTATCTGAATTCATTTATAAGGTGCTCCTAAAGCTTGTCAATGGCCCTTCAAAGCTTAGAAATGTTTGGAAAAGGAAAGAATTATATGCTTGCCCTTTAAATGAATTCCATATGTCACAGAATATGGAACCTTTCCACCCTTCATTATGAGTTAGGAGACAACATTATACAACAGACAACAAGATATGGTCCCTTTAAGCCTTTCCACATCCTTGTGACTTTTTTATAATACAATCTACCATGTGGGACCAGTTCCTTCCCTTCCTTCAATTATACCAGACAACGGTTTGGCTATTCTCAGTGGTGTAAGATGCGTTGTCCTCAGTGTGAGTTTTTATAAATTACATAAAAAAAATTACTATACACAAACTGTAAATTGTGGAGTAAAGTAACAGGTTCACTGGTGACAGCTTTTTGGACACATAGGTATTAGCTATAATATAATATAGGTGTTTGTCAGTTTAATCCATGTTTTTAGTTTGCATTATATTCCTGGTTTCAGATATTGCTGCAATACGTTTTCAGTTCTGAATAAAACTGTCTGTTTTTTGATGCAGCTGCGTTCAATATGATTATTAAAGCAAAAACAATACAATGCATAAACCCTCATGACACCTTTCCTTTCTGAAGCTGTTAACCTAAATGTGCTGTAAACAAAACAACTTATGCTTAACAGTTAAGTATAACTGTATGACATTAGTATAGTATGACTGTATGGCACTAGTTCCCTCCTTCCTTCCTTCCTTCCTTCCTTCCTTCCTTCCTTCCTTCCTTCCTTCCTTCCTTCCTTTCTTCCTTCCTTCCTTCCTTCCTTCCTTCCTTCCTTCCTTCCTTCCTTCCTTCCTTCCTTCCTTCCTTCCTTCCTTCCTTCCTTCCTTTATATAATGCAAGGCAACATTTTATAGCATATTAACCTCTTATAAATCGGGGTCATTTTGGCTGTATTGTGTGTAATGTGACCTCTCCAAATTAAAATGACTGCTGTTATTGAACCTTTGGAATTTAAATACAAGTGTGGGCTCTTTTGTGTCTGGGGAGGTCTGATGACCCAGTCCCAAATAAGCAAAAAAAAAAAATAGATGGAAGGAAAAAAATGACATAATAATGACAATAGGCACCATTTTTCTTATTCCTTCCTTGCCCCAAATAAAAATAGCTATGTCATCATAAAATCATACATTATCCAGGTGTATCTTACGTCCCTCTGTCCTAGTGTGCGTGCTCGTGTCCGTGCGTGCCCCCGCCCCCCTGACGTCAGCAGTGAGTGGTTTTGCGGGTTTGATTCTTTTGGAGCTGAGTGAGTTCACTGTGTTGTATAGCGGCGGCAGGAGGAGGAGGGGGGTCACTTTGTAAAAAAAAAAAAATAAATAAAAAATACAACCGACTGGCTTTACATCCGGAGTCTCCGCCGCGACCACTGCACACTGCACTCCTTTTTGTATCTTTTTAGACTTTTATCGCTTTTATTAATTTATTCTATTCGTCTTAGTTTATGGTTTACACTCCGGGAGGGCAGAAATGGCGGCCAACATGTACCGGGTCGGAGGTATGTCTGTCAATGTGGATCTTTTATCAAACAAACCTTAACACTTCGGCTTTAAGTCTTTATTCTGTGCTAATTTTTTATGTTGCATTGGCTTAGTAAATAGACACAGGTGTGCTTTACATACAGAGCCTGGTTAAGTTTGGGTAAAAATGTGAGAAATGCTAAATATTTGGGATTCAAAATGGGCCAGGCCTTGCGTCTGTCGTGGCCACAGCAGCTAGCCGCCAGGTTGCTAATCGGTGACAATGTAAACATTTTTCAGCTCTAGACACCTTTAGATCTCTATTGTTTTCGGTTTGCATTAACACAAACTGAAGATGTGGCAAACTGTAACACTTTTCCGGCTCGACATGTGCTGATAAAGCTTGTTTTAGTGTAACTAAGGACAGTCTGGAGCTGCCTTTTGTATTTGGCTCTTCTGGCATGCAGCCATTAGTCCGTATTTAGCTAATGTTAGCACCAGCCGTGGACCCTCTCATTAACGTTACTGCACCGTCACCTTTATTTACAGTGTAACAGAAAGACGACAAAATGGGCGACACAAAACAATGCACACAAGCCCACTGTGTTTGTAAAAACAGCGTTTGTAAAAACAGCAAAGGCGAGGTTAATTAACAAATGGGTCTGAATGGTTAGCTAGCTCGTTAGCTGTCTGCAGGAACTCATCAAATTATTGTCTTTTGATGGCGTCGCGTCGCCTGCATTAAACCTTACACCCCACCGTTCAGACATAATACAGCTGCAGACGTATGTTATGGCTGCAAATAAGCCTGGATTACAAACATGCATCACTTTTAGGTCATTCATTACTGTCTCCATCATATAACTTATAACAAGTGCACTGCTTTATTACATTAAATATATGCTGGGTTTGTAACAAAACCACTTTTACCTTAAAACTTCTGATCGAATCAACGACTGTTACAAAAAATTAGGTGTCTCCTGTTTGTGTTTGCACTGTCACGTTATAAAATTTAGTTTTTCCTGTTTTACCAGTATACAAATGTAAGGAGAGGCTTTGGGTAGTTACAATTTAACATTGTTTTAATAGACAATAATGTTAGACTAATGACATGTTTCTCAAGTTTCCTCCAAAGTCAATTTCACTTTCCCTTAACATATAAGTTGTCTAATGTATTTGCACAACCAGGTGCTTTAAAACAAATGCATTACAACAGAAAATATTTAACTTAATATGTGAAGAGCCCCAAACCTTATTTTGACAAATACTGCAAACACACACTTATTTTGCCAACACAACACAAATTGAAGTGGCAACTTAAATATACACATTGTGTATTAAGAGATAACAGTCCCATGTGAGTTTTCAGCATAATGTCTCGGGTAGGGGCTGTATGTCCTGTAAAGTAGCATAATGATGCTTTGAATATGCAATGGGACTCTGAGAGGATGGCCACACTGACATGTTTAATGTAGACATGACTTGTAGCCTGTGTATTAATCAGTTTGTGTGATGATGAATTAACTTTACTATTGTACATTTGTGGTAGAGCCAGATTAGAGGCAAGGTTATTGGGACATGTGAAGCTAATAATGTGCATGTAATGTAAAGAGGAATAACTCTGAATATGAGTCAGGAAATGTTTATACTGCGGATATGTAAATTTTAATGTATGAATCAAGATACCCAAATCATTTTGTTCTCTCTTACTATATACTTCCCGAGGGATTCATTTTGAATAGTTTTTGATCAAGCAGGTGATTTAATTCTGCTGACACGGCAGATTACCTGCCCCTTGGCCTCTGGTCGGACAAATGCAAGTTTATACATGTCATAAAAAAGTGTAATATACAGTAATGCCAAAATTATGCAAAATACTTAACACTAACTGCTGAGAAGTGAATAAAAAGGACTTGGCACAAGTCTAAGGACAAATGTATATAGGTTTTCTGGAGTCTGTGTAACGTGTAGGATACCTGCTTTCTTAGAAAGATCTACAACTTTAGCTTACTCAAAGATGAATGCGTTAACACCATCAGTCTTCCTTTTTTAGCTCGTTCAGAAAATTGAGCTCATCAAGTACAAATAGAGCTGGGTGGATATGTTTAGGTCGTGTGGACTTTACTGATAAGAAAAAAATTACTTTAAATGATGCAGATATGAGATGTCTACTTTCTGCAGAGAAACGGCTTACCTTATTGTGTTTGTCTCTACAACTGTGTTTGAAATTCTGAACGCTAAAGTTGGTTCTATCCTAGATTCGACAGTAAATGAGCTCTGTTAGTTCACTGTAAGCTGACACAGCTGCTCTTAAGACAGCAAGGGTTAGGCCTAGAAATGAACACTTAACATAATTATAAACATGTTGTTAACCTGGTTCATTTAAAGGCAAAAGCTCTAGAGCTAAGTTTGCCTGTATGCCAAATGTGATTGTTAAAATTTCCATTGATGCTGTTTGAAGAACTACGGTTATATTTCAGGTGACTTTTAACTTGTCTTTCAATGTGCTTTTGTCTTTCTGTCTCTGAGGTGTTTATTGAAGTGTTTAATTATTGTGCCTTTATTTGCATTACCTTTCTTTTGCCTCCCTTTTTATGTTTATTAATGCAGACAGATTAACTACAGTGGGTTAATTTGGTTGGCTATAAATATATTATGTACAGATTAATGTCATTTCACTTCCTGTAACTTTAATCATTTCCTTTTAATGCCTCCACAAGCTCACTTTGATCTGGGTGACTAATTTTTACTTGGGCTATGTCACTACATTAGCCACAAAAAGCCGGCCCGCGATAGTTACTTAACAGTAGTTTGAAACACAACTCTGATGTTCAGTATCTACCAGAAATTAGAAGTGATGGTCTCTTTTTCTGAAGGTTGTTTGCTCTTTTTTTATAAAGGTTGGCCAAAGTGAATTGATGTAAAATGTTCAAAGTTGACAAAGTAGACATTTTTATTTTTCAAATAAGTCACCAATAGGTTGAACAACAATTTAAGCCTCCGTCTCATTGGCACTTAACACTGACCTAAGTGTGTGGTGCATTTGTTGATATTGTAATGATTGATTTTAAATAAATGAGGCAGCACCATTTCCCATAAGTCTTGTTTGTTGTGACTTGTGGTTGTTATTTGATATACAATTATTTACACTATATCACAGATTTATTATCACATTTTTAGTAGTTACAATTCAATAATAATATGGGCTTCAAAGTGGAAAATGTTTAGTCTTTGTCAGAATAATCATCTTTTAATTATCAAAAATCAAATTGTAGTGTTGTAAAGTCCCGGTTTAGTCCTACACCTTTTTTAATGTCTTATTTCTTTGGCTCTACGTTGATACCTGTGTGTTTTCTTTGTTACAGATTACGTTTTTTTTGAGAACTCCTCCAGTAACCCATACCTGATCCGCCGGATAGAAGAGCTCAACAAGGTACGACCGCGCTGTGTTTTTGTCACGTTTGGTGCTTTCTTGCTTGAGGCTCAATAGCTTGGAATCTTTTTATTTATTTTTTTTCCTCTCCTCCCCTTCTGTCAGACACAAAGAGGATTTGCATTTTGAAACCATAAAATGCAGCGAGAAGAGACAGTTTTTTTTTGCCCCCCGCCTGTTTTAACTGACACTAATAGACACGCCTGAAGTGCACCTGTAGGTTAAGGTCTTTAACAGACGTTTTGGAAAGCAACTTACTGCTGCAGCTGTATTAAATTACGTTGGAAGACTAGATTTTGTTCTCATTTAAATTAATTCCATTGGTGATAATTTTAAAGAACAAACTTATTTATTTATTTTTAAAGATTCTGTGAGTCTCGTTAAAACTATGACTTTAAGCGTCAGGGGCCCTTGGAAAACCTGGAATATAGTTTTTAAGTCATAAAAAAGTCAGGGAAAGTGGAAGAAGAGAAGAATATAAAATCTGGTATTCAAATATAAGTTGACCAAATTTATAGCATTGCAATTTTAGATGTTTTTGACATATTTTAACCGTAGTTTGTTCCTTTTCAACCCAGTTTTATTACTGTTTAGTGTCTTTTAAGCATAAGATAAGAACTAATTTTTGGTGCTTTTTTTCCCCGGTTCCTTTTTATTATTAAGATATCTTAAAGTATTGGTGATTAATGCAACACACAAACAAGTCTGTGTTATGTCATAACAAATCTATAGTTGCACAGGTTTAGATTGGGTGCTTAAAAAACATGGAATTTACAAGTATCTCTCAATTTATGACAGACTTGATTTGAAGTTCTATGTTGCAGTTTAGAATAATTTTCTATTATTGCCAATCCTTATTTTTAGCTTTAGGAGAAGTTTATTGGACTGAGAATAATGGCACAGACTTGTAAGACATTTACCCAACACCATACCCCCTACGTTCAATTCAGTCACGTCTTTTAATTCAGTCACGTCCTCTAAAACAGCCTAGTCTTTAAGCCGTCTGACTAATTACACAGCCACACAGTCGATCAATCGTGTGATCAAAACGAGCCACCACTGCCCTGTCTGGCCCGTCACAGCGGCGTAACTTGACAAGCTCCTCAAAGCAGAACGCTCTCTGGGGAAATTAAAGTTTTTTTTTTTTGTTCAGTTAGGTGTGGTCATTGTTTTTAGTCATTCTTTGTGTTTTCTGTTGCAGACGGCAAGTGGGAATGTGGAGGCCAAGGTGGTGTGCTTCTACAGACGGAGAGACATTTCACACAGCCTCATCCAACTCGCAGATAAACATGCAAGTGAGTATTATAAAAAAAAACGCTAGAACAGTGTTTCCCAAACCTTTGTTGTGGCGACATATATTTGGAAATGCAAACTTAGTTGTGAGCCAAGTTTTTTATGTCAAAAACTTTGATGCTTACAATTGTTAATTTTTTTCTATACCTTTGCTTTTTTTTATGGTAAATTTGTTGATTTTAAGTCTGTTTCAATTACGGTTGTTAGGTTTGTTCTGCCTTTTTATTTTTTTACTATTTAAAAAAAATAGCTATTTTAATTAAATGCCCAGTAACCTTCATAATCATGCTTCCTGTTTTTCCAAATTATTTAAAGACAAATTCTATGGCAACCCAAATAAAATTTACCATGACCCACCTTTGGGCCCCAACCCACTGTTTTGGGAACAATGCCTTAGAGACTGTTCTGGAAATCACTGCATGGGCTCAGGAACACCTCCAGAAGTCAGAAATATAAAATGGGTCCCACTCCGTCCCTGCTCCGTCCCTGACTTAAAGGTAAATAAGGACAGCTTTACTAAAACGTTATGAGGCCAAATGAATCCAAAACAGGACAAAATGCAAACCATGGTCTTTGTATTGAACTGCCAGGTCTGAAAACATAAGTTTCATATAAAGACATTTTCTGAGCTCATTTCAGGATCAATACAGCAGCTCACACTTCAGATTTAAAACAACAGCTGGTCAACAGAGGAGACTGTAAAATGTTACTGTGTACCACACTGCAGTTGAATTATTCACACAGTCTACAGCTCAAATTGGTTTAGAGGATAAAAGAAAAGCGGTGCATCTCAAACATGTGATATAAGGTCACCATGATATGAATTTATCGTTGGATACTTTATAGTTTTTGCCCCCTCTGTCTCCGTAAACCATTTCTAATATAATTTCCACTGAACCTAAAACTTTGTTAAAAGTCGTTAAAAATGCTCTAAACTTTGCATAAATCAACAAAAGTATGCCGCACTTCAGAGACAATACACTGTTCCTGTTGATTAGTTTCCTGCCACTCTGCATTTCAGAGATAATAACTGCTTTCTCAGAAGATTATTAGTGTTTTAGCATCTGCAGAGTCACCACAAACATTATTGGAGCTGCTCTTGAGCTAACCGCAGCATTAGCCACAACACAGTGCAGCGCAGGGTTAGAAGAAAAAAAGCCTTGGAAATGACTGGAAAGTGACTTTTATAGAGGTATTGAGCCTTTTTTATGTCTATAGAAATGTTAGATTTTTTTCAAGCTAAGTGTTATTCAGTAGCTTGTATAAAAATGACTGTTGTTAGCTGAGACTGATTGAGGAAGTCCACTGACTGCCTATTGCCTTGTGATCTAATCTGTAACCCGTGAAGTGTGAAAGTGGCTGTCACTAACTGATGACAATGAAGCTCAAAGTTTTAAACATACTTCTTATTGTCCTCCATTTACTTTAAATATTGTGTCGACTGCATGGCGCTGACTCAGCTCAGGCTCTAATGCACTATAACTGGACAAGCACGGTGCACTTAAATGTAATAAGGTGTAGCGGCACCAGCAATAAAGGGCGTTTAAATCAATGGCAGCATTGCTTTGAGATGGCCGTGTCCCTGAGAGCAGCTGCACCAGCCGGCTGTTTTATAAGTCCATCCAAAAGCGTCTTTCTGTTAGTGTTACTGTTACACTTTTATTATTTACTGTCCAACAATTGTTTAATGAGGAAAAGGATTTAGTCATGTCATTGTCTTGTTTTAAAAATACTCTATTGTGCTTTTATGGTAGTTTTTACTTGTTTTAGGCGCATCTTAGGTTTTTTTTTTTTATGTTCACCAGCCTCTGAGCGACATTTAGTATCAGTCCACTTTGAGCAGAGGCTGTGCTAGACTTTCACACACACATTTTGGAGTCGTAGAATTTCCGTCTTTAATACTTTAATTTAATACTGCAATAGCTTTTTTTTTTCTCGCGTTTTAAGAAATTAGGCTACAAGACGAGCATAGATGACAGATTATTTATTTTATTTATTTATTTACAAAAATTGGCACTTCATGTTAGAATATTTTTTTTCTGCGCTGACAGCGGAAGGATATTTTGTGCTTGAACAGGCAGCTCTAGAACGTAGTATAGTACACAATTTGATTCTGACTACAAAAGTTGTCTGTTTGTCCCCCTTCATCCTCCACTGCATCATGTCCTCTTTTTTCACCTTTGTTAACAATAGAATACTATTTCATCAGAACTATTTGGCGGTTTAAAGAAACTACTAACACTCAGCTGCCATGACTTTTTTTTAAACTGAACACGGGACATTTATTTGACTGAACCATTTTTATTGAATGGGAAAAAATTATAAAGCGAGAAAGAAATGAATAATTGGTGGCATTTAAACTGGTTTTTAAAATATTTTGTAGAGCAAGGCTAAGAAAGGTAAAACCAATGCATGCACCATGATTTAGAGTTGTATTTAATTTTAAAATTGTCGTGTTCTTTCATGCTTTTAAAACCGCACCAAAAACGGTTTATCCTCTTCTAACACCTGTCAATTTTAACATTATCCCGAGAAAGCTCCATCTTGTTCAGAAAAAGTATGTGCCTTTTTTTTTTTTTTTTGTCTAAACCTGATTTTATTTTATTTTTTTTAACAATAAAAGTGTTTAGGGCAAAGCAATATGACCCTGAATTACTCTTACTACTTAACATTTTACCTCTATTTCAGTAAATTATGTTGTTTAATGACATAAGAAGTAACTAATCTTGCCTTAACTCAGCAATAATGTTGATAAGAGGGTTTTAAATGTTTGTTCATAATCTAGCCACACTATAATGTCCCCAAACCTTTTACGTTAATACAAGTAAACTGATAATATAACAAATTTCTTGTTCTTTCTTTGTGCTTTTTGCAGAGGAATTGGAAGAAGAGAAGGAAAACCCCACAGAGACAGAACTAACAGAAAAACAAAAACATCAGCTTCGCCACAGAGAACTCTTTCTGTCCCGGCAGTACGAGAGTCTACCTGCAACGCACATCAGGTGTCTCTTATCTGTACTTTTCTCAATGTAATCATATACAATAGGCAGTGCCCATGAAGAGTCACGCACTCGTCCGCGAGGAGACACATCTAACACTGCTCATTTCCTGTTTCTAACCCGAGCGGTCTGTGTTTCAGGGGGAAGTGCAGTGTGGCTCTGTTGAACGAGACTGAAGCCGTTCTCTCGTACCTTGACAAAGAGGTGAGACAGAGATGATTCAGTTTGGTTTATTAAATGTGAGACACTACAAGTCTAATCTCACACCAATGATAGACTCATGGCTGTTAACGTTTGCAAGAAGAGCATGAAGGGTTTAGGGTTCTTCTGTGTGAAATCAACAAATGCCTCACACATGACCATCTTGGATTTACTTAAAACTTGGTAGAAGTTTAAAGTAAACTTCTATATCCATGAGCATAAATGCAATATTTGGAGTTGGTGTCTTTTTTAGTTTGTGAGATATATGTAGCCAAAATGTCAGGCAAAACTCAGGGCTTCTGCAAAATGAAAAGGTTCCACAAGCCATCACTTTAAAACTATTTGTGCCAGATAAATAAAAATGTCAGACAGTGTTCAACTCTGTGTGAAGTCTTTCACTTGTAAGAAGTGTGGTCTTTTGGTGTATTTTTTCCAAATTATGCCCTTGAGAAAACTACATGTAAAAGGAATTTCATACATTGAGCTTACTGTAAATACCATCACAATAAACAACCCAAGGAATTTAGTGGAATTATAATTCTACTATATTAGCCCAAGTATTAGAAGCACTTCCTGCTCCTAGATGAGGCTTATCTCAGAAGCGTATTGTGAAATATTCTTTAGGGACCACACATTAATGGGCACTTAAGTAGTTCATTGTTATAAAATGGTAAGTGTTCATACTTTCAGTGGCTCTATATAAAGCTGTACATGTTGACTTTTTCTAACTGAAACTGAAAAACACCAACTGTTGGGAGTATGCTATCCAAAGACTTATATAATCTTGTATAGAAATTTCTCAACAATCTCTTTAACATCTTTTTGCTTCTTTCACTAAAGTCTCTTTCTGTTTAAAACTCTTAAACCTGTAACAATACAATGTCGATGCATAGTCCTTGTTTTGCTAATTGTCCTGTAATTACTCCCAGGACACCTTCTTCTACTCGTTGGTGTACGACCCCACACAGAAGACCCTGCTGGCCGACAAAGGGGAGATCAGAGTGGGACCGCGCTTTCAGGCAGACGTACCAGAGATGCTACAAGAAGGTCAGCACCGCACTACTTTTAGATTAATTTAGTTTAATTATAGCTACAGGGTTTTCTAAATGGCAGGTTTTTGTTTGTAGAGGGCTGTGATTTCTGCGTCTGTATTTGGTCTGGGACTGTGACTGTTTTTGTGACTGCTGGGTGTGTAGCTGATTGACAGGCCCTGGTTTAGAAGCTTTCAAAACAAAGACATCAGTAATAATTCAATTTAACGTTGCATGCAGAAGAAATATCAGACATAAATGGAGAAGACAGAGACAAGAGCTACAGCGAGATCTGCAGAGAGTAATATAACTGTGCATACAATTATAGAATAAAAGGTTATCTTTGCTTATGGTTATGTACTTAAAATATGAGTGTTTAGAAAGTACTTAGATTTGAGACAAAGTGCTCATACATGCTTTTAAATTACACACAACAGATGTTACATCATGAAAACCCCTGTAATCTTTCAATTTTCCTATTTAAAAAAAGGAATTATGTATGTATCTATGTAATTTGCAGAAAAGATTTGAGAATGGACCTTGAAAGTGCCTGATTTAGCCTTTTTCTTTTCTTTAGGTGAAGAAGACGATAGGGACCAGTCAAAACTAGAAGAAAAGCTGTGGCATCCAGAGTGTCCGCTCACCAACAAACAGATCGACCAATTTCTAGTGGTGGCACGGTGAGTATCAGCTGGATCTGATTTATTTCACTTAATAAAGCACTCTTTTGTTTTAGTGCAGTGCAGTGGAGAGGAAGGCAAAAAGAAAGATACTCTACTGTCCAACAGGCTTATTACATTCAATATTGTTATCAGCAGTTTTTTTTAGAGGTACAACAAACATCGCAAACCCTTTTCTGCTGTTTTTGTGGAAGAAATAAATGTAGGAAAACTTCCTTTTAGCTTTCTTACATCAGGCTTGTTGCCAGTGTGAGTAAGTGTAGTCTTATGATGGACGATTGTTATAAATGGATCAAAAAGACAATGAAACATTTACTGTGGAAGTTACTAATGATGTGCACCAGTCCTCCTCTGGCTCATTTATCCCTAATGAGTTTAAATGTCCAGCACTTACAGTATAATTACTCACTTACATTCTTGGACGACATCTCATTTAGATAAAGACTAGTCCTTGTATTAGATATTTTCTTGTATTTAATGGAAGTATGGGTAAAAAAAATCAGATTTTTAATGGTTCCTTGTGTCACAGGGCGGTCGGGACCTTTGCTCGAGCACTGGACTGCAGCAGCTCTGTCAGACAGCCCAGTTTACACATGAGTGCAGCGGCTGCCTCACGAGACATCACATTGGTGAGACACACACATTCACAGTGTTACATTACCATAAAGCTTAGAAATCCCTGAAAAAAACTTCAAATATTATAACCTTATCTACAAATTTTGGTACATTTTGGATTTTAACATGGTCCTTCTCAATAGTCTTGTCTGAGTGGCTAATGAATGTGCGCCAAAACTGTGTTTACTGATCCTCCTCAGTACAGTACTACAATAAAGTTTTAAAAAAGTTTTAGATTTTTTTAGATTTTGTTTTGCAAAAGGATTAGGAACAAAAGAATTGGTTAATGCAGCGTCAGATCGACTTGACACAGCAAAGATCATTGAAAATCTTTGTTGGAAAATGTAAATAAACTGTAGGTGTGTGAATTTAATAATGACTTAGGTTTGTTGTTTGTAGTTTCACGCAATGGACACCCTGCATCGCCACAACTACGACCTTTCCAGTGCGCTGAGTGTACTGGTCCCAGCGGGCGGCCCGGTGCTGTGCCGGGACGAGATGGAGGAGTGGAGCGCCTCGGAGGCCGCCATGTTTGAGGAGGCACTAGAGAAATACGGAAAAGACTTCAACGACATCCGACAAGACTTTGTAAGTGTTTCTGAAGCAGGTAGACCGTTGTATTCTGTTCCCTTGTGATGCTGTTGTTGTGATAAAAAGAGTCAAAGCCGAGCTTGCACTGAATTAGTCTTTGTATAAACTCAAACAACAGTTGAAAGAAGATGGTCCTTTGTTGATCCTGACGCCAGTGAATAAAACACAAAAGCAGCAGAAGGAAAATATGTCAAACCCGTCAGCCGTTTTGTCCTGAGTTGACAAAACAAAATATATCTTCCGTCAAAAATCCAATTTTTAGCCAAAACAAAAGCGCTACAGCTGTTGAATATTTATTTCAAACATTCAAAATTGTTAGTGATTAACTTCTTCTACTTTTGTTTTTGAGAAACAATTTTTAATTTTGACATTTCTACATAAACTCTCATAAGTTCTTCATAATGCATCCATAGATGAAGAACTAAACAAACAATAGAGATTGCAGATTGAGGTGACATTTCCTTCCTTGTAATTTTTATTTCAAGAAAAAGTAAGAGAATATTAAAAACTTGTGCCTGGTACAATGGCCTGCAAAAAGGCAAATAACTTGTAACAATTTCTTTATTTGCTAGTTAGACTCAATCAAGACTCAACCAAAGAGAAAAATGCCACTAGGTGCTAATGCTAATGGTTTTTGCCAGCTAAAGTCTGTCCTCAGCTCAGAGAGACACAAAAGGCACTGAACAGACCTGTACAATAAAGATAAAGTTTAGAGTTTAGAGTATAGAGTTTTTCTCATCCTATTTTTATGGGTCCTTCTGTGTTTTGTTGGCAAGCACAACGATATATCTGTCTGGTCTGTCTCCACCCATCCGTCTATAGATCTACACTCACCTAAAGGAATTATTAATTATTATTATTAGGAACACCTGTTCAATTTCTCATTAATGCAAGAATCTCCAAACTGAATGTCAGAATGGGAAAGAAAGGTGATCTAAGCAATTTTGAGCGTGGCATGGATGTTGGTGCCAGTCGGGCCGGTCTGAATATTTCACAATCTGCTCAGTTACTGGGATTTTCACGCACAACCATTTCTAGGTTTTACAAAGAATAGGGAATGCCAATTAAGCCACGTGAATTCCATTTTACCCACTTTCAAGACTACACGGGGCACTTTGATTTTGTGGAAGCTCTCTGTGGCTATGCTGTTTGACAAAAGCAGCCGGGGCCCATGAATAGTTATTAAACGTAGATCACTGGAAAAGACTGTGGCCACTGGGCACAGTGTGTGGCTTTATATACAAATAAATTAGGAAAATAGATTTGTTTATGGCTAGAAAGGAAGTTGTCTTGGACCATTAGCATTTGAAAAACTGATTTAGATTGATGTATTATAATTTTCAAACTCTAGCAATGTTTTAAACCTATTTAGTCTGATCAAAAGGGATTTTTCTGGTTTTGGAAATGCTGTAGTCCAGAAAATATATTTTGACACTTCAGTTTATTTACTATGGTGAGTCAAATCTTGTTATTGTCACCCTCAGTTTTCAGTCTGTCTTGCTCGTCTTATTATCTTTGACAACTGTAATTTTATCCCTGTCAAAAGTTGTTCTAAAGTAAACGTGTTGCTATGGAGATAGACTGTAATATACTGTCTTGGACAATAGACTTTTGAAATGCTACTGAGTCACAACCAAAGATAACATTTGTTTATAATTTGGGGTTTGGGAATGGGATTAAATTTTATGATACAATCGAGTCTCTTCATCTTACCTTTCTCTGAGCTTTAAATCAGAAGCAGAAGGTTTGTGACAAGATCTCGTAACACAGGATCTCACGAGCTCAAAACATGATTTCTTATCAACTGTGTGGCAACAATTTGTGTTTTTGTTTGAAATACTGCCTAAGAGCGATAGACATAAGACTAACAATATGTGGACACTGTACAAAAATATTGCTGTACATTGCAGCTAACACCAGCACTACACATACAAACAGAACAACCACAACTTTCATCCACACACACCTGGAAATAGTGTCAAAAACTCGTCTTGTCTTTTGAACCCCGTCTCCTGGGATTTGTTTCTTGTCACACCACTAGAAAATAGCATTTGTCCAATTTAACTTTACTTTGGCAAAGTGGATTACGTTGTCTTAAGTCTTATTGTTATCCCTATATTCAACAAGGTTATATGTTTTTTTCATTTTGTGTTAAGTTTGCCACAAAGTTTGTTAAACTAATTGTATATTTTATTTTAGCGCCTCGCATTTTTCAAAATTGTTGATTTGGTGCACGTATAATAAACGTCAGTCAGATAAGTGTTACAACATCACGTGCTTGCCCTTTTGTAAACCAATAAAGAATATAGAAAGTTTCAATTTTGACCCTCTGAGGCTGCTGTCGTCAGTAGAGTGGAATTTAAACTTGAAGCAGAGCGGAATTAGTCAGTAGTAAATAGAGGTGACGGCTACATGAACATGTCTGTCTGTCTGTTGTTGATGATTGTGTGTAAGAAAACTGTGTTTTGAATTGTCTTGAAACAGTCTGAAAAATATCCTTGAAAATTACTTAAAAACTAAATGCTGTGGTGGTTTTTTGACTAAATGTAATTTGGAAGCAACATTCATTTTGAAAAAGGCGAGTCAATGTTATCCTCAAGGAAATGTAATTCAGTGTGAAGTCCCTGAAACACAATGTGCCTGTTTCAGATGGAAGTCAGTCTATGTGGTCCTGAAGTCGAGCTCATGAATAAACATAGCGCTTTCATTCCCAGATGGTGAGAACATAAAATATTAACATGATTCATTTTCCTGTCTGTCTTCCTTCCTTCCTTCTTTCTCTTCGTCCATTTTTGCTCCGGTAAAGCTGCCGTGGAAGTCTTTGACCAGTATCATAGAGTACTACTACATGTGGAAGACCACCGACAGATATGTTCAACAGGTAAGACTCAGAGCAGCCGAAACATACATCTAAAACATTTATAACAACTGTTTACATTTACATTTCAGTTAGTTTTTATGGTCTTTAATTCAATGTAGACAATAATTAATGTTCGCTTTGCCAGATTTATTCCCAAAGATAAAGGTTCATTCTTTGTGTTAATGTTTCTCCAAAAACACACAACAACCCAAGAGCCTTTGTGTATTTATTTATTTATGAATTTTAGGCTACTATTCATTTTACTAATAATGTGTGTTATCATTATTTTAACTATTTTACAGTTTTATTCTTGCTTAATCCCAGACAATAATTGTATTAAGTTGTGTGTAATGCTCTTTTAAACACACTTCAAGGATTGTTTCTTTTTTGCATTTCTGTCAGTTGTTTCCAACAGAAATGCTATAGAATTAGACTAAATAACAAATATTCTAGTTTCTTCACCCCAAAAAAATAATGTAACTTGAACAAAAAACATTGTAAAAAATGAACACCTCAATTTTGCTCACAGTCACTTTCTATTTGCCTTGTTTTTAATTAAATGGAACATTTATTTATATATATATATATATATATATATATATATATATATATATATATATATATTACAATTTTATCACAATTTACAAAAAGATAAAAAAAAGACTTTTAATAAAGTAATTAAAAAAACATTTCTAGATTCATTTGTAACAATAACAAAAATAAATCACTTGTAAATTAAATCTATGGACAAAATGTAATTTCTTTAAAATATCCTGACACTGGGAAGAAAAGTAGCTTATTATCTTTGTACTATCCTGCTGTCATATTTCCGGACTTTCTTCAGTTTTAATGAACCTCTGTGTGTGTTTGTTGCAGAAGAGACTTAAGGCGGCGGAGGCAGAGAGCAAACTGAAGCAGGTCTATATTCCAACATAGTAAGTCTTCACACTTTTACAAGTTATTTTAATAATGTTAAGACCCAGTTCATGACCAAACCTACAGGGCTTTCCCACTTGTGCTGTAGGGTCTGAAGTGTGTTAATGGTTTGGTCCGGTGTAGGTACCAGATTGGCTGGGGTTGTTAAAGTTGTGCGTTGATGATGCAAGATAGAATACAAAGCCAGTTTTAAACAATATATCGTATTTACATTTATTCATTTAACAACAATGTAGGCTTTCTAAACTGTTCAAATGAGCTTGGGATAAAACTTTGTGTACGTACAACCCTCGAAGTTCCAACCAATTATATTCTACAAAGTCATCATTAACCGGCGCCACCCGAGCCGATCCAGTACCTACACCGTATATATAGTATGATATAGTTCAGACTTTTAGGTGTGGTATCATTTATATTAAATTACAACAGATCGCAGCAACTGCAAAAAAAAAAATTCTAGTTATGGGGAAATGGTTTAAATGTTGAATGTCAAATGACATTCCAGGAAGTTTATTAGCTGCCAATAAACAGAGAAAGTGTATATTCAGCACGGTATATGTCTTTTAACACAGTGAAACATAAAAAAAAAAACAGTGAAAAGGCTCAATCCTATCACATAATGTTTAACGATGAGGAAATAATTGCCGTTCTGACGCTGAAGTTGGAGCTAAAAGTTTATAGTAAGCTCGAAACTTCAGTATTTTCTGGAAGAAAAATTGGCCCTGGTTTCACTTTTTGATAAAAGGTCCCTGTCTGCTGTTAATAGAGGGTTGAGTGGAGTCTAAGACGGCGACAGCAAAAAAATAAAATACAATTCAGGTAGTGGAGCTTCAATACAGCCAAGCCTGTAACTCCATAGAAATGCATTCCAAATTTTGAACCCTGCGTAATAAATATGATACATGACAACTTTTGCCTGTTGTAAATCATTCAGCCGGTAATGAAAAAATCCTGTCAAGAAAATGCCCAGTTTTGAAAAATTACTTCTTAAATAATGTGGGAACTAAGAAACCAAATCTTGCACATCCTACTTGTAGCCTACTTTATGTATTTTGAGTGAGTTGGATTTAGTTTTCATTTTTATTATCCTTTCTTTCTGACAGTAACAAGCCCAACCCAAACCAGATCTCGATGACCAATGGCAAAATGGCGACAGTGAACGGAGCTGGACTTGGGGCCTTTCACACAGCAGGCGGCGGGCGAGCCTGCGAGAGCTGCTACAGTAAGTCTACCGTCACAGTTACAGCAATTATCAAGAACCAATAACTTGTGGAGACCTTAATAAAACCCATAAAACCACCATAATCTGCTCTGGTACTTCTCTTTAATATGTATAACTACAAAAACACATTCAGGCCTTAATACCATGTTTTTTTTCCCACATTGACAACTGCCGCTCTTCATTATTCAGTGCCCCCTTCCTTTTAACGTCCACTGGACCTGCTTTCTGAGTGTGTACCTTTTTATAATTTTATGCGTAAAAGAACACAATGTCCCTGTTCAAAGCAGTTGGTGGCAACGTAGAGATGAATAAAAACACATTTAAATATTTTTTTCTGTTAAACTACCCGTCAAGGTGGAATATTATTGTTTCTTGAAAATATGGTCATTGTATGTTTTCAATTGACACATTGTTTAGCCTTGTCCGTGCAGCTCTGCAATACAGTCGAGCCTGTAACTCCATAGAAATTAAATCAAAATTTTGGGGGTTTTATTACAATTTTTACTTGACAAAATGTTAAACAAAAGTAAAAGTATGACCCCCAAAGTGATGAGCTTTATTATATCGACAAGCTTTGACTGAGGAACAAAGGGCCAATAGGTTAATTCCTAAATTGCATTTGTAATTGGCACAAGCATTAGAGTAAGACCTTTTTTATGTAATGTAAATAAAACAATTCAACAATGAAATGTCCAAATATCCTGAAAATAATACAGAGCTTGAAAATGTTGCATGCAGCAAACTTGAGACAAATTATGCAACATCACATGCATGTCCTTTTTAAACTCACTAAAGTTTGAGTTTTGGCCCTCTGAGGCTGCTGTAGTTTGTGGAGGAGAGTAATACTTTAGCTTTTGTAAGGATTGTCTGTATGAACATGTCTTTAATTTCTGAATAGAGGAAAAAAATATTTTGACCATCAGTGGAAAAAGAAGTCAGCAGAAAATAATTTCATGTTGACAAACTAAAGTGACTTTCTAACTACAAATGGCACCAGAATATGGGTAAAAATAATTATTTAATACTGTATAAATGTATGCAATTTATGTTATTGATCTAAATTTCTATAAAACCTGTTAGACCGTTTTACAACCATACTTTCCAAATGTCAAAGGGATGCCTTGCTGAGTTTGAGAAAAGCTGAAAGCCAGCTGCAGATGGAGATTGATGAGCTCAGGGATCTTGGACTGTGTCATTTCCTTTTAACCAGCGGTAATATGTGTGCCCTTTTTCATTGATTAACAGCCATGCAGTCGGCCCAGTGGTACTCGTGGGGGCCTCCGAACATGCAGTGCCGCCTGTGCGTTTCCTGTTGGATGTACTGGAAGAAGTACGGTGGCCTAAAGATGCCAAGCAGAGCAGAGGGACCAGAAGAACGGACGTCCCCCAGTCCGGCAGCAAATGTGAGCTCAAAGTCAAACTGAAGATGTTTTTAGTACCTTTTTAACAAAGTCAAACTGAGGATATTTGGGTTTAATGTTAAAACCCAGCTCTAGATGAGCAGTGATGGTGCTGTACCTTTCAAAGTAGGGCTGGGCCATATTATATCTCAATATATATATTAATACACATCTCAGTATGGGCGGCAGTAGCTCAGTGGGTAGAGCGGTCGTCCTTCAACCGGAAGGTAGGCGGTTCGATTCCCGCCCTCCCCACAGTTCATACTGTCGTTGTGTCCTTGGGCAAGACACTTAACCCACCTTGCCTCCAGTGGCTGCAACACTGGTAATAACATTAGAACAATGTAAGTCGCTTTGGATAAAAGCGTCAGCTAAATGAATAAATATAAATATAAAATATAAATATAATATCTCAATATATAATATATATCTAGAAATATTTTTCCGACAGAGCAAATGCCTTTATTTAATTATTGTCAATTACAAAAACTGATGCCCCAAATAACCAGTGTTTTCACATGGTTTATTTCCTTGTGTGACAATGATTATCTTCTAGCATCGATAATAATAATAACATAATTGCTTTAAATATCAGCTCGTCTCTCAGACACCACAGTCAATAGCACCTTGAGGCTTAAGCTTTTATTGATCAAACTCCTGTCCACATCTGTCTGACCTCAGCTGGTACAGTGTGGAGTTAGTTTAGACCTGTTTCTGTTCACGTTTAGCTCACTTGGCTCTTCAAATCAGTAACAGAGCCGTCAGCTGCGTCAAGGAGAGAGAAATTGAGTGCCAAAATGCCGCGCGTAACGCCTTTTTCTAAAATGGACATATTTATTTATAATTATAATTATAACTTATATTAAAATCCCTGAACGTGAGCTTGGTCTTAACCCCAGAAGACAATAGGTAGCTGTAAATTGACAGTCGGCAACTTTGATCAACGCTAGGTCTACAGTATTTCTCACTCACCCGAAGAGAGCTGTGCACTTGTCGAGCCCTCTTTACAACAAGTGCACAGCAAGTGTTAGCATAAACAGAAATAATTGTTTCAGATTCTTGAGTAGTTTAAAGATGAAGAACTGAGCTGCTGCTGTTGGTGCTCAGAGGGAACACTGAGTGAGTTAGAGATGGGAAGACAAATTGGCACCACAGCTTTATAGACGGTGTATTATTATCAAGATAGATGGATAGTAGTGTTGTCACGATACTGGAATTTCTAACTTCGATACGATACCTTCAAAAATATCGATATTCGAAACCATTTTCGATACCAAAGGGAAAACAACTGTCACAATATTATTAATTAATTTTTATTTATTTAAAGATAAATATAAAATCAGCCAAGGTCCGCTTAGACCTTAGTTAACTTTCCTCACCGTGAGGGGTCCGGAAATTTTTAATAAAAGGATATGTGTTTGAATATAATTCTTTAAAGTAAAGTCTCATTTATTCCACACCTACAGCCTCTTAAACAATATGGAGATGAATGTTGATAATCCACTGTTTTCTGTATTTTATTCTTTGGTTACATGAGGAGGATGTTTGAGTGTTTAGCTTTCCCAAAACACAGTTCACAGACAAAAGGAAAATACTACAAAATCAAACGATGCTAAAGCTCAGGACCTGGTGGTTTGACAACAGCCTGGAATCCTGCATATTATGCCTAGTACTCCTTCATGTGTGAGAACATTTTAAATACAAAATCATCAATTCAAGCCAAATTATTTTCTGATTAAAATAAACGTTCCCTCCCGTCCATAACGTCAGTGAATCTTTATTATGTTTTGCCATGGCTTTTAAATTTTAGTTGTTTCTAACTCATTATCAGGCTACGCTAAACATGTTGAAATTTCCCGCTGCTCTGTCCGTAACCATAGTAACCTGAGGACCCGCGCATGTTGACGTAGCCGTCCTAGAAGTGCAGGTTCAAAAATATGTTTTACACAATGCGCTTGTAATTATGAATACTGTCTTGCGGTACAGATCGCGGTCCGCCTTTTGAAGACCTCTCAGATTGTCATACTTTCAGAAACCAATAGTGCAAGTAAAAAAAAAAAACTTATCGGTATCGAAACTTCGGGAAATGAGTATCGTATTGTTTGAGATATTTCAGTATCGATATTTATCGAAATATCGATATTTTTGACAACACTAATAAATAGATAGGATATATGCTTATTCCATATCTTGCAAAATATATTAATATACAGTATCTTAAATATCTATCGCCTAGTCCTAATTCATAATATGTTACAGTGGCTGGATGGTACACACCACTTTAGCGATGAAGTAAAAGACCCTACCTTTACATGAAGATGTGAAGAATAGGTGGAAGACCTTTGTTGCAATACTGTCACATTGTGCTGTTGATATTTGTCTTTGTGTTAAGAGTAATAATGCAGTGTTTTCCACACATTAAGGAGTCTATTGCCTGCCGCCATAAACTAATAAGGGTCTTTAAATGAGCTGTAAATGTAATATAACATTTGGGCATTGAATTTTGAGGTGGTAAATTACATTTGTATTTAATCATTTGCTGCATTGAACTGTGCTCCATGTCTGTGCTGTACTGGCTGCTCACTCAAGTTACTTTTCAGAGCAGTCCAACTTTTATTTGATACAGCTCCACATGTCCGCTCATCGTCTTTTCTATGAGCAGACAACATCTATTTCTACAGTCAACCTGTTGCACTGAGCTTAGACACATAGACCTACTGCCAGTCTGTGGGAAACACTGAATAATGCAAAAACAGACCTCTAGTAAAAAGACACCACTGTGAAACTAAAATTATGCTTGGCAGTATTTTTAAATGGACTGGAACCTTTACTTGAGAGAGTACAATAACAACGAAAGTTGTTAAGGTTAGGTTACAAATTAGCCTTGTTGCTGTGCCTTAGGATATTTCTGAAGTGATTTTTCAGTATTATAAATGAACAGTTTTTTTCTTCTTCTTCGTTTGTCCCAGGACTCCCGGCCTCGGGGTCATGTCGCTCGTCAGTCCAATCACATGGTGCCGATGCGAAACAGCGGCAGCCCTAAGTCCTCCATGAAGACCAAGCAGGCTTTCCTGCTGCAGGCAACCCGTCTCACCAAACTGGCCCGGCACATGTGCCGTGATGTCATCAAGCTGCGCCGCGCTGCGCGCCGGCCCTTTATCCCCATTAACTGTGGGGCCATAAAGGCAGAGTGTAAGAGCTCTTTCAATTCCTCCTAACTTCTGCCACATGGACACACGACGCACACACAACCGTCATAAACACACATACACCCCCCTCCACCGACTGCCCCATCCTCCATCTCTGCCCCGTCTGTCTCTGTTTTTATTATTGTTATTATATTATTTTGTTTTTTGTATACTCCCGCCCCGTTTCCAATAAAGACTGCCTGTCCTCATTACTCTTGAGTTCTGACCATCTTTTCATTTGTGCTTTATTTTCATTTTTTTGTGAATTTTTTATTTTTTTCTTAAGTCCATTGTGGGAATGTTGCACAGATATATAGGGTAAACCTCACCTCATACATAACTACACATGTTTAATAAAAGACATAGCCATTAGGAGTATAGTCTGAGCCATAGTTTGCTTCATTTAGACGTAGAGAGAATGTATTTTACTAAGAAAAGCTATATTTTGCACTGCACTCAGGACAATTGTTAATTGTAAACCTGAGCCTCGGTTTCAGGAAGTTTGCCTTGTCACGGATTGTTTCACATCTTGAGAGTGAAGTCTTTGTGTTCTGTGCTGTTAATATTGTGTGTGTTATTGATGATGAGCTTTAGATAGATTTAAGCTGCTTAAACTTGAATGAATGTGTGGTAAAGGCTGGAAAAAAAAGGGCATGTCTTTACAGCTATCACCTGAAGCATGTCTCTTTAATTCATCATCAAATAACAGCCACATGCCCCACACTATTGCCCTGTTCATGCAATAGTCATACAAATCCATCCTGTTGCCACTTGTCTTGTGCATATGAGCCTGTTTCACAAAAGTTACTTGGATTGGTCGGCGGCATTAGACTGATTTTTAGTAAAAGTAAAACGAGCGCTACATCCTTAAACCTAAAGCATTCGTCACAACGAGCCAGTCGGGCCAGGGTTTGGCTCTGAATACTTTGCTTGAAGTAGTTCAAGAGGGATTTTCGTGAGTTTATCATTTGCGATAGTTAAATCCCAAGATGCGTAGACGGAATGACATAGGATATTGGAAACAGGATAAAAATAAAACTCCAGGATTACTGTTTTTTTGAGTCACTGGTCGGTCCACTGTATTTTAATGTTTTCAAGTCATTGCTATGTACTTGGTTATGCTCATCACATTTCAATTTGTAATTGAAAGACAATGATGTAGAGTTGCTTCTAAATGTAAGATGCACAGTTTAGAGGCGTCTCAAAACGTCTGAGTCAAAGGGCAGAGAGATTCTTTGCTTTGGCGTGGAGCCTCCTGATTGGACTTACCAACTAAACAAGTCCTTGATGGCAATATTCCACCCTTAACCGCGTCAGTAATGGACCCAACCCTTGCTAGTATCCAAGTGATGGCATTTGAAGTTTATAAAAGCGCTATACATGCTCAGCATCTAACAAAAGCAGAAAATATTTGCCAGTGTTTCCATAACAACATGTTTAGTTTAGTTGCTGCCTGGTTTTTAATGCTGTCTGAGTAGTGTAACCATAGCAGCAGTTTTTCCTGTTGTAAAGCCACATAAAGGGCATTTCTATTCTTGAAGATCTTATTAGAAACAATAGTTTTTGGGCAGATTTTAACACCTGTTAAAGAAATGTCAGTTTTATTTCAGTAACAACCCCATGAAAGAAAGAAATATATTCAGTAGAACCACCCAAAATCTGATGCATTTATTCAACGAAAGAAAATGAATACCAACAGGAAGTCGGCCATTTTGGGTGATGAAAAATATTGCAACACTCGTCCTTGTGTCTGCTGTTTACACTTCCTAGTTGCTCTTGAAAAAAACTAGAAGTAGAGCAGAGAGTAAAATGTTGGCACAGAAGAAAGTATTGATTTTTCCACCATGTTGTATTTTTGTTGCCAGGGTAAAAGTGTTTCCTTGGCAACAAACGGTTCTGTAGAGTTCTTTGCTTCCCATTCTTTTAACAAATACGTTTATAAGCCATGATTTCATAGTTTCTCGTGTTAAGACTGATCTAAGACTCTTTGTGAAACAGAGCCCAAAGTCTTTACAAACCCTTTACAGTGGGATTTCTCAAAAGCCATAACTCCTTCCACTTTTGCCTTTTCTAACAATTGTTGCAATATCTCCACCTCATCTTCTACCTCTCTGGCACTTTTCTTTCATCGCTGTGTGAATGTGAGTCAATAAAGTCGCACCTGAAAGCATCTTTTCCGACTCCTTGTGCTTCATTTGTCTTGTGTCCTGTCCATCAAGTCCACCACACACTCTTGAAGCGGGCGGGAATCTTTCAAACAGTTCGCCCACCTCTGAGCAGGCTTGGGTCGTAAACCTACATTTTAATGTATGTTACATGTGACATATGCTCTTTTATTTGGGATATATGTGCATGCAGGCATGTGCTGACATCTGAATGTGCATGTGTGGGACATCAGTGGTCATTTCATCCCTCCAAGTAAGTCACCGTTTTAACACATTGGTCATTTTGAAGCATTTACATGGGACACATGGGAAGTACATTTGTTTTTCCATAATATTGACATTTATATATATTTTTATTGTATATATGGAGGCCCAGAAGGCTCAACAAGATTACAAAAAAATTCAAAACAATCAATGCAAAAGCCTCAACATGCATGCAAATGAATCGTTAATGGAGTAAGTTCAATTCTCCAAAGCATATTATTGCTGGCTATACTACAAGCAGCAGTCAGCTAAATGTATTCAGAATTTGGTCATTATTGTCACTATAATTGTAAACAATAAACCACTGTTTAAATTTTAATCCCTTTGCAAATGTTTGCCACGAGAAGTTCATGGTACTAGGATTATTTGCCACTATTATTATCCAAAAAACCCCAACCAAATGAGTTGAATGAACCAAACCATTTCACATTTATTTGCTTTAGTGTTATAATATAGTACTTCTTTGTTTTTTTGCCAGCATGTGTCATCATCTCATGTTATTGTCATTACAACATGCACAAATATGTTTTAAATCCAATGAAATATTCTAGTTACTCATGTAACATTCAAATCTATAAGTGTATATTTGGCTGTTCAGATGGGACATCACAAAGCAGAAATCCCAAATTTATTGCCCCAGAGAATTCAGCTCGGTACCACTAACGCTTTTGGACATACAAGGTTTCACCCAAGTATGTTATTATAAATCATCATAGAGCATTGTAGATATAAAGGAGAAATCTTTGTAAACAGCACGTTTTGTTTCTCATGATGTTTATTGGTTAAGCCTCTTAGACTGGACTGAAGCAAGTGGTCCTCAAAATAGGGGACACATTTCCTGGTCTATTCAGGCATCATTTTTTTTACTGAAGTTTTATAATTTTAGCCAGGTTACTGTTTTTGTAAATCACAAATTATTTTCAATGCAATAATCAACCACAGTGTCGGTATAGCTCTTATATAATTGATTCTATAAATCAGTCCATGGCTTACTTCTGACTCGTTTTTACTGTATGTTATGGCTTTTGTATTTCAATGAGCCCTCTAGGCCACCATAGTTGTGACTATTCAGCAGGAATGTTAAGAACTGTTTAGTATTCACACATTACAGTCTGTAGAGGAATCTGCAGCAGACACGGTGGTTAGTAAAAGTGTCTGTATCTCTGATTTAGATATGTTAAAGGTGTCTGAGGGGCAGTCAACTCGTCTACCAAAAACCAGGGCGGCCCAGAGGAGCACCTTGAACAGTGTGGTGCAGTTTCTAGGTAAATCCGCACAAAAATCTGATTCAAAATGATAATGAGTTTGTAGGACTTGATAATGTAGCTGATGTTATTTTTTTTTCCCAGAGTCCCGTCCTGCAGCCCAAGCCCCACGCTCCCATCGCACCCCGGGCCTCCAGACCCCTCCCCCCCGCCGCCTCTTGTCCTCTCTGCCCCACGGCACCCACGGCATGCTGGGAAAACGCAGCTTCCATCACCATAGCCGGACCGAGGCTGACAGACGCTCAGGTAACAAACGGGACATTATGTGGGTGCAAGGTTTAGTCCTGGCTTAACTCTTGATTTTATCTTTGTTTAGTCTTGGTTATTACCTTTTGTTTTGTCTTACTGCATTTCCCAAACTCTCATAAATGATTCCATCAAGTAATCTTGTTTCACGGCTCAATAACTCTTTTATTGTTTCATTAAATTTTGCCTTAAAGTGAAAAGCTATAATTACGTTTCTTAAAACGTCCCTTAACAAACTGAAAAGTGCCTCCTTTAAGTTATCCTAATGTGAATAAACCAGGGACTAAACTCTTTAGAAAATCCAGTACTTAAAGTAAGTTAGACCCAGAACTAAACTAATTAAATTATGTTTTATATAACCCCCAATGACTCGGATGTCCTTGTTGCACAATAGCACAAAGCATGAAAGCTTTTTAACGTCCATTATCTGTGACCCATTTTGAATATTCTCTCAAGTGGTACTTAATGCAGCAGCTGATTGAATGTTTTAAAGTCATATGTGTGTTAAAGACAGCTCTACTTTACAAGGAACGTGACCAACATTTACTGAAGAAATGTAGCAAAGATCTCTCTTTTGTGTTTGGCTCTCATCAAGCAACAACAAATGAATGACAACTTTAATTTTGATTGATTTCAAATATTTTTAGAACACAAACAAAAAAACACAGAGAACAAAAAAAACTAAAAATAGGCTGGTGTAACCGCCCCAAAGATTTGCCTTGGCAATTAGTAAGAATCTCAGTCTGACTAATGTCCTGGTGAGAATTTTAGATGTGTCCAGAGGCTATCCCAGTCTGCCTCCATGTCTTTCTGGCCTTTCACTTTGTTGAAAAAGAAGCTGTTTCCACCATTGATTTTTAAAATTCCAGGATCTTAGCTCAAGGCACTTACTTGTCTCACAATGTTTCAGGATAATACTTGACACTGTCACAAGGCTGACAATCAGCACTGAAAAGGTTCCCTCAACAATATCAACTAATTCTTATAAAAAATAACAAGCAAAGGGGTGCTTGAATTGGATAATTAAATTTAACAATCTGACACTCTGGATTTATTATATTACTATTTTAGTTTATAGTATTATAAATACCCCTCCTTGAATGGCCACCATATTGTGGTAGAGGGGTTTGAGTTGTGGTCGGGGGCTATATGCCCCTCGTAGGGTCTCCCCAGGCAAACAAGAGACCAAGAGTGGTTCTGAAACTGGCCAATGGGAGATGGTAGAAAAGGAGCCAGAGCTTGTAGCAGCAGCAGGCTTGCTTATAGCTCCCCGTCTAAGAAGGTGGAAGGTGCTCTGGTTGGGGACTCATTCTACTTGAGGTCTACGACAGTGACATCTGGAGGGTGTGATTGAAAGGAACAGCCTTTTTGATCTGAACCCAAGCGTTGTTCTGTTATTGGACTTCTGTGTTCAACACAGTTTGTCAATAACAAACCTTGTTCAAGCTTAAGGGTGTCCATCAGTGCACATGGCAGAAGGACAGCCTAGGCCAATCAGCAATCCTTGAACCCGGCAGTGGATGCCAGCGTTATGTCTGATCTGTTCCTAGTACATATCAAATTCCGGCAGGGCTGACTTTTGTTACTGATTCTGTTCATTATTTTTATGAACAGACGGTTTGGGGACCACAGGATCTGATTTCTGCTCGTTGCAGATGATATTGTCCTGTTGGCTTCATCAAACCTTGAACCTTCGTGAAGCATGTACTGGGATGGTTTGCAGCTGTGTGAAGCAGATGGGATGAGAATCAGCACAAAGTCTGAGGCCATGGTTCTCATTTGGAAAAGGGTGGCTTGCCCCTTTCAGGTTGGCAGAGAGTTTCTACTTTAAGTGGAGGAGTTAGGGAAGGAGGGAACAGGAAATTGACAGACGTAAACATTTGTGGTTAATTAATCCGTTTGTTGTGGTAAAGAAAGAGCTGAGTCGTTTGGCAAAGATCTTGATCTACGTTTTCCTACTCTCATCTATCCGAAGATAAAATCTCAAACTCAAGTGACCAAAAGTAGTTTCCTTTACGGTGTTTGGCAAACAGTAGCTCTAATACAAACAATGACAGATGTGCTGCAAAGTGAGACTGTAGCTTTTGTGAATTTAACTCTAACTATGTGGGCTTTTTCATATAGTATATACAAAACCCAATACATTTTAAATTAATAGTGGAACATAATACACTCTACGTTTAAATCTCGTCTACATCACTTTACACTAAACTAAAATGGGCAAATCTCAAGTTTGCTTTAACTTATCCTTTTCAGTGAAGGATTAATAGTGAATTTTTGCGTCTTTCTTCCTTGTTGCAGAAAACCCTGGTTCAACGGGAGGACCACCCCTGGTAGGTAACATGCTGCTCTACCACTTCCTCGATTTTTACCAGCTTTGTTTTTTCTAAAGATCTCACATGTGACTGGATTCCCGCAGCACAACGGCCGCAACAGCTCGTCTGGAACAACCCGTGGCGGCGTTATGATCCGCAAGAGGCGCCCGAACTGGATTGATGCTCCGGATGACAGCTTCTTCCTTGTTACAAGAGAAACCAGGTAAGCTTTGTCGACCCTTCAGTGACCTCTAGCTGTCTGTCCGATGGAGTGTGAGGGAGGTAATCATGTGAACTGAGCTGTGAGAAAAGATCTTTGTCCTGCTGTGATTTAGAAAATCACATCCTATCATTCTTAGTCTCTGAAGGAAAGGCTGTTTATAACAAGGCTTCTTTGGCATTAAAAACATTATCTTTGAGGCTGTAAATGGACTTTGTAGATTTGTCGCTTTTCTTAACAGATGTGTTCCACCTCCTCCATCTTTATTTAAATCAGAAAGCCACCCACTAGACACTTTTTAATCAGCCAAGAAGTCATCTGAAACTGTTCTGCTTCATTTTCATTCTTGTAGTATCTCTTCAACTAATTTAATCAAAGTGTGAAGATTAAGAGACGGATTCAATGCATCCACTTGATCTTCGCAGACAAGAATTTAAAAGAGACGGCTGTGAGAATTAATTTCACAATAATGGAATATAAAAAGGGTTTTTTACTTTAATATTCTGAAATATCCAATAAATGTCTGAGTCTGTTAAGAAATTGTCTTTTTGAGAAAATATCTGTCCTGCTACAAACAACACAAGCTAATAGAAACCTTTGCAGAGAAATTAGTTACATACAATAAGAAAATGTGGGCCCATAAAGTAGAATAGTAACACTTTAAATCCAATGTAGCAAACAGACAACATTAACAGCTGTCTCTGCTTTAGGACTCTGCATTTGTTCCAGTACAAAAGTAAAAATGTGTCAAATCTGTACAGTTTAAATCTTTTTCCAGATACTTGCAGTGCTACTTAACATTGTACTCTTTATTGCTGCTTGTCATTGCAAAGTTTATTTGCTGTTTGCTTGTTAATAAAAATTCACCTTGTTTTTCAGTTTTGTTTTATATTATTTAGTGATATTTCTAAATTATCCTCGAAATTCCCGACGTGATCAGTGTTTTCTATTCAACAGAAATCCAAGTGCAAACATTTATGGGACAACCTTTATGCTTGTTGGTTTTATGACTATTCAGTTGTGTTCAAAGGCAGTTAATTATGTGTTAGTATTGTCCCCTGGAAATCCAACTCAAAATCCCAGAGACTGAACAGAATACAATTCAGAAGGTCTGGCCATGGTAGAAAAATACTGGGTCTTTATTTTTATGTGCAGGTATTTAAGCAGCATCACAGCGACACAGAGCTGAGCCACTACCATTAAATACCAATGGATTTAATACACATTTCTAACCAGTCATGACTTCAGAAGAGAATATAATAACCATATTTAAATGTACTGTATGTTTACGCAGTCACATCATAAAATGTCATTTCTTCCTATTATTTCCTGATAGATTCATCCACTCTCTTATAGACGTTATGAGTCAAAGTTGCATTTGTATGTGAGGGAACAAGATATTGGTCCATTAAGGCTCTGTCTAAATGAGCCTTGGCACCCGGCTCTCACAGCCAGCCCTTGTACCGCGGGGGCTAAAATTAGAGCCACTAACTGGTGCAGATGGGACTGTGAGGAGCCCACCTCTGGGCTCTGAGTGGAAATATCATTACCACATTAACCGTGGCAGCACTCACTTACCACCGACGGCGACATCCATGTTCTCTTGTGGAGAGGCTGATAACGGCTTTATGGTTTCTTCTGTGTCGTCTGCTTTCATGTGCTGTTGCAGTTTTCAGACTTAGGAAAAGCCAAGTCGGAACAACAGCTTGGAAAGTAAAATTGAATGCCCTACTTTCTAACTTGACAAATACCATGGTCCAACTGAAAACGGTTTTCTTTTTTGCTGATGGTTTTTAGATTTTCCCATAGTGCAATTGCAACTGTAAATAGCTCACTTCCTTCTTGATTACTTCCTACAGATGTAATTATGAATATGGGATCACCCACATTGCCCACATAAAATAACCTTGACTATAGACAGAGAAATCATGGTATTTAACTGTTAAAGCTGCAGTAACTGAAGATTTCTACCCCACAACAACATAGTGACCTGCCTGCTTGTATTGTTTATCTCGACAGTACATTGGATATAAATGTACTTTAGTGTGGACATTGCTGCCCTGATTAACAGCTGTTTTCAGAGGCAGTAAAGGGTGTGCATTTACATAGCGTGTTTTTGTAACAGTCTGTACCAAAGTGGTTTTTATATTATACTTCCATTAACCCCATTCAACACACTGTCCTTTGTCCTTAACCTTCAAGTCAAATGCATAACGTTATTCTTGAGTCATTAAGTCTGCATTACCATTACAACTTTCTGAATTAAAAAACACTTCAGTCAAGGCAGAAAAAGTTTCAAACTCTGAGACTGGGACAAACTGATGAACACTCAATTGCAGCATTAAACTCATTTGCTGTGCTTGTAACAGAAGCTGGTAATTGCTCGTCCAAATTAAAAAGCTGAAGAGGATGAGGACTGATGGGAAGTTTCGATTTGCCCTCTTCACTCGTCTTTTTTTTAACTTTCAGTTTGACGTAAAACGCAGAGGAGTGGGAGGTCCCACTTAGTCCTGGGAAGAAACTGAACAGCATAGATGGTAGCAACCACATGAATAACCAGTAATGACAATATAAAAAAAAAACACACAACATTCAACTAGAAACATGAATCTCAGAGGAGGGATAGTGCAGTAGCTGATGATAGATGTAAAAGTATTTGAATAAACACTACAGCCTACATTCAGATGCAGTGAATAACAAAGAGTGATATCATTTGCAAACAGCTTGATATTGAGTTATACTGTTTTATAAAATAAATGAGCTATAAATTACTTGATTATATTACACCTTGTAAAATAAATGCATATAATAATAAAATCAGGTTCTGGTTTTACATCAATTACTATGTCAACTAATTTGAGGAGACCTAACTGAATTTCCCTTTGGGGATTAATAAAGTTATTTTGAATTTAAATTGACAAACTACAAAACAATATGAGACAATGCATTGCAACCCTATGCTGTACAATACCATACTCTGTGACACATTGATTAATAATACTATGCAAGGCTATGGAATAATAAATATAGAATAATATGTGATTCAACTGTGTAAAACTATGCTATAAAACACTATGCTACACAATACAATACTCAATATTACTAAATAAAATGTTTTCTGTCTTTGTCTTCTACCTTCAAAACTATGTCCAAATGCCTTCCTCCAAAACCCCATAATTTAGTCTTTGCTAAATGATAATAAAAGGGATCTTAAGTATCAACAATTACATTTTGCAATTTCAAGTTTTAAATCAGGACTTGACCTAAGCACAAACAAATGTAAACCGTGAATACAAAAATGTTCTTCAAATGAGTAACGAATAAAAACAGTTCAGTAAGACGTCAGCATCTGGGATTAGCAATGGTACTTACTGACATAGAATAAGCACAGGTACACATTAAAAGTGGAAAATCATTCTTATAAAGGCTTGAGCACTCAAACACAAACTTCTGTTTGTCACTGAAAAACAAGCCTCGACACTGAATACAAATGTCCAGATGTGGTAAATGGTAATGCATTTATATAGCGCATTTTGCACCCTTCTCAGGCACCCAAAGCGCTTTACATCGTGCTTCCACTCACTTCATTCACACACATTCACACCTGGGGCAGACAGGGGGGGGCTGCCACACAAACGGCGCTCAACCTTCTCCGACCACCACCAAACACACCTCTACAGTCACACACATTCATACACCAGTGCTACGGACACTGGAGGCAAGGTGGGTTAAGTGTCTTGCCCAAGGACACAACGACAGTATGAACTGTGGGGCGAGCGGGAATCGAACCTACTACCTTCCGGTTGAAGGACGGCCGCTCTACCACTGAGCCACTGTGGTAGCTCAAAAACCCTCAAAAACCATTTCCTCCCAAAAATGAAAGATTGAACATGGAGATAAAATTACAAATGCATCTGAAAAATGTACTTGCATGATGACAGCTTTTCTTTTGGCTCACTGCGTTTTAGATTTTGATCATTAAATAACACACAATTACATATCATGTTAATGTAAGGCATTGAAGAGAAAATATTGCTTTGTACATGAAGTTGTCCATATTACAGCCAGCTTTAACATACAGCCAGACTTTTATTCATAGTGCGACAGCTTGGACTGTAATGATTTTTGAAAAAACGCCGCACAAACAAACAGGATGACACTTCAGCCTCAAGATTAAACAAGATTTGCGGAAAGTGAGGAAGCATGACAGAAATGTAAATGAAGCAGCTTAATATGTTTGAGCGGATTTAGCATTTTGTTTTTTCTCACATAGGCCAGGTGAACAGATACATGACAAAGCTTCAGATAATGTCCTCTCTCCTCCCTTCCTGCACCGTGATTAACTCTCAAGTGGAAATGTCCTGCTGTGTAACAATCAATAAAAATAAAAAACTGATTCAAGACCGATGCTTGGACTTTGACAAAGTGTGTGTTTTGTATGAGTTTATGATTACATCATGCGGCAGGCATCTGAAGGAAGCTCGTGAGTTTTCCTGTTAAAAATCTGTTGAAGAGACTCACAGACACAATAGAGTCACTAGATATTGGAAGAAATCAAATCTGGAAATGTACTTTTGAGTACTTAAAGGTACTCTATGACGACTTATATTTTCAGTTTCTTAAAGGTGGAGTGTGTAGTTATTGGTAACTTGTGGTGAAATTGCAGTGAATTCCACATCTCACACCTCTCCTTTCTACAGCCGGTGGGCACCTACAGTAGCCCTGCAGGGACATAACAATTGTCTAAGAACAAAGCGGAAATAACATAAAAAATAAACCAAAATGCACTTCTGTCAGTGCTCTTTTTGTACTCTCTGTGCTTGGTTTGTCCACTCTGGGCTCCCGTAGACACAAGATCCTGATGGCTCTCCCTCCTTTGCCATTATTCCACCAGTGGCCAGTTAATGTATTGCAGCAAAATAATTCCTACAACTCAGGGAGGGATTTTTTTCCATAGACCTCAATGTTAAAAACAAATGTAAACATCTACCTGAATGCCTATTGCCTCACCACTAGATGGAGCAGTGAGCAACTGCAGTCTGTGAACAGTTTCTTCTGGTTTTACTTTGGCAATTTTACCCACTGACTCAGTGTCCAAAATAAACTATAAACACAGTAGAAATGACTGAACTGTATCACAAGTAGCAACAAGACTAACAAGACAACAAGACTTCTTTCTTTCTTCTGGCTTGGTGCTTTTTCAATGGGTAACATATACTTAAAAATGGCAATAAATTTATGTCTAAGCCACATTCCTTCTGAAAAGTCCATACAGGTTTCCAGGTCTGAAAAGATAGAAGTCAATAAGACTAGGCTGTTATCCTCACACAGATTTTTGCAAAACGCTAATTTATGGACGACAAAAGTGATCCCACATCCACAGCTTCACACAAGTGATAAAAACAGATTATATAATATCTAAGCTTCACACTAAATTTAAATAGATACAATTAAACACAAGATACAAGTCACAAAAAACTAAATCTAGTGGTATATTGCAATTATTAAACAAATCTGGTGGCTTTCTGGATTAAACGTTAGCTTTTAATAAACAGTCAAATTACAGGACATGGAGTCACTCATGGGGGCTCAATGTGGTTAAAGTTTTTTTCTACAGTATGATTTCTGCACACTACACCTCCTCCTGTCACTTTTCAATAACAAAACTACATACTGCTCTTTGACTGTTATAGAATAAACACCGGCATATTTAATGTCAGAAATCTGTTCTATCGTCCAAACTTTTTGTAAAATAGTTGATGTTTCTCACTTGAAAACAAGCCTCCACACTGAATAGCAATGTCCAGGTGTGGCCTCAAAACTCCCAAAAATGAAAAACTGGACATAGAACCACAATTACAAATGCATCTGAAAAATGTGCTCACATGATGGCAGCTTTTAAACACTTCACTTTAAACGTATTTCCAAGACAAGAACTGTGCTGCCAGAATAATATTAAAAACTCAATAGACGTCTGGATTTAGTGAGCCTAAATACAGTTTTATTATTAATTCAATGCTGTTTTTGACTCATTAATATAGACTGTTGTTAGTGCCTGTGCCACTAAATGAGAAATAATAAGGTGCACCAGAAATGTATGAATAATTTAACAGCAGAAAAGTGGTGCCCACTCCAGTTTACTTCAGAATACATTCAATTATAAAATATTGGCTACTGCTCGGATTAGAAATGTATTATTTAAATCTCCGAGTATGATTTATTGCAGCAGTGAAAACAGGGGTAAGGGGTCGTCCAAATTCAACAGTGGTTCATTTGGTATGTTACTCCATTTCTTTTTCTAACCACAGCTGTGTTAACAAACTGAAAATGTTCTGTCAAGCACTGGTCCTGACTTGTTCTAGCCTCGTTTCCACTGGGACAGTTTTGTTCAGGTTAGTTCTGGCACATTTTCATTACCAAAAGGCATACAAAGTGCCCCCAAAAAGCGGAATATACCACTTTGGGGACTCTTCGGCTAGGGGTCCCAGGCAGAACTAAACACTGAGGTGAGCTGATTGGACAATAGACAATCCTCCCCAAGAAGCAAAAAAAAAAAAAACATCTAAAGGAAATATTAAGCCTTGTTTTTGTGATAAACGTCAAATTCAAACAGAAGACAAGCTTACAACAAAGTTAGCATTTATTAGCAACAGCTGTTTATGGTTTTAAACAGAGTCACCGTCGTACGGCTCTCGGCTGAAATAATATAAGTGGTTGGTTAATGACTTGATATAAGTGGTTGGTTAATCTACTTGAAAATACTTAAGTGTCTTAGTGTTACTGTTTTGTCTCCCGTCCAGGAGGGCCAGGCGGTTGCTGACCCGGTCCCAGCTGAGGCGTGCCTGCCGACAGCCCTGTGAGCAGATCACCCTCCGCAGGGCCTCCCAGGGCCCACCACAGGGGCTCGTTCTGGCTCCTCCACACCCACATCCCAGCCTGAGGATGAGAGGGCCCATTGTGATTCACGACTGAGACATTACAGACGTCCAAACCAACTATTATATCCCAATCTACACCATCACTGCAATTTATTGCTTCTAATCCTAAAAGGATCCCTAAAATCCACGACTTTAAGTATTCTGTGAAGTTGGGCTGTACGATGTAGTTGGAAATAGTGTCTTATCCCTCATTTTAATGCTACCAGTGAACACAGCAGCAGATAATACAATAAGACAAACATAATGTGCTTATTGTGCATCTTAAACACCAAAGTCTTCCCTGAATAAATGAAACCCTGTTCAAAAGGACATTTTTACAGAGCATAATTACAAAGTGCGCCAGCTGGTGTTTTGGAAACTACACTGAACACATGAGTGTGTCACCTCGGTGTCTCAGTTCCTTCTTGTTTTAAAAGTGTTGATTTACACTGAAAGCACGTGTGGAGCAACACGTCTCAGCCACCACTTTTCTGTATCTGAACAATCTTCTACAGTTCTGTTACACTGACAGCAATTTCCTTAAGTGCTGTTACCCTCTATATATTGTACTTATTATATATATATTTTAGTTTTTTGTTTCACTGGATTATACTGCAGCATGTTTCATCACTCCTGGGACAGAGATGAGACACGCTGCAGTGCCCAGTGTAAATTGTTTGGTTGATTTAAATGGTTTTCAGTCAATTGCGTTTCTCACAGAGCACATTGCCCGGTATAAATCCAACCTAAACATCCTGTCATATAACCACACTATATGTAGCATAGCTTTGTTGCAAAGATGGAACAATACAGTTCCGTTGTAATGTTGTACTTCCAAAATGCCAGCTGTTGGAAGGTAAAATTAAAGGAAGGTTAAAACACAATTGCAAAAGCACTGTACTTAATTTGTTTAAGTTTGGTGTTACAAAACCAGCCCTGACCCCATGAGCTGCAGTGAGAGCTAATACACTAACTATTCACATCTACCACGTACAGCCACACTTCAAAAACCTGAAGGAACTCTTTGGTGCAAGACACACAGGTGCCCCCTAACCAGCCTGCAGCCTGCGTTGGGTCTGAATCCACTGCTGGGACGTGTGTGTGGTCATTCGAAGCACGTCGACAACGCATGAGGACGGTACGACCTGTGAGACTTTGTGTGAATCATTGTAAAGTTTTATCACTTTGTATTATGTTTTTGGGGGGGGGGATGCAATGATTGAAAAGGGGTGGGAGGTGATTATGTTTCTTACATGGGAAAAAGAACATGTCCAATGCTGACATTAAAACTATTAATGCACTACAAATGGCAGCCTTCAACAAAAAAAAAAACATCAACCACAATGGAGCTGCACTCGTAACTTGACTTAATTATTAATAACTCCCTCATGAACCAGTGTAAGATAAATTGTTTTTCATCACGTCATTGTAAATTGCTCTCATACTATTTCTATGGCTGACTGTAAGTCCAGCCCCAACATTTATACTGAGCACAGACAGAAGAATCATCGGACGAAGAAACTCAGATAAACGTACAGAGTACAGAGTAAACCTAGATTTGAAAATTCACTGACAAGCTCCAAAAAAATTGCAGTTTGTTTTTACTTCTACACAAGCCTCATTGTTGGTCACAGTTTTCTGGTCCTCTATTCTTCTGTCTTTGGGACTGAAGCACTTGTTTTCCAGCAAAAAAGGGGCATTAGTGTGTCATAATTTACTAGAGGCTGATTAAACCGGCAACATTTCGAGGCTAAAACAAACAAATGTATTTTCTTCACTGCAGTTATTGTACAGCTTCTTCTACTTCTACCTGCTTCAAATGGATCTTGTTTCCAGACTTCTTTTGAAAAATGTTGCCTCAAAAAGTTGCCATAAATAAATTAAAAATACCAGCCTTCGAGGTGTGTGCATTTTTAAAAGCGGCATGTATTTGAATTGAGAACCACATGATTTCTTCTTTTATTCAGAATGTTCTGTTCGTGTTTACTGTACGTCTTGTGTTGAATTATGAATATGCTGAGAATAATAATAAAAAAAGTCCGTTCGGCGTCTTTGAGTCACTTTGCCGTGTGATATACCGACAGCCTGCCCGGTCTCCCAGCCTCCTACTCGGTCTGTCTGTGTTGTTCTCGAGGGGGAGTGTGATAAATGTAACACACTGAGGCCTTTGTGTTGGAAAAGAACCCCACAAAATATGGCAATTTGACACAGGAATGAAAAACGAGAGGGGCTTTTAGAGCATAAATCATGTTTCTGGTAGTGTTCTGCCTGAAGGAACATGTTTTTTTCCTTCTAGAGTGAGCTCTCCTGTCGCAGCAAACAGCTCGAAAATGTGACTACATTCGACTCATGCAACATGACATTTGTTTTTTATAAGTAGTAAGTTTCCATGAAATACAACTTATCAGCTGCAAAACTGATTTTTGTTTTTAAATGCCTTCCACATTATTTAAAACTCTGGAATATTTTTATAAAAGTAATAATAATGATAATGATGTGGGACTATGGCCAATCAAATGTTTTTTTTTTATTGGACACTGTGAGAACAAATCAAGGTTCCTTCATAATGATGTGTGTATAAACGCTCACATTATTCATTCAGTTGCTTTGGCACATTTCTCAGCTCAGAACCTACCTTTTGAAGTACTTTTTCAACTTCCAGAGGCTTTAGTTACTTTTGTGAATCATAAAGTCAGTTTCTTGTGTTTTTGCTATGCATTGTTTCAAATGAGTTTGTACAATTGTCTGTTATTTCTTACACTGTTAGTTGCTTTTGTCATTCTGATCGAAATGGATTATGTTGCTCTCAGCGGAATAATCAAACCCCTAATAACATTGTGGAATGGGTTCATTGTTAACCAGAATGCACCAGTTGTCACGGTATGTCAGACCTACCAAACAGTTCCGGCATTTATGAGATAAACATTTGTAAAAAATAAACAGGAGTGTGTCTGAATGAATGTGAGAATGAGGAAGAACACATCAGTTAACCCTTAATATGCCCATTAGGCTAATGAGGCTTATTGTAAAGTGAAAACATTCAGACGTTGCATTATTGTATTGAATCAGTTCAACCAAAACGGACAAACTGACTGTCACAATATAATATATCAAATAGTGTGTAAATATGTAAACATCTCCTGATCCTAATGAAATGTTGTCAGAGAAGAGCGTGTGGAGGCTTAAGTAGCGAGGCCAGTGTTTTGTTTTTGTAACACAGACTGAAACATAATGTGTCAGTAATGTGCAATTCAAACAGTTTGTCCTGTTGATTATTTTACCAACTTTTGTGAAACTGAGACTGACTGAAACTTTATTCCAATAATAATAGCTACAGTTGTTTTTTTTTTCAAGGTGCACAAACTGACGTGCATATATAACATATACTGTATATACACAGTCACATTTTGTTTTCATTTTGATAGTTGAGACAGTTCCACTGACAATTGTTCTCTCAAAAGTACATTTCCAAAATGTACTTTTGAGTCAATAATTTATTTTTGCAATTATTACATGATGTTTTGCTGTTTGTATGAAAATGTAAAATGTAAAAACCTTTTACAATGTAGGTTCTGATCTGAGAAATGTGCCAAGACAACTGAGAGACACTGTACAATGACACCAGTCTAAGTCCTGTTTAAGTTCAGGAGGCAGGGAGTTCCACAAAGTAGTGCTGTGAACCAAAAAAAGCTGACGGTCCAAAATATGTTTTTCTCAGAGAGTAAGTATGTCAAACTCTTGATCATTTGTGTTCACACAGTTCAAACACATATTTACCCTGTGGTTACCAGCAGATATACTAAAAGAAAAAAAAAAAGCTTTTTACACAACAGTTTACAGCACTCTTTTACACTTTTACAGCAGTCTTTTTACTGTTACTAAATAATAATAATAATAACAATAATAATAATTAGCATTAAAAGGGGATTATGCTTTTAACCAACCACATTTTAATTTTACTTGCTGAAAAAAAAAAGTAGGCGGCAAGGCTGCGCTAACACCATCTCAATCATAGCAGAGTTAAAGATTCTGAGCTTCTAAAGTATAATCCTGAACGCATCATTGTTTCAGTCCAGTCTAATCTGGTCCGGACTCTTGGTGATTGTCTTTTCATCTAAACTTCTCTTTGTTAAACTCTCCACCAGCCAAAAAAAATATAGTCAAAAGCACACGCTGTGATGTTCGTAAACCAATTTTCTGGCTTTAAAACGGCGAAGCTCCAGTGGCGCAATCGGTTAGCGCGCGGTACTTATATGACAGTAATCTGCAAAGCGATGCCGAGGTTGTGAGTTCGAGCCTCACCTGGAGCAGTGTTTTGAAACTGAAACTCTTCTGTCGCGGAAAGAAGCGACACATCAAAGAAAGTCACAAGTACGAAAATCCAGGCAAAGTAATAAACAGTTGGTTGTAGCCTGACTCAAGCATTACTGATCCAATAGTATAGTTTTTCTGTAGAATTTGTATGAACTTTAATGGATTTTATATCTTTATACTGTAGACTTTGACAAATGTGTATCCGATCCATAAAATAAAGACTTAACACTTTCACAGGTCTCAAAATGACGGGATAAATTAACCTGCCAAGACATTATTAACAGGACAATAGCAGTATTTTCATTGTTTTGACTGTGTTCTCTATGTTCTTCCTCTGATAGTGTCTTGTTCATCAGTGCCTCCTCCTGGTCGTGAGCATAAACTGTTACTTTAGTGTGAAGACTCCTTGTTGCAGCTAGAGGACGCTATGATCACATCAGATGGAGACAAGAGTTAAGAAAGAGTAAGTTTAAAACAGTATTACTTTTTATTACTCCCTTTCTTTCCGAATGTGGCTTATTAAAAAAAAAAAAAATAGCTGAATAATCACATCCACATCCTTTTTATTAGAAGTTTTTCTTTCTTAGCACATCTAAATAATATAATATATTTATTATGGACATAATTAACACTTGCAGTTCTTTTAACAATATCTAAAAACTAGCAAAGCAGGTATTTTTCAAATTTAATGAAGTAGGGCACATAAGGTTTTTGGAAATACTTAAAAACATCTGTAAAGCCCTGAGAGACTATGGATCCCCCAGATGGACGTTCAACAAAACCAAGAGGACAACCAAACAGACAGGAACCAGGGACAAAAGGGAAGGGTGTAGTTATCCCTTATGTGTCTGGTTTATCTGAAAAACTTCACAAACATCATTCCAGTCCATTTTAAACCAGGGAACGCTCTGCTTCAAAAACTGGTCCATCCTCAAGAAAAGATCCCCACAAACAGAGTAATGTGAAGGAAGCCATTTTTGTTCAAATGGAAAAGCCCTTTCTAAACAGAAGCCTCAGATACATTTGTCCCTCTTTAGAACAACAACAACACCTGAATGGAACAGTGACACTAACGACTCACCTGAGTCTTTAACGACTCTCACATCAGGAGTTACACTGTCCTTTCAAGGTAACAACTACGAGACCAGAACAGCCTCGTCTAATCAGAGTCAGTTTCAGCTCAAACCCCTCCCTCTAGAGATAAAGCTCAGTACTCATATCAGGTGAACTCAGAATTGACGGTATTGAAGTCTCTTGGAAAAGAGATGAAATGTCTTCATATTGAAAACTAAGTCCAGATGCCTTCTCTTTAATCCTTTTCTTCGAAATACTTAAAGTGAAGTACAATTGAGGCCAAAATAATACTTTTGAGAAATACTAATTATAAATCGATTTCATTTAAAGCAGAATTCTTTACATTCAGTAATTTTCACTCTTGTTTTGGCCATCTTTAAAGAAACAAATGAACAGGTGTGTGACAGGGGCCGTGGTGCACTATACTTTTTTTATAGCCTTATCTGAAATCCTCTCTGTTTGTGATGCTAATGAGTAAAATTACAATATATTCATAGTATCCATTTTTTTTTAAATTATGCTCGGAAATAGGAGGTGAAGCTTCTGGTGAAGTATGTACTCAATATAATCAAATAAATACCAAAAATGCCACAAATACCTCTTCAACAATTACACAGGGTTTGTTTTCTTGCTATATTCAAGAGGTGGTTAATTACAGTATTCAAAATTAGTTTTAATGTCATTACAAACTTATCTAACCTCACCCAAAGTAGCACTAAAGGAAAAATCTATTATATATGTTAAGTTCACCATTAGCCACTTATTAAAGAGGCCTAATTCTTTCGAAATGTTGTTAAATGTTGCATGTCATAGCTCTAACACACCATCTGTACCTGGGACTAGACTGGCTTTCTTTCTCTCTTGTATCCTCCTGTGTAGGTCTGTCGCTCTAATCTGTGTAAGCTGGGAATGAACAAGCAGAGGATTGCACTTAATGATGTGACCCAGATGTCCCGGGCTGAAAATGAGAGTGTCGTCCCTCCTCCAGACCCCCTCCAGACCCCCTTCTCAAGCCGGGGCGCTGTATGTACGTCCACTTGTGTACGGACATGTCTCCATACATACATATACTTTCTAATTTGAGCGGCAGTGTGTGTGGCTGTAAGCTCGTCTTATCCCTGTAAACACACAGGCGATCAGATTTGGGAGTGTGGGCCACTTGTTCACAGCGCAGAGGATTAGACATAACAGTTTTTTAATTTACTCTTCTCAGCTGATGCCATAAGACGCTAAACCCAGCCTCACCCTCACAGGAACCCCCAACCCTTACTGTAAAAAAAAACCTCTATTTTAAATGTGCATTTTGTTAAATTAAGTTTTGTAAAATCGAATAAAATTTAATTGAAACAGACTGACTACTGTATATAATTGTGTTTAAAATAACACTCATCTGCATTTACAGCTCCAGAGACATTACTAGTTTCTACATCTGCCCATAAATAAGAGAAGACACACTTTAATGTTTCGATTTTTAATAATCTTGCATTATGGCTTATGACATGTATGAGCTAAAATTTTATTTCTCTAAATTAAAAAAAAACCTCAATTTGACCTCTTTCAACTGGATTTCTCCATTGACTACAGTATGTCCCTGCAGGGCTACCGTAGGTGGTCACTGGAAAGAAGCGACGACTACACACTGCAACTTGATTAAAAAAAATCAGTTATATACTATAATATAACACTGCTCATTACTATGATTTTTTTTTAATTTACTACAAGTTTTAAAAGATGGCATCTGGACAAGTTAATTGGATAAATGATCATTTGAATACACAAATTCAACAAGTTTTCAGTTTGGTAAAAGCTACTCACTTGCCCATACCATCTCCAAATGTAAATCTATGTCACAAAAGCTGATTGAACTAATGTTTTGCTATTTCATATGCCTGACATTTTACATAAATGTAAAAAGTTGTCATGTATTTCTGCTTATATTTTTTAAACTCTTTAACTTAAAAATATCAAACTACAATAATAAGTAAATATATAATTTCTCTAAAGCCCTAGTGCGGTATGAGGGTTATTTTTAACAGTGCACAGTAAAGATGTCATGGCACAAAGAAGCATGTTGCTGACAGTGCTCAGTGGGCCATTTATCCAATGAGAAGCTCAGTTTGAATGTGTGGAAAGTGTGTGTGCAGGGGATTGAAGGAACTAGGGGACAAAAGGGTTTAATATTTAGGATAAGCTGTGATTGAACATCCTCAGATCTGAGCCAAATGATCAAATTCTGCCAGTGATAATCCCTTATCTTGGAAAATTAAATACCACTCTGCTGCGTCTCCTCTGCTGTCTGTAACATGCCCTGACACACACACACATGCTTTGACCTGTGTCTCATAACCCTCTCTGGTTCCTCGGGGAGCTGTTCTGAAATCTGATGAGTTTTTCATTAATAAGAATAAAGTCTAATCCGAAAAGGAGCAACACAAAACGACAAGGGATAAAGCAAGCTTTCACCACAAATCACAGTATCTCACTAAATATCTTCATACAAGCACCTACTCATGTTTGTATTTCAATCTCTCCCTCCTTGGTTTAGTTGTAGCTGTAGATGCTTGTTAGTTTATCTCATGTATCTTCATAATAGACTGCACTAGAGACAAAATAAGAGCCACTGCAGAAATATCTTTGTTTACCACATACTAAAAATGGTACCATCTTTTCTGTAATAATGATGTGTTTAGACCAGACATGTCCAAAGTCTGGCCTGGGGGCCTTCAGTGATGAAATGTATTGCTTATGGACCCAACAACATCAGCTTTATACAAACATGTTCACATCCAACTAAAACCAGTTCAAAGCCAACTAAAACATGTTTAAATCCAACTAAAACATGTTCAAAACCAACTAAAACCTCTTCAAAGCTGACTAAAACATGTTCAAATCCAACTGAACCTAGTTCAAATCCAACTACAACCTGTTCAAATCCAACATAAACCTGCTCAGATCCAACTTAAACCTGTTCAGATCCAACTTAAACCTGTACTGGTAGAATAAGAATAAAGTCAGAAGAGACTATCGGCCCTTGGTAATTTTCCTCTCATTAAATGTGGTCAACTTTGCAAAAGGTTTGGACACCACTGGTTTAGACTTTAGACTCACAGTCCTTTTCTGTACAAATACACGTATTTTTGTATATGTTCCTGAGATCATTTAACAGAATTTGAGCATGCATTGGCAGGTTTTGTGGTTTTGTGACATAAATAGTAAAACAAGTCCTCCTTCAGTGCACATGGCTCAGCAGATAACCAACTAAGTAACTCAGAAGGGTGGGGCAATTGTCAAGCGTTTCCTAATAATATAGTGAGATAAAAATAGTACTATTGCATATTGTATTGTCTGGACAAGAAAATACATGGGAAAGGTTATATGCATACTAGCTTTTTATTAGTCACCATACCTGCTCTCGATTATCAGATCAGAGTGGAAGGTTCGTGCAACTGGAGAATTACTGTTATTAATCTTATCAGCATGCCCAGGAAATGCACTTCTCTCCAGAAAATTCTGCTATGTTTATATGAGAAATACAAATATTTAAAGTGCCAAAACATTTCTGTGGTAGAATTGAGGTGACCGGGGTATATTATGTGCAATTATATGTCTTTAGTTGATCAAATAAACAGGTTTTATTTTAGAATATCTTTCTAAGTAAGTCTCTATCGTTGAGTCAAATAAATGAAGCGCTTTTCTTGGTGTTGATTTTAAGAATGACTCTCCGTCTCCCGTCCCGTCGGTGTACGCGGGTTTTTGTAACGAGTGCATCTAAAAGATCCAATACCTTTGGGAGCGAACCAATCAGAATCTAGCTTTGGACAGGGGCAGAACTAATTGACATCGGTTTTACCCAATTAACTGCTGTTTTGTCTCGCCATGACGACGAATCAGAACGCTTATGCCAAAAATAGCACCTCCTCTTGTTCAGCACCCAAAGTCGAAGGAAAGCTCTGGCCTTTCAATGGACGAAAGTGCTAGATTTGTCAGTGTTGTATAATATAACCAATTGTGTATATTTGTTTTAGAGCGATCGGAATTGCCTGCATTTAATGTGAGAGACAGAACTGGCGTCAATCATGCGTAAAAACCAACGCTATCCAAGCAGGGGACCGCCGAGAAAAGAATTATCACCGCTCATCTGAGGCCAATCGCGATTATTTTTGTCAAATAAGGAAGCATAACATCGTTAGCTGGCTAGCACTAGCTTCGTAGATAGGTAGGATAACGACACTTCTTCACTTACAAGTAAAATCCAGCAGATAATCAAGATTGGATTCGCATATCAACAGGAAAACGTAAGTAGCATGCTAAGCTAACTGGTATATGCGCTAACGTCATGAGCTAGCCGTGAAGTTAGCATATTCACACACTTAGCACACGCCAGGCCTTGGCGCAGGGAGAAGTAGAAGTGGCATGGAGTTCTGCATGTGGTCACTACATAGGTATTTAACATACAAACGCATTTCCAAAAGCAGACATTGACAGTCGGCCCACGCTACGTGACATGTGTTGTGCAATAATGTTGGCTTAGAAACGGACAGTTGGCCGAATGGAGTACTGTTTTGTTTAGTTTTAAAAGCACTTCGACTATTTAACGGCTGTTATGACGAGATTGTATCGCAAAAAAACGGCTAAACTTGTTCAGATTTTTACATTGAAGCGAGTTAATTTTTGTGGCGCAATGAACCATAAAATCTCCTTGCTATATTGTAGATGTGTGTGATGCCAAAAAAATAGACTTCGATGGTCCGTACAAAGGTTTTGTTTACAGTAGACAGAAAATAAGCCTAGATAAGCCAATCAACCTTTTAGCAATACTAATCTGAAACATCAATGACATGCCTGTACTATGAAAACGTGGCCTTTTTACAGAAAGTACTGTCATGTCTATTTTTATAGGCAATTTGTGGGCAACATAGTTTGTCCTTAAAAAAAACACAATGTATTTGACCCTAGGTCTTTTATCCTGAGCTATAGGGGGCTAATCTATCGTCACAGCCATGAACAGATAATGACAGCTTAGTGGACTTTGTCATAAGGGTGTCAATGTTTAGCTATGCAGTGTTAGCTTGTCAGTCTAATGGTATTTCAAGAGTTACCACCATATTACATTGAGAGGCTTATAGTAAAAAATACGTCATTATTTACTGAAACAACAAATGCTCACGTAGAAGTAGAAAAAAAAAAAGACAAAATGAGATGTGTCACAACTAAAACAGACTGTATGAGATCTAAAAATGTACCTAACAAACACATAATAGATTTCTTCCTCGCATAGCTGTCTTTGGTTATGCTTTTTTTTTTTTTATTGAAGTAGAACATGTGTAGACAAAGATAAGGAGGAATCATGATTGTAATAATAAAGGAGTGTTGCTAACCGTAAAGTATTAAATTTGTAAGGTTCTCTTGTGATTTATGGATCTAAGCAAATATTAGTTAAATATCAGTAAAGTACACCGACGGGACAGTAAAGTGTAGCGTACAATCAGCGCCTTTTCCATATTTTTACAGTTGCTTACTTTACCTTTTTGTCCCCACAGCAACTATAAATGTTCAGTTCTTGACAAAAGTAAAGATAAACGTTAGACTCCAACTTTCCTTTTTCTCTTGAGCCAGGATTTATTTAAAAACATTTAGATTTAGCAACAATATAAACTAGTTTAAGGTAGAGTCGAGAATACAGTCTAAAAGAAAGTTCAAATTTGTTTTTGGGCTTGTAACTGTATAGGCTGATTAAACTGGCCAATCAGATGCCACAAAAAGATAATGCTTTATTAAATTTGATCTAGGGCTTTCACATTAATGACACCAACACTGGCAATAAGGCTAAAAATATTATCACAATACATATGATACCACTGTAGGTTATGGTCCAGCCCAACATTACTGTCTTGTGCATATGGCAAATCAATAGACATTACTTTTACATTAATGTTGTGCATTCCCATTAACATAAGTCAAAATTATGGCAGATATGTATTGGCAGCCACAGTAATAAGTAAATTGTTGAATATGCAACATTTTAACGGCCTCAAGAAGCATCTGGCGTAGTCTCAAATTTGGAGATAGTAAAATGTAAGAGAATGTAATGAGAAAGAAACTAAAAACACATTTGGTCACTATAGTTTTATTAAATAGAAATTGCTGTTTGAAACAAGTTCAATATTCAAAGGTGATCTCACCTAATTAATTTTCATGCATAGACATGAGCTGCTGATCATTGGTTTCCTAGAAAGAGGCTCTAACCCCTCCATGCAGCATTACACAGTGAGTCACAACATAATCTGTGTTTACTGCCAACATAATGCATGCCTCTCCTGGACCAAACTGTTGTGACCCTGAGTCAACTCTCATGATCATCCATTTTTAAAATCAAACTGACTGTATAAGTTTATTTAAGCTACTATTCTATTATAGCTTACTGAGTTTTATTGTGATGTGTGAGCCTTGCTGTTTGCTGACTTTTTTATTTATAATGTCCTTCTGTGTGAATGAGTGCAGGAGACTGGGGAAGCTACAGTGAGGTGGCTTCTCCAGTGTGTTGTATGTCTGCAGGTTCATTTACATTACATTTAGTCATTTAGCAGACGCTTTTATCCAAAGCGACTTACAAGTGAGGAAAACAATGGAAGCAATTTTAACAACACAAGGTACAAAAAGCATAAGTGCACAAAAAACTAGTCAGTTTAAACCCAGCACAGTATACAAAGCTAAGGATTTTTTTTATATATATAAAGAAAGGAATCGATAGAAAGGAAGTAGAACTCAGTGTTTGTCAGTCAGGTGTTGACGGAAGAGATGTGTTTTCAGGCGTTTTTTAAAGATGGCTTCAGAATCTGCTGATCTTGTAGCAGCAGGTAGATCATTCCACCAATGTGGAACAGATCCAGAGAAGGTACGCGAGAGTGACTTTTTACCTTTTTGGGACAGTACCACCAGACGTTGTTCATTTGCAGAGCGCAGGGATCTGGTAGGAACGTAGGTCTGTATTAGGTTCACTCAAGTCACTTCTGGATAGACGTGATAATGCATACTATTCACAACTTTAAAGCAACACTATGTAACCTTTTATCAAAAATATGGAACCTAAAAATCCTTACAATAGCAATAAATTAACTTTAATGGTTTCTTAACGTAAATCAAGGGGAACTGTAACTTCTTTAAAAACACAAAGTGCACTACCATCTTGGGAGAACACAACATCTAGCAAGAGCAAATTTACAGCTAGGATATTCAAATTATGTTTATGAAAAGTTTAGTCCCATGTGAGATCATTTGGCTCTTTTAGTGGATATAGAGCCTGAGAAGTTACATCATGTTGCTGTTCATTGTGCCACAACAAGGCACAATGAGTGAACATCTAAACATTTATCGCAGTTTGTACAGTATATTTGTATATTGCGCATGTTGAGTATAGAAGAGGTTCATACAGTTGTGCTCATAAGTTTACATAACATGGCAGAATTTGTGATTTGTTGGCCATTTTTCAGAAAATATGAATGATAATGGCAAAAACTTTTTTTCACTCATAGTTACTGGTTGGGTGAAGCCATTTACTGTCAACAACTGTGTTTACTCTTTTTTCATTTTTATCATAATGACATCAGAAACTACCCAAATGACCCTAATCAAAAGTTTACATACCCTGGTGATTTTGGCCTGATAACATTCACACAAGTTGTCACAAACAGGTTTGAATGGCAACTAAAGGTAACCATCCTCAACTGTGATGTTTGTTTGTATGTCAGTGTCAGTGAGTTTCTGGGCTCCTGCCATCTCTCATTTAGTGCTGCACTGACGTTTCTGTATTCTAAGTTATGGGAAAAGCAAAAGAATCTGCGGGAAAAGGTAATTGAACTGTATAAAACGGAAAAGGACCAATTAAAAAGCCAATTAGCTGTGTTCAAACTCTAATTTAGAAGTGGAAAATGAGGGACTCTGTTGAAACCAAACCAAGGTCAAGTAGACCAAACAAATTTTTCAGCCACAACTGTCAGGGAAATTGTTTGGGATGCAAAGAAAAAAACACAAATACCTTCAGCTGAAATACAGGACTGGATACCACAGGGAAAAAAGGTGTTGTGGCTGTTTTAAGATGCAAAATAAGGAGGCATTTGAAGAAAAATGGGCTGCATGGTCGAGAAAACAATTACTACACAAATGCCGCAAAGCATCCTGCTTACAATATGCCAAACAGCACAGAGACAAACCTCAAAAGTTATTTGGAGAATTAAGACTAAAATTTAACTTTTTGGCCACAATCATAAACGTTACATTTGGAGAAGAGTCAACAAGGCCTATGATGAAAGGTACCATTCCTACTTTGAAACATGGAGGTGGATTGCTGATGTTTTGGGGATGTGTGAGCTACAAAGACACAGGAAAAGATGAATGCAGCATGTTATACTAGAGTTATGTTATAATGGAAGAAAAGTTGCACACATCAGCCCGGAAGCCACGCATGGGACCTACTTAGACGTTCCAACATGATCCAAAGCACAAGGTCAAGTCGACCTGTCATTGGCTACAGCAGCATAAAGTGAAGTTTCTGGACTGGTCATCTCAGTCTCTTGACCTCAGGATCACTGAGCCACTCTGTGGAGATTTCAAACGTGCAGTTCATGCAAGACAGACCAAGAATGTAAAGGTACTAGCGGCTTTTTGCCAAGAAGAATGGGCAGCTTTACCATCAGAGAAAATAAAGAGCCTCATCCACAACTACCACAAAAGGCTTCAAGCTGTCATTGATGTTAAAGGTGGCAATACACAGTATTAAGAACTGGGGTATGTAAACTTTTGATCAGGGTCATTTGGGTAGTTCCTGCTCATTATAATTTAAAAAGAGTAAACAGTTGTTTGACAATAAATGTTCACCCAACCACTAACTACAAGTGAAAAGAAAAGGTTTTGTGTTATCATTCATATTCTCAGAAAAATGGCCCAAACAAAAATCACTAATTCTTCCAGGATAGGGTTATGAGCATAACTATATATTGGTAGACAAAATGCCACTTGCTCAGGCAGCAATAGAGAAATTTGTAATAATGTTGTCTAAAGCCCACTCAAACAACAACTCTTAGCTGTGTTATGCTAGCCTGCTTTTGTTTAATAACCTTTTACTGACTTATCTGTATATTTTTTAAATCACCTTGTGTTTGAGTGACAGGTCCATATATTCCCAGAAAGCTGTGTCATTGCTCAGGGTTTGCCCAGACCATAAAAAATGGAGACTTGTAAGTTTTCAGTAGATTACATCGGGCGGAACAAGCCTGTATGTGTCAAGTGAAAATATTACTGGAGCGTTGTGTCTGACCTCAGCAGTAGACGGCCACTGGGACTGTTGGTTAACACGGACCATTTTCATTTTAGTAATAAAACGTTATACACTCACTCAAGCCTCTCCTCTGGGTGGTTGAAATGAAAAGTTGTATTATTGATGAGCAGCCAGGTCTCCCTCTGCCAGTGTTTGGCTCAGAAGTGCTTTTACCAGTGTCACATGATTCTTTTAGTTATACAAGACATTATTCCAAAAAAACAAAACAAAAACATAATTGAGGCAAACCTTTATACTCTTGCAGGAATTTCAAACATGTGATGTCCTTAAACTGCCCTAAATAAAAACAAATTAACAGCAAAACTAATAAATGAAATAGTATGTTCCTCTTGATGTGCTACGTATCCTTATTGCGGTCTATCTCTCGCGTTAGCTGTAATGGAGAATGGTGAGCCGTGTGTTTGACCTGACTTGGCGTTGGGCTGGTGCACTGTTGGCCTGACACTGGAGGAGGTCATTAGCATTAATCTTGTGTATGAGTCAGCAACAGTCACAGCGTCACAGCGAATAGAGCAGAGGAAGACTGGACAAGACGCTTCAAAAACATTGAAAAGCATCTGGAAAACATTGCAGCTCAAGCTGTTTGGTTGTTGGGACATATTAGGTGGTTTTCCTGTCAAATACATTATTGTGATACAGATCCAAAACAAAATGCATGTGATATGCATTGGTTAATTACAAAGTACATGAAAGGACTACACTACAATTAATGCAGTGATCTGTTGAATCTACTACAACATGCTCCAAATGATAACCTTTCCTAGAGCTGTTATCTCTACTCTCAGCAAGAGGTAGTTTTCAGTGTAAACTGTAAAGAGTGATCTAGAACTGAGGAGGTGCAGCTGTGACTGGTGTTGAATAAACAGTGTTTATTGCACATATCGTTTAGCCTACAATTCAAACTTTAAACTATAGGCAAATAAAAAGTGTTTTTATTGAGCATAAGTGAGTCCACCGTGTTGGTCCGGCCCTCCACCAGAGTCCCATGTTCAAATGTGGCCCTTGGGTAAAAATAATTGACCACCCTTGGTCTAGAGCTATTATTAGTTATTCGGGTGTGTCGGAGATCGTATTGTGTGGTACCATGTGGTTTTTCTGAAAAAAGAGGTAACACCGTCGCTGGCACACTTACTCCAAATATTGCATTTTAGTAACTGACAACGTTTCGATCCCTTACATATCTTCCTCAGGTGTGACCATGTGATTTCCACCCCTAGTTTTGAAGATATATTTGTGCGAAATATTGCAAAGACTGCTTGAACTGTTTGTGTCAAGAATAGGTCAAAATGCTCAGCTTTTGAATTTAAAAGTGTAGTTAAATATTATATAGCTTAATGCAATTCCCATATTCTGCACAGCTGGAAATTTTAATATTGGCAATAGCAATAGTTTCTTAATCGTGTGAGGGGTGGCAGACTGGCAGTGGCTCAGGTGGTAGAGCGGTTGTCCTATAACCGGTTGGCGGTTCAATCCCATGCTGCCGTTGTGTCTGGCCTTCAGTGTCTGTCATACTGGTGAACTCCAGCCATAGTCGGTCTGTGCCTGGGTAACTGGAAAGGGTTTTGGCAGGAAGGACAAAAAGTGTTTGTGTTGAAAGTTATTGTGAGTTTATGTTTAACAAAAGAAACACTTTACCACAGAAAGATTATCAGTTAGGGTGGTAGACAATTTTGGACTTTGCACAGATTCAGGTCATTAATGTACTTAATCTTTCACCCCTAAATGCCTCAATAACTTAACCAACATAATAAAAATAAAACTTTGTATAGCCTATATTGAAGGTTAGGTGGTCAATGCTTGACTAGAGAGTGCTGTGGAAAACGGTGACATATTTAGAAATCATGCATGCAAAGACTGAAGACATCTTTTCTCCTGATAGGACATTGGTAGTGTTAAAAACCCAAATCTGACAGCTCTTTTGCTTCACGAGCCGAGTTAACCTCTGTTTAAGGGTAGTCCCAACTGTTTTTGTGCAAACGGCTCTCTCTGCAGCATTACATAATGCTTCCACTTCCCAATTTGTAGCCAGTGTTTTTTTTGGCAGTGGTGCACGTCTGAGCATCAGGGGGCGTTGGTTTCGTTACGACACGGTGACAACAGATTTGAGGCGGTTAAGTGGTTGAGAGTTGTCTGTTTCAGTCTCACGTCTGCTGTACTCTAAGCTTCTCGCGGTTTCGACGTGTGTTTTGTCAGCTGTTTCATAGTATCTGCATGTCTCTTTTCAGGGTCAGCTCCCGCTTAATGAACGGATGATGCAACTCTCTCCCTCTTTTCCTCGCTCTTTAGGCAGCTGTGTGAGCGAGAGGGGGATGTCCCGTAATGAAGCTAAGCCTGGATGTTTGCACTGCAGGGCGGGCGGTTGCTAGGCACCGGCAGCGTGTTTGTTTTATTTTTAGAGAGAAACGCGGCTGGTGAACACAGCAGATTTCTCCCTTCTCGAGCACTTTCTTGTTCAAGTGCCAATACACATGACTATGTAGCGACACAGAACTTTGTGTTTGTAAAAATAAGGCAGTAAAGTAGCAGAAATGTGAATGACTTCGCCCCGTTGCCCCTCCCTGGACATGAAACCCAACCCAGTATAGTTGGCTGTATTTATAGAGCGTCTTTTCTTACGCACAGATAGTGACGCGGCACAACCAGCTCTGGGCACTCCTTGTACATGCCAACCTTTTTTAGGCACATGCCTGTCGTGCTGTGTGCGTGCTCATGCAACGCACAGAGAGAAATCAATGTCTAGAAACAAGATGTGCTCAGTGCAGTTTGGATTTTAAATGCTCTGTATCGATCTGCTGTGTCCTGAGTGCTGCTGCTTCAACCGATAAGGCCAGAAGGAACTGCAGTAGTTCCTGACATTTAGACCACAATTGATTTGTTTTTTGGGTAAATATAGATCAGACCAGAATTAGGGGAGTTTGAAGAGTGTTAGTCTTAACTTGGTTATGTTGGGGTTACATTAATATGGACTGCTTTACGTAGTTCTTTTAATGTAAAGAAATAAAACACTCTTTTTTTTTTTTAAGGTTTGTGTCTACAGTTTATACCTTGTTCACCCCCCCACACACACACACACACACACAAAATCCCCTTTAACCAGATATGAAAGAAGCGCATTACATTTAAAAATATTTAGACAAGTCAAGTACAATTTATACCGCCTTCAACGACATGTCAAACTCAATTTTATTTTGCTTATACATGTTGGTTCTTGGAAAAACACTAGGTAGTAATTCACTCAAATGCTGTTGAATCAAAAACACATTTCCTCAAGTTTTTATTTTCTGACAAAATAAGACAAAGACTAGTTTGTTTTCAAGTTGTAAACCTAACAATTTTTGTCAAAGTATTGATAGAGTTATGTAAAATTAAACAAATTTGTCATAAAAAATCAAATAAAATCAACAACAAAATGGTGTACAATAAGGCATCTCAGTCTTTAATTTTTGGCTTAAATATATGGCAGTGGTATCCTTGGGATTTCCTTTTTAAAATTATGCTCCATAGTGAATTTTCTGCCAATCTACAAAAAAACTGCCTTAAAGCCATTTGAAAAGCCCTTTATTGCAAATAAGGGCTTTCATTTAGTGGCTGGCTGATGTAATTATTCACTCTGTGTTGTCAACTCACTTTAAAGCGATTTGATTGCTTTTAGAGGGATGTCTCCAGTCAGACGTCTTTGTAAACATAAGTTTCTGGAGGGATTAAATAGTGGGCTGATAATCAGCATTTTTTTAGACTTAAAAAAAAAAGTAATCTTGTGAGTAGTCTTGAAATCTAAACCTCAAACCTGCTCTCGGTCGAGACTCAAGTTTCGAGCGAAAAAGTGAAGCAGAAGTGTCTCTTTGTCATGTTTTGCAACAAATATGTGACATCAGGTCAGCAGAGGTGCTAAAGCAGAATTGAAATCATTGTCTTTAATTCATGTGTTTCCCAGAGGCTCAGCTATCACAATCTGAGAGAATGTAAGGAAGCCAGGATGGACATAAAACACAGTGGTGCCAATTTGAGATGAGACTGATTGCTTAATTGGTTTTTGTGTTAGTTGTAAGTGAGCTAAAAGTTTAATTCATTAAAGTAAAAGAGGCTTTAGAGTAGATGCTGAGTGTAATCCTTTACTCTTTGCCTCTGGCCACAGACTCTGACTTCTAAATGATAAGTAATTAAAACAACTCCATATTTGGTCTTTGGTTTTAGCACAAAGAGTATAACACTGTGGCCTCAATGTCTTTGATATATTTAGAGTTTACTCCATTTGGTCTTTGGTTTTAGCACAAAGAGTATAACACTGTGGCCTCAATGTCTTTGATATATTTGGTTATTTTTGGGGGTTTGTGCCTAATAAACATTCTTCTTGCGTCCTGTGGCTTAACAAAAAAATTTGAAGTCCTCCATTTTATTTTGTCCGTGCAGAATGATTTTATTGCTAATCAGTTTTACTTGTGAAGAGATGAACAATAGAATATGCCTGCTATCTACAAAACAGCTGCCTATATTTTTAACAGTTTTTTTATGTTTCCTTGTCTGTTCTCGTTTTCTGCAGTTGTAGGCAGAGATGGGTGCATTCCTGGACAAACCGAAGACGGAGAAGCACAGTGCCCACGGCGACGGCAACGGGCTGCGCTACGGCCTGAGCTCGATGCAGGGCTGGCGCGTGGAGATGGAGGACGCTCACACCGCCGTGGTGGGTCTGCCTCACGGACTCGCCGACTGGTCCTTCTTCGCTGTGTACGACGGTCACGCTGGCTCCAGAGTGGCCAACTACTGCTCGGGACACCTGCTCGAGCACATCTTGTCGGGGGGCACGGACTTCGGCTCGGCCCCGTGCTCCGTGGAGGGCGTTAAAGATGGCATCCGCTCCGGCTTCCTGAACATTGACGAGTACATGCGCAGCTTCTCCGATCTGCGGCAGGGTCTGGACCGCAGCGGCTCCACGGCGGTGTGCGTCCTGTTAAGCCCCACGCACCTGTACTTCATTAACTGTGGGGACTCTCGGGCCGTGCTCTGTCGGGATGGAAAGGTGGGCTTCTCCACGCAGGACCACAAGCCCTGCAACCCCCGCGAAAAGGAGCGCATCCAAAATGCAGGGGGCTCTGTCATGATTCAGAGGGTCAACGGGTCCCTGGCGGTGTCCCGGGCCTTGGGGGACTACGACTACAAATGTGTGGACGGTAAAGGCCCCACGGAGCAGCTGGTGAGCCCCGAGCCGGAGGTGTGCGTGCTGGAGCGGGTTATCGAAGGGGACGAGTTCATAGTGCTGGCGTGCGACGGCATCTGGGACGTCATGACCAACGAGGACCTGTGCGAGTTTGTCCGGTCTCGATTATTAGTCTGCGAAGATTTGGAGAAGGTCTGCAACTCTGTGGTGGACACCTGTCTGCATAAGGTTAGTCTTGATGTTGTTTAACAGAGCTGTAACAATGACCTATGAGAATTATATTTCCCACATTGGCTATAATTTAATTTTTAAGATTTATTTTGGGACTTTTTATTGCCTTTATTTGGCAGTGTAGACTGTAGCTAGACAGGAACCAAGGGGTAGAGAGTAAGTGGATGACATGGAGCAAAGCAACACTATCCGAAAATAATACTACCTCCAGGTTTCAGGTATGTGCTCCACGAGGTGAGCCACTAAAGCATCATTGATTATAATTCTAATTCAATAAGAAATGCAAAAGTCATCTAAAAATGAATGTCAAAAAGAACAAAAAATCAGCATGGCTCAGAAATGTATATACTTTATGGTATTAGTACGCTCCTAATTTAATCAATATATGCTTTTACTTGAGTGATACTCATTTAAATTGCAAACCCTTTTCTTTTCTGGACTTAAAAGTTAGTTCTATCAAAAAGTTGAAGTATAGGCGAGCTACTGTACACCGTCTTTGGGTATTGCATTTGTGTATTTTCTAATAATTTGTTCATCTGGACCTTTACAGTGAAAGTAAAAAAAACACCATGCTTTTAAGTCAGTCCTCCAAAATAAAACACAGATGGATTATGGTTTGTTTAAAAAGTGTCTCTTAATTCTTAATGTAAAAAAAGCACTTAATGGTCAGCGCCTTAACCCTCAGGCATTTCTCATCACCGAGTCTAAATTCTCAGTGACCGTATTATCTTTAAAAATGTCAAAAAATCGTTGGCCTTGACCCATGTTCCTTTCCTTTGTCTGTCTGTTCTTGTGCAGGGGAGCAGGGACAACATGAGCGTGGTTCTGGTGTGTTTACCCAGTGCTCCCAAGATCTCGGAGGAGGCGGTGAAGAAAGAAGAGGAGCTGGACAAATATCTGGAAACACGTGTTGAGGGTCGGTGCACAGTCGATGCTAAGGATGAGAAAAAACATACACCCATTGTGAATAGAAGCCTCTGGGTTGCACTGGTTTTGTTTCGGAAGTTTTGTGAATTTCCATGAACTGCCTGGAGGTGGATAATAAACAGAGGTTTGACCCATAACTGAAATAAACAGAAGAATGATTTCCCAAGAAAGCATGATGTAGCATAACATTAAAATACCAGCATTAATTCCACATTAACTAGTGGCCATAAAACGTTAGCATGTACACTTAAAAAAACTTTACATTTACAAAAAGTGCTATGTTTGGAGTGCAGTCTACCTTTTAGGGCCTTTTCACACCAAGGTCTGCACTAAGAATACGCTTGGTTTTTTTAACTCTGCACCATCAAACTTTTGTTGATGCTGGGTTTACTGTGCCTCTTAAACACAGCCTTTTTATTGTGAGTGTGTTGTCTTTTCAGCCTCTAATTTCTACACTTTAAGCAGAAATAAAATAATCCGACCAGTGTAGATTCTATAGAGACCAAGGCTCCAGACTAACATTTTTCCGCACAGTTCAGTGAGCCAGTTCCAACAGTCCCAAAGTAAATGTCAACTGTACCCATATTTATTTAAAATATAGACTACTGTTTGTCTATTTGTAAGTTTATAGATAAACGTAAATGTCAACCGATGACAGGACATTTACGTGACTTTTTGTCCGTTTTGGAAAAGGTACAACTCAGTTTCAGACACAATTTTTACTGTCCCCAGGACAACAAGATGGCCTTAGTCTTGAGCCCTGATAGAGACATTCCATAATTAATATTAGTACATTAGTACAGTAATTAGTACATCCCAACAGAAACTTAAAATGTACTGTTTCATAAATTCATAAATACATAATCTGGGAGTCTACTTTGTTTTTAAAACTTTTTCATGAGTTTGATTCTTACTTCCTGCAATTGGTCTGAAAGTCTAAACTACCATTAAATGCTTTTTCACACTACAAACGTGTCGGACCATGGTCTAGTTTGGTCTGAGACCACTTGTTTTTCAGTAAACAGTCTGAACCATGGTCTGTTGGCACTTTCACATGTGACAATTTGTTTCTGACTAAACTGTAAAGTCCAAAAGTACAGACCAAACAGCGCAGGAGTGAAGGCTCCCTCAGTAACCGTACACATTGGTGGAACTCAAAACTCAGGGATGAATAATGTGGTACAGTACGGTGCAGTTATTTGGGACAATTCGTACTCCTCTTGACGAGTGCCGTATGCATTAATCTGTACCAAAAGAAAATCCAAATGTCTCTAAGAATGCAGTTTATCCTAAAACTAAATAGCATGTAAAACTTTCCATTTTAGTAGCTTATTAGTAAGACAGTATCTGTAAAAGAGTCGATTATAGGGCACCTTTTAAAATGGATTTAATTAACAATTGCTAGTTATATTTTTCCAAATGGCCCTATCACAATAAAAGTCCTATTACCACTTGAATCTGAAGAGACATTCATTAATAGTCCCTCTGACTGTTGTTGTAGAAGTAGTGTAAATAATAGTTTATAACCACTGAACATTTGACACGGTATTTCTTTTCTGTTTGGAACTAATTATTTATTCAGTGGATATTTGCCCCACTCGGCGGTCAGTTTAGGGAAGACCTTTGACATCATGGCCATGACTAGGTTTATAAAATTATTTTCAAAGGTCAACAACAGCGAATGGCTACATATGCTGCTCAGTTTCTGTGTACTTAACCAGGACAAAATAAACATTCTTCAGATTGTGCAAATATTTGAAACCAGTGTGCTACAAATCACAGCCGCGTCAGTATCTGGTTTGTTTTTCTGCGCTGAAAGTGGTTAGTCTGAGAATATATAGTTTATAAAACAGCCCTAGATGGTAATACTACACCAATAAACTGTAATGTTACCCACAAAATACCCAAAATGTGGAAGTAAGCAGGAGTTTAAGGAGTTATTGATGTAATGTAGAAGTGTTTGGGAAGTGAAAAGCATAGCGATCAAAGTTGGCTGTTCTAAACTTGTGATGCTACTAGTCTGTAAAGTACTTGGAAACTTTTAAAATAACAATGAGCCCATCATAGAGTCTCCCTACAAAGAAATGGTTCACATGCTTAAAGTGTTGCATCGAGAGAGAGAAAAAACTGTCAATTGTCCATTTCTCCCAATGTTAGCCTGTGATTAATATCATTATCTTGTTTAATGGCACAATAATGTACACAGTGATTAGATAAAGACATTGAAACCAGAGTTAACTGTAAAGATTTGACAGGAACCAATCTTCACTACTCTCCATCCATCTTTGAATTGAGTGTTGTTGTTCTCTTTTCCTCTATGTAGAGCTCCTGGGGGGTTGTGGAGAAAGTGGACTTCCAGATCTGGTGTCTGTCCTGAGGAGCATCTCCACAGAGAACATCCCTAACCTGCCACCAGGCGGGGGCCTGGCCAGCAAGTAAATGCCCGCCTTTTTAAATAGGATACATGAGCTAAGATGTGAATGCCAAACTACTAAGAACTCTGTATCACTTCTTGGACCTCGTTCACACATAGTTTACTGTAAAGTACCAGGAATACATTCACAGCAACATTAGTGACTGTCAGAACATTTCCAGGTCAGTCCTGTTCACACTTGATCCGTCAGTAATGGAAACAGGTCAGGCTGGTGACTTGTTGGGGGCATTAATATAAATACAAGTGTCTGCCAAAGTCAACGTGACACATGAGACGGTAGAGCAGTGCAGCATATACTTTCACTCTATGTATGTGGTAATGTTCCTGCTTTCATTCACACCACAGCCTTACCTGCAATTTTCCCACGTTACTATGTCTTGGGCTCTGGAAAATTACCAGGTATTCTTGGAAATCGGTTTTGACTCTAAAAGGAGGAGCTTTGATGGGTAAAGCTGGATGTCTGAAAGGGGATGAGCCATGGATAGAGGATGTACAACATTCATTAAACTTCCTTTTACCTCTTTTAAATATACATTATACTGAAAAAATACTTCCTTTTTTTTCATGCTAGGGTACTGGGCTATGTTCAGACACGAATAATGACAAGTTTGAACACGCTGAATACACCTTGAGTTATCAGATCTGAGGAACAATTCAAAGAAAGACTGAGCCATTCTATACTGCCATTGATATATTGACACAAAAGGTCTAGGTCTTTTGTGTCAAGAAAATTTAAATATTATTTAAATTTTCAGCAAAATTACTGCCTGTAATTGAAGCACAGCATTGTAAGTGATTATTTCTATAGCTATTAATACAAATTGTGCTTTCAAAGGTTTGTAATGGTTAATCATAAAAATGACTTGTGGCAGTGAAGTTAAAGGTGGATTGTGTCGTTTTGGTGACATCTAGTGGGGACATTGTAGTTTGCAATTTAACTTCTTTTTACTGCCTATGGGCACCTATGGTAGCCCTGTAGGAACATGTTGTTCTCATTAAGAAATCCAGTGGAAATTGGTGAGATAATGAGATTACAAAACAAAAAATTACAATTATTTGTGTTTTTTGGGTGGCTCTGTGGTTAGCACTCCTGCCTCAAAGCAAGAAGGTTCTGGGTTTGATTTCCATCCAGGGCAGGGCCTTTCTGTGTGGAGTTGGCCTGTGTCTGCTTCCTCTGCCCCCCCCCCCCTTCTCACACACACACACACACGCACACAAACACACACGGGGCCAGGACCCCCCTGCAAAAGAGATTTGTAATCTCAGTGGGACTTTCCTGGATAGATAAAGTTTAAATAAATATTTAAATTTGTTGATGCAAGACTTTATGCCAGCTTGTGTTCCCATAGAAACATAAAGAGCTTCTTCTCCTGCAGTGCTCAGTTTGTCTGCCCTGGGTTGTGAAATGAGAAATCTTGATGTCTTGATGCTAAAGTACACAAACATAAAAACTGTGTGTGATATCCCAATAACACTTTAATGGACCATTCATAAAACGATACTGTCCTCTTTATAGATGTATAGCGGATGCTCAGAGTCGATCGATATGCATTTACTAAGCATTAATAGGCTGTGTGGGTGCCAGTGCTTTTTCTTGTGAAGCTAAGCTGTGTTGTCTTTGTGTTCTTTCAGACGGAGTGTAATCGAGGCGATGTACAACAAGCTGAACCCTCACAGAGAAGATGAAGGGGTGAGTTCACGTTTTTTACCCCTCTCTCACCAAGCCCCTTTGACCTCCAGTACTGCCTATAAGACCTTGTAACCAAGAGCCCCGCCGAGGTTTGTGTTTGTGTTGCGAGGGAAGGCAAAAGAATGAATGGAATTTGTGTGGAAGAGAGAGGTTAGGCGGGAGTTATCAGATTTACCTTGGCAAGCTCAGTCTAAAGAAAAACTCACAATAAGGCTGCGGCGCTGCCTGCCTGCCACTTGCAATTAATGGGAGATATAGTTAGAGAAACCTTTTCAACTTTGTAGGATTGGAAGTCAGAAATAAGTACAAATGAGTTGTACGTGTGCAGTAGTAATAGTGGTTAGTATAACCCAAGGGTTGTTCAAACCAAATCACCAATAATAGAGCCATGTTTTAATTTGGTTAATTATTGTACACATAGATGGGCAAGTTCCAATGACAGCCCGAAGTCTGAATTATACATCCACAACACGATGAATCCCGGCGCTGATCCAATCTGAACAGGGCTGGGCAATATGACCTCTAATAATCATTAAACATAACTGACCAAATTGCACATTGGTTTTGATTAATAAACATTTTGTTTCTTAGTTAGATGCCATTTGCTGGCTTATTAAAACGGATACTTGCTTTCTATTGTGTATTGGTACATCTAATGATTTTATGAAAGAAAATCCACACAAGCTAACTATATATTATTGAATGTTTGGAACACTGTTGCTATGAGAGCCTTAATTCTTCCGTCTCTCTTTAAAAACAACTGCTGTAATTGTGAAAGGGCAAAATTAGGTTGATTTTAAAGTTTTGATTTAGCTCTGAAGCTGCTAAACAATGCTGCTTTGGTCAAATTTTCTGATGGTTACATGCAGATTCGACAGTCTCCAAAACATGTATCATATGATGTTTTGGAGAATTAGAACTAGACTGCGACTGTTAATATCAACAAAGGACTAAAAAATAAGAGTGACATAAAATCTAAATCAAAAGCTTTTAAGCCCAACCACATTTAAGAGGAGATTTATGATCAGCGTCACAGAGGGCCCTGTGAGCGTTGGGAGTGTATGAATGAGTATAATTGTTGTCTTTCGTCAGAAGAGTCTCGAGGGGCTGTATTCTCTGAGCGATGTGGGACAGCCCACTTTTCTCAGTCACACCACACAGAGAATATTGCAAAGGGGTTGACTGCTGCAAGAGTATCTGATATTGTCATGCTCAGTATTACAACGCAGCATGACAATAATGTGTGACTTTTGTTGTGTAAAGGGTTGCAGCAAGGGACTTTGGTTTCAAAATAGACTGTTATCAAAAGGCAGATTTGCTCATAATAAAAGAAAAGCTTGTTGCCAACACGCACATTGAGATTTAGTGTAGATTTAAAATTATGGCTGGGGTTGTTGGAGGGTGTTTGTGGGTAGAAAGTCTATTACCTCAGTTAGATTATTGGTTAGCTGTACAGCAAGAAAGAATCCGCACCCAGTGCCTTCTAAAAACACAATTTAACGATAAACATCGTGTTGCCTATTAGTTTATTTTAGTTCAGCAAAGTTGTACCCCATTAGCTGCCCATTAAGAAGCAGTTAAAGAAGGTTAAAATGTTATCAGCCTTTGGAAGACTACAGACTAGTGATGCAGTTTTAAAGAACAGTAGCAATACACAATCTACAGAGACCTGGGAAAAACCCGAGCACAATGTTTTGAAGCTGCAGAAGTCTATAATTTCCAGATAATGTCCAATGACCAGCAGAAGGTTTATGTAGGTCTTGGTTGTTGGGTACTGTTTCTTTTGTGCTTTGTATAACTGTCGATCAAAAGTAGTTAAGATGTTGTTTTGGTGATTTTAAAGATTAGATACAGTTGGTGATATTAATTTAATGCACTGATACCCTGGAACTGTGATATTTTCTGAAAAAATAAAAATCTTGCCGATGCAACCCTGGCGAGTCTGACCGCTGGCGTGTCGCCTCAGGCCTGTGCGGGGGGAGAGGAGGAGAGTGAGGAGGGAGGCGGCACAGCGACCCACCTGCTGGAGGCTCTGCGGCAGTTCAGGTTGCACCACCGAGGGCAGTACCGCTCCGTGCTGGAGGAGACCCTGGTCACCTACAATTATCGGGACGAGGGCAGCGCAGAGGAAACCGCGGAGACCAAGAGGACCTCCCCAGACGACGAGCGACAACCAGGAGCAGCCTGCCTCCCCTCCCTCTCCCCCCTCGCCCCCACCCTCACCCGCCACTGTTGAGCTGGAACCAGACGAGTCCAAACCCTGCTCGGACTGAGACACACCCCACTCCCTGTCCGAATCTGCTCTTTTCTGCTCACTCCCCTCTTTTTTTTTTTTTTTTTTTGCTGCAGTACAGAACTTGAGTAGACATACCGGCCAAGAGTCATTATCTCTGTTTACATGCAGTATTCAGCTTTCTGTGTTTGATTTGAAAATGGTTAATAAAATAATTGTTTGTTTTCCTCTTTCACCAGTGCCGGACCAGTTGCCATATTTGCACACAACACTTTGTAACTGGCAAAATCTATTAAAACTATCAAAATGCATTGCACTGGATAAGATTGGAATTGAGATGGTAATTCTGCATTAGCTTATGAATAAAATAAATCTGAGACAGTATAATAATAGTGGACCAATAGACTGTGATGTCACCAATTTAAACTCGCAGTGGAGCCAGATATGACTAAACTATTTTGGAAAAAGCCCAAAGTTTACGAAGGCGAGAACATGAATGTGAAAAAGTTCCCTTTGTCAAAATATGCTCCATCTTTGAAGCTGATACTGATCATTTTTCCCAACAAGACATGCCATTTTATTTTTGTTCATAACAAAGAAGTAAATAACAGAGCAATAAAGATTTTTTTTATTGTTGTGTAACAATAATAAAAATAAATGGCACATTTGGTTATGTTTATATAAATGAGTTAATAGGATTCCGGCTTCCAGGAGCATGAGCTTGATTGTTAGCCACTGGTTCCTTGGTCCACTGTTTCTGCTGTCTATGTAAACAATATGTCTCCTGAATGATTACAAATTAGAAATGATAGTAATAAAACTGCAATAGATTAATCGTAAAATGTAGTAATATCAACATGTTAAGTAAATGGCCCTTTTTGTGTGTTCATGTTCTGTCTCCAGCCACAGCACTTTTTTTTTGCTCAGCTCCATGTTTCCAAACCTGCCGACCTCTTTTTCATGTTTACCGCACAGCTTTGCGTTTACAGTAGAGAGGCTTCTCTATAGCCGTGGTTATATGTAAAAGTGGTCGACGCAGTAAACCCTTACACACTTTTCCTTGGCCTATGGTTAGCATTCTGGCTGATTTCCCGCTCATAATCCCATGATCCTTGATTGGTCCTTGATGCTCACATTGGTGTGGACTCTCTGATGTGCCAGAGTCCACCTAAAGACTCAGAACTCTTGTGTTTGACTGTGCATTTGTGTGAATGGACTTCTAGTCACTACCACTTGTTGTTTTGGTAGTGACAGATACATAAGCATTTAACTGTTTAAGTGAGGAGTTTGTTTAAGGTGTAATAGTAGGGTTTGTTATCAGTTAGCCTTAGAGCATGTTTCCATTGGAGTTGTACAGTGCAGGTAGGGTTAGTATGGCACATTTTAAGGGACCTTTCCACAGTCAAGAGTATAAAGCATCCCCCTGGGCTACCAAGATAAAAAAACTAAAAATGGCTGTTTTCTCAAATGAAGCTTGTCTTGTAATAAAGGTCAAGTTTCAAGAGGAAGTTGAACTGATTGAGACTTTTTTTAGGATAAACTTGAACAAAGGTGTGTGTACTGTTTTCAGGGTTAACTCTTTAAAGCATTTTAATCACTCTGCATTGCTTCAAACAAGAGTTCGACTTGTGACACGAGCGCCACTCTTTAAAAAATAAATTAAAAAAGAGGCTAAGAATAATCTAGAAGCAATCTTCTAACTTTTTATTGCAGCAGTATACAGCTAGACCGCTAGCCTCCTACATAGCTACACACGAGGATTTACCCGCTTTTTATTTTTAGTTAATATGGCATTGCAGCTACATTTTAAGTTTTGCTTCAAAAACAACTTGTAGCAGACATTTCTCATCGCAGTCTGTTCAGAAACAGACTGTGGCAGACCGACCCAACCCAAACTCAGGTGAATACTGGCAGATCATCCAGAGCTAATGCATTAACTACTTAAAACCGCTATAAAAATTTTTTTAACCCGTATGGACTGATACACCAGGGACACTGGCAGATGACTATCCTGTGGCTCATTTATTCATGAGATTGTCTTAAAGAATATCCTCACATTTGTTTGCAGATTTGTTGTGGAGCTGCATTGTTAGCCAGACTAAAGCAGACATTTTTACTTTTGGGATAATACAGTATTTTTGAATGGACTGAGAGTTTGTTGTGACCCAAATAAAATCTACCTTAACCCACCCTTAGGCCCCTACCCACTGTTTGTAAAACACTGGTTTAAGCAGTTGGCTCATATACCTACTATTCTTGTCTGCTTCTTGGAGGTATGCCAGCGCTTTACTGAAACGCCCACTGGGGATTAGTACCTGACTCAGCCTCACTTTCACCTTAAACAGCCTGCAGAATTGGGTCGGCAGTTGGAGCAGAGGGCGCCCTCTTGAGGCCCATCCACACAGTCCAACCTTTACCTGTTTATGACCTTTTTATTAGATGAGTTTTGATATGATAATAGGCAAATATTTAAATCAACACTTTGGCTTTTAATGTTAAAAACAAGAATGATATTTGTTAGAAGTCACTATAAAGGTGCCCCGCTCACAGTAATTTTCCCCGGAGACGAGAATTCCTTTCACCTTTCTGTCTATCAAAACATATTCAATGTTTCATACAAACAAAAGCAGTCGAAATCAGCCGTTTGAGTGAAATGTTTTTATTTTTAAAGAAAGCACTGTCTGCAGCTAAACAGTCTCTTACCTCATCGATTGATGATCAGACAGTTATTTTTCTTCTCTGTAAAAGCCATCAGGGAGGCTGCCGTGTTCACCGTGACTCCGGTAATGCATGCATCCACTGCACTTATCTCTTCAATATCAAATGCACTCTTGGCCATCAACGGGGAAGTTATTATCAGTGCTGCTGTGTGTGTTTGAAGTGAGCGAGTGACTTGTATTTGTACGTGTAGGCCAAACATGTCTCACAGATTATGAAACTATTAAAGATGATTTGAGGTTTAACACTAAAAAGTCTTTGTGTTTCTGTTGGTAGATACTCAGTGAAGGTCCTAGTGGGTTTTCTGTGCTGTCCTGAAGTTACTGTGTTCAGGGTTTCTGCTGGTCCCCAAAATAAGCTTTATTTTTTTTTGTTATTTGAGTGCGAGTGGACATTGAGAAAAATGGCACTAGACATTATCTGCATTGAAGGAATAACAGTAAATTGGATAAAATATCAGATATTTTGTCCTTCATGTTCAGCAAAGTTCACAAAATGTCCGATTGCCCTCTTCCACTGAGGTAAAAATAAAAGTAGTATTCAACACTTTATATGTGCCTTTATAAACTTAAAAAGCCTATATTCAATTTCACCTGCAGAAACCTTGTCTGTGTTATAAAAAGTAAACTTTGAGCTCAGACAAAAGTCACTCTCCTCGCTGCCCAGGCCCAAAGCACTAACGCAGAACCATTCTTTTTGAGGGATCCTCAAATAAAAGCTTTTATATTAATCTTTTTGTGACCTGGCAGCGACGAGTGACAGTTGCTGTGTAGACCAAAGGTATTAGGGGCTCTTTCTCCATCTGTCCCCTGTTTTTCAGTGTTGTTTCACCCTCGTGATTCTCCGCAAGGTGAGTCATCAGAGGCCTGGGCTTGGTTTGCGAGTCTTGATTGGGCCCCTTTTTAAAGTTCTTTTATTGGATTTGTTTGTTTGAGAATCTCAACAGACCTAGTCCTTATTTTACACACATAGCTCAGTCATACAGGGAAAATTATTTTAAAAAGTTTTATTTTTGCATTTGTGTTAATATATTTAAGCCAGATGCATTTTAATTTAGATTTTAACTGGAACCTTTTCTGTTTTTTTGCTTTTTCCCTGTTGTGTAAAGAGCTTGTTCGTTGAGCTTGTTCTTTACTGAACGCCAGGATACAGCTTTAAAAGGTCCAGTGGCTCTTCTTTTTGCTGTCTCTTGTGGAGCATAAATGGGACACAGGGCTGATTTTGAAGGGATATTAGTGAGAAGAATTTCCACCAATATCACGGCATAAAACCATAATGTGACACTCTTTCTACAAAGGTCTTTTTTTTCATGAAGGTTAAGGTGTAAAAATGGTGCAAATATGTCCAACTGTATAAACAAAAATGGCATTTTTGAGTAGTTCTGTTTGAATAACGACTCTAACATGTCTCTCTCTTGCTCTCTCTTTTTCCCGTTCTTTCCTCAGATTGCCGGCGAGCTCGAAGACCCCTGGTAGCCGTGGCCCGCCCCCACTTTTGTCCCGTCTCCTCGCGTCGTCCCCGGAGGAGGCCCGTCTCTCCATTGCGCCGTGTCTTTCTCCACTAAAAACCAGAGGACATGCGTGTGCTGGAGCGTGTGATTGTGTGTATGTTGGTTGTGCATGTGTGTGGGACAAAAAAACGACTACAACAACCACGACAACAACAACTACACACTGCTTAAAAAACCTGGAGGAAATTAAAAAAAAAAAATCACTTTTCAGAAATGATTTTACGAACTGAAGCATTGTGATGGTAGGATTTTACCATTGAGATGTTTTTGTTGTTTTTTTTTTTTTTTGTTTCTTGAATGTTGACACCTGACTTCACAATGACATGAGGACCTAGAGTGTCTGTCGTGGCGTGTTTGTGAGAGAGACTGTTCTTGTGTGAGTGCTTTGGTCAAGGCCCAAGAGAAGACGGATTTTTTTGGACAAAGACTTTCGATGTAATTCCTCTTCTCCTGGACTTTTGTGTATGTCCAGACGCGATAATTGCCTAACGCCCTCGCTTCCCTTCTTCGCCCCCGAACACTCTCTAAACACGCAAACATTTACGTACAACTCTATAGACGTGGTAAGTCACGCCCTCTCAGGGGACCCTGTGGGAATCAACTTTGGAAAAAGAGGAAAAGTGGTTGTTTTGGGAGAGATATTACATTAAACAGTCACCATATTTATTTCAGGAACACTCCCAAATGTCATTAAATCAGTAAAATTCATTAAGCTATGTTAGTTTTGACATTAAAACTGTGTCAACAGCCGGGGGAGTGTTTAGAAAGCCCCCCAAAGCAACAGTAGAAGAACTTAGCACTTACTGCATAAAGGTAACTGCAGTTTATTTAGTGGCTAACATCTAAAGAAATACTGTTTTATCAAAACAAATTGGCATGTGTGTGTCTGTTAGAAAACAACCTATGAGGGAGGTTTAGTTTTGAGTTTTGTCGTGTCGGAGGTAGACACTGCGGCAGCTCATGACTCCATCTATTGGTGGCAAAGGATATCACAATTATTAATTTATGTAATTTAGAAATGTATATATAGTTTAAAAGATTGCAAGCAGTGAAATCAACACTTAAACTACAAAATATGACAGCTGTTTTTCATTAAGATGGACTCTTTTTAGGCTTGGCAGGTCTTTTGTACATAAAGTTTTGCGTTCATAAATCAAGTCCAAATCAAATTGCATTTTTTGGTCTTCATTACAGATTTTGGCTTCTAATCACGCTCATAACAGTAGTCATAAAATACATCAAACCTATAGCACAGTTATATTATCCTTCAACCACTGTTTGCAATTTCCCCAAAGTTGATCTCAAACGGCCCACCAGAAATGGGTGAGACTTACCCCTAGTACTTAACCTGTGCACCGCATGAGGACTTCAATAGGATTCTTCGTGTACAGTTACATAATTTTTGTATTTGAGCAGCGCGTGGACAGCCATTGGATAAACCTGACTTAACCAGAAGGACCTCTGGACTCTGATTGGTTCCTGCCGTGTGAGAAGTGGAAATGGTTTTCAGTTGTATTCTTTTTTTTTTTCTTCTTTGTTGATTAGACGATGATAATCATGATGGGGAAAGTGGGAGGTTGTAATTCACTGAAGCAACGAGTCGGACTCATGGAAATTTGGGCGAGGGGGGTTTGTTGTATCACTGGTTGGAGCAGGACTGTGGCGGTGGGTCCCATACAAGCTTCCCACTTAGTTTAATCCGAAAGTGCACATGATGGTGGACTGTCCTAACTAAGGGGTTTATCTTTTATCTATTTTTTTTTTTTTTTTTTTTTAATGTTGTCCATGAGGTTACTAGCTGCTCGCTGTGTAGAGTGAGTGAACTCCCTGTTTTAACCCTGTTCTGGTTCTCAGACTGCATTGGTAATGTTTGTATTGCTGTTGTTTGATTGCACTCACATTTGATTACAGAAAGCGTCTATATATGAAATAAAATACCTGCCAAGGACCAGTTGTGGCCGTGTCATTTTATCACATTTTGTAACTAGATATTTTTTTGCAAATATATATATATTTTAAAGCAAATTAAAGTTATATTGGCCTGGATAAGTGATATAAATATGCCATGGTGGAAAGAAATAGAAATAAATAGGCCGATCTACTATTGTTTGTTTTTCATATTCATAACATGATTATTATTATGACAATAAGGAAATGGTTTACCGGAGAGAAATCTCAAAAGACCCTGATTTTAGAGCAAACACAGAAGATAATATATTTAATAGCTGGGCAGAAAAGGGACTGATAAGATTCCACCAAATCTTTTGAAACTCTTTCTAAACAATATAATTTATCAAAGAACCAATTTGGTCAATTTTTACAAGCTAGAAGTTAAAAAGAAATGTGGGAAAAAATGAAAATGAGATAAACCATTTTAGATACATTGCAAAAAATTGTAATAGAAAATATAAAAATGTTATGAGTAAACTAAATTAAATTTTTGCTAAATCAAAAGGAAAAATAACATGTGAAGATGAAATGAAAAGATTATGGACATATCAGAAAGACATTTTTGATTCTTTGCATACATTCCTTGGCCTGCCCTTTGACGTTCACAAACATTACTCTGAATTTTAGAAATTCTTAAATAAAATCTCCTGTGACTCACTTTTGGGTCCCGATCCAATGTTTGGGAGCCACTGCTTTAGCGGGTCCAAATCCTGAAAGGTTAAGCAACGTGATACATTTTCCATAAGGAGTTCAGTTTTACATGAAAATGCTTTAAAATGTATAACTATGCCAATGATTCAAATGTTACTGCTTTTGTGAACTATTTTTATTACAATATGTCAAAATGCTAACGTTAGAGACAAAACCGACTATAGAGGCCTGCTTTATATAATCTCCATTTCACCGCACAATGTCATTTTTAAATTTTGACTTTTAAGTGAAAGATTCAAACGTCTTGTAGCAGCACAGGTGTTGATCCTATAGCGTCTCTTCTCAGATTAGATTATCAAATGGACATCTGTAGCTCATAATAGATTAAAACATGGTGATGAATGAATCCAATGGTGCACTGACACTACTATACACCATTGTCTGATCTGTCACTCTGTCATAATTTGATCATAATCCCTAATCACAATCACGCAGTATTTCAAAGGTGTTCTCAATCTGGCCTGGGATTATGGGATTGCGGATGTGAATGAGCAATCCACATATATTATTATTGTTATTATAATGTGATGGTGGTGTCAGTGATGCGTGTGGTTGTTATTTCGGGGAGGGGTGAATTAATTTGATGATGGTGCGGTTCATTCGCGGCACACGCCAAATTTAAGCTCGTCATGACAATACAAATAAACGCACTGACCTCGTGGAACACAATGTAGGAGCAGCTGTCTTTAATCTTGTTCACTTTAATTTGTTTTGTTTTTTTTCAATCAGGGCCAACAATCTTTGAGATATACTGTATTTAGTTTTATTCAACCAAAATAAAATACTTACATTGCCACTAAGTATTCTCAAATTTAACATACTAAAATATATTGTTGTCTCCTTCAATAAGTTCACTTGAGGCTTGCTGTTTTGTACTAAGTGTATTTAAAATGTATTTAAATTATATAAAAGAACAATTCAAAGTGTGGGACTATTTATTGCACTTTAAGTATATAGTAGAATGTATTCCTGTTAGTTAAATTTATGTATGCTGTATTTGTGTTAAAAGCATATTCATAACATATATAGAGAACATACCGTCTGTTACAAGTTTATAATGATTTTACTCTAATCCAATTATTTGAGTCTACTTGAACCTCTAGTCATTTAGTATAATAGAGAAAAGACATCAGTCGAGTTCAGTGCTTATTTTTATCTTATTACAAAGTGTACCTCGGTGAAACATGTGCTGTATGAAGCTGGTATACATATCCAAATGTTTTTATCCAAACAGAGGATCAAGGCAACACATGTGCTTTCTCTAAAATGTCGTAGTACAAAATAGAAAGCATCGATGAAAACTATATTTTTAGTGCAGTATAATCATCTTAGTAAAATTACCATCAGACCTACATTCCCTTGGAAATATGACAGACCACAGCGTGTCCCTGCAGGGCTACCGTAGTTGTTCACATGCTCTCACATGTTCACGCCAAAAAAGGCCAAAAATATAACTAATTAGCTGACTTACTCCAGCAGTAAAAGATGCATTTACAACAGAAAAATAAACATGCAAAATCTGCAACATTAGATTCCTATAGAAGGTGGAGAGTCCATTAAGACTTTAGCATCTGTGGTTAGCCAGGTTACCCAGCAAATCCATGCTGCCATCTACCATGTTACTGAGAAGAGCGCTTACATTCTTTTAATAAGGAATGAAGGAATAGTACTATAACCAAACTTTTAACAAATCTGTCGTAATGTGTGAAAAAAGGTAAAGGTTTTTATCTGCTTTTTTGAGTACGTATTTAGTTAAAAGGTTAAAAGTTTGCCAACTTAATATATAAAATAGAAAAACTGAAATTCTTTAAAACATGTGTCACAAAGAGGTATAATACAAAAAGCTCAATATAAGCCTCAGAAACAGTGTAAAAGCATGTAAGAGCATTGGAAACAGTATATAGTATAAGACATCCTCTACCTCCATTTGTACATATCTCTTTTCACTGTTTGCATTTTTCCTCTCTATACCCGTTTATATTGAAAGGAAAACCTTGGAAGTGGTTAGAAAAGCGTCAGGTGCTTCAAAAAACTCAAACACACATTTACTGTAAAGATATCTATATGTTTTCTGTTGTATTGTGATGAAAAGACCGCCGGAGCTGTTCAGTGGCCGTGGTTGTTGGGCTCTCAGCCTCTCAAGGTTAGCTGACCGCTCTGACCTCCAAGAACATTTGCAAATACCGAACCAGATGCTTTGTTAGCGGACAAGATGCCATCACTACTCCTATTTCTTTGCGTCTTTATTTACCAGCTCATGTGCTTTCACCATCTTCCACCCACTCCATGCTTTTCACACTGTAGGATGTTTTTTTTCTTCTTTTCGCCTTAACCTTGGGCGTCCACAAATAATGTAAGAAATGTACACTAGGGGTTTTAACAAGACACCGCTCCTTTTTTTTTGAAAGATTGTCCACAAGGAAGACATTAATGAACCAATAGACTATGACACCCTTTGTTTGCTCAAGGCGTCCTTAACACCTGGTCTTAAAATCCAGATCTAATGTGGCCTGCCTTATCCCGAAAGATCTGGGGCCTCATTTAAAAAACGTGCGTACGCCACCTTCCACGCAAAAGATGGGATCTATAAAAGTCCAACTAGGCGTGAAAGTGTGCATATCCCTGCGCAAACTCTGAGCCAGGCGAGAGCTAATCCCGGAAACAGGTTTGAAAACTGATCAAAAAAATCATTTGATTTCACTTTATTTTTCTCTAAAACATATGAGTTTTATTTTGGTATAAATATTAAGCAAAAGTTTTGTTTTAAATAAAAAGGACTGCACATCTACAGTGTCCTACTGCACATCTAAAGTGTCCTACTGCACATCTACAGTGTCCTACTGCACATCTACAGTGTCCTACTGCACATCTAGTGTCCTACTGCACATCTACAGTGTCCTACTGCACATCTAGTGTCCTACTGCACATCTACAGTGTCCTACTGCACATCTACAGTGTCCTACTGCACATCTAGTGTCCTACTGCACATCTACAGTGTCCTACTGCACATCTAGTGTCCTACTGCACATCTACAGTGTCCTACTGCACATCTACAGTGTCCTACTGCACATCTAGTGTCCTACTGCACATCTACAGTGTCCTACTGCACATCTAGTGTCCTACTGCACATCTACAGTGTCCTACTGCACATCTAGTGTCCTACTGCACATCTACAGTGTCCTACTGCACATCTAGTGTCCTACTGCACATCTAGTGTCATACTGCACATCTACAGTGTCCTACTGCACATCTACAGTGTCCTACTGCACATCTAGTGTCCTACTGCACATCTACAGTGTCCTACTGCACATCTACAGTGTCCTACTGCACATCTACAGTGTCCTACTGCAGGGGTTCTCAAACCCCCCCCCCCCGGGTATGACTGACTTTTCATTTCTTTGTTCCTCTTTTCTTCTTCTAAATGCATAAATGCATGTAGCCTACATGCAAATTATTATTATTTAGCCTGTATTGTATTTATTTTTTGAATGTATTTATTTATCTATTATTATTTAATTTATGATTATAAAGGGGTGCACTTAAGACAGTATGTTTATCATAAAATAATTAATGAATGTTTTATTTTAAAAAAATAAATAAATAAAGAAAGACAGTTTTTAGTTTTAGAAATGTTTGTGTACTATTCATTCTTAACATGAAGACTTATTTTGGTGATTTTATTATACTATGCTTTTTGCCCAAAATGGACTTTAAAAGATAAAAATAATGACTAAATAACAAATCTCTCAGAGAGAGAGAGACTTCCATCCAAATGAAAAACAGCCCGCGGCAACTGTGTTAAAGTAGCCCGCGGACTTGGCAACACGCCGTCACTTAACTGTCATAATTAATCGGAGCAAACGAAGTTTTACTAAGTTTTACAAAGTTTTACTTTCAGTTTATTTTAATTATCCTAAATTTATACTTGCATCATTACAACCTTTTAAAAAAAATATAAAAATAATAATCATAAAAAAAAAAAAAAATCTGGAAATCATCTCGCGACCCCGCCCACCACTCTGTCGACCCCCCAGGGAACCACTGGGAACCACTGTCCTACTGCACATCTAGTGTTCTACTGCACATCTAGTGTCCTACTGCACATCTACAGTGTCCTACTGCACATCTACAGTGTACTACTGCACATCTACAGTGTTCTACTGCACATCTACAGTGTCCTACTGCCCATCTACAGTGTACTACTGCACATCTACAGTGTACTACTGCACATCTACAGTGTTCTACTGCACATCTACAGTGTTCTACTGCACATCTACAGTGTTCTACTGCACATCTACAGTGTACTACTGCACATCTACAGTGTTCTACTGCACATCTACAGTGTTCTACTGCACATCTACAGTGTTCTACTGCACATCTACAGTGTCCTACTGCACATCTAGTATCCTACTGCACATCTACAGTGTCCTACTGCACATCTAGTATCCTACTGCACATCTACAGTGTCCTACTGCACATCTACAGTGTCCTACTGCACATCTACAGTGTTCTACTGCACATCTAGTAACCTACTGCACATCTACAGTGTCCTACTGCACATCTACAGTGTTCTACTGCACATCTACAGTGTCCTACTGCACATCTAGTATCCTACTGCACATCTACAGTGTCCTACTGCACATCTACAGTGTCCTACTGCACATCTACAGTGTCCTACTGCACATCTACAGTGTTCTACTGCACATCTAGTATCCTACTGCACATCTACAGTGTCCTACTGCACATCTACAGTGTTCTACTGCACATCTACAGTGTCCTACTGCACATCTAGTAACCTACTGCACATCTACAGTGTCCTACTGCACATCTACAGTGTTCTACTGCACATCTACAGTGTCCTACTGCACATCTAGTATCCTACTGCACATCTACAGTGTCCTACTGCACATCTACAGTGTCCTACTGCACATCTACAGTGTTCTACTGCACATCTAGTATCCTACTGCACATCTACAGTGTCCTACTGCACATCTACAGTGTTCTACTGCACATCTACAGTGTCCTACTGCACATCTAGTATCCTACTGCACATCTACAGTATCCTACTGCACATCTACAGTGTTCTACTGCACATCTACAGTGTTCTACTGCACATCTACAGTGTCCTACTGCCCATGCAACCTGCCACCCCCTCTCCCAAGTGTGAGTGATCTTTGATTGGGTTGTTATTTATTTGTTGAGCAATCATTTACATTGACCTCTAATTGACCTCCAGAAGTGAAATACAGACAATAGGACCAGAATTTTAAAGGCAAAAATATATGTAGTTTTGAATATGAGCCTGCTGTTCTGGAGCCAGTCCTCACTTCTAAATGAGAAACAACCCATAGTCCCTTTAGCTCATTAATTTCTCCTGCGGTGGATGTATCGGCATATGTGTGAGTCTGAGCATATGATTTTGAGTTGAGTAATTTAGCAGATGAGCGGGTGGCCATTGTTAGAGGGATAATCCGGCTCTTGCTGCTCAGATAGGTTAACATGCAGCAGATTAGACCGGATTAGCCCTAACCACACCAGACAGGACACCCTCCTCACTCTACAGCCCTCCCTCCCTCTGGGTTTCATTCATTTAGTTTGACCCCCGCCTGTCCCTCGTCCCACTTTTGAAGCCTTTCCCCTGCTTTCCTTGTCAGACAACTGCCATGTGACGCCACTTTTTCTACTGCTTTGAGACTTTCAAACAAAACCACTAAACATTTTCTTTAAAAAAACACACCACCAGCTACCACCTGGAAAAGCTTACCCCTTTAATTCATATCTGCCCAGTCTCAAAGCAATTTAAAACCCGGCTGAAGAGACAGTATAGCCACTCTATCCAGGTGCAAAAATCAGCTGGCACAAACCGTTGGCAAACTGGACTCCAAGACCATAAGAGCTGTGGCTATTACAAGGAGCTAACCCCAAAAGTCATACAGGCTCCAGTCCTTCTCAAAAGGCTTAGGCTGTTTCCAAATCAACACATTAATAATTATTAAGTAGACTATATAGTGTAGTGATTACGGCATTGTGTGTTGGTGTCAAAATGTCTTGAGACTGAAATGTAGTGCACTCATAGTTTCACAGAATGTATTGGTAAAGTAGTAAGCAGCAATGGTCACTAGAATCATAAAAGACCATATTTCCACTGAGTTTATCATAGACAACAGCATGTCCCTGCAGGGCTGCCATAGCTCTACATGCTCTAAAAAGGAGGAGTGCTACTTACGCCCAAGCTTCTCTCATTGAACCCCTTAAAAAGTCCTTGAGTAAGGGTGCCGCCATACAGCGATATATAGCAATATACCACCGTCCACTAGAGGACCGGCTCCAAAAGCAGAAATATAAGGAGAAACACAATGGCGACTTTACAAGTGTAAAAATCATGTTTACAGCCTGGTACAAAAGATGGTCTCTAAAGCTAAGTTTTTACTACATGACAACTGACTACTATAAATTTTTGATTAATACGTTTGTTTATGCTATCTGAAAACTATTGTTTTACTATGTAGTAAAAGGCGAAAAGCCAGGATGTAACCGCCATTTTCTTGCCCTGTCATAATGACAATATCGGTGAATAGGGGACCAATGGGCGGAGGTTGTCCATAGTATACAGTATACTGTCAGTGCTTACGCCACCAGATTTGACTAAAATGGCAAAAAATAGTATGAGCCAATAGTCAGTTTTTCTTCAGGCGCTCTATTGTCCATCTTCTTGTTTTATCTCGTCACTGGCTGGTTTAATTGCTCCTTTGTTTGATTTCGAAATAGATAACACTAAAGCAATAATCACTGGATTGATACTTAATAAAATTATAAATTATCCAAATCTAAATCTTTTCATCTTACCTTGTCACGTCTCCATAATGTCTCTCATGCAATCTTTCTATGAGTAAATCTGGTTCTTTGTCTCTTGTCCAGATGTTTGAGGACCAGGTCTTAACACAGAATTAGCCCAAAGTATCAGTTTTCAAACTAATCAAGGGCTGGGATTAGCTGCTCAGGTACCTCAGCTTTCTCTGAAACGGGTCAAGACCTGGTTAAGCAGAGGCCAAACACAAACACAAGAGATTTTAACAAAACAAGTATTACTCAAGGTGTGGGACTGATTTCTGTAGACTGTGTATTATAGACAGACATTGAGAGAAATTATTCCATTTGTGTAGGTTTCTTGAGTTTCTTTTTATCATCTTACACATTGTACTCAAACATTTCCAGAGCTGCACAATCCTTCTGTTGATCAAAACATATTATACTTTTTTAAAAAGTAAAATAAAATAAGTTGTTGCATAGACACCACTAGATTATGCTGATAACACTGTTAAACAAGTATGACATATTTAAAAACACTGTTAAATTACAGAAAATCACTGTAAAAGCTAAGGTACCCAGGTACTATTCCGGTTTGGGTCATTTGCTCAGTGGCTCAGATCTACTGTTTACTATTGTTATAAGAATTTTATTCTTATAATTGTGTATATTGTTTATAGTTAGTTGGTGCTCATAGTTCTCTACAGGTCATGTCAAATAATGTTATGTCCTCCATGTTATTCCAAGCATGGAGTAGACATAACTAAGGACATGGCTTGCCGGAGGACTTCTGCACCTGGAGCCTGGAGCTGGGGCCTTGAGGGGAGGGTGTATGCAAGATACACCTCCCACTGACAGCCCCCACGACAGTGATATAAAATGTAGTGTTTTGTTTACTTAGGGAAGCAAAACGCACAATGTACCTTTGTTGTATCTGTGTAATTTGCTTCCCTTGCAAGGAATAAAACCTGGCCTTTCGCTTTTTATAATATAATCTGTCTCCGTGTCTCTCTGGATAATATAAGGATATAGAATTCTTTTGGACATATAGAATTCTTATAACATTTGGTGCCGTGACCCGGATTTCAATATTCGTGGTTTCTCATGCAGAGAGGTGAACTGACGTGCACGGAGGAATGCAAAAACAATGCATTTCTTGTAAGTCCCAAGCTGTGCTATTTAGCAGTAAAGGGCCAGATATCCCTCTCTGTGTGTGAACGCGATGACGAAATCTGGACTGAAAAAAGAGAAGAGCAGAGAGACGAGAGAACAGAACAGACAGTCTGGCTGCGGAACAACTGGACTATTGGACTGAAAATTCAGGTAAACAGCTGTTTAATTTATTTTTGGTGTGTGTGTGTGTGAGTTTGTAATTACCAAAGCTTCCGGAAGTCGTTTTGGAAATCTGACGTATGTTGAGCGGGCTGCATGTAGTGTACATCATTAGTTGATGTTTTTCCATGAAGTTGGCCGGCATGCGAGATTCTTAAACGCTGAAAGATCGAGACCCTAAATGTCATCTAATGGTGAGATCCGCTTTATCGAGATCCTACATGTAAAATCTTAACGGGTGAGGTTTAAAGCCGAAAAAGTATGTGTTTTTGATCGAGATCCTACATGTTAAATCTTAACGGGTGAGGTTTTAAACGGGATATTCTGATGTTAATCTGTGTTAAAGCTTGTTGTCTTGCTGGATTTTAGTTTGATAGATACCTTATGCTCTGTAAGTCTTCAGGTGTTTCTTGAAACGGAACGCGCGGGGAGTTCATTGGCCATGACAAGTGCGAATCTATGAGATAGATAGAGCATCTAATTACAAGAAGGAGTATAAGGTCTAGAGAGCTTGTCTAGAGAGCACAGGAATTTATCTTAGATTAATAATCACGTATCGTAATACGCCACAATCGAACTGCCTTGCATAGCTAGTATTGTTGGTTTTAATGGTGCGTTGGACGCACAGGAAAACTCGAGTATTGACCATTATCGAGAACCTACATGTAAAATCTTAACGGGTGAGATGAATGAGTCCAAGTCAATGTGACTATAAAAGGCCTGCCTACGTAGAAGTGATTCCTGCAGATGAGAAATGAGATTTTAAAAGCCCACTAGATAGTGACAGGCTTATGCTGAAAAATGTTCACTGCATGTGAAGCGGTGATTTTAAAAAAAAGCCCACGAGAGCTTTTGCTGAAAAATGTTCACTGCTGGTGACGCGGTGAGTGAGAGAAAAAAGGAAAAAGCCCACTGAAAGTGATGGGGCTCATACTGAGAATTGTTGGCAATACTGAGAATTGTTGACCTAAAGGTTAAAGATAAAGGTGTGTTTGAGAGAATAAATGTGTTATGAATGGGCCATTGTTGGATGAAGAATGAGTCTAATGATGTGAATCAGAACAACGGTAATGTTTTTGTTTAGAGAAAGTTTGAACAACATGAGAGAGAAAGGTAGCTTCCATAAGCTATTTTTCTAGTTTAAAAAAAAGCAGAGAAGCAGAGAAGAGATTTTGAAAGAAGTGCACACATGTACTTCAAAACACTAATCATTTGTATTTTGTTTAATTGTTTTGGGAGCCTCTAGGTATCGGCTTCCTCCCTCCGGAAAACAGTGCTCTCTCCAACCTCTGCACCCCACCTCCCACCTGCGGATTTTCGGCTGAGAAAAAAGGAAAAAAGCTGCAGCAGCAAACACGGAAGCGGTAAGATAAACGAATTCAGACAAACGTTTATTTATTTTAAAATTTTGATCTATTGAGATTGACCAAAAAGGTATTTGTAAAGTGTGTTTGCAAATTGGATGAAACTTGAAATTAATATGAATGTAATGTATTTCTCTGAGGAAAAATGCACAATTGCCATTGGAGACGAGAGCGAGGTGGAGGTGGGCGTGACAGACGAGAGGGCACTGAGAGGAGGAGGAGGAGGTCGAAACTGGGTCCAGACGAGAGACGAGGGAATGACCTCAGAACTGACCGCTTCAACTAACAGGTCAGGTACATAAACACGTAAAGACACATAAAGACACACATCTACAGAGGAGAATGTGATTTTGGTTTATGAGAGAAAATAATGAGTATTCTGTTAAAGAACAGAGTTGGTTTTGTATTTTATGTGACATGGAAATGTGAACATTAAAGATTTGAAGAAGTTAAAGATCCAACACTTGGATCTAAAATAGAATTAGTGATTGATGTTTTGCTAAACAATGTTGTGTATCTATTAGTACGAGAATTAATAGAGGTCCTTAATATCAGTGTGGTTCAAACACACGGTAGAACGCCAATAAAAGAATGAAAATGATTACTTTGTAATTGGAAGAATTTAAAATATGCGTCTTAAAATTGAATTGCGCAGAGTAAGTTTATAAAGATAATATAACTTTATAGTTATGGTCCATAAGCTCATATTTAAAAAAAAAAAACACGGTTAACAGAACCTAAGTAAAGGAAATAAACATTTATGTATTTCTCTGGTTTGGTTTTGACAAAGTTTTGGGAGAAAGTGGATTCAAAGCAACCACTGTTTTGGATTCAAGGAATGTTTAAACACAAGATAACATTCTATGTAATTCAAGGTAACAGGGGCTTCACAGCACCCTCCTTTTGCTCCCAAGAGGGAGAAATGTTTGGTTTGGGTTTTTGTTTTTTTAGCTCCACAGACAGTGTGAGCCTTTACATTAAACAGACTTTTAATGTTGAGAAAAATATAGAGTTATGAATGTCAGTGACAGAGACAGTCTGCACTGAACTGATGTGTTAAATAAAGTTTATGATACTTAATTATGAAAACTGTTTGACCTTCTGACAGGTCTGTTGATATGAATAAAAGTCCACATTTGAGTTTTATTGAATCTATGAAACATGATTTGGTAAACTAAACAATTGAATGAATGAGATTGAATATGGTTTTGAGAAGAAAACCTTAAAGTTTAAGTAATTGGAAAATTGAAATGAAGATAGTTCAAAATAAATAATAATCATTATTTATTTTGGTACTTTATAATTAAGGTATAGTGTCATCTATGCAATAAAGATTTAAACTGTAATGTAAATTGGTAATCTGGTTTTGGTGATTAAAAACATATCTATGTTAAAACAGTTCAAACTGTTAAAATGATCTTAAAGGTTTATTTGAAAAATTAAAGTTAATGAGAAATAAGTGAATTATTATTAATTGATAATAATTGTGATAATTGTTAAACTAACAAGGTGAATTGTTAAAGTTTAAGAGCTTATGCCAATGGCTCGCTGGGTTTAATCACTGTTTGAAGTGATTTTAGAATTTTTGAGTACAGGGACTAACACAAGGTCCTTTTGAACAGGCGTTTTTGTTTTGGTTTTGGTTTTGATCAAACTTTAGGTCTTTGTAACCTAAAGAAAAAGAGAAAAAGAGGTTGAGATGTTACATTTTATTAAATGAACAGTAATGATAATTACTGATTACAATTTTGGTGAATTTGAATAAAGAAAGAGAGACACGTTAATTTTGATTTTACACTTGATGTTTAAAGTTTCTGTTTAACATTGAGTGAGGTGAATTCTTTATGGGGCATCTGAATGCCAAATTAGTGGAAACATGAAAATAGTAATTGATAAAACGTTTTATGTTACGTTTAAATTAATATGGGAAAAATACAAAAACAAACTGGTTTATTGTATTTTGCACCTGGTGGTAAAACTGAGTTTTACAGAGACAGTATAGAACTAATCTATACTGAACACAATCCTGAAGAAATTTTATTTAAAAATAAAGCAGAATTTAAGAGGAAATTTGTTGATTTTATGTTTGGTCTTTCCTTTTAAAAAAAAAAACGACAGTCACAAAGGTGATGGTGTTTTGGAGGAAAGCAGAGTGAACAGCAGATGAGACATGCTGCTGTTACTGGTTTAACCCCAGAGAGGAGGTCTGACCAAGGGTGATTAAGAAATTTTGTTTTGAAGTAAGAGAAAAATGTGTTTTCTTTCTGAATAAAGTAATTTAAGGTAAATTAAACAATATTTTGAGAATATTTTAATTTAAAAGAACGTGAAATAAATTGTGAATTGAAGGTGAATGTTTAAAAGTTTGTGACAATAGATCATGAGAAACCAGGTCTGATCTATATAAATAATTTATGTTTGCATCAACTGAGTTAAAATGTATTAAATTGTGGATGATACCAATTACAGTTACAGGTAAAGACCTACAACTAATGGTAACTAAAATTAAAACTGAACTAAACAAAGTTAAGTTTTAAATATAACATGAACAAAAGTGATGCTATTTGGGAAAACATAAAGAAGATGAATAATTAGGAATGCTAATTAATGAAATAACAATTTAAGGTGGTAATTGGAAAAAACCATTCTGTTTTGACTTTATTTTGATTTTTTTTAACTTTTATTTGATTTTTGTTTATTTATTTATTTATTTATTTTTTTTTTTTTGGAATTTTGAGCCATGGTTGTGCCACGTCTCAAAAAGGGGGGAGATGAAGGTTTAAACAAAACTGTGTTAAAGTGCTGAAGGGATGCTTGGTTAACCTAATGGTTAGCATGAGGCTGAAACAACAGTGTTTAATACAGATAAAAGTTTAAATCAAATAATGAAATAAAGAAAGTTGACAGGACTTTTCTGGAGAAGCACTGTTTGGTCTGATTAAACCTTTTCAGATTAAAGTAGATTTCCAGCAGACCATATCTGTGGAAACAGGGTTTATCTGCTGTTTCATGTTTATGGTTTGATCATTTTAAGGGCTTTTATGGTTTTGTTTGACGAAAACCTAGGAGGCACTTTCTATGGGTCTATAATGTCAGATAACGTTCTGATTTGTTTGTTTGTTCTTTATTTGGATGGAAGCCAACTTCAACAAGTATACCAGTTCAGAAAAGGAGTTTTGAAAATTAATATAGCCACCACCAGTAAGAGCTAATATTAACATAGTTCTTTGAACTTATATCATCTTGGTTTACACCTGTGAAGGGAAGCACACCTGTGAGCAGGGCTAGTGACGGGGGTCACATGACATGACTTCCTGTGACATCACTCTGAACTTGACAAACGTAGAGATCAGGGACAGGTGCAGTGCAAAGCAGAAGTCTGGAGGTTTTGTGAAAGTAAGACCATTAGACCAGCGTTGCCTGCTGACCGGAAACATGCGTCCTTAAAGGATCCTCGTTTTATTTGTGTTCACATACAATGTGACGGAGAACATCGTGAGTGGAAACTCACACTTTAGGAGCCAAACAGCAGCTCCCTCAGGTTCATTTGAGAGCCCCATTTACATCGACGACAGAGGTGTCCTTCGAACGGTGTCCTTAATGAATATAAGGCTAAAATTAAATTAGCATTAGGATTTGACTTTTGCTATTTGGGACAATTTATGAAAATGTGGATTAAATAAAGTATATTTATAAACAACAAAGGTTTATGAATTGTATGAGAGATGCTGTAACTGTTAATTAAACTGGAAATGAGAGAAAACTGGTCCAAGGACTGGACAGAACAAAATAGCACTGAGCATGCTTTTAGCTGAAGAGGGGGGATCTACAAAAGGATTTCCTCCAAAGTAACACAGGACTAGTTACAGCAGAACTAAAGTCTTTGAGAAAGGACTTCAAACTTTAACAGAGAAATTAGAATATTCTGGAATAGAGAAATTAATTTTGACCTGGTTTTACAACTTATTTGGAAAACTGACTGGGATTTTAGAATCTGAATTGAGATACAGTACATGTACTTGTAGTTGTTGTTGCACTTCCATGTCTAATAACTTTTGTTTGTGTTGCTTTACATGTATCCGGAGCTTGTTGGTGAGATTGATGAATGTGGCCATTGCTGGGTCAACATTCCTGGACATGCACCTGCCAAACGACTAAGGTCAAGGCTTTGACCTCAGATGAACACTTTGATATCTGAGGGACGTTATTGTTTGCATGTACACCAACGGGACAACAGCTCCAGGACGGATCATACTACAGACCTAAGGGCCGTATGGTTCATTGAATTGATTATGCTGAAGAGAATTGATTTTAATCATTATGAATGTGCATATGTCTCACTCCAGGTGTTTTTCTTTTCGTTACAGGGACAGAAATGGACAGGCAGGGACAGGCCAGAGATCTTGAGTCCAATGGGTTGACCAGCTCAACCTCTGGCAAATTTTTCTACTTTATTTTGGAGTGACACTATGTTTTGATTTATGATTTATGGACATTAATGATTTATGGACTTTAAAGAATTTGACTTTGAAGAATCAGCGCATTACTCTGTGGGTTCCCATTTGATTTGAAACATATCCATTATAATCATTTGTTGTGTTTGTTTTGACATGTGTTGTAAGTTAATCATTTGAAGTGATTACATACGTTTGATGCTTGATGTTTGTGTTTTGTCACCGCCTTTGGGGCAAGGGGTGGATAGAAGAGTTTTTCCCAGCTTTAGGTCATTTTACCAATGGGTCAAAATGTTCTTCTGGCTAGGTCAACGCCCTGCTGGGTTTTCGCTTCTGTCATAGTTTAAAACTCAAAATCAAGCTAGTAGGTTGTTTATGCTAATTGTTATCAGCATAAAGAGGGGGGAATGTTATAAGAATTTTATTCTTATAATTGTGTATATTGTTTATAGTTAGTTGGTGCTCATAGTTCTCTACAGGTCATGTCAAATAATGTCCTCCATGTTATTCCAAGCATGGAGTAGACATAACTAAGGACATGGCTTGCCGGAGGACTTCTGCACCTGGAGCCTGGAGCTGGGGCCTTGAGGGGAGGGTGTATGCAAGATACACCTCCCACTGACAGCCCCCACGACAGTGATATAAAATGTAGTGTTTTGTTTACTTAGGGAAGCAAAACGCACAATGTACCTTTGTTGTATCTGTGTAATTTGCTTCCCTTGCAAGGAATAAAACCTGGCCTTTCGCTTTTTATAATATAATCTGTCTCCGTGTCTCTCTGGATAATATAAGGATATAGAATTCTTTTGGACATATAGAATTCTTATAACAACTATCAAACAATGGCAAAAGGCCAAAAAAGAAACATAAAACTGTATATACAATATTTATGTTTATATATACTGTATATACAGTATTAATATACTGTACGAATGTTCCCATATTGTTTATGTTGTACATCTTCCATCTTCTTGAATAATTTTTCACAGCCTAGTTTAGTCAGACAATGTGCCATCATTTTCCAGGTGGCTCCTGTTAGCAGGACTTAGGTGTCTGAGTGTTTGCAATACTTATATCCTCATTAGAGAATAATTCTTTATAGTGGTTCTCTTGCGTTGGTTAAATTTGTTTTTTTTTGCAGTTTGACAATATATTTCCAATCCCATGTACAGCTATATTACAAAGTAAACATTTTTTGTTGTTTGAACAGAAAAGCAAACATTTCCCAGAGTGTTTTGAAGGTCCTCTGCTCGACTGACCCCCTCCTATGCTTTTTTTTTTATTTTTCTGTACCATTGTGCTCCAAACTCTCCTGGAGCTGTGGAGGAGCACAAAAGCACAACAAAAGCTCAGGAAGTGATTAGGAGCTTAACGAGGAGGAGGGGGCTGCCCTGCCTCATCCCCAGACCCGGGCTAACATTTCTGGGCTTAAGAGGTCACTGTTAAGTTGTTGAGGTCAGTGGAGAGGTTAATTAGGAGCAAGGCTTTTGTTTACGAGTGGCTAAGCAGACGTCCAAGTGTTTCACTGCGCCCCGGAGGTGTAGGCCGCCCCCCTCCTACCTGCTAATTGTCCCGTCGCTGAAAGGACATGTAGCTCTATTAACTTAATTGTCACCATTACGACACACTTACCCCTCGCTGGTGCCTCCGACGATCATCCACGAGGGAGGGGAGGGTTTTCTGGAGCGTGTTTTGGCTGGAGATCGTCGGAGGAGCGTTGGTTGGGACTATCGTTCAGATCTGGTGTGTTTGTCCTTAGAGCACAATGAGACAAAGTAAAGTAAAGAGAAGTGTTTACTGCATTTTCTGGATGTATCCCATGTATCACACGCTGAGCTTAAGGGTTTCAAAAAAGGAAAAGACAAACAATAGAAGGAAAATCCCAGTGTCGTAAGTCCTGTTCAGGTTGACAGTAGCCCAACAAAAACAAAAAATATTTATTTGAATAAAATAAAATAAATATATCTTTTCGCATTTGGTTTGAGCATCTAAAATACTCAATACTTTTTTCTTGATTTGAAGTTGGTTGGGGTGGTGGGTGGGACATATACGCAGGACTTTACCTGTAGAGCACAATGTTTTTAGTTTCAGGATATTACGTTGAAAATCAAGAAGCATAAATTTTTACAAAACTGGCACACGCCTCCAACATATCGCCACACAGGGACATCTGTCTATGGTTTGTTTGATTGGCATTGACCCCTTTTGAGCTGACATCTGTACACATCTGTAGCGTTCGGACAATGTTTATGCCCGACAAAAGGGCATGAAATTGCTAAAATACATGCTTTTTATTTCAAAGCCAAGAATGCACCTAAAGGACAAGAGACAAATTGTGTTGATTGAATAGCTCCATTATCAGAGTAATGTCAGCAGACGGTGGGCTAATCCGAGGCAATCGGCTGGAGTGTGGCTTATCTCTGAACTTATGGATATTAGAAAATGAAAAGTGATTAGAGCGCGGGTAGACCACTTAGAGTAACATACGCTTTTGCATCTGGCTGGGTGAGATTTCTGAGCACACTCCACACATTACTGATATTAGAGACAGGAAGAGGCTTAGCGACCGAAGCAGAGGTTAGCAAAACACGTCTTTTTTATATGCAGTCAGTTTTTGAAAAAATGTTTACATCTCCCTAACATCACATACCAATAAGCTGTTGGCAGTGGGACTGAGACCATTCTATATCTTAGAAACGTTCTCAGATATTGTTGTGGTTACGGTTATAGTGACATCATGAGTGGAGACCCAACATCCTGAGCATCATTTTAGGTGTTGACTCAGTTGAAGCAGTGGAGCAACAGACACGCAACAGGACGGAGGCTATACTGAACAACATGGACCATTACCTGCATTGCGAGCAGCCAGTGGGCGTCTGAGATCAGTGAGCTGCAGGATGGAACGCCATAAGACTGTACAATCAATCAGTCAGTGGCAGAAGACCTTATGAAGAATTTATTTGACGAGACCTAACAATTTAATTTTCTTGTAGAGATTATTCATTCATTCATCTTCTACCGCTTAGTCCCGTTAGGGCGGGTGACTGGAGCCTATCCCAGCAGCTTTGGGCCTGAGGCGGGGTACACCCTGGACAATGGCCAGTTAGTCGCAGGGCTGACATTTTAGAGACAGACAGTGACAGACAACCATTCACTCTCACATTCATTCACTAGGGACACTTTAGAGTTGCCAATTGACCTAAACATGCATGTCTTTGGACGGTGGGAGGAAGCCGGAGTACCCGGAGAGAACCCATGGTAACACGTGGAGGACATGCAGACTCCTCACAGAAAGGCAGGAGTTGCCCGAGAATGTTTGAGTCGGCCGGGTTTTGAACTCACGACCTTCTTGCTTCTCTGCCACGTGCACCCACTTGTAGAGATTAATAAAGTAAAATTGAATTAAATTGAACATAGAGACCTAGTTGGTTAAAACGTGGCTTTATAACTATGGTTTAGCGACTGTCATTAAGACTTTCAAACCTGACTTTTTCATGCATTTTACATGTTAGAGTGGTTATACTAATTTTATATTTGACTCAAAGATGTTTTCGATTTGTTTAAAGTTTAAAGAATGTTTAACTTTTTCAACGATAGAAGCAACAGGTCACTCCGAACTGGTCACTCAGTCCCCTTCAGCATGTTCCTTATCAGACATTAGTGTAATTTTTTCTGCTTATTTGGCAGCATGAGTTGGGACAGACCCATCTCAAATATGGCTGCGATTGAGAGGCAGTATAAAACACAGGACTTTTCCAGTTGTGACCAAAGTTAGCATCTTGATACTATGGTGATGCTTTTTATGAGACACGGGGCAGTCCTTTTTGAGTATTTGGTCACAGTTAGAAACCAAAAGTGGAGTCAAAGTGGATTGATGTCCTTCAGACATCAGATGGAAGAAGTGCAGATTTTACGTTTACACCTTCTTTGTAGAGCATTTGTTCAACTTATAAACTACAACATTTTTACAGCAGACAAGAAAAGAAGGATACACAATAAAGGTACAATATTGGTTTTCTAGGAAACTCTAAGCTACATAGCCTACATTTTCTTTTGGAGACTGTTTTTCCGCGGAGGGAGTCTGAGAATGATTGACAGCGGCTCCATGGCAACCCAGCCTCCTGAGCTGTGTCCAATCAGGAGTGAGCTCGCGGCAGGTGTAAACCCTGCTCCCTCAACCCTGGGCCTCAGTCTGAGTCTGACCGCGGTCCGAGATGGAGACTCTCTTCAGGTCCCCGCTGCTGGACGTCCTGTCAGCGCCGCGCCTTGAGCCCCTGCGCGCCCCTGTGGCTCTCCCGGGACTGTGCTTCTCCGCGGCGCAGGTGGCAAGCGTCTGCGAGACTCTGGAGGAAACCGGGGACATCGAGCGATTGGCGCGGTTCTTGTGGTCACTTCCAGTCAGCGCGGATTCCATTTTCGAGCACGAGTCGGTTCAGAGGGCTCGCGCTGTGGTCGCTTTCCACGCGGGAAGTTTCAAAGAGCTGTACCACATCCTCGAGACGCACCGCTTTACGCGCGCCTCTCATGGGAAACTCCAGGCCATGTGGCTCGAGGCGCACTATCGCGAGGCCGAGCGGCTGCGCGGGAGACCCCTGGGTCCCGTGGACAAGTATCGCGTGAGGAAGAAGTTCCCGCTCCCCAGGACCATCTGGGACGGGGAACAGAAGACTCACTGCTTCAAGGAGCGAACCCGGGGTCTGCTCCGGGAGTGGTACCTGCAGGACCCCTACCCCAACCCGGGCAAGAAGCGCGAGCTGGCGCGGGCCACGGGACTCACTCCGACACAAGTCGGCAACTGGTTCAAGAACCGGAGACAAAGGGACCGAGCGGCCGCTGCCAAAAACAGGTGCGTTTAGTTAAGTTTGGTTTGATAGCATCATATTATTCATTGAAATTAATTAAAAAAGGCTCTGGTTTCAAGAGTCCACTACATGTAATACAATAAATATAGCTTATAGTATAATAAAGAAATCAAAATGTAACCAAAAAGATACTGAAATGGCCAAAAAAAAAATCAGAAACACTGAAGTCACTAAAATATAACTTAGTGACTTTAAGAAATGAACAAAATCAGGGGAAACTAAAATCACCAAAAGTAATCACCATAAAGACTGTGATTAAAAAGGAACTTTCTTCTTTAAAATAAATAAAAAATTAAACTAAAATAGAACTCAGACTCAAATGTGTATGACAGAGAACAGTTAAACTGAACTATAAGCAGCAAAAATGCGTTGAAAATATATAAACAAACTAAAATAAACATGATTAGGCCAAATTTTATATATATTCAAAACCAAACTCAACTTTTCATCAAGATGTCATGAGATATTAATAAGCAGCTAAAAGAGAAAGTGTATAAAGAAGAAACAGGTCGTAATCCAAGCCCAGAGGGAAATTCAGATGAATAAAAAGACACACAGCCTGTAGTAGAGGTGTTAATAGAGATGTGTCCGTCCAAAACAAAGCGTTACGTCGGACGATAAAGAGTATGAGACCTGTTTGGATCTGCTCTTCAGAGACTGATGTTCAGTTGGAAGAGCCAGCTGTTGTGACAGAGAACAGTAAATAAAACTATCGTCAGTGAGCAAATAGTCTGTTTGACACTGTGCACAAAAAAACATAGCCTTCAAGTAGCAACAGAAGTCAGATATAAAAAGTAAAAACAAATAATGTTCATCACCAACAGAGAAGACCTGTACCACGTAAGCGCTGGGACCTGTCCTGCGTCTTTTAGCTTCACATCAATCCCCTCTTACTGGTTCTCTTTCAGCTCCTCTTCTAAGAAAAGCTGCAGCAGGCCTTTTTGGTTGTAAAAAGCTCTACAATAACCCCTCGCCAAGTGCTCTATGTATAAAAAAGACTTCTGCAAACCTGTTCTGTTTCCAGGCTCCACACGCCCAAAGAGTTAAACCAATCAGAGGGGTTTTTGAAAGACACACATATAGAGATACAGGACGACTTATTATACCTAGGCTTCTTTATGGCAGCAAAATATTGTGACTAAAGTTCCAGGTAGGAATCCAGAGCAGAAAGTGTCAGGAAGTCTGTCAGACGTTTTTAAATACACAATAAAAGGCTAAAGATTAAATGTGAACTCCAGAATGACAACTAAAAACATGTGCAAAGCCTTTTCTGCAAATAGTAAACCACATGTGCCAGTTGTAAGCTTGTTTGGACCTTATTTTAGTTTATTTTTTTTTACTAAATCAATGGATTTTTTCTTTTAAAATATCAGCCTTTGTCCAGGCATAGCTACAAAAAAATGGTCCAGAGATTACTTTTGTACACATTTATTCATAATGATCACAGCTTTAATGCTATGGTCCAAGATAATATCCAAATGCAAAGACGGATTTGAGTTATGTAGTTTAATTTTAAGTCATGTTTTCCGTCACTAAGAGATTCTTTAAAAGGATGACAGGGATTAAAAAAGAAAATCTAACACCTGTCAAACATCAAGATCCAGATTATATATATATAAACAAAATCCACTTGAAACATTGATAAAGAGCTATAATCCCTCTGGTTTGGGATGTTATTTGTTAAGTGATTTCCCGCCTCTTTCTCTGTGTCTGTGTGTGTGTGTGTGTGTGTTCTGGTGCTCTAGTCTCAGAGCGAACACACTTCACTGAGCGATGAGCTGAAAACAGAGCCGTTCGAGCGAAAAAGTACGCGGCCTTTCAGCTTTTCTCTTTGGACACGGTTGTCTTCGATCGTGACCCGCTGCTCGTTAGTTCAGGGTCAGTGTTCGGAAGGAATGGGACGCCACGGGAGCAGGACACAAAGGGTAGTTCACAGCCTCCGTAGATAATAAATAGGTCCATTTATTCTTGCTTTATGAAAATCAGCAGTCACATTATACACTCAAATAAATCCTTGTATAAATCAAATTCATTAAAGTTCACTCACAGTTGCAATTTTAGCCTCTAATATTTAGATATATCAAGAGTAGACGCATAAGGGAATTAAAACGGTGGTAATTAACTCAACGCTACTTCCATAAAAAGTCATCTGAATATTTAGGATGTTATCTAAATCACACCTGCTATAGTTTAAAGTCAATGTGTCAAGATTAAACAAGTAAGAAGAGTATTTTTATAATAACAAATACAAATAAATAATAATTTCTTACTAAAAAGCTGTGACGTCAGAACAAAATAAGTAAATGAATAAATTAATAAATGTTAAGGCCAAACATTAGCGATGAATAAAAACATTAACACAATCAGACAGTTAATTTTAGGTGAAAAAGTCATGTGTTTTTAGTAGTAAACTAATCATTTAAATAAAAAAACCTATGAGGGATTTATTTTACAAACTAAGGAGTGACCATGAACTCACCGTTTTGCCTAAATCCTCTCAACTGTAGACTTCACCGACACTAAACGTTGACTTTTAGTTGTTTCTGGTCGTCCTCAGGCTGCAGCACCACAGGCTGTGTCCGGACGGCGCTCTGAGCGGAGGAGAGTGCAGTCCCGGCGGCAGCGCAGGGCGAGCAGACGAAGAAACCCACCTCTCCGTAACAGACAGTGACTCTGACCTGGACGTCTGAGATTTAATGTGAAACAGAAACAAAAGGGATTTGGGATTTGGAACAATTTGGATCTGAGACGGACGAACGAAGAGTAAGGGACAGTGGTTTGCAATAAAAAGGTTTGAAACAGGTTTGTTAAAGGGACTGTTGGAATTAAGAGAAGTGTGGAAGTGTGAGGTACTCCAGTATTTACACATTATAGCTTTTCTACAAATATACTTCCTTTCTTTTTACCTTGTCACTACCCAAACTGTGTCTGAACCGCTCTTGGTCACTACATGGTGCTTTATACAGTGAGTATGACCATTTTGTAGCAGTGTCCAAATCAAATGGAGTCAAATGTAGTGCCAACAATGTCGACTGCAATGCTCTGTAAATGTTTGTAAATTGTATCATAAGACACTTATATACACTCATAATAGTTTTCTTCTTGAAGAGAAATGCAAAAATCCAGTCACAACAATTTTAAGGAACGAGAGATGAATTTTTTCAGACAATTTACAATTTTAATATTTTTTTCTTTTTCCCTTTTATCTGACCTAAAAAGCCTTTATTTTTAGTATTCTATGTTGGATTGACTTTTACTTTTGTCTTTCCCTGTCTCTGTTACTAAAAAGATTACAAGCAAAATCAGTTTCATTCATAAAGCCCAGATACAAGATTATATAAAATACATGAATGAGCTTCTCCGTCAGTAGAGCTCAGTTTGTCTGCTTTGGGCAGCTGTAGAAACAGGAAGTAGTATTTTGTGGAACTGTATACAAATTACCTTTAATAGGACATTTTGGGTAGTGACATATCTTTGTTCTTTTAACAAACAGCTTTACCGCATTCAGCCACACTCCAAACGAAATCTTTACCAACTAATTAAGATTTTAAAATCACTGGACTTTGTTGGTTGTTTGGTGCAGAACAAAAACTGTGCACTTCTGCTTCATCGCCCATCAGCACTCCAACGTGTCAAGAAAAAAACCACCAGCAAACCCTCGTCTCATGGTTTTATTTGTGTGAACGTAGCCCTGCTGTAGACAATCAATATGCACTGACTGACGCTACCTCCCTCTGGATGTTTGTGATCTTTATTCAACACATAGCTATGTTTATTTAATGTTGACCACGTCTGGATTGTGTCATGCTAAAGTCGTAAGCCATAGACAGTTTAATACATCATAATGGGACTGGAAGATGTGCTCTGTCTGAAGTTGTTTGCCATCTTGGATCGAGAGCAAAAAAATAAGTTATTATAGATGAACAATTGGTCAATACTGGATATTTGAGTCAATCTTTTTGTAAAGGGAAGGGATTCTAGACCCATTTCAGGTTAAAAGTGAATGGGTCTTCCTGGCTAGGTTAGTATTGGTAACAACACAAGTCCATTATTTGTACTGTCTATGGTTGTAGCCTACTGTGAATTTAATGCTCAGTAAATGTTCTAATATTTTGTACAAATAAAGATATTTAAGATACGAGTGCTGTGTACCAAATTATTTTCATTGGGTTTTGGTTTGAGTTTATTATTCATAAAAAATAAGACTATAAAATATTAATAGGGCTGCACAAATTAGAAAAACATGATGCAATAACAGTTGAATAGTTTGATTAAGATTTGACCAGTGATATTTTAATGCTCTTTCACAAAGCAGGAGCCAAATCAATATTAAAGACTGATCGAGGTCTAAACCGGGACTTTTTTAATTTGGACGCACTACAGAAAATTGCCAAATGAAAATTACAATTAATAATATAACGATAAATGTGCGACATATTGTGCAGCCTTGGCTCAAACTGATAGTATGGTTTGGTTTATGGAGTTGTTTGTTTTTACCATAATCTTTCTCCATTAGACATTATACTTTACTTTTTTACTAAACATATTGGGAATCTTAAAAAGCTGAGCCTATATAAGGCTTGTAGATTAAAATAAATATTCACTTGTTAGTAGCACAGCATAAAAGATATGGGTGAGTAATAAACAGGTGGAAGTCACTAATTAAAAATACGTTACTGTAATTAAGTTGAGTTGTGGGGTAATTTGTAATTTTTTAAACTTGTAATTAAGTACAATTTAGTGCTATGTAATTTACTCAGCTATTTTTTAAATCTTACCCGTTATTGAGTAGCTTATAATTTTATAGTTTCAATTAATGTTAAAATCTAATACCGTAGAAATAAGAATATGCTTAATATTATTATTATATTATTATTATATTAATATTTTTTAAGTAAGTAAGTAAATTGGCTGAATTATAAATGTTGTACAAATCTAGAACTGGTTTCAAAGCTTGTTTAGTCTTTGTTTTGTTGTGTTATAGTTTCAGTCGAGTACCTGATTTAAAAAAGCGTTAGTAAACTCATATAAAGCATGTTTACTGGATATGGTCTGGATTTGTTTGTTAGTGATGCAACATTTTTTCAGTGAATATTGATAATTAATTAAACATCAATGGCAAATACAGCATAAAAACAGCATCACAAGCATTAATTCACACACAACATTCTTCTCCCACCAGTTTACTGCTGTCTCTGTCCAAATAAATCCAGAAAATCTTGCTTAAAATGTTGATACAGAAGTTCATAAAAACGACTCATAATGTCTGTATGATCTATATTTTCTGGGCTCAAACTTCTCATTAACCAAACAAATGTATCCTGAATATACGAGCAACACTTGAACGCATCACAGTGGGTTGTGTTTGTCACATGTGGTTGAAACGTCATATTCTCGTAATGTGGGCGTGGTACCAGCAGAGGGCGCACAAAGCCAGCCCAGACTTCAGTCCTGTCTCTGTAAAGAGGTACAACTTTGAGTTTTTATTATTTTTTATTGTGAAGGGAAGGGATTCCAGACCCATTTCAGATTTCTTCCTGGCCAGGTTAGTCCATTTTTTGTACTGTCTGTGGTTGTAGCCTGCTGTGAATTTAATGCTCAGTAAATGTTTTGATATTTTGTATAAATAAAGTTATTTAAGATAGGAGTGCTGTGTACCAAATTATTTTCATCAGGTTTTGGTTTTAGTTTATTATTCATTAAAAAATAAATAGACTATAATATAATAATAGGGCTGCACAAATGAAAAAAAAAAACATGATATGCAATAACTCTGTTGAATATTGCGATAAAGATATGACTTGTGATTTTTTAATGCTCTTCTTGACTCTATGCTCACCCTTGAGATAAGAAAGTTTTATAAAATACCTTCAATGGATATAATAGCAGCTGTATTTTCAAACTTTCCATTGGACCATTGAACCAAGCCAATTGATTTATTCAGATAGGCTTGTATCTTTTTGTTTTGTGTATCCTATGTTTATGATGTGAACAGCTTGAATACAATATATATATAATGGATGTAATGTCCTAATATCAAAATAATATAAATGTTATCATTTTAATCAATTCTATAAACCTTTGATTAAAAATACCACAGTTACTATTTCCTGTTTGAGACATATTGTGTGTTAGTGTTGACTGGACCATTATTTTCCCTCGATGTGAACAGCTTTTATACAATACATTCAGTTGATAATATCAAGTTAATTGCCGCACATTCAAACTCTACATCCGTCTGTGTCCTGTTATACTCTAAGGACAAACTCATTTAGTGTTCGTTTGTGTTGTATTTTATACAGTTTTGCTTAAATATAATACAGTTATTTTCAGTGTTGGAGCCATTTTATGTATCAGTGTTGAATGGACCTCTCGTGTTAATTATAGCTTTTATAGAATTAATATAAAGTCTTAACATTGTCTTTTTGAACTCTCATTGTAAGTTTTGTTTAAAGGACCATGAGTGTCTATCCATAAAGACCAACAGCTTTGACTGTATTTGAATGAGTAACAAACTATTGTAAATTTATGTGTAGTTTTGTGATGTTTTATTCAAATGTTACGATGTAATTTCCTTTTTTGAGCCTGTTTACTATCAATTGGTATGTCTTAGTATTGACTGGTTAAAGTGTCCTTATCGTAAATCTTTTACATCTGTTTCCAAATTTTCCATTAAATATTAGTACTGTGTTCTATTTGGACGCATGGCAGAGGTTTGTACATGTTTTTATCCTTTTGTTCAAATGTAGCGGTGTTTATTGTGTCGTTTGTCGTGCTCGGCGTTGATTGGTCCGTGTTACTGAGCATTGGCTGTAGGTGTACGCCCATTATTTGAACAGCTTTTAAGCAACACATTGAATGGACGCGCTGTTCTGAGTCTGGAGCACTTTTATTTTTAGCCTTTTCCCGTGTACCTTTGTGAGAGAGGCCGTCTGTGAGCGTGCATAAGGACCGGCTGATTGACTCCATCACTATTGGCTGTCTGGTCATCGTAGCCTGCGGCTGAATTCCATCCCCCTCCCAGAAAAAAAAAAAAAACACCTCTCCCATCTGCGCACAAACCTCTCTCTCACTCTCTCCTCTCTTCATCCGGCGGTGGCGCTTGTGTGACGCGTTTTGCGCATTTCCTGCAGCTCCAGCTCTGTACGGATCCAGGAGCGTGAGGGGACGGGAAACAGGGGGCGCGCGCAAGGACTGTACCGAGAGGGTGAAAAACAGTGATGTATTCGGGGTGTATTTCTCGCCTGTAAAGCCCCTCGCCCCCCGAAAGTCTGCACTGTTACCTTACGCAGAGATTACGCAGGTTGGCAGCCTGCGCACAGTTTAATCGAAGAAGGAGATAATCCCAGCGAAGCAGCCTTGGAGGAGCACCCAACCCCGGATGGCTAGGCGTTGCTGCTCGGGCTGTCCCCCACCCTGACCCGGGGAGAGGCACACCAGCACCGCAAGGACGCTCTACCCAAACCCACCTCCTGCCCCAGACGCTGGAGACTTAAGCCCGGCCTGATTGCACCGAAAACGGGATTGTGCCGCGTACGAGACCGCCCATAAACAAACAATGCGTTGGGTGGGAGCCTCTAAGTGACTCCCCTAATTCTGCATTATTCAGCAATTTGCCTCGTGTTAGCGTGTTTTTTACCTGTGTTATTATGGGATGTAGCCGGACTGTGCAGTGACCCCCCCGTTCATTGGAGGGAAACAGTCTAAAGCCCAAACATCCTTTGACACCAGGGCTGGGATTCACCAAAGATGTCACAATAGGACGTCAATAATCATGACGTTACAGCACTTTTGATCAAAGACAATCATCTGTCACTTCGGAAAGCATCGGGCTGAATTGAAAAACGATGTAGAGAACCAGTGTATGTCTGCTATCTTCTTGATTTAAAGATAGAGTAGGCAATTTTGAGAGACATTGCTGCTCCGTGTTGCTCTGTTTTTGGAGTCTAAAGCACATGACACCAGACAAATCAAAGACAAAACTGTAATGGCTGTCAGCTGCACTGATTGGGAGTTTAAATCCAAATTTACAGAGAGGCCACTGACCTGACATGTTTTTAAAGTTAGTGCTGCTTTCACATTTCTGCTTTGAATCTCTTATGCAGCTTTAATTTATTTATTTGATTTAGCTATGACCCTATAGGTGACATTGGCCGGGCTTTCTATCACGAAAACTACAGTCAATTCTTATATCAGTATTTTTAAAGGTCCATAACATCAGGAGCCATGCCGGTTTTCAACGGACTGCTCAAAGTCCGGGTTTGCGAAGCGGTGGACTTGAAGCCGACGCCATGGGCCCTGCGTCACGCCGTGGGCAAGAGCGGGTCTTTCCTTTTAGACCCCTACCTTGCTCTGAATTTAGACCAAACCCGTCTGGGCCAGACCGCTACCAGGACCAAGACCAACAGCCCCGCGTGGCACCAGGAGTTCTGCACCGAGGTCCGAGAGGGAAGGAGCCTGGAGCTGTCGGTTTTCCACGATGCCCCGATCGGATATGATGACTTCGTGGCCAACTGCACCATCCAGCTGGAAGACCTGCTGCAGAACGGGACCAGGCACTACGAAGACTGGGTAAGTCCTGTGTTATTATTAAGGTTTTGTGTCAAAACACTGAGACTCATACAAACAAAGAAGAACATAAGCCTTTACGGTTCTGCTGTGTGATCTGGTTGTTGATTGTTGTAGTGATATGACCCCATAATATGCTTCATGTTACTTTATTCACATTTTATTTCATCAAAACCTTTAAATAATATACCTATTTCTATTTTCTGAGCCCATATTTCAACAGTAAATTTTGTTCCTGTTGCCGCAAACAGAAAGATCTCACATAATGTAGCTGGACATTTTAGTCAGCTTTTTTTCCACAGTGTATATATTTATTTAACGAGACACTCCAAGAGCATGTCAATAAACAGCTGAGACCGATATTTAAACTTCAATTTAGGCAAGTTTTTTAATTTATATATAAAAACAGTGGTCATATTTTTGCAATTGATCTTTGAAGTTGTAACAATTATTTGTGAACAGATGTGGTTAAAGTTACCAAAACCTGCACTCAAGTAAAAGCACGTCCTCAAAGTACTCAGTGAAAAGACTTTTGATCATTAATGGGACACATGTATAAGGCAAAGCATGTACCTGAACTCAGGATCTATTCACTGTGAGGCAATGGTTTTTCCTCCAAAATGTACTCAAACAACAAAAACTGTTGAGTAAATGTAACTCTGCTCTGTGCCCTGCAGAGTGGGACATCTGGCACATTAAATACTACAAAAACATTATTGTTATTGGCTTGTCTGTGTTTTGCCATTATTTTGTATCTTTGTCTTAACATTCTTTGTGATATATTATACACCCTTACTGTAAAGAACAATTATTTTTCTATTACTTAAACCTTTGGTCACTTTTTGTTATTGTTATTGGCTTGTATGTGTTTTGGCATTATTTTGTATCTTTGTCTTACCATTTTTGAGTTTTTAGACTTACAGGAACACGTTACTGTATAAAGCTTGAATAGGTATAAATATTTACAGAGTCAGTCTATATCCCCGAAACAAACAATTAAAGAATTAGTGACAAACAAGAAACAACCAATCAGCATCACATAAAGCCCTCCCCTTTTTAGAGAAACAGTCCAGCTCAATTTCTACCAATGTCACTACATAAAGTGAACTATTTTGACTTTGTACTGCAGTATAGGCCCCCCTTTTCCTCTTGTTGGACGTTACGCTCATGTATTTCATTAATGGATGTGCAATACAATATATAGCTACGGATTTAGCATATTTCATACGTGATAGAATATACCGTGTACATCCTGTTGTTTTGTTGTCGATTGAATTGAAAGCGGCAGGAAGCTGTCATCGTACGGCACTTCCTGCCTCATTGTCTCATCGGTGCCGCGGAGGGGAAGAGTCAGATGGTGCAAGATTTATTACGACACTGTTATCAGTATCACGCAGCTCGGTCAGTCCTGAGAAATGAACCGCTCTCAGACTTGTAATCAAATGTGGTTTCAACTTGGTCTTTTGTCTCAAGTATCAGACACAGAGGACTCAAGATTTTAAAACAAAAACTGGATAAAACATTATCTTTACATGTCTCTCGCACTGGTCTTGGGCTTGATTATGTTTAAAGCCCTAAACAATCATCACACGACTACAACACTACTTTTTTACAAAATATCAAATACAACAAGCCTAACGTTAAATTGTAAGGCCCCTTTTTCCCAGTTCTTTTATGAGATTTGGATAAACTACTTCCCTCTGTCCCATTTATCACCAATTGCTACCTGCAGTCGTTTTTTTAAGAGAGCTGTTTGTCTTTAACTAATGGCCTTAAAACGTATAAGTAGTGTGTCTGCAGTGGCTCAATCTCACACACCTCTGTAATTTCAGTCAGATGAGGTAATGTGAGGTAAGGCGGTAATCCAATAACAAGCCTTCCACTCAAGGCCCTAGTTCAGCCGTCACTTTAAATAATGTACTGTTAAAGTCGGCCATTTTACACAAAGACCTTGAAACATATATAATGTATTTGTACTGACTTACTGCAAACCATTTGATGAAAATGAATGTGGTAAGATTTGGAGCCCAAAACAGGAAGTATGGAACCACAGACTTCAAGTCATGTGATTTCCACCAGCTAGCTATTCGATTGGTCAAAATAATTGTTAATAACTAGTTTTTGCAAATGGTAAAAATAATATAGTCTTCTACTTGTAGCCCATCTGAGCAGGGTATAAGACGTGAACTGGAAATGTGCAGATGGAGTTAAAAAGGATTCATATTTCCAACTAGACACTATGTTTCAATCAAAACCCCAGTTGTCATGTATTTGTAAATAACACATGCACACACAGGGGTTTCAAACTGCATCATGAATATGCAAAAACACAATTGAATGTGTAGTGCACATCAACAAGTTCTATATGAATAAGGAATGAAACAATGCTTTTCATCAACTGACCAATAGTGTCCACCATCTTTATTGGTTTGTTGGGGGAGTCAGTTGTAGAGACTGTGCTTGAATTTTGATACAAAAGCCTAGTCTGTTCAGAGCTTACATCATAGAGGCGTGTGCTTTGTTTTAGCTGCAAGTCATCTCATGAATTATAATATCTGAATGTTTCAGATCACTGTTAACAAGACTTGTATCATTTCATCTTGAGCCTTATCAGACAAAAGTTGCGGGCTGCTGCAAAAAATTATACTTTATTGAGTTAAGTTTTGCACAACACCTAAGCTAAGTATTGTGTTTCCTACTAATTCTACAAATGTATTCCACGGAGACTGCGCACAAAGCAGCAACTCACAATGACAAACACAGGTCGATGCAACAATCTGTAAGATACGAACGTAAGTTATCAGCACAAAAAACATCGCTAAAAATTGACAGTAAATTAGTTTAATACTGTTAATGTGTGGAAGACCCTAAAACATTCATTCCTCTTTGTTTTTTCAGTACTGACATCATTTACTGTAAATAAAGATAATAAAAGAAAAAACCTCTTCTTCAAAACTGGTCTCTGATTAAACATATCAAAAATCCTCATGGCTCCATTATGTGATGTAAAGATAGTAAAATGATGTGTGGTTATAGAGTCAAGGCCAGTATTTGCTGTCCAATTTAAAGGCTGTAGTGATGTCTGTGTATAAATTTAGATTTGTTATTGGTTGTCATTCATCTCAAAAGCGTGCCATGTGTTTATTCTCCGCTCCGTCTAACCTCTGCACGGCCTCTGAGCAGCTCGATGCTTAAAAGCCTCGCTGGCGGCAGATTGACAGCTGTTCAGTCGCTGAGCATTTCCCAGTGACAGACACCCAACCCCTGAAATGTCACTGTTATCGGTCCCATACCTGCCTCGTGTCCCTTAAACACACGAAGGAGCAATTAAAAATGCGGCGTGTGGAGGAAGTCTTTACCGCTGTGATCATCATTAGCGCCATCTTCTCGCTCTGAGTCTGGCAGAAGTGTGTGTGTTGGGCTCATTTGGATTTGTCACTTCTACAGACACATTTTTAGTCCCCTTCTACATCAGAGAGTGAGTGTGTGGACTGCAAACAAGCCTTATCAAAGAAACGTTTTTCTTGCTGGCAGAATAAGAGGATATTTTTTTACTGTAACATGGGTCGAAGAAACTGTTAAAGCAAAGACATCTAGACTTAGTTTTCAAGGTGAAGACGTTTCATCTTTTAATTCAAGAGACTTTGTCAATTCCCAGTTCAACTAGTAAGAGAACTGATCTTTATCTCTAGAGGGAGGGGTTTGACCTGAAACTGATTCTAAATGGACCAGGCTGTTCTGGTCTCATAGTCGTTACCAGTGGACAGTGTGACTCCTGATGTGAGAGTCGTTAAAGAATCAGGTGAGTCGATAGTGACACTGTTCCATTCAGGTGTTGTTCTAGAGTGAAACTGTTTTGTTTTAGGTTTCAAAACATTGTTATAAAAACTAGGCAACATGAATCTCTGTTCAAAGAGGGCTTTTCCATTTTCACAAAAATGGCTTCCTTCACCCCTCTCTCTCAAACCATCTGGCCTCTCTGGACAAATTTTGGACATTTCTGTCCTCAAAGGAATGTCCTCTGAAAAAGTCTCTTGGAATTAAGAGACGAAACGTCTTCACCTTGAAAACCTAGTCCAGATGCCTTTGCTTTAACCTGTTCTTCAAGATGACCTGGATGACTGAGAACCTTCACAGTCATGTAACATCTACTACTTAATTTTTAAAAGAAAAGCAGGAAAGGGAAAGGTCCCTTTTGGGGGAGAATGGAAATTTTGAAATAATAAAAAAATCTGGTAGTGTAGACATTTTATCCCTCATCGGACACTGAAGTCGGAGCTAAAAGTTTACGTCACAGCTTCATTCGGTCCTTTCTCTGCTGAGATTATACAAATTTAGACTTTTGATATAGAGATACATGTGTACAGGCTCTGAGGCTCTGACAGAGCAGCAGTTGTGCATTGATTTCTGAATGAAAATGTATTCAATTAAAAAGCAAAATAAGTTGTTGCTGTAGTGAAGCTATGGCTTCAAAAAGACACTTGTAAATGTCACATAATCTACTGCTACAAGTTGATAAAAAGATATAAATAAAAGCAGTCTGAAGTGTCTCTTTAATAATTCATTGAAATTCAAAACCCATTCCAAAAGAATGTTAATTGTTGTACTATGTTTTAATACAATTACTTAAAATAGTGTAAAAAAAAAGATCAAAATCTGACTTAGAAAAAACAAAAGCAGAAGTTTGAATTCCCATTTCCAGTTTAGACATGCATTTAATCTGATTTGGACATTTAAGCTCTGTGTCGTTTTCTCCAATTCCTCACATTCCTTGTCTTTGTAAACTCAGAGGCATAGCACTTTACTGCAGTTTTAACATGAGCCTTTACAACAACCTGGTTCACTGCCACCGACTCAGGCCGATGCTCTTCAGATGGAGAAGAGAGAACATAGCCCCCTTTCATTTGTTCCTCAGTGCGTCGGGACTGAGACGTTAGAGGCTGCCCTTAATAGACTCTCGTGTGAAGAAAGGGCTTCTTGTTGCAGCAGCTGACAGCAGCCTCGACATGTGATCGCAGTGGACTTTTTACGCTTTGTTTTCAGCTGGACCCGCTTTGGTTAAAAGGCAGAACAGAGGTGCTTCAAGGACAGGAACTCTCTGGACATGAGATTTTATTTATCCACATGTTGTTTTGCATGTGGCCAATTACCGACAAATTAAACAGTGTCAAGTCTTTTCCAAAGCGTCCTACATTAGTTTTTCTCTTCATCAGTTTATTGCTGTTAGAAAAAGTCACTTGTATGAATCAGAACCACTATTCCACATAATACCACATATATATTTGTATTTTTTTTATTATGGAAGTAGTAAAAAAACTCAAACTTGTTTTCTCACTCTCTTGAGGTGGAGAAACATGTATGACATATTTTAGATAAATCTCCTTTTATTGAATGAAAAACAGGCTTTGCTGTTTACAAAAACAGGAAGTGTGAAACCAATATGGTCATGTGATTTTTTACCAGCTAGCTCATTGGTCAAAGTAGCTGTTAAACTCTAGTACATTTCAAAGGAATCATCTCACAAATATAGTTTACTCTTACTTATGAGCTCAAAGGATAAAACAATGAGGACTAAACATGGGACGGTATGATAATCCTGTGGAAAGAATATCACGGTATTGCAGATACAAGTTAATTTCCTGATAAATTGGAGATATTCAAATCCTGGGATTGTTATAATTATTAAATAATGCAATTTAATATAATATTCAGACACGATTTTTCCAGATGCAGTAAACTTAATCTCTTTCTGGTCATGTCTTTGAAGCTCATTTTACACAGTATTTTTATTATTATTTTTTTTAATACACGATTATCATGGCACTTTAAAACTGCGATATACCTTCCCATGCCTGGATGTGACGTTTCCCACATGACCTATACAGTACATTTACAATGTATGGCTTTATTGGATGCATAGGTTTAATGTCATCCACACACAAAAGGTTTAGGGAGAGGGAGAGGGGGTCTGGATGAGGAAGAGCTGGAGCAGAAACCTATCTGGGAGAAGGGCCCCAGATGTCATATATGACAAACATGTGTTGACAAATCATACCAAAGTCAACTGGGAAGCAACCCTAGAAGTGGGACTGTCTCTAACAATAAGCAAGTCATACTTTCCCAAAGAAATGTTAAAACCAGTCCGACCTCAGCTCTGTCCGCCACCATCAGGGTAAAGCTTAAGAGTCTTGTAAATCCTTGACCTAAAACCCATTAATACAGCTTTTTGGATAAACTTGTGCCCCCATTTGTTTCCAGTTTTGAAATCTGGGAATACACATTTGTACAGGACAAGGAGATGGAAGTGTTTAAATATGAGACATAGGTGTATTAGTAATATTACAGATAACAGAAGTTAAATGCACCATTTTGTTGGGGTCCTACCACTGTGGTATGATACTTGCTGCCTGATACAAAATAAAATTGTCAATGTTTCAAAGTGACATTGAAAAGATGTGACACATGCCACAATAAAAAACAAGTTTACTATTAGTTACCAACACAAAACTAATGAAAAGACATGTCTTTGTTTATTATTTTATGGAAACATTACTAATGATGAAACATAAACCTAAAATAATGGTTATATTGTGCTGTCACCCAGCCTTACTACTGTGTTGAGTCTGTATCCTGGCTCCAGTTTATTTATCAGATCCTAACAGAGCTCAACTATCTTCTGTCATCAGTGTTCGACTGTTTTTGTCAACAATAAATGTCCATTTAGTTGCTGCTTTTGCAATTTTATTACCCTTTTTTATTTGTCCCAGAGGCAGAACTGGGGGGTTTAATGGAGAACAAGCAGACACCATTTGGTAGCCACCATCTGAAGTGGATTTTTATTTGACCGCTTTTGCAAGCCGCTGATATGTTAATGTCTATTAAAAGCAGTAAAATGAAGAGAAAAATGTGGAACAATAACCAAACTAACTGTCAGAATCGGAGATAAAGAGATGCACTAATGGGTTTCTGTTTTATCACCACTTATTAATGTCTCACATGAAATTAGAAAAGACACAATCACAATCTTTAACAAATGTCTAAGTGGTGTGGGTTAAAGTTAATTCTGTAGTACACGCTAATGTCTAAAACCAGACTTTAGACCGCTTTTTAAAGGTGTAGGTCTCTCACAATGTAGACTCAAACAGGACTTGTGAATAACACTGCCTAATGTGACCACTTTTTTCATAAACATATATATATTTTCATTAGATGAAAAACTTTAATATTGTCTAATAACCCGTTGATAAAAGTCCCTGATAGGATCTAGCTTAAGCTGCATTGGTTTGGCAATTGTAGTACACAAAACTATTGCTTGGCATATCTCTTACATCAAGCATTGGTCTCTGTCTTGACAGAGTCTCAACAATTTTGCAATCCCAAAAATGCTATATTCTTGTGAAAAGAAAAGCATAGTACTAAGGGTAGTAAGAATATGTCAAAAGAGCCGGTACATCCAAACATAAATCTTTAGATCTCTAAGTCCCTACTTTAACCTGGAATCCCTTTCCTTCACAGCAATTTGTTGTTGTAACTTTGTTGAAAAGGATGAGGTGGCGCTTTATGTGATGCTTTGAGGAAGGTTCTGTTGGTACTTCCTGTTGTAAATCTCAAATCCACAAAGACCATTTCTTTATTTCTTTGTTTAGAATAGCCAAATAATAATTTGAATGGCTGCTAATGTTGCTTACATAATTGCTGAGTCTTAATATTTCAATTTGCTCAGGAAAGTCTCATGGTCTTTTCTATCATAATCTGGACCCCAGAAATGAGACTCTACATTCATTTAATCTAATATTGTGTTTGGCGTCCTGCTTTACAGCAGGATCAGGATCTTTGCAACAAGCGTTTTGTGGGGATTCTTTCTGGCTTCTTTATGTCTTCTAAACACATGTACACGGGAATTGGTGGATTTAAATGTCAAAATGTCTTTAAACATTGCTAAATGTTATCCATACGAGTAATGTTGTGTGTCAAGGTTAAAACCCGCCTCAAGCCCAAAGAAGCTCGGATTGCTCCCCAGGACCCTTAAAGGATAAATGGCCAAGAATAAATGAACTTCAAATTATTTGCCCATATTATCCATTTGCTCTTGACGACTCCACTCACCTACTGCACTTGAACTGACAAGAATCAAACAACGCCAAATGACACAATGACCCCGATATGTGCTGTCTGAGTAGTGGTGATAATACTCGATCATTATGTAGGAGGATCACAATCGGTGTCCTGTTACGTAACCTTATATTATGGGCATGCATCAGGGACATAAATAGACGCCGCTGTCCCCCTGTGATCTAGAGGTCAGCGCGTATAGATCACAGCTGATTGACCACATGCCATTGATCAGGCAGGAACTCGTCAATACTTCTCTCTCAGAGGCGCATAGTCCCTCCCACTTTCCCTAACGTCCTGGGCCCTCCATTACCACAGACCTACAACCACTGCTTACGTCAGACAGGGTTCCAACTGAATTTTTTTAATATTAAGCACTGATGGAGGATGTTTTTGAATATTTGAAATTGTGATAAAGTTGGTGGGTTTCCCCATGTGCCCTGGAAAGCGTAAAATGCAGTTGCTGTTTCCATAACAATGTGATTCTGTTGTGTTTGCAAAATGACAGCATTCCCAACTTTTTAATCTAGACACTGTGTTTTCTTTTACAGCTTATCTCAGTCCCATCTGAGTCCAGAAAATTTATTGGCTAATGGCAAGAGACAGCGAGTAGAGCAATGACAAAATAAAGTGTTTTTGTGTTTGAAAAAAAAAAAAATTTTTTCGCAACTTATTGTTGCATAGAACTGCTTGTATTTAAACAAAGTCTTAAATCAAACTGTGGTCTTTAAAATTGATTTAGCTCCTGCTTTGACAATTGGAAGTTAGTCCAGGACTTCTTTATATAGTCTTATTCACTTTTTACTGTCAAAGAGCATTCAATAATCACAGCTCACGTTGTTACCACATCAAAAAAAAAAAGATTTATTGCAAAACGCAGATTGATTTGACAACGAAACAGGCCATCATTTGGTATAATGCAAATTATCACCAAGACTAGTTTCCAAATTGATTGATTCAAAGTTCAATTTTTGTATTGTATTTTTGAGGTCCTAAGCATTTAGTGACTTGTAGCTTGTAGCCTTTAGCTGCTATATCCTAAATTCTTATCTATATGCGTACTGTACTGTATATTGTGTAGTTAAATACCAAGCTAGTGTTCTCTACCCTCTCACTGATAGCACACACATACTAGGTTTATGGTCTTTTCCAAATCATCTTGTCTACAGAGAATGTGCAGTTTTTGGTGACACATGTCCTTTTGGTCTTTACAATTTTCTGAGGTCTGTTTGTTTCAGTAAAAACATTGAATGCAACAGCAAATGACTGATTGTCTATCAAATGGTCCATCTGGCCTCTGAAACGTAACAATCAATTCCTTATTAGTGAAAACAATGTTATTGCACATAAGCAGAATAATGGAACTAACAGAAATATTTGCAGTTTGACAATAATGTAATTAAGGCGACACAGTCATTTAGGTCCGACACATGGTGGTGCCTGCCGTTCAGATGAGCACTTCTCACTTCCCCCGGCCTCCTGTTGCCATCCCATCATGCCTCTGCCTGCTTCCTCCTGTCCTCCTCTACCTCCCACCATCCATCCCTCCATCCCTTCTTTACTCGCGAGCTGCAGCGCCGTGGGCCAGGCCCCCGCTCGGCTCAGCTTCTGCCAGTGAAATATTAACCAGGGCTTTGATGCTTATTAATTGTCCCGCTCCCGTAATTGAGATGCTTCGCGGATGGCAGCCCCGTCCCCTTGGAGACAGACTCTCACCCACGAAAAAACAGCAAAGACTGGGACTGCGCGGGTTTGGACAGAGAAACAATGGAAAGTGAGGATGAATTAGGTTTTTAATGGCATCCAATGCAAACTTGCCTTGTGCCTAGGGATGCTCATATTGACCGTTTAACCGTTAACCTATAGTAAATATTTTGACCGATTAATACTATCAGTTAAACGGTTTAAAAAGTTTTTTTTTTTAAGTTTTTTTTTTTTTGTTTGTTTGCTGCATGGTTTAAAAATAAAATAGCCTACTATATAGCTTATATTTATTAACTCACGGAGCACGTCGGCAGGCGCAACCACACACCTGACACATGCCTGAAGATGTCTGTGCGGCCATTGGTGCATATCCAGGTCCCGCCCATGTCAAAACTCGTCACAATTGGCTGAAAAAGGTGTCAATCGAAGGCTAACACTTCCTGTTAGCATTTTAGTAGCTTTTTTCGCGGACTTATGGCTTTTATTATTAATAGAAATGACAAAAAATGTCGCAGCAGTTTTCAAGTTGGAAATACTTCTCTGCAGTTTTTGAGCCTTGGAGGATAATAACATGTCTTGTGGACCTAATTATTTTACTGAATATTATTCACTGGACCTTTTACGGACAGAAAGACACGCTTACATGCATTTGTTGCTGTTTCAGTCCAAGAGACCCGTCAAAAGGTAATCTGAGTCCAAACTAAATCTTTGTGCTTGTCTGTAAAAAAGGCTTTGGTGTCGGCGCTGTGGTTGTAACGTGTTAAAATGGTTTATATCGTCTGAAAGATGAGACTTTAAGCTTTAATTTGGTATATATATATTGTTGGGATTTGCATGACGACGTGCAAGCACAACGCAGGCTTTCTTTTGTAGCGTGTTTACGTCACGGGACCAGGACGTTGTACACTAAGCCGTTAATACCAATTCAATATTATAATCTTATCAGTTAACGGTTAATAATCGATTAAGGAGCGGCGGTTGTCGGTCGGGAAAATTAATCAAAATGAGCATCCCTACTTGTGCCTAATCCACACTTTTAGTGTTCATCAGCAAAATTCTAGCCTTTATGTTGCCATAGGACTGAAATAAATAACATTTCTGTTTAAGTCTGAGAAGGTTTGAATTGTTTTTAGAGGGGTTGTATGTGCTACTTGTCTATACAGTCTGTTACCTCGATTAAAGGACGGGCAGCATAACCTTTTTTAGAGATGAAGAAAGTAGAAATTCAGTCTGAAGCACTCTGATTGTAAAGTAAAATGCATGAATTTTCACCTTTCTGACCTGTTATGGTCTTTTATCAGGCTAAAATTAGTGTGCATATATTCAACATATTTATCAGCAAGTCATGTGACCTAAAGAAGGGTCCAGATTGAATGAACTGGTGTGGTCTGCTTTAAATGTTCTGAAATGACTTTGGCATTGTCTGTCATTTCTATATTTTAATGACAGTCAGCATAGATAGAGATGTTTGTGAAGATGTTTTAGAACTGATCAACAGGCACCTCTAATGTCTTGGTAAAAGTGGCCTACAGCAGACGACAAACACAAGAAGATGTGTGACATTTCTGAGATATTTGTGTTTGCAGTTGCTTGGTTTTTGTAATCTTTATAGTTTTTTAAATTATGTGCTGTTTTTTGAGTAATACTCCAGAATTTTCTCATTAAAGTTTTGATATTAGAGATATTAAATTCAATAAAACTTTATTAGTCCCCAAGGGGAAATTCGGTTGTTAGGTCTCTTTGAAATAGTTGATTCAGATTTCTTCTGCCACAGATTGATTTATTGTAGAGTCTTATGGCAGCTTACTGACCTCACTGACTGCTCTCTGTTGTTCAAAAGCCAAAAGCAGGGGATGGTCAAAGTTGTTTAGTAAACACTGATGAAGAAGGCATCAGGAGCTGGGTCTGTTCTTGGAAACAGTTCAGTTAATCACGTCACAGACAGTGTCTGATACAGCTCTTGGTTTAATAACCACCGTAACCACAATGACATGTGACTCTCTTGGTACACAACAGGTCTCAGTCTCATTGCCACAGCTCCACATCCTGACACAGATATTCTCTTTGACTGAACGTGCCTGGACAGCTCCATCAGTTGCTCACACACAAGGCTGGCCCTCCTCCCTGACTCCTCCCATTTGAGACATCTCTATCTGCTTTGATCAATGTCAATCCATTTAAGTCCACAAATGAGTCCAGAATGATGTTGTTTAACCAGGACTCAGTGAAAAATAAAAGGGTGCCTTACCCCGGATATGACTTTCCTTTCAACAAAACCACAACAAAAACAATCCTAGTCTGGATAAGTGGTATCACAAAGAGTTGAGTTAGTCCTGGTTTTCTCTGTGGAGCTCTGTCAAAAACTGTTTGTGTGTGATACAATATAATATTTGTGTAATGCTTTGATAATTATTGACCTCGATATGCTCTTTTTCACCGACTGCCTGCTGCTGCTGTTTTAAACTACGACCTGATTACTCAAAAGCATGACCATAAATGTCACATATTTGATTTAAAATGCAACTAAATGTGATGTAATGAAGTAAAAATAAGATGAAAATGTGTCAAAAAAATCCTTAAAACGTGTGACCAACTGCTGTTTTGTTCATGCATCTGGTGCTCAGATTCAATAAAACCAACACAAATGTAACGTTTCGACAAAGGCGAGGCCGACTGATCTTGTTAGAGAGCACAAAATCAATCAGACATGACACCAGTGACATAACATAGTCACAGCAAATGAGACGGCACAATCATATACGGCAGACAGTAATCTAATCTTTAGGGGGCTACGTGATTTATCCTCACTATGGCGGTGTCTGTCCGTTCACACTTACAACCGGTACTGTACATTGGTCCTGGGAGAATTGAAAACAAGAGTGTTAATGGTAAAACAATGACCCCAGTAATCAATAGTTCTCTAAATTCCTGGGACCTTAGCTGTTTTTCTTCCAAACTTGAGACAAACTCCATGAACGACATCCATAAAAATGGTGGCCGCTGTTGTGACGCCACAGTGTGTAAAGGGGACTGCGCCCTCTACTGGTTAAAGGTCACACAGGGTAAGTACATCAGTTCAATTAAGTTAATCTTCAGTCAGTCTTTATTTTAGCAAAGTATCCTTGCTTTCTTTTCTTTTTCAACATGCTAAGAAGAAGAAATCACAAAACCTACATCAGTTCTATTTGTTTTTAGACTAAGGGGGGGTTAAGATAACGTTAGCATCTTTCTTTCGACTGTTACTCTGCTGATTTCCTGTTTAAGTCCCAGTTAACTATTTCCTGTCCCTTTAGTAACATGTAACACCTCAATGGAGCAGCCAAAGGATTAAAATAAAGCAGATCAAGGTTATAAAAAGTGCTGGTGCTAAAAATAGAAAGTAGGGAAGAAGAGTGTAAACAGAAAGGCCAGTAGATGTTGGGTAAATGCTGATGAAGAGGAGACAGAGTGTTAATGAAAAGCCTGTGTACATGTAAACAGCACAGAGTGGAGCTGAGTTCAGTGACGTTGGTGAAAGCTTTTAGGATTTAGTGACAACAGTGACACTCCTCAGGACTCATCAGGCGTCACTCACCACTTCGGAAAGACAGCCAGAATAAGGCTGCTCTCATTTCTTAAATGTTGAATGGCTTTAAATGTGCAAAGGCTCATGTTTGGTTCTGAAGGGAAAAGGTTAGTCCTGGGCATCCTACTTTAAATGTGGTCAAAAATTTGGGGGTGAAACTAGACAGTAGCCTAAAATTTGACAAACAAATAGATTCTATGGTTAGGGAAATATTTTTTTGTAGCTTTGCATCCTTTCAAAAGTTAAACCCTTCTTGAGTCGCACTGACCTGGAGAAAGCTCTTCATGCTTCTGTTAGCTCCCGCATAGACTACTGCAATGCACTCTATGTGGGAGTTCACCAAACTGGACTTCACCGTTTGTGCAGCTTGTGTAAAACTGCTGCCCGACTGCTAACTAACAGTCGTAAACATGAGCACATCACACCTGTCCTGTACTCCCTGCACTGGCTCCCTGTCCAGTTCAGAATCTATTTTAAAATCTTAACGTTTGTTTGTTTTGCACTCACGGGCCTTGCACCTTCTTATTTTTGTGAGATTTGAACCCCTCACCAACCCAGCAGAGCTCTACGTTCTGCTGGGCAACATCTGCTGAAGGTCCCCCGGTCCCGGTCCAAACAGTGGGCGATTGTTCTTTTGCAGTGGCCGGTCCTAAACTCTGGAACTCTTTACCCATTGAGTTATGTTCCATCACAGACCTGCCTCTGTTTAAAGCCAAACTTAAAACCTATTTATTTAAAATGGCTTTTGGCAATGCTCTGTTTTTTATTGTGGAAATGTGTTTTTAAACCTATTTGTGATTATGTTTATTTATTGTTAACGTTGTACAGCACCTTGGTCAATCTGTGGTTGTTGCAAGGCACTGTTCCACTGTTCCTCCTTTCAACAAAACCTAGCCATCCCGGTCTGGATGAGTAGTATTACGAAGCGGGTTAACAACTTGCTGAGGTAATCCTGGTTCTCTTAGTGGAGCTGAGCGCACGTTCATGAGTTCAAACATGGGAGTCAGCATTAAACTACCAATCACAGCGACATGGGGGAGAGAGTGATCATGAGGAAAAACATGAAAGTACACTACACTCACCAGAGACTGAATGAATGACTCACAAAGACCAACATCCAACAGAAGTGTGGTGTCTATGTTTTAAATGCTGCATTAAAATCAAAATCACTGTCCATTAATCCGTTGATCTCAACATTATGCTGCAGATGAAACTCCTTTTGAACACAATGCCATTCACGTGTTTAAACTCGTAAGTTACAATGTCATATCACGTTACAGTGTCACTAGTTCACTGTATTTGTGACACAGTCAGACGCCGCCAGTGCAGACACTTCTCATTTTTTCACTCTATATGCAGCATGTTTCCCCTCCTCCTCAACAACAAGACCTCATTTCTTGTTGCTGATTGGTCAGTGGGCCATATTTCTATGTTAGCTGTTCAGCATAAGGTTCTACAGAGATCTATCTCAACAGAAAATTATTCAGCTTTTTCAGTCAATACAATATCCAATATTTATCTGGCTGTTGTGGGCAATATCAATATTTAAAATAGACATTTCTTTAATGAATAAAAATATTTTTTTGTTTTTTATTGAAAACATTTGCCCTTAAACTGTGCAATTACATTTTACCTCAATCATTTCTTTTCTCTTCTTGGCTATAGATTTATCTTTCACAGAATCTCTGCTGAATTTATAATTTTTATCTCAAGGGCTTGTTGTGGGGCTCCGTTTATATATATATATATATATATATAAAACCTTTATAAAATATATGTGTTGTGTTGTGAAAATGAATACATAAAAGAATAAGAAGAAATGAATGACTTAAATCATTTAACTGTAACAACTCCTACTTAGCATTTTTCTTTTGGTGTATTATGGCCAATGTATTACATTTGCAATATGAAAAAACAAACAAACTAAAAAACACCTAAAGGTGTCAGATATTTAAGATAGAAGCTATAGTGAAGTTCAAGGACCCAGGGTTACCCAGTAATATTTTGTCTGTGGCATTTATTTTATAATTCAGTCCTATAAGAACATTTTACTTTAAATTGACTTGATATATTATGGAAACAAAACTGCTGACTGCCATAACCTCAGAGTTACAGGTCGTAGCAGCCTGAATCTCCACACCTCCTCTGTCCCAACGCAGTCACATGCCCCCGGACTATGACGTCACAGGCCCCGCCCCTTGTGACCTGCTGATTAAGTAGGACAGACTGGACTTAAGATGCTCTGTTGCCACGACGACAACGCACTCATGAACACTTACACACACACACACACATACACAAACACACACACACACACACACACACAGGCGTTCACCGGTGCCAAATCAGGTCAGTCCCGATTTGGCACCGGTGAACAGCCTGTTTAATGAATGCACAGTGAAAGGCAAGAAACAGAGGACATCCGAGAGCTCAAGGACGGCAGGTGGAATCTACACAGCCTCCAGTCTGGCCCTTTTCTCTAAAATAATTAACAGTTATCATTTAATTAAACAGATTACCAAACATTTTAAAATGGACAAATAAACATTAGCATTGGCACTACCAAAAATCAAAAATTGTCCAACTTGGTTTGAACAAATGGCAACTGACCGACCACAGAACATGTAGGATTTTTAAAGTCAGTTCCTCGGGAGAAGACATTAGCAACTGGTTTGATATTTAGATGCTAGTAGTGTTGTCAAAAATATAATATATCTCAAACGATACGATACTCATTCCCCGAAGTAATGATACCAGCTGAGCTTTGGATTTTACTTGAAAATACAAGAGTTTTTTTTTATTTACTTGCACTATTGGTTTCTGAATGTATGACAGGATCTGAGAGTCATCTACCTTGATGTTGGCTGCGGCCCCATCCACTATACCACACTCAGAGTGGACACTGGACACTGCCAATATAAATGTTTTTATTTGTGAATATGTTTGTGTATTTCTATGTATTTTTCAACTGTCCTGGACACATTCCTGCACGGCCTGTCTGTCCTGGGAGTGGATCCCTCCTTCTGTGATTCTCCCTGAGGTTTCTCTTTTTTCCCGGCTGGGTTTTTTTGGAGTTTTTCCTCTGACTCTGATGGAGGGTCTAAGGACAGGGGATGTTGTCTAGTGCAGTCTGTTAAACCCTTTGAGGCGACTGTTAAAAAAAAGTAAATGTCAGATGAAAACCATAGGAGTTACATTTTTTCAAGTTGACCTGAAGCAGACTACCAGATCTGTGTGTTGTTAGTTTTTAATCATTTTAGATTGCTCTCATATCAAAAATGAAAAGAAAAAAAACTGCTATTTCTGTGATTACACAGTTTGATGATGTCACTTGTTTGAGAGTTTATAGTTTACCAATAGGTTTTACATAAAGACTAAGGACTAATACCACAATTACCTACCTACCTTACATTTTCTACCTTTAAAATGCCTTTAATGGCTGAAGCGTCAACAAAGCAATAGCAATAGTAGAACTGGTATTAGCTTGAATGTCCAGGAAAAAAGAAAAAGTCTAAACATTTCCTAATTTTACTGTTGATTGTCAAGTGAATCCATTGAGTAACAGAGTTATCTTATTGTTTGTCTGATACACATGGAGTGGACTATTTTTATGCCTCACTGTTAGATTAATATAGAGACAGGGGTGCTTTCACTCACACTGCCCAGCTTTAATCTGAAGTATGTTTTTAATCCGAAGTATGTTTTTAATCTGAAGTATGTTTTAATTTGGACACATCCAACAGCAGTGAGTGTCCAGAGAGACCCATTAGGCCATCTGCCAGTTCGTCTGGATCTCGCTCTGGTCTTGTCCATGGCTGAGGCGACAGAGGAGGCACATCATCAGCCTCCAACACTGGGGCGAGTTCATACTTCACAGGCCTGTCTCACAATATTGGAAAACATATTATTCTAATATTACCTGTAATATTAGTCCTTTTGAAATAGCAAAAAGTTGATTTTGAAAGCAATATATGGCTCTGTACTGACAAAAATCTGATAATTGTTTTGAACTGTTTTGCTGCAAACCAGTGGTTGAAAAGGGTTACAAAAGGCTTATGGAAGTGTGGCCTAATGGGACTCGGATGGATCATTGAACCTGTCACTCAAGCTTCAGGGGCAGTGTTTTTCCTCTTCAGAAATCAGCAGCAGAACCCCACACGGCTCAGCTCTTCTTACATTATTAGCCGTCTGTGATGTTACATTAAAGATGCATGACTCTCACGCCGTCTCACTCAGCATGGGCCCTCTGCGTGTTCGCGCCGGCTTGAGTTTCCCAGCGATACAAAGCCAACACACAACCGCACTCAAGCACTTTACACACACACACAGTGCCACAGTGCAGCGTTGCCGTGTGAACAAGACCGCTCCTCTCTGTGCCAAAATTTGTTGTATGACAGATGGATGTGGGTGGCTGTCACCGAGACTAAACGCTCCTGAGAGGGACTAAGAGAGCTGTCTGCTTGGAACGAGTTAACCAGCTCGCTGGACGGAGAGTAGGAGGGGGTTCACGCCACGGCGTTAATACAAGGCTTGCAGTGGCCTGTCTGTTTGGTTGAGAGCTTCTCTTCTAATACACATGCTCTCACAGACAGTAGGTTCACATGCACAGGCGAACTATGAGGGGCAGAGGATTAGCTAGTGACATTATTTCCACTGGAGCGGGTACAGCATGAATCGAGTTAGCGAGGCATTTTCCATTGTCTAAAGGGTTATGTGGCTGAAAAGTGTACAAAGCACATTGTTGTAACCTCGGCTTTTCCAAAAGTGACATGATACTTAAAGGTGGAGTTAAACACTGGTGTCTGTTCATTGGAGGAAAGGGAATCCATCAGCTGAAAATTAGAATAGAAAGTAAAAACCCTAATAAGGCTTCTCTATAGGGATACATAAATGCTTCATAAATACATAAATCGGTGTCTTGCAGCCATATACCTGAAGCCTCCTGTTTCTTACACATTAAGACTTTCATTCATTCATTCATTTTCTACCGCTTTGTCCCGTTAGGGGTCGCGGGTGACTGGACCCTATCCCAGCAGCTTTGGGCCTGAGGCTGGGTACACCCTGGACAGTGGCCAATTAGTCGCAGGGCTGACATTTAGACATAGACAGTGACAAACAACCATTAAGACTTACTTTTCTTTATTCTAGTTACGCATCTACAATTATGTCATATTTACTCCCAGTATGAAGTCTCCCACACAATGGAAACGCAAGCCTCCTCAGGGGCTACTTAGCTTCTTAGCGCTGTTGAATAGCAAAGTAAAAAACAGACATGGCTTATTTAACACATTTCGAGGAACAGAGAGAGGTTAAATGTCACTGGACAAGGCGCAAAAAAGTGGATAAAAAATAAAACTTTGAAAAATGTGGCATCCTTTTCCAGCTGTAGTGGAGCAATAGTTAAAGTCTGTGAGACCAGTGCAGTGACGCAATAACCAGCTGCATTAAATATGGCGTAGTATTGAACAAATTGGAAAGGTTTGTTAAATATGGCATAGTTAATAACAGTGTGAAGATTTGAAAGCACAGTTATAAGTTATGTTTGTTGCCACAGTATCCATGTTTCTCTAAATCAGGACATGTTCCCATGCACAAAGATTGAATGCCCCAGTCCAAACCAGGATACTCAAGTGCATGTTAATGTACTCACTGACTCCACCGCACTGTTTAATGAAAAATAAACCTTATGAATTTTTAAAAAATGTTTTATTAGCAACGGTTGTCTTCAACTTTTCTCTATTTGTAAACTTTTTTTCTCGGGTCATTTGAGAAACTGTGGAGCATATAGGTATGTTAGAAATGTGATGTAGTGACTCAGATTTGTTTATTTGTATGTTCTGTATAAGTGCAGCTTTAGATGAAGTAACACAATCATTTGTTTTAATCCAGTGTCATGTAGACCTCCTGTGTATTTTTAATTTAATCAGCCAGTGAGGTAACATTACCACATAGAGTTACGTGTGTTTAAGGCTGACCTCTCTCCAAAGTCCACTTTCAAATCCCCAGACTCTCGGCTTATTCAGAGTGAGTGAGCATTTGGGAAGCGGTCTCTCTGTCTCTGTCTCTCTCTCTGGCCTAATTGGACTAACAGGATTAATGAGACAAACTAAAGTCGCCTGCTCCTCACTTGTGTTTTTGTGATTGGGTGGGAAACCTCAGTAGGATCAAGTTTTTACTGTCTGAACAACATTGAGACTCGCTTCGTATTAACCCCTTCTAAACTAAATATATTATTCTTTTAATAGGTTTGTGAGCAGGTAATGTTAATGCATCCTGAACACAGAAAGGTGAAAAGGGCACCAAGGCATTGTACTTAAAATAACAGAGACCTGCCAAACCTAACACTTAAAATAGCCTCACTGTCACCTGTGCGGTCAGGCTCGAGATGAGTGACACTAACAGCAACTCCACAGTTGTTCAGCTGGAGAAACACACAGGCGTCAAAGTGCGTCACATGTGAAAGACCGTTTGCATAATCGAGGGTTGCATCACTGTCTATTAAAATACAGCTTTGATAAACCACGGAAGACAATCTTTATTTATTCAAAGCATGTGTTTGTGTGTGTAACTGTACGTGGCAGAAGGCAGTACAGTGTTTACAGAGTCGCTAGGTCGCGGTATGTCAGGTGTCCTTTTTCCACTTCCCCACACACACACACACACACGGCAGCTTGTTTCTGTCTCGTTGCTCATTGGTCAGTCTGGATCTTTTTACCTTGAACCGTTCAATCTTGCCACAAAGATCTACCTCAAAAGAAAGTGAACCAGCTTCATGATACCAAAAACCCATGCTGCGCAGTACTGGGCCCAGATCATAAACAGATGTAAACATGGAACAAAAAGTATGTTTATGTGGGACAGAGTGAAACAATGTGGCTGGGACATACCAGTGCCTGGAATTTACCTCCAGTAGACCTAAGAGCAGTCATGTACATTTTTTATTTTAGTGTAAGTAACAAAGATACTGAGGTACTTTTGAATTATTGGGTGATTTAGTGAAATGTGAATTATTTATCAATAATTTCAGACACATTTACAGTAGTATATGTATGTTGTAAGGCTGCTTAAGACGATGCCAACCACAAGAAGAAGTAACGGAGGTGTAACATATAACATATATACATGTTTATTGAGACAAGTCAAACACAAATCATTCTTTAAATCTATGAAATGTGTACAAGACACTGCAGGTGTGTTTCTAATGTAAATAATAAAGTGTATTCCCTGGGCACTTCTTCCTATTTTCCTTGTTTATTACTTTTGTCCCATTGTAAATTCAGGCTTATGTGTTGTGTACATAATACGTCATAACTCAACAATCGGCTTTTTTATGGAACATCCTTTATGCTTTGTCGCTTGTTGAACATAAATGGGGCACTAAGGCTGATTGTGATAGAAACAGCATCAAAGAGGCTATAGATTCAATGGGTCTCTTAAGACTATTAAGAGCTTGGTCACTGTCGGATTTGATTTATTTGAATTGTTCGACAGCCCTGGAGCCATAAACAGTGGATTTTACAAGATGCAAGCTGCTGTCGTTTCAAATCTGACTGTGTTTGGAATCTCAAGTGGACTTTGGTTGTGACTGATCGAATATAATCTGTGATAATTTTACAATCACAATTGCCTCGTTTTAAAATGACTCTTAAATTTTCTTCTTCATTACAACTTGCTAAGCTAAACCAGACTGTCCTTTTTATAGATAATGATTCACCAATTGCTTTAATCTCTTCTGGAACAATGTTGAAGAGTGGTTTTCCTTTTCAAAAACCTGTATTAACAGTGTGTGGCGTCAACAGCGGCTCACACTGTTAGCGCTGAACTGTGTGAGTTCAGCTGGGCGCTATATCAATGACTGCTGTCCATTTGCTCCCAGTCTGATCCCAAACTGTACTCCATCGTTTGGCTGAAATCCCACTGAGATGGGCAGTTATGCAAGAGGCCACGTTTGGGGATTAGCACATTGTTTTCAAGGGTAGACATCAAGGATCCTGTGGCCTTTGTAGTTCACAAATCCCATGCAGTCGGAACGTGTTGGACAAAATAAGGCTTCACTGTTGTTTTATAACGACCAGAAAAATACTAATTACACCAAGTTGTATCACCACAGAAATGGTTTTATCTGGTCATAAACAAATACTGGTCATTATTTTAGAGGGGAGGAGCTATTACTTCCTACAACTGCCCAGAGAGGACAAACTGAGCACCGCTGAAAGAGAAGCACATTTGTTGAGGTGGTTCAGACAGAAATAGTGGGTGAAGCAAAAAGACAATTTCTGCCTTGAAGAAATTTCTTTACAAAATAAGATCTTAGGTACTACTCCACTTCTTTCTTGCTTTGTTGCTCTGCTGTTGTTTGGAAGTCACCCGCCTGGCAACTTAAAGTTACATTGTAGAGTTGGATAAGTCTATGAAAGATTGGATATTCCTATGTTTTTTTCGACAAAACCATAAAATAATTGTGATAAGTTGTGCTTTAAGATTGATGTAATTCTTCTACAAAAGCTTGTTATTTGATGTTTTTTAGGAGAATTTCTCGCACAGAGGCCTCTCCACATGACCCCGTCCATGCCGTGTCTGCTGCAGGACAGAGCGAGGGAGGGAGGCCGGGACACTATGGACTATTTGTTTGTGCGTGCAACCTTGTGTTCGACAATGCATAGATGTATATACAGTATGTGTGTGTGTGCGAGTGTGAGTCTGGTGGTTGCATAAGAGGATCTGTGGCCGTCCCAGAGCTTAACTAAGGATTTAAATCTCTTTCTCACTGTCCCTGCTGCTCCCTGTCTCGCCCGCCGTGTCCCGTGTCAGTCTTACCCTCTCCACCGTTCTCTTCAATCTCAGTAATTGTATATTGTAGGGACATAATGTCATTATTTGTTAAACAAGTCTGCACATTTAGTATATTTGTTTTTGAAATGCAGTAGGACAACTTTACAGTGGGTTTATTGATTTGTCCATTTATTTACTCGGATAGAATGGATATCTTCATTTTATTGGTTAAATGATTAATGAACACAGCATCTTTGAACTCCGAGCACTTAAAATAATTGCTTTTGTGATTGTATTGACCTTGTTTAATCCAGGTTACATCATAAAGTGAGACGGTACTATCTGTCAAAGGGTCTTCAGGCAAGACTCTGGACCATGGTGTCTGTGCTTTGTTAGAAAAGGTCCATTAACACAGCCACTAAATATACTAAGCCAGCATTTTTACTCATTTATGAAGGAAATTATATTCCTTAGTCACATCTGGGGAGAAAACTTGCAACTTGATACCATTTTTTATTTATTTTTTATTCATTATGTTAATCTTAAAACGTTGTGGTCTTTCAGTAAAACAAAGTGCTTTGATTTAATTTAAACGGATCCCTTCTACATTGTCTTTTACAATAACAACATTGGGGGATAATAATAGTATTTTAATGCTGATGAAGACGCCGTTTGCTGATAATGAGGCCTGGAATGAGATAACAACCACTTCCACAAGCGTAGTTGGTTTGGTTTTGTCAGAGGAAGCCTCCTATTGCTCTCTCCCAGTTCAGATGCATTATTATTACTGTCCAACTTACCACTTACCCTGCGTTTATCTCCTCCCTTTTGTCTCCGTAGATCGACTTGGAGCCAGAGGGCAAGGTTCACGTGGTCATCGACTTGTCCGGGTCGTCCACTGAAGGTAGGACCATTGTTCTTACACAGAGATCTCGATTCTTGGTGGTCATTTGTCTCATTAATATCCCACCTCTGTTCACCAAGGACTCATTAAAAAGGACAAAGCCTGTTATCCTTGACAGTAATATCCAACAATAAAAGAAAACATCAAAATATACTGTAGGCTTTGATTACTGCTGATGGAAAATGGGGAGAGAAAGATGCACAAACAACATGTGATATAGAAGATTAGAACAAGATCTAACAGGCCTAGGGTCTTCCTGGTTTCCTGGAAAGTATTTTTACAGAAAACCTTGAAACCTCTCCTGCTCTGTTTGTTTACATTAATCACCACAGCAACGTCTAGATTTATTTTTCTCAATTAGAAGCGGTTCACACATCTTACATCCACAACAGTAAAACTCTGGGAGAGTTTGATGTTTTGATAATTGTACATGATCAAATTTTTCATTGAGCTGACTCTAAAATAGATTATTTTAATTTACTTAATTTACTCAGATTAAGCATGTTATGTAAATGTTACAGATTTAATTCAAACCTTGCATTAATACAAATTAGTTATTTTAAGTACAATGTGATGTCTCTGGCAGCATCTGGTGGCAAATTGGAGATTGCAATCCCACCCTCTATATACCCTTATTTTTACAGCCCTACAGTAGCCCTGCTGGGACATGCTGCTGTCAATGTACACCCCCAGTGAAACAAAATCAATTCAGTTCACAAATGTCCTAAACATCAATGCAAGATAGTTTTTTAGAAAAGAACTGGGAATAGTGCTTCTCCTCCAGCAGTGCTCCTCTCTGGCTGCCGTAGCAACAGGAAGTAAACAAACATGCACTGGTTTCTATGGCGCAATACATTTTCCTCAAACTAAGCAAATGACTGTGTGTATTGTACAGTATACCACTTTTCTGTGTATATCCAACTTTTAATTTATTTAAGTAACTCAAACATAACTATAGCTTAAATAGATAACAAGCTTTTTTCGTTTATTCAACCTTACATTAATGTCACTACCCCCTTTGACCTCAAGAGCTTCAATCGAACATAACTTCACCCAATGTTGACCTGAAAACTGGATTAAAATATACATATGTAACCCGTCTCTTTCCTGGAAAGCTTTTTATAGTTGCAGGAAATAGAGTCTGGATGAGTGTAGATCACAATAGTCTAAAACAGGACTTAAATATAGACCAAGTTTGTTCAATCCTCCAGATGGCACAAGCCAAACACTGCTGTTGTGAAAGCTTTTTTAATCAAGCACCGGTCAACAACAAAAGCCAAAACAAAAAACATCCCCCTCCCACTCAAGGCTCAAGAATTTGTCAAAAAGAAGATAAAAATATTTACTGAATCATCATCATCAGCCTTATGTGTTTACATATAAGCTACACTTCAGTGATATTTTTATTGATTAACAACAGACTTGGTCAGAAAATATACAAAGCAGACCAAAAATATTAGTCCAATTATTACTAAAAACTAAAATCTCAAGCCTCATGTGTCACTTATTACTGTCCGACTGATTCTTCTCTCTGTTTCTGACCCCGTTGTCTGTTTTTAGTTTAACTCATTAATATCTACTATCTAATATCATATGGTGAAACAGTAACACATTTTAGTTCATTCAGTGAGTTTTAAGGAGCATTAAAGCAGTACTGCAAAAGTCTGTAATACTGAGCCACTAATAAAATATATAGTGTTAATTTATCAGCTGTAGTTTTTATTCTGGGACTGTCATCTTTAGCCTTGTTTCCTCTGAAGTGGTTGGGTCGGGTCAGTACAGGGAACTTTTACAGGACGCAATAAAACTTTGGTTCCATTAGAGTGGTCTGCTTTTGAAAAGGCTGGAGATAAATACAGCAGTCTGTTGATTGGACGATAGATGATCCTCACACAAACAGTCACATGGTAAGAAGAAACAATGCCAAATGCACCAAAGCGTTGCAACTTGTCATTTTATGTTCATGTGAAATTTTAGGGAGCTGTGCAGTAGAAGTAGGTTTCAAACGTCTTCAACGGTTACCCTTACTGAACTGTGCTGTACCGTTCTTCTCAAATGAAACGTGGCTTTAGACGCTGTCTGTACTAACCCATTAAAACTTTTAACTCCACTTGGCCTTTTATGTTTGTTATGTTTGTCCTGTGAGATTCAGTTTTGGCTCTTGTCAGACAGAGACGTGCGCTCACATGTCGACTGATAAGAGCGATTTCACCCGCACCTGCGTATCTTCTCACCTGGTTATAAATAGAAAGTGCTGCCAGCTTCTTTCTAGTGCGTGTGTACAGTCGGTGTGTGTCGGCATCAGGAGTGAATGTTAAGAGGAAGAGTGGAGGATGACGAGGAAGAAGCGGAGAAAACCCTTGAGGGAAGTAATAGAGAAACGAAGGATGTGAATATATTACTTTAAATGAACTGTACAATGTATTTTAATTTAAACTGACTAATTTAACTATTTTTAATTATTGAACCAGGCGTAGAAATAATGAACTACTCAAATGTACATTGTGGTGTGGGTAAAAAAATAAGTCAATTTAAAGCAGCCATGCATAAGTTTTAGCCCAAAAATACATATTCTCAAAGTCCTTTTGATGGCTCTTAAACATGTGATCATTAGAATAAGGCTTTTCTCACTGATCCTAAGTACCTTCAGCTGGACAGAAACCTCAAAAGTAACTTTCCTGCCGCCAGGACGGTGGCATATCACGAGAGATTAGTGAGTGAGGCTTTACCATACTAGACAAATAATAAAAAAAAAAGGCTGATAGAGTCATATTTGTACAAAATACACTACAAAGACACGTTCTTTCTTCCAAATTTGCCGCTTGGATAGTCTCTTCTTGTAAACAACTGTAGTGCTGCTGCCAGTACAGTTGCACAGAGAGGGATCTGCGCCCTCTACTGGTAACTAAAAGTTACATACAGTTGCTTTAATGCAAAATTTTGAAATTAAATAAAATATGTGCATTTTTGAAAGAAACATATACACTTTGTGACATTAGACTTTTGCAGAAACCAGAGGAATTGTTTCTGGAAACTAGTTCATCCATATTTGGTGATATATTTTGTAAGTTTTACTGTATATAAGCTCCATATTATTGTGACTTGTCTTCTTTGTTTGTATTGTCAAAATTAAAATGTATTTCTTGTGTTTTCTCCAAAATCACTTTTAGTGCAGGCTTAAGGGCACCATATCTTCCTGTGTTAGGGATCAGAATGAAAATGCTAACATGCTAATGCAAATAACCTAGAATTGTATTAATAATTAAGCTCATTAGCCTCTCTTAAACCTACACTCTGAGTTTATGATAAATACTTTTCCAAAAAGGCAGCCATCTTTGACTGTGGGGGCTTGCTGTAGGTTTTCTTGTTTAAAGTCAGATCTGTGCTGCAGCAGTGAGGGAGTAGATGCTTAAAATAGGAGGTGAGATTGAGAGCTGGATTACTCCTGCCCTCTGCGGCCGCCATTGGACGATTCTGGGATGACCTCACAACCCGCACGCCGCCCATCGCTGAACTTCCTCCCCGGGTTCAGCGTGCACGGTGCTCGTCCTGTTAATGTATTCTGATATTCTAAACGACAGGAGGCTGAGGAGAGATACAGAAAGTACAAATTGGTATTTTTAGCAGATTTTTTATTTTTTTTCCTTCCTTGCAATCTGTTCTGTGCAGTTCGGAAGCACAAAGACTTCTCTCCTTCTGCATCTGTCAGTCTCAGGAAATTAAATAACAAATAATCTGACCTAATCTGGTCATCTGCAGCCTCCTTTTCTTTTCTTCATATATTCTCTTGCTGCAGTGTAATGTCAGAAACACTTCTTGTAGCTGAAAGGGCAATTGAGCGCTTGAGAGATTTAATTAACATTCACAGCAAATTTAATGCATAGGGGTATTCAGGGCGTCAGGTAATTAAGATTGTACTGAGAGAGCAAATGCCCAAGTTATTGTAGTCTACGTACGTTTCACAAGCATAAGTCATGGCTTGTTTTCATTCGGTTTAATTCAATAATCTTACCTTTTAATATAAGATATATATATATATTAGTTTATTTTTTTATTTCTTTAGGACAGTGTACAATGTACAGAGCAGAGATGCTTGTACCAGATTATATCTTAAAAGCTAATTTCCATCTGTAGTCCTATATTGTACATGTTTTTAGTGGTAGGGAAAACCGGAGTACCCGGAAAAAACCTACACAGACACAGGGTGAACATGCAAACTCAACACAGAAAGGCCCTGCCCTGGATGGGAATCGAACCCTGGACCTTCTTGCTGTTAGGCCAGAGTGCTAACCACTGCCGCCTATTTGTTTGAGTCAATGTCATTCAACTAGAACTTTTATTGACTCACAACAAAGACCTTTATGTAATCTTTTATAATGTTGTCTGTGTTTAAACTTAATTGTACACTTTCAGAATAACACATTGACTGCGTTTACATGCACAAGAATACTCTGATATTAACTTGAATAAGAGCATTGTCTGAATACCTTACCTTTTTGATTAAAGTCATACTCGGAATAAGCCGTTTGCTCTGTGTTGAGGATCTTAGGTTGGACGTCTGGAGTGTCTTGAGTTTCCAATAAGACAATCAGTGTTGTCCTTCGGTTGTAGCACAATAATTAAAATGTAACATGACTCTAAAACTGTATAAACTTAATTAAACTCAACAAACTAAAGATGTTTATTCTAGATTTATATGTGTAGGGCAATTTTAAATAGTTAAAACCTTTTTGTATTTATTTTGTTGGTCCAAATAATCCTCTAGCACAGGGGTCCCCAAACTTTTTCCAGTGAGGGCCACATAACTTTTCCCTTCTCTGATAGGGGCCAGGGTCAGTTTCTAACAGAAAAAGTGTGATAATCGCGGAGGTCCCTAAATGTAATAATTTATTGTTTTCCAGAAAACACGCTGACACTCCAGCGCACCATACATATCCAAATATTAATAACCCTTTCTGAGATCAAATAACCCTCTCTGGGTTCTTCACAGAATAAAATAACACAGAAAATATATAGGTGCTCAGGGGCCGGGTCAAATGTGGCGGCGGGCCGCATTTGGCCCGCGGGCCGCAGTTTGGGGACCCCTGCTCTAGCAGAACCAAATAAAAAAACAGAAAATTGAATTCAAAGACAACAATCCTTCTTTGACCAATTGACAGACTGCTGTGTGTTTAGCTCCAACATTTACAAAACCATTCTTCTACTAAATCTATAAATAGCTTTGGATGTGTACAGACCTCCTTTCACTTGTGTCTGTATCTGTGTTCTGTATTTATTGACTGGACATCCCTCCTTGAGTCCAGAGTGCGTCTGTTTCCACGGCGATGGCTCCTAACAGTCCCCTGGCCTGTGTGCGCCGCTGTGTGCCTATCGGAACAGATGGATGATGTATTATGTAAAACAAAGTGATCCCAGTAATGGCCTGTTTAGCTGCCGGCCTTCTTCCCAAACACCAGCCTCAAAATCACACCCAGGCAGCGTTCACACTAGAGTTTTTTCAGCTAAGTCACTGTAACATGTCTTATAATTAAAAAGCAAAGCACACTTTCAAAGGTGCATTTTGTAAAGTTTTGTACTATAGTATAATAATATGGTCTTCACAGCAAAGTCCATGATAAGAATAATATCAGTGATTTTGCAGACATTAATTCAGTGGATTTAAGAACAAACTAAGCAAAAGTGTATTCATGTTTTTTTTTTAAAACACCAAAATGTCCCTGAGGAGCTTCCATAGGTGATTAAATGGTCTACAAAATGAGTTGAGGTGAGCATTGAATAAAAAATGCATGCTGTTTATTTTTTCTATGTGCTAAACTGGTGTGTTTAGGGCTTAATATTTGCCTTGTTTTAAATGCATAATAAAAACAACAACTATCAATAGATACACAATTGGTTGAACAATGGCTATAAAAAAGCAAGGCCCTTTAGTAAGACCAATGAGTTATTTTGGACTCTCTCGACAGTCGGCCTGTAATCAAATTGTACCTCTTCTGTAACCACATTTAACGCGCCCAGGAGAGCGACGAGAGAGCGGGTCGGAGGCAGCAAATGCATAGAGGAAGTGTGTGTGGGCGTGCTCGTGGAGGTGGTTCTCTTGTTTAAAGATTACCCTCGGAAAGCATTTATCTTTCAGGCAGAGGCGCCGAGAGAGAGAGATGGGAAGGGAAACGAATGACTGCTTGGACGGTGCTGGCTGAGGAGGAGTGTTTTAATATGCTGTCCTTCCTTTTAGTGCCCACACAAGGAGGTATAAATAGCTCAGACGTATGCACAGGCCTCTGCTAGGTGTGGGGCGTATGGTACAGAGGCAGCACGAGGATTGGATTTCTCAAGAAACCTTATATTTGTATAAACCATCTGGTATTGTTCTGTAATGGTCTCATTTTAGATGAGAGCAACATTTACCTGTGCAGAAGAAGTTAACCTGTGCAGACGTTTGGGACTTAATATCTACAGATATGTATTGACATCTCATTGTCTGTTACTGTGACTAGGCATGTCCCGATACCACTTTTTCCACCTAACATAGGCTACTCACCGATGCAGAGTACAGATGTAAGTACCTAATAGTTTTTGAACCAATCACAGATTTCAGAGCCAAGTGTTCCCTCAGTAATTTGTTTTAAAGATGCCTCTTGACTGTGCAAACTCACACTAGAGTAAGTAAATAGCACTTGTACGGCAGAATCCTATGAGATCAAATGAGTACAAGAGGTTCTGATACCAACCTTAAGAGATATAACTCCCTCCAATTTGGTTTTGGATACTATAGTAGCTCATATTCTATTAAAACAATGCTAAAATGCACTGAATAAATGCATAATGTCTGCCTTTTGCCATGTTAGGGGTGCTTTTTATTTACAAAGATATTTTAACATGCTGTAGATCATTTTATGTAGAATGTCACTGAGATTCACCGCTGATGGATCTACTGGTACAAATATTTAATTGATACATCTCAGCCGGACCCTGTTTATCTGTTTATCTATCAATTTGTAGAACCAGCAAAAATACATAAGCACAAGGCTTGCTGCAGTAAAATGTGAGCCACAGAAAACATAGATTGGAGTTCATTACATTGGCAACAACAATGATATATTTATTTTTATTTATGTATTTATTTATTTATTGTCTACTTCCTCTAGAGACAGCTCTGAATTGGGACGTTGCACTGAGTTTAAATTACAAAACTTGGGCTCTTTTTAATACGACTGCCTTCAGGTCCAACGGGAATGCTTTTTTGTTGCTGCTGAGTTAGGTTAAAGACAATAGTGTGTGGAAATTTCACTAATTTTGTTTTCATCAGTTTTAATTAAATACTGTATGTACATATAATGAGTATTTATATTACATCAGATCCCCAAATTATCATACCCTGGTTACTCAAGCCCATTTAATGCACTCCATATACAATGCTAAAGTTATACCCAACTGACAAATACAGTTATTTAACACTTTTCCAGGTGTTGAAATTCTGTCCAAATCCTATATACACACATGCTTTTAAAAATACTTCACATCTAAAATGAGACTTGTCTATTCTCAGATTTCGCTCATATTGTGAAGTTTAAATGCTTTGTTCCTTTCCAGCTTTGTCATTGTGAAGTCTTTATCTGCCACTGGAAATTTTTATGACATTTTTTTCTCAATAAGACCTTGCCACAGCTTTGCATCCAAGCAACAAAATGTGCTGCTGATTTAAGAAGCCCCAATTACAATAAAGTTGTTGTAATTGGGTCTAGTTCAAAGGCTTTGTGGAAATTGTGGTGAATGTGTTTGACTGAAATTGTGCAGTCACTTGTGAAAGAGACTCTTTTGTACTTGGGTTTTGACTGAACGGGCGTTTAAGTTGCTTTTTATGAAACATCTCTTTGTATCATTCAACAGCAACAGGAACCAACGACAATGAGGAACGAGTGTTTCGTGAGAGGATCGGACCTCGCCGGCGACAGGGCGCCGTCCGGAGACGTGTCCATCAAGTCAACGGACACAAGTTCATGGCCACCTACCTGCGACAACCCACCTACTGCTCCCACTGCAGAGATTTCATCTGGTGAGGAACACATCCCCTCCGGCCTGTATCATCCTTACCACTGTTTGAAAAGCTCATGCTAAACCTCTCTTGTGTGTGATCCAATAGGGGCGTCCTGGGAAAGCAGGGGTACCAGTGTCAGGGTGAGTACTTTTCTCTGCCTAGTCCAAAAATGCTCAAGTAACATTGCACTTCATCATTTATTTATGTTCAGAGGCAGAGGGATTACTGCTGCTGAATGACAGCTGTGATTTGGTTTCAAGCCAGCGCTGAAACGATACTGTAGAGATACAGTTCAAATGATCAAATATACGTCTTTTTTTTTGGTTTGGACTTTCTGAGTTTATGTCAGATCTGAACCAGTCTAAACTGAACACAGGGTAACTCAGTCAGTTTGGTTTAGTTCATTCACAAAGGTCCAAAACCACATAAATCACATTATCATAAACAAACTAAGGTTGCATTTGAGTCCCTTCTGTAGTTTCCCTGTAGTGCACTATATAGTAAATATCTGTAATTTGTATTAGTGTCTAAATATAGTGACCCCATGTTTTACATTTTTAAATAAGCTCAGGGTCAATGTAATAAGTAAGTTGTTTTGAATTAGTCTCTACTTTATAAAATTGCTAACATTTGTAATGTGTTTTTACTTTGTGTTTACTTTGTGTGTAACTTTGGCTTTGGCCTAAGCTTTCATATGCCTTTTAAACTAAGAAGAGCAATCTGTGTCCCTTCTGCATTTTTTATGCCATTGACTCCTATTAAAATGCATTTTTGATTCCCTGGTTTTATTGGCTATGTGAAGATATTTTTCATGTACTGCAAATCTAGATTTAATTTTTTTTAGCATTATCATATACTGTATTATCATGCCCTGTAGTCACACAGAAAAAGGAAAGAACACTTTAATTTACAAAACACAAAACAAAGCTTTAAAACTGGATTTTTGGGGTTAAAAATTCTTGAAATTCATAAATATTTGTAATGTATGGAGAGGACTGTTGTTCATAATGGAATGTTTAAGTTAATTTGGGAGAAATATGTTGACATGTACATATTCTATGGCAATCTTTGGTGCCCAAGGGACACAGGTAGAGCACAAGATGAAGGGACCTGCTTACAGATACAGATATATGACAGTGTAGTTCCTTCAGACAAAAAAGATTGTGTCTGTTGTTAATTTTCGAAATTGTCAAGAAAGAGTCCTGGAATTGTCCTGGAAAAGGCGTTTTTAAATTAACCCTGCATTAATCAGAACAATCTACTTTTAGCATCACTAACTATAGACTAAGAAAGGACCAATTTTGTATCGATTCAAAAAGACAAAAGGAAATGGACAGAAATGTTATGTTTTGACCAACAGATTAAGAAGAGGTAGAATAATAGATATAATAATAATAGAAAATGTTTGGATTGGCATATTCATTCGTATTATGCACTAGATTTTACACAATTGAAATACATCACACATACAACACATGGAAATTAGTTTAGACTTGAGGCTGAATCAGGGAGATACGTTTATTAATATTCTGTAATGTGAACACCTGTTGTTCCTCTTCAGTGTGCACATGTGTGGTCCACAAACGCTGCCATGAGCTCATCATCACCAAGTGTGCTGGGATGAAGAAACAGGAGGACACACCAGAAGAGGTAAGGCTGCCCTTCACCACTGACCAGACATACTATGAGATTAAAGCCCCTATCTGACTCCCCTGTGTCTCCCCCTGCAGGTGGGATCGCAGCGGTTCAGTGTTAACATGCCTCACAAGTTCAGCATTCACAACTACAAGGTGCCCACTTTCTGCGACCACTGCGGCTCGCTGCTGTGGGGCCTCATGAGGCAGGGTCTGCAGTGCAAAGGTGAGGGTGACACAAAAAGATATCAACAGGCACGTGGCATTAGACTGAGCTTTATTGTTGTTACACATTTAACCAGGACAACACAATATAATGAAAAGTAGGTGGAAGTGCTGACAGGACTCTATCGACGTTGGGGTGTAGACATTAGAGAGGTCCAGAGTATGTTGAAAGCATTCTAGGGAAAGCAACATCAATAAACAAATTACTCCTTAAACTTATTAACAGATTTATTTACAAGGTTTATTCTGTTGATGTATAATCTCTTACTCTTATAATAAATTCGAGCTCATTTATCTTATAACCTCTCTAAAGGTGACACAAATGAAAGCAAATAAAGTGCCAAATAACTGTATTAATAAGTTTTATGTGGAGGTTATATCAGGTTAAGTGCATACTTAACCTGATATAACCTATATATAACATATACATTATGCACAAGTTCTGGACAATTATAGATGGATTTTATACAATAAACTATTAAACCTTTATTCAATTATAAAATAATAAATTTACAATTAGGCAACAAGGCATCTTTTTGAGACTTTCATGCCATCATCCAAGATAGTTGTCATTTGAACCGAACAAACGTTCCCTTTGTAAAGCTTAATACTCATCAGAAACCTGTTGTGTTGTTGTCCTGCAGTGTGTAAGATGAATGTACACCGTCGATGTGAAACCAATGTAGCTCCAAACTGCGGTGTGGACGCCCGAGGCATCGCCAAGGTCCTGTCCGACCTGGGAGTGACCCCCGATAAGATCTCCAACACGGCGCAGCGCAGGAGGAAGGTACGATCACCACCATGTTTCTACCATATTTCCTTCCTTTTTAATCCTGTGCACTCGCTGTACTTTATTGTTCATGGACCTGGACGTACTTCTGGAGTTATTTGTGTCATACTTCTGACTACTTCTGATGCTCCACCTTCCCTTCTTTCTAAATGGGACAGGATGGTGGTTTGGCAAATTACTGCAACTGTCACAGAAAGTAGCTTCAAGTTAGTATATTCCAGTATTATCTGTGCCAGTCCCAAGCCCGGGTAAATGGAGAGGGTTGTGTCAGGAAGGGCGTCCGGTAGAAAACAGTCAAATCACCCATGTGTATGAGCCCACTGTGGGGACAAGGAAAAGTTAAATGAGAGAAAGAAAACCAGGGGACTTCTGTCTGTAACCTTTTCTTGTCTGTGTTTCTGCAGTTGACTCCAGGGCAGGACCCTCCGCAGTCTCCTCCTGAGCTCTCCCAGAGCGAGGACAACAGCTTCAGCCAACCCGCTGTCCCCACCTCCCCCTCGCAGCAGGGTAACACCGACAACACTCACTGCAGCACGTCACTGACAGATTTACAAAAGAAATTTACCCGAACAACAAACTGAGACAAACAATTGGCGGTGGGCGGCTGGTTTGACAATTCCTCCATAATTCAGATCCTTTTTATGAACAATTCCACAACATCACGAAGCAATGCAACTCTAACTGTTGCAAAATAATCCGAAAATTGTCATCTTTTCACCCTGTGCTGAGCTAAGAAAGAAGTAAATTGTCTCTTTGTGGAGGGATTTGTACATCATCGAGCCAAACAAAGATAAAGCTAATGCCATTAATTCAGTGTCTTTGGAGGTAAATGAGTCATCACTGGGCTTCAAAACATAATCATTATAAAGAGTTGAAAGAAAAGGGTCACGGGTATTGTTATGTGTTTATTCAACTTTATGCTACACAGACAGAGACAGAGGTGCTAATCTGATCACAGTGAAAGAGGGGTTTTTCAAATAGTATCCAGAAAACTATGACTCAGAGCCCAGAACAGTCCCACTTCTTATTTTTAAAAGTTTAAACACAGGAGTTCAGATTAACTAAGCCAGTCTAAGACCTGCCAGACTCACTGAATTCAATTAAGCCACTTTAAGACAGATCCAATCTTTTAATAGGGACGTTGTTCCACTTTTTTCAGAGAATTAAGAATGTAAATTGAGCACACTCATTGATACCATTGACAAATTCCAGAGGTTTATTTTTTATCAGTGACTTGTTTAAGAAGTTTTTTAGCTTCTTGACTTAAATAGCATTATTTATAGTTTGCTTTACTTTTATTTAGTATTTATTCACAGTAAAAATATCCAAACAGTGGCACACCAGTGAGTACTGCATATTAGTATTAGCTTTTCAACAGTACTTGTTTTTAATTCTCAAAGTCACACAATGAGCTAGAAAATTGATATCTAATTTGAACAAATGTTGTTATAATTTACGTTGCCTATACTTATGTATTTATTGAAAGAAGGTGTAAACATTTGAATGATTTACATGATAAATGATCTGAACCAGACCAGAGACTACCACCAGATGGCGCTTAAGCTCTGCTTATGTGGCCTGGGTTTCCATGGTAACTGTAAAGAGATCCCATGTAGAGCTAACCTGATAACTCACACTCATTTTGATAAATCTGTCTCATTTTGTTTTGATTTCTGTTCCATAAATAGGCTCCTTGAGAGTAAAGCTTAATCACTATGAGACCCATTAAGGAGGTTTAGCCTGGTCTGGAGCAGACTTTAGGTCAGGGTTAACCCAACATTTGGTAAATTAAGCCCTACAGCCTCCTCTCTAATATATATATTTTAAATCATAATTATAAAGTTTATTAGCCACAAAGACCAGACATTTTTTGGAATCGGGTTTGTACATGAGATCAACTATACTGTACTGTATACAATGACCTGTCTTGTAAATGTTATGTGCAATAATTATTTTTCTTGACAATTTTCTTTAGTTAAAACCATCAGTAATGAAAATATGTCTGTACTCGGTTCACTTGAATTTAACATAAGTTCACTTTATGCAAATGAGGAGTGACACTAGTGAAGCATTAGTTAATCACAACTATTTTAACAAAAGTAAAGACACAAAAATGCAACTCAAAAAGAATAAAATGTATCTTGTCTCGATGAGGTAAACCTTTAACTGTTACTGTAAATTTCGATTTCTGTGCTAGATTTTCTTCTTCTTGCTTTTCATTGAAGTGTTGTTTTCTTTTTCTCACAGACTTGGCCGAGCTGGAGCGGCTGCAGGACGCCCTGTCTCTGGACCAGCAGGGCCCCCAGCACACGTCCTCCTCCGCCTCCTCCACCACCTCCTCCTCTTCCACCTCGTCCTCCTCGTCGTCTGGAGGCAGAGAGAACGGACAGATCCAGCGGAGGACCCTCAAAGACTTCAACTTCATCAAGGTTCTCGGCAAAGGCAGCTTCGGGAAGGTGCGTAGAGAGTATACACGACTCGTCTTTGTTTCCCTGCAGAGCTCGATCTAACTGGGCTTCTGTCTTCGTCCGAGTTTACAGTGCTCTGCTCAGACTACTGCTGCGTTCATGTAGTGACAGTACTACTGAAGTTTTGAGTAAATATTAAGAAAATGTGTTGTCATCACATGTCAACATGGACAAAAATCAATTGAGTTTTTAAAAATGTTTAAGATCCCCAATGGAAAATGGAAGAAAATACAGTGGGGATCGAAAGTTTGGGCACCCGAGGTAAAAAAAATTATTAATGTGCATAAAGACGCCAAGAAAAGATGTAAAAATCTCCAAAAGGCATCAAATGACAGATTAGACATCCTTATAATACTGCCCCCTTTGGCAAGCTAGGACCTGACAGTCTCATGGATTGTTCTCAATCATCGTCTGGATAGACCAGGTGATGTCAATCTCAAAGGTTTTAAATGCCCAGACTCATCTGACCTTGCCCCAACAATCAGCACCATGGGTTCTTCTAAGCAGTTGTCTAGAAAACTGAAACTGAAAATAGTTGACGCTCACAAAGCAGGAGAAGGCTATAAAAAGATAGCAAAGCGTTTTCAGATGCCAATATCCTCTGTTCGGAATGTAATTAAGAAATGGCAGTCATCAGGAACAGTGGAAGTTAAAGCAAGATCTGGAAGACCAAGAATAATATCAGACAGAACGGCTCGCAGGATTGTGAGAAAAGTAAGTCAAAACCCACGTTTGACTGCACGATCCCTCCTGAAAGATCTGGCAGACACTGGAGTTGTGGTACACTATTCCACTATAAAGAGATACTTGTACAAATATGGACTTCATGGAAGAGTCATCAGAAGAAAACCTCTTCTACGTCCTCAACACAAAAATCAGCGTTTGAAGTTTGCAAATGAACATATAGACAAGCCTGATGCATTTTGGAAACAAGTTCTGTGGACCGATGAGGTTAAAATAGAACTTTTTGGCGGGAATGAGCAAAGGTATGTTAGAGTAGTAGTCTGGAGTAGAGAAAAATGGATTCAATAAAATTTCAGCAAATTTTGGATGCTAACTTGATGCCATCTGTGAAAAAGCTGAAGTTAAAGAGAGGATGGCTTCTACAAATGGATAATGATCCTAAACACACCTCAAAATCCATGGTGGATTACATCAAGAGGCATAAACTAAAGGTTTTGCCATGGCCTTCCCAATCTCCTGACCTCAACATAATTGAAAATACATAATTGAGTATAGCTCTCAGTCTGTCAGACTTCATTCAACACTTTAATTGCACAGTTACAGAGCTATATGTCACAAACATAACTACAATAACTGAAATCATAACCTTCAATTATAAAGTTAAGCGCTGATTCAATCAATCCTCAAGTACAGCGGAGAAAAACACCGAGTAAATGACATCATGTCCCAAAGCTTTGTACATTCGATCCACTTTTACCTGGATGAGTAACAAAAAAGCTAACATTTGGAGATTTGACCAACAACCGTATTAAATACAGTAGACTTATATTCCTTTTTTCTGTTACTTTTATATAAGATGGACTAAATGCACAATATAATGTATAAAACTATCTTGGCCACACACATTTATTGTTAAGTTTAATATTTAAGCATATGGTGATAAGTGGCAAAGATTCACACTTTTGGTGTCAAATAATTAATAAGCCTTAAATTGAACCATGTTTTAACAAAATAACTGTTATATGTAAAAGAAAAAACTGTGAAAATTTGATTTATACAGTATGTATACAGTACAATGCCAGGTTTTTATTGTAATCTCTTTTTTCATGTTTTTCTAATATCGTGCAGCCCTATTTAACTTGATTCTTCTCTTTTGCAGGTGATGTTGGCGGAGTTGAAGGGCACAGAGGAGGTGTACGCCGTCAAAGTCTTGAAGAAAGATGTGATCCTTCAGGATGACGACGTGGACTGCACTATGACAGAGAAACGTATCCTGGCCCTGGCTCGGCGACACCCCTACCTCACCCAGCTGTACTGCTGCTTCCAGACACGGGTACCAACCACTCTGGCATTGGCTGGTCACAATCTTTTCAGTGTTTCTTTATTGTGACAAAATACTCAAACTGGTGCCCGTCTGTCCAGGACCGTCTGTTCTTTGTGATGGAGTACGTGAACGGAGGAGACCTGATGTTTCAAATCCAGAGATCCAGGAAGTTTGACGAGCCGCGCTCTCGTTTCTACGCCGCCGAAGTCACCTCCGCTCTCATGTTCCTGCATCGTAACGGTGTCATCTACAGGTAAAGAAGTAGTTCCACAATTTACTCTTTGTAAAGGTTTAGATGTATTTTAACAGGTTTTAGTTGGATTTCAACAGGTTTTAGTTGGATTAGAACAGGTTTTAGATGTATTTGAACAGGTTTTAGTTGGATTAGAACAGGTTTTAGATGTATTTGAACAGGTTTTAGTTGGATTTGAACAGGTTTTAGATATATTTGAACAGGTTTTAGTTGGATTTGAACAGGTTTTAGTTGGTTTTCAAATGGTTTTAAATGGATTTTAACAAGTTTTAGTTGGATTTCAACCGGTTTTAAATGGATTTGAACAGGTTTTAGTTGGATTAGAACAGGTTTTAGATGGATTTTAAATGGTTTTAAATGGATTTTAACAAGTTTTAGTTGGTTTTTAACAGGTTTTAGATGGATTTGAACAGGTTTTAAATGGATTTTAACAAGTTTTAGTTGGATTTGAACAGGTTTTAGATGGATTTGAACAGGTTTTAAATGGATTTTAACAAGTTTTAGTTGGATTTGAACAGGTTTTAAATGGATTTGAACAGAACTGATCATTCTTTGTAGCAAAAACTGGCTTAACGTATAAGATGTCATAAACAAATAAAATAAATCTGATTCAAATCCATCTAAAAGTTGTTCATAACTCAATAGAAAGAACACAACTATTACACACTAATTTTGCTAAACCTAAAGCTAAAGAGGTTCCTGTTGGCTCCAGAACTGCCACAGAGAAGAAAGAAACAGATTTATAGTATTGCTAAAAGCTTGGATGGTGACAAACCAAAGAAACAAACTGTAAATTGCAGGAAAAAGCTGATCTCTATGTAGCATACTGCAACAATGTGAGGAGATCAGTCTGGGTTCTTTTAATAAACATGCTTATTGAGATGATAAGGACCAGGAGTTTGGACAGATTAAGTTTTGTGAAATAAATCCCAAACCCTGTGGAACTGAAGTGCTTAATGAACACTCTATTTTTCAAATGTGAATAAAAAACTGTTCAAACTCTATTGCTGTTTTGTTTGCAGAGACTTGAAGCTGGACAACATCTTGCTGGACGCAGAGGGCCACTGTAAACTGGCCGACTTCGGGATGTGCAAAGAGGGCATCATGAACGGAGTCACTACCACCACTTTCTGCGGGACACCGGACTACATCGCCCCCGAGGTAACACCACAGCTCTAATACCGTTTAATAAACAGTTTAATAAACAGCTCAAAGGACTAATGCCACACTGACCTGGATCTGTGTCCGCTCAGATCCTGCAGGAGCTGGAGTACGGGGCCTCTGTGGACTGGTGGGCTCTGGGGGTGCTCATGTACGAGATGATGGCGGGACAGCCTCCGTTCGAAGCTGACAACGAAGATGACCTATTTGAGTCCATCCTCCACGACGACGTGCTCTACCCCGTGTGGCTCAGCAAAGAGGCTGTCCATCCTGAGAGCGGTGCGTTTCCTTTCAGAACTCAAGAAAACTCAAATGAAACAACTTTTAACAACATAAAATAAATGGATAATAACCAGCTTTAAAAGCACAGGAGGCTCTTAAAACATGAGTAAAATTAATAAAAGTCAACATCTCACATTGTGTTTGAACTTGAATGGGTTTGTCTATTCTGTAAAGGCAGCTCAATCCAGAGTTTGAAAAGCTTTAAGACTATCGTCAAAGACAATTAACTAAATTATAAGCACAAAAACACTCAGCATTTAATCTGTTTGGCTTTTTCTTGAAAGGCATACATGTAAAAGTAAAATAAGGCTCTAGATTTATATATTTGAGGTTGTGCTAGCCCTGACAAGCAGCCTCTGTGACCTGTAAGTGAAAGAAAATACATGACAAATGTCTATAATTTCTCTTTTATTTCCCTCGGTTGCAGTTCATGACCAAGAACCCAGCGAAGCGCCTGGGCTGCGTGGTGAGCCAGGGCTGCGAGGAGGCCATCAAGACCCACGCCTTCTTCAGAGAAATCGACTGGGTCCTGCTGGAGCAGAGGAAGGTCAAACCCCCCTTTAAGCCCCGCATTGTAAGAGCTCGCACCACTCACTACACAACTACTGTTCACTCATAAAGACCAGTGTTACAGAGAGATGAATGCACACAACAACACATCATGAACAAAATAATAAGAGGACAAGGCAATAATTACTTCTGATAATTAACTATGATTATATGCATGATCATAATCTGTCACAATGCATTATAAACACTGCCATCCATTTCCAAGTAAACTGTAGTGCTGTTAAAATGTGAACTCTACTCGGACCAGAGATGTTGAAATGGACTAAAAACAGGAAAACACCACAAAGATGGCTAAATGCTAAAATCCTGTGCTTTGATATGTCTATGAGATTACAAAGAATAATGTGTGTAATGCAAAATCAGACAATGATTACTTTCTTGTTTTCCAATTTTGATTTTCAAAAGAAAAAAATAGACAAAACTCATGGTAATTGGGAAAAGACTTGTTTTTCAATTTTAGTTTTCTCATAAAACTTATACAAACACAGACCAGAGGTAGAACGCTTTATTAGGGCCTTTTACACCTGCACTGTTTTGTCTGGACTTGCGGACTTTCCTGTTGAGCTGGAACCAAATCTTATGCTGTAAGAGCTCCAGGACTGTGGTTTAGACCAAACAGCTGTTCTTTGGTCTCGGTCAGAACCAAACTGTTCGTTTGAAAAATCATCTTTGCCGATATTTGCCGACTTTCAAACCAAATGCAAGAAGTCACAGTCACTTAATCAAACAAAGAAGAGCGAACAGAGGAGGTTAACGGGGAGAACAGATATTGGTCGGGTTTAAAAATACATACGTTTTGTGTTTTACATGGCTCTATTGTTCTTGCTACACTACGTCAGATGCATTTTGTGAAGCCAACCGTTTCCTAATGAGTCTTATAATGAGTCAAATTATGTCTAAAACAGTGCATTTGAAGTTCCAGCTGTTTGTATTACCTCTATATTAATTATAACATGTCTCAATATGCCCTTCTCCAGTCATTGTATTTCTCTAGTTCAACTTTTTTGATTCCTGATGGGTGTGGACTTGTGTGTTTGCAGAAAACCAAACGAGATGTGAATAACTTTGACCAGGACTTCACGAAGGAGGACCCGGTGCTGACGCCCACCGACGAGGCCATCATCCGACAAATCAACCAAGAAGAGTTCAAGGACTTCTCGTACTGCGCACCAGAGGAGACGCAGAACTAACTCAACGGAAACACACCCACAGAAATATATATAAATACAAAAGCTATTGGTTGTTGTTACTTTTGGAATATCCTTTACTTGCATTGTGTTGTTCTTGTTGCCTGGGTTTATTCTGACTATGTATATGAATATAAAGATGCGTCAGCCCAGTCTCACAGATACTTTGTTACTGTTTGAGGTTTCTGCAGATCCAGGAACGTAGATTAATCGCAGGTTAGGGCGTAAATGAGGCACAAGGTGAAATCATTGGGAATGTATTCCACAATGCAACAGAGTCATTTAATACGGTTATTTACATTTCTGCAAACGTTAGACAAGACACTGAGTTTTGTGAGACTGGGCTGTGATATAAACACTCGAAGACACATTCCCACATGTGCACTTTTAATGCTGAACTTTTGACCCACACCAACAGAAATCCACAATCCCATAAACTCACAAAGCTTCTCCTCTCCCCCCTGCCACCCCCTCCTGGATCGGTCGGTGCTGGGGGACGAGGGAACTGTATATAGCCTTTGTCGAGTGGCTGTATCGTGTTAATATATCGTCTGCTAGTTACGGAGAGTCATGGCGCATGGACAAGCACCCTACCTGTGTTTGATTGTCCATATCGTGGACCAGTTAGGGCCAAATACCCTTTTGTGCAATACCCTGAGGAGTGATATCTTTTACAATTTTTTGTTTGTTCTTTTGTTATCTCTCCTCAAAATGTGTTCTTTATTTGTCTTTGGGGCTGATAAATCGTGGTTTACTACACTGCCGCCTGAAAAAGCCTTGTGCAGGAGCTGCTAAGAATTGGATTGAACCTTCATTTTTTCCTCCTAAAGGTGCAGTGTGTAGCCTTTAGTGGGCTCTGGGATCAGTTTGTCAGGGAGTAATTGGACTAACGGCTCCTTCTGTTGGGTTCTGTGGAGCTTAAAGTTTATTTTTTCATATTAGACAAATATTTGAATGAAGTTATACACTACTGAAAGCATGGTATTAACTTTTGTGTGCCATTTTGTTCAATTGTTTCCGGTTTATTCTATTCTGCATTAGCCCCTTCTTACTTACTAGATTCTTCCTTTAAATCCTCTCTGTCACTTCTTGATTTGTGTATTATTTAGCTTGTCATTATTATAACTGTCTGCCATGTTTGGTATGGCAACACCACTTGGACAAACCTTAATAGGAGATCCACTTGAACCTAGGTGTAACACATGTTAAGGAAACTAAGCAAATAAAACAAGACCAAATATCTCTCAGTATATGACTACAGCATAATTGAAATTGCACAAAGGTTGTTAAGTGCACAAGGGTCCGTCGGAACTGCCCCCTGGAAATCAACTAATCCGACTAATTTATTACAAGGAAAGAAACAATAAGGACACAAATATGGATAATTACACAAATCCAATAGTGACACTTTCCTTTCTTCTTCAAACGCCATTAAACAGTATTCTCCTGAAGTCCGCTGTAGTTTCTGCGTCTGGCCTTTAGGCGGCGGTGCAGCTTTAATCCATCAGTGCCCCTGGTTTCATGTTTTAAATGTGTTTGTACAAAGTGAATGTTAAGCTTTTACCAGTTACAGGCTATTGAACTAATTACACGGAGCAGAGTGTTACAGGAAGCCTGGGTTGCATCGGAAAGCCTTGCTCAATCATCTTAGTCTCTGATGATGACAAATCAGCCCCAGCCCGTGATAATGTGATCACCGGGCCCCGGGCGGTGTTATGTTTTTTTTTGACGTGAATGTACATTTTTGCGAGGGAATGCATGGTATGTAATGTGTATTGTCAGTCTGTGACTTTTCAGCTACGTTCAGACTGCAGGCTATAACGCTCACATGTTGTGTACTGTGTACTACTCAGGTAACACTAATGCTCAACAAAATAAGTCAATCACTAAAATGTTCTTCTTTGTCTATAATTTGAAATATTTACAAATTAAATGAAGAAGAAAAAACAACAAGATAAATGCAGGCAGATGGCAAAGACAAACTGATCTCAATGACCTTCAAGACACAAAGTCCTGTGTGGGTTTACTATTTGGCAAGTAACAGGCCAGCATTGGTCTTTATTCTGATTGTATTACTGAAGCTTATTAGGGATTTATAACCTAATATTAACTGTTTAGCAAAGGTTATTAGAACATTTGGAAACAGTTTGATTGGACTTGTTGTATATGGTACTGATTATTTTTTAGGTTTTTATGAAAGCTTTCTGTAGTTTATTGATGTTAGAAGTTGTTTATTGGCTTATATGTTAAAAAAGTCCTTGTACAACAAAGAAAAAATGTTTAATATGAAATTTTTTTAGACAAATATAGAACAGACACTACACACAGAAAAATAATTTGTACAAAATACACTGTTATTAGGCAAGTTGTATTTTTGAGGATTAAGTTTGTTATTGTACAACTACAGTGCTCTTGGTCAATCCAAAATGTTAACAAACCCTCAAACCTGAACATTTTAGTAAAAGTGAAGTTTTGACTTTCTTAAGAGAATATCTACATGTACACCATTATTATTATTAATAATCCATCTCACTTGTTCATTTTCACCTCTTAAAGTGAGAATAAAAAACAAACTCAAAATTTACAAATAAATTTCTGAAAAGAAAAAAAAAACTCATTGACCAATAAAGCCACCATTCTTTTCAATAACAGTCACAAGCCTCCCATTCACAGAGTCAGTCAGTTTCTTGATCTGGTCAGAATCAACTTTTTGTGAAGCTGCAACCACAGCCTCCCAGACACTGTTCAGAGAAGTGTACTGTTTACCTTCACTGTAAATGTCCTGCTTAAGAAGTTCTCAATAGGGTTTAAGTCAGGTGAAGAAGGGCCATGTCATTAGTTTTTCATCTCTAAGGCCTTTACTGGGCAGCTACACAGTGGACATCTTTGATGCATTTAATGGAGCGTTGTCTTGCATAAAAATCAAAGTCTTCTTGAAAGATGCAGACTTTTTCCTGGACCACTGCTTGAAGAAAGTGTCTTCTAAAAATTGGCAGTAGGTCTTTTTGTTTATGTTGATATTATGTTGATGTAGTTTTACATCAATTTTGATTCTCTTTATTTAAGGGCAACAACATAAAAAAACTAGATTCAGTTTGCAGTCTGAACGTGGCCTTTATGTCTTCAGCATTTCTCTTTCTATAGTTACCATCAGTGTTTTTGCAGCACCTCCTAAATCCCCCTTCCCCACTTCCTCCAGCCAAAACCACTTCTTGCTTTTGCTTTTTTTTTTTTTTTTTTCAAGAATGGCTTTTCTTTCTTATAAAGTTCTCTCTTTTGTATTATATTATTGTTATTATTATTATTATTATTATTATTATTATTATTATTATTACTGTAAAGTGTATCCGGGGGGAAAATCTTTGTGTATTAAACTATAACTATACTATTGTAGATCTGTTACAGCTGGGTAAAATGAAATGTGTAATTATTACCTCTCATCTGAACCACAGACATTCATAGAGACGCTCTCTTCCTCCTCTTACGACACAAAAACAAACACACATAGGGACTGTCATTGCGTGTACTGTACAATCATTCGAAGGCGAGCCGCGGTAGAGTTTCCGTGTGTAGTGACGCTTCGTGCACCCAGGGTTTAGGGCTGTTCCTGGTCACACTATTTTAATCTGTGCCAAAATGTAGTGTAACAGCCGGGCTAGTCCTGTCTGCTCTGAATCCAATAAAACACTGTCTACATCACTTTATCGTCTGCTGCTTCACTGAAAGATTTGTGGTTTTTTTTGGTTTGTTTTTTTTTTTTTTTTTGGTGGAGGGGAGGTGGAGGTGGAGAAAATGTAATAACCAATCAGAGTGCAGACTTTTGGAAATAGAAAAGACACCACCAGGAGTTTGTTCATCAGTGCTGTAGATGGGACGAATGACGCGTCCTGTGATGCAGAAGTGAGTATAACTTGCTAACTTTTGGCCAAAAATGTATTTCAACATTTCAAAATCCACAAATAAGTAACTGTTATAGCTGTTTTTTGTCTCAAAGCTAAGCTGACCATTTTTTTCAGATTTCCGAACTGGGACAAACCCAATGGATGGTGAAAAAAATGTGTTCCAAACTTTGATCTCCTTTTTCAAACACCGTTGGACACAATGACAGCCAACAAAGAAAAGAGAAGGTAAGTCACAGCATCACATCAAAACAAATCAAAAAGATTTACTTTATTAACATGAAAGTACGTTCAGACATCAGAGTACAAATAATAAAGTTTTACTATTGTGAATAATTCATAATGGTTTGTTTGTTCATGTTTAGTACCTTTTTAATGGGTTTTAATTGAAAGAATGAATGAAATTATCTCAATATTTTAGATTTTACTTTTAGTCTGTGTTTAGTCTGTTATTATTGCACCAGCTCACGGTCAAATCCCAACACAAACTGGCTTCACAGGGCTGTCAGCCGCGAGGCAGCGAGAAAGAGACGATGTGTGGAGTCTGCCATGTTTGAAGACTTATCCCACCTCCTGCCCGTCCCGCCCTGCATCCGGGACCAACTGGACAAACCGTCAATCATACGGCTCACCCTCAGTTACATTCGACTGCACCAGATGTTCAAAGGTACGAGTCTAAACGGTGGCAAATATCCCAGACCGAATCAAACTCACGCTCCTCACAGGATTTAAAAAGAATTCTTATCTAGCCAAAGTCTGAATTTATTGTTTAAATCTCATTGTGTCTCTTTGAAAACCTGTTAAAGTTTACAACAAAGTCAACGTAGACCCATTTAAATATTTTAGCAATTTGTTTTCAAGTCAACCAAATTGTTCAGCTAAAACCATTTAAAACCCAATTAAATCTGCTGAAGTCCTGTTACAGTAAAATCAAACCTTTGAAACCAAATTACCTATTTGAAATTTAATTCAAAATTCATCTAAAGCGAGTTCAAACCAATTTAGTAAAATCTGTTCAATTCCAACAAAAAAGCAACTATTACCACAAAACATATCCAAACCTGATCAATTATCGTGAAGATTTAAGGAAAACTATTTAAAGAGCTTGAACCTGAATCAACATCTGTTAAAAAGAACTGTTTAAAAACCCTCTTAAATCCATTTAAAACTTGTTGAACACCAACTAAAGCTGTTTTTATAAAAAATATTGTACGCGAGGTAATATTATTAAAAACCCTTTCAAACCCATTTATTTCCATTGAAGACATTTTAGACCCCATCTAAAACCTGTTAAAGTCCAACTAAAAAAAACACCCATCGTCTTCTAAAACCTTCTAAAAGTCTTCTAGTTCCTGTCCATCTAAAACTACTGTCCGTAATATTAACCAGAATATCCTGAAGAAAAATGTTGTATTTATCCTCAAACCCATTTATTTCCTTTGAAAACCTTTTAATAGCCAAATAAACCTTCTTCTTTTTCTTTATTTACCAAATGAACAGTTGCTTTGTATTTTGGAAAAGACAGTAATTATTCTATAAAGAGCCACATACAACTTACAGTTATGTGGTCAGGTCACACTTGGACAGACTTTAAAAGTGGACATGAGCTGCAGCTGCATTGGGAGGACGGAGAAGACCGAGATGGACATAAAACAGATCACGTAAAGCCAACAGAGGGCCTAGAGGAGAGCAGCATGTTTCTAAACATCCTCGAAGGCTTTCTGATGGTGGTTTCCACAGAAGGAGTCATTGTCTTCCTGTCTGACAATGTAAACGGTTTCATCGGGCTGACACAGGTACAACAGACACGTGTAGTCCCCAAAATAAACAGAAATGTGCCATAAAACTTGGGTTAAAATGTGGTGCCCAACTTTACAAATTGCCGTTAAATGAATTATAAACATGGGAGCAAAGGCATTTTATTCATTTGTGTATTCTACCACAACTTTGCATTTCTCATTACTTTTTGTTGCAAACAATAACGTGTTTCAGTTTCTCCCTGACTAAGTTTGCCAATAACGCCCGTTGCTGTTTTCTCAGACAGAGCTCATGGGACACAATATATTTGAGTTCACTCACCCGTGTGACCATGAAGAGATACAAACCAACCTTCGCTTTTCACCAGGTCTGAATTTGGTGAAGTCACTTTAAAAAAGGCTACTTCTTTATTCCTTATTTAACTTGTGTTTTTTTTTTGTGACTGGGTTTTATTTTTACAGAGGAAGTGTGGTGTGGAGCGATGAGGGACTTTGTCATACGGTTTAAAAGTGCAGTTACACACAGAGGAAGAAGCACCAACCTCAAATCAGCCACATGGAAGGTGCAGCTACAAAATAGAATGCATTCAGTAAAAGTAAAATAGGTCAGATACATTTTTATTACTATATTGTAAATAGTTAAATACAAGGTTGTTTTCACCAACAAGGTTTCAGTTAAACTTTGTGCTAAATCAAGCTTTGTAAAAGTTTAAAATGGCGAGTGAAGTTGTGTTGCACCATTTAGTCAGTTTAGTAAAGCAGTGTAAGGAAATTAAGCTCAGTTTAATTGCTTTTTTAATAATAGTAAAACAGTTAAAACAACTTTACTGTATAAGTTCAAACCAAACTTAGCAGTAGCTGTGCTGCTTTGATTGTCTTCCTTGTCTTGAGTCTTATGGCAGTCTGGAAGAAGGAGCTCTTGTGGCGTTCTGTCCTGCAGCTCACTGATCTCAGACGTCCACTGGCAGCTCTCTGTTGTTCAAAAACCCAATGCAGGGGATGCTCCATGTTGTTCAGTATAGTATCTGTCCTGTTATGTGACTGTCTGCTCCACTACCTCAACCAGAGTCTCTAAACTATAGAGATTACAAATTAATTTACCCTACATAGACGTCCATCTGGATTTATAAACCAGTCCAGCTTGTTGTCCAGATGCACGCCCAGGTGTTTTATAATTGGAAACTATTTCAATGTCTGCTCCACTGATGGTCACAGTTTGAGATCGCCTAAAGTCAATCCAGGCTGCTGTGCTTCTGTGTGTTTAATAATTTTATGCCTCCAGGAAATTATGTTGTAGATTCAAGAGCATTTAATACAATACAAATATACAGATATATAGAATATAAACTACAAATGTCACTGTCCTTTACAATATTTCGACGTTTCTGTAGGTGCTGCACTGTCGAGGCTGTGCCCATGTCTGTGTGGCTTGTCCGTCCATGTCCTGTTTGCTGTTAACGTGCCAGGCCCTGCCTCTGTCACACATGCTCCTGAACGATCAGACCTTCACCAGCCAGCACAGCATGGACATGAGGTTCACACACTGTGACCACAGGTGGACACGCAGCACACACACACAACTACTGCTGCGAACAGGTCACCGATGTTCACAGAGTCCACAACAAACTACAAAAGTCATTTAGTGTCATTGATATGTCATAGCAACCTTCAAGGAAACTTTAATTTACTCCTTACCTTAGCTCCACCAATTGATGACTGATTATTTGAAGCAGGTTTATTATACTTTTTATTTTTTAATTCTCTTTAGCAGTAGTTCCCAAACTGGGGTCCAAGGTCCCCTAGTGGGCAGTGAAGGTACAGCAGGGGGCTTACCAGAGGGTATCCTCAAGGACATACAAATAAATTCAGTTAAATTACTTTAAAGTTAAAATACTAAACAAAATATTGCCATATCTGTTATTATTTATCATTGTAGCTTTGAATAAACATTTCCAGAGAAATACTTCACTTACTCTTATATTGCAGTGAAAATTTAACACTAGGGTGGCCTCACAGGATTTTCTCATTTTTAAGAGGCTCTGTTGACTTTGATAAATGGAGGCTCTACGTATAGTTTACTGTTTGTAAATGTTAGCTATGTGTGAACATAGGTCATTTTCAATTGACGAAGACGCATTATCTACATAATTTGGCATAAAATAAATGGTTTTGACAAATGGCAATCAACTCTCTTGAATATATTTCTGACATGCTAGTTGCTTATGAACCTCCTCAGACTCTGAGAACATCTGGGACAGGCCTTCTGCTCGTGCCCAGAGTTAGAACTAAACAAGGCGTTTAAGTTTCATGCAGCAAAAACCTGGAACACCCTCCCAGATGAAGTAAAACAAGCCTCAACTTTAACAATGTTCAAGGGGAGGTTAAAAACCTTCCTCTTTAGCTCCGCCTACACTACAACTTAAAGTCTTTTTTATCTGCACTCTTCTTTTAAAATGTTTTTAATTTGTCTAATGTTTCTTAATCTAAATCTTGTAAATTGTCTTTTATTCATGTAAAGCACTTTGAGTTACCCAGCATATGAATTGTGCTATATAAATAAAATTGCCTTGCCTTACATGTGTTCTGTCAGTGAGTGGGTACAGAACATTACCGAGTGATATTTAGCTGCTTATTTAAACAAGCATTTAGGCTACAGCAGCTAAAGGCTACAAGCTACTAGTCACGGGAAGCTTAGGGTTATGTCAACTTTTTGTCAAAAAGTCTTTTAAATTTGACAGACTGTATTGTGTATTTGCTGCAGAGTGACGCTGCTTTTGGGCTACAGACCCGAAGAGCTAATAGGACGGACGATTTATGAACTCTGTCACGCGCTGGACACGAGCTGTTTGACCAAAAACCACATGAACTGTGAGTAAAGAGTCAAAGACAGTGTAAGAATCTCAATCAATCATTTTAGACCCTGCCCTGCGTCTCTGACTATATGTCTTTTGTCGGCCACAAGATCAGCCCCTTATCTTTTTCTTTTTTTAAACTGGTATATGTTAAATCTAATTGTGTACAGTTCATTTCTCTGTGTCTTTGTCCTTCTGCAGTGTTTCTGAGGAGCCAGTCTGTGAGCGGACGCTTCCGGATGCTGGTCCGGGGCGGGGGGTACGTCTGGGTGGAGAGCCACAGCGCCGTCATCCCCATGGTCGGAACACACAGGTCGAGGAGCACTGAAAACCGCCAGACGCTCTGCATCCTCTGTGTCACGTACATCCTCAGGTCTGTGCCCCTCTGCTTTAGAGAGTCTTCAGAGGACACCTACAAAACATTTCAGTAGAATTGCAATCAGCAGTTTTACAGACATGTTTACACTGTCAATCATGATTAATAAGCATTTGCCCTGATTGACAAGACAGAGCTGTGAGTTTTTAGTAAAAATGTGTGTTTTTGTAGATTTAAAAGTGGCCAAGTAGATGTGGGATAGTAAGAGAAGTCACTCACACTACTGTGCTATCTCACCCAGTTCTCATTATAAGTGAGTATTTAAATGGTCTCTGTCTCTGTTTTTGTGTCTCACAGTGGAGTGGAGCAACCATCCGTGCCCTTTTCTTTAGGCCAGACTGCTCCGAGGTACATGGGCTGGAAATGAAGACAAATCCTGCTGTGGCTACAAAGGTTAGCGTTCAGCTCGAGGTCTTGAGGCGTTAACATCCAAAGACCTGTATGTGACTCTAATTCACCTCAGTGTTAGTCCTGGGATTAACTGGTGACGCTGGTGACCCTCCATTTTGTATTTGCCCGGCAAAAGCAGACGAGAAAATGAATAGAATTTTCAGTATTTTTACTTTAATATTTCACATTAATCCTGACTTGATTTCCCAATAATACAAAAGTACCTCAGTATCTTTGTTACTCCCACTCTAATAAAAACGTACATGACTACCATGAGGCTTCAACCAATTTTCTTTTTACAGTTTCATGGCACTGGTAGCATATCACAGCCACAAAGTTTCATTCTGTTACACAAAGTCATACTTTTGTTTCATAGTGCTTTTGTTATGATCTGATTCATTCATCTGAAATAACGTTTTCTCATAAATGTCAGACTAAAAGATGTTCTTCTAACTATTGTGTGATTTTTTTATTTTTTTACACGCTAAACTAATGTTGTTTATTGCACTGCTCTTAGTTCTCTCTTAGGAATGTCATACAGTATATCTCAAGTTAAACCCACAAACACCCAGCCAAGACTGGTTTTGGACCTCAGTGATTTTAAAATCTTGGGTACGACAGTCATCAAGGTTCCTTATCATTCATTCATTTTAAGCCAATTTTATATCTTATCTTATCTTATATCTTTATCTGCCAACTATTAATTTGACATTACCTTAAACATGCCCCTTGATTTTTTTAGTTTATTTGTGGGATTGCAAAAGACACTGTTGTCAAATCTGATATATTTTGTGTATTGTCTCATTTAAAAGTGCCATTGCCCTTTTTGTTCAGGATCCAAATATAGCAGTTGAGACAGTCTCCAGCTCCCCACCATGAAAGATAAGCCGTAGAAAACAAATAAATGAATTAATAAGCGGATGGGGAAAGTAGACAGAGATAAGATATGGAAGACAAAACTGGTTGACAGTTGATAGGACTCTAGTGCTAGTGTTGAAACTGTCGACATAAGCAAGAGTTTGACTTTAATCTGACCTCTCTGAGCCCGACCTTACTTCCTCCTGGGTCGCCTGACACGTGGCCTGACATTGACTGTGAGACAGAGTTTAGGTTCACTACACACACAGTTTTAATAGACACACTTACCGTATAAAGGGAGGTACGTGGTGCTGACGACGAGATGTGAGCAGACGCGACTCAAAGCCACAGCTTCCTGAACAGAGACAACGGAAAATGAAATGTTCTCGTGGGAACGGTTTCAACTTTTTACCTTTTGACCTTTTCATACACACACACGTACGAACAGTATGGATTAATATGAGCAGAAGTGGAGGAAGTACTGCATTCTTTTACTTAAAGCCACTCTCAGCTAGTTACAGTCCAAGCTAAACCACTTCAAGATCATCCATCTCCATGTATAACCAGTTTAAAACCACTTAAAACTAGATAATATCCAAGTTAAACATATCCAAAGCCACATAAAACCAGTTAAGGTCCAGGCTAAACCACTTTAAAACTGTCCAAATCCAGTTCTAAACAGGTTTAATTAAACTGCTGAGTCTGTCTTAAACACTTAATGCACATCCAAATCTGGTTTAACCAGGTTCAATGCAAAGAACTGGTCTGCATCCATCCATAACCGGTTTAAAGCTGTTTAAAACCAGTTAACCAAGTTAAACCACATCTGTCTAAATCTAGTTTTAAGCAGGTTAAGAACAAAAAGTAAAACACATAAACAAGTACTAGTGCCTATTTTCAAATGTACTTAAAGTATTTATTTATTTATTTATTTGGTCAAGAAAAGAAAAAAGAAAGAACACAACTCCTCCATTTTAAACAAAACTTATATGACCGAACAGGTGTAGTCCATAATCAAAGACAATTTCTGCTTACCCCATTTACTTTTTACCATTAAAATCAAATCACCATACAACAAAATATTTATTCATTGATTTTTTTACCGCTTTGTTCCGTTACGGGTGGCGGCTGACTGTAACATATCCCAGCAGCTTTGCTGACAGACAACAAAACAAAACAGAAGAAACACAAGACAACCACAACAACTCCTTTTGTGGTTGTCCTGCCATTTAATTAAAATTTAAAATTAATTAAAGTAAAAGTATACAGAAGTCAGAACTGCCATCAAATTCAAAATGAGCTATTATTGTATTATTGTACAATGATAAAATGTCTCACCGCACATGCACAGTTTGCAGTGGAGACATTTAAAAGCCACGGTGTTAATTGTAAATGGTGTGCATTTATATAGCGCTTTTTTGTGCCTGGCTGTATCAAAGAGCTTTACATCATGCGTCCATTCACCCCATTCACACACACTCACACCTGGGGAAGACAGAGAGGGGGGGCTGCCATGCAAGGTGCTCTCCCGCCTTCTCTGACCACCACCAAACTCACTTCCACAGTCAAACACATTCATACACCTGTGCAACACTCTCACACATTCATACACACCACAGACACACCAGACATGTGTCACTGGAGGCAAAGTGGGATAAGGGTCTTGCCCAATGACACAATGGCAGTATAAACTGGGGAGAGCAGGAATTGAACCGCCAACCTTTTGGTTATAGAAAGAGACTAGAGACAAGACAAGAAAGCTCTGCCTCCCTCTAGTGTTAAACTGTGGTATTTTCCTTTACTTCAGCCAACATATAATTTTTACAGCTGTTCAAGCCTCTTCTACTTCCTACGTCGTGCGTGCACTGCTTCAACAGCTACACACACAATACAAATATCATGACAAATATATCTTACTTGGTTGGTTTAAGAAGGGGTGAGGTGTGAACCGGTTTTAATTGCTTCAAGGCAGAGGAGAAAAACCACACAATTGGAACAGCTTTAACAATACCAGTACACGTTATATTAATGAAAAAATGGTGTTTGCTAGTAATTATCCCAGTTGCTTTGGGCCTGAGGAGGAAACCGAAAACGAGGCAGAAAGCACAAAGCCAAAGAGGGAGCAACCCTTTTATAATCTGACATTTTTATTTACATGGTTACACTGTGCTGGTGTTTGGCTAAGATCTGTATTCCATCTGAAAATTGCATCTTTTGCTTAAAGTGACACACAAACAAAAAGACACAGAATTATAACATCCCGTTTACTTCACCAATGTTTCCTGTACAAACATGTGAAAACTGTTGCAACCCATATTCCTCTAAGGGCAGGGTTTGTTTAATTTCAGCTGAAACAAAAGCTGTATTGATTTGGTATTTCCAAATGAAAAAAAGGGGAGTAATCTTGCTAGCATAATGTGGGTTTTTCTTTATCACAGACCATTGTTTACAAGTTTGACTTTTGTCTGTGAAGGTTCTCAGTCATCCAGGACATCTTGAAAAAAGTTTTTTTGTGAAAATGGAAAAGCCCTCTTTGAACAGAGGAGGTGGCCTCAGATTCATGTTGCTTAGTATTTATAACAGTGTTTTGAAATCTAAAACAAAAGAGTTGTACCCTAGAACAACAAACACAGCACCTGAACAGAGCAGTGCACTAACAACTCTGCACCTGATTCGAGCAGTGTCACTAACAACTCTCCTGAGCCTTAACGACTCTCACATCAGGAGTCACACTTTCCTTTCAGAGCCAACGACCATGAGACCTGAACAGCCTGGTCCATCAGGTTTGGTTTCAGGTTAAACTCCTCCCTCTAGAGTTCAGCTCTCTTAGCAGTTGATCTCAGAATTGACAAAGTCTCTTGGAATTAGAGACAAAACGTCTTCACCTTGAAAACTGATGCTTTTACTTCAACCTTTTTTTCAAGTTTGACTTTTACGAAACTGATGGCTCCAAAAAACAAAAGGATGAATCCAAGGATGAGCAGCTGAGGGCGAAACCCAACTGTCTCTTTATAGATAACACCATTAACAGTGTTATTTTTACTGTGCAGAAAAATGATGCATTATTGAAAAGAGTAATTACATCTATTCCTTATTTTCTTTTTTTTAACCAAAATTATGCTTTCAATGGTTTTATTCTGTATTTTTTACATCATTTAATCTATATATTTTCAAAAGTCATGTATTATTTTTGCTTGTACAACTATTTATAGTTGCCATTTGACAGCATTTCACCGTTTATTCATAATGCGCACCTAATCTTTTACGGATGACTTTATCTGTAGCTAGTAACACCTTCTACAAGTAAATAAAAAATATGTCATTTAATTTTTCTGTTTCATATATATTTTATTTTCTGAGTGGGACCTGTCCGCCCGTAATGTTGCTACATTTATGATACAAACTGTATCGCTATGAAGTAGGAAAAAAATCATCCAAACTCCTTTAGACTCGGCAGAGGAGGAGACTCAGGTTAGGTTCAAAGAGTAAGTAACCTGGCTCTGGGAATAGATTAACTCTTTTACTCTTTCTGGGTTTAACATTCTCTGAATTTCTTCTAAACCTGCTTCTTTTAACAAAGCCAAAAACTGATCAAAATGTTAATGTGCTGTTCTGAGGTTTAGTTTTTTTTTCAAGGACATACTCCTCCTTTCACTTCACCTTCTGAACTGTGACCTCACCTCATCCTGCACGTGCACTGATTTATCACTAGTTTCAAAGGGTGAGTAGCTCTGCCTCTCTTGTCATTGGTCGACGTCCTGACAACTCCCACCCAATACATGCGTGATGCTGCAGCGAATGAGATTACAGCTCACCACTCAGCCCCCCTCCCATTGTCACATGACGCTTTGACTGAGGATGAATGATGGTTATGAGCTGAGCAATAAAGCCTCTTTCTGCCAGAGCAATGTGCTTTCTATTCACTTTGATTTTTTGCCCTGGACAAAAAACATTACCTGTGCAGTGACAATGAGCAACATTTTAGTGTTTCCACTTGAGACAGAGCCAGTCATCACATTGAATGTCCTTACTGAGATACAACTGGAGAAAAAACTCTGTGTCCTTATAATTCCAGGAAACAAGGTTTGCATCACAGCGTCAATGACCTGAAAGGGCTTATTTTTTCTGCACTGTGCTGGAATAGACACAGTGCTTGCCCTAAAAATTCTCCTTTATTAAAATCTTTGATAATAAACCCTTGTGACATGTTAAAGCTAAGTTATGTTCGTTGTCTTCAACCATCTTACAACACTCTTTAGATAAGCTAAGCTGCTCTAGGCCTAAACTGCTGGGGGCAGTATAAACGCTGGGGGCAGTATAATGCACTGAGCTTCTATCTTGACTCTGTCTGTCCTCCACTATCTATCATTTCATTGTGTTAACAACACCAGATTACATTTGTACTTGGTTCACTGCAATTTACAAGTTTTCTTTCTGCCCTACCTCCCACTGTTGGAGTGGGTACTCTTACAGATGTCCACTGACGATTGTAATTTAGCTGGGCCCATCTGTGCTCCTGGCACAACCTGTATACTGTATGTAACGTGTTGTGCACGGCCTGTATGTCCTGGGAGTGGGTCCTTTCATCTGCAGTTTTTCCTGAGGTTTCTCTTTTTCCCCATAGCTGGATAGCTACCTTTATAATGTTCCCTTACCCTGGAGGGTCTAAGAACATTCTTTGATGCAACTGTTGTGATAGTAGACTGTATAAATAAAACGGAATTGAAACTGAATTTAATTTCTTTAGTACTTACTTACTCTTGTAAGAAGGTCATGGGATCAATCCTCTCTGTATGGTTACTCCTCCTACCACCAAGTTGCCCTAAGGGAATAAATGTGTGTGTGAATACTTGTCTGTCAGTGCCATTGCCCTGTTTGTCCGGGATCCAACTAAAGCAGCTCAGACAGGTTCCAGCCCCATGAACCATGAAAGATAAGCCGTAGAAAACAAATAAATGAATTAGATAAATACTTTATTAATCCTGAAGGAAATTCACTTGAATTATTAAGTGGATAGGGAGATAAGATATGGAAGACTTTTTTCTCTCTCAACTTTGGCTGTGCAGTAGAAATGTAGAACAATAGGAGATAAGCTCTGATTTTATTACATTAGAAATACTTAAAGATTTACTTTGTGCAGTTTGCAGGAGATAACATTAGTATTGATTGTTGAAGTGCAATAAAAACAACACTGAATAGACTGAAATTGTTGGTCTTTGGTGTTTGTTTTTGCATAAACCTTTTGACTCATATCTGTATGTGCTTTTAGTTATTTTCACGTTGCATTATTATGTTTGTACCACAGTAATGAACATAATATTAGTAGTATTTGTACCACAGTTCTCAATTTAATCTTATCTCCTGGGCAGAGTCCACAGATGTTGGCACAGGTCAAGGCTTTTATCATGACCAAGTCAGCACTAAATATCCCACTTTCTAAGCCTTAAAAATGGCAGTGTTACCTCGTAAATGAGAAATAATGGGGATGTGCTCCAAGTGTGCTGTTACATAAAACACAGAGCACATATGTGGACCAGGCCATAGCAATGGGAGCAGATGCAGTGCCTTTTATAGATTGAACACAATGTTATAGTAAAATCTATGGCTGGATGCATAAGCAGCACAGGACAAACATGCATTCATTCATATTGTTTTTTTTATTTTGCAGCATGTAAACGTAGTAAAAAAGATACAAAATAAGCAGTATTTCCCATTCATTCATACAAGCAAGCAAGTTTGGTATATGTGTTCCATTACCTAATATTAATTTGTGTATGCTAATCTCATCAAGCAGTTTTCAGTTCATCAGATTTTGAGGAGGAAGCACTGGTCATAAAACAAGCATACATGCCCTTTTGCCAGTAATAAATGAATAATTGGATAGATTATTCAATAAATAGATGAGGATAGTAGACAGATAGTAGTTCAGTTCTAATTTCATCTGGCAGACCTCAGTTTTATAGTTTTTAAATAGTCTATTTAAAGATTAATACCCACACAATAGCCTATGCTTGCACATAAAACAAAATGCATATTTGCTGCATAGACTTCGACTATGGCATTTAATTAACAGTGCTCATTCTGCCATCAGAACCTACTGAAAATACTATAGGATAAATAAATAAAAAAAGGTTGAGTCAAAACAACTTTCTGCTCACATTTTTTTAAGACAGCTACCAACTCCCTTATTAGATTTATTTACGTGTTTTCTGTTTTACGTGCATTTGGCCCCTGCTGTGCCTGTCTGAACCATAGATTGTAAATAATCTGAACAACAGAACAAGCAGAGTGCGCGCGCTGTCACTTGTAGGTCCGGTGGCGCGCTTTAACGGCCCTCCTCTTCCGCGTGCGTCCTCCTTGAACGCACTGCCTTTAAAGCACACTCCCTGGTTGTTATTCCTCACTCGGCCTGAGGACGGCACACAGTGAGAACTGCTGTGTCACTCATCCACTCCTTTCCCGTCGTCATACCCATTGTCCTTGTCGTTTAGTTTTCCACGGTTATCCTAGTCCCAGTCATGTATCGTTATTTTGGGGAGCTGTTGAGCCGCTCGGCCGGCAGTGCGCTGGCCTCCGGCTGCGTGGACTCTGCTCTCCCGGTGTCCTCGTCTCTCATGCGGGTTCGCCACTATGCCGACGCAGCGGACAAGCCCGACGACCCAAACTTCTTCCGTATGGTTGAAGGTTTTTTCGACCGCGGTGCTGCCATCGTTGAGGACAAGCTGGTGGAAGACTTAAAGACAAGAGAGACCCCCGAGCAGAAGCGACACCGTGTGCGTGGAATCCTTGGTATTATTAAGCCCTGCAACCACGTTCTCAGCGTTTCTTTTCCCATCAAGCGGGACAACGGAGAGTGGGAGGTGATCGAGGGCTACCGTGCCCAGCACAGCCAGCACAGGACGCCCTGCAAAGGCGGTAAGAGGCCAGCTGTGCTCAATAAGCAATCTGGCTGACAGCTAGCTTTTAGAGGCTATATAGCATTAGATAGCCTCACCACTAGCTACTTACAAACTTGCAGAGCTGACGTCAACAGCTGCCACTTCTCTCCAGTTTACACCAAACAAAACTTAGTCATGCAAAATAATAATTATTAAGCCCCCCTTTAGGAATGTTCCTCACTTGTTTATTTTTTTAATTGTGACTTTCCACTCACCTGTAGTTACTACAACGTTAGGCTAAGTAAGCCAACCCCATTTTAGTTTTTTTTTTTCCTCCTTTTTTTTTTTAATAAAGAAATAAAACTTAATTTTTTTTACATTGACAACTTTTACTTGGCATTTATAGTCACATGTTTTTATGTACGTGATGTATTGTTTGTATGTAGTTTATTCTAAACTTAGATATTTAAGGCTATTCATGTTCACACATGTTTCAGAAAATCCATGTGCCTTGGCCTTTTGGTGACTTGTTTACACATAGTATTCCTATCTCAGGAAGTATTTGTCTTACAGACCTCAATAGATGAATGTGCTCCTTTTTAGTAAATACGCAAAATGACAGAGGAATATTTGCTGTTCAAAGCTCAAGGGTCAAATCATCTGCCTTGTGCTGCAGTGTATGATGGGAGTAGGGGTGGTTATATTTCCAGGCTTTCTATTGGTCAGCTGTGTGACAGGTGTGGGAGTGATAAGCACTGGAGAGGCCTCTTTAGTGGAAAGAAGGCATGTGTGAATGGTGCAAAACCTTTTATATCCCCTGCTTTAACTGTAGACATGTCCCATCAAGTTCCCGTCATGTGCTCTCCCATAGTATAGTTTGAGCTTTATGTTTGGCAGCTCGAGAGATTTATTTTTTTATGAATTAGTTCCTGGCTGAAAATAATCTGTGGTCATCAAAGAACATACAATCAAAAAACTCCACAAAAAATGCTTGGATATCAAGTAATGAAAAACATCTTCTACTCATGTGCTATATTTCTTTCCCCGCGGAGTTTGTATTTTTCTGTTGTCTGAGCTAGCATTACTTTGGATACAGTCTGTCTTACTAAACCTCAGAGCAGGTTAGCAAAATAGACTTTATAAAGAGATTTTTCCTGTCTGAAGCCAAAGAAGCATCTCTGCCCTTTTGGAATGTTATGCAGGTAGCCCATATTTATCATCACAAAAGTTTGTTTGGAGCTGCCTATAGGCATTTAAAACGGTTTGTGTGACAATCTCCCCTTTCAGTAAAATGGTGTTGCAAATCTTCCATTTTATCCCTGTATGAAAAACGAGGAAAGATATGTTCATACACTGTCTTCATTTGGAGAATTACTTTGACTTGTGTCCAAAGAAACTGTAGAAGTTCAAAGTCATGTCAGTTTAGTGAGTTATATGTTGCTTCTTGTGTTAGATGTCAAATGTATGAAATTAACTCTAATCTTACCTAGTGTTACAACTAGTTCCTAAAACACTTTGCTCTATTGATTAAATAAACTGGTGTGACTCTCAATGTATGTGTATCATAAAGGGAAGTATGATGAAACTGCTTACATTAGCAGAGCCTATAGCTAAATCTATCAGTGTATTGGGTCTAAATTCCTTTTGTACAGGCAATGCACAGCCCTAAGAGCAAACTCCACTGGACCTGGGCCCACTTCAGTTGGTTAAAGCCAGAACTGTTATTTTTCAGGATTAATCATTGATGCAGTTCATAGACCCTCGCCTGTGTTCAGATCAGGTGAAAATACAAAGGGCAAAGGCTGTTTTGAGAGTCACTAAGAGCAGCAGCTGCTGGTCTGGACTAAGCTCACCAGATAGTGACATTAGAGGGGCTATATGTAATTTATTTAGAGGGGCTATATGTAATTTTGACTATTTTTAAAATAAGCTCCAGTCATCATCACCAGAGGGAAAACGGAGTAATCAGAGGCATCAACAGAAAAACAACCCTTTTACTTTGCAGCCTAAATGGCCATAGTTATACTCGTAACAAAGACAATTACTCCAGTTTATTTGTCAGTTTCAGATTTTGGTATCTGGTAAGCATGCAAGTTTACCATTGTGACGCAAACACTCATGACTTCATCTAGTAGTGTAAAGTAATATGACACAATTTGCAAATGGCAAATTTCCCTGGATATTTCTTTTAATACAAGACAGACTCAGCCAGAGATCCATCTACAGTTTAATTCCATATAAAAAAGAGAGAATTTTATTGTAAAGGAGAGATTATGAACCATTTCATTAAACTGATTTTAAAGTGAGTGACAGGCCCTTCCTCTGTTGATGCTTTCCAGTATTTCCTTTGAGCTCTTGTTGACTTGACTTTTGTATGTATGAAGTATGAAGTATATATTTTCCCACTGATGCTCAAAATGCAAAGATAGCATAAATTGTGTTGAGTCCTAAAAATATTTGCCTCTTCTGCTTTCAGTGCTGAAGTGACAATTTGAGATTTCTTGCCATGTGGAAAATGATCATTAATCTTAACAAAAGCGGTTTCTGCCAGACGCAGTTGCTCATTTTGTTAATGAGAAAACAAAAAATGACTATAAAATGTACATGCTGCTGTTATGTTAAGTCTAGATTTGAAGGACATTTTGGGAAGTAGACAAACTAGAAAAGAGAAGTCAAATCCGGTTTCATTAAGTCCATTTATGCTGCGCAGACGGAAACTCCTCTGGCACGTTTCCTTGGTCTTTCCCCAAAGTCTATCCTCCATTTTAGTGGAATGTGTTTTACAGATTTCTTTCTTGTTGCTGTAGTTGGGTTGAATAAATCAATGGCACAGCCAGGCTTTTATGTCTAACATTTTACTGGCAAACGTGAAATGCTTTGTGTAATTGGCAAGTCTCTCTCTGAATTAAATGGTTTCGAATAGATATTTTTAAATGCAAAGAGAGCAATAGATTACAAGGCCAAATGACTACAATTTAAAAGGCCAATGATAAAGTCATGTGATTATTACAAGGAAAATAACCAGGCCTGCAAAACAGACATAGATGAACAAACATTGAGACTGGTATTTTTCATTTGCTGTACAATTTCAAAGCTTTGTGGAAATCATCACTTCCTACTAGGATTTAGCACTCTTTAACTCTATTTTAGCTAATATATTGTTTGTTGCTGAAAGAAAGCTGCTAAGGTTTATGTGTTCAGTGAGCACATTGTCTGAATCGGTGTGGTGTTTACTGAAGGCTTTGGTTTTAATGATGCAAAGGTTTCTTCCCAGAAGGAACCCCAAAAAACTTTAAAAAGGGAGAAAGTGGCTGCCAACCAACAGGCGCCATGGTAACAATGTGGTTTAGTCTGACAAATGCACTTCTGTATTTGGTGCCCATTTCCTTAAATCTTTGTCTCTGTGCTGCTTGTTACTCTGGGTCTCTCTGTGTAAGATGGCTCTGGGAGAGTTATATTTTGTCCAGACAATTTTGCACACCACACTGTGGCGTGGTATGAGCTGCTGGCACGCTTGCGCTACTGGATGATCTCATGTTGCCCTCGCAGGTTGCCAAGGCAATAGGGGTAAACTCTATGTAACAGGAAAAGAGAGACTTGGCTGTGGCTATGTTCCACTGCTTTGATTGGCTGATTATCTTGACACACCCATTCCTGTGGTTGCTTGGTTCTTTGATTATATAATGCTTCACTCATGTTTAGTTTGTCTGCAATGCTTTGGGAGAAAATGGTGTCTACATGTTGCATATGAGAGGAAAAACTGATTGTTACAGGTTTTATAGGAACAAGTTCAAATCACTAAGCACAGGTACCAGAGATGGTGGATCCTGTTTTTTATACGGACTAAAGATTGATTTGACTGCAGTAGGTTTTCCCCAAGTTAGTCTCAACAATCTGTTCTGTTAGTGCTCTCGTATTCCATAGAACTTTGATTTTTTTTACTAGACTATAGCCTCACTAACTTTCTCTCCATAAACTATGATTTATCTAAGTCTACTACTTACTTGCTCTCTTTAATTAAAAAATAAAGATATCTCTTTGCTTCAAGCCAGTGTGAAACAAAACCTCCAGTGTGTTCAGCTGGTGTTGACTTTGTTGTAATGTACCTTGTGTGTTTGCCTCCCTTCAGGTATCCGGTACAGCACAGATGTGTCAGTGGATGAGGTGAAGGCCCTGGCCTCTTTAATGACCTACAAATGTGCTGTTGTTGGTACGTATAAAAGTCTTAAGCCTCGTCGTCTTTACAACTACTTGGTACTGATGTTGGGATAACACACACAGGATTTTAAAGTAAAAAAACTGACAACCATCAATAAAGAGGCAAATATTCTTCCCCTTCCTTCAGCTTTCATATCTTGGGGATAATGTTATAAGATAATTTCTATACTGGACCCATTTTGTGTTTACAGTTGCATTATGCATAGGATGCTGAGGTTTAATTTCATAGGTAGTGAAAAATGGCTAATGTTAGGTTCCCTTATTTGTATGACCGTCTTTGTAAATATGACCGTTTCACTTTCTGATCAAATTCTTGTAGAAACAGAATCTTTCTTTGCATCCAAGCGTTTTTAAACCCCATGTTCTAGTGTGGTAGGGGTGGTTTTAAAAGCTTTGTCCTTTCCTTCCAGATGTGCCGTTCGGAGGAGCCAAAGCTGGAGTTAAGATCAACACCAAGAATTACTCTGTAAGCCTAATACCAACCACATCAGTCACACACATGGAGACTCATAAGGATTTCTCTGTCACTGATTGGTCCACATAAGAAAAAAAAGACTACAATATTTGCATTTATAGTCCAAGATGGTTCCCAGTCAAACTACCATATTTCATTTAATTTGTCGGAAAGAACAGGATTTTATAAGAAATTTGTAGCATATTGGTTCCTTTTTGATATTTTAAATGGATTATGAGTGCTGTCCTATCACAAGGTGTCTTCTCTTTGAGTTGCAAAGTTATACTGTGATTATAATAATTAACAGTATTGATAATAGTGCCCAGGTTAAAAGCACAATATTTATGGTAAACTCTCACTTGGAAATCTTTTATGAGACACATTTTTATAACAATGTGGAGGTAAATGTATGCCTTAACCAAGGAAGAGTTTATAAGCAAAGCCGTGTAACCGTGTCTGTTTGTTATAGGACAATGAACTGGAGAAGATCACCAGGAGGTTCACCATTGAGTTGGCCAAGAAGGGTTTTATTGGTAAGATTTAACATGTGACACCACCTCAGGACACGTGAGGAGATGTCAAGTTTAAAACAACACTTATGAAGAGGTATTTTGCAGACATTGTTTAGTAAGGGCTTACACAGGTTTAGCAGGTTGAGGTTTTGTTGTGTCCAGTTTAAACCCAGCAGAGAAAGAGCAGGACTTGTAACCGAAATGTCTTTAGCGCTTTCTCTCCCTCAGGACATGGCAGCACCCAACTCGCATGATTTGGCCCAGTTGACTGAGCATGTGTGGCATAAACACGGTCGGGCAGCCTCTGTTGTGAAACATTCTTTTCTCTCCCTGTTAATGGGCCCATCCCCCACAAGCCTGTTTTTGGACCTCGTTCCAGGATATGAGGCCCTGCTGGGCACAGGGTCACACACATTTAAAACTTGGCACCTGTCGAAACTCTGTATGTTCAATGACATAACATTTTGTTAAACTGAAACTGTATATGTCTAAGAATAGTAAGACTGAAGAATATTAAGGAAGGCTGAAGGTCTAGGTCTTCATATTATCTTTTGTATTAAATTATTAATGACGTGTCTCTATAGCCTCTACACTGGTCTGATTCTGTCCCTGAAGAGCCGACCAGTTTAGCTTTAAATATTACAGCATCAAACCACTTTCAGGTGTAAAAAGGCCTTAGGGACTTTAACACAAACCTGTCTTTAAGGTTGCTTTGTTGAAGTACTTGTTAGTGCATGTCTCTTAGTGTTAGCCCTGCGATTAACAGGTTTTACCCCACCTCAGGTCCATAGCAACCGGGATAAAGAAGAGTGTCCACAAATTGTCTAATCAACAAGACAAAATGGCTAAACCCGTAGGAATGATATCAGTATGTCTTACCTAAATACTTGATCCTGGCAGTACATACAAGAACACCACCGACAGGCCAAACGGCAAAATTACATGAATTTGTCTCTATGGGTTTTGTAATTAATAAATATTAACATGGAGGCCAATGGAATGGAGAGATGTTTTCCTTTGAGATTTTTGTATTGTCTTTCTTCCCTGTTGGTTTTTATTTTTTATTTTTTCCTTCCTAGGCCCTGGCATTGATGTCCCTGCCCCTGACATGAGCACAGGAGAGCGGGAGATGTCCTGGATCGCTGACACTTATGCCAACACCATCGCACACACTGTACGTTTTGAGAAACACCCACAGTTGTGTGTGGGTTTTTACCCAGTGACTCAAATGGGTCAAATTAGGAAGGAATGAGTCATGAGGAATGAGCTGTTAACTACGAACAGAGCTTTTCCTGCCGCTCCCTTCCCAAACCAGATACATTATTTCCTTTTGCAGAGCAGCATTTCACTGTTTATCTGGGAATTAGGCTCAAACACAGTGGAAAATATTTGTCATGATGTCCCAACCAATCTGGTATTTCATGAGAAATCATTAGATTAGAACAAAATTTCTGTAATGTAACGTACATTTTGAGTTAGAAGTGTTAACAATTAACAAGTCGTACCTGTTCACTTCTGTGTTTTTTATGTGCTACATTTAAAGTGTTTGCAGATCTATATGGCTTTGGTTTGGCTTTATTTGTAGTTTAATTGCTTCTTTACCAATCATACAATCCATTACAAGTACAGGGACACTATTCTGTCCAGTTAATTCAGCACTCAAGGTTACTAAAATATATAAAGTCAGGACTAGCATCTGTCTCTTATTACAAAACTTAACTTCAGACACATGTCAAATCAAGTAGAATTTCTTAAACTTACAAAACAAACCTCTTCTTACTTATCTTGACAATTAAATGCTATTTGACAAAGTTCCATCAAATAAATGAGCCAAAAACACAGCTAAACTTACCGTCATTGGAAATGCAATACGTTTTTCAGTATTAAATATTATTAGTATTATCTACTCAAAGCAAACGCTACAGTTCACCTGTGGCTAAGTTCTGAAGTAGCTGACGCGTTCCTGCTCTGGTACACACAGAAGTGCAGTAATTAATAGCTGTCCAGTCAGCTGCCAGTCTTCCTGTCATGTTAAGCAGCAACTGTCAGTGTGTGTAGGTCAGAGAGGCCTGAGATCTGATCTCTATTAAGCTTCAAAGTTTTTCTTGAGCAAACCCTTTTACTTGGGCAATATCAGCTGTTTTCCTGTACACTGTATAAAACCAAGATGTTTCACATCGTTTGAACTAGAAAATGCTAAGTATCCCTGAGCTCTAACATTTTGTAATACAAGATATTTGACTTAACTTGACCCTGTAGGGGTTTTTGCTCTTTGAACTGTCCTATTAGATGTACTATCCACAGTCAAAACATTCTAATGGTTTCTCAGGGTTTTGAAGTAAAGTATTTTTCTGATAACTACAGTCTGTTCTATTCTAATTTGTTGAAAAGTATTTTTTTATTTATTTATTTTTTTGTGTGTATTTGCAGGACATAAACGCCCATGCATGTGTGACCGGAAAGCCCATCAGCCAGGGAGGTATCCACGGTCGTATATCCGCCACCGGTCGAGGAGTTTTTCACGGCATTGAGAACTTCATCAATGAGGCGTCCTACATGAGCATGATGGGCCTGACCCCAGGATTTCAGGACAAGACCTTTGTTGTCCAGGTACAAAGATTCACAAAGTACAAAGTCTCTCCTTGCCGTTCTGATTTGCACTGGAACCTCGGCAGAGTATCTTGACCGTGTCTCTTTTTTTAAAGGGACAGTTTTTGGCAGCATGTAATGGCAACGTTGCAGACTGTAATTTCACACAACACAGCTTTACTTTGCAGAGCCTGTAAATGGCTATGGTAGCCCTGTAGTGACATTCTGTTTATAAACAAACTCCTCACCTGACCCAGTATGTCAGGTGAGGAGTCTTAATAATGGCTACTTCCACTGGGACTTAAATGTCTATTACTCAAAAAAAAAAAAAAAAAAAAAGGTAATACGCACCGTTTAAATGCATGCAGCTGGTTGGGGTTTTAGCAGAAGAAGCTGAATCTATTTCCTACGGGAGACAAAACCCTGGACACACTGGGATTGAAGGCTTCTCCTAAATGGGTTTTAGACTCATGCTTTAATCACAGCTGTGCCATCTGTAGGAGTCTGACGCTGATCTGTTCGAGCTGAAGAAATGGCAGAAAAGCAGCTCAGGGTCAACAACTTTTTATTTTATTTATTTATTTATTTTAATTTTGATGATTTAACTATTAGTTGTATATAGGCAAGGCTTGTATATAAAAAGTGGGAGGCACATATACAAACTGTTGTAATTGCTACACTGTTCACCTGATTTAGATGTAAATCCCCTCAAATTAAAGCTAAAAGTCTGTAGTTAAAGCACATCTTGTTCATTCTTGTTCATCATTTTATTCCAAATCCATTGTGGTGGTGTATAGAGCCAAAAAGATCAGAATTGTGTCGATGTCCCAATATTTATGGACCTGACTGTATCTTAAAAAAAACAGTAGCAGTCTTGGCAGCTATTTTAATTATAGAGAGCTGCTGGAAACCTTGCTCTATTATTATCAAAGTGTCTAAATGTGTTTCACCAGAGGCTTTACTGTAACCGTCGGGAGGTGATCACACCAGCAAGCCGTAATCTGTCTTTGTGTTGCACTAAAGGATTATGTCCTGCTCTTCAAGATTAAGTGCAGAAGAAGGATATCAAGATTATTTTGTCATTGCGTACATAAAAATTTGTTTCTTGTTACATCTGTGCGATTTGTGCCCAAAGTATCCAACTTGGGTGTGCCTCAAGATCAAATTTAAACTTTAGATTATTTGGTATTGAGCATGTGGTAGTCACATTTTTGTTTACTGGATACCACATTGTGAGTGAGTACTTGGAACAAAGTATTTGTCAATACTGAGTACATGTACAAGGACTCTAATAAATCTATTTATATTTTTACCACAAATTTCAGTGGCATGTGAACTTCTCAGATGTTTTCTTAATTACTTGTTTGTAGTTTCATTCTGTAATCATCCATATTTATAAAAAAAAAAAAAAAAGGCAAACCAGTTAAATTAGTGAATTAAAACTTACAGTGCACTGGGTAAAGTTGTACTACTTGTACTTCAGTGAAGATGCAGCTCCAATATACTCATTCTGGTGTATATACTGTGAGGTTTCTTATGACATGTGTGTTAATGCTTTCTTCACAGCAATTCAATAAAAGGTCAACACATTTTAACTTTTAAGACTGATTTTATGAAGCATAAATATTTATATACTGTAAATGGCTTTACTTTGACTGGATATTTGGGAAAAAAAGCTTTTTAAATACAAGCCATAAAGTATCACTTTGGTTTTGCAAGTAAATGATCAAGAAACCATGTACTGCTGTAAATGGGACCATGAAAGATGGTGATTGTAAAGAAGAGTGCTAAGTTTGAGGTTGGATAAATGAGGAATATAAGAACCGTCATAGGATATAAAAAAATGATTGTAGTTGGAGAAGATGTCAAACCTTGTTTCTTCTGTAACTTTAATTTTTTTTCTTTTACATGCGACAGGGCTTTGGTAATGTGGGTCTTCACTCCATGAGGTACTTGCACCGATTCGGGGCCAAGTGCGTGGGAGTGGGCGAGATCGACGGAGCCATCTACAACCCAGACGGCATCGACCCCAAGCAGCTGGAGGACTACAAACTGGTATGAGCTGCTTGTGCTTTATTCAAACTTTATATCGCCTCCATTTGTTTTAAACAATGGACTTAAACTCCTTTGTTTTGGTGTTTTCTTCTCCACAGCAAAATGGCACCATTGTGGGCTTCCCGGGGGCCCAGCCTTACGAAGGGAACATTCTGGAGGCTGACTGCCACATCCTGATCCCTGCGGCCGGAGAGAAGCAGCTCACGCGTCAAAATGCTCCCAGAATCAAGGCCAAGGTACGCTCTGTTGACTTAAAGCTGAGGTACTGGTTTGAGTTGTGGAAGTAACACAAAAGTATTAAATAAAAAGAAATAAAGATGGTGTGAGGTTGTTGCATTGATACTAGCACCTCATTATTCAGTTTAATAAATTGTCTATGGTAATTTCTCTAAAGCACAAATTAATTTTGCAGTTGCTTTAAACCAGACATGTCCAAAGTACAGCCCTGGGACCAGTCAATTTTTTCTAGCTCTCACCTTGATTGGAGGGAAAAAAAAAAAAAAAAACGCATTAGCAATTACTATTTTTTTTTTTTTGTGACTGTTTTATAATATCTACAACACACTACTAAACATTTGTAAAGTATTAACTACTTTAATTGATAATTTACAAAGCATTACTCATACAATAATAAGCACCATTAACACTGTAATTATCTTTTAGTCTATTTAGAATACTAAGCTTGTGTATAATTGTAGATCAGGGCTCTCCAACAGCCGGACTCCAGGCCGAATCTGGACTTCGAGAGGATTTGATCCGGACCGCAAGACATTTTACATGATTACAAGCACATTGTGGAAAATATATTTCTTAACGGGCACTTCTAGGACAGCTATGTCACACACCTGGGTCCTCAGGTTATTATGGTTACAGACACAGCAGCTGCAGATTCAACATGTTGAGCTTGATAAATGAGTTAAGTAGTGATTTTGTTGCAGATTTTATGAGGCTCTTCCTGTTTAAGCTCGGCAATAGTCTGCATGACGTTCACACTTTGAATCATACTGTACCAGAGTTAACTTTGAAGCGCTCCAAGACCCCTGTCTTGTGTTTATTTTTTTATTTTTTTAGGTAATTAACATTATTTGGTCACACTTTATGAAGAAATTAAATTAAGTCAAAGAGAACTTATAAATGTCAGTTTTTAATTAAACTTAAATCACACCTTTTTATTTTAGCAATTTGCATAATATTTCAAATTGCTAAAATGCATCTTAAAGTTTTTTTTTTTTTTTGAGTCTTTTAGTTTTTATTATTTTTTTTTTTTTTTGAGTCTTTTAGCTCATCCAGGTAGTTCTTAGCTCTACCTCTATATATTTGGTGTTGGCACATGAAGAGTCTGAGGCACTCTGTTACTGCTGATAGTGAATTAAAATGTGGTTTGTTATTTAATGAGATCTATACAAAAGTGGTAACTCTCGTTTCATTGCAGATCATTGCTGAAGGGGCTAACGGTCCCACTACCCCAGAAGCTGACAAGATCTTCCTCAAGAATAATGTCATGGTTATTCCCGTAAGTCAAATCTTTTTTTACTATGTTAGTTCTAGGCTGTATCCTCACTAAAAGACTTAAAAGGCTGTCCAAATTTAAATCTTGTTGGATAAATTGTAACAAACACAGAATAATTTTTTTTTTTTTTTTTACATTTTGGAAGAAAAACACATTTGCAGAAAACAAAAACTCAAATGTATTTTCCCACTCCCTGGTTATTATACATGGCAAGTGTGATGGTAAAATGGTTTTCTCTCGTCACTGATGTGACGTTTCCTCTGGAGCAGGACATGTATCTGAACGCTGGTGGTGTGACCGTGTCTTATTTCGAGTGGCTGAAGAATCTCAACCACGTCAGCTACGGCCGGCTCACCTTCAAATATGAGCGGGACTCCAACTACCACCTGCTCAGTGAGTACTGCTTGTTTAATGACACAAGACCATTATGCATTATTATCTTAATTAAACAGAACAATGCCGAGAGACTAATGACTATGGTCTAAGGAAAAAAAACTAAACAAAAAACAAAACCTTGCCCTTTTGAGTAATGTATTAATTTCTGTATAAAGGAAACTGGTTGCACTATAGATGACGACAGGTGAGAAAAAAACAAAAGTATAAGCTTAACCAAAGCAACTCTCTGTCTTTTGTGTTTTCTAGTGTCTGTGCAGGAGAGTTTAGAGAGGAAGTTTGGAAAGCAGGGCGGGCATATCCCCATTGTGCCCACTGCTGACTTCCAGGCCCGAGTCGCTGTAAGTAACACTGTTGTAGTCTCATTCACAGGTGATACTCAAACTATAAACTATATTAATATTTACCAGTTTGTAAGGTAAGTTTACCACTGGCATCATTCACATTTGACACATTCACATTTCTTTTCACAAAATGCATGAAAAAGCCACCTTGAGACAAATATTGCTACATGTTTTAATACAAGAACATTTTTAGAGGAACATAATTCCTAGTATTCCAACTCTAAATTTTCCACAAAAACAGAATTATTCAAATACTATAGTTTTAATGGGATTGATATTATCTAATAAAACTAAAGGGCGTTTAACTGGTCTTGCTGCTTTTTGAAACCAAGTTTCATTTTGACTACAATAACTCATGTTGACAGCTCAATGAAAGGTGGGACAACAGTTGATAGATATAATCTTTCTTTTAAAGGAATGAAGTTTAACTTGTGGGATACTTGTTTGTAATTATGCATTTACTTTTTTTTTTTTTTATGATTCTGAGACGACAGAAGATCTCCATTCTTTGGGAAACTTTTGGAATTGAAACACTTGACCCCAATAAGATTATCTTTTGGGCCGTGTGTTGCATGTTTTTCTCAAACACTTCTTTACTTGGCCCCAAAATTAATAAGACAATGGAAATCAATGAATCTTACACTGCATAGCTTTCCAGTTGAAAAGAAGTGGTCTCTTGGTTCTAAGTTTTTATCATTTTCATGTTTGTTGCAGGGTGCGTCTGAGAAGGATATCGTTCACTCTGGCTTGGCCTACACCATGGAGAGATCTGCTCGGGTTCGTTATCTACACAACTTCAACTTTCTATATTTCATTTAAATATCTGAATACAATTCATAGTCTATTTTATTTTTTTTAGCAAATCATGCGCACCGCGAGCAAGTACAACCTGGGTTTGGACCTGCGGACGGCTGCCTATGTCAACGCCATCGAGAAGGTCTTCAAGGTCTATAATGAGGCTGGACTGACCTTCACATAAACGTCTACTTCAAACCCTGATGCTCCTGTTCCCGGGCCTCTCCGTCTCCGCCGCCTTCAGAACATATCGCGTTTACTGCCGCATTGTGCTCTTTCTCCCACTTATCTAATTGTTTTTCAGGCGCCTTGTAACCTCTAGGCTGCCATTATTTCAGTGTTTCCATTTAGAAATTGCACTGTTTTTGAGATTATTTTTAGAAGATGACCCGTGACTAGATCCATGGAGAGAATGAAACCTTCATAGTATTGTCCAATGGCAGCCATGTTCAGAGCCTCCACTGTGTTCCCTGTATGCATGAGACCACACTTGTTTGAGCTAACTGCACTACAGATGCCTTATATCAAGACTGTTCTCAAAGGAGACGGCCACTAACTTTTAATTAAAAGGGATTCAGATTTATTATAATACGAGTAATATTTGTTCACACGGTTAACACTTAGTAGCAAAGTTATCAAGGTTCCGGTTTAGTTTAAACTTTAGCTGTGTAAGATGACATTCTTTCCCTCTGCCTCATGTGACCTAGCATTGTCTGTCAAAGGAGTAGGGAAGGGCATGAGACACGTTCTCCTCATTAACCGTCCAAATCCGTCACACTGAAGTTTCTATTTTTTTCAAGAAATTAGTCTCTTTTTATTTTCATTGTTTTTGAAAAACAATAAAATGTTAACAGTATGCAAGTCTAATTTGTTTTCATATTTAAACTCTTATCACTCACCAAGTTGCTAGTTTAGTAATTACTGTAAAATATCATTGTCCTGTGTAGCTAAAGAATGAGAGAAAATTAGTCTACAAACAAAATGGGGTAAAGGGAACAAGCCATCAAACAAAAGAAGCCAAACTACACTAAATGTTGGAAAGTAAAAAAAACAATGCTACACATGGAAGAAAAATTATCAGTCTGATTAAATTGGCTGTTGGTCCACAGGGCTTGTATCAAGGAAAGTGAAACCAATGTTCGACAATACAGTTACGCAATAGTAAACGAGGTCACATTCTAATGCTGACCTCAAAATTAGAAGTTTAACATAAGCTCTAAAATGGTCTTGCATGTTTTGTCTTAATAAATATGTATATTAAACACAGATATGCAGAAAAATGGTAGGACTATAATATCTAGTTCCCCAGTTTTGTGACAGTTGAATGAAAGGTGTGCCCCGACAGTTCACTGACACAATGATCCTGACTTGAAAGGAATGAAGTTGAACTAGTGGGATACTCCTTTTGTAATTTACATTTTAGAACAGTGGCATTAAGGGTGTACTTTCTTGCCCACACTCGTTTGTTCACCAAGTAAGAGAAGACAAAGCAATACTGTAAAAGATAAATTTACTGCTCTGTTTTTCATGATTCTGAAAGGACATGATGCCTACTAACATGTTTTTTTTTTTAGGAGTGATGCAAAATACTTCTGCAGCAACACAATATATTTTTCCTCTCAAAAGCCTGAAAAAATTATTAGCAAGTAATGGCCTAGAAGTGTCTTTCACAGACGCAGCCTCCTTCGTTGTGTATTATTCAGTATTGAAGATGTTTGTGTTCTATGCTAAATTTGACGGCAGAATATTTAGCTACTTACCCATATGTTCAGTCAACTTTTTAAAATAGGCATTAGGATCTTTGATGGATAAACCCTGAAGTGTACTTTTACAAATTATTGTGGTATGCCATGAATCTCAAGAGTCCAGCTTTACTGTGTTCTCAGTTCAGCCCTTTTTCCGAAGCGTGCATGCTTTGTGTTGTTACATTTGCATTTACACACAGCACAGGCCCACAGAAAAGCAGGAACAGAACTTTAGTTTTTTCCATATCCACTTTTATAAAGTGTGTGCCAACAGTTCACCAGAATAATGAACATGACTTTATAGTAATAGAACTAGTGTGATACTTGTTTATAGTAAATCTGCTTATAAGAAAAACGTTTTACTGAAATTGAATTATGACTGTAGATCCCACATGTCAAACTCTAGGCCTGGGGGCCAAATGTGTCCCTTTACAATGTTTTATGTGGCCCTTCAATACATTTGGTAGGTATACTGTATATTTTTGGGACTATTCTAAAGATATGTAACAGAGAACAATGGATCTTAGCTAAGTTTGAACAGATTTTTTAATGGACTAAAACAGGTTGTTATATAATTTTTTTCTTTTTTTATTACGTTTATTTAAAAAAAAAATTTAAAAATTGACATTTATATAAAATAATATAAATAATGAGCGAAAAGGATTTAAACCGGTTTCAGTTGGATTTGAGCAGGTTTTAGATTAATTTATTTGAATAGGTTTGAGTTGGTTTTGAACAAGTTTCAGTTGGATTTGAATAGATTTTTAACAGTTTTCAGTTGGATTTGAATGGGTTTTAGTTGGATTTGAGCAGGTTTTAGTTAAACTTATTTGAACAGGTTTTAGTTGGCTCAATCGGTCTTTGACCCCTGAAATGATTATTTACCTATTTCCTCTTTGGGTTTGACACCACTGTCGTCGACCATCCCTTTGTTCACTCGATACACAAAAGAAGAGATGACGCAGCAGATGGATTTCAACAAAACCATTTAATTTGACCAGTACAGTTTATAAAATCAGCAAATCTGCTTTGATGCCAACTAAACATGGTGTGTGCATCTGCGTGAGTGGGATACATGACTGTGTACATTGTGGTGTTGTGTGTGTATTAATACAGGTTCTGTATAGTGTGTGAATGTCGGGTATTAATTGATAAGGCAACATGCAGTCATCAGTTTCCATTGGCCTCAAAGTCAAACACAAAAGATGCTTCACGCACAAACACGGGTTTGGATCAACCAGAGCCATAAAATCAGTTTGGACACTCAAAAGTCTACATTGACCACCACTGTTTTTGTTGACAAAAGTAGTGTTTTTGGCAAATATAAAGTTTAAGATCTCCATCAACAATTATTGGCTTGAATGTTTCCAAGCTCCAGTGGGGTTTTTACGTACATCAAATACAGCCACCATTAACTGGCTTCATTTTGGTTTTGTGAGTGGATATTTTTTATTTTTTATCAATTAGCCTACAATACATTAAGTTATATAATGTGACTTTAGAGCATATTTATTCACATTTTTGTTCAGAGCAATTTGGTTTCCTTTTGAGTGAAGGACAAATGATAGTTTTTCTACCCTATGTACGCTTTCTCCACCCAACGCTTCCTTTTGAATAATTACTTTAGCTTATGCATCACAAAAAACTATGGAAATAAAAATAGTCTGGAGGCATTTAACACAAAGGGGCTTTGACTTCTTCTGACCTGGAACTATTGAGAGTTAAAAGGTAGGTTTGAAAGCATTGAAGGCTACAGCAAAACCAAGTGTCCAAACCTATTTTCTTTCATGACTCTGGGCTGGCACTGTATAAAACACACTGTTATTAGACACACACGAGTGACAGGGCAACCTCTGAAACCACTTTTCTCTGATATATTCCTCTTTATCAAGCTTCAAATGCAAGAGTTTAAATGACTGCAACATATTCACAACGCTAACATACAAAACAGACTTCACAAATCCTCTGTTTAACCCTCACATCTCATATAAAATCAGCACTAAACAGTATTTGACACCATAACAACTTTTCATGCACAATACATTACTCTTTGGTTTGTAAGGGCCTAGGGTACATTAGCTTTGAATTAGTGTTTCATCACTTGTTTGATATTGATAGGATTGTCATCATATTAAAGAGAAAAGGAAGCAGAAGTATGCTTTGTCATCCTCTGTCAACCTCGCTCTTGTCCTAAATTGTTCATGCAATATTCTACTCAAGTGCATGTTAATTTTAACAAAGATTACAATGAGCATTTAATTTATACCAACCTTTGTTACTGGGATTAGTTTTGTAGGCCTATAGATACATTATTCAAGCATCTAAAACCTTTTTAGTTTGCAGCTTTGATATATGAAAAGCACATATAGGCCTAAATACAGTTTCTATTTTTCCATCAAACTAATAACTAATGCTCACAAACAAAGCAATACAAAACTATCATGGACTAGTCTACATTAACAATACAGTGATTTGACTTTCATGCACTTTAGTATTGCTGCTACATTTCTTTCCTACAGCCTCCTACAACATTTATTTTACGTGTCTATTTTTAATTTACAAGCCTTTTGGATGATTCCAACCAGATCAATAGAAGTCAATTAGAGAAGACAGTTACACAGTAAATATAAAGCTGACTACGGCGTTAACAAGCTCCTGCAGAAAAGTCACTTTGTTAATTAGAGCTTCATAGTATCAAAGATTTAAGTGCCAAGTTTAGTGTGCACTGACCTGGTTTAGCTATTACCAGGAGGTAGGCTACATGATGAGAAATCTTAGTTTTGTTGTGTATATAGTTGTACAGCTAACTTTTAAATAATAGCACGTGGATCTAGATAACTGTTTTCATCAACCAAGGGTGACTTATTAAAGTAGGATTGATGGATAAACCATTATTCTACAATGTCAAACTATTGTGCTATGTCCTACTTCCACACTTTGAGTTTAATGATTATTGACATGTAGCCTTTAGCTCATGTAGCGCTAACTGCTAAATGTCGAGTCACTCGCTAACGCTCTCTACTGATGCTCTGAACATGGTCGGTTGCCATTTGCTAAAAGCATCTTCTTTATGGACAGTTTGTGATTTTTGGTGGCTAATGCTAATGTATCCATTTAAAACGTATTGATTTGTTGTCTTTGTGTTGTCCCATGTATCACATTTTAACAAAAAGTAGGAAGAAAATACAGCTATTCTTAAGTGGCTAGGCTAATTTAGGTTTTGTCAGTTTCCACGTTTTATTTTTAACCAGTCAATGCAATTAGCCTACATTATTAAGTTATATTACTAAGTGTCTAATGCATAGACATTACATAACAAAAAGCTTTAGTTAGTTTTAGTAGTTAGTAAATTCAAATATAACTAGACCTATACTGTTTATCTAACCAGATCCTTCATCAGACACTTTCTTTCTTGGCATCAACATTTCTCATTAAGACTTCTCTAATGTTGGTTTGCACTATCACTCGTTTGCTCACGGTATGAAGTGCCTCATAAATGTGTGTCTTTTGTTTATGCGTGTTTGCAAGTGAAGCATCCCGAAAGGTTGGTAGCTGAGGCGGGTGACACTGAGGTTCATATCAGGACGACACACAGTGGAGGGGAAAGCGACAAGAAGCTGCAAGAAAAAAATTCAGCACTTTTTAAGAGGCAAGAAAAAGTAAGTGGTTGAAAGGCTGCTGTCTCGGGCTGTGATGTGTCTGAACGGGGGGAGATATTCAGAGGTGATGAGACAGAGGTGCGACACCAGGAAGAGTCTGTTTTTAGTTGATTTGGTTCCATAGAGTCACAAAAAAATATGCCGAACATCTGAAGTCTGCTACAGCAAGGCGAGGGCAACAAGGAACGGACGGACAGGACGGGAAATGTGGTCCTGAAGTACACTAATGCCCCTAGAAAAAAAAAAAATATGAGATTAAATATTATTATTAGGGTCACTGTGAGACAAATAAGCTACACACACAGCTGCAGCCTATTATAAAACAAAACATATAAAACAAGTACGTAAAGTAATGTTTTGCAGTAACTTACTTCTCCTTCACCACCATGTTCCATTCCTCCGTATTTTCCCTGTTGTGGAAAAAGTAATATTTTAGAGAAGAAAATAGATGGATCATGACAAAAAAATCAATGGTGGATGGTATAACACAAGCACCAACAACAATTCTATATTTCATCCATGTCTTATCTCTCATGTCTGAATAAAACACTACATAGTAAAGTTCATGCTGTTCGTTTTGTGCACAGGAGTCGCTTTGTTAATTAGAGCTTCACAGCATCAAAGATTGAAGTAACGTGCCAGCCTGGTGTGCACTGACCTGGTTTAGCTTCAACAGTGAAGACAGAGGTTTATATGGACACATGCTGTAAGTACTGTGTGTTCAGTTTGTTAGTTTGTTAAAGATCAAGAAACTCAACACCGCTTGGACGATGAGAGATTTCGTTTTTGTAAATGTTGTATGGGATTAATTCTTAGTTAACAATTTAGAGTATGGTAGGCCTATAGCTGTGTACTGAATTATAACCATTAGTTTTTGCCTGCGTACATGTGCAAACTTTTAATCTCAATGAGGTTTCACCTGATTAAATAAAGGATATAATAAAAAAAAAAAGAAAATAGATGATCCAAGGACCACACACAAACAAACTGGCTATGTCCAAAACCACTGAAGTACAGGCAGACTTCTGCACTTAAATACAAGTAAACACAAATTACTGAGCCTTTCCACTATATTTTCAATAATAGCACATAGGTAGATCAAGACAATCTTTGATGGATAAACCCTGAGCAAACATTGACAAACTATTTTGGTACACCGTGCTTCTGAGCTTATATAATTTTAGTTACTTTGTCTGCATGTACTAATTGCTCCTACTAAAAAAAAATATTAAGCTAATTATCAAAAACATTAGTTGACTCTCATTAGTATACAGTAGTTTAATGACATTGCATGCAGAGTGTTACTTGGTCTATTACTGTAAAACTTTTGGCTGATATGCTATTGTCTAGAGCTGTGTTTCACAAACTTTTTTCAGGGGACCCATATTTCAATAGGTCAAAATAATACTGATCCATCTTCCTGATCTTTTGTCTTAACCCACAATCTCAGTTATAATGTTAGTCACGTGACTCAGCTCTTGGTCGCCAATAATCGGTTGGCACTACCATAGACAGTCATTAGACCCAAATGACCCTTTGCTCTTGTTCTTGTCTTGCTCTAGTTATTTTTTTGCCAATACATTTTGATAAACATTTGTATCTTGATTTGGGAAAATAATGAGTTTGAATTTATTGGCGACCCAAATAAAATCTTCCAGGACCCACATTTGGGTCTCGATCTGCTGTTTGAGAACCACAGCTCTAGAGCTCATGCACTCGGCCCTGTCCCATAGGCACCTTGTATACGAGCTCCTCCTTTCAGGGCAACACAGATGAGACACAACACAAGAAGGGAAAAAAAGTTGAAAGTCACAAAAAGACACAAAAACAACACAGGTGGAGACGTGCAAAAAATAAAGACAATAGGCAGATGTTAGATGTGCAGGAACATCTAACAATGTTCTTAACAATATCAAACAGAATGCAGGGCCAATATTAGAGGTAGAAAATTCATGATAGTTGTACTATCTATAGGCGAACAGATTATAATGTACTTTGAAATGCATAAATAAACAGTTACATGTGCCGAGCTAAAATTAGCTAGTGTTTATTAGGGCATTAAATATGGGGTGTATTTTTGCACACTTTCTCCCCATTAATACTTCTCTAAATGTATCTACACACTGGAAAAACATAAAACATTAGTGATCCCATGCTCCATCACCAAACTCCAACTTTTCACCCAATTCTTCCTCAATACACTCACACGCACAAGACTAACCATACCATTTATTTTCTAAAGAATTATGTAAATTAATTTGTAACAATAATAAATTGACTACTTTCAAAGGAAATTATCCATAAATGCTAAGCTTAATATGTTAAAACCTGGAAATAAACCGGAAACAGTAATGTGTAATGTTTACTGTATTTATACACTATATATATATATATATAAAAACATTAAAAAAATGTAAAAGTAAACACCTTAAAATCTGTTAAACTAAACTGGCGCTTAACAAACTATGTTAGTGAAGCACCCCATTGTTCCAACACAATACCCTTTAACTTAAGCTCAAACTTGTCACGACGGTAACCTGCCTGGCCGGCCATTCCGGTCGTTGCCGCAATGTTCTCGACTCCCTCCACGGTTTCCTGGGAAACCTCATTGTCCCCGGCAACGGCTGTGTCTTCAACGATGTCGGCCTGGTCCACGGTCCTGTGGGCCGCTGCAACAAACACAAACAGTGCGTGTGATTTAATAAAGAAACGGTTAAAGATGAACAAGACACAGACACAAAAAATACACTATACTGTATATGTTTTTTGCATTACTGTGTTTGAATTATATTTAAATTGGCCATACATTTTTGAATTGAATGAATCACTACTAACCTTTTACTTTGGTTGCACCTTATTGTGATTTAAGGCTCATTATTGAGATTACTGCAGTCTTTCATTATGTACAGTATATTATACATACTGATATTGTGATAATGATAGATGTGGAATTAATTGAGCAAAACTATTTAACTGTTTTACCATCAAATATAAAGCTTTCAAAATATTTTAATAATGTAGCCTTACAGTCATTTTAATGTGTCCCTGACATTAAAACAAAAAACAATTTTTAATAGACAGTGCACCTGGCTCACTAATTACTTCACAGTGAGTCAGCATTTCATGAGAACACACATTTAGACAGACCACACATTATTATTAATTAATATAACATGTTATAATATAAGGATGACGTCCTCTGTGAAAACAATGACAGCTGCATCAAATGTTTTTTTTTTTTGCTTTGATAAGACAGTGGACACCAGGCAAATGACCCGAGCGGGAATCAAACCCGGGTCTCCTGAATATATGGCATGCTGCATCAGATTTTGACATGTGATTGGTCCAGCCCTTAACCCCACTTCCCGCTCTCTACAAGTGCAAAGAAATGTCTCAAAAGTTGATGCAGCAGATTTTTTTTGACTTGTGGCTTATATTTAAGATCAGGTTGTAGCTGAATGCAAGTCCCATAAGAAGAATTATTACTATTTGTTGTGTGTAATGACTGTAGCAGCAGCAAGCGCTCCTACTGGCCTGGCAGACATACTACCGTGTTCTCAAGACCTGAGCGTCATGTCTTACCTGTATTTACTGATGCCATTCCCTCCTTTGTCTTATTGCCTGTGGGGAAAAAAAATGTATATACTTTACTATACTATACACATTTCTGCCAAATTACCACAAATCTCTACTTATTTAAAAAAAATGTGTGCTTTTTTAACTGTTGCATCATCACAATTAATATATCTGTTATTTTTTTAATGTATTCTTTATTTAGATGTCCACTACACAAGATCTTTTAGTCACTAAAGCGCTTTAATTGCTTCATTCATGAGCCCAGTTTTCAAGTCTGTACATTGTTTGGTTCATGTGCTTTCAGCTCAAAATATTTTTGTAATATTAACATTACTGTTCTCATACCTAAATTATTAGTTAGATTATTATTCATCAGTATACTTAACTTAACCTGTTTATTGATGATAATAAACTGTGATAAACACAAAGCTTTAGTAACAAGTCCAGATCACTCCACTGGCCAACAGCTAACATTAACCACATTTTATAAACATAGGTCAATATTAAACAACTAATTAGCTCTATATTGTCAATGCATGTTCCTAGTCGGGCAACACACTTTAACTCAAGTTTCTTAGTTAGTTTGAACTAGAGCAGTTTGCATTTTACAGCAATAAAAAAACATTTGTGTGACCCACATAAATGCAGCATCAGACATTGACTATTATCCTACTTGTTAAAGGACACATTGAGATGCAGTTTCTGTCGAGACTAAATTTCCTCAGTTTCCTTATTTCAGCACAAACCTGACAAATTAAACAGTAGTTATATAATCTGCTTAAAAAGATAAAAAGGAGGACTGTGGGAATTTAGTGAGGAAGAGAAAGAGTGTGTTACATAAGTGCCAAAGTGGGCCAACTCCACAGCCACAGAGCAATGACACAGCTGTCTCCCCTTCCTCCACCAGCAGGGGGAGCACATGTCACATCAGGTTAATAACAATGCAAATCATTAACTTCAAGCCTTTGTTAAAGAACTGTAAATAAATGATAAATACAAATAAATGAAAAACAAAATATTTAAATACGTTTTCAAATATAGTTTTCATAATGACTGCACACAAATATATCAATTCAAGACCTTTTGATAAATTATGGTCATACATAATTACCTGACCGGCTCGGATTGTTGATGACATCAGAAAACTACAGTATAATCACAGTTTTCATTAAAAAGTAAATCAATATAAATTATTGTTCATTATTCTGAATTAGAAAATAAAAACTAAGAATAAATACTAAAGTGATGCACAACTAATTAAATATGTATTGTGAAAAATAAGTTATTATTTATCTTAATAAAGTTAGAAAATACTGCCTTAATCAAAGTAAAAAACATGGAGATAGATAGAGTGTAAACATGAGATGAATCTGTTGAAAGACAATCTGTAGCTCCAACAAGCAGCTAAAACTTTAACAGGCAAACTTCCTACAAGAAAAATGAATATTTTCATGACGACCACCGTCTTGGCCAGGTCACTCTTGGAAAAGAGATTTTTAATCTCAATGAGGTTTTCACCTGGTTAAATATAGATCTGTTAAAATGTGCTGGAGTTACCTTTTCCACCAATCAACATGTGCCTGTAACATTGCACCCAATCATATCACACGACATCAACACCAATTGAAGCCACCTGAGACAATTTGGTAGCGACAATCGGTCCTTTTGTGTTGATCGAAATAAAAAAACAATAATTTAAATTATAAAATTACAAATAATAAAAATAATAATACTTGTGGTTAACTACTGAGTATTTCCAAACCCTAGTGGTTACATGTTTATATCAAGGAAAACTACTTTGTACATTACTTGATTTACATTATTACTCCAAAATAAAGTGGAACCAAATAACACTATTTTAGAACAATTCAAGATGACATTTTGAGCATTTTCTCCCAACAAGTCAATACTGAAACCAGTTTAGAAAAGGCAGAAATCAGAAAAAGAATATCCTCAATGATAGAAAGGACTAATGGATGAAAATCACTGCTTATTTTTTGTGGGTCGCCGCACAATTTCCCTTTGCATCGCATCAAAACTTGGAGCCCGTTTGTGACTTTTTGAATTAATGGAATTGAGCTGCTTTGGAAATGGGTTAAAAAGGTTGTGAGCAACAAAACAACACTAAAGGGTCACCAAGTAAGAAAGACATCTAACAAAATATGAAGAATGACGTAAAAATGACTAGAATGCAATGAATGAATGCACAAAATCAAATTAATTTTACAGATGTTTCACTGTAAACAAAGAGAATTGCTGTAAAGATCATAGATTGTATAGTACATGTATTTAAATTTGCTTCTGAATCTGCAAAATATACTGTGAATGGCAATGTGTCTAATTTCTTTTAGGCTGGGGTTTAGACTGGGGTTTAATTTAAAATGTGAAAGACACTATAGTTGAGAAAAAGGACATTTCTTTCCTTCAAGGTTTTTGATTCCTTCCTTTGGTTTATTATACATCTGCAATTCAAAAAAGAAAACTAAAATATCCTAAATAAGAACATGTCAATTTTTTTCACAGATTTTTATACTAAGTTCAAAGCCCTATTTTAGCTCGACTTCTTAAGCATGTGGTGGAAAAATACAGCCTTGTGCCTGAACCTCTTTGGTGCAAATAATTTATGAATTCGGCAAGAGTGTAACTCCCAGGAGGCTTTGTGGCGGCTGCTTTTGCGCTGAGTATCTTCAAGGAGGACATTTTAAGCAGGCACTGCTTTAGTGCAGCCTGCGGGAGTGACGGTGCAGAGACGTCAATGGTGCTGGCTCGGCTGCAGGCAGTTTATTCACATCGACCCTCCATACTTCACTGATCACATCTACTTTGTCCTCCAGCTTCATTTAATTATGTTCATGTTATTTTTATCCCTTCGTTCTCACTCACCATCTCCCTTTAGTTTACGCACATTAAACTTAAACCAATGAACAACAATGGTCTTTTCTTTCTTGATTTTTCTGCCCTGTGAGTAGAATCTTTGCTGTTTGTGGTTGTCAGCCTTTTTGGTTTATAAAAGATAATATAACAGTCAGATAGCTTTTAAATGATGCTTATAAAAAAACATACATCAGGAAACTGCTTTAGGCACATTTTAGATTAGAAGCTAAATGGTAGTGCTCATCTCTGCTAATTGCACAAAGAATTATAGAAATGATATAAAATGGCAATAAGCTATTTTGACTCCTTCATGTCAGTAGGACAAGATTTGTGCAAACCAGTGCAGTGCCTTGGACACGTTTAAATTTTTGAATGCATACATTAGAAGATGGGTTGGGCAAACTGCTTTTAATCGGAGTACTTGCAATGGTGCACACCAGGGCACTGCCTTGGGCATATTGTAGATTGGCAAAAAGTGGAAAAGGTCATGTTCATTTATGCTAAATTTCATGAATGGCATGAAAGGAATACAGTATATGACAATTAGCTACAACTAAACATGGAAAGATCCAAACCAGGTCATATACAGTAATAATGGAAGCTATAATGACGCCTTCAATGTCAAAGTATTAAATTCAAAATAAATATCAAATATATGTTAAATTAAACTATATTTACTAATTTTCACAAAAAGTCATAGACTGCATTTTTTAGTTTAATAAATTATTTTAAGAAAAGTGCAGTATTTGGTATTTATCCATTGTACTAACAATGAGTATAGTTTGTATTCGTAAATGGTTAGAATGTTATTTAATATGCATCTTAAACATCTCCATCAAATGAGGATGTTAAGTTGTGCCTTCCATTCTGAGTTTTTGTAAAAGATAATTATTTTTTGGCAGCATTTAAAACAAAAACCTTGGGATTGTCCATGCAACTGGATCATTTTATGTTTTTTTTTATGTAACAACTGATCATGAATTCATTTTTGTTCCTTGTGATGGCTCTAAAGCAGGATAATTAAAAGCCTTTTCTGTTTTCTCGATTGCTTCATCTATCCGTTGGGGTTTGGTGATAGACTTTAAAAGGCTGAAAGGGAAGAAGGCAGTTAGTCGTTGCATATCCACACAAGGATGAAGGGAGAAGGGGAAGGTGGGGGTTTGTTGATGGAAGAAAAAATTGCTGCAGTGCTCAAAGTATTGCCCCGGTCCCTCCACCCTCACGCTCCTAAACTGTGACTCTAGGACGCCTCCTTTTTCATTTTATATCAACGTGGTTCTCAGCTACTACGTCAGCACACACAGTATAGGGACCACTGCGGACGTCAAATCAATTCCCCCCTTTTACCACCTACGTTTAAAATAAAGCCCTCCCTTTCTTTACCAGCTGGTTCCAGTCATAACCTTGAGATATGACGCAGACATTTCATCACAAAATCTGGTATCAAATGTTTAAATGGTATCCAAGCAACAACTCAAAAACTGACAAATATCTTTGACAAAATCCTGGAAAATTTTACTTTTGTTTTGTTTTGTTTTTGCAACAGGACATTGTAATGCAAATTTCTGCACGGGACATTAACCAGAAGAGGGCTAGTGATAAAACACCAATGCAAGGACTGCAGTGGCAATACTCCTCTCAATTATTATCCGATTAAAACACCATCAGTAAAAGCTCAAAGAACTTAATTTCCTATATACCTTTTAAGCCTAAACTATGCTACTGAAACATCATTGATAATAGCCAATTAAAGGCTATTTGACTTGTGGCAAAGTGAGCCATCCAGTTGCAGCCTGTCCCACAAAAAGACATTAGCAAAATGAATCTGAGACCAGGGCAGTGGCGCCATTACGGGACTGCAGTGCACCTTTTTTACAAATTTTATTAAAACTTTCTCCTTCCAGTAAACATTTAAAAGGAGTTTTCTCAATGAGATTTCTTTTTTGGGGGGTGGGGAGGGACTGAGCATGTCATCCTATTGTCAGCTCATAAGACATTAACATTGAAAAGATCATTTATTATTGTATAGGTCGATTTAGAATATATCCAATTGTTAGTGCCCCTTTTCTGCTATCAAGCTTAGCAACTATGTACTATTTTTATCCTTTTCCCCCATCCTTCCTCAAGCCCCCCACCCTGTATGCTGCACTAGCCCTGCAGCAACATCCTACAACTGTCCCAAACGTGGTCATTTGTGTTTTTACATCCCTGCCTAATCCTAACTCTGAAGCAAGTGGAGATCTGTTACGTACCTACATATATCACCCCCTCCTTGGTTTTGGCTGCTGCCTCCTCCATTCCTGCTTTGGTTTTCTCCGCGGCAGCCACTACCCCCTCCTTAGCCAAGGTGATCCCCTTCATGAATACATCCATCTTGGGCGGTGACACAGCTGGGCTCCCCTGCTCTGAACGGGCCTGGCTTTTTGGATCTTTTCGGTTGTTGCTTGCGGTGAGTTTGTGTCGGAGGCACAGGAGAGATGTAAGAGGCTGAATGTGTGTGACACCACCCCCCCAGCTCTCGTCGATGATGAGACGGGACGGGAGAGGGAGGGAGAGAGAGGGGCATGTGATGGAGAGAACAAACGGAGGAGAGGACAGCGCCGGATGCTGCAGCATTTTTAAGTCATACTGCAACCAGCGGCGCCACCCTGCACCCTCTTCTTCTTCTTCTTCTCTGATCTTGCATCTTGAAGGAAATGATAGCACTTTCAAAAACCGTCTTTATTCAGACAAATTGTTATTGTTTTTATACCTGTATTTATAGATTAAATGGAAATACCCATTAAAGCAGATTGTAATTAGAATCCTATGCTAAAAAAATAAAAACTTTCAGAGTTTTTTATAATTTTTTTATTCAAGGGTTTTAATAAATGGACAGAAAATAACGGAATAACGGAAAATTTGGGTAATCATGTGCTGACATCAGAGGTATCCATTGGCTGTTTGTCTTACGCCACAAGGAAGTAATGGCAATTATTGATATATACATCTGCTTACACAACTTTTTTAGATAAAACATTAAAGCAGGAAAGGTTGCTAGGCTGTTGCTGGAGAAGGGACATTAAAAATGCAGTTTTAAGTGGGTTCATATATTCATATTCATATTCATATATTGAGTCTGAGTTGCATTGAGTTGTTTAAAACAAGTGTTGCTCCATAAAATTATCTATATTTTTTTCATTATGACCCAGAGAATATCTAATTGGAGACTTTTGCCTGATTTAGTCTTTATTTGGTTCTGGTTTGTGTCTTGGGGTTTGACCTAGTTTAGCCTTTGTTTAGTTCTAGTTTAGTCTTTGTTTAGTCCTAGTTTAGTTCTAGTTTAGCCTTCATAGTTTTATAGGACATATTTGTCTCAGAAACATAAATCGCTGTAGGTGCTGCTAAAGCGCTACATTTAATAAACATTTAAGGAATCAAGAAATCCCTGGTTTCGCTGTGGGTTTAGTCAATAATTTAGTCTAAGGTCTAGTGTTTGATTGGTTATATTGAGTATATGTCATAGGAAAGGTTTAGGGATTGCCTCATCTGGTGTGAAATAGTAAATGATTGGTAAAATTTCAAAATTTATATCAATAATGTTATCAATGTATATCTAATCTCTTCCAGTGCTTTATTTAGCAGCAGTGCTCGTAAAACCCAGCCAGGGCCAAAAGTCCTTAAATTGATTTGCCATTATGAGCAGAGCATTAACAGACTCCTCGTTCAGTTCTGGTTGGATGCCATGTGGACACACCTTTAACGACGCCGAGCTGCTGCTGCCGTTACATAATAAACAAGCGGCTCTGACAGAAAATCGCATCATGTGAGATTTTGCCGTTCCATCTTTAATCCTTTCGACACACAAGCAATGCATACGAAGTCACACAAGGAAAATAATAATCTGTGAACGCTAAATGCTTCGGACGTGAATGTGTGTCGTTTAGTCTTTCTGAAATGAACAGAAATGTGTGGTGGGATTGTATTTATTGTACAGCACAAGTATTTTATGAGCTGTATGAATAATCTTTGCAGGGCATATACAGAACAGAGGGTGCAGCTATTAAAGAAAGACATACTAATGCAGCAGTGGGCAGTGAGTTTAGCAGGAATATTCTATAAAGATGTTTGTAAAGATAAACTTTACCTTGTTCCCTGTAGAAATCCGTCTTGTCCTTCACAAAACTATGGGATTTCGACTGAACCATGGCTGGTTTGGACCAATCACATGGCAGTACTGGTTGTTATGGGCGTGTTTTAGGTCATAATTAACAAAATGGTGTTGCTCTGATTGAGGACACTCTTCTGACCGGCGGCCATTGTTTTTATTGAAGGAAATGCTTTGTCATCCCGTACCTGGATGAGTCACGCTCGAACCCCTCCTCCTCCTGTGTCTGTGGGACATGCACACTCAGCAGCTCTGTGTGGATCATATGGCCACAGCTCAAACCCGACGGTCGCCACAGTTCAACAGAATAAACAGGATTTATCAGATTTCAGAGTGGATGAGGGGTAATATTTGCATTCATGCAGTGCTCTCTCTCTGTTGCAGAAGACAGGACGTGTCTCCAAAGAGCCACACTGCTCTCTAATGGTGGAAATAAATATGACAACGTAATGACGCAGCATAATGACTGTGCTCTTCAAGGAGACCACTGTGTGTCTTTTTTGCACTTGTTAAAGGGAGCTTTACACACCAAATACTTCACCACAAGTTAGAGTTTTATTGGTTAATGCTTCAATAAATCTGTATCAGGTATGCGCTCATTCAGTCACTATAAACTTAACATGTCAAAATTTAAGCATCTTCTGTTTTCAGTGAAAGTGGGACAGTAATAAAATTATTCTAGCAATATTATAGTATAGGCCAATTCAGTTTAATAGCTTCTGTCTTTAAAGGAACATGCTTTAGACCTACCTTTGCGTCTCTATGTCACTTTCCAAAGGCCAACACATCTTCACTACATGGCAGACAGGTAGAAGCAAAAGAAGAAGTAAAGAAAATATGAATAAAAGTAAAGTAGTAAGCAGCAGTGTGCAGTAAAAAAACGCAGCAATATTTTAGGATAACTCAATAAAATAGCTCAATAGTTTAATCACCCACAAAGCCGAGGCCAATAACATGAAAATATAGCAAACAGGCATTAATTATAGCTTTGTCCATCACTTTACAATACGTATTGTTTTAATGCTTGTAGTAGTGTACCTAGTGTACAGGCTTCTTTGTTTTTTCTCACTTTAAGCTTTTTAGCAACACAGTAAGCTGTATATTTTTATTTCCTGCACTAGTTCTGGAGTTTACTGCAAACAACTGTCTACAGTGTCACAGGAGGCAAACACTTAAGCCCCTTGTGATGATGTGATTTCTGTATTGATTTATGCCAATTAGACATGTGTTTTTTGTGTTTAGATTTCATTTTCTCTTGACCTTGTGTGTATACATGTACTGGAGAAATTAATCTCTGTTAATATTTATCTAATAAAGCTCACTATTACCCAGCTGGAGCCTAATACTGACGTCAAAAACTGATGTTCTTCTTTTCACTCCTTCTGTGTAAATGGTACATCAACAGAAGGAGAATTAGCAGGGCACTTTTTATCACAAATTTACTATGTATTGAAACTGGCTTAGTTCCTTTGTATGGATTGTTTTCTGTGCAGAGCCATGTACATCTGTGACACTTTCAAACAAACGAAATCAAAACCTGTTATTGATTAAATTGACCTGTTAGCCAATTCCACCTGTGGCCACTTGAGGTACTGCAGTAAAAAAAAAGAACAACTTTCACGTAACAAGTACAGCTAACTTATTTTAATTTTGGTATTTCTTCACAATTATATACAAAAACTATTTCTAAATTTTACTATAGCAAATATGTGTGAGGGATGTTTATGTTGTTTTATGCTTATTATGAAGACATTTATGTGACATATGACATTTAAGCTATAAATTTCCTGCCCAGATGTGCTATTGCTTGTATTTGCTAAACACCTTTTGGTGTCTCTCTGATGTGAATGTTACTGTTACTGTAAGTGTGTAATGTCTTTTGAATTATATATTGTCAATTTTTTATCTTTTTACGCTAACACATTTTAGCTTTTTAAGTATGTGTATTTTAAGAACTGTTTTTAATCCATGTTTTTGTCCATGGTCGATGTTGAGCTACTGGGCAATAGAAATTCCATTTTTGAATTGGTTAAAAGTATCTATCCATCTATTTGAAGGTACTACCCAGGTTTTTAATAATACATCGATGCCCATTAGTTGATCTGTTAAATGTCAACTGCAGATTCCTTTGATCCTTGGGAAGCTTAGTGCCGTATGGATTATTTGTGCCATGCTGCTGTGGATGCTCTTTCATCGTAGTATTCATCATCCCTTCAGCGACAACACATTACACAAGTGTTGTGTCCAAGTGTCCATCAATCTTGACACCTCTTTAGCTCATACCCGAAGGTTGAACTGACTTCATTCACAGTGACACATGCACAATGTTTAACTTGCTGGCCTTTTGGGTTTAATAAAACATTTATTCACATTGAAATCAGTACATTTTGAGTGCATTTTTACATGTGGTATATTATCGTTTGTCCTTTAGTGCCTTTTTTAAAGCATGCCAGCAGTGTACATACGTTTCTTTGTTGGCATCAAAGAATTGTCGCCACTTGTCTATTTTCACTTAAAAGGTTATTTATTTGTACAATTTCTCTTCTATTTAAGAGAGATAGACACTAAAAACAACAACAAAAAAACAACCCAAATGCTAAATCAGGTCTTAGCAGCAGACAAATACAATAATATGGAGCTTAGGAACACATAGCATTCTCACGCTAACGGCTAATGTCTCACATCCTACTAAACTAAACAACACTACAACACTATCTCACATTCACAAGAAGTTTTCTTTTTTGTCTTCTTTCTTTCTTCCTCTCCTCGACTGTTTTGTCCATGTGTTTCCTCAACATGGCGTCCGCCTCTTCTCGTTGTACGTCCGCTGCTTTTCCGCTTTACTCCTGGACGTTGAGGATCTGTGCCGACAGACCGTGGTGCCAGTTCTTCAGTTTGGCAAAGCGTGGCCCTTTAACTTCGGACTCAAACTTCTCTCTAATCGACAAAGTGGGAATAGAGTCATGTATTTTATGGTTTTGTTTATTTTTATTGTTGTCTTATATGTGTTTCATTCTTGCACCTAAGCACAGTCTATGCTTGTCATAAGAAATGTTCTATATAAAAATACTTCTTGTAGTTTCTTTTCAGACATGTGTACTGTACACTGTAATATTTATTGTTTATAAAAAAAAAAAAAGAAAAACTTTCACGTAAAAGGTACAGCTAACTTATTTGAATTTAGTTGTTTCTTTAAAATTATTTTATACTAAATTGTACTATAGCAAAAATGTGTGAACAATGTAGTTTATGCTTATTTATGTGACATGACATTTAAGCTATGAAATTGATCAATTTCCTGCCCAGAACTATTTAGTTTTCTTTTTGTAAAATTGCATTTGTGATAAATAACTTTTGTTTTGAAATTGTTACTTCCTGTACGTGTTTGAAATAAATGGAATTAAATTATTATTTAGGGATTCAAATTTTTATCTTATCACTTCTTTTTCATTTTTTTATCCAAACCAAGGAACAGAATTTTCAAAATAGCTTCCTAATGGTCTTTATGGCATATAATATAAATAAAAAAACATAATTTTTGTATATGAGTAAATCCATATTTAACATTCATTCCATTTTCTACCGCTTAGTCCCATTAGATGTCGCGGGTGACTGGAGCCTATCCCAGCAGCTTTGGCCTGAGGCGGGGTACACCCTGGACAGTGGCCAGTTAGTCGCAGTGCTAACATTTAGAGACAGACAACCATTCACTCTCACAGTCATTCACTTTAGAGTTGCTAATTAACCTGTACATGCATGTCTTTGGACGGTGGGAGGAAGCTGGAGTACCCGGAGAGAACCCACGGTAACACGTGGAGGACATGCAGACTCCTTATACAAATTTAAATATTTGACATATTTAGGCTTATCAGTTTAGTTGATAACTTAACCTGCCACGTTTATCAAAGTCATTAACAAACGTCTGTCAAAATAAAAGGCTCTAAGTTTTTGATTTTTATTTGCGTTTATTTCATTTAAATTTAGATTTATGTAAGACTTGTTTTCAAAAGTTCTGCATAAATATTAATTATTTATTAGCATTTTTATTGCTAACTCCTTGATCTTTACATTGCAATTCCTTTTCCAGGAGATTCCTGTCATAATAATTGTATATTAGATTTTATGCTCTCACCTTTGCTCCAGTTCATATGCTTATCCACATACAAGTATGACTTAATGTCTTTAGCTGTATCTCCTATTGGCGCCATGCTAATCCAAACAAGACAAAGACATCACTTTGCACTACATCTAATCACTGTTCAGAGACACTCTGTCCTGTACACTTAGTGACATGTACACGTAAACTAATTCACATCTATGACTGACACGTCAGCTCAATACACGTCCATCCATGACCCTGGAGCTGAGAGGCGGGCATAATGTACACCTATAAAAGCTTCATGTGTTGTAAACATGTTAAGCAAATCACCATGTACTTGTACATGTGTCTGATTTGGTTCATTCTTGCAAGAATTAAACCGGTCTTCCATTCCTAAATTTACCATGTACGGTCTCCGTTGTCTCGTTTGTGATCCGAACCTAATAATTATTTTAAATATTCCCTTAAGTTTGGCAAATCAAGCTCATACACTATGTCACAAAAATGTGGACCTAAACTCCTCTTGACCTTGGCACTTTGCTCACCTCGACCTCAGCAGGGCTTCCTCGTCTGGGTCTTGCACTGCACAAAGAGAGAAATCAACCATCACTTTTGAGCAGAAACCTCATATATGTTCCTAATTTCAGGAGGAATAAGCCACATTACTGACGGTATTCGGTGCCAGTGATGTGAGCCAGGATCCTGAAGCTCTTGGACTGCAGGTTGGCGGAGCGGCGGGCCCATTCGCTCATGTCCTGGGGGGTCTCCACAGGTCTATTCACGGCCTGGTAAACCGGAGATGCACAGTCTACCACCGGGTCCTTAATGGGCAACACCCCACTGCAGGACAGGAGTTTTAAAAAAGCTTTTATAGAGCTGCAGGTTAAGGCATAATTACTGATCATAGTGTAATAATTGTCCCATCTTTTGGCCAGTAAACAGTGTTCTTAGAGCTTAGTAGCAATAAAACGGTGGTACGCTAGGTTTTGTTTTTACTATGTCTTCTTTGTGCTAAAGATGGGTAATCATTACATTATAGTCAATTTATTCATTTTTTTAAGTTGTGAAAGAACACTCATAAATGAAAAGTAATTGTGGAGTCCTTACCGCATTAGGAAGTTGAAGTTTACAATAGACAGCAGAAATAATGGTGGGAAAAAGTTCAGTGTTCAGGATACATAAAGAAACTTGACCATGACTACATCCTATATTGTCCTGAATCGTAAAAAAAACCCTTGTGGACCACTTGTTGAAGGTCTAAGCCATGAACGTCTCACAAAACCATGAACCTGAATAAAAAATGGTTGCTCATTGTTCATATGCCAAAATGCTTTTAGGCATCTAGGATTATTTTCCTTTGTTATTTTTTCAATTGAGCGGACGCTTTTGAGGTGAATTGAGGATTTTTAACATCCATGATATGAAAAAAATGAAAAAAGACAAGACACTACAGAATTTGACAGTTTTGGAAGTTGTTGATGCCCCTGTCAGGCGTATCTCTTTATAAACTGCGGTCAGTGAGAGTTGAGATTCTTCATGGGATTTTCTTCTATGCAGTACCTTGAGGGTCCACTGTTGTTCACATGGGCATAGTTGACATAGCTTTATTCAGATCTAATACATCCTTGCTCTAAGCACAGTTATAGCGTCTACCATATTGTAGTTTTATAGTATCAAAATAAACTGATTCCGTCTTAAAGACAATGTATCAGTTTGTTTTTTTACTGTAAACTTATTAGCTGATCTAATGTCCAATGAGTTAATCCATGGACAACAGCATGTCCCTGCAAGGCTACCGTAGGGCTACCCTCCAATATCATCACACTGCACTTTTAACTAAGTTTGAAATCTTTGAAGCGAGAAGTAATGAGTATATAATAATTTGGAGCCAGCCCTCACTTACACATCTGCTTTTTTATCCCTTTGTCCATTATTTCTACTGTCTACAGACTTTACAGCAACATTTTGGGTAATATTGTTCAGCATTCTTTGGTGAAAGTTAAACTTGTGAATAGTAACTCACAACATTCCCATGCGTTTTCCCCCGGATGCGCATCCACCAAAATCCCACCCCTGAAAAGATCACAACAATCTCACGCTTTGTCAAAGTATGTCAACAAAGTACTTCCAAACACACAACCAGCCTCGTGGTTGGTGCGTTTGTCCCGAAATAACTGCACACATACAAATAAATTAGATACTTTCTTTTCCCAGTTGGAGGTTAATATGAGAGACATGGAGCAATGCACAAGCCGTTAGGAAATGAGGAGACAAAATGGATAAATGTTTGAGGAGAGGCGGGACGGTAGATGGGTGCTTGTGTACTTACGCCAAAGGGGAGCCCGCCTCCTCACTGTGGTCACGACCAGGAGGGAAGGATGGGGAGGTGGGTGTAGGACAGCACGGGTGGGGTTGGTTGGTTTTGGATGAAATGAGCAAAGGGAAAGTGGGTGAAAGGCACAAGGAGGCGGCATAGATGGACAAAGACAACGAGGAAAAGCCTGGAGCATGTACTAAACATTTAAAACAAATCTGGTTTGGCTCGGCACAAGCTTTGAAGTATTTTTTCCTTAAAAGTTTGTGAACATTTTTAGTTTCCACTGGATTGGTTGACTCAGTACGGTTGGATTGAGGTAACCAATAAAAGACTGGCGTTTTTATTGTGCTGGGTCTATGTGAACAGTGATGTGCAGCAAGAATTGTGTCATTATGAGATCTTTGATTGTATGTGAAGTGGACATTTAAAAACATGGATGTATTGCCAATAATAAATATAAAGAGTAAGAGTAAATCCTGGTGTGTGGTGATGTGAGAGGGTGAAGGTATTCTGCTACACATTAGACTTGTTGGGATATTCCTATAGCTTTCTGAACATTAAATTAATTCTATTCAGTATAATTTAGGGACTCACTATTTAAGGCTAGTTCTGCTAGTAATGCAATGTAAAAATGTATGACAGTTTTTTAAGTCATGAAGAAAGAGCTGCACAACATTCACCAGCTGCTGCTAATAAACACTAGCTTTGTTTTAGAAAGGTACAACATTTGGTATGGGACAATTACAAGAACTAGGCCCATTTCATGAAAAAATATTTCTGTTTGATGTTTTTCTTTTTGTTTGTTGTTTTTGCTTGAGTAAGGATAAGTTGTAGAGTCCTAAAGCGTCCTCTAAGTAGTATGGTAGGTGGTGTTTTTTTTTAAGGCGGTTTGTGTCCTTTGTGTATTAAAAACTTGCTTGTACTGACCTGATCTGCAACATTCTAGTGGAAACTGGATACTATGAAAAATTAAAAGCTGTAGCTAAACGGAACAAGTGGCAATACTTCTAAATTTTGGTGAAAAGCAAATTCCCCATTGTGATTGATGGGTGACAATTTGATAATAAAGAGGCGTAATTTTGTACAAAATAGCGCAAAATAACATCAAAATAACACTCCTTCTATTAGTCTGTTTTGGAAAATTAGACATAGAACCAATAGAAGAAGCCATTCTTGTTTCATTACTTCCTGTTCTTGTTGCTACAGATGCTCAGAGAGGACAAACTGAGCACTGGTGGAGGAGAACCCATTCATGTTCCTTTTTGAGCATGCAGTCTTGCAAAGTTTAGGCATTTATAAATAAATAATATTATATATTTATAAATAAATCTACTTCATAGAGTTTTTTTAAGTGTTCACAAAAACAGCAGTTAAACCAAAACATGTGACACTGGGATTAACTTAATTTAATTTCAGAGTATTGCCTCCTTTATGATCAAATTATTACCCTTTACTGCCTTTTTGGAAAGCAGAAAACTGACCCTTATACCAACCCTTTATTTGTCCCCACATGGTCCGTGGTTTGTGAGGAAGACTGTTCTGATGATACACTCACCTGTCGTGCCCTTTGGCCTGTGACTGGCCGGCAATAGCGTCCATGATTGGCGTCCTGTGAGTACATGCTGATAGGTGTGTTGTATTGGGCGTGAACGATGGTGGCCTTGCCCCCGGGACCTCTCACCTCGATGGGCTTGTGGGTGGACAGGGCTGAGTCTTTCAGAGCAGTGGGGTTGAAGCTGGGGGTGTACTCAACGCTGTGAGGGTGAGTGAGTGGACGGAGGTAGGGGTGAGTCGGCCAAAGACAGCAGCCAGTGTGGGCCAAGAAGTGTGAATATAACAAAAATATTGAGGAGAGAAACAAGACAAAGGGCATCTAAGTAAGAGAATACAGTCAAAATAACCTGCATTTGAACTTCAGCAAGCGTCTACAATCTCATCTGTGCAGATACCTTTTCTGTACATGCACTGAATATTCCTAAATTTTGTGACTCAGTCAGACTCATATAAAAGTGTAAAAATTTGTGCAGCTGTAGTGATCATCTCAAAATTCGCACTCTTTACATTTAACCATGAGGAAAAATAGGCATAAAAATGAATGGACAACCTAAGCACTGCTGAAATAGATGCACATTCATGTCTCTTATTGAACCCAAAAACTTGCATAAAAACCTTAGGATATTTGTGAAATACATACATTTGATATGGTTTCTAAATTTAAAAAGAATCTAGGATCTGACCCTATTTCCAGTGGGTTCATTCACACACAACAGTATGTCCCTGCAGGGCTTCCGTAGGAGCTCACAGGCTGTAGAAAGGAGGGGTGTCAATGGTACAACCTATTTTTAAGTTGTTTAAAAAGTTATATTGTAAAATAAATATTCGAATTAGCAGCTTTTCTGTTGTCAGAGGAAGAAGATTGATTTAATTAGGGAAAATGGAATAAACTGTATTTTTCCTCATGGGTAATGTAGATTAAAACTAAATAGTGGCTTATCTTGAAGTGAAAAAAAAAACATTCAATGAGTCTGATGTTGAAAAGTGTGAGTTTTTTCCATTCTGCTACTCTGTTTCAAATGTTATATATAAATACTGAAAATAAAATGTGTAATAAAACATATAAAATCTTCATTCATTGGAGTCACAGGTTGAGTCACAAACAGCTACATGTGCATACATTGAGACAATGCATATTGGACACTGCATGTGTTTTGTATAAAGCTGAAAACACTGCACTAAACTTATATAAGATAAACACATCATAATTAGCCATAACATTATCACTTTTTGAATATCACCCAAATAATATTCTTCTCCTGTCAGTGGTCATAATGTTATGGCTGATTGGTCTATGGGACTCCATGCTAATGATTCAACCACAGCAAACTAATGGACAACCAAATGGGCAGATTATCAGTGAAAAAAACGACTCATGCATTGTTTATTCATGGCCACTCATAACATGAATGACTACATTTAAAAAACATGTATTTGAAAATGCAATTTGGACCATCACCTACTTTTCAGTGTACTGGCCTAGAAAGTCTAATTATATATGATAAACCTAAACATAAGCCACACGGTCTTGAAGGATTTTTTTAAAGTAGAATTTTATGAGATATTTGTATTATTATGGTCATATCTGTAATAGATGGCTGAAATCCCAGTTTGGAGGAGCAGATGGAAATCACAATAAAAATATATATATATTGCTTATATTAGACCTGTACAATACATTGCAAGTATTTGTTTCACAAGTAAAATGCTTTAACTTTAATGTGCCAAGTAAAATGCATTGCATATAAATAATCAAAGCTTTAAATAAAATTAAGTTAATGGCAACAGTGTCACCAGAAAAGCAATTTTACTTATTATTTTTAGAAGAAAGTGAGGGTTGGCTCCAAGAATGCTGACTCTTTTTGGCTCCCACGTTTTCTTTAACGGGACCAAAGTCTTTCTTTTAAAAGTCACAAGGTCCCACTGTCAACTAAACACAAAACCTTGAACTCTTAACAACACTGAAGTCAGTCAACATCTGTCTGTACGTGTGCTAAATGGAGCCAGCCCTCACTTCTGCATAAGCTTCATCTTTAGCAACTGATCTCATGGTCCTTTATTTAATGTCTCTGAGCAGTTTATTGTTTACTTACAGTGCAGAGATGGGGAAAGTAGTGAAAAAAACTAAAATTAAATATTTATGTATATATTATAGGCTTATTTAGACAGTATAATTCTGAACAGCCAATTAAAACTTTTTTTTTAAATCAACCTATCCAGACAGTCTAGCATCAACCACCTTTAGTTTATTGACCGATTGATGCAAGATCAATAGAGTTATACTTGACGTGATGTTACTCCTGTCTGCTTTTCCAAACTGTGCTGAAAGCCATATATTTTAATTATACAATAAAATCTCATATGGTCCCATTTCCAGCATTTTGAATAATCCCTTTAATGACACTCCATCCATCAATCCACACTCAAACCAAACTCTACTACGAGCTAAACCTCATGCAGACAAAACTTTCTACGATGGTACTGACTTTGCGGCTGTGTTTGCGATGACCTGCAACAAACCAGACACAAGACAGACAATAAATCACTGCTGGTATTTTTGAAACAACAATAGCATCGTGTTTGTAGGAAACTATCCAACTACAATGCTGTGCCGTAATCCCTTGGACAGATCTGAATAGCTGCGGTTTGTCGTCATCCAGTTATTTTTTCAGCCCCGCGCCCCCTTCCCCCCTTTTTACGTCATTGGGGACTGACTGACAACAGCAGAAGTAATCACTTGTGATGGACAGTTATAGCCACACACCAGATCACCTCATGTTCTCATGGACTATTACAGAGCCACCAGCATTATAAGAAGCATTATTAAATTGATGTCACGTATATTCATGTCATATATTGAGTAAAATCTAGATAATTTCTCTTGGATGAGGCTTAAAATGTAACTTAATTTAAAGCATTAAGCCAGGTTGAAACACAGGTGTAGAGTTTTGGACATTTGTGAAACAAAAGTAAATTTAGAACCAAATTAAAATGAATGTTTCAGTAGCCGAAAAGAGGTTTTATTGGATTATCGCAACAAAAAAATTAGCCTTAAATAGAAATTGCTGCTTTTGTAAGGACCAAGTGTTAAATATACACAGTGTGCTTGAATATAAAACAATGCATTTAAATGATAATACACAGATGATATATTTTGAAATAGTGGTAGTATAATTTGATATCGGATGTACAGTATATATACATAGGTCAATACAGATTCATCCACGATAAGGTCAAATTATTATAAATATATTAAACAATTATTTGAAATCCATAAATGATGCTGTAAAAATGAGCTAAAATAAACGAGTGACTCAACTGAGCTGTAATTGCAGTGAAGATATTTGATGAGGACAGCAAACCAACAATTAACCCTTATGTTACAGCTGCAGCTAAAAAAGTCCACAGCTAAATACTGTAAAATAGTAACAGTAAATATCTGTAAAAGGCATAATATAATAATAATATAGGTTGTCTTATATTTTACACATTATTGAAAATATATTGTAGCAACATCTTTAGGTCACTGCATGCTGTATCGTTTTAAGTGTTGTCTCAATAAAAACATTCTGTTTTATCATCTCCTTGTTTTTTACGGTAAATTTGACAGATTATTATTATTTTTTTTTTTCCACAGTGTAACAGTCTATGGTCATGACAGGGGAACGTGTGGGCTGTGGCTCACGTGGGACACCGAGAGAGACAGGGAGTCCCGGTCCGGTTCAGGTTCAGGTTTAGGACCGAGCTCTGTAACCGGAGGAGCGACAGCTGCGTCCTGTGAGGGCGGTTGAATGAGGTAGTGTCCGAGAGGTGGGGCTCGGACCGAAACACGTTTACAGACACCTGACTTAACGTTTGAGTTACTGTACAGCAGCTCAAGCTCCAGAGGGCAGATGCATTAGCGCACACTGATACCACCCGCGCTCTGATATGTCAGGGGCCACACAGATTCCAGCTTTAATTAACCTCAAGCTGCTTTTTCACGACCAGAGCTGCTCTTAAATCTCACCAGAGACTTTCCTCAAATGATAGTCTTGTCCTCTACATAAACTGCTGTTTTTTGCTTAGTGTGCATTATTAGTTTCCCTGAGCAAAACATTGTAATAAATATATACATATTTATATTTCTGAGAGCAAATTGGTGCATAGACTGTTTTAACATTGGTAGAAAAGTGTATATGAAGCCATTTAGCTACAATGGTTAAAATAAAGCCTTAAGTCCAATTAAAAAAAATAACAATAAATATAAACTTTAAATCTAAAAGAATAAAACACATGAATATATTAAAATAAAAATAAACTGTGTTTCTGGGTTTACTAAATGGTTATCTGACTAAAATGCTGCTTAATTAGAGTCTGTCTTTGTTTCATTCAATTTTACAAAAAGCAAAAAAAGAGATAAAAGATTGACACTTTTTTTTGCCTTCAGTTAAAAAAAAAAACTACATTTGGTCAAAGCCAACAATGAACTCACTCCCAAATTGTTTTATTCTTCATATTCATAATCATCAGGTGAGTCTGGTCGATCTTTAGCGTTGTCTCTTAGATTTAAACATCATAAATCTTCTCCAATGACCCTGTGTAGAGTGATCTCTTGCTCTTGTGTTACCTGCAGACAGCTCAGGTATGTTGGTGTGTATGCTCCACAAATAGTGTCACGTGTGGCGGGCGGTGCACATCCCCCAGGAGAGCGATGGAAATGTTCTGAGTGTATTTTCAGAGTCCGTTGATATGAGGTGGGAGTTAAGTGGGAACGGGTGATATGCATTTCTAAAGCTGTGTCTGAAACCACTCCCTTGTCCCTAAACCTTAAATCAATACACTACAATAGGACACTACCTGACTATTTATCTCTTGCTTGATGTGACAACAAACATTCAACAGATGGCGCCAAAAGTAGACTTCTGTGATCAATTTTTTTACACAGATGGACACACAGATTAAAAGTGTGTGTGTTATATTCAGCATGTCTAGTCATATTAATGAATAAAACAGACTGGATTATTTCAACTCTTTCATTTTAAATATCCAACAATCATTATCAATCTATAAGTTATTACATTGCCACAAAAAGTCAATCTTGGGTCATAGTTTTTTTATTTAAACGAGCTGTGTACAGTTTAAAAACATGTTCTCTTTTCACAACTCACAAGGATGGAAGTGATTTCGGACACAGCCTACATTTTCACTCAAATTGTGGGTTTATTATTGATTTAAAGGAGAAGTAAGTGACTTATTTTGCTTAACTCTTGCTCAATTTTTGCAGTTAGCCTTGCTTTTTGCCGTTAACCTAGCATCAATGAACAGCGAAAGCCCAGACAAACCTAACCTACTGAGCTTACAAACATCCTCATGGCTTCTCTAGAGTCAAATACAGATCTGCACCTAGTGCTAGTTTGCACCTGCTCCACCATTGTTTGTAGCACAGCACAATCCTTGCTTCTGATTGGATACCAGAAAATCTATTCTGTTACTGTTACTATATATCACTTACTTCTTCTTTAAAGGCTTCCTGTGTCAGTTTAGTTTTGCAGGTTACGTCTCAAGTTCATCTGTCACTCCCCAATTTGAGTCAATACCAGATTTGCATAAAAACATTTGCCATGTTGGTATGGCAACACCACTGGGACAAACACTAATCCACTGATCAATTAAAACAAGACATAATTAATTGACACTAGCTAATTTAAGGTGTTTTATTTTTACGTAAATCATTTTGAGAATAATACTGAAATCTGGTAACATGACTCAAATCGGGCGTGCCGGCGACAATTGAACCACATACCCCAGCGATGCAACTCCTCCTAACCTGCCCTGCATCAGCTTCATCTCTGCCAGAGTTTCCGGTGAATAAAGACCGATTGGGGAATTGTACTGCCCTCGTTGGCCCGGAGGAGACACTGCAGCTGGTATTTCAGCCTCTAGTTCACTTTTAGAGTCTTGGATCTTTCCCAAAACATTTATTTTCCCTGTTGGATATTCCTTAAAAGGATGGATGATAATCAAGTTACAGGACCACGTGTATTAAAGAGAATGTGGAGCATCTTGTGAAGTTATTCATTAGGTTTTTAAAAATACATGAAATACTATCTTTTGGGACAAAAGATAGTATAAAATAGACTATATTAGATTCAGGGTTTCAAAGTAATTGTACTGTCATTTTATAATGAAATATACTCCATGCAACCCACAACTTTTCTTATTTAATAGTGATTTATGACTTCTGTGCCTCCCATTAAAGAAATGTGTCATAATTATCATCTGTCAAATTTATTCAATATTGCATTGTGATCGCTCTTTTAAATTATTTTGCTGCATACAGTCACTCTGGTCTACTCAATGTCGTTTTAGTGACTGGTGAGCTGGCATGCTTTAAGTTTCAGTCTGAAATATTTTAATTGCATGTAGCAGTGGGACCAGTTTTAAGTAGGTTTACAGTAACTCAGTACCAATAACCAGTCTTTAATCAAAATAATATTGCTTTCCTCTCATAACTAAACATCTTTTTGTGTATTGTCTGAGTAATCCTCTCTTCTTGTCCGTTTTATTTGGTCCTATTAAAGATATGGAATATTAAAACAAAGTAAAAGGTTTTAAGTTCGTCCTTCTTTGCGATGTAATGTACATTTGTGACACTAGAGGACAGCGAGGCACTATGTTTTAGACTAGGCTATAGATAATACTGGGACAAACAGTCAGACTTAAAGGCTCACAGGATGAACAAATTAAGTCGGTTTAGTCAATGCTTTTATTTTACCTTTTGGTGGGCGATGACTGTCATTGGAGAGTCCATTCGAGGAGTTGCCGTGGGAACTGGTGCGGGACGTCTCGATCTGGAAAATTATAAAGGAGTATTATTTAACAGTGGTGTCAAATTCAAGTCTTTTTTAAAGGCCTTGTAAGCAAATAAGTATGTCTGTAGCTTACATTAAAAATTGCAATATAGTGATTCAGTTTTATATTTTATGTCTTTTACAACTCTTTAATTTAGCATATTCTAAAAAAGTATATTTTATTTTTGACAATTAGTCCACAACCAACTAACAAAAGACTGACAGTGTAGTCCCACATCTTTTGAAACTGACTTTATCAACTCCATTATCATCTGTTATTAACGTAAAGGCTAATATATTTTACTCCGTTATGTTCCTGTATGTAACTTTGCTTTCATTTCAATATCAAACTATTTTATGTTTTTACAAAAAAGATCTATTTTTTCTGTTACATAATTGTTACTTTGTTTACTTTTACATATTACTGTTTTTTGTTTTCTGTTCTTTGTCTTGACAATGTCAGAACTTAGCACGCCTCAGTGAAAATTCCTAAATGTGGTCTGTTTTTGAACCAAAATTTGTGCCACTTCTCAGCAGCATAAATTGAGAAAAGAAACACATAAAAATGTGTTTAAACTGTTTAAAATCAAAATTTGTCTAACCCCAATTATAGCTATGAAAGATTTAGATGTTGCTCTTGTTTGCTTTTTCAAACTGAGAATGTGCTCAGAACTATTATAAATCCAATTTGGATGGATACATTATTCTGTGTTCAGTGTGACTTACTTGACCATGGTGAGTGTCAGTTTGTTGGTGGCGCCCTTGATCTTGTTCTGCGCCTCCAGATGTGTCAGTCCTTCGGTGCTGACCCCATCGATGGATGTTATGATGTCGCCCTGAGCCAGGCTGCCGCCCGCCGCTTTGCTGCCCGGGGTTATCTATGGACAGGCCAATGGAGCAGGTCACCGCTTGAGCCACACATTTGCCACAGGGCATTTACGGTTTCACAAACAAGTCGGGGCTTTTGTCCAATCACATACAGTGCCTTGCGAAAGTATTCTGCCCCCTTGAACCTTGCGACCTTTTGCCACATTTCAGGCTTTGAACATAAAGATATGAAACTGTAATTTTTTGTGAAGAATCAACAACAAGTGGGACACAATCATGAAGTGGAACAAAATTTATTGGATATTTCAAACTTTTTAACAAATAAAAAACTGAAAAATTGGGCGTGCAAAATTATTCAGCCCCTTAACTTAATACTTTGTAGCGCCATCTTTTGCTGCGATTACAGCTGTAAGTCACTTGGGGTATGTCTCTATCAGTTTTGCACATCGAGAGACTGAAATATTTGCCCATTCCTCCTCGAGCTCAGTGGGGTTGGTTGGAGAGCATTTGTGAACAGCAGTTTTCAGTTCTTTCCACAGATTCTCAATTGGATTCAGGTCTGGACTTTGACTTGGCCATTCTAACACCTGGATATGTTTATTTGTGAACCATTCCATTGTAGATTTTGCTTTATGTTTTGGATCATTGTCTTGTTGGAAGACAAATCTCCGTCCCAGTCTCAGGTCTTTTGCAGACTCCATCAGGTTTTCTTCCAGAATGGTCCTTTATTTGGCTCCATCCATCTTCCCATCAATTTGAACCATCTTCCCTGTCCCTGCTGAAGAAAAGCAGGCCCAAACCATGATGCTGCCACCACCATGTTTGACAGTGAGGATGGTGTGTTCAGGGTGATGAGCTGTGTTGCTTTTACGCCAAACATAACGTTTTGCATTGTTGCCAAAAAGTTCGATTTTGGTTTCATCTGACCAGAGCACCTTCTTCCACATGTTTGGTGTGTTTCCCAGGTGGCTTGTGGCAAACTTTAAACAACACTTTTTATGGATATCTTTAAGAAATGGCTTTCTTCTTGCCACTTTTCCATAAAAGCCAGATTTGTGCAGTATACGACTGATTGTTGTCCTATGGACAGAGTCTCCCACCTCAGCTGTAGATCTCTGCAGTTCATCCAGAGTGATCATGGGCCTCTTGGCTGCATCTCTGATCAGTCTTCTACTTGTATGAGCTGAAAGTTTAGAGGGACGGCCAGGTCTTGGTAGATTTGCAGTGGTCTGATACTCCTTCCATTTCAATATTATCGCTTTTTTATTATTGCTACGGAGACTTGATTACACACAGGTGGATTCCATTTATCATCATTAGTCATTTAGGTCAACATTGGATCATTCAGAGATCCTCACTGAACTTCTGGAGAGAGTTTGCTGCACTGAAAGTAAAGGGGCTGAATAATTTTGCACGCCCAATTTTTCAGTTTTTTTATTTGTTAAAAAAGTTTGAAATATCCAATAAATTTCGTTCCACTTCATGATTGTGTCCCACTTGTTGTTGATTCTTCACAAAAATTACAGTTTCATATCTTTATGTTTGAAGCCTGGAATGTGGCAAAAGGTCGCAAAGTTCAAGGGGGCCGAATACTTTCGCAAGGCACTGTATATAATGTTGGCAAAAAAAAAAAAAAAAACAGTTGCGGTGTTTAAACTCCAGTCCTCAAAGACCCAACAAGACCAAGTAAAAACACATTTCTTTCCATGACAATGACTGAGACCTTTAAAAAAAAAGTGGTATAAACACCACTCATGAGTTAAACAGCACAAGCAAAAATCTCTGTAAATGTCAGGCACTTGAGTTATAAAGCTCCCAGTGATGAAATGCCTTCTTATTAGATCTGTGCAGCTCAGTAAATAACAGACCCGAACAGCCCTAAAGCTAAAGATTAGTGGAGTGAGATTTTATCCAAAAGTTTCTATGGCAACAAACATGGCCATAAAAAGGGAAAATGGCTTTATTCATTTATTTATTTTTGTGCCTTTACTGTTGATTTTCATTCAATTATAATTTCTTTCCTTAGTTTGTTAATTTAATGTTTAATTTTATTTATTGTTTTTATTTATTTTTGTTTTATTCTTTTTCTTTTAAGCATTTATTTATTCATTATTTTAGCAAGGCCAAAACTGTTACAAACTAAGAAGTGCTGTATTTAACCTTAAAATTTGTTTTGAAAATGACAATTCTGCAATAACAATTTTTTGTACCACCACTCATCTTTGTATTTTTTTTTTTTACATAATTTCAAGAAGTGCTCTTCCAAATGGTGAATACATGGGACCAGGTCTAACCTTACAGTTGACTCGTTTAAGAGTTAAAAATAAGCCACACTGTTGAGGCCTGAGGCTTCTATGTGATCAACCCCAGCGAGTCTCACACACACACACACACACACACACACACACACACACACACACACACACACACACACACACACACACACACACACACACACACACACACACACACACACACACACACACACACACACACACCTGCTGCTGACATTTACACAAATACAGCCACTGTCTTCTATTTACATGAAGCCCAGGTGCCTACAGTGTATTCTTCACTTCACAACCGGCTGTTATTGTAAATATCTAGATTTTGTATTTTCTACATCAAAGGACCATAGCCAAGACATTTTTGCCAAATTTGTGACTCTGAACAGTTTGGAATTGATTTAGTCTTATTTGTTTGTGGTGAGTGTTCAATTGAGGTAAAGTCATTATGTGTTTTATTTTTATTTATTCTGGATTTTCGGAAATAAGAGCTTTTCAGGTGGCCTGTCTCAGGAAGTTCCTACGGGACTATAGAGTGTCTTGAGTTGATGTGACAAGACAACTATTACCCGAGGAAGTCTACACCTTGGAGTGAGTCATAATTTTGAGTTCTGAGACAAGCTCATAGACTGTATTTTGTGAATTGACACTGTCCTGTCTGGACTGAGCATTTTTATTTTGTTTTCTTATTTTCAGCCTTCTTATTTTATTTTTATTTTCCTGAAATAAGTGTTTTCAAAGTGGACAGTTTTCTTTCTTTGAGCCACTAGAGTTTGGCCCTAAAAACCGTTGACTATAGTCTGACTTGAACACAAGGTTCTCACAGGGGTTATTGGGACATCTTAACGTTGATTTGACAAAACAGCTATTGTACACCCCACACTGGACTTATATACTGTATTTTATTTAAAGACACTGTCAGGTCTAGACCACAAAGCTTTTCTTTCTCATATCTACATCACATAACCTACTTCTGACTTTGTTTCTAAATGAAACATGCACAAACTAAAAGTACATTACAAGTGTTTATAGTATCCTTTCTCTTCAAAGCAATTTTAGTAATCCTGTCGACCAATCATAAGCATGTATCTAAAATGAGGCAGGTTTCATACAATGCCATGTTTATTTTGCATCTGTTTGTTCTACCTTTTGAAAATCCAACTCAAATCCACAGAGACCAGACCAAGTCCAGAGAGTAAGAATTAGTGAGGCTGGCCAGGTTGCGATTACTCAGGGTTTTATAAAGTTTTCATGTATTTTATGACAAATTAAGGTGGGAACAGTAACAAATTAGCTAGCTGGTCCTATGCAAGTTATGACTTTTTCTGTTCCTAAATGAGCTAAAAGTGGTTGCTGTGTCTGTACACTGTAAGGTTGATCAAGGAGGCTAACAAAATGCAAAGAATTCCCTGTCTTCATTCCTCTGTCTTTTCTTAGTTCTTGGCAAAAGCGGGCTGAAATCCAAACCTTAGCTGTTACGTCAAAGTGTAACGGCAAACCGAGTCGTCGTGTAAAGCTGCAGTGTTTTATGTAGAAGTTATGTAGAAATGTTCAAGGGTTTCAAGGCGATAGAAAAAGAATCCCAATGATAAAATAATGGAGCTGGATCAAAGATGAGCCCTAAGACCGGGAACATACAACAATAAAGTCACATATGACTGAGCTGCGGATCAATAAAACACAGGGTACAATGTAAATCAGGTGAACGACAGGTGCCACTGAGGTTTGCATCAGATTGTGAGGCATTTTATTTCCCTCTGTCATCGCAAAAACCCCAATACAAGGCAAAGGGATAAAGCTTACTAAAGGTAACACAAGCTTTCCTTCCTGCAGTGCCCCTGCCCCACCAATTTCCACCAATCACCTCTGAAGCTATTTAAAGGGATTGCTGTAAATACATTGACAGTCCTGCCAGACCTTCCCCAGTAGACACTGCACAAGTTAAATCTGAAAACCTTTGGGAAATCCTTTGCACTCTACAACAAATGTCTTGTCTCATCTTCTCCTATTTTATATTTTGCTCAAAAAAGATTGTTTTCCATGTGAAGAGCTTTGAAATAAATAAATATTCAGTTGTATTCAGTTGTAATACAGAAGAATTGAAAGAGAGTAGATTCTTCTCTTTTGGAACCAAAATAGGTTTAAGGCAATAAAAATTTACCAAAGATGAAGTCTATGGACATATTGTTGGTAGCAGTTTGGGTATGGTCTGCATATTTTCAGAACATCTTGTATTTAAGGCATTAAAGGGCAACATTTCTGCCAAAATTACCCAAATAAAAACTCCTTTAACCCCCCAGAACTGATGAACAGAAAGAAATAGGAATGTTCAACAAGAATGATCAACATCCAGACTGTATTCATAAACTTTTTAAATAGCACATTTTCAAGGAAACAAATGACCATTAAAGTGAAGCTCATTAACCTCAAACTATTTCGATCCGTACACTGAAGATCTATTCTGGAAAACCCACTGGAGATTACATCTGAGCCTCCATGTCATCATCACATACAGCAATATTACATAATGACTGCTGCTGCTCACAAGCTTAAATGGCACCAGCGGACTAAACGCTATAACCACAAACACACACAGTGGGCTGCACAGTAGTTCAGAGGGTTTACTGTGTATTCAGGAGATGATATATAGGATAAAATGACATGGACAAGTGAGGTTTAGAGCGGGATACACCATTTTAACTTTCAGAATAATCCACTACAAATTTCTAAACATGCAGTAAAAGGTTTGTTTGGACGCTGTCAATGGTCTATAAAAAAGTCTGTTGAGGTGTGCATCCCTTAATGTGAATCCTCAATAAAAAAATATAAAATGTAGGATGCCTTTTAATAATGAGCCAAGGAGACTTTGCAAATGGTGCAAGAAAACAAGGAAGTAAAGCACACATAGAAGTAAAGAGGTGTTTTTGAAGGAGCTGCAGTTTTAATGTCCTGTTATAAAATGCTGGGTTGGTTATTGCATATAGTTAAATAGTTTTTAGACTTTGATCTGAAAAATGGAGTCAGTTGTTATTCAAACTCATTATTACCTTGTTGTGTTTTGCCTGGCCATCTTTAGAGCTATTATCTGTTGTCGTTTTATAAAACAGGATACTTTTTTTATTCAAGACACTGGAGTTTGTATTTGGTCGTAGCTTATTTTTTGACTTACCCTCGAAATGGTGAGTGGCATGTTGAAGTCCTTGCCTCCTTGTAGTCTGAAGCCCCACGGAGCAGGGCCGTTCAGGCTGACTGTGTACGTTGAGCTCATCTTTGCCTCAAAACAACGCTCTGTCCTCCGTCAAACCAGTCCGGGTCTGTGTGCTTCGATCTCTACTACAAGATGGGTTCCTTTCCTTTGGCCCTTTAGCACTTATCCTTATCCCCTCGGGCTCGTCTTGTCCCTGGACTACTTCTGTCCGTCCCGTCTGCTCCCTGCGCTCAGGACAAACACCCACTGGTGGTGGTGGTCTGAGTATGGGGTGGGAGGGATGGGTCAGGAGCAGTGGAAACCGTACCACACACAAACACACACATGCACAAGATAAGACACATAAAAACAAGTCATGGAAACAACCTAACATGCAGACAAAACTTCACAAATCTCAACAACTCAACTTCAAATGCAACTATAAAAAATACATTTACATGATTTTAGGATTGGTGAAGGGTCTCTTGCCTGCAGGGTTGCTGGGGGTTAGGGACAGACAAGGCCTAAGAATAGCAGCCGGAGCATAGACACAGGGGCCATGGTCCTTATAAGGCCAGTAACTCGAAGCCCCAGAATGCCTCTGTGCCGATTCACATTGCCAATATAGACCCCTCTTACTGCAACACATTCTCCCTCTGTCCACGGGCCTCTCTCACTCCGTCCCTGTGCTATCGCTTCATGTTGTTATCAGGAACAACGGCCTCTTGTCATTATGTCACTACTGCACCATAGTCAGGGCTTAACACCGGGGCCACTTCCCTGTAAAGCCCGGGTTTAATCCTGGGTTTAGTCCTGGGTTTAAACTTAGATTCCTGTGATTGGCTGGTCTTGTTAGTTTTTATTAATAGTTCAAGTTTAATTTCACATCACCTCAAATTGTAAATATATCTCTTTACTTTTGCATTAGTTATTTGAATATGACAAGTAGGTTGTATTAGTTGGTTGATCAAATGAACCCATCTCTTCATAAATAAGTCAATGATTAAATGAGATTTAGTTGGAATATATATTTTTTACATTGTGTACACCTTAAGCTTTACCTTTTTAATCTTTCAAGCCACCAGTGCAAGGAATAAATACTCTGTTTCTTTCCACATTAATCCATTAGGAAGCACTCCGAGAACAAAGATCTTGTATATTTGTTGTTTTTTCTGGTTTAGTTTTTGGGTTTTATTGTGAGTTTTGTCTACCTTGATTAGGTGTCCCAAAATCAAAAAACTACACTTCCATTACTTTACATTACTTAACAAATTGTACTTTTGTTTCTTGTCCAATTCTGTTCAATATTTTGGTAAATTAGCAGAGTCACACATTCACAGTCACAAAAAGCCTGTATCCAAGGACACCCGCTCAATAGAAATCAGGCATTGGGTGGTGTTAGGAAGCAGTGATTAAACACAGAAATGTCACTGATGCCCTTCAGACTTTATGCTTATCTCTCCACTTATGCATGAACACACACATACGCACACAACACATCGACAAGTGGCTGACAAATGGCCAGCAGCTTTACTTAATAAGTCCATTCACCGGCTCTGGAAAAAGAGAGCCATGAAGCAGATGTCTTTGAAACTCTCACTTGTTTTTTTCTTTGAAGATGGTCTTTTTAAGTGTAATAAAAGCATTAAAGGTTAATGGCTCAGGCCTTAAAATGTAACTCTTTACATTGTCTACCTTGAAAACATAGACTTATAAAACTCCAAATAAACAAGTGCAAGTTCTATTACTTCCTGTTTCTTCAGCAACACAGAGCCCAGAGCAGACAAACTGAGCACTGCACGAGGAGAAGAACAGTTTATCTTAATTTGTAAGCAAACACAAGTCATTAATTTACAACAACAATAGTGTCCCTGCAGGGTTCATTTAGGTGCTCACAGGCTGAAAGGATATATATATATATATATATATATATATATATATATATATATATATATAGTGTCCCAGCTTATTACACAAGTATTGTTTTGTTTTTAATTAACCAATAGTGTCCCTGCAGGGACACATTTTTTTCTAAAAAATTCATTATAAATTAGTTCCTTTTTTTATCAATCATACATTGAAGAAATGGTTAAAGCAAAAGTTGCCAGTACCACTTCTTACCTCTATGGGGCGCTGCAGCTCTGTGGCTTGGGGTTGAAGCCACACTGCTGCACAACATTGTACATTCAAACTGTTATATGTTCCTCTGAATCGATCTCTGCCAGTGAGAGCCTGCGGTGGCATTTATGTTTACTGAACTATTGGTTGAATTGAGAGTTTAAATAGGAACATGTACAAATGTATAGTGTTTGTATCAGTGTAGGGCAATGGAAAGGACTGGGCTTACGTCTGACACGTCTGATATCTGACATGCATGTATGTATGGTCTCTCGCTCGAGCCCAGAGCAGCTGGGATAAGCTCCAGCCCCCTGTTACCTGTAAAAGGTGAACAATAGAAAATCTTTTGTGCATTTTTAAGGATTTAAACTGTCTATGGTCTAAGAGAAAGCCATGGGCTGACAGAGCTGTAGTGATTTTCAGTGTGTAGAGATTTCTAAATGATGTAGCTTCAAATTGAATTCATCATGATCATTGATCAGTTTAATAATGGAAGACTTCTGATTATCAATATTATCACAAAATACTGTCACTTACAATTAAATTATGCACTTGTTGGTATGAACTTTAATGTTACTGGTCTCTACAATCCACTTTATTATGTATATTTTAACGGTAATGCAACTGCTTTCATGTACTTTTAACTGTGAATAAATACATAAATAAATAAACACTATTAAATACTCAGTATGTAAGAGTGAATGTTAAAGGCCCTTTTTACAAACAAAATCAAATCGGACACAGTGTGATTAGTATAGTCTGCTCTATCGGCTCTATACTGACCTCCACAGCCAAAGTGCAGTAACTACAGCAGAACTAAGAAGCCTAAACCCCAATAATACTTTCAATGCAGCTGGAAATAAAAGTATATGTATTATGTAAGAAACTATTCAGCACCGCAAATGTTTTATTTTTTTTGTGCTTTGCTGTATTATTTTTGTAATGAATGAATTATAATTGCTTAACATTGCATTATAAATCATGGTGGTTCTGACGGTGCCGCTCAGACACTTGAGGCCTGCTCCTAAAGACGTTCATGTCTTGCCTTGGCTTCAGACCTGACTCTGGAGGAGCCGGCTCCAAACATGTCAGACTGAATCCTTGTTAAAAAAAAAAAACTAAATTAATTAATCAAAAACCAGTCTGGCAGAATTGACATCTTTATTTAGAAAAATTAATAAAAACAACACAAAACATTTTGTACAAACAAAACCAATCAACATGAAACTATCAAACAATAAAACAACATTTTACATTTACATTTTATAGAGTTGTAAATTATTAATGCCAAAAAGTTTGCTTTAACATTTCAAAACACTGTACAATCAATGATAAATAACTCTTAAACTGTAGACAGTAGAAGAATAATCGACTGAGGAACTGGGAAGTAATATGTTATAGTTACAAATCTGATAGCTAGTGATGCTAACAGCCAGTAAGATACAGTCTAACTTTATCACACGGCACCTCATTGTGAAGAGTTCAGACTAACCTCCAGTAAAAGAAAATGAACTTCTAAAATCTATTAACACCATAAGGTCCATTTACAGTGGACACTTTGTAAATAAAAATATACCATCTTATTATTTTCTATGCGAGCCCTCACAGTGGCTGTGCTCCTTCAGGCCAGAAAACACATCTTGTACTGCTTCTGTGGTAAATACTGTAGGTGGAAAAGGAGGAGGAAAAGTAAAACAGTGTTTAAAACTTGAAATCAACAGTTTTCTAATGGGTTAATGGCTGCAAGGCTAATTGGAGCCAGCCCTCACTCATGTATATGTTTCCATCTCAGCTCATGATCCCGTGACTGTCTATTCTTCAACTGTCTATAGTTTAAATCAATAGAAAAAGACATTATATTTAATTTATTTGCAGAAAATGGATACAATCATAGTCGCAGCAATTTCAAAAAACCATAAAGGGAACTTGGGACCATGGTAAAAGAAGAGTTTAAAGTGACAAGAAGACATCTGTAAATAAACTGTACATGTAAATATAATCTCAAACATAATTCTAAACATCTTTAAAAAATGAGCTTATGACAGAACTGAGTCTGGTTAATATCGTGACACCAGAGACACTTTGGCAGATGTATCTTGGAAATGAGTGCCATCATGTGATCGACCCGTAGTGTTTAATGTCACCACTCAATGGAAAAATCATTGTCAAAAGCCAGAGTGGAAAACACACACACACACACAATTCATTCCTGTCCCGGGGCGTCTGCTTGTCATTTACACAAATGATCACTTATTTCAACTGCTCTCTGTAATGTTTTCATTTCCACAGTGAAGCAACCCTCCTTGGTGAAGACCTGTTGCTGATTGGCTCATGTTGAGTCCTTATTCTTTATGTGCAACAAAGAATTGACATGTTGCTAAGAAACGCCCTCAAACAACACGAGTCAGATTTAATAGATTTAAATGCTGTTTAATAGATCTCCTGAGCCTTTAACTCCATAGAAAAGCCAAGTGCTAATTTTATATTTTTGTGTATTTTTTTTCATGTGTTTTATGAAATTGCATTGTTCCCTTATACATAAATTTATGGGCAAATGGGCAATTGTGAAAAGTGACAAATTTCACCTTTCCACAAATGTAACAAACCTTAACTTTATTACATTCTTTACTGTGCTTTTTTTAACCGGAGTACCTGGAGAAAAACCCACCCCAGAAACGGAAAAACATGCAAACTCTACCCAGAAAGGCTCCAGCTGACCTGGGAGTTGAATTCAGGACCTTTTTGCTGAGAGGTGCTGCCATAATGACTGTGTTGGAAATACCGTTTGTGAAAGCAATTACAATGACTGTTTATAGGATTTTTATGATTTAAATCATTACATTGAACGTTACAGATGAGCTTTACTCTCATGGTTCATTACAGTCGTGGGCTTTAAGGCCTTCTGAATTTGTAAACAACCATTTTCTTTTTTCATTTGTTATTTAACAATTACAATAACTTTACACTGCAATTTCCAATAAACCTGAACTTGTTGCACAGATTTCAGTCAGACCAAATACAAAATACAAATCTTATTCAAATCCCCCAATTGAAATTGATCTGTTTGACCTTTTTTAAAAACAGGGATATTCAGTAAATTATTTGTCAGTTGAGGCAATATGTCTTTTTCAGAAGAAAACATGTTTCATATTCAGTCGTGCATGTTATTTTAAAATTTAAAACTAACCAAAAAAGCAAACAATTCTACCACTGTGATTATATCAAACTGTTAGAGAAAAGGAGGTCAATTCTGGCTCTAAATAACAGCTTTTATCAATCTAATCTAGTCCAATTATTAAGTCTTATTGTTTCAGATTATTTACACTGTCGGCTGATGAGTTAAATCTATCAAGCTGTTTTTGTTAAATTTGGCTTTTAATTTATCAAGGGTAATGTGTAAGAGAAGCATCAAATTGTTGTCACAAATAAACCTGCTTATTTAGAGAAGGATCAGAAGTGACCTCTGTTCTATAGCCCTGTGTTGTACCATACAGGTTAGCGCCGTGTGGCATACAATAGTAAACACTATTAGGAGTGGTGTTTTGTATCTTTTATTGGCGCCATGAAATTTGTGATAGTGCACATCAAATTATATAAAAGTTTGTGAATCTTATTGAAAAGATTTGCTTTGGCAGCATATTTAAAGTATAAATGTAATTTTTTTGTCCACTGTTTGGGTTGCTGTGTGCTGTGTGAATGTGTTCCCAGTAGCTTTAGGTCTTTGGAAAAAAAGAAAAATCTTTTTCATGATTTTGTTTCACACTTTTTCCACATTTTTACATTAATGATCACAGTAAAGACTGTCTATCATCCAATCAACCGACTGCAGTGTTTAGCACCACCTTTCTGAAAGTGGACCACTCTGCAGGAACATAAATCCAAACAGTAGAATACCCCTTTGGGGAAAACTTTGAACGCCTTTTGTCAGTTGAAACTTACTTGTACTGACCCGTCCTTTACTACACCGCTCCACTGGAAACCACCCTTTGTGACGCTGGCCTTGCAGTTTGTCATATGGGTTTAACTGAACATTAAACTATTGGTATCAAATGTTTTAAGCTCCATATAAAACACATGATTTTGCTACAGTGACAGAAACAGTCTTCATATGATTCAAACCAGGAGTAATGGACAGAAACTGTTCACATTGCACTTTAAGGCTGAGGAGTCGCCCTTTGCTTCGGGAACGTGATATGTCAGATATGTTGAAAACTTGGGACACTGCACTCAGACCTTCACTGTGGAAAGCATGCTCTGGTTTGTGTTACCAAATAACTAGTAAACCACAGGCTGGTCTTGTAAAAAAAAAAATACAGATGAACACACTCACAAACATTCAGATTGCACTCTTGTCTTTGCCCTCGCGGCTGCAGCTTCACGGTAGAGCTGTAGTCTCCAAAATGGCGATCTCCAGTGGGTCCTTGGCATTAGCGCTTTTGGTTTTGTTCATTTTAAAGTTGCAGGAAAAAGCGGGTGGACTATCTAAGATGGACGGACTGGATATAGAGGTAACGATGACTGATGCCTTGTTTGTAGGCCTTTGCGCTGGTTCTGTTATCACATTACCCTGCGAAGAAAAACAAACGATTAGATATTGATAAATAAAAACAAGGGTAATTCCAGCTCATTTCTAAAACACTGTCCAAAAAGTATAATAAACCAATGGCTCAACTAATCCTCTGATATAAATAGTGCTCTCTTCAATCCTTGTTTTTCAATCATTTACATTTTACATTTATTCATTTTAGCAGACGCTTTTATCCAAAGCGACTTACATTACATTACCAGTGTTACAGTCACTGGAGGCAAGGTGGGTTAAGTGTCTTGCCCAAGGACACAACGACAGTATGAACTGTGGGGCGAGCGGGAATCGATCCTACTACCTTCCGATTGAAGGACGGCCGCTCTACCACTGAGCTACTGCCGTCTTCTCTTTTTCATGACAACTATGTAAACCCGTGATATTTGTGTGTTTGTGTTTAGTGTAAAATGTAAATATAAAAGGCTAAAACCCACAAATTATCTGGGTTTATACTGAAAGCAATGTGAAAAAATATAGAGCGATAAGTGTTTTTACCAGCTGCTATAATTTGACTACTCCATGTCTTATCTTCGGGGTAAGCTGTTTTAATCTGACACACTGAACATGTAAGGTTATTTAAAAAAAAACTGTGTTCATTGTGATCTCTTGTCAGAGTATTGTGGTGCGTGTAAACCTGACACTGACAGAAAGTAGTTAACTGAATTGCTAAAAGGAACAGAGTCTTACAGCTGTAGGGAGGTGATTGGTCGGCTGGAGGCTGATGTCCGACAGCAAAATGTCTTCAGGCTTCGACAGAGTCTAAAGGGCAATGACACAAACACTTTAGTTATAACAACATGACTTTAAACGGTTCCTAATTCAAACAGGCCTGGAGCCAGAACCCACCCCTCTGCAGGATGTTTTAAATGTTAGTCTTTACCTTGACCTAGTTCATAATAGTATGCTCCAGCTCAGCCCTGTTTGGTCTCAGAGACAAACTTCAGTCTTGATAATGACAATCACATTGAATGTCAAAGTTATTTGGTACAAAGTATTGTGATATCATGGGGAACATGCAAATACATTATTCATCTTGGTGTAATTCTCTTTTCAAATGCTAAAGAATTTATCTGCAAAAAGAACAAAAAATGACCTTCCCTCTGACAAATTATCTCTACAAATCATTGGGAAGATTTGATAGGTATCCAGATATCAAGTGTAAATAGAAAATTTCCCCAATTCATAAGCTTTAGGTTAAGCTCAAGATGTAAGATGACTTCCTATGGTTCAGAAGGTTAATTTGCCTTAGAATGATGAGAGGAAATCCCACTTTGGTATAATTGATGGGAATTTAGTAAATACAGTATGTGTTGAAATTTTTTATTTTGAGAGACTTATAGATAAAGATGTATGACCAAAATTAGGACCACATACAATAAATAAGGAGAGACTGCATAAATAACCAGTCGGTGGGTAGATTTTGGTGGAAAAGTGGATAGCACTGTTGCAATAAGGCCTTGTGTTTAATCTCCAGTCTGGGTATGAAGGTTGAAGTTAAGTCCAGATTTTAATGAATAGCTACAGTATATCCCTAGTTGACTATTAACCAATGCCATTATTGAATACATTTTTTTCCACCAGTTATCCTGTTAGAGGTCACATGGAGCTGGAGAATATTCCAACTGCTTTCGCCCAGAGGCGGGGTACACCCTGGACAATGGCCAGTTATAAATCATGTTCTGTTGAGGTCAGTAAACTGTGATGCAGTGAAAGTTTTCGGTTTGGCTGAGTGCACAAATGATACAGATGGTGACCACAGCCTTCAGCGAGTGTTAAACATGGACTGCACTGTGCGAGCTGCAGATTAAGGCTGAGAGTCATGGATTACTGGATTAGCATTTAGACCCTATGTAATGGAGTTCTCAGAGAACCTGACCTGCACCGCAAAAAGCGTGGCCCTGTGCGTGTTTACAAGTAGGTCTACTAGTGATTTTTCCCTCTTTAAAGATGATTATATAGAGACGTCATATTAGATGTCCCAAATAAAATGACTTTTTATCATCCACCAGTTTACTTTGAAGCTGAGTTTAACTTAGAAGTAATGAAACCTTTGACGCGGATCGTCAGCAGTATAATATTGGGGGTCGCGGTCTGAAAAGTTTGGGAACCCCTGCTCTAGAGCCCGGAGCCATCTTTTGTACCAGGCTGTAAACATGATTTTTACACTTGTAAAGTCGCCATTGGGTTTCTCCCAAGCCTCTCCGATGGTACCTCTTAAATGGTCATCGTGTAAGGGCGCCGCCATACGGCAATTTCACAGCGATATACCTCCGTCCACCAGAGGGCAGGCTCCAAAAGCGGAAATATAAGGAGAAACCCAATGGCAACTTTACAAGAGTAAAAATCATGTTTACAGCCTGGTACAAAAGATGGCTCCGGTCTCTAGAGCTAAGTTTTTACTACGTGACAACTCTGGGGGGGGTGTGAATTTTTGATTATTACGTTGGTTTATGCTATCTAAAAACTATTGTTTTACTATGGAGTAGAAGTCGAAAAGACCGGATGTAACGCCCATTTTATTGCCCATTTGTAATGACAATATTGGTGAATAGGGGACCAATGGGCGGATATCATCCATATTTATACTATCTATGGTTTCTCCTTATATTTCTGCTTTTGGAGCCTGCCCTCTGGTGGACGAACAGTGTAATGACAGCTCACTGTACTCACTGTGATCTGCGAGATCTGACACATGGCGAGGTCAGAGGGTTTGTGTCCCGGAGCCTTGTCTGTTGCGCTGTAACCTTTCAACTTTGACCTGTGGCTCGTGTGGCGCATCTGTTTGACCTCACTGGAAGCCTGGTGACTGGTGAGCGTCCGAGATGAGGACTCTTCCTCTGTGTCCGAGAAGTGCGCCTAAGAAAGCACACAGACACTAAAATAAACCCCACATTTATGGCCTTAGTCGCAAGAAGCAGTGAGACTGAGACATACCCTATTAGACATGAAGTACACTCACTGATTCGCTCTCAGACGACTGCGCCTTGCTGGGATGGGCGCTCTCTGAATGGCTGGCCAGTGTCGAGCGGCGAGTTGACTGGAAACTGCTGCTGCTGAAGCGGTCTCTGGAGGTGATACACAGCAATGCGCCGAGGTAGGGCACGTACCGGCCAATAGCTGACCTGTCACAGACCAGAGAGAAAAGCTTTCAGTCCTGGGTTAGTCCTGGTTAAAGCCAGTGTTTGACAGTCTTTTTTTTTAGTCTTGTCAAGCCTGATTTATTCCTTTTTAAGTCCTTGTTTAATCTTTCGTCTTCACACCTTTACCTTCTTCAGTCCTGGGTTTATCCCTTGTTTGGTCCCTGTGTAAACCTTGTAGTTCTCTGTTTAATTCTAGGTTGTAGCCCAAGTTACGTATTGGTGTAGTCCTCAGTCTAATTTCAGATTTAGTCCCAGCTTGAGGCTCAGTTCTGCTTTTTTTAAGTCTTTGTTTCAGTCCTAATGTAGTCTTTAGTTTAATATTGGGTTTATTACTGGTTTAGTCTTAGTTTAAAATATATAGTTCTGAGTTTTGTCATGGGTTTAATTATGGTGTAGTTTCAGTTTAGTCCTATTAAGACCTTGGTTAACCTTTGAAATAAGTCCCTTTTCAAGGTAAAAGCCTCTGAATGGGTTTATTTGACAGTTAATGCTGTTCTTAGAGAGTGGTACCTGTATTTAGGGTGTGTGATGGCGTAGATGATGGGGTTGTGGATCGCAGAAGCTTTGGCAATCACTGCAGGAATAGAGTTCATATAAGGTGTCAGCAGGTCTGCGTACCTGTGACAGATGAGCAGATGAGAAGATTTTGGGGAAAGGAAGAAAAATGAGGACAGGAAATGAGACACATTCATGTTACAGGGCCATCAAAGCATAGAATATTACAGGTGCAAGAAAGCAGTCTCATTTGGCTCTAAGGTGACATAACATCCCACTTGTTTCAATTTGAGATGAGAGTGAGAGAATGCAAAAAAAAAGAGACATGCCTAGTTGACTCCAATTCAAAAAACATTAAATAATACTGATTTGATACATTTTCTTATCTTTAATTTAGGTTGTAAAACACTCATTTAAACACTCATGCATCCCCAAAAGGCCAGAGTGAATGTAATTTTACTCAGATAAATAAGATAAACAATGTAATCCTACAGCGGTGACAGTTGACAGGTTAGCTTAACAACTGGTTATCCGCTGCTACTTACAAATATGTACCTTTGTTTTAAAGCACAAAAGTTATTACATTGAAAAGGGTGGATTAATCTCTCACAACTTTAGCCAGATAATCTTGTTCCGCTTGATTTATAAAGTTTAACTGACCATTAGCATTTTTAGCATAGGTTGTTAGCCAGGCCGTAGTTCCTTTTCTACTGTTATAAGAATTCTATATCCTTATGTTATCCAGAGAGACACGTAGACAGAGTATATTTTAGAAAGCAAATGGCCAGGTTTAATTCTTGCAAGAAGAAGCAAAGCAGACACGCATGTTTCAAGGGTACATAGTGAGGTTTGCTTAAGGAAGTGGGGGCTGTTAGAGGAGGTGTATCTTCCATACCCACTCCCCAAGGCCCCAGCTCCAGGTGCAGAAGTCCCGTGACAAGCCATGTCTCTGTCTAGTTATGTCTATTCCATGCTTGGACTAGCATGAAGGACATGACATGATTTTACATGACCTGTAGAGAACTATGAGCACCCAGTAACTATAAACAATATAAACAATATAAAAATAAAAATTATTATAACAATTACCCCACATCTCCAAGTCATCCAAGTCTGGATGTAACTTGAGAACGTCGGTTTTGCAAATAAAATTTTAGATAAATGCTTACAATTAGTGTGACAGGACAGACTCTACCCAAAGGAAATTGCTGTGAAGGGGAGGGATTCTACACTAAAAATGAAAGCTAATATACGTAGGTTCAAAATTTATGGCCCACTTTCTGATTTTTACACACCATTACACAACCAGCAAATGTCCCAATTTGTTGGAGACTGTTGTGTTTTTACCTACTGTATGCTCTTTGTCACATGTCCTACTAATATATCCTAGCTTTGAACACTCCCCACCTTTCTAGTTGTAACTATATATATATATATTTATATACCAGGGACTTTTAGCAAACTTCCCAAAAGCCTGTAGACAAATTGAAAAACACACATCTCTCTCTCCATACAGTTAGGAGGGTTGTAGGGTGAGTCTAAGGGTCAAGCTAGTTCTCATAGGCACGAAGGTTAAGTATGTCCAGACTTCCCTCTGTTCAAACACTTCCTCCAGCTTCTCTGTGAAAGTCAAAGATGTTCCCAGTCCACTGTAAATCGGGACCTCCTGGGGCTGCCCTAGGACCTCAGCCTGGTGGCACAAGCCTAGAATAACTTCTACAGGGAGACGAGTGACCTCAGCTGACCCCTCTCAGTGTGGAAGAACAGCAGCTTAACTCCCGGCTCCTCCCAGGTGACCGAGCTTCCAGACGAGGATGAGGAGGGCCATCATTGTTGAACACAGTGGGTTTGCAGAAATTTGTAAGTTGGGTCACCTCAAGGCTTTTTCATCTGGCTTTCCCACGTTCATTTCTGCACAGGCCCGAGAGAGTTTAGGTGGATGGGCAGTCAGAGCTGGTAAAAGACTAAATGCAAAACCCTTCACACTTGCATCAATATATTCTGTTTGTTTTGTTGACCCTGACTATGATTTATCCTTCTTTGGCGATTATATACTGAGAGTTGTGTATTTTGCATTGTTTTGTTTCAATATTATAAGAACACATACCCAGCAAATGCAGTGAGGGCTGTGCAGGAGTAAGGTGCCCAGGAGATGACAAACAGCAGGATGACGATGAGTGCGATCTTAGCCATCTTCCATTCGCTCCTCATTTTATGGAACCTTTTTGCCGAGTCCCTGGTTCCTGCGCAGTTGATCTTGGTTATTGCCCTGTCGTAGAAAGACACTCATTCATCACATTCCTATTTTCTGCTCAAATAGATTGTCTTCCCTTTTGAGTTGATCTTAATTTAGTAGATAGTAACATTAATGCTTTAAGAAGAAACGTTATAATTGGATTTAGGCCTCCCCACAAGATGAAACAGTTTTGAAGATGAAAATGAGCAAATGTAATCACAGTCAATACATTGCATGACGCAGTGCAGGCATGTCCCTAAAGTCATGAAGGCATTCAAGTGTTTATGCAAAACCCTATTCAGTGCATCAGTGCATACTACCCCACTTATATTTTTTAGTTTTTTGTCCATGTCCACAATAATATCACATGCATTTTACCTAAATGTAATTTTACACATAATAATGGGTCTAGAGTGCGCCGCATTTTTAGATCTTTTTTAAAGTTTTTTTGATGTGGTCAAGCATTTTCTTCAGCCACGTTCAAACATGAGGATTCATATTCACATGGGTCATCAGGAGGGTCACTGGGTAATTTATCTTGACCGGACATGAAGGAGATGAATGATCTCTTGGTTATCAAGATCTCATCATTTATAACTTATTTTTAACCCAGGAACAGGGACAGATTCAAATTGAAAGGTCTTTCAATCATGTCAGCTGTGTTAGCAAGCTTATAGGTTACCTGATTATTTAATGCATGAGATCTGTAGGAGCTATAATAGTGTCCTTCTCCATTAAAGAATTATAGCTAAACTAGTTAGAACATCTGTTGGACATAATTACTTTTATTTTTTTACTCTGTGCCTTTAGTTTGACAGTTTAATCTGCTAAAGCTTATTGTAACAGGAATTATCTGTGAAAAATGAGACCTTAAAACATTATCTAGGCTTTATAATTAAAGATTTTAATAGATGAGAAAGATCAGCCCACAGCAGGAGTTTGGCCAATAACAGCTTACTTCAGGAAAAAGGAGCGCTCCCATTGGTTGATATTGATGTCTAAAGAATTAAACCAGGAAATGGGTTATTCCGTGGCAAAATACATCTTATTATATAGCAAAAAGGCTCAAAAAAGATAAAAAAGCAGCAAATTAAAGACAATAAATGTTGGAAATGTTTTAACACAATGTTTAACGAGGCAAAGATAATTACAGGATCTCTAACATTAAACTCAAAGATAAAGGTTTAAAGTAAGGTATGTGTTGGGGAGAGGGGTGAAGCTGAGGGAGGGACTGCAAAAGGAAAATCAGTGGAGCTTTAAGCCTTACTTTTATTCCTTAATATTTTATTTTGCAGCAACCATTAAAAATAATTACTGACCAATCCTCTTTGCTTTGGTTTAAATGCCACTCTACAAACTACAGAAGCTTCAAAGGGTCAGAATAACAAGTTGCTTTCCTAGGAGTCGAAAACTCGAAAATGTAATGTATAAAGCTTGAAGCTTTAAACATTAAGTTTTTAACATTTCCTGTCCAGTATTGTTGTTCCTCATTATGTGTCTATAATGAGAAACAACAACACTGGACAAAAGTTAAAATGTCTCCTCAGATTTTCTACACGTTTTCATATATTACAGTAAAGTGATTTGTGAATGAAAAAACATTGCATCTGCTGTCTACGGTAAGGCAAATACAACAATTTTTTTTTAAAATTTGGAATCCCTAAGATGTAGATGCTTCTTGTTTGCAGTGATGTCCTGTCACCACTTCTTTATTCTCCCTCCGTTTAAAAGTTACTACAAAACAATTATCCACATAAGACATAAAAACATGAAAGGCACAGCAAACCTTCTCATCCTTTGGGCCCTATAGTCACCCCCAAAGGCACTATTAGTGTCCTGGTTGAGCAAGACATGAGGGAAAATTGATGAAGACCCCAGACATGTCATTAATCAATGAGGCAACCCTCTCACATGTTCTCCACTGCTGTCAGGCACTGCTGTCCATTACACCCAAACATGTCTGAGTCACATTGAACCAGAGGGTACTGACCGTGTAGTGTGTCGGATCGCCCTGAAGATGCAGAAGTAGCAGAAGATGATAATGCCGAGGGGGATGAAGAAGACAAAGGTGAACAGCAGCATTGTGTAGGCGGACTGAAGGAGTAAACGTCATGTAGTCCCAGGAACATGAGGTCATCAACCCCTCTGGGACGTAGGCACCTGGAAAATGACATAGCCTTAGGTCACAATTTGTACACAGCTACTTGTCAATTTTACCATATTATACATTATTTATTCAACAAGATTAACTCCAAAACACATTTTACTGGAGTGTCATTTGCATTTGTCTATCTTTCTTTATAAAACAGCTCCCTACACCTTCTCTTCTACGCTATTGGTTACTTCTCTGGCGCATGCCAGCACCTCTGAGACAGATTAAAGCATTCACTGTGCCAATCATGCCCACGCCCTGGCACAGCCTCAGTAACTATATAAACCCTGCAGCCCAACGCGCTCCCTTCTTCTCTCTCAGCTCCTCTGAGACAGACCTAAAAGAGCTTCTACTCACGAGAAGACTTAAGACTGAAGAATGGATTCTGCCCGAGCTGTGCATCTTCTTTAACTTGATTTTTAAAGCCGCTCAGTTCCAGCTAGATTTGGCTGCGGACAGCGAGGACGGAGGGAGCCACTGTTGCGAGTCGGGCCCCTCTCAAGCAGATATCCCCACTGCTTCTGACCTGCAGCCTCATCATTGAACATTTTTTTGCTGCTGTTCTCCTCCGCCATGGAACAAATAGGGTTTCCCTTCTTCCGCCCCAGTGGACGTTACACCAGGGCTAGTGTCACAGATCCGGTCACGGCTGTGTGTGGCGACTCTCCGTCCCCTGATGACCCCATCGCCCCAGAAAAAGGGGGGTGAGGCCAATCCTGGACCTGCAGCCTCAATGGCTATGTGGCCAACAGGAGGTGTTGCATGCTGCAGTCAAGCACCTCCTGAAGAGAGTGTGTGCGACAAAGAAATTCCTCAAGTTTCATCTACCTTTTAGCTACTCCCTCGCCCCATGCACCTTCTCCAAATTTGTGGAGGCAGCCCGTCCGCATGCAGTATTACTGGGATTATTGGGCTTGACCAAAATGCTAGGAAGCTCTTGGGTGAAATGATCTTGGGCACCATTGCCTGGGGGCTTGCATGGCTACTCTGGGGAGAGGTGGGCCTGCATTGCTCCTATTTTTGCTGCCCCAATTGTTTGTGAGCCTGTCCAGCTGGGAGTACATTGATCCCCTACTGGCCTTCGCCTAGGTGGGTAACCAATAGCGAAGCAGGTAGGCAGAGCACACACAAAGTACAAATTATAGTTACTTGATGTAACTGCAGTTCTACGAGTGTGAGCGTAGCCCACCTACTCTCAAGCCCAGCTGAACTGCCTCCCTCTGTTGAGCTGGTTCAAAGAAGGGACAATGTGGGCTGGAGAGCTTATATAGCCCCTGAGGCTGTGCCAAGGGGGCATGACTAGAGTGGTGATTGCATTGATCTGACTCAGAGATGCTGGCATGCGCCAGAGAGGTAACCAATAGCAATAGTAGTTACATCAAGTAACTAAAATGTTTCCAGTTCAGGTTTGTACTTACTCCAGCCAAAAAAGGGCGGCAGGCTCCAGCCCATGGAGTACACCCAGGCAACAGCCGAGATGATCAGGGCTTTCTTGCGGGACATCACTCCCAGGGAGGCCAGAGGTCTGGTGATTACTACGTACCGGTCAACTGCAATCACCATCAGTGTCATCATGCTGCAGATCCCAAACAAGGCTCCGCAGAAGGCGTATATTTCACAAGCTGCAAGGGAAGAACCGGGCGTGGTGAGGCAGATTTACAATTAGTCTCTTAAGTGCACAAATTGCACCAAATTACTAATCAGCTTTGAATAATGTGTGACTCAAAACGTTCAAAATAGTGGCGCATAGTCAGGATTTGTAGTGGATCAGTGCCGCAAAACTAAACTATTAGATGAAATATGTCTCTGGGAATTTGTGTGCCTCTGGAAAATTGGTCTATCTAATAAAAATGCCTATAAAACCTTTGTTCCGTGTCTTTGTAGCCTGACAGAAACTGCACATATTTTGTTCAGGAGGTGTTTCTAAGGTATAATGTAACTTCCTATTGGAAAAACGAGAAAGACATTAAAACATTCAAAACCTGCATCAGGGTTTGAGTCATATAAATCTTTTTAATTTAATTCTGATCATTTTCCACAGGCACAGCTCCAACCCTGAGCCAAAGCTTCTGTAAAGTCTGCGATTGATTTGATTTCCAGTACAGTACAGACACGGTTGATAACATGTCTCTAATGTTATTTAACTGCTGTTTTCTAGGATGCACCTTGGTGGATGTGGGGTAATGTGGGAGGGGATTAAGGTGGTGATAAGATAGAAGGAAGAAACTAGGATGAGATGATATGGAAATGAATAACTAGTATCAAGTATCAGTGACAAAGGCGACAAAAGAGTAAAAATGTAATAAACTGCATCTTGTTTTACTAAGGCCTCCTTCTGCTGCTTCTCCACCACCACTTTGTTCGGACAGCCCAAGTTTTTCTGTTTGTATCTGGAAGTGACAGAACCTTCTGAAGTGTGGCCTTTTGACCTTGTTACTTCTAGTCCATCTGATAGTTCTGTGCATCTTACACCCTGATGTTATGTTCTGGATTGGGTCCTGTCTGATGATTGCCTCTAGTGACTGCTCTTGTTCTATTTCTCAATCAGACATTAGCTGGACGGTGCTCAGTTGGCTGCTCACTTCTCCGAACAAATTGCCCTTGCAGCAGCACAGCATGATGCATGGATTAAATTAAATGGTTGAATATTCCTAGATTAGCCACCCATCTTCAATTCTATTCAAAGAGTTATTGTGTTGTGTTTGGATTCAAGTTATATTTCCAGAGGACAGTAACAACAGAGGCAGAAAATAATGTGCGTTACACAAGAAAGCATTACATAAAGCCTTTAGCCATTGTAGATCTACAGTTATGCTGTGAAAGTAAGGGAGATCTGTTTAAAGTCAATAGGGAAAATCCTACTCTGATGCTGATTTAGCCTCAATACTTGACATACATTAAAGCTTGTGTTTTAAAGCAAAAGACTTGCTGTAACTGAAGTTAGTGTTATAAGTTAACCAAATCTTTTTTGTCTTTCCGATGTGGCTTTATTATGTAAGACTCTCTACTATCTATCAGAATAAAAAATCCATAATGTATGAGGAATATGATACTGTGTAAGTGCACTTGCAGACATAGATACGCCGAAAAGCACACTGTATTGAGCTGTTTGTCCCTTTAGGTCCTGAACAAATGGTTTGTGCTAATCTGCCAAACCAAGGCCTAATCACAAGCTCTTTCATCACCTCCAATCACAACACAGATAAGTATGAGCCGTTTATTTAAACAAGCCCGAACAAATATCACTCCGGCAATTTAATATTTATGGCATGGTCTGTGTTTCTGTCAGGCTGACATCCCATTTGGGGTCACAGAGCTAATGAGGTCCAGGCCTGTGCAAGGAGCAACACGTGTTTTCTAGAAAGAAAAGAAATTAGTCTTGGAGCATTTTTTTAATCCAAATGTCAAACTGCACTGTTGTGTAATCAGATTAATATGATCTCAGAAATGAACTACTGTGTGGTACAGCGAGCTAAATGTTTACATCCAGTCGAAAATGGTTGAGGGTATGATGTGTTTGTTAGGATGGGTAGCAACACTGCCGTTAGCAATTCCCCACCTTTTTTTCTCCTGCAAGCAACTACTGTACCATAGCCCTGCAAGGCTTTTGTGTTTGAACAAACCTAGCGGGAAATGGTAAGATGATAAACAAAATCAGTTTAGTTCAAGGAGCCTTAATGCAAGATTTTGTTAAAAAAGAAACATGACATTTCTCTTTAGTGTTCGAATGTCTGTCCGGGCAGTTGTTGGAAGAGGAAATAATGTAACTAATGGCTCTTTCCACGGCTTCTCTGGTACTCTGTGGTGGACATGGTTTTGAGCACTAATATACGGTTTAGCCTTAAAATGTATTAAATTTTGACTTGGTTTTGGGGGGGGGTTCACACCTGCTCTGGTGGGTCTAGACTTTCCCTTTTGGTTCATGTGAAATGTTCAGGTGTTTTATCCGCAGTCTACTGGAAGAACAACAAACCATGGATATATTATCTTTCCACAAGTGGCCTTGTGCATGATTGTGGCCCAAAACGGATTTTTCCAATGTGAAACATTTCTGACGATAAAACACAACACCTCATACATTAAAGCTACAGATTTGACAAAGCATTGCTGTCTTCATCAAGGTCAGCCCAACAACTGCTGGAGGGAAAAGACGGCGCTTCTATTATCGGTGTTTGATCAGCCAAGCGTAGAGCCTGTGTTCTCTACGGGTTAGTTTAATATGAAGCACACCGAACACACCCAGATGCACTTAAGGAAAACCTATTCGCTCACAACTGATGCTGCAATGTAAGCTGTTTTTAAGGGCTGGGATGATAAAACGTGGCAGGTTTGTATGTTTGTGTGAAATCTTAATTAAACTGCGGCTCACATTATGTATCGACAGAGAACAACACAGGCCCCGGCGGAGTTTGAAGGGTGTGTAAAAGTGGTACTGATGGAGGGGTGTGTGTTTAAGCAGACTCGAGAGAAAAGGCTTGTACAGTCTCAAGATGTTGTATGAGTTTTTTTTTACAATTCATAATGTGTTAAACAATAAAAAAATGCACCCTGTTCTTTATGTATATGCAGTTGAAATGTCCTTTGGAAATACACTGAACTATGCCTTAGTGAATGAATGAGAGGGTGTTTGTTTGTGTGAAAGCATCAATAGACAATCTAGGTGGATATTTATACAACATTTTTCATTCACTTAGCAGGGGCCTCTGGAAAAACACTAGCCACCAATGTGATTTATCAAATCACTAACGGCTGAGGCGCCCTAAGTATTATGTAACTTTTTCACATGCCATGAGTGGATGCTTAATGTTTTGAGCACCTGTAAACCATGTGATACGTGGTTGGCATTTCAGAAGTAAGCTAATATTGAAGAGCAGCGTGAGACAAATGAGATGGCAGTGCAATAATTAGACATAGATAAAAAAGTGTGACTATTGTAGCTTCTGTCTGTAGGATGTCTCGACAGTGGAACTGAGTGACACTGAACATTACAGCCCAGCATTTGAAAAGAGGTTTGCTTTAGTTTTAATGGACTATTGCACCTGATTATTGTACTAATCAAGGCTAATTCTCGGTGCTAAGAGCTTGTTCTGATGTAGGTAAGAGAGAGAGATCTTTTAGCCACCCCGTTTTGAGACGGCTAACTTTACAGATGCTCATCACAAAGCAAAAACTTCTTTAAACACCATCCCGTTACCTTTCTTTCCAAAGATCCATCGTTTATGCATGCTGTTGATGAAGAAGGTGGGCGTCTGGGTCAGACACATTAAGAAGTCTGTGATTGCCAGGTTTATGATGAAAATGTTGGAAGGAGTCCTTAAACTCCGGCTCCTATCAACAACACAAACAAAAATCTTGCTCATATGTGGACATTGTTGTAAAAAAACAATTAACATGAGGTGTACAGATAAAATGGCAGTAAATTCAGTAATTCAGACTGTACCTGCAGAAAGCGTACATGACCAGGAAGTTTCCCAGCATGCCCGTGATGCCCACAAACAGAATGACTACCCCAATGATGTAATGGGCGTGGTCTGGGACGTCTACTGTTGGAAAGGGGTGACTTGGAACTGGTGACACCTGTAAACAGAGAAAAAAAGTGTATGAGTCAAGAAAACAATATGCGGTTCAGTCAGGACCATGTCGTTTAGCAGAGCAGGGATCGTAGTGATAAGACCTCCTCACACCTTAGTGCAGGCCTCAAAGAAACTGATGGGCTCTGATTTAAAATAGAAATGCAATAAAAGGAGAAACTGAATGGAAACTATGAATAAGTGGGAAAATGGCCACTACTGTAGACTGAATAATAACAATAGCTTCACCTATAACAAATGGTGTCAAATCAACAAGTGACACTTTGGCCTGATGGATATGTTTATTTCCTGCTTTTTCAAACTAAAATGGTTTTACCAAGAAACACAAAAATTTTATGATAAAAACCAAAGTCAACTTTGATTTCTCCAAACCACTGTAACATATAAAACAATCACTACATTTAACCTTTCATCTGAAATGAGTTTAAACAGTGCCATGTCCACTCTTGTGCAATCAGGCCTTTGAAGTGCATTTACTAATTCCTGATGGATTTTGACAGTTTACATCGATGTATTTTTATTTTGGGTTGGATAGTAGTTTGGTTTAAATATAATGTATAAAGAAGCTATATCACAAATGTTTACACCATATTTTATTAAAGATCCCAAACCACATGCCTTCAGGGCTCTATTTCACAGTAATGATCGAAGTCTGAGACCGCTCTGCACATGGTTTAATGTTAATATATATATTTATAGAGAAAGGTTAAACCAAAACATATTTTTGGTTTATAAAAGTCGGGACTGTGTGTATCAGTGGTTTTCCAGAAATGTACCAGAGTTTCAGGCTGACAGAAGAGTTGGCACTTTTCTCTCTAAACAACATCGTCAGTGCATCTCACATATACAGTATATCGCTCCATATGCCTCTCGTGGAAGTGTGTCAGCAGTGGCCCGGCTCCAAGCAGCTTTCTGCAAGAGCGACACGTTTTAGAGAATTTTCCTCTCCTTCTAAAAAAAAAAAAAAAGTCAGCCAGTCTTTGGTCAGACTAAAATAGATGGTCTTAAATGAACCTGACCCTGGGTCAAAAACATTTTTAGTATAAAAGCATGTTTGGTTGAGGGTGTTTGGGGACTTTTGGACAAAATACACAATCCACAGAAAATAAAACAAAAAAAGAGGAACTACCAGAAGTAGGAAAAATTTGTTAAATGTATAAACAGACTTAAAAATAAAATACAGGATACAGTCTGTCTGATACGTATCACAGCACACAGCCGCTATCACAGGCTTCATTCTGGGATTTCAAACAAATGTTAAACACATATTTGAAGTTCCTGCTGCTGGAGGTAATTACATAATATTAATACAGGTCTCTCGTGGCTGGCTCCATATTAGTTTGTTCATTCATTTTCTTGGTTCTAAGCTAATGACTTGCTTCTGAAGTGAGAGTACACTCCTCTGAACCTGACGCCCTTCTGTCACAAACCATTTAAATGTCGATAAGACTTATACAACTGCTGAGGATAGGATCGAAGATGTTTTAGGTGCTTTTGTTAATAACTCTGGAGTCAATACACAACGGAGCTGGAGCAATAAACAGGATATAGTCCTTAAACTGGTTTGCATTTACATTTACATTTAGTCATTTAGCAGATGCTTTTATCCAAAGTGAGGAAAACAATGGAAACAACACAAGGTACAAAAAGCATAAGTGCACAAAAAACTAGTCAGTTTAAACCCAGCACAGTACAACAAAGCTAAGGATAAGAGAATATTTTTTTGAAGAAAGGAATCGATAGAAAGGAAGTAGAACTCAGTGTTTGTCAGTCAGGTGTTGATGGAAGAGATGTGTTTTCAGGGTTTTTTAAAGATGGCTACAGAATCTGCTGATCTTGTAGCAGCAGTAGATCATTCCACCAATGTGGAACAGATCCAGAGAAGGTACGTGAGAGTGATTTTTTACCTTTTTGGGACAGTACCACCAGACGTTGTTCATTTGCAGAGCGCAGGGATCTGGTAGGAACGTAGGTCTGTATTAGTGAGTGAAGATATGAGGGTGCAGAACCAGTGGTGGTCTTGTAGGCCAAGAGCATAGCTTTGAACTTGATGCGGGCGTCAACCGGGAGCCAGTGTAACCTAATGAAGAGAGGAGTTACGTGCGCTCTCTTCGGTTCATTAAAGACCACTCTTGCCGCTGCATTCTGGATCAGCTGCAGAGGTTTGGTTGTGCAGGCAGGTCCAGCCAGTAGAGCATTGCAATAATCCAGTTTGGACAAGACAAGAGCCTGGACTAGAATTTGCGTAGAAGGCTCTGATAGGAAAGGTCTAATTTTCCTAATGTTGTAGAGGATGATTAAACTGGTTTGGACTGGAATAAGCACTACTTTATCAAAGATATAAATATTAATATGAATTTAAGCAATCAATAGACTATGGATAAGACTAATATTTGACTCATTATTAAACTGTGCCTGTATAAATAAAAAAGTTGAATGTCTGACATTACGACGTAGCTCCAAATTTTCCTATATGTAGTTTCTGAATTGTATGTATGCCTTTGACCTTTTATGTATGTCAGTTTTTGATTTCTGTTACACACTCAGTTGTTAATTAATGCAAAAATACTCAATGTGTCTGGATCTAATGTAATGTCTGTACAAAACAAAATAAGTAAACAGAGACTGGTTTGGATGATCAGGTATGATGCTTATGTATTGACACAAGAACTGGCTTAGATTATAGCCATTTGTTTCTTTAAAAGCTGATATTATGGCCACTCTGGTGTCCTGTGAGAGCAGTATTTTGCTGCACCTCGGCAATCACAGCTCCACTTGAGAATTCATTTGAGAAACCTGGCCACAGCGCCACGCCTTCTCACTTTCCTTTCTGCCCGTTGCTGCTGTGCTTCTTGTTTCCAGATGGACCACATTCTACTGAGCACAACCTTTTTCACTCAAACGAACACATCTCTGTCAATAATCCTTGCTTTTAGAGTTTGTGCGTGGGTCTAAGGGTTTCACATCTGTTTGGCCGAGACCTACTTTCTGTGCAGTCACAAGCTTCTTTCAGTAAAAGGAGGACAGTGCACAATGATGACAAGTGATGATTGGTTTTGTAAGGTCATAAGGTCTACGCAGAGCTTTGGGTTTTTCTGTGGAATGTAAACCAGGGCTTAGGTCAGGGCGTTAGCATTAGCAGAGTGAGCCACAATGAAAATGTCTCTAAGTACTGTAAACCTGGGGTCATTTCTTACAGGGCTGCACAAAAAAACAAACGTTTATCAATATTTTAAAAAACTTCCGCCGCAGCTTCTTTCTTACTCCACTTTACTCATTAACAGGTGCCACACACTGAACCTAAATCTAAAATGATCAAAAAAACAATTAGCGCATGATTTGACGGAGAGGCCCAGTGATGAGACTTTAAAAGACAAGACTGAAAACAAAAATAAAGCTGCATTTTTAAGAAAATACCACAAGTCCTACTGAAATTACGAGTTTATTGCAACAGGTGTTACACAAGCCCCAAGCCTGCTCTGTTTAATATACTGTGTATTTAGCTTCTATATAACAAGGCTATGACGCTATCAAACTTACATTAAACATTAGAACTTTGTTTTAACATTTTTTTCAACGATATACAATTTATTGTTAACTTTATATCTCACAACTTTATCGATTAAAGTGGAAGGATTAAGGTGGAATATCACGAGATCGCTACAAAAGCCTGCTTCCATTTCCAACATCTCATCTTTTTTTGTCACTACAGCAGCTAAAATGAGATTACAGAATATCTTGAACATTAAGAACACACTTTGAGTGACACTGTCCCTCCTCGATGGGACCGTCCCGTTCCAGGGAAACAAGACCACTCCTACTGATTCGTATTTACATTATGAGGCTAGTAATTAAATTAATGTTAAAACTGAAGCCTGTAATTTTGTGTGTTATGTAAAAAAAATAAAATAAAGCCAGTCCTTTGTTTGTTGTAAGAAGTTACAAATCAATCTATAAACCCCCGGTTTTATCATTTTAATTCTGAGGTTAGTTTTGATGGAGATTCAGTTGTGTAAATGTCGTTATTCACAGACAAGCCTAAGGACAGGACATCCCTTTCCTGTAGACTTCTCTGTCCTCGTCCTTCCGTCCTCTGGATGCACAAAACTGGGATGCAAATTGGAGACATGTCGAATCATGTTTTAATCCTGCTTTATTACCGGATCTAGTCCTAATCCTATTTCAGTTGTGAGTTCAGATTAAGTCCTGGTTTATTCCTGTGTTAAATCTGATCTAAACAGACTGTGGTAAGTCACTGATGACTGCAGTGAGTCAGATCAGAGTGTGTAGATCCATCTCCTTCGGGCTCTCCTTGTTAGTCTTCCACTCGACTGGACCTCTCTTTATAATCACCAACAGAACCCTGATTCCTATTAGTCCACTCTTTCACGACATTTCCTCTCTTCCTTCTTTCTTGGTGCGTCTCTCTGTTGTGGGAGCTGCTTGGGGCCAGATCAAAGACGATCACACGGCGAGGAAGTGAAGAGCCACAGTGTGACCACGAAAACAAGGACAACAGGGAATAAAGGTCTCCTCTGTGTTTGAGTGGGGCTTTAGGACGCCTCTCTGTCTCCTCAGGACACGTTACAATATGAATGAAACAGCCTCAAGAAATGTTGGTATGGCTATGTCCACACATACACAGGGATTCACAGGAAAGATGAGAGCCAGTGAAGAATATTTAACATGTTATTAATCTGTTTTAGCATAAATCTCATTGTCTGTGCACAATTCCCCAAACTTAAACTCACAGTTTGTTTTAATCTGGTACGCAATTATTGTCATTATATTGGCTTCTCTTTCCACAAAACAACAACGCGCATGAGCTGAGAAGTCACCACACTCATAGAAAAAGCGTAGTCTTAATCTGGCTATTAAATATTGAGAACAGAGTTGTTGAAAGTCTTTTTTTTTTATTAGTTTGTTTAAATGTTTAATCTTAAAGGTGGTTGGTCAAACCCCTTTCAGCCACAAGAGGTCATCTCTCAAACACAAACACATAAATTAAGTCCTAATATGGATAAATATGAACACAGATGTGCTTAAACAGGGTCCACACAGTTAGCAACATGTTTGTGTATCCACAGTCACGCACGCACGCACGCACGCACAAACACACACATCAAGCTTCATTCAGTAAAGATAACTGACAGGACCTTGCGTCACCAAAAGTCATAACAGAGATAACGTTATTATAATCAACATCAGGGTAAAGCTGCAGAGTAAAACCATTTCCAATGGAAATGAGCAGTCTGTACAAATACATCAGGAGTCTGACATGCACTTATATATAATTATTACTTGTGCATTTGAACAGCTTAAAGTGTGCACTTAACTTTTCCACTTTAAAATAAGAGCAACTCAACATTATCACTGGATATCGAGCCCACTCTTTGTCACCATTCCCTCTCATCTTGGAAAACCTGGAATTTTGGATAATTTTGACCATTAGAGTCTTCTGTAGTTTGAGGAGATTAAACGGAGGTCTAGAGCAGTGGTTCTTAAACTATGCTACAGGTACCAACAGTGGCACGCTGGCCAACCTTTAGTGGAACGCAGTAGTCTCGGAACTGCGGAGGTAGGCACGGTAGACGATAGAGGTGAAATAACTATTCAAAATACAGTAGAATAAAAGTCCTGTTCTGACTGCTGGTCCATAATCTTAAAAAAATATTTGGATTGTCCATTAAATAAAAACAAAAATGTTACAACTGCAGCTCCAAATGTCACTTAAAACAACAACTGTCTAATTTGGAAAAATAGTACTTTAGTGCAGAGCAAACGACAAAAGTTAAAATAAGTTGTATTTATAGAGGACTAAAATAGAATCTGCTGTAAACTATCATACTTGTAGCTAATTAGACCTAGATTTAGGGATTTTATTGAATTAAAGATGGTACTTGAAGAGCTGAGGTGGTACTGAGATTACTTTTGGGAATAGAGAGAATCTAGTTAATGAGAAATGTGATCTAGAAATGTGTCTAGTTAATGAAATGGTTAATAAAGAAATGCTGCCTTGATATATCAAGGAAAAGGTCTGGCTAAATTATTTATTATAAAAAATGGGGAACACTTTTTATCCCAACATTTACATCAATTGCCCATTTTTATTTGGAAATTGGTATAAAAAGTCAAACTTCAATGTAATAAAAAAATGTAACGGATGACAGAAGAGAAAGAATCATAAAGGATATTCAGATATTCAGTTCATTCAAGTCCTTCACTCCAGCCTTTACTGCCTGGATTTTATGAACCATTCTCATTCTTAAGCCTAACAATTTTAAAAACATAACTTCAAATTTTACCAAACCTTTTGTTTTGTTTAATGTAATATCCAAAACACTTTCTCTCTGTGTCCAGAGTTTTCAAACTTATCTCTGATGGTTGTTTGTCTAATTGCATCCAGAGGTTTTTTTATTCTGCGTCCGCTTGTGCTGCAGAGAAAAGATTAATTCTAACAGAAGATAGGATGCCAAAGGGTCATTGTTTAATCCCATAAAATGTTTTTTTGAATTAAAAGGCTAGTTCTTGTGTCATATAACATCGCAGTACCACTTTTGCTTTATTTCATCTTTATACAATGAATGATACATCGTGAATGATATAAACTACATTAAGTTTTGCTGTATGGAAAAAATACCTTATTTTTCTTTTTTTATAAATGTGTCTAGACACCATTCATCTTTTTCTCTATTTTCACTTTTTAAATCAGATAAATGCTACTCATGTTGACATTCACTGACACTGCCTTTTAGAGCTGAACTGTCGCCTGCAACATACTCTGCGTCTCTTATAACAGTGTGACAGGCGTCCGACTATGGGGCTTAGCCGTTTTGAGTTGCACAGTCTCACATGTAATAATCTTAGAAGCCTGCAAAAATCAGAGCGTCTTCTGATTTAGGCTTTAGTTTGGTCTTTATCATCTGGTTGAGGCTGGATTTTGTCAGAATTGAATAATTTCCATTAGTTTAGTCCAGGGTTTAGATTAGTTTGGACCAACTTTAATCCTGGACTCCAAACTGTAAACATTGGCCTGTAGTGTAATACAAATGTGTTCATGTGAATACGGTTAGATATTGAAAACACTGTGGTAGGGGCACTGTGAACCTTGTCGCTGCTAATGCTACATTCATTAGCGGTGAGAATCAATAATGACAGAGGTTCACTCTATAACAGACAACATTTTTAACCTGATAGTTCATTGCCCTTCACACTTGGTCCCGCTGTCCGTCTCCATGTGGGAGACAGGTGTCCCAAGGATGATCTGCCTCTTCCTGCTCTTTACCTCTCTGTCCCTTTGTCTCTCCTCTGTCCACTCACCTGAGCTGGTTCTGAAAGACAGCCTCACTCTTGTGCCTGGGTCTGCAGCCTTCAGGTTTTGTTGTAATTGATGGTACATGAATAAAGATGTGTTGTCTTTACATCAAATACTAATATATGATCGGAAACACAGTCTTTTGCCTTTGTTGTCTAACTTTATGTGTCGCGAGAAGTAAATGTTTTCACTGGGAAAGCTATAGTTGCAGTTTAATTCAGCTGTGATGAAAAGTTTTGGTGGAGTGAAAATGCTGGCCTTGTTTGAATAAATAAACAGAATCATTGATGCAAAACACAGTGACATGTAAATGGTTGGTTTGGTCCTTGAAACCATCTCATGTACAACATTACCGTTCACATATGTGTAATTAACACTAAAACATGAACAAGATATGACATAACTGACCAGGTGTTTGACAGCTGAACTCATATTTTTTAAGTTTATTTTGACTGACTGAAAAAATGCTTCAAAGAGAATAATGAACACGCATGAAAAGAAAAACTCCAATAGAACTTTCTACTGTAAGCCTCACGTATTCCCTGTGTCTCTGGAGCTTCCCTCAGGCTTCAGTGTCGGCTTTCCCCATCAAGGCCAGGCCACGGAGAGCTCAAAGACCTGCAGGTCCTGAAGCTTTCATGTCCAAACAGAGCAATTCTTCACACACTACACCAAGAACAGAGACTGTACAGCTCTGGTTTAGGAGCAGATGGTTCTGCGTCCTCACAACTCAGTGGATCTAACTGGATTCTCAACTCACACAGTGAAAACATCTGGGGAGATTTATGCACAAAACAAGTGAGGATACACTTGTTCATAGTCTTTTGTACAATGAATGATTATAAACAAGAGGTTTAACAGTAATAGAGCCACACATAATGTATAGAGCACTTGGATTTTAATTCATGGTATTGAATTAAAAAAGCAAAGACCTTAAAGGAGAAGTGAGTAATACATTTAGGATAAAATAACAGTTAAAAGGTTGTTTTTTTTTTACAATTAGACATTACAAGTGTGTTCATTGAGGTATTGGCAGTCAGTAACATTAACCAGTCCCTCTGTCTTGTAATAAACACATAATACCTTTGCAGGTATCCCACTCCTTTTTTATTAAATCAGAAGCAAGGTTATCAAACAATACTGAGTCTGCAGGTGAGCTGTATTGGACTCTACAGTAGCCATTAGAGTGTTAGCTCAGTAGCTTAGGTTTGTTAATTATTATTATTATTAATAACAATAATAATTATTGTTTAATTGGACATGTTTGAAGTAAATAAGAACCTGCTCACCATTTGGAGACAGCTAAATGCAATGATCCCTGCAAAAACAAATTAGCTAAACTATAAGATAAGCCCAAAAACAGAATTGACCATTTCTTCTCACTTCAGTTTTTCTGACCAAAGAAGCCTGATAAACATCATTCCTTTGACAAAAATATGAATCTGGGTTTTTTATGTTTTACAAAGTGTAAAAAAAGTGTAAAAAAGTTATTATGTCTTTACGTTTAAGTTCTATCATCTCCAAGGGAACGTTAACTATCAGTATGCAGGTTGTCGATCACATTTGGTTCTTTTACAGTGCAGCGTCAGTCACTGATGTTTTCTCTATTTCCGTCATACTCAAAAAACAAGCCTAAGAGGACAGAAGAATGTAATTAAGCAATTACGCAATTAATTAAGTATGACATTATCTCAGTCAGACAACAGGGGGCACTGTTACTGACTAAATCTGTTTAAATCAGCAAAAATTATACACGCAACATTACTTGACTCGGAAGAAGACTGCAGGACATTATATGTGAAGTACAGTACTCACCAGTTTTTGTGTTAAACTTTGAAGAACACACAAAGAGGCAGTATATTGTATAATGCCAATATTTTTAATTAAGAAAGAGCATTAATTGTCTGTGATAATTGGGTTCATATTTTCCTTTAAACAGTGAAAGGTCATAAGATAAATTAAAGTGAGTAAAGCTAATACTGGCTTATTAACCTCTAAATAACGGTAGTGCAGTGATAGATAACTGAACAGCAGTGAGTGACTCTGTTCATTCAGGTTCGGGGCTGAATGAACAGTGTGCAGGAGAGCGAGTGGCGCTGGAGGAATGGTTCATTCACTGATTCAGAGCGAACACCTCACTCCAACAGCCTCACGTACGTTTCCTGACATTTCCATCAGCGCATGAATGAGAAGCAGCCCAAGCAAACCTGAACACAAGAGCTTCACGCCCCACAGACAGCAGCATCCTTTCCTTATCTCCTTCATTTCTTCCTTACTTATTTTATCCTTTTCCTTCGATCTTTGCCCCTTTCTTCCTCTTTTCTTCTTGCATCCTATACCCACCCTTTCTATCCCTATGATTTGTTTTGCATACTTCCAATTTTTCTTTCTATTCCTATTTACCTTGTCCCTCTGTCCTTCCTTCCTAAATTAGGAAAGAAATCCTAATGAGGAGTTGCTACTCTTCTTATCCTTGAATACTTCCTGTCCTTTTTTCTTCCCAGTGTAGTTCCTATAGATCTTTCTCATGGTAACTTACTTCCTCCCTTTATTCCTTTCCTCCTAGTATCTACCATTCCTTCCTCTTTTCTTTTCTAAAATCTTTTTTTGAATACATACTTTCCTTTGTCCTTCCTATTTTATTTTCTAGTTCCTTCCTTGCTTTGCTGTCTTCCATATTCCTTCCTATTCCTTCCTATCTTATTCTTTTTGCATCCATAAGTTACAACCCCCTTTTATCCTTCCCTTTCACGCTCCATCCCTAGTAATAATTTTCTTATTTCTCCTTCAGTACAATCCTTTTCTCTTTCTGAATGAACCCATGGATGAATGTAGCATCAGTGCAGACAGTACAAAGACATGACCAGCCCCAAATGCAGAAGCTCTAAGATGAAAGTTGCTTACAGATGTGGAGACACGGGGCAGCTCCTGGAGGCGGTGTGGCTCGATGGAGCTGATGTTCCAGGTGGTCCTGATGGTGGTGGAGGGCTCCGGCGTGGGGATCCCCGGTCGCACAAACAGCCCTGAATCCATGGGGCTTCCCATTTTTAATGTGGAGTGACAGAGACGCACAGCAGCAGTGGTCTCACAGAAACCTGGAGTCTTAGTCCGAGTGTCCACTCATGTTCAGCGCTCCTCCACGTCCCACTCTGACGGCTCTGAGCTGGTGGTATGGCAGCTGTGCAGTGGAACGCTCGCTGCCCTCCTCCCCCTCCCCTGCCCCCTCCCACCTCTGCCTCTGCTCCAATCCCAGTCTGTGGGCTGCTCCACACTGTGTCAGTGGGACTCTGTAGACTCTGCCCCGTTGTGTTTGAAATAAAAGAGAATAGTGCAACAGTGTCTGCTTCATTATACTTCCCCCTCCATCAAAACTGAACTGTTATACTGTAGATATTTTACATTCATTTAATAAAAACAACCGTACCACTATATTTTGATTATTTTAACCATAACAATTTTATTAACATGTTTTTGGAGGTTCTCAGTCATCCAGGTCATCTTGAAGAAAAGGTTAAAACAAGGTTTATTAACATTTAATGTTTAAAAAACACACTAGGTTACAATGAGAATTCTGATTTATGATACACCCACAAAACTTACACACACACACGCACACAAAACACACACACACGCGCACACAAAACACACACACACAAACCACACACACACACAAGCATACAAAACACACACACACGCGCACACAAAAAACACACACACACAAGCATACAAAACACACACACACACACACACACACACACACACACACACACACACACACACACACACACACACACACACACACACACACACACACACACACACACACACACACACACACACACACACACACACACACACACACACACACACACACACACACACACACACACACAAACACACACACACACACACACACACACACACACACACACACACACACACACACACACACACACACACACACACACACACACACACACACACACACACACACACACACACACTTTAGACACACACAGTAAAAGGCCACTCTACACACACACCACATGAACACACACACACACACACACACACACACACACACACACACACACACACACACACACACACACACACAATGGCAGTAAAACCCCAGAGAAATGATGTATTTCCAAAATACCTGCATATGGACACAGTCCAATCAAACATATTTACACTGCATCAGTTGTTGTTAGGAGACAGAAAACAAACAAAAGAGACAAAAGATGCTGGTTGAAAGAGCGTCATTACTGCACAGAAACACCTTTAGACCAGCTACAGTAACAGGCCACTCTAAACTAACTGTGCATGTCTTTGTTATGCCATGAACAATAGTACTTTAAGGACATAGGGCTCTTAAAATGGGAGCATCTGGTACAAAAAACTGTATTGATTAATTACTATCCCACAATGTGCTTTAGTAATGTAATGTATTTATTAAGTATTGAGTACCAACGCAACTCAATGTGCTTTACAAAAATGACACAAGTTGTAGCAAAGAACAAACTTAAAAGAAAAATAATAAAAAGTATTAGGTGAATTTTATCAGTAGCTATTTAAAACTTTCCTGTGATATTGGACTTCTAGTGGAACTAATAATATAAATGTTGTGAATGCTCTTTACACAAAGGGAAAAAGGAAATATAGAACACAGAAACAGTGCTAGTCGAAACTTGAAAAAAACATGGCCAGTTTGCATGGAAAACGCAAATGTGGTATTTAAAACAGACAGTATAGACAACACATAACACGTCAGTTTCCCATAGTGCTGAGTTGTCCCATTTATATATAGTATAAATTATAACTGGTTATAGAAAAGTTTTGTGCATGCTTTTGATTAAGACGGCAATGACATCAGTGTCAAAGCACAGATTTGAAATGGAAAATGGACAGTAATGGAAGGATTAACGGCTTCATTCTCTCAGTGTGAGCAAAAGGATAGACTTTTAGCTGGCAAAGAATTAGGAGAGATCAAAAAGTGAACAGATGTTGAAAATCGCTTGCTCTTTATGCAGCACTGGAAAAAGAAAAGCTGATCCTACACAATATTTTAATTTGTAACCCTTACTTGAAATATGTTTCTCTTTACAAAGCTTTTTCAAAATGTGTGCTTCTGGCTATTACTATTCCTGTGAAAAAAAAAAAAAAATCAACAACCAGCGCCAGTGTAGATCTCAAACAGACAGACTTAATTTAGCACCTTAATACCACAGTTATTAAGTTAAACTTTAAATGAATATCCCAATCCTTATCATGCAGCAGACGTGCATTTATTAAAAAAGTCTAGACCGATCACATAAACCTACAACACACAGGCTTTATTAGCTATAGCTTGGCTGCTTGTTGCTGCTGTGACCGCAAAGTCACTAAAACAGCAAGACATAAAGTTTATAAGGTGTGTAGGTCTATAAATGTAAAGTAAAGAGATATAAAAGGAGTTGTTTAACCTGAGTCTAAAGCGGTTGTACAACAGAGATCCAATCCCTCTTCCTTGGTTTATCTATTTATCCTCTTTAACAACATGATAAAAATGTTTTTCACCTCACTGGAGCTAATTCTGGAGTCAGCTGAACAACAATTATCTTCTATGTCACTAAATTACATTAGACAAAGACATTAGCCTCATTAGCTTCATGTTTAGCCTCATAGCCAGTAACACTGTCTTTTGTATTGATTTCTGCTAACTAGCCATGTGTGTCCTTTGGTTTCGATTTTACTAAGCCCATTGCCTGTGTGACTTCATCTCCAGGAGCTCTATTGTATGGGAACTCAGGAACGGAAAACACTGGCCAATCACATGCTTTCACAAATCACATACTTGAAAAAGGAGCGCTCACATTTTTCAACACTAGCTTGTCATATGGCGTTCCTGGAAATGTAATAGCTGCCAACAAAGCAGTGTTGCCAACGATTTTCAAAGGAAAGTAGCTAAAGCCTCGCCAAAAAGTCACTAAATGTTGCTGTTAGCCGGGGCCTCATCAGCGGTTGGAGGTCCGTAAGATACCACGAGCAATGAGACACTGGAAGCACGGAGTTGGCATAGACCAGTGTTTTTCTTTTTCTTTTCTTTCCTTTTTCAATAAATATTCCAAAGTGCTAGGTCCATTGTACAAAAGTGCAGTGGAGGAAGGAGGAGCTCAGTCCTCTCCAGCAGTTCCCTCTAATGATAATTTGAGGCGCCTTAAATATGTTCCAACTAACTGGGTAAGACCCAACCCAACCCCACAGGTACATACATTAACATAAGCTTTGCCTTAACCATGTTAATGTCCTCCAAACAAATAAACCGAACCCTAAACCATATTTACAACCCAACACAATTCACAAACTCTAAAACCAAACACCTATACTTCTTTAAAACCCATAAACCATAAAACACTGTTTCGCATCTCCCCTCTCCATTCCCCTGCCTTGGTCTGGCCCGGAACCTTTGAATCTAAGACAGGGACGTATTTTGTAATCTAGTGCATCTGTACAAGTTTCTAATTGTGACTTGTCCCAGGTAAACTATGAAACATGCTTCTTAAAGATCCAAGACATTTAGCTGAAGGGGTTTTGCTCTGTGGATGGACAAAGGCTGCAGAAGAGCAAGACTGAGCTCAGTAAATGTTTTCTGGAGAGGAATTTGTGCATGACAGTCTCCCAGTCTTGTCTGACTGTAGACACATGGGTGAGGTCTGCTGGTCTTGTGATGCCATACCAATAAAACATCCCCATGTAACCTCCTCCCTTTGCTTTAGGGCTGTCTTGTGCAAATGGGATCCTGATAAAACCCTTTATGCAACTCCATTTACAGAAGCAAAACCATCACATCCACTTGTTCTCAGTGACTCAGCAGACTCTGATAACATTTACACTGTATGCAATTTTATAAAAGCCAATAGAGCACCGGGATCGGGTTAAAAGTCATGTCTGTTGAAGGCTGACAAAGAAAGTGTTGGCAAGAACATGGATGGATGGATAGATAGATAAAAAATGAAGCATGATTGAACAGCACCATAAATGTGGACATATAAAAATAAAAATATCAGACATAATTAAACCATAAAGAATTCAGTTTCCAAGCACTGACCCCTCTTTTTTCTTCTTTTTTAAAAGAAACTGCACCTGCAAAGCGTCAGGCATTAAAAATGAAATAGCCCAGTGGTGACTGTTGTAAAGATTACGGCTGAATTATTCCTTTCTGTTAAATCCACAGTGGAAAAGTTGATTAATTAATTTATTAAGCCCTAATGTTAGGCCTATTAAACTACTTATGTGTTAGCACCAACCCATCTACAACCACTTCTGTTTATTTGTATAATATGCTGCTCTCATCTGTATTTTCTATCTCTATGTGCTGTATGTCTGTGGAGGTTCTCTTTGGAGACATTCAAGAAGAAGTTTCAACAATTATTGAAACCTTTTCTTAAGCTCTATGTAAATTAAAATCAACATTACAGTTTGCCTGATGTCGTTTGGAGTGTTTTCACAGTAAGATTTATTTCTTCTCCTTAGCTAACACCTCTGAATACCACTGCTAATGCTCTATAATCCATCACCTCTGTCTTCTACTTTTCTTTGAACCTTCAGGATGAAGAATGTTAGTAGGAGACTACAAAAAGATAATATTTGTAAAATAAAATGGCAAAAAGACAGGTACTAAATCAAAAAGCTCTCTCCATCTTATATTGTTCACTCATCCTACCGTGTATTAATTACTGTTCTGAAGTCTGGGGACTACAATAGTCATTTAGATTTAGACATTATACAGACCTCAGAAAATAAAGACCTAGTTAAAATTAAAAACTGTAATTTTCAATAAATGTTTACTAATCGAGCAGGGGGGTATAATTTAAGGGGAGAATACAATTGAGTACAGTGTGTTCATACCACATTAAAGAGGCAGTGTGTTTCTGTGTGTTGGTGTGACTCTGTGGAACCGACTGGGCAATGACAACATTACTACAATTTAATAAAACTATATAAAACTATTATCTTTAACAAATACACTCAAATGCAATAACAAATTGTAAATATAAAAAATAATATTCATTAAAAATATTTGTATAATTAATTTAATAATTTGATTTAAATTAAATTAAAGTTAATTCATTAATGATAATAAAAATGGCAGAAATGGTATCTGTTTTATATTATTTGTGAATTGTTGTGAATGCCTTGTGTTTCCTCTGTTTTGTTATGGGTTGTATGGTGTTTTTTTTTCCTCAAAGGTAAAAGGGGAAGTTAAAATAAGTCTCAACTTCAGCCTTTTCTCCTTTTTTTGACTGAAAAGAAATGTCTGCGGTTGATGTGGCACTATCCACTGCTGCCACTGGACTATTTCACTCAATGAGAAATCCTTTTCTGTTCTGATTTGTCATGGCTGCTGCAGATGACAGTCTCTCCTGTGTCGACCTCTTGTGTTTTCCAGGTTCAACCCTGAGGTGCTAAAGGTCACCTCTCATCTTCTTTTTCTTGCATAAATCATGTGTGTCTTTGAAACATCAAAACCATTTTGAAGATGATCCCAGTCTTGCATGTTTAAGCATTTAACTTCTATCCTCTTCCCTTCTGACTAAACTTTCCCACAAACAAACGCATCCTTCCTGTGTGTGTTTACAAGCTGGACCGGGACAGGGGTGGGTGGTGTTTGTGTGCACACGGCTCTTTTGGCAGCTGCTGGTCTCGTGATTCGCGAAATCAATAAGAGGATCACCCCAGCCTTGCACAACAGCAGCATTACAAAAAACAACTTATACCAAACCTTTAAACAATGGTTCTCTGTTGCTGTTTTGGTTTTCCTTCCTGCACCTTTTCCTCCTCTTGTTCAGGGTAAACAAGGCTAAGTTTCCTCTAAGTGCACATTGTCCACGCAGCAGCTGAGGGCTAAGCATAATGATCATTAGCTTTGACTTAAATCTTTGCGACCCAAATTTTTTAGGCCCGTTTCAGGCATAATAGTGAACAGGAGTTTGTTTGTTTGGCAGCAGGAAGCAGGGAAAGGATAAGCCTAATAAAGTGAACTTATGTAAGAAGTGTTAATTGCGGTGTTTTAGTTAAAAACAATAGGCCATTAACTAAAAAATGTGAGGTATAAACCAGTTTCCTAACCACTGGGTATGTCACACCTCATAACACCACTGTTCTGCTCAAGAGGGAAAGGTAGGCTGGAAGACTATGAAGATAGAGCAAAGAAAGAAGAGCGTCTGGAACAAGAGGTCAAGTCAAAGAGGAAGAGTTCAGACCGCAAACAAAGACCACTCCAAGAAAGAAACCATGCATTGTTTTTAGGGAAGGAGTGATGAGAAGATAAGAAGTACTTTTCGGGAAACTGATTCAACTAAGAATTACTATTTCCTACACTACAACTTTTACAACAACCTTATTAATTTAAATTGATATACATTGGAGGGACATGGCAATTGGGTAGTCTTCTAAAACTTATGATAGGTCTTTAAAAGAGTTATTCTATTATATATATAAAGTACTTTTATGAAAGCTGCAATTTCCCAAAGAACACCAAACAAGTTAATTGAGAACAGAAAAACATTACTGTCCTCCAGCTGGAGAGCACCACATCTGCTGCAACAGTCAAATAAGACTTAATGTTTCTTTAGGTGTAAAGTCTTGATATAAGAGCAGCATGGACTATGTGATGGGGTTAGCTTAAACTATGGCCTAATGACAAGTACAAAACAAGTAAAAACCTTTCAACGGTTATACTCTTAAAAAAGAAAAAAAGACATAATTGTTGCTTCAACACACTCTGGTTAGATTATTAGGATGTGAAATGCAAAGCGCTTGGCGGCTGGCACACATATTTTCAGGGCGTGTCCAGAGCTGGTGCATCGTTTAATTAAAGGCTGGACATGCCAAAGTCGGGTGGATTTTTCTTTTTAGATTGACAGGTCAAGTTGCGTCTGCCAGAGGTGAAAGCACAGTCTATATTTGGTCATTTTAGATGTTTTAATGGTTAATTTCAACTGTGAAGAAGAAGCATGTATTTACAAGATGACAAATAACATGTATAATATGTAATAACAGCAGTTATCAATATAAATTATTTTACATACGTCACTGATGTGTGTCATGTCTGAACAAAAACAAAATATATGCACCTTAAATAGAATAGAAATGGAGGAGACAGATAATCAGGGAGACACCGTCCATCAGACTCTCACTGTCATACAGTATATTTATGGAAACTCACACGGTTTACAGGGGACTTGTGTTTTACTCAAATAAATGAAGAGCAATAGCGGTGTGTAGGTTTAAAACTGGGCATAACTTGACACGAGAAGCAGCACGTGGATGGATAAATAGATAATAAATTATGGGACAAACAGCTGTGGATCTACTGCAGGTCTGTGCGAGTGCGTCCTCGTTATTGATGGACATGAGGACTTCACACACACAATCTACTCTGTGAGAAATTCTATTGTGTTTGCGTAAAAACAGTGGTTGGTCATGTCCTTCACGTTCAGTTAAACAGTTAAACAGTGTTCATTCGCTCCATCCTTTGATAAATCAGTCCACAATGACACTACCTAGGACTGTTCACATGCGTCTTATCAGCTCATAAACACACTCCAGCAGGTAAACCCCGGTAACTGCACGTGCCATCGGTCCGTGTTGTCCAGCTCAGCTTAGTACAGTCCAAACATGGCTTGCTTCCTCCGTTATCATTCGAAAAGTCTGCGCTGCTTTTTGTGGCCCACACAACGTTTAGTGCTGCTTTGATCAGGTGGATGTGCGCGCGCGGGCCTGCGTTAGGAGGACAAGGTCTGGACTCACAGAAGTCTTCAGCTCCAGGAATGATACTAGAACCAGGTCCAGTTAGCACCAATTTTGTAAAATAAATAAAATTATGAAAGTATAATAAAATATTTTATTAATTCATTGTTTTTTCAATGTATAGGCTAACACACTTAAAATGTGAATGTATAATCGAATATTTATTAAATATACAGTATGTCTATTTTTTATTTTGTAAAATTAATTATCAATACATTTTAGATACATTATTAATGCATCTATATTATTTTAATTATTATTAAATACACGGTTGTTATCAGGTATCCGCCCCAAAATCCCGCCTCAAAACACCCACAGCGGCGCACGGCTCGTCCACACCTGCGTCAAGCATATATATATATATATATATATATATATATATATATATAAACATTTTATTATTTAAGACAATCAATACTATAATAACATGATTATATATATAATAAAAACATTTTTCCACTCAGTATTTTATTTACATTATTGTACAGTTTAGCTGTAGGGGTTGTGTTGTCATGGTGATATTTAGAATGATGACTCACATTCTAACGTGACATCACATGAGAGCTTTAGAATGGAGGTGAGGACAGACAATTATTCATTTCCTAAGAGACTCTTGAAGAGACCAGAAGCAACACGTCGAACAGACTCTACATTAGCTACAAGCAACAAACACAGTCATAACCTACAGAAGGAAGACTTTTTTACTGGTTGAATACTGAAGATTCTTGACAAAATCCAACATGTCAGATTACTGCAACCCATCCACGGTGCGCGACCTGTACAACCTGGCACAGAGGTACCGCCTGCCTGTGGACTTTCAGATGAAGTCTGAAGGACCCTGCCACAACAGGACCTTCTCTATCCAAGTAACTGTTGGGGGCTTAATTGCAGAGGCAAAAGGACCATCCCAAAAGGCCGCTAAGACCCTGGCCTCAGCCATAGTGCTGGAAAAGCTACAGAGGGTGTCCACATTTATATCCAAAAACAGGACTAACAAGACCACAGCTGATGTTGAAGCTCACATCCGCCCTGACTTCGGTCTGGGAAAGGATCCCAGCAGCCGCCTGAATGAGCTGCAGCTGGCCCGAAGGGAGGAGCCTGCTGTTTACCGTGAGGTGGAGGCTAGACAGGACGGGAACATCTGGATTTTCTCCATTGAGGTTTCCCTTGACCAGTACACCGCCATCGGGACCGGCTCCACCAAGAAGGAGGCCAAGAGGAGAGCTTCCACAGCACTGCTCCTAATGATGGGCTATCAAGTCCCTGAGCAACATAGGTCTGATCTGCCCAGTCCACTACTGACCACCAGAGGACTGCAGCCCCTGGGTACAGATGAGACCACCAACCATCTGACCAACCAAAGTTCTCAGGACACTACAGAGCATACCAAGAGTCCACAGGACACTACAGAGAATACCCAGAGTCCACAGGACAACCACAGTCCACAGGACACTGCAGAGAATACCAAGAGAATACCAAGAGCCTTAGTCATGGTGCACGAACAGCTCCAGAGCCTGCCCACAGTTATTGCCAACAAAACAGTGACGAAGGGGATGAAGACCACAGCTGATGTTGAAGCTCACATCCGCCCTGACTTCGGTCTGGGGAAGGATCCCAGCAGCCGCCTGAATGAGCTGCAGCTGGCCCGAAGGGAGGAGCCTGCTGTTTACCGTGTGGTGGAGGCTAAACAGGACGGGAACATCTGGATTTTCTCCATTGAGGTTTCCCTTGACCAGTACACCGCCATCGGGACCGGCTCCACCAAGAAGGAGGCCAAGAGGAGAGCTTCCACAGCACTGCTCCTAATGATGGGCTATCAAGTCCCTGAGCAGCCCCTGAGTCCAGATGAGACCACCAACCATCTGACCAACCAAAGTCTTCAGGACACTACAGAGAATACCCAGAGTCCACAGGACACTACAAAAAATACCCAGAGTCCACAGGACAACCACAGTCCTCAGGATTCTACAGAGAATACCCAGAATCCACAGGACAATACAGAGAATACCAAGAGTCCACAGGACAACCAAAGTCCACAGGATGCTACAGAGAATACCAAGAGTCCACAGGACAACCAAAGTCCACAGGGCGCTACAGAGAATACCCAGAGTCCAGAGGACACTACAGAGAATACCCAGAGTCCACAGGACAACCAAAGTCCACAGGACTCTACAGAAAATACCAAGAGTCCACAGGACAACCAAAGTCCACAGGACGCTACAGAGAATACCCAGAGTCCACAGGACACTACAGAGAATATCCAGAGTCCACAGGACAACCAAAGTCCACAGGACGCTACAGAGAATACCCAGAGTCCACAGGACACTTCAGAGAATATCCAGAGTCCACAGGACACTACAGAGACTATCCAGAGTTCACAGGACACTACAGAGAATATCCAAAGTTCACAGGACACTACAGAGATTACCCAGAGTCCACAGGACATCCAAAGTCCTCAGGTCACTACAGAGAATATCCAGAGTCCACAGGACAACCAAAGTCCTCAGGACACTACAGAGAATTCCCCAGAGTCCACAGGACAACCATAGTCCGCAGGACACTACAACGAATACCCAGAGTCCACAAGACACTACAGAGAATAACCAGAGTCGACAGGACAACCAAAGTCTTAAGGACACTAGAGAGAATACCCAGAGTCCACAGGACAACCAAAGTCCACAGGACGCTACAGATAATACCCACAGTCCACAGGACACTACAGAGAATACCCAGAGTCCACAGGACAACCAAAGTCCTCAGGACGCTACAGAGAATACCCAAAGTCCACAGGATACTGCAGAGAATACCCAGAGTCCACAGGACACTACAGAGAATACCCAGAGTCCACAGGAAAACCAAAGTCCACAGGACACTACAGAGAATACCCAAAGTCCACAGGACACTACAGAGAATACCCAGAGTCCACAGGACACTACAGAGAATACCCAGAGTCCACAGGACACTACAGAGAATACCCAGAGTCCACAGGACACTACAGAGAATATCCAGAGTCCACAAGACAACCAAAGTCCTCAGAACGCTACAGAGAATACCCAGAGTCCACAGGACATCCAAAGTCTACAGGACACTACAGATAATACCCAGAGTCCACAGGACGCTACAGAGAATACCCAGAGTCCACAGGACATCCAAAGTCCACAGGACACTACAGAGAATACCCAGAGTCCACAGGACAACCAAAGTCTACAGGAGGAGAATACCGCAAGTCCACAGAATACTCTAAATGCACCTGAGGTCAGTCCACCACAGACCATTGATGGACCCCAAGTGGAGCGCCTTGTTATCAGGGTTCTTGTCAAGAAAATGCTTCATAAAGTTCCAGTCCAGGAAGGGGCCTGGGACCACTACACATCCATCGTTACAAGGCTGGAGAAGGCAGTCCAAGACCAGTTTAAAGTCCCTGAGGGAGTGGTTCTCAAACACAAGATCATCAAGAGAATGGGCAAAGTTGCTGCCAAAGATCTGATCTATGAGTTTGGAACTGCATCCAAGCTTCTGGAGAAAGCTCTGAGACAAGACCACGCAGAGTTTGAGGAGGCTGCTGTGAAATATATAAACATCCGTCTCAATGCGTACCTGAACCGACCAAAGACCGGACTGGCCCGATTCTTCTCATCGTGGGACAAGGCCATGAGTCTGCCCTACTAGACCAGCACCAAAGACCATTACTCTACAATCAAGTTCATCTGGATAAGTCCTTACCATCGGACTTTACCATCATTCAACCCTTTATTCTATAGGGTTGATAAAAATAGCATTAATAAAAAAATATATATATATATATATACCGTATTTTTCCCACCATAAGACGCACTTTTTCTTCACCAAATAGTGGGAGGAAAAGTGCCTGCATCTTATGGTCCGCAGGCACTTTTTTATGGTCCGCAGGCTGCCGCTCTGCAACATAAGACGAGTTGCAGAGCGGCGGGTGAGGGAGGACCCGCTGCCGCTTTGCAACTCGTCTTATGGTCCGAGTTGCAGAGCGGCAGCGGGTCCCCCGGGACCTTCCGTGTCCCTGGAAACATCCCTCCCCCGCCCCGTGTCCAGGCTTCTCAGTAGTCCACTGAGATACTGGCAGAGTGGCAGCGATGTGTGCAGGAAGCCGATGCTGCTGTACTGTGTCACCGCCGTATGCAATTGGAGGATAGCATGTAGTAGGCGGTGTTACAGTACACAGCAGTGCGCATGCCCTTCACTCCAGTCATATAATTCAAATATTATTCTGTTATACTTTATTAAATATTTTATTACACTATTTGGTTCAGAATATTTTTTTTCCTATTTTTCTCCTCTAAAAACCAGGTGCGTCTTATGGTCGGGTGCGTCTTATGGTGCGAAAAATACGGTATATATATATTAATACATATTATTAATATGTATTAATATAAATAATATATTAATTATTATTAAATATTAATAAAAAATAAAAAATTAAAAAAACTTGTATTGGTTATGTTACAAAAGTATTCCATACATTCCAAACTTTTTCTTTTAATATGACATTATACTCATGTGTATATAGCATGTACGTATCCAGGTAAAAACATAAACCGCAATGGCGGCTGTAACGCAGGGCTTTTTTACATTTAGCAGACGCTTTAACCCAAAGCGACTTACATTAAGCTTCCATTCACCAGTGTTACAGCTGTAACATCACTGGAGGCAAGGTGGGTCAAGTGTCTTGCCCAAGGACACAACAGTATGAATATGAACTGTGTGGAGAGCGGGATTTGATCCGGCAACCTTACGGTTATAGGACAACCGCTCTACCACTGAGCCACTTGTGCACACAACCACAAGTGTTTTAAAAACTAGTCTGGACCAGTCTGTAGTACTCTTCTCAGTATCAATATGCATTGGTTTAATTTGCATTCCTCTTTAAGATTAATTAAAGCTGGATAAAAAAAGATGGCTTCCGAGAACGGCCCCAGCGTTTGTTATTGGAGTTTGTTAATGAAAACAGTAAACCCTCAGTATTGTTGTTAAACGGCAGTATTATCATATGTGTGCCATTTCCACAGAGTGACAGACCCCACTGGATCAAATGGAGACAGCAGCACTCCAATTCAAGTTTAATTGTGCTAGAAATGAGGTGCACGGACCTAATCATACCTGCATCAGGAGAAGCTGTTTACTCAAAAAGGCTGCTGCCGATTCACGTTCACTCAAAACCCTCAAAATAATGTAGTACCGATGAGGAAGGTGGGAGTGGGTTTTCTTTTTGTTACTTTTGCTAGCCCCCCTCTCGTCTTTTGACTACAATGTCATTGTTTTCAAAGAATACACCGGTTTCAGAGTTTACAGGAGAGCAGAGCAGCAGCAGCAACAAAACAGAAACACCTCCTCTGCCAGATTTAAAACTTTGTGATTTTGTGGAGTGAGTAACGCTGACCTCATGTAAAGAAGAGTCATTGTGTTTTTTGCAAAAAGCGCTGTTGTGGAGGATGGACCGGAACAGGACTCAGAAAAGAATGATTTTGACTTGTATTACCTATTATGTATATAAGTTTTGTAGAAGTCTTAGTATTAGTAGTAAGACAAAACTAAAAATGACATTCATACATGAAGACAAGCAAGTATATAAATGTACGAGTAGGTAAGTAAATGGGTCAGTAACACCATGGTATTTGAATAAAATTAATTAATCTTATCTAGAAACCCAGCTGCTTCTCTGTGTAACTGAAACTGCACAAGACCTTCTTTCCGTGGTTATGTCTGGAAAAGCACAGTTATTATCTGTCGGGCGCAGTGGCTCAGCGGTTGTCTCTCAACTGGAAGGTTGGTCCCGCTCTCCCTTGTTCATACTGTTGTTGTGTCCTTGGGCAAGACACTTAACCCACCTTGCCCCTGGTGGTGTTCCAGCTGTAACACTGGTGAATTCAAGCTTATTAAAAAAAAAGCTTCAGCTAAATGAGTGTAAATGTATCTGTGTCGACATAAAATGGTACAAAGCCTCAATGGGACGAAGAAGAAAACAACCTAAATACAGCCTGTCAGCCACAACAGCCGTCTCTTCACCTTCAACATTTTTTTTGCCTCAGAAGATGATGAGGTGGTGGGCCGTTTCTCCTTCAGCCCTTTCTGGTGGAAAATGTGATCTTGCAAGAACTACACAAGAATATAGAGTTTGGTAAAACTGTGTAGATATTTTGTTGATGATAATATGAAGTGTAACATACTTAAGCCTCTTTGGTTAGAAAGGTTAGCTGTGGCTTATTAGCAGGACAACATACTGCTATTGTTCAGTTAGTTCAGTCAGTTAAATTCAAGACTTTTTCATTGCACAATGCATAGTACAAAAAATGTGCTCTACTTCCAGTGAAATCACATACAAACACACATCATTAAAACTTAAATTGTAAAATACATAAAACCATAATAAGAATAATGTTTCTATTGCAAGTGTCCACAGGTTACTGCATGTCTCAAAGGTCACCAGAGAATTCAATTAAGTAACAATACTATACTAACACTATACTGCTATATAGATGTCAGTCATCTTCTGTCTTGCCCCTCACTCACAATCCTCATGTCTGTCTCTCTGTAAACCTTAGGGGCATTGTCAGCTGATCTCTAGTGTCTACAGTCTAGATCCTGACTGGTGTCAACATGACTCCATATAGACCGATGAGTTGATTGAGAGTAGACTGCCTCTTAGTTTTGTACAATCCTCAACATCAGTCGAAACACAGTAGGAAGTGTTTTCAAGTACAGAAGCGCTGCGTTTGCTGAGTAACTAATGTTATTTATTATAAAAAATATATATGTTTCACAAATTGTTAAGCACAAACATTGGAATCTATAGCTATGCATAAGCAAGTAAAAGTCATTACAAGTACTATACAAAGCACATAAAGTTGCTATTTCCAGTTTTCATTTCCTTTATTGATCAGTTGTACGTTTTGCTTGTATTTCATTTCCCCAAAGTCTGAACAGAAGTACTCTGTAGTAATGAGACACAGGGGAGCAACTGGAGATGCTATAAGAGCACCTCTGAAAATTAATTACAAATTCATTACTATCTCTGCAACATTAAACCCAAGAATAAGCATTATACTAAAGGTTACTCTTGATAACACTGTGAAGGAAAACAACCCGAGCTGTTTTTATTTCTTCTTCCACTCTGTTAACTTCAGGTGTACAGCATGCTTCTTGTGGAAATTAAAAGGTGTGATGCTCGACCGTCGGCTTATTCTGGCTGATAATCCCACTGTAATTAATAGTCCCGCTCCCAGAGACTAGTGTGACTGTGTATTGAATTAACGCCACAGCTCCATTAATAGAAAAACATTGAGATTCAATCAGGTTTTCAATCAAATTCTCTGCTCCACTCTGTTGTGATTAGTTTCACCAACGATCAACAGGTTCATTAACTGCTGGAGTAAATTATCTGAGTGACACTATATCAACGTTAAGGGTCTAAAGCTGAGGTCAGCATAACTCAAAACTCTTTTATAACATTTTTTAGTCCAGACTTTCTCCTTTTGGTCTAAAACTAAAATTGTAAGGTGTGGTTCAGACAACAAAAGATGGCACTGGTCTGACAAATATATTTTTCTAAAGCACATTTGCAGGAAATAAAAAACAAAAAAGTGACATTTTTATTAGTTCAGAAGTGCCTCAAAATAATGCTCTCGAAAATCCTATTTAAATCACACTTAAACCCAGTGATAGAAGTATTCCTGTTCCAACTACTGTCTGGAGAGTACAAACTGAGCACTGCTGGAGGAGAAGCACATTCATCAGACTGTCTCTTCAGGGCTACTGTTAAGTGTGAAACTGCAGCCTGCAATTTTGCCACCAGATGCAACAAACAAAGTTAAGATTTGTTTTATTGGTACAAAAATTGTCTGGGTGAAGGAAAACACTGTAACATAAACAATATATATTTTTATGTAATTCTTTAAGATTTGTTTCTACACAGGACACAGTGATGTTGTTTATCTTGTAGATTTCATCTCTGTAGCTGAAATCTATTGTCTGTAGCTCACTCTGAATAACTAAAATAAAACAGTATAAGACCAAAACAATGTCATGTACACTGTTTCCTTCTTCCTTCCTTCTCTGACACGTTTGCCAAACAAAGAAAACAATCTAAGTCCATTCCTCAAAGTGACACATTTGTATTATCCATGAAACATAACTGTCATGCCAAAAGTAGGGTTGTTACATAATCATAGAGGACGACTCGTAAGGTCAGTTTGGAGTGCAATGCCTCAGAAGCCTGTATCAAATGTTAATGGCTTTAAACCCTTACAATAAAGTTGAATGTACCAGAAGACTGTACCAAAAGTCTAAAGTAGTCTCAAGCACAAAATAACTGTTTTTAAAGGTAACACACTTTCCTGCAGTTACAAAAACACGGCCACATCCACACAGAATCCACATTAAATCAGTTCTAACTTTATATCCAAAACTATACAGTTTAAACTGTGCTTTTCTCACCATTTACTTACCTTTGTTATTGAGAGAGTAAATAAGCCACTGTTCCGCGAAAGTCTGAAGACTGTCTTTAATGTAAATATGTTGTTAATGGTCACGTTACTGATAAATATTGATCTTAAACTGTGCTTTTCTCACCATTTACTTACCTTTGTTATTGAGAGAGTAAATAAGCCACTGTTCCGCGAAAGTCTGAAGACTGTCTTTAATGTAAATGTGTTGTTAATGGTCACGTTACTGATAAATATTGATCTGATAAATTTGCTGCTCATATAAGTGGAGCTTTAGTTTGAAAAACACAACGTCACTGATGTAGGAGGTCTCCTAAGATGAGAAAATGCTTAGTTGCTGTGCTTTGTACATAGAGAATAACAAAGACTTTAAAAAACCCATTTGTTGTTTACTGTTTTCCTTTTGATTGCAGTGTTATTACATTGCACCCAGTTTGGAAAGAAGTCAATATTATGTCGATGGCTAATTTATCATTCGTGTCAAATGTGGCTTGAGGGGTTTTGCACAATCTGGAAAGAAAACATAATTTCCTCAAGAGCCTTAATGTGGAAAAGTAAAAAAAAAACTGGAAACTGGACATAAATGTAGGAAACGCCAAAAGTAAGGCTCTTTTCTCAGAGGAATAAGGAAAGTGGTCAAAACAGGAACATAGGCAGTGCAGACACGTTGGAACATACACCTAAGTAGATGGACTCATAAATGAAAAAGAGAGAAGTTTATGAAGCTTGTATTATTTTTGCTATGCTTTTATTGCGCTACATTTATGCCCTTCTTGAATAGACACGTCAGAAAAAAAGCAAGAAAACTTTGCGTGGGTTGTCATTAACGGTGATTAAATTAAAATCTCTACCTCTTCTGGGCAAATTCAAACCTCTGTGTTGAGGACACACATGATGTTAAGTTGGCACCAAATTTTAAAACTGCACTTTTAACCTGCTACTTCTGACCTGAGGAGTCTAACTTGAGAGATGACAGTGGTGGCTTTAGCTGAGTCACAATTAGATTTGAAAAAATTGCTATAAAAGTTAGTAAAAAGAGTATTTGCTTCACTCATTTATATTCATTTTAAGAAGTGTTTGTGTTGCATCTTAGGAATTCATCCCTCACAGTGAAATTTGTAAGAACCAGATATCTTCTCTGTGTAATAGTAAATCCCACCAAAAAAGATGGGCCTATATTTTTATACTGTGCCTTGGGAATGAAATAGGCATATTGTTATTCACATAAAATCACAAAAAAGAAGATATATAACAGCACTTAAATGGAACTGCTCTGGGGTCTGAGTAAAAGTACATTAAATGGTGTTTTATCTATTGAACTTGTTGCCAGTACCAGCACTCACACTGATTTAAACACGTTTGAGTTGAGACAAGTGAGCAGCGTAGGCGGGCAGCAGATCAGATCCTACTCATGTCAGCCGCGTGTCCTAGAAACTCTGACATGTGTCCTTTTGTTTCTCTGGAGCTGGGCCACATCCCAAAAGCAGCTTACTAGCGTCACACTCTACCTGCTGCTTCTGCCAAACCAGAGCTTTTTGGACCAAAGTACCACACAGATCCCCTCCGTGCACCGACATGTGTTTGAGCTCCAGTCATTTTCAACTAGGGTTGGAAACCATTAACTTCACTGCGAGTAGTTGTGAAGGTAAAATATCATGGCCAAACTAATGAAAAAGAACTTCTTTCAAGTCAAATTTATGTCTTAATAAAAGTAAAAAGTAATTTATATAGGGAGATTAGAGATAAAGACATCTTAATATACCCTGTTTTCACTACAAGTTGTGATTTATGAGTTTTTTTCTTCATATACAAAAACCCTAAAACAAGAACAGTGTTTAAATTGCAATTTTAAACACAAAATTTACTCAGCAAAATATGTAACTGTACAGTAAATATCAAGTGAAAGCCAAAATGCTCACACATACATTTTGTGTAATTTTTACAGCATTTAACCAAAATTATTTCCATGCCATAACTTAACCAACTCAGTGGTCAAATGTAAAATGAATCTTACAATCATCTTATGAAATTTCCCCCATTAGTCCGACTAAAACCAGACTTTTAAAATCCGACTGGAATGGGTTTAATTCAGATTTCTGTCATTTAAGCAGACACCTAGCAATTTATAGCCTGCTGCTACAGTTTAGCAAATGTTGGACTAAGCACAATCATGCTCCGCTGGCACTGCAAAAACAAAGAAAAAAGAAAAGAATAAAATGAAGGCCAGTGCAAATAATATTAGAACAGGAAAAATACAGAAACCTGTGCCTTTCTTTTTTTGGCCTCTGTCTTTAGGCAATGGCTGCTTTATGAAATTCCTCTGCAGCACTGGTCACATTAACATAATATGTACAAAACTAAAGGACAGACCTCTCAGCCGGCTTTTGTGTCGTGTCTTTATTTGCTCGTACAGTATTCAATTATACTGGGAAATGTGGCCCACTTCACTCCTGATATTGAGCTAACCTTTTCCCATCATTTGCCCCAAACAACACCTGAACCAACTCTAAAATATGACAAGCTTTTAATTACCGACAATAGGCTTCTGCACAGATTTCCTGGAGGTACTTTATGGATTTTTACTGCACTCATTCAGTTCAAATTACACTTCATGAACATAAATCCGTTTAGTAAACTCCCTGTTATTGGATAAGCCAGGAGCTGTCCTTTATGGCTTGACAGTGATTGTTATTGAGTTACTAAAGGTCCATTGTTAGTGCTGTCCTGTTCCAGACACTGCATTAAAAATGAAAAAAGTGGTTAAATTGAAGTTGAATTACATTTAATTGTGGAGTTTGCAGTCCGTCAGAGAATATCTGTCCGGCTAATGCCAAGACATTCAAATAAAAGGATTGACTGAGACTTTTTGTTCAGTTTCAGTTTTCTAGACAACTGCTTAGAAGAACTCATGGTGCTGATTGTTGGGGCAAGGTCAGATGAGTCTGGGCATTTAAGACCTTTCAGATTGACATCACCTGGTCTATCCAGACGATGATTGAGAACAATCCATGACACTGTCAGGTCCTAGCTTTCCAAAGGGGGCAGTACAAGGTATTAACTCTGCAGGGTGCCCAAACTTTTGCAGACACCATTTTTTAGTTTTCTGTTATTTTGAAAGTGTAAATGATGAAAATAAAATCTAACTTTTTTGACTTATAAGGATGTCTAATCTGTCATTTGATGCCTTTTGGAGATTTTTCCATCTTTTCTTGGCGTCTTTATGCACATTAATAAAAAATTTTTTTACCTGGGGTGCCCAAACTTTCGATCCCCACTTTCGTAGCTCCCAAAAACACAAAGAAAACATGAATTTAAACATAAATAAACTTTTTTTTCTGGAGGAAATGTATGATTGAGGAAAGTGAATATGTCACTGCATTTTAGTTTGCAACTAAATATTTAGAGAAAACCTACCACTTACATTGCCCTTGTAAATGGAAAGTTTAAAGAGTAACTAAACCTTAAAACAACTTTTTTTTAGTTAATGATCTGTAAGAATAGGGCCTTATTAGTGCTGTTCATTGAGTAAAGGTTTTGACAGTCGAGTATAAAGTATATTAATTTTACAATATATGGTGTAAAACCATCTAAGTGCTGCCCTCTTCAGGTTGAACGGTGGTTACTGCAGCTGAATTTTTCTATCTGTAGTTGTTTCCTTGTGTGACGTAAGCGGGCTCGACGAGTTCGGCTCTGACCAGGGGTTTAGTTACACTTTAAATATATATTTAGGCTTTACATGTATTGATGTTTGCACACTGTTTCAGCTGGAACTGATATTTGATTATTACAAAATGTGTTCCAAAGTTAAATTTATAAATAATAAAACTCTTTAAAGAAGATTTGTGTAAAAATGGCACAAAGCAGCTTTTTTATATCTGCCCTGACATCTCGGTTCAGTTTGTACAAGCTTATGGTTGTTTTGTGGAGTATACTACAAGAAAAACACTAATAGAGGCCATGGTTTGGGACTGTTGGGAGTTTGCGAGCTTAAAAGGCTTATACTTTTCTCACTTTGTGGTGTTCAACCTCATTGTCTGTCCACACTAATTACATTCTCATTAATCAGGAGGTTGTTCTTGTGTACTGCTGTGTCATGTAACATGGATGAGTCTGGAGAGCTTGTTTTGAGCATCTGTGGTGGTGATGGAGATATTAAAAACTTGTGCTAAAAAAACACAAAAATATCTATGTGCTCCCATCCTGGGCCTTAATTAATGTTGGTTTATTAGACATGATATAGAGTATTTAGTTCTAGTTAACTATTTTAGACTCATTTTTCTGTCTGGCACCTTATATTTTTCTCTGTGCTGGACTCCCATCTCACACATTAACACCTCCCTCTTCCTTCGACACAAAGTTTGGATCTTTATACAATCATGTGGTGTTAGCTTAGCCCACAGGAAGGAAGCCTAGATGGTGAAAAGGTGTGAAAGTAAAAAACAATATTAGTAATTTTAAAACAATGTTCCTTTAAATTCCTGGAATCTAAAAGGACACAGCTTTGAATTTCTTTTTCCTATAGTGGAGTGTGCAGTGGTTTATGTTGTAAATGACACAGCTATTGCAATGCTGTGATCTCAATCAATCTCAAGCTAGTTTATTTGAGTGCTGAAAAAAATTGACATGTGCTGTACACTGGCATTAGGAAAAATAACACACATGAAAATATTAAAAAAAAAAACAAGATAACTCAGTAAACATTAATATTTTATTGACATGTGTTTTCACACACAAAGCAATAAAAACTGTGAGGACTTTGATAAGGCCTAAGTGTTCATTTTTATTTATTTTTGCCCAGATCTTGCCAAAAGCTCACTTCACAAACGGTTAGCCTCACTGTCACATCAGATTTGTTTTAGTCTAAAGAGAGGAAACAACAATCGCTCACTCAGATCTTTTTTTTCTCGTTTACTGATTGACCTCTTTTTGGTTTAACCGACACTTTTTTTATTGTTGCCCCAGGTGAAAAACTGCTCCTGAGGACTTTCCCTGAAAAGATCCATGATCTACAGATTTCATGAAGCAGGTTGTGTGCATCCTTTAAAACACTGTACTCATTTAACAGTTTTGACCTGCTGGTTCTTTAAATGTAGTGCTTACATTAGAGTCATGTTACATGTTTCAATGTTTTAAAAAGAGAAAATCAAACATTTCTTCCATCTCAAGTGAAAGTAGACCAAAACAGAGCAAGAGTTGAAGTAAAACAATTGGAAATGACTGCTCCAGGTAAAGTTCACAGGTGAGGATGAGTTGTGCTGACTCCTGCTGCAGGTCTGAGAGCTCCACGGGACAGACGTGGGCAGTGAGGGAGTGTGAGAGACACAGAGGAGAAGAACAGAAATAATAGAATATAAGGTCAGAGAGGCTGTAGTCACAAAATGGCTGCCATGTTTCCGGCAGTCGGCCCCAGGCCAGCTGTGATTACAAATGTAGCTTACCACCACCAGTGTGTGACTGTGGAGTGAATGAATAATGGACAATGTAAAGCGTCGTTGGGTATCTAAAAAGCTTTATATGAAGTAGTATGCATTATTATTACTACACTTATTCTATAAAGTTGATGCATTTTCACATTGGACAGGTTTTTGCCTCTAAAACCCTCAGAGCTCATTCAGATAAGTTCAAAGTGTTTCACGGTCCCCTGTGGTTCTCATGTCTCCTGCTTTAGGCATGTTTCAGACCACCTCATTCTCAAGTGACTGCTGGAATCAAAGAGTGTAACCTGTGACAAAAGAAAATAAAAAAAAAAAAGCTGCTTGGATCCGGTTTAGGCTGGTTTCTTAGAATAAGGTTGACTCTGATGCAAATCAACAAAGAGGCACTTAACTAGATTTTCATGTATTAATTAGTTCATTAGTCTCGGTGAATAGAGGAAAAGCAGTCGCCCATTTTTCACAGAAGATCATTTTAAAGCTCACCTTTGAGTGTCCTTTCCTTTTGAGAAAGAATCTAATTAGGGCTAAAACATTTTACTCTATGCCTCAAAGATATTTACAGTGAAATATTATAATATAGCATTAGATTGAAATACCTCTACAATAAATAGTGTACCTTACAGTTTGGCATCAAAACGGGGTCACATAAATGAATGAAAGGAATTTGAATCGTAAACCTAGAAGTGTAAACGTAAGCTCAGAAACAAATAGAATTGTAACTGTAGCCTTGAAAACTTAAACAAAGTAAATATTTTTGTAAATTAAAACGTTTTTTTAGTAATATGAACTACGATTACGCTCCCTTCCCTTTGCTTTTACAATCCAAAAGTTACAATTAAGAATATACTCATTAATTATTCATGAGCCTGTGGTGCGGGCTCACTGTCTATTGGCTGAACCATGTTTGAAGAACAGGAAGTTAGGTCGGACGCTGGCAACACGATGTTTTTTATTGTGAACAACAACAAGACATATTGATACACTTACCTCCGATAAGCACATACATATTTCTTTTAAATGGTGTAAGATTTGTCTTTATAAGCTACTAAACTTGTGCAAAATTTGGATGCAGTTACAACTATTTTCTTCATAATATGCAAATAAAACCTTCTATTAGTCTAAATAAGCTTTTGTTTTCTTCACCAGTTTTCAGCCTCTGTTGATTTCTGGTCTATTAATATAATCCAAATGATGTAGTGCAATAAAGCCAGTCTGCTGAGCTCATAGTGATCAGGTGCTCATCACGAGTTTAAAACGTGTGTCGTGAGTAGACAGTGCAGCAGGTCCCTTACCAATGACTTACGTCAGCGAGGTTTACTTCAGTGCACGTATAAAGTCAACACAAATCCTCATGAGACATGCTGTTTTTAATGGAGCATGACATGAGTGTGTTACATTTGTGTAAAACTTTTTCCAGAAAGAGGAGACATTGCACAGTCAGTAAAATAAATGGACTTGAGCGCAGACTGACCTGCTCTGAGCTGTGGATCAGTGAATAAAAGAGAAGCAGAGAAGTGTGGAGCTGAAGAGAGGCTACAACAAAAGGCTCTGGCATAGACACAAAACATATTCAAACACACTGATTTAATAAAAAGATATGATACTAAGTTAGTTTTGTAGTCTTTCAGCTTTGACTTTGACAGTGCTGTGCTCTTTGGAAGAGACTATAGGGGTTCATTGTGGAAAATCTCATTAAAGTCAAAATAACTCTCCTTACATTTGTCCATCTTGAAAAAAAAGACAAAGAAAAAAAAGGGAGTAACTGGTCCCATTAGAGGACAAACTGAGCACTGCAGAGGCATGTTTCATTTCTTTTGCAAACGCCTCACTGACAAAAACAGAACCAATTATAACCAGTGTTTGTGGCTTTGGAGCAATCAAGCCAAATGTTATCTCTCAAAAGGAAATGCCATTGTTGAGGCGGGACAAATGTCCCTGGAGCATAATTAACACATTTGGAGAAAGTGATTTTCTCGATGATTTATGCAAACAGTGTCCTTTTGTTGGATAAACAACTATGCAAACACTCAATTCATTAGCGTTTGCATTTCTTTTAAACCCAATATTTCAAAAGTCCCTCCTACAATCGCTGTGTCACATTTCAAACGCCTACAATATGATATGATGGATGGCCATGACTCATCAGCTTTAGGTTGTAACTGTTGTATGAAAAACTGACATTGCTTTTAACTATTTGGGTTTTAATTTAGGCAGATTCATCTCTCTCTAAAATTAGTAACATAGTATGTATCCAGAGGGGTTTGGACGTCTACTTATTCATGGTTCAGGTTCAAAGCTCAATAACTTCCAAACTTTTTGATAAAAAGATCTGACAGTCGGTCTCGGGTGACGAGGTCTCTATTCTGCCAACCTAACACTACAACACAGTGCACCCATAAAAAAAAAAAATATATAGACAAGAAGGTCCAGTTTGAGTGGTGAACGGGACATAAAAAAAAATAAAATAAAAATAAAATTTCTTAGAAGACACCCATTTTTTGCAAAATAAAAAAATGCAATCCAGGTTGGTCATAAAGCTAAATGTTCCCAAATACCAGCCGCCAGTGAAATAAGGCATCTTCTCAGACATTCAAGTTTAAACAGTGCTCTTCCTGACACTGATCCAGTATGTAGATGCTCTGCTGCATGTAATGTTTTTTGGCACTAACTAACCATCCATGAACACTGGATAAAGCCATACTTAAATCACAAATGATACGTTTTAAGAAAACTTTGGTAAATACAGTATGAGTTGTATGGTCTGTAGTTTTTCTAAATTATTTGAATGGTCTGAATGTAGTTGGTTTAAACACAATTAAACACATTTTGTTTGCTTTGGTCATGAGGGACTTCATGAACAGAGAGACAAGACACAAACAGGTTTTGAGCAGAAAATGTGACGCAGAGATTGGGTCGTATGCTCCAATCCCACTGTGGTCTCTGAGCTCATCAACGGGACCAGCCGATGGATTAGAGAGTCCGGGGATTGGTGCACAACGGCAAGATGTGACCTTTTTTTTTTACAATCAGCATTAATTCATAGCTTAACCCTGTATATCCCTGTATCTAAGAACGATGACCTTTGATCTGTCTAAACACATACTCCACTGGCACAGGCTCCTCCAGGACATCACTCTCCCATTATTACTCTGGACTAGGATTTTAACTTACATAGATTTATTAATAGCTGGTGGAAACGAGGTTACAACATCTACAATGTCTATCTACTTACATTGTGCCTACATTTAAAAAAATCAAGGAATGTATTTCTTGTCTTGTCATACATCCCTATTTATGAGCTTTTTATGAGATGGGAAGATTGAGGTCCTTCCCCCGGGTGACTCCGGTTTGTGTCAGAATAGTAAAATTACATGGTCTGTCTGGTTGAGTTATGTTATTCAGATTTTGGTTTAAAATGCAAGTCAGCAGCATACAGCAATCCAATAAGTTTTAATGACAGTTTTGAATTGGGAGCCAATATGGTAACTTGCCATGTGTGAAAACTAATCTCAGCGAGTTGTACAACCAAAGATTGCCTTGTGGACGTGCAGGCAGTAGTAGTAACTCCAGATGCCACAAAAGAAAATCACACTGCTTCTGTAACCTGCTGTGTGCTATCCGTGTGATAAAATGTCACATCAAACTAAAACACATGAATGGAAATAATGTTTGTAATGTGAACATGACATTCTCATAACATTTCTCTTTAACATTACACAAATATTACACATATTTGTTTGTTAGCGTACTTCAGTTTTCACTTAAAACTTGTGTAAAAAAAGTGTTTTGCCTTCCCCTGGGCCCAGGAGTTGACAATCAGGCAATGTGAGTTTTTGATTATATTATCCTTAATCTGAAGACAAAATGGTGAATACAAGGACACATTTGCTTCGGGGCAACATGGACTGAGGTTAAGATGCACTTCTGAAAATCTCCACAGAAAAGACAGCTCGCAAATTCATTCTAACAACGTATTTCACAAAATAAAAGTATCACAAACATGTTATTTTTTTCAGATAATGGATTTTGATGTAGCCACAGTCATGTTTTTCTATCTCTTTGAGGACACTTAATATTTTCAAGTGTCTTCGGCCTCGCTGTGTTCAATGGCATTCAATGGAAAATTTACCTCAAGGATGCCTCTTCACTTTGTTTTTTACAGATGTAAATTGCAGAATGCACGCTGTAAAATTCTCCTAAACATTTTTAATGTGCAAATGGCTTCTTCACCCTTTCCAACTGCATAGACATTTTGAAACATGTGTGTGTAAAGTTAGTCTGGAGTATTCAACCTTGATTCTGTAGCACTTTGTTCAGAATTTTAGTTTCTTTCTTGGAAGTTTACAAACTTTAAGTTGTGGTGTATAGTTTTTGGTTATGAAATTGCAGATCTCACTTCCCAACCTCAGGGCCCTCCTTTGAGCACCTATGGTAGCCCTGCAGGGACATGCCATTGTTTATACACAATTATCGAGGGGGTATCTTCAGAACAGTATCTCTGACACATGTAAGGTGGTCGGAACCAAAAACCTTTGACATGCACAGTTTAGTCTGGGTGCAGGCACGCTTTATTAGATTGTGTAACTGGACTGCTGTCTTTGAGTTTCGATGCATGAATAGTTAATAAAAACTATTAAGTTGGCGGTGCTATGCTATAATCCGGCTTATGCTGTGTTCTTATGGTGTTCACAGCATTTTACCTCAGACGTGCCCGTAAAAACATAAAACTATGCCTCTTCATTTTTCAATAAATGTGTGAGTATCGTTCTAGGCAGATTAATTTTCTCAGCACTGAGCATGTGCAGAGAGCTTACTCAGATCTTTGTAAATGGTGGAAAGAAACAATTCTATTATAAATGTAGAGCTACATAAAAAGGAACAAATTAAATCAATGGCACAGCAGGGCAAGAATTAAAGGGACATACTATTGCCTTATTTTTTTGTGTTACCAGAGTGTGCAGACGGGTTGACAGTAACATGCAATATTCATGAATAAATGCTTGTGGTGATGTCTGATGTACATTATCCACAATGATAGGGTTGTGGATGATTGCATTTACAAATGGGAAAGAAAAGGCACATACTGTAGCAACACTTTTGTGCTCTGATCCCAGTGGACAACATTCAGAGTTGGTCTGGGACGTATAAAACCACAGTGAAAGTCTGAACAAGTAGTTAATGACTTTGTTTACAGGCACAATATATTTTAATGGAGGTTCACAAAGACATACCAGCTGGAAATAATGCAAGTTTAGATTAACAATTGTGTTAATCTGGTTATGGTCTGCTTTGAATATGACCTTGGGCATTGTCTTATTTGGAGTTTGTTCTAATTCGAGTTTAACACTGACCAAACTCTGTGTCGGTTCTGGTTATATAGTTTACATATGCACAGGCTCACAAGACATGCTCCAGGAATCGTTTGGGTAACACAACTGGTCAATCTCATTTTCAGGGAAGTGTTGAGCATTTCGACATGACTCCTGTGGTTTGCTAATAATGACGCAGCAACCTCTCCTGTCTTTCCTAAACAGAGCGATCTAATTCCACCGGGGCAAACTTTTAGCCCCAATGGCACATCACCGCCTTCTGTATAATTTGTCAGTCGGCGTTTCTTGATGTTGGTCCTTTAAGGCCGCTTGATATAATTTATGCAACGTCCTCCTAAAGTCTTTGAGGCCACATACAATGAACTATTAAATGTCGAAATGACCACTTTCTAACAAATTACTTGGGGAAATTGGACTTGATGAATTTGCAGAGGTCCATTTAATTGTGACTTTGTAAGAACTCACTCAGAGGCACAAGCGACTGAGTGAAAGGATGACACATTGAAAGTCACAAGAAAATAAAATATAATAACATACTGTATAGGGATAAAACTAACCAATGAGGATAAAGCAAAATCCAACAGAATTAGATAGACACTAATGGGCTACTTTACTTTGTCCTTTCTCTTGTTATTTCATTATACTGCTTCACTGTTGCCATGGTATCGGTTATTGGCAGCCTTGAAAATCAGCTCCAAAGTTTTGAGGCCTACTAAATTATGAATGCACATTTTCCAATTGTACTTTTTGACTGAGTTTACCACCACATTTAGAGACCTACTCTGGTTTTGGACCATGGGGTCACTGTGGACAGTCGTCACAACACATAATGTAATGTGCCTGAGGGATTGTTTGGATCCACTGCTGACAGGAAATCAACTGTTGCTCTCAATTTAGTAATTAGTGCCACAGTGCATTGAGTTAAAGTAATGCCCAAGCTCTTCTACAACTGTTCTAGCAAGACCTTCTAAACCGCAATCCACAAATTCTTCTATAAAATTCAGTTTGTCTTTTTTTTTTTTTCAGATTTGGTAATCATAATCAGGCTCCATAAATGTAGCCATTGTGAGTTTCTTTGAAATGCTTGATGTCACAGTCTCTCGGCCGCTATACTCTCTAAAGTCTTTGTGCTCTTTGAGTGTCATCTTGTCCTGACAGAGTTGAGAAGGGAAGTGAAGTGTATTGATCTTCAGAGGGTTTTGAAAACAGAAAATAAAACAAGGAATTGACCAAGCAGCTGTCAAGATATACCATGTTGGAGACAATTGACCTTCCAAACTTATAAACTTATATACAGTATATTTACAAGAACTTCCTGATCTCAATGCTAATACTCAAAACTTTACTGTATCAGAGCCTCATGTACTTGTTTGTACTGTAGTATATTTCTATTTATCCTTTTTTTCACTGCAGCATTTGGAAATAGTCTACTGTAAATTAATATGACAAAACAAGAGGCGCAAATCTGTTTCTTTTACAACAAGCCACCTTGAAAAACAAGCCATCTGTGTATGATTTATAAATATTATAGACTCCTATCTGTACTTGGTACTGGTGGTGTATACTAACATGCTCCATCTGTCTTTCTTTGAATCTTTTACCTTTGGATGTGCTCTAATGTTTTTATATTTGATGACATAAACCCATCAACACAAATGTGATCCGGAAATGTCATGTTCCTGCGTATTCATACTTAAATAAGAAAATGTCTGGTCTACACAGCAACAGCTAATTGCTTAATCATGCATTGTGCTTTCTTTGACCTTTTACAAGTTTGGTAATACCCTCTGGTACCCGTTGGTAGTATTTATGAGCTTAATAGTTTGAGTTCTTATGAGTCATGTCACTCATTGACCACCATTTTCTGTCTAAGGCCATAACTGAATCACACAAGTCTCCGGGTCATGTTCTTGTCCTGACAGAACAGAAGTACTGAGGTTTTAAAGGTAGTCAGTAGAGTATGAGCTTGTCTCTGAATGAAACAGCGACATGACGCCTGACTTCTCTATTTAACAGCATTTCAACCTGAACAGCTGCACCGTGTTCTTCTAACATAAAAGGCAGACAAAATGGATTAAGCAGCACACAAAAGCTTAAAATGGCACAGCAGGAGGATATGATTTCATCAAACCAATGGTCAAAAATGAAAAACCACATGTCAATGGTGACAAACAGTGAGGTGTACTTGTGTGTGTGGAAATGAGTAAGAGATTAGGAGAGTGAATGACGGTGAAAAATAATCTTAGACATAGAAAGGACAGAGGTCAAAGACAGATCCTGGGCTGTGGTTTAATAAGAAACTAAAATAAACTTGAGTTCAGTGGCTTAGGAATAAGTGAAAAAGATGATCAGGAGAAAGACATAAATTCTGCCAAATGAGGCTGTGCCAGATAAACCAGTCTGCTCCAAGCTCACCCAAACACTGAAGCATTCTGGGAGAAAGCCCATTCATGATAGACAAGAGTAGACCACCCCCCCCAAAAAAAACAGACCTTTTTTAAGACTTTTTTTTTTTTTTTTTAAGAAAACACTCAGGATTTTAAAGACTATAGTTTTTGACTTTTAGATCAGTTTCTTTGCATCTCTCTCTTGGTCATAACTTGGTCTTTGTTGGTGGGATCTACAACACTAAGGTCCAGTTGTAGTTTGTGTGTGTTTTCAGATAGACATCTTGCCCTTGTGTTTTTCCTACACTGTGATTACCTGCTCCGCCCCAATGTGTTCCACCTGTTTGAGCTTTCAGGCGTTCTTCCTTGTGAATATTTCTTTAGTTCTTTTGTGGTTTTTGGACTGAATTCTGGATTGTGGTTTGGTGCTTTTGGAATTAAACCTTTATACATCTTCCTGTTTTGAATCTGCTTAATGAACCATTTATCTGTATCTGACACTTTTTAGTAAAGAAGAGTTACTAATTCTTTTATGGTTCTTATATTTAATCTGGCATAGGTTTTATGGCAGATCCCCTTCCTGATGCAACCCTTTCCATTTTCCTGGGTTTGGGTTACAGGTGCTGGTCGTATAATTAGAATGTCCTCAAAATATTGATTTATTTCATTAATTCCATTTAAAAAGTGAAACTTGTATATTATATTTATTCATTACACACAAACTGATATATTTCAAATGTTTTTTTTATTTTTATTTTGATGATTTAACTGACAACTAAAGAAAATCACAAATTCAGTATCTCAGAAAATTTGAATATTGTGAAAAGGTTTATTTTGAAGACACCTGATGCCACACTCTAATCAGCTAATGAACTCAAAACACCTGCCAAGGCCGGTCTCTCAGTCTTGGCTGTAGGCTACATTACACTACACTGGGGAAGACTTCTGACTCCACAGTTGTCCAAAAGATGGTCATTGACACCTTGCACAAGGAGGGCAAAGTTCTGTTCTCTGATGAAAGTCAAAATGGAAATCAGGGTCCCAGAGTCTGGAGGAAGAGAGGAGAGACACACAGTCCACGTTACTTAAGGTCCAGTGAAAAGTTTCCACAGTCAGTGAAGGTTTGGGGCCGTGTCATCTGCTGGTGTTGGTCCACTGTGTTTTCTGAGGTCCAAGGTCAACGCAGCCGTATACCAGGAAGTTTTAGAGCACTTCATGCTTCCTGCTGCTGACCAACTTTATGGAGATGCTGATTTAATTTTCCAACAAGACTTGGCACCTGCACACAGTGCCAAAGCAACCAGTACCTCATAACACCTGAGCAGTGCCACTGACTGATCAACTCCATGCCACGCCGCATTGCTGCTGTAACTCCGGCAAAAGGAGCTCCAACTAAGTATTGAGTGATGTACATGCTCATACTTTTCATGTTCATACTTTTCATGTTCATACCTTTTCAGTTGGCCAAGATTTCTAAAAAATTATTTCTTTGTGTTGGTCTTAAGTGATATTCAAATTTTCTGAGATACTGAATTTGTGATTTTCCTTAGTTGTCATTTGTTATAATCCTCAAAATTAAAAAACTGAAATATCAGTCTGTGTAATGAATATAATATACAAGTTTCACTTTTTGAATGGAATTAGTGAAATATAAACTTTGTGATGATATTCTAATTATATGAGCAGCACCTGTACTTGTTTCTGGAGTTCTGACTGGATTTAACATGGTTTAATGTGTCTAATTTCACACACACACACACACACACACACACACACACACACACACACACACACACACACACACACACTTTACACGGGCAGCAAAATGTCACAATACAGTTAAGATTTCTAGTGATAATATTCACAGAAAGCCCAAGTCAGCCAACAAGTTCAGATTGTGTTGCTCTATTCAGAGATGGTAGGGGTATATGTTAAAGTATTGAGTAAGGGATGCAACTGAGGTAATGGCCTATCAATATGCAAAGAAACGGTACTTTGACTTTAGTGTCTCACTATTCAACATCAAATCTCAGATCAACACAAAAAGCTTTTTTGTGTAACAGAGGTTGAGGTGGTGCAGTGATAGGGTTTTCTGACATGATTAGCATCAGCTAACCAATAAAGACATGGAATTCTGCCATAAAAATAATAAATGACGGTAAAAGCATGAAGCACAAATATAAACACAGCCAAATGGAAACAATAAGTGAAGGATAAAGCTGTAATTGTTGGTGGCCTGGGGGTCTTCAGCGTGGACCATTTCAATAGAGCCAAGTCCAGCTGGGTCTTAGCCTCTTGGGTGTCTGTCAGATATGTCCTATCTTTAACTCACAGCAGGAGTGACTGGTGATACACTAAAGGAAGCAAGAAGCATCCACACAGACCTAACAAACTGAGAAGCATGTGGTCACAGTCCTGGATGATGTTGGCTGTTTTCTGACGAGGTCGAACTGCCTGAAGAAAAACGAAACCCCTGCTATCTATTTCTGTTTCTGAGAAGCACAGTCTTCAACAAGAACCACATTGAGATAACAAGCAGCAGGCAGGCAGCAGAGAGAGCAGTGTTTGCATAAATAAATGGGAACAGTAAAGGCAAGCCAAACCATCATTAGCCCAATTTGCTGTGAAATAAGTAAAACATATGCACTGTTAAAACTAGAGCAAACAATTCATCAAGACAATGTGACGCAGTGGGTTTTCACAGCACTTAGAGTTTAGTTTTATGGTTCCTGTTCATTGAGTCTGTCACAGTTTTCCTGAAACTTTAATGAGTGTTAAACCTTTGTGTGTAAAAGGTGTAATACCAAGAGTCAGGACCAAGACCAGTGTATGATCAAGAGATCCCAGAGAACTGTTGCAAAACTAAGTCCAAGTTCAGACTCATTAAGGCCTTTGGTGATGGTGGCAGCGTGAGAAGGAAAGTATACAAGTCACAATAATGACAAGGACAGAAAGTGGTCTTGGTTGGTTTTACAGTTTGATAGCTTGACTTGCCAGACACACCGACATTTATTTGTCCAGGCTAACAGTTTGGGTCCCAGACAAGACCATGACCTTTTGAAAAATGACAGACTCAAGTCGCTTGTTCTGCATCACAAGAAAACCGAGGAAGAGGAAAGCCTGTTTTGTGCTGAGCTCAGATGCTGTTTTAGGAAAAAGATACAAAAAACTTGTTGGACACAATCCTTACTTAATCATTTGTCCTGCTGTTGATGAAGTAGATATATACACATATGATATATGCTCCTTAAACACAGTAGAGACACTCCAGAACCTTTAATGCTTAGCTCTAACTGTCTTTCATTGTCTCGTTATGCACACTCCTAACAACAATGCAACTATGAGCTACATTTTAACATTTCTAAATCCACAACATATGAGTTAGTGAGTAAAAATGGTCACTACACACAGGCCTTATCCCTTTCTCCCAACTGCAAATATAAGTTAAAGACTATTTATATTTCATTTTTCTACCTTAGGAACAGCAATTGTAAAAAGCTCTACACTCAACACAACAATTAAGAACTCGTCTTTTGTGAGAGGACAACGTTTGCTCTGGGGAGACAGGTCACTTAAAACCTTAAGGACTTCAGTTTTCAGTCTGAACTCATAGATTTTTAGATAAACAGCACTTCAGGCCTCTTAACCCTGACGGAGTAGGCACCACTTCATTTAGCTGCCTTTTCTTCCAAATCAGACAGTTGTGCCATAAATACGCTCACCACTGCTACACACCTTTTTCCATTTACACCCAATTTGACTGATTCATAATGTATTCACACCAGCAGCGCCATGATTGCTCAGCTCACATCATGTGGCCACCCCCTGCCGAGTCCGAGTGATTGGCTGTCACTTCAGGATTGGTGCCCCTCATCCTTCACCTCAAATCTAAGCTCCATCATTTGAAGAAGAAAATGTTTTATCAAGCACATTTTGTACCAAAGTAACTCAATGTCCAGAAATGACACAAAAGTTGTAGCAAAGAACAAATTTTTGTTTCCTGTATGCAGCCATAATATAACGTACTGTCATCATTACAAATGTGGATGAAGAATGTTTTCAAGATAAAGAAATAAGAGAGTATTAGATTTACATGTGAAGGTGATCCAAAGACTTTAAGAGAGATAGAAAAGGAATGTTTTTAGAAAAGTCAAGATCATGGACATTGTGTGAGGTCCCAAGGAACAAGGAACATCCAAAAATAGAGGGGTAGGTGTTCGGAGAAAGAGGCAAAGTTAGAATTGTGAGACTTTTAAGATAGTTTATCAACATCATTCTTGTGATGAAATGAAAACCACCATGTTATTTTCAAAAACTAATACCGAGACTAACTCTGCCTCCTTCACCAAACACTAACCTCTCAGTCTGAAAATGGAAAGAAAATCTTTATCCGAGAGCGTGTTGCTTCAGTTTTCTGTATTTCCACTCACTCTCACACACAAAAGATTTACTCTGCTCACACTTCCAACTGTGTGCTCGCATTCAGTCTCGGCGCTCGCTTCTGCTTGTTCAGATTGCTTGTGCTCGGATCTTTGTGTAACTGATCAATCTGCGCTGGCTTCTCGCAGGTGCATTAGCCTCGTGTCTCACGGCAGTCCTTAGGGGCAGCTACAGCTACTAGTGCATGGATCAACCAAGACAAATAAATCTGGGTGCGAACACACAGTTCTGAGGGTGTGAGTGAAATTACAGGGAAAAAAAATGCTCTCAAACTGAAATAAACTTTCTCAAACATTTTACTTGGACTGATAAAACTGTTTCTTTTAATGTATGCACTGGTTTTGGTCTTCACTTAGTATTGGCCTGACATAGTCTTGGTCTTGACTTGTTCTCAAACACTGTACTTCATTTAAAATGCAACATTAATTTGGATTTTGGGCTTATTTAGTTCCACAATGTGTTTCAAAATCAGGCTTATTATTTGTGGGTCGGCCCTTCTGAGCTGTTTAAGCGTGTTGAGAGACCATACTGAACACAATGTTGTGGTTCACTTGTTCCGTCTGCCCACTTCTGCTCATTCTCACACTAAAACTAAATGTCTTACTTTTCGTTGGCGCTAACATCTTAATCGATCACTGTGGCGGATTATCAATACTGTGTGCTTTGGCCGGAGGTGCTATGTGAGTGGCAGGGGACAGTAAAGCCCCTGGTTTGAGGCGGGGAATTACAAGACAGAGGCAGGAGAAAAGAAGAGGGAGACAAAGGACGATAAATGTAATTGTGCAGCACAGAGTGACAGCAATAATGGTTTAGGAGTAAGTGTTCACATCTGATCTGTGTCGAGGCGAGTCCTGCAGCTTTTATTAGACTCCAGATGCAGCTGTGGCACATGTCGATTAGCTGCTGGCATTCATAAGATTGACATTGCTTAATGAATTCTGGGTAAACTAACTTAGTAGAAATAATGGCTGACTGCATCTAACCACTCCACCTGTTCATTTACCTCAGAAGAAATGTGTCTTTAAAGTGGATTCTTTGTAGCTCTCTTAGTGGAAAAAATAAAGCATAAAGCAGAGCAGCCTGTCTTTAATTCTTTTGGATCAGCTCCATCTAAAAACAGTCTGGGATCACTGCATAGATATTTACTAGAAAGAAACACAAAATAAGGAGAAACCTAGCACAGTATTAGGTTATGATTCAATGTTTCCACATTTTCTCGTAAAAGGGCATTTATTAAAAGTTATATGCTGAACACGTTTTGGTTCACTTCTTGCCTTAAGTTTATTGTTTGCTTTCTTGCCTCAATCAAACCACGTCAGGTGTCATTAGGAAGTGGACCGAGCCCTCTGTTATCCTTTTTTTATTCTGAGCTATACAAGATGGACTCCACCACGCAGTGTTGCAAATAAGATAATAAGTCACTCATTTCCACATTTCCATCTTAAGTACAGCATTTATGTGATGCATGTCAAAAGAAGAGAACACTTAATGGAAGCCGAACTAAGATGGGGCTTGGGAAGAGAGACATTAATTATACTTGTACAGACAGTGTTGGCATGAGCCAGACTGTGACAGATTAAGGGTTAATGTCGGAGTCAGGGCTCTCATTCTCATACAAACAAAAATGGAAACACACTGTGAGTTTGCTGCAGTGCACTGACATCAACTGATTCTGATGATTATAATTGAAATAATGGCTGCTTGTTCGCGTATCTCCCAGCCATTATGCTTTTCCCTGAAGATGTGGGGTGTGTTTTAACCTCACTCGAGTCTGCATTAAATCTTCTCATCTCTGTCTCTGTCAGTCATGCAAGAGGATTTCAGAGGAAAACATGCACTTTGGGGTTACAGACTGCTCCGATATGAGGCTCAGCATTTGGAACCGGATCTGGATCAAAGTTCATTCTTTTGTTGCATTGTTTGGGTCAGTTTAGTTTGTATTCACCGGCCTTGAATTGTGTACGCAACACCAGCTTGGTTTAAAATGTCTCTCTCTCAACCTGTGTTGTCAAATGCACAGTTTACTAGTTTATTTTTCCAAAAACACCTGGTAAAAGAGAAACAGTATTTGTGAAATGAACAGTCACAGGTGAAGACTGCTGACAGTGACACATTAAGCAGTCTTATGTAAAGTTTAACAATGCATTGCCTAAACCTCTGAGAGTTGTCTGCCTTGAGTTGAATGAGTTTAGGTAGTCCGCCTCAAAACCTAATCCTACAACCTTGGAAGGAAAGACACAAACTTCAAACTTAGATTACTTTACAATTGACACTCGCACATGAGTCTTGAGTCACATTGGTTCCTGACTGAACAGTGTTCTTGACTGGTCCATCCATTTTGTCTCGACAACAACTTATGTCATGAAAAGGCACACGGGAAATGAGTAATAAGTAAGTAATGGGTTTCAAAATAGACATCCAACACAATCACGTGGTACAAGTTGATATTGACTACGAATCCAAACGCACTGCACCAAGCTCACGGATCAATTAAGACACAAAACATTTTAAACAGTGATCAATACGGTTTTAGGACAAAGCACTCTACAGCAATAGCAATCATGGAATTAACAGAAAAAATAGCCACAGAAATAGATAATAAACAGTATTTTGTAAGTATTTTTATTGACTCATCAAAAAGATTACTTCAGAAACTCTATAGATACAGAATCAGAAGAATAGCCCTTCTAAAGCTGTTGTCTTGGCCAGGTCACTCTTGAAAAAGAGATTTTAATCTCAATGAGTTTTTTTATCTGGTTAAATAACTAAAAAAATATATATTTTGTTAAAAGAGGCGGATATCATAAGATTACTCTTTTCTTTGCTCTTTCATTCATTTATTGCTATACATTCTTTTTTATCTTGTTTTTTCTAATACATTTTTTGTTTTATGAATGAATAAAAGACTTTTGTGCTTCTGCGCATATGTCAAAGATGAAATGGACAATTATTAATGAATGAACAGAATGAATGGTGGCGGAAAAGACAAGGCTCTTGCTCTGCAGTAATGGGTATGCCCTGGTTGCTATGGAGACGGCGCTGGCATGTGCATTTGTATTTTCAACAGCGTTTTGCCTACATGTGTTCAGCGGAGAGTGAGCTTGTGAAATCAGGAAGTGAACATAGTTTATAGTGATATATATGGTTAAGTTCTTTAAAGATCGTTTTCATAATGCACTTTGTAAGTCAGTCTTTGTCACGCTGCAGAAATTCAAACTTCAAAATGTTTCCATGCATTTAAAAAAAGACAGTAATGTGAACACACACAAGCATTCTGATGTAACATGAGCGATGATATTGGTATCTGGACAAGCCTAGATATATCATAGCTCTTCCTGAATGATCACTTCAGCAAAATGGAATACCACTGAATGGTAAGTGCCTGTATTAGTTTAATATCAATGCATTTACACTTTTACAGTCTAATTGTTCATTTACTTACTATCCACAGGTTCTCCATAAAACCCTCGCAAAAAAATCTCTCGTACCAGCTTGTTTCACAAAAAGAGACAAAAATAGCTCAATAATTAAAAAGAAAAGGTTAGGTTTTAAGAAAAGACGTAATGCTCGGGATGCAGCAGGTTGTAGAGGTAAAAATAAGCCTTGTGTTGCTATTTCTCACTCCATGTCCCCTCCAGTCCCCTCCCGTCTTTGCCGGTGAGTTATTTTTAGCTCTTTGCGCCTCTCTTATGGGAAGTCGTGAGAGTCTGTCTGCCACGGAGCAGCACGTGAAGTCCCTCGCACGTGCTGCTGCTCGTCTCTGACAGCTTAAGCGTCACTCGAACATCACAGCAGCAGCCACCGGAAGTGAGAAGCGACAGAGGACAGTGGGTTCACAGAGATGTGTTTGCATGAGAAGCCATCGTTTAACACTGGATTTATGAAGCAAACACAGCCTTAAAGAGGAAGTGTATTCAATTTTCATGTTGTGGATCTTTTTGACCACTTTCTGGACTGCAGTGCATCAGGAGGATGTTTATCACAATTAAACTGAAAACTGCCCTGTGCTCTGTGTTGTTGCTGTGTTCTTGTTTTGCAATCGATTGTCACATGCATACATCAAAACTTTGATCCAACACATCAGAAGTTGTATGGTTTGGGCAGTGTTAAATACAGGGTACATGTAGGCATTATGCACAGACTGAATGTGATAACAGCATTTTAGATTTTAAATAAAAGGTGCAGTTTATCCAAATGTTTGAGCCAGTGATATGAAACAGAGTGGAACCAAGAGACAAGGACAGAATCATGCAGACGTAAAAGTATATCAGTAAATGGACATATTCTCTAAAGGCCCCCAAAGGCTCAGAAAAGTAAAAGAGTACCAGACACTCCTGAGGACCTTCTATGACTCTGTGGTGGCATCAGCCGTCCTGTATAGTGTGGTCTGCTGGAACAGCAGCATCACTGAGAGGAAGAGGAAGAAGCTGGACAAGGTCCTCTTTTCCACAATCATGTACTCACTGTGCAATATTAATGTGCAAAACCTGTTACACAACCTGCAATATACACGGTTTATTCACATCTGTACTGTACATATGCGTAGCCTAGCCTCAGGAGATACCGTTAGAGAGGTTGAGATGGTTTGGATGTTCAGAGGAAGTTGTGTTAACCTTAAATTTCAGTATTATAAAACCACCAGTCATCTACACCTGATTTTTCCACTCAAGCTGAGGCTTATTAATATTCACTGCAATAGCAATTACACCAACAAAGGCCATTGCTGTTGTAAATGAAGCTTTTCCTCGGTCTTATACTCTAAAACCTCATCAAGCCTGTCGGTCTGATTTTGTTAACTGTGCGTTTCCCTTTGAGGCTAATCCTATCACAGCTCATCATCTGGTTTCTGTTGAGATGCATCTTCAAAAGCCTACTGACTGTGTTCATGATGGTTACAAACATTTCCTGTATATGTATTCTATAATAAACGAATCATAATTAAGAGATGACAAGGACATGTAGATGAATGTAGATTAGTTTGCAGCACATTATTCTGAAAAACCTGACACTCGGATTGACTAAAGTGGTCATTATTGACAGTGATCAGTGCAGAGCAGATAGCAGTGCAGGGATTCCCTGAGAGTAGAACATGAAATGTTGTAATTAGCTGAGATAAAGGTCAGCTGATTGAGTGAGAGCAAATAAACAAGCAAATAAAAACAAGATCAAGTACACATCGCCAGTGGATTGTTGTCTAGCAGCATCTGGTGGCGACACTGCAGATTGCAATTCCAGGTTTCTAAGGTCACATTTCTACAGCACCTATGGAAGCCCTGCAGGGACATGTGTCAGATGATGAGTTCACTTTAAGGACTAAGAAACAAAATTGTTCATAGATGACTTAAACCTTCATATAACCTTATAGCCTGACCAGCCAGACCCACTTTACCTGGAATGGTTTTTCAAATTGTGTTGGTCCAGAGATGGTGTTTGTATCCCATTGTCAGTTTAATCAGTGTTTGGAGGGATGTCATGATTAAAGAAGGCTAATAATCTAAAATGACTGTCCAGAGGTGGGAGCAGGACATAGAGTTTTTCACCCTTCTCTGTTTCTTCCTTTGAATCTCACACTCCCATGACTTTCTTTCCCTTGAGCACACAAATGTAATTAGAACTAAAAGGAGGGAAGTTAATATTAATAAAGTATGCCTCTTATCTCGCTCTGCAGCTAAAGGATAAATCAATCAATTGTAAGTTATTAACTATTAGATCAATTTAAGACAAAATCTAAACCCTTGTGGAGGATCCAAGAACAGGGGTGTCTTGTCCAGTATCTGAACTCTTTGAGGTGTTGTGATATTGGGCTAAAAATAAAACTGAACTGAACTCCTTCACTGGGATTCATTTTTCAAGACATGCAATTCAACCAACTCAAAACTGTCAAAGTAATGTTTTCAACCGTTTCTGAGCTGTTTTAGAATAACAATAGTAGTAGCATTACTTCCTGTTCCTACAACAGCCCAGAGCGGACAAACTGAGCACTGTATATGGAGAAGCTTGTTCATGTTTTGTTGTTGTTTTCCTGCTTTAAAATTTACGGAGGCCATGAAGTGCAACACTTTATGCCCAAGTAAATGATGAAGACTAAACTGACTTTGTAAGTTTTTAGGTGAACCTATAATCTAACCAATTTCTACTGTGTTTGTCTGACAATAGCGTGTCCCAGCAGGGCTACCGTAGGTCCTTTTAGACTGTCGAAAGGAGGGTGTAGAAGTGTTATAAGAATTCTGTATCCATATTATCCAGAGAGACACGTACACAGAGTATAATTTAAAAGGAATGGTAAGGTTTAATTCTTGCAAGAATGAAGCAAAGACAACATGACATAAAGTTACAGGATGAGGTTTACTTGCTAAAGTAAACAATACATCCCACCACCTCATCATCTTCTGAGGCAAAAAAAAATGTTGAAGGTGAAGAGACGGCTGTTGTGGCTGACAGGCTGTATTTAAGTTGTTTTCTTCTCCGTCCCATTGATGCTTTGTACCATTTCATGTTGACATAGATACATTTACACTCACTTTACTTCACTACACTTTAGCTGACGCTTTTTTTATTAAGCTTGAATTCACCAGTGTTACAGCTGGAACACACCAGGGGCAAGGTGGGTTAAGTGTCTTGTCCAAGGACACAACGACGACAGGGGAGAGTGGGACCAACCTTCCGGTTGATAATAACTGTGCTTTTCCAGACATGACCACGGAAAGTCTTGTGCAGTTTCAGTTACACAGAGAAGCAGCTGGGTTTCTAAAACAAACAGGTAAATGAGATAAGATTTTTTCATTCAATTAAAATACCATGGTGTTACTGACCCATTTACTTACCTACTGGTACATTTATAGACATGATTGTCTTCATGTATGAATGTCATTTGTTGTTTTGTATTGATTGTATTTTTATAGCTGCTTTTGTATAAAAAAAATACTAAGACTTCTACAAGATTTGTATACATAATACCATACCAGTGGGGTCTGTCACTCTGTGGAAATGGCACACGTATGATAATACTGCCGTTTATCAACAATACTGAGGGTTTACTGTTTTCATTAACAAACTCCAATAACAGTTTGGGAAGCCGTTCTCGGAAGCCATCTTTTTTATCCAGCTTTAATTAATCTTAAAGTGAGATGCAAATAAAACTAATGCATATTGATACTGAGAAGAGTACTACATACTGGTCCAGACTAGTTTTTAAAACACTTTTAATTTAATTTAAGTGGCTCAGCGGTAGAGCGGTTGTCACTTCCTGCTCTCGGACAAGGCAGACGTCTCCTCCTGCCTCTGGTGTATGCTTTAATTGTTTTGTCTTGTCATACTAAATTTCTCTTATTTCTCTTTGACTTTACTGCTTGCTGGACTCCTAAGAACTGGAAATGGATCTGATTACCTGGTCTCTGAGCGCAATTGACACAATTTTTCCCATTAGAAGGGTGCACCGGGAGAACCCATTTGCCCTGGCGGGACCTTTTGCGGGGGTCTATACTCACAGGACGCCTGGAAGAACTGGCAAGTTCTGTGTTTAGAAGTTCTGCCCGTGGAGGACGTTGAGGATGTATTACGTTTGGATTTATGATAGTGGGGTTCCTGCTCATTGGTCTTGAGACTGCCTAAAACTATTACAAAATTTGTAAGACAGCTGCCTTTAAATCTACCCAGCCGCTGTCTGCTGAAATTAAACTGTGCTTCTGTGACGTGAGTGACGGACTGAAAGGATTACAACAAAGAGATGCACAGTCCGAGGAGCTGACTGACATCTCAGCACGGACTGTGAAAAGAGTAAACAACACCGGAAGTCAGACCTGTGAGCCGCTACGCAGCTTAATGGATATGAAGGGGTTACATCCAGAGAAGAGTGGACAACATCTTGAAAACAGACCGTTGAACTGCTACGTGGTATTACGGACCTGACCATAAATAGGAAACATCAAGGTTACTCCACGAAATGGACGCACGCACTTGACGCTGAGAACCAGAACTGATTGATTATGATCCGGATAAATTACCGAAGATCAAAATATATAAATTACAAATTTCTGTCTCCATTCCCTCCTTTCCCAAGTCCCTTTCTCTCGGTTAGAAGTCGAGCCAGCAGCTGGGTCTTATCTTATCCTCCTGGTACTCCCTGTACTCCTTTCAAGGACAAGGCCACTCCACCTAAACATCGCCTAAACATCTTACAGTCGCCTTCCCTTTCTATCCTATCATCAGCCTTACCAACCGTCTGCCTTTTTGACATCTGTCTGACTCTTTACTCTAATGCCCCCCCCCCCCTAAAAAAAGCCACTAAAAAATCCCATCACGTAACCCACGTGTGCTGTTATCCTGCTATTGTCTGATGTTGTCTGTATGTTTTTGTTACGTATGTTGTAACAGCAACTGTAGTTGCGACTACGTATTTTATGTTGTAACAGCTACTGTTGTTATGTATGTTATGTTTGTAAAATGCTCTATTTCATTTTCCTGAAGACCACAGCGCCTGAATAATGGCTGCACGTGAAGCACTTTGTGACTATGTCTGTGAAAGGTGCTATATAAATAAACTTTCTTCTTCTTCCTATAACTGGAAGGTTGCCAGATCGATTCCCGCTCTCCACACAGTTCATATGGACATTGTGTCCTTGGGCAAGACACTTAACCCACCTTGCCTCCACACATGCTATATACCCATGAGTATAATGTCATATTTAAAAGGAAAAGTTTGGAATGTATGGAATACTTTTGTAACATACCCAATACAAGTTTTTTTTTTTTTTTTTTTTTTTATTATTTATTAATAATATGTAATATATTTATATTAATAAATATTAATAATATTTATTGATATAAACATATATTTTTATTATTTTTTATTAATGCTATTTTTATCAACCTTTAGAAAAAGGGGTTGAATGATGGTAAAGTCCGATGGTATGGACTGATCCAGATGAACTTGATTGTAGAGTAATGGTCTTTGGTGCTGGTCTAGTAGGGCAGACTCATGGCCTTGTCCCACGATGAGAAGAATCGGGCCAGTCCGGTCTTTGGTCGGTTCAGGTACGCATTAAGACGGATGTTCATATATTTCACAGCAGCCTCCTCAAACTCTGCGTGGTTTTGTCTCAGAGCTTTCTCCAGAAGCTTGGATGCAGTTCCAAACTCATAGATCAGATCTTTGGCAGCGACTTTGCCCATTCTCTTGATGATCTTGTGTTTGAGAACCACTCCCTCAGGGACTTTAAACTGGTCTTGGACTGCCTTCTCCAGCCCTGTAACAATGGATGTGTAGTGGTCCCAGGCCCCTTCCTGGACTGGAACTTTATGAAGCATTTTCTTGACAAGAACTCTGATAACAAGGCGCTCCACTTGGGGTCCATCAATGGTTTGTGGTGGACTGACCTCAGGTGCATTTAGAGTATTCTGTGGACTTGCGGTATTCTCCTCCTGTAGACTTTGGTTGTCCTGTGGACTCTGGGTATTCTCTGTAGTGTCCTGTGGACTTTGGATGTCCTGTGGACTCTGGGTATTCTCTGTAGTGTCCTGTGGACTCTGGGTATTCTCTGAAATATCTTGTGGACTATGGTTGTCCTGTGGACTCTGGGTATTTTCTTTAGTGTCCTGAGGACTTTGGTTGTCCTGTGGACTCTGGGTAATCTCTGTAGTGTCCTGTGGACTTTGGTTGTCCTGTGGACCCTGGGTATTCTCTGTAGTATCTTGTGGACTTTGGATGTCCTGTGGACTCTGGGTATTCTCTGTAGTGTCCTGTGGACTCTGGTTATTCTCTGTAGTGTCCTGTGGACTTTGGGTGTCCTGTGGACTCTGGGTATTCTCTGTAGTGTCCTGAGGACTTTGGTTGTCCAGCGGACTCTGGGTATTCTCTGTAGTGTCCTGAAGACTTTGGTTGTCCTGTGGACTCTGGGTATTCTCCGTAGTGTCCTGAAGACTCTGGGTATTCTCTGTAGTGTCCTGTGAACTTTGGTTGTCCTGTGGACTCTCTGTATTCTCTGTAGTGTCCTGTGGACTTTGGATGTCCTGTGGACTCTGGATATTCTCAGTAGCATCCAGTGGACTTTGGTTGTTCTGTGGACTCTGGGTATTCTCTGTAGCGTCCTGAAGACTTTGGTTGTCCTGTGGACTCTGGGTATTCTCTGTAGTGTCCTGAAGACTCTGGGTATTCTCTGTTGTGTCCTGTGAACTTTGGTTGTCCTGTGGACTCTGGGTCTTCTCTGTATTGTTCTGTAGACTTTGGATGTCCTGTGGACTCTCTGTATTCTCTGTAGTGTCCTGTGGATTTTGGATGTCCTGTGGACTCTGGGTATTCTCTGTAGTGTCTTGTTGACACTGGATATTCTGAGTAGCATCCAGTGGACTTTGGTTGTTCTGTGGGCTCTGGGTATTTTTTGTAGTGTCCTGTGGACTCTGGGTATTCTCTGTAGTGTCCTGAGGACTTTGGTTGGTCAGATGGTTGGTGGTCTCATCTGGACTCAGGGGCTGCTCAGGGACTTGATAGCCCATCATTAGGAGCAGTGCTGTGGAAGCTCTCCTCTTGGCCTCCTTCTTGGTGGAGCCGGTCCCGATGGCGGTGTACTGGTCAAGGGAAACCTCAATGGAGAAAATCCAGATGTTCCCGTCCGGTCTAGCCTCCACCACACGGTAAACAGCAGGCTCCTCCTTCGGCCAGCTGCAGCTCATTCAGGCGGCTGCTGGGATCCTTCCCCAGACCGAAGTCAGGGCGGATGTGAGCTTCAACATCAGCTGTGGTCTTCATCCACTTTGTCACTGTTTTGTTGCCAACAACTGTGGGCAGTCTCTGGAGCTGTTCAAGCCCCATGACTGATGCTCTTGGTATTCTCTTGGTATTCTCTGCAGTGTCCTGTGGACTTTGGTTGTCCTGTGGACTCTTGGTATTCTCTGTATTGTCCTGTGGTCGTTGGGAATTTTCTGTAGTGTCCTGTGGACTCTGGGTATTCTCTGCAGCGTCCTGAGGACTTTGGTTGTTCTCTGCACTTTTGGTATTTTCTGTAGTGTCCTGTGGACTCTGGGTATTCTCTGTAGTGTCTTGAGAACTTTGGTTGGTCAGATGGTTGGTGGTCTCATCTGGACTCAGGGGCTGCAGTCCTCTGGTGGTCAGTAGTGAACTGGGCAGATCAGACCAGTGTTGCTCAGGGACTTGATAGCCCATCATTAGGAGCAGTGCTGTGGAAGCTCTCCTCTTGGCCTCCTTCTTGGTGGAGCCGGTCCCGATGGCGGTGTACTGGTCAAGGGAAACCTCAATGGAGAAAATCCAGATGTTCCCGTCCTGTCTAGCCTCCAACACACGGTAAACAGCAGGCTCCTCCCTTCGGGCCAGCTGCAGCTCATTCAGGCGGCTGCTGGGATCCTTCCCCAGACCGAAGTCAGGGCGGATGTGAGCTTCAACATCAGCTGTGGTCTTCATCCACTTTGTCACTGGTTTATTGCCAACAACTGTGGGCAGTCTCTGGAGCTGTTCGAGTACCATGACTGAGGCTCTTGGTATTCTCTTGGTATTCTCTGCAGTGTCCTGTGGACTTTGGTTGTCCTGTGGACTCTTGGTATTCTTTGTAGCGTCGTGAGGACTTTGGTTGTCCTGTGGACTCTTGTTATTTTCTGTGGTGTCCTGTGGACTCTGGGTATTCTCTGTAGTGTCCTGTGGACTCTTGATATGCTCTGTAGTGTCCTGAGAACTTTGGTTGGTCAGATGGTTGGTGGTCTCATCTGGACTCAGGGGCTGCAGTCCTCTGGTGGTCAGTAGTGGACTGGGCAGATCAGACCGATGTTGCTCAGGGACTTGATAGCCCATCATAAGGAGCAATGCTGTGGAAGCTCTCCTCTTGGCCTCCTTCTTGGTGGAGCCGGTCCCGATGGCGGTGTACTGGTCAAGGGAAACCTCAATGGAGAAAATCCAGATGTTCCCGTCCTGTCTAGCCTCCACCACACGGTAAACAGCAGGCTCCTCCCTTCGGGCCAGCTGCAGCTCATTCAGGCGGCTGCTGGGATCCTTCCCCAGACCGAAGTCAGGGCGGATGTGAGCTTCAACATCAGCTGTGGTCTTGTTATTCCTGTTTTTGGATATAAATGTGGACACCCTCTGGAGCTTTTCCAGCACTATGGCTGAGGCCAGGGTCTTAGCGGCCTCTTGGGATGGTCCTTTTGCCTCTGCAATTAAGCCCCCAACAGTTACTTGGATAGAGAAGGTCCTGTTGTGGCAGGGTCCTTCAGACTTCATCTGAAAGTCCACAGGCAGGCGGTACCTCTGTGCCAGGTTGTACAGGTCGCGCACCGTGGACTGGTTGCAGTAATCTGACATGTTGGATTTTGTCAAGAATCTTCAGTATTCAACCAGTAAAAAAGTCTTTCTTCTGTAGGTTATGACTGTGTTTGTTGCTTGTAGCTAATGTAGAGTCTGTTCGACGTGTTGCTTCTGGTCTCTTCAAGAGTCTCTTAGGAAATGAATAATTGTCTGTCCTGACCTCCATTCTAAAGCTCTCATGTGATGTCACGTTAGAATGTGAGTCATCATTCTAAACATCACCATGAAAACACAACCCCTGCAGCTTGACTATACAATAATCTCAATGAAATACTGAGTGGAAAAAAAACAATAATATAATAGCATAATTATGAATATAATATTGATTTTCTTAAATAATAAAATGTTTAAATTACTAGTCTAAATAAAAAATAGACACTGTATATTTAATAAATTATTTGATTATACATTCAAATTTTAATTGTGTTAAAAAAACAATGAATTAATAATTTATTTTGTTATAATTTTATAATTTTATTTATTTTACAAAAATAGCGCAGGCCCGCGCACATCCACCTGATCAAAGCAGCACTAAACGTTGCGTGGGCCACAAAAAGCAGCGCATACTTTTCAAATGAAAAAGGGGGAAGCAAGCCATGTTTGGACTGTACTAAGGTGGACAACACGGACCGATGGCACGTGCAGTTACCGGGGTTTACCTGCTGGAGTGTGTTTATGAGCTGATAAGACGCATGTGAACAGTCCTAGGTAGTGTCATTGTGCTGATTTATCAAAGAATGGAGCGAATGAACACTGTTTAACTGCGTGAAGGACATGATCAACCACTGTTTTTACACAAACACAATAGAATTTCTGTCTGAGTAGATTGTGTGTGTGAAGTCCTCATGTCCATCCAAAACGAGGACGCACTCGCACAGACCTGCAGTAGATCCACAGCTGTTTGTCCCATAGTTTATTATCTATTTATCCATCCACGTGCTGCTTCTCGTGCAAGTTATGCCCAGTTTTAAACCTACACACCGCTATTGCTCTTCATTTATTTGAGTAAAACACAAGTCCCCTGTAAACCGTGTGAGTTTTTATAAATTTATGACAGTGAGAGTCTGATGGACGGTGTCTCCCTGATTATCTGTCTCCTCCATTTCTATTCTACTTAAGGTGCATTTATTTTGTTTTTGTTCAGACATGACACACATCAGTGACGTGTAAAATAATTTATATTGATAACTGCTGTTATTACATATTATACATGTTATTTGTCATTTTGTAAATACATGCTTCTTGAGTTCACAGTTGAAATTAACCATTAAAACATCTAAAATGACCAAATATAGACTGTGCTTTCACCTCTGGCAGACGCAACTTGACCTGTCAATTAAAAAAAAAAAAATCCACCCGACTTTGGCATGTCCAGCCTTTTATTAAAAGATGCACCAGCTCTGGACCAAGCACCAAGCGCTTTGCATTTCACATAATGAAAATGTATTTTGTTTCTTTTTTTTTAAGAGTATAACTGTTGAAAGGTTTTTAATTGTTTTGTACTTGTCATTGGTGCTAACCCGAGCATGTGCTCTATCAACACATTCTTAACCCAGGTACCACATGGTTGCAACAATAAAAAAAAAAAGGAAAGTGCTTTAGCTCGATGAGTGGAATAATAATAATGATAGACTGATTAGATTATTTTGGCAAATTTACTTATGTGGGAAAATTAATACACTGAGAAAGTAGTAGAAAGCAAGTAAATGTATACATACAGCAATAAAACTGACTTAGATATGTTAACAATAAAGTGTGCATTTGGAGATAATGTCATATATTACATATATTTATGCCTAAAAAAAGTTGAAACATTAATATAAGTGAGTTTAACATGCAGTTATTTTACTGCGGCTTCAAACTACTGCTTTTAATATATATATATATATATATATATATATATATATATATATATATATATATATATATATATATATATATTTACAAATTTAAACAATATTGAGTGATTTAATGTATCAAATGCTTTCTTCAAATCAATAAAAATTTCAGCTACATATTTTTTTGATCTACAGCATTGGTTATTTCTGCCACTGCCTCAATAAGTGCCAGGGCAGTTGAGCTTTGCGTCCTGAAGCCATATTGACTATCATTAATTAATTCATGTTTTTTAATGAAGTTTTCAAGTCTTTTGTTAAATAGTTTTTCAAGGATCTTTGAGAATTGTGGTAGTGGTGGTCTATAGTTGGCGTAGAGATGTTTGTCGCCACCTTTGTGTATTGGGATTACTTTCATTACTTTTCATTTCATTTGGGAATGTACCAGACTGAAAGGAAATATTGAAGATATAAGTAAGCTGTTTTAATATGCTATTTATTGTGTTTTTATTACGATCACATTAATATTACTATTGTCTGTGGATTTTTTATTCTTTATTCTATTCTATACAGTTGTTGACAATTGCTTTCACTTCTGTCTCATCTACAGGTGTCAAAAACATAGAGTATGGATTTTTGTCTATTGTTTCATGTACATCTTCTACACCCAAATTAGGAATTGTTCTTGCAAGATCAGGTCCCACTTTAACAAAAGAATTATTAAACTCATTGACAACACTATATACATCATAATTATCCTCGTTTTTATCAACAAAATATTCAGGATATAAAATTTGTCTTGATTCTTTCTTGATCTAAGTATTTTATATTTTCCAAATTCCCTTTGCATTGTTATTGTTTACATTAATAATTTTTCTATAATCTTTTTTACTGACTCTTAACACCTCAGTTAACTTATTCTTGTACTTTTTATAGCGCATTTCTGACTCTTTTGTTCTTAGTTTGACAAAGTTTTTGTATAAAGAATTTTTCTTTTTACAACAGTTTTTAAGAGCTTTGTTTAACCATGGGCATAAACTCTGTTTTTTTAGTATAAAAGGACAATGTTTATTATATGATTTAATAAATAAATCCATGAATTTATTGTAAGCATTGTTAACATCTTGCTCTCCAACACCACCCCCCAGTCTTGTAACAATAATTCCTCCTTTAGTCTATTTAAAGTTTCCTCTGTTTGGAGGCGTTTGTAGTTGCTCTGCTTTTCCACAGTTTTTCTTTGTTTCCACCCATCATAAAATGTAAAGACCGGTAAATGATCACTTATGTCACAAATTAGAAGACCGCTAGTGGTTTTATTGTTAATATCATTGGAGAATATATTATGAGAGTGTATCCTCCACTTGAATGTGTTTGTTGAATTCCTCATCAGTTTAGTAAGCACAGTAATTATTGATAGTACTAAAGAAATTGTCAGGATCTATGTCCTCATCCATATATTGTTCTGTTCTCTAACAGTCTCATTGATTTTTATTGTCTTATTTTCCATCCACATGAGTTCTTATTGAAATCAAGTCCCCCAAATTCTTGATCACCAAGACTCTAGCTTGCTCAGGCGTGCCATTGAGTTTTATGAAAATCCTACAGTTTGTTACCCATGTGCTTTGTATTTTGCCTGGTTTTCGCAAGTACATGGCTTTTTTGCAATTTCTCCATTCCTTTTGGTTAAGTGGTCATTTATATAGACATCAGTTCCTTTCAGCTTCCTTCCCTCATGATGTCGGTGGTTTGCTCGTTGGAGTTTCTCCTGGGGAGAGGGTGGCAGGCTTTGATGTTTCCCACATGTATTCCTTTAGACTGCAGGAAAGCCACCACTTGTGACTCTGCTGACCTCCTGCTCCCCTGTGCTCATCACAGCTGCAAGTGGCCACCGCCCGGGCGTATGACAAAACAAGACTCTTCAGCATGTATCATCTGGCAGCAAACAGTGTGACAGGATTCTCAGGATTATGTGGTCACTGTAGATGAAAAGTTGGTTTAAATATACTGTATCTAAGAAAGAATATGTCTAGTGTATGTCAGAGATTTTGTCTTGTCTCGTGTTGCGGGTCCTCTGTGGACAACAGTAAATCCGGGTCAGTGAGAATTGGACATAAAATCAAGAAAGAGCTATCAAACGTACTCTTGTTGTTGCAAGAAGCTGGAAGGAAATGGTTATTGATTCCAACCTGCCTCCTGGGATTTCTCAGAGGCTTTTTTATTTAAAGTGTTTTCATCAAAACTTTCAAACTAATCTAATTTCTGTCAAAAGGCTGTCTGAAAAGGTGCAACAAGACTTATAATTTCTTTGCGTTGTGTGTAATGAGGTCTGTCAATACTTGTGTTGGTACAAAGTAATGCACTGTGAAGGTATAAAGCAGGAAAATGTGTCACTGGTGACATCTATTGGTGGACATGTAAATGACAGCCCACACATTAGTGTTAATATATATAACTTTCTAGTAGATCAACCAGTGTACTAACTTTATTACATGATGAAGTGTGGGAAAAAACACAATGCTAAAATTCTATAGAAGTACTTAATGTCGGGAAAATTAGACACATTTTACCCATTTAAGGATTGAAAAGTGTTCTTACCCCTTTTTTCCAGGATTAAACAGTATTAAAAGGAGGTTAACTCATTAGGAGTAATGTTGGTTCTCCCTGAAGTTGCTCTTTTTTCCCATGGCTGGCTTTTTTTATTTTTTCCTCGCCCCGATGGAGGGTCTAAGGACAGGGGATGTTGCCTTGTACTGTCTGTAAAGCCCATTAGATGTACAGTAACTGTTGTTTTGATAATGGTCTGTCTTACTTTCTTACATTGTCAACCAGATGAAAAACTGCAATATCTTCTGTCCACACATTTAGTAGTTTTCTTATTAGTAAACACTAAAAGATTATAGACCATCACCACCAATAAATACGTTAACAATCAACAACATTTGGTGAAATAATGAATGCAGCCAGAGGTAAAAAACATGTTAAAGTTTGGGAATCTTAAAACCTGACAGTCACAGAGTAAACCTATGTAGCTAGTGATGCTAATGGCTAGGTAGGTATTGAAGTGATTCTAGATTGGGATTGACTAACCCTAGTCTTTAACTTGACTGCAGTTGATGGTTAAACTGTTTTTGTTGTCCAGTTACCAAACTGTGAACATATTTCAACTTTTGTGGAGTCAGTGGGAGGCAAGTTTTCTTTTGGGTGAAACAGTGAGAAGAAGCAAAGTCATCAACATCTTTACTTGATTCAAAGTACTATTGCTATTTATATGAACAATACAAGTACAGAGTTAGTACTGATGATACTATCACTATAGTACGGCCCACCTTGCCCCAGACTGTCTCTGGTTTCAACAAATGATGACACAGACACGTTACGGTGGTTACAACTCCCTGTGGGAGTGCATTGGTAATAACTTTATTGCAAAAATACCCTCTTTCCCCGAGCAACACCACCCCAGCAACTGACACATACAGTCTACACACACCCAACAGTTCACCATCTGCAGGAGTCTTTCTCTAAGCGAAAGCACATCCTCCACAAACAAACAAACACCGTCAGATCAGGGTTTACATTCACTGCATTCGCGCTCGTCCTCCGTGTTGCTCTTGTTTCTCTTTCCATCGGCTGAAACGTCGTTGTCATAGAGGCAGGAGTTCATCAGCAGCGTTTAAATCTCTTTGCTTGTGTCCCTTGAGAGCGTCCTTAGGTGTGTGGTGTGTCTCCTGACTTATGAGGGAAGGTTGACTTGCATAGCGGACTCATGCGCTACAATTGGCTACATTCTCCCACATCCAGAACCAAAAAACAAAACACTAAACAGAAAACAACTTAGAATAAAGAACGGCTTTGAGAAACACGCTCTGAGTTAAGTGCCAACCTTTGGTTTAGTCAAAACGATCAATCGGTTAAACATTGGCCTGTTCGTAGAAGAACTTCATATGATATTAAATAGGTTAAAGCATATAGTAAATGTAGTCTACACATGTCAGAATGCTACTCAGTAAAGGGGCAAATAGAGACAATCACTGCTCATACTGAGAAATGGTTGACATCTCTGAAGAAGATAGCCCACTGGCTGAAAATAGAGTACCTCTAATACATATACATCCTACTGTATAAAGCGTGTTCATATCAGACAAGTCAAGATGAGCAATTCACAACCTCTTCACACTGGGTTTATTCGGGAGGAAAAATAAAGTGTGAATTCATAAGTGCCAGTGAAGTTCACCTGAGGCCTTAGGTAAAACGTACAAAAAGCCCTAGATTTTTTGGCTCTATTACAATGTTTTGTCAGGTTTTTTTTTAAAGTGCAGTTGAATAGGGTACTTGCAGATGAGTGTTACCTTTGTTAATGACAGTCACGGTCTCTCAAGACAGGTTTTAGTCTTTAGACACACCTTTAGACTACTTTTTCAAACCTTGTCAACAAAACTCATTTAGATTCGGCCTAAAGGTTCTACAATTGTTTTAAAAATAAAAATGGTTTACTTATCTACATTGTTCTTACAATTGCACTAAAACCTTTGTATTTTCCTTCATTCATTCATCTTCTACTGCTTAATCCTTTTGGGGTTTGCTACTATCCCAGTTCCAATCACTCTCACATTCATTCACTTTTGTCGCCATATCACCTATTACCTACATTGGCTATGAGTCAATAGCGCTAACAACCACCGTGGATCCTTTTTTGGATCCACGTGGACACAATAGTTATCCTAAGCCATATTATTTTGTCAAAACGAGGCACTTTTCCCATCACATCTCACCTGTCGTCTGATTGGTTCGAGTTTCTTCTTGAGACATATTGTAGATTATGATTGGTCCAAATCACTGTCGGTCACCTGTTTATCTAAAGACATGTATTTGGGACAAACAGGACACAAAGCAGTAAGATGCCAACCCAATGTTCTGTTTCCTCCTAAGACTCAAAACAGTAGTCATGGTAGTAGAAGTAATAGATTATTCACAAGTACCCCATACATCTCCACTTCAAACCCTCAAACTATCACGTTAAAGAGCGCATCTCAGTCTCATAGCCTTCATAAAGTGCACTTCTGCCGAGCCGCCTTTACAAAGCGCACTTGATTTGCCTAAAGCCAATAAGAAACACTTACATTCGTCTCATCCTGACGTCACTTTTCTCTCACCTGCTGCTACAAGAAGTCTGTATAGAAGATAAAAGATAGAAACGAGGAGAAAGGCAGAGAAAAAGGAAGCGCTATTCTTGTTTAATCTCCCGGTAGAAACGGGAGAGCTGTCATTAGGTCGGCGAGCATTTTTTTAAGGGAAGAGGGAGGTCGGAAAACTCCAGCTAGACACTTGTGAAGTGCACTCCACTCCTATTTGAAATGCAGACATGAGGAAGTACCACTTTAAGTTTATCAATATTCATTAATTATCAACATTCCATAAGGTCTTATTAATTAACATACAGGTTTTATACATGGTTTTTCTGTACATTTTTAGAGAGTTCAGTCTTGGGCGGGTTTACTGTGCGCGCACACGGGGAAAAAAATACAGAAAAATATGGCTGTCCATCTGAAACAGTTCGGCTACGTGTGCGTCCAATAGGAAATGCCCGTGAAGAAAGAGGAAGAGGCGTGGCTACTTTAAGAGCCTCCCCCTAAGCAGAGGGTCAGGCATGGGGCGGGGTCAGGTCCGGGACACTCCCCCCTTTAGGACCCTTCAGGGGGAGATGAGCAACAGTCCTGGGACTTTTGGAGGATAAGGGTCAGGGGGGTGACTGCATAGACAGAGTTTTGGGTAAAAGGGAAGGGGCTAAAGCGGAGCTGCAGGCGCCGAGGGGGTGTGCATGTGAACGTGCATGTGTCTGCGGTGGCATGTCGTCTTTGATGGAGGTCAAGGGGCGCTGTTCCCTAAAGCAGGGTTCATATTCCTTATCTCTCAACTGCTTCTCATAAGATTTTACCAAAAATTCAATCAGTTCAATAATTAGAGAAATGCAAGGATTATTTTAGTATTTCAAACAGTAAGTAAAAAATATTAGCACTAAAGAAATAAAATGGGAAATTTGTTGTTGCCCTACATTCTCCGACATAAATCATATATAAAACAATTTGGACTAAATATTTGATAACTGTTAGTAGTATCATGTTTGACACAAAGTTATTTAAAAATCCATCCTGTTATGAAAATTTGGACCAAGCAATTAAAAATTCTTGTTTTTTCTTTAAATTTTCTTTGACCGTATGAACCCATGCTAAAGGCAAAGTGCAGTAACTATGGCTAGTTATTAATGGTAAACTGGGTCAAAATTACGTGATAATAAATCAATTGTTGGAAGGAAGGAAGGAAGTATGAAAGAATAAATAAGGAAGTCGTTAACGCAGTAGTTACAACACTTTGGCTTTGGGACAGTGGCTTAGAGATCCTCTGGACGTCCCGTGGTGGTAGCGGAGGACGTGTGGAGCAGGAGGAGTTTTCAACAGGAGGAGTTCGGACGCAGTGGGACATTAGTGAAACAGAGCAGCACTCTCATCTGAGGACACCTTGACCCCCGTCAGACACAGCCAGAAACTCCCCGTCCCACCCGACAGCTCCTGGGGCAGAGGCAGAATACACAACCTGTCAGACCACACTGAAGAGTCAATAGGTTAAATGAATGCCGCTTATTGTAAAGTATTTCAATATCACATTCAAAACTACCCTTATAGTGCCCCTATATACTATATACTACCCCTATATAGAGGCCTACACCTGTGGTAAGAACAATAGGTGAAAAAATCTTGTTACATGCATAATGTAATGTGTACTTCTTCAAATCCTAAGCTACAGTATTTAAAATTTAGCTAAATTAATCATCATTCATTAAAGAAAATCTACAACTATTGCATATGCCTTTCTGTTTGGACATTAACACACACCTGAATACTCCAGTCCAGCAAAAAAACAAAAAAAGTCAACGACTGCTTCTGCAGAGGTCTTATCACCTGCTGATGGTAAAGTTATTAATACCTAGTGATTAGCAGCACCTCCTGGTTACAAATTACTCTCTCCTTTAGGTTTCATTCCTAATTAATAAATAGGATGGTACAAAAAATATGTTGTTGCATTTAATCCATACTAAGACTCACTATGATCGAAAAAATAGTTTAATGTATTTTCACATTAAAAATTTAAATGGTATACATGACATTGATTTCAAAAATCCTCAAAAAATGTTTAGGCTACATATGAATAAATTATAATATAATAACAAATTTAATGTCAATGAAAAATGGTTGACACATTATGGCTTTGACAAAAAGGTTTAATTAAAAGCATCTGGACTCAGTTTTTTGCTTTTACTTAAACCTTTTTGTCAAGATGTCCTGGATGACTGAGAACCGTCACAGACATTATGGCTTTGACAAGTAGTGTATACATATAGCATAAGCCTCCGCTGACAGTTTGGCACAGACACATTAAAAGTTGTAATGAGAGCTACATAAACCCTGCTCCAAACATTAACATATGGTGCAACTTGTGCTGGATTTTAAAATAGATTTGACAGATTTGTTAAATATCACCTTTAGTTCTCTGCAGAGATTACAAATCAGTCAGCGCACGCAACAACAGGAAATGGCTCTTTGTAAATAGGGGCTTAGCCTACTTCAGCACCAGATGAGCGTGTTGAAATGTTTGCCAGAAAATAGCAGCAAGCGCTCTGCCGTTTGGTATTCTGACCTGATTAGTGATCGCTCACAAACACGCTCATTTGGATCTGGAAGTAGGCGGGGAGTTAGCTCTATTTCACGGCCTTAAACGAATGTGTTTTTCGCGGTGTTTACCTGTGAAGCAGTGGAAGGAGGTGGTGATGTGGAGGTGTTGGTGATGAAGATGGAATTAGATGATGGTGGTAAAATAGCAACAGGGGCTCAGAGGAGAGGAAGTAAGCAAGGCGAGGCACTGACATCAGCCTGCTTGACCTTTTGAGAGAGACAGGGGGACAGATGGGAGACGGGACAGACAGTGGGGGAGAAGAGCACAGGGAAAGGCAAAGCGTAAAGTGCAAAGTAAAGGCGGGACATCAGGCAAGGTGCAGTCAAAGAGAACAGCCACAGGGAGGCAGCACAGTACAACAGAGCCACACTCACAAAGCTGCGGGTTGCAGTCAAACGGTGGCGACCTGAGTTCACCACTGTCCCGCTCAGGCTGCGTCCGATTCTCCTCAGGTTTTCACCGTCACCGGGATCCGCCCCCAAAAACTGATCTCGTGACACCATTGGCTGCGGGGGAAGAAAATGTCTGTCAGGTGACAAAATGGATTCGGCTAAAAACTGATGACCAACCTGACAATGTCAAGGCCACAGTCAGAGACCCAACACTGCGGGGCCCGAATGGTGCAGTGGTGGTGCTTTGCCATTTTTAATGATCCTTGTAACTGATGCGACTTTACTATATGTACTATGATAAAAAAGACATTAAATTTGTGATGAAAGTGAGTGATAAATAAAACATGCCTCTGAAGAGAGGTCCTTTAAAAGTAGGCACTTATTCACTTTAATCATTGCTAATATATGTATATATATATATATATATAGTACTGCTGATTATTTATAGTTATGTATTAAAGTTTTGCACATTTTAGTAAAGTCTACTGCTTTAATGAATGAAAATTTGACTTAACCTTGTTAATATATAATAATGTGTTTATATTACATTACATACTTTACATTACATACATAAGGACGTACTCTGTCAGTATTTTCTGCGGTGATGGTGTTACCTTGTTGAGGTAGGTGGGGGTGCTGGTGCAGTCCGCCCCATACACACTCCTCTCCATGTCTGCGTTGGGGGTCTTAGATCGAGCCGGTGCCCCCACTCTGGATATGATCCTCTCTGATGGACTACAGCCTGGAAGCACACACAGACAGACACAAAAAGTGGGCGGGATGTTAGAGGGTTACTTATTCTCCTTAAAGCTGCCCTTCAAAGTTTAACAAAATACTTTTTTTTCCCGACAACACAATTTTCACTTGAGCCCACCGCCTGAGTCATACATCACACTTACTGAGTGAAATATGAAAATGCAAGAGGCAATCTTTTATAGTTGCACCATTTCAGCAAATTAAGATTTAGCTTTAGTCGGCATCAATCTATAATCATTTGACTGTAATTTATCTTTGGAAACTTTTAGTTTAGAATTGAATATAAAGTTCAGTGAGTTAATAAAGTGAAACGACAGCACAACAAAGGCTCCAATAAAACTGTAAAAATTTAGTTTGGGATTTAACCCTATTCCTCTTGTAGGGATATTTTAGTATTCTGTAACTGGGTTCCTATTTAAAGCTCATTGTTAATGCCCTGGGACTAAACTCTACAAATAAACACATCTTAATGCATAATCTTTGCTCTTGTCTTGTCAAAGCAGCCCTAAAAAAATTGTTCCATTAAATTCTATGAGAAGTATAGTAATTCTTTAAAGTTCATCTTCTGTGAGTTTTATTTTTGATTGATAAAAACACACACATATTTGTCATTATATGTCCTCTGACAGGTTTTCTGTTAGTGTCTACATGGCTGACAAGTAAACACATTTATGTACATTTAGTTACATCTGCATTGTCAGAGCTTAAATAAACATTGTTGTGTATATACTGTATTTGTCATTTTCTTGAAATATCTGAAAATATTAGTGTAGTATTTGTTAAAACAGTCTTGGTGGTGTGGGTTGTATTTCAGATACTTTGTACAACTAGATGAAGTCCGGAGCTACTGCAACACTCCCAGATCCAGGCATAATATGTTAGAATGTCTTTTTATTAGTGTGACATGCATTTCTGTAATTAATTCAATACAATACACTCAAAGTAAAAAATCCAACAAATGTGAAACATGTTTTTGCATAACACAGCCTTATTGGATTTTCAAGTGGTCAAATCTATAGCAGAAACAAACTGTATGCATAAGGCCAGTTTCAGATCTAAATTTCAGTAAACAAGAATCTTTGTGTGTATAGGTAAATACTTAAGTCTTAAGCAGGCTATTATATCAGGAGCAACTGCGTCACACAGTCCACCCTTACATCCACAAACAGGATGCCCCTGTGCCACAGCTCTTATTACAATGTGTCTTAGAGTTAAATGTTTTAGTGCATACAGTTCCTTAACTTATATTCCCTAATACTATATTCCCATTAGGGAAGCTGTGGTATAATGGTCAATTCTGTATTCAGATAATCCTGTAGTGGTGAGAAAGGTATTGATTTTTTTGTTCAACTTCATAAATTCCTGAATACAAATATCTCCACACAATACTTCTACAACAAGTGCATTCATTCACAATAATCAATAACACTACCTCAAACAAAATGCATATGTTTGCTGAATATTTTGTGTGAGGGTACTGTACCTGTCCTCCCGGCCTGCAGACTGGCCTGGTAAAGGGAGTCAAGCTCTGACAGCTCGGCCTCGTCCTGTCCACTGCAGGATTTGCAGTGTGGCCCAGGTGGATGCTGGGAGCTGTAGTGCCCAGGAGAGGACTGACAACTGTAGTTGGGCGGCTGCGGCCTGATGGGAAGATAACGGTCTGGGGGCGTGTCATAGGGTGTCACCACTGCGTCCGGACGGTCCAAACTCCACGACGACCAGTGGCGCGTGGGGGAATGGGGCCTGGGGGGCTGCCATACAGGAGTGAGAGGTTTAGTTTGGGGCTCTGGTGGGGGTGGAGGCGGCGGAACGGGAGGGCGTATTTGTTCAAGGTGTACAATGTGTGTGGTTTGTGTTTTGTGTGTATCCCAGAGACGCAGAGGCAGCGAGGGCAGAGAGATGGCTAAGTGCTTCCCCAGGGGTCGCACGCTCACCCCCCCAGCCTGCAGCAGCTCACACAACCTTACCCCCATCCCGTCTGCGCTGTGCTCCTCACCCAAAATGCCGCCACTGTTTTGAGGAGAACAGGGGTGGCTGACATTAAGGGCGAGTGTGGGGCGATAGGGCGGAGGAGGAAGAGGAGGAGGAGGGGGCGGGTCTGGGCTGAGAGCAGAAGCGTCCCAATTGGCTGTCGCCTGGACCTCTTCCTCGTCTTGATTGGGCATCAGCAGTACTTGGACCGGGCCTGGCTGTTCACTGGAGGACAGAAGAGGGAGGCGGGGGGCACGTCAGTCAGCCAGCAGTAAAGAAAATACAATGTGACGTCAGGTGAGTTACTGCATAGAGGGAAGGTCACAATGGTGCGCAGGATAAACAAGCAGACAACATACACAAAAACAGCTTGGAGCGCACTTTGAGATGCCTTTTGCAAGCACCAATTCTTTATGTATGGGACCTTTCTGCCATGCTCAGCCACTTCAAGTTCACACTCAAATAAAGCTCAAAAATCAAACTAAATCCTGTTGTAAGCCTGGTTTCCATAGCACCACAGCAGTGCATATCTCAAAATGAATAGGGTAATCCTCTCCTGCCGGGCCACTACATAACTTTATTGATGCTTGTACATTTAATGTGTGGTGGGTATGATCTATGTCAAATATTAGTGGATCCTCTTGAAAGGGGAGAAGTAGAGGCACACTTTCGGTGCTCTATCCTCGCAGCGGTGTGTAGTAAATTAGTGTATACGTGCGAACAGGAGGTTGGTCAATTTGTGTGCGTCTCATTTTTTTTTATGCACACAGATTTCTATGCGCCAGCACCCATCTCCCACGTTAACTCTCCTGTCTCTCTCAGCCTTAGTAATTACCCAACAGGCTTTGCAGCAGCGGGCTATAAATCAGAAGCTTGTGTTGATCAATAGAGGAGAGGAGGAAGGTAATAAAAGAGGCTGAGTGCAGAGCTTTACCTCCTCCTCCTTCCACTGCTGCCTCTTTAGTCGAGCTGTTAACACTTTGGATGGGATTTTGAACTAAACCCAGCTTCTGTTTAACCAGAGGGGGAATCCAAAATGTCCTTGAGCAAACTTACAATGTACAGTTTTCACAACATGTGCAGAAGTAACTCCACATACAATACTGTTTCTTAAAAGTTACTGACTACAATCTTTTAGAAATTCATATTTTCCTAAATAAAATAAAATATTATAATTAAATAAAATCTAGATCTAGTAAACGTGTCCTCATAATTTATCAGGCACTTTTAGTTACATTGCCTGATACCTAATAGTGTATATTTCCATTAAGCTGTGGTATATTGGTCATGAAGGTTAATTGTATAATTTCATTTTTCAAGTGAATAGCTTAGTGTTAATAACATTTGAAAACAATGTGTAAGCAAGCTATATTTCAGTATATTTCAGTTGGGCCAATTGTCCTGTTGTTTTTGTGATTAATTAAAGAGCCAACCGGTACTTAAAGTGGTCCCCAATATTATATTCCATATCCATAAATTGTTAAAAGGCCCAATATATGTACTGTGGCTTAGCTTTGCTTGGTCCTTGATTGCCCTTGATTTACAAAAGCCACCTTTGACTAATGGCAAATATTAATGTACTATTAATCACAGTGACAAAAAACTAGCTTTAATCTACCTTTCTCATTGTGATCATTTATTTTTTCAAACAAATACTTTTTTTACATCTGTCACAATGATGAACCATGATACATGGATTATTTAAATTGTCTAGATCTAGAAATATGTTTCAACTACAAAAATATAGTCATGGACTATAAAGCAATTTTGACCAATCATCAGCCTCTAAATAAACACTGTGATGAGACTATGATAAGATGATAGATTTGTTTCCTTTTCTTTTTCAGCTCAGCACTTCTCAGACGAAGCTCGCACTGATGATGCTCACTTTCTCTCTCACTCAACAAAACAAGGCACTGCTTGACGTTTCACACAAACAGCGGCAAAGAACAAATGGCAGCACGGGATCGACGACGCAATCACACAGCAGCACATGGGACAAATGCACACAGTGACGGACCAGAGCGTCACACATGGACAAAAAAGCAACAAAAAAAGCAGCGAAACAACAGAAAAATAAAGTGGCAGGCACAAAGAATCTCTCTGTCAGTCTTTTCGATTGTTGATGGCAAGACAGAGCCCAGCAAAGCAAGTTTTGACTGCAACAAACAAACAATTTTGTGTGGACAGATAAACAGTGCAGGGCTGAGGGTTTACAAGGAAAACACAACAAGATTTGGTGCAGCCACACGAGATAGCACATATCGTGAGGTTCAAAGGAGGGGAAGGAGGCCCGCTGCTGTGGACACGTAAAAGAGGGAGTGGACAGAGGTGGTACCTGCGAGGCCCCTGTGGGCGGACGCTTCCTGTCTCCAGTTCCGTTTCCTGTTCCTGCCTGCGTTTGATTGGGCCACCAGTGCTCCTCATGCACGCAGCTACAGCCAATCCGCTCTGAGCGTTAGCCTCATGCAGGGGTCTGAGCACAGCTGGGGATGTTAACAACAGAGCGGGAGAGAAAAGGGGACAGAAGACAGGTAGTAGTGAGAGATAAGGGCATTATGGACATACGATCAAAGAAGCAGAGAAGAAGAGGTGGTTATCAAGGGGCCGCCATGCATTACGCTTCTCTACTGTAAATACAAAAAAAGAATTTCTCCTGTAGTGTTGAGTTGCAAAGATGGAGGGGGTTTATGATAAAAATCCATTTCAGACTTTTCATCTCTGAGATGAGTCTCTGAGATGACTCAGCGTCAGTAGAAAATATGAACTACTGAAGCAAGTAAAGTGTGTTACTTTGATTGAACTGCACTGTGTGGGTGGTTCTGAACTGTTGCACCATAGACAGTAGATGGATAGTGTAATGTCTTTGTGCAGCAGCGAGGGTTGGCTCCAAGACTCTGTATTTTTTTACTCTTACTGTTCTGGTTTTTTTAGCTTATTTAATTTTCTTTGCTTAGAAACAAAACAAAAAAGCTGGCCAGTAGTAACCTTCTGCTAGCAATGTTCTACCCACCAAGCTTCTTTTTATATCATAACGATTAGATAATTTTGAATATGGCTCTTGTATCATAACTATAGTTAGCACCTGTGATTTATCAAACCCTCTACAGTGTCTTCCAATAACTCCTTATTAGGTTCCCTGCTTTGTTACAGGCCATGAGCATTACTAGCTATAATTGTTAGCTAACTCTGCTGGCATTGTGTTTTTCTAAATCCCAGATTTTTTTAAAATATGGTAATAAATCTTTTTTTGATCCATTAAGTGGTGACAATAAACTGAAGCCTGTGTAAGTTTTTATTTTTCTATTTACAAGGATTAGGCATGGCTCTCTTCTTTCCTTAAATTATTGTCAATAAGACTCCTATCTTGTATTTTTATGAAATTAAAGATAATCAAACTAGGATCTCTCTCCACTTTGCAACTCAGTCGTTAAAACATCAGTGCATAAACTTACATACTGTACTATTGTTAGTGAGTTAACATTTCAAAAGTGAGAAGCAAAGTTGAGGTTACATTCATTAAGCAACAGACACCAAAGGGAAAAACATTTTAGATACAAAACTTTGTGAACGCACCATGAATGGAGTTAGTTGGTCATAAACAAGATGGAGGACAACAACAAAAGACCAGCTGTTAATGTTACAGAGACTGAATAAATTAAAACTTTAAGGGGATTTCAAAGGCAGCTTGGTGGTTCTTGGCTGTAAGGTTGTGTAAAAAATGAGACAAATTGTTCAAAACCATCAACATGGACATGGGAAACTAAATTATGTTACATAATGGCTTTGATAGTAATGCCATCTGTTCATTTGCCAGTTGTCCTTTTACTTTGTCAAGGTTGACTTTACTCGCAGGGCAGTGTGTGTGTGTCACGAGGCTGGACACACCAAAGCCCACACAGTAGGACAGACAGGACACATCATAATCCCTGATACAAATTTAGTTAGCGCTGAGCTGGAGGGGGAAACCTGCACACCTGCAGTTTGTACCAGGTTTACACACAAACACTCATGAGAGACCGATGTAGCTGCAATGTCATGATGCATGGACACGCACACACAAAAGCACGACAACAACACAATAAAAGCACAAGCCTACAACTCCCAGATCTGAGCCTCATCAGGTTTAAAGACACACTATTTTCAGTCATTAAATTTCCATTTTTGCTTACACATACATTACATCTGAGAATATTTTTGGTGTCACAACTGACATTTTAAATACAGAACACGGTTTAAACCTAGATTTGGCTTTCACCTTTTACCACAAAAGCAGAGGACAAGATATTGGGACAGGTTTCCCCACATAGTGTGCCTTTAAGTCCAATATATTTTCTACTACTGTTCTGTTGAGTTTGAGACTGGTTTAAAGCTAATGGTACATTTAAAATTTATCTTTTTAGCTTTGTTACAGCAATAATCTGGTTTTGGGATAGTGCTAACTCATTTGGATCTATTTTAAAACCCAATTGTGCAGTGAGTAGGATTTCCAATTAACAACTCACTGGAACAGTTTATTCAACCCAGAGTAAACCTAGATTTGGCTTTCATTTGGTAAACACAAAAAAAGATGACTTAAACCACTTAAATACATGGCACTTTGCCAATACAAGCTAGATTTGGAATGACTTTAAGTCTGCTTAAACGTACACATTTTATCTTACACGATGAAGAAAAACAGTTTGCTGAAGATGCCACTTGAAAGCAGCAATTCTGTAAAGATATAGTTTCCAAAAATGTGGCCATTTTAAAGGTAGCTTCAAATAGGGCCCTTGTGGATAGATTATTATCTGTGTTAAATGATGTGCATTTATAGAGCACTTTTTTTTGTGCCCTTTTCTGGCACCCAGAGCGCTCCATCCCCCATCCACCCCATTCACACACCTGGAGCAGACAGAGAGGGGGGCTGCCATACACAAGGCTTTTCCGACCACTTTAAGGGGGGTAAAGTGTCTTGCCCAAGGACACAACAGTATAAACCAGGGAGAGTGGGAAATGATCCACCAACCTTCCGGTTACAGGTCAACCGCTCTGCCACCTGAGGCCCTGCACTCAGGTGATAGAGCATATCTTACACAGGTAATAATTTATCTATCCACAAGTACCCCATACAACACCAAAATATTCAGAAATTCTGTTTAAGGCTGCTTTACATTGAGATGATACGATAATAATTAAAGCCATCTTTCTCCATACAATCCCACTTCAAAAAGCTTGCTCTGTGCCAGTAAAAATCTTTAACCAAATGGAAAAAAGATGCTTGTGTGTCACATTATGACACACAAATACCAAATATAGGACTTGGAGTAGCACACTGTGAATTAATGGGCAAATAAATACTATGGTCAGCAGAGACAGATGGAGAGACAGACGGACAGATGGGATGAGGACAAACATGAGGTCATACACCAACAACAGGTGACCTTATAGACACAGCAGGCAATACGCTTTAACAAGAAGACAAATGCACTTAATCAGCCCAAATTACAGCATTGACCAATGACCATTCTCCGATTGCAATGTCACAGATTTGCTGAGTTTTTATATTTTGTAAGTGAAAACTGAGATTGAAATACAAAACGTTCTGCAAAGTGAACAAAAGCTCAGTTCACAATAAACTGACCTCGACTTTACTGCACATAACCTTTCCACATGTCATTGTCTGAGGTGTTTAGTCGCAGAAATACCTTTGTAAAGGCTTGGTATAAGCTAGGCCAATATGACAAAGGACCCTCTAGTTTCATCTGCGTCTAGTCTGGTATAACTCAAAAATTACCCATATATTTTGGTTGCCTGATAGCTTTCCTATGTTTTGCTATGGAATATGTTGCCCATGGAGTCTCATGAATTGAGTTTTACTTCGTCTCTCTATATGTTTGGCCAATTGATGATTATTATAATTATTGCGCATAAAAGAAAATATCCTTCTGAAGAGTTTTGTTAATGAAGATACATTAAAATGTACAAATTGCTATATATCAATTTGTTTTTTATATAATTATATGGTTTGTATGCTACTTTCACTGCTAGCCTTGTTCTTCTTTATCCGTACCCTGGTGTTGGAGCTGGTCCAAGTCCATGAATTTGCTGGGTTTGGGGTTAAATCCCATGGCAGCCTCCCGCTCAGCCTCCCTGCGCCTCTGCTGCTCCTGGTGCCGAGCTCGTCTCGCCACCTCCTCCTGAAGCTCGTCCAACTCGCTGCGCCCTGAGCCTGACACAAACAACAGTCAAACAAAGGCTTAGTTGAGCTCATATATTTACATTTACATGAGAAGGAAGAGCTGCATTTTATTTGTAAAGGATACTATGGCTTTAGTTTAGTTTTATTTTCTCAAGCCTACCACCAGTTTTAATTACAATAATCTCACTGTAGTGACATAAATAATATCTTGTGCCATTCATAAAAATATCAAAACTTAAAAAATGACAAATAATAGAACAATGTTTAATCTATCATTTTATTGTGTCTTCCAAGAAGTTTTATTGAAGCTTCTGTTTTGGGCTTTTGGACAAAACTGTTTGCTGTACATCTATAATATTTTGTATTAAGTGAGATGCTAAAGTAGGCAGTCTGTACAGGTGTGAGCACTGACACACACCTGTGTTGGTGCCTGCCCCGCTGCTGGGGGCGCACAGCTCTTGCAGAATGGCACTGCTGCTCTTTGACTTAGGCACCGAGCGCCATGAAGGTCCTGACATTAGCACCCGTTTTTGTTGTCCCACCTCTCTGTGAAGATAACAAGGCCGGAACAGAAGATCAATTCTTTCAGTGAGTAATTTGTTTTTATCAGCAGTTGCTGCAGTTGGACTTTTTGTTCTTTCAGACTGATAAAGTAAAATCGAACAGAAAATACACTGAGAAATGATTAATAGAAACGTGTTGTGCACCTGTCTGGGCTGCTGCTGTTCCTCTCACTGCTCTCGTAGCCACTCTCCATCCTCTGAATCAGTCGAGGCTGGTGCTCCACTCCTCTCAGAGGCGGAGGTGGGGGGGGACCCATCGCCCGCCGGGCACCCGGAGTTCTGGGCTGCCCCACCAGCCCAAAGCCCGCCTCTAACTCTCCGACTTCTCTTCCCTCTGACTCCTGTGCCCCCGGATGTGAAGGAGGAGCGGGTCCGGCCAAAGGGAACAAGTCCTGGGGCTCCTGAGGAAGAGAGGGCCCTGGGGAAGGGTTGTGTCCCACAGACGAGGCTTTCTGTCGGGTGAAGATGCTGTCGATGTTTAGGGCTTCTCTTCGGGGCCTCCAGGTTGGCTTATAGCGACTTCCGGAGGAACTACACCGGACCAAAATAAAGATGGAGAGTTATAATTTATGTTTAAATCTTATTTAAAATAATCAACTTAGTCATGCTAAAAATTCACAGAGCTTCAAATTAACCTTTCAGGGACATCTAAATATAATTTCTTTCACTTTTCCAGGTTTAGTGTCATCATTTTTGTCACAAATATGGTTTGTTTATACAGACTACAGTCTACACAAGGCATCAATTGAGTTTATGTTTGAATAATTTCATATTTTTAAGCATATCCTGAGTCCATTAAATAACATAAAATTTGAAGAAGTCTGTCATTGTGTGTGGCCAGTGCAGTACCTGGACTTGCTCTCGCTGCTGGTGCTCTCATCCTCCCAGTGCGGTCCCCCGGCCCCTCCCTCGCAACCACCGACACCGGACGAGGAAGAGGACGACAGGGGGCGGGACGAGGACGATGAAGAGGTGAGCGGCCGGCGGGACGTCAGCAAGAACACGGCCGTCTCCTTGTACTCGGCCAAAGGAGGAGAGGGGGGCCGCGGCGGACCCTTCACTGCTGACTCTACGGGGTAAAGAAAAAGTAAATCCAATAAAGTTTGATTTATCCCACAGGGGGCAATTAAGCAGGCAGCGGAGCAGATAAATATGAGAGTGACCACTAACAAGGCATCGAAACTGAAGAGTCTGCAGTGATGAAGCACAAAGCAAGTCGACTAAAGATTGCTGAAACTTGGACATTGACTTTTGCTTGTTCACAAACAACAAGTGCCGCAGTTCTATTCCCTGTGCACACTGCAGGCTGTTACAGTGAATGTTTTAAACCCTGCCCGGCCAAATGAATACAATAACTTGTTTTGCTCTTGGACAAAGAGAACTTGGGATTTTAAATAAGGACTGTCCAAGAACAAAACTGATCAAATTTATTAACATTATTATTGTGATTACAATTTAAATGTGACACAAATATTATGAATACTGCAATATGTGATTGCTACAGTCTGTGAGTACCTACGGTAGCCCTGCTGGGACATGCAATTGTCTTTCCCAGACAAACCCTGTGTAAATGAGTTCACGTTAAAATTTTAAAACAACATCATTTTAGTTCAAGCAGGTCTCAAGCCTTTACACAAACTCTTGTGTTTGAATGTGCTTCTCTTCTATCAGTGCTCAGTTTGTCCACTCTGGGCAGCTGGTAGAACAGGAAAGGAAAGTAATGGCTCTTCCCACTGGGTTCTATGGAGCTTTAAAGGCTATATTTTTCCCTTTAGACAAATGCAAGTAGTATTATTTTGAGTCAATAATACACAACACATTGCACCTTTAAGTCCCATTCAGTTGTTCCTTTTGTGAATTCAAAATGGCTGCCACATTAAATTCCGTAACATAATTGCAGTTGACGCAGTCTTTGTGATACATAATACATTCCACAAGCTTAAAATAGTGATAGATTTAAAAAAAATGGTAAATGGCATGCATTTATATAGCGCTTTTTTGCACCCTTCTCAGGCACCCAAAGTGCTTTACATCGTGCTTCCACTCACCCCATTCACACACATTCACACAGCTGCATCATGCACTGGTCTAGACCTGATCTTGTCCTGACTTGGTCTCAGTAATGCCCCACTACATCACTAACCTCCAGTGTCAGAACTATGCAGGGGTGTCCCGATGTCGTGATTGCACACCACTGTGGTCTGGGACTCGCTGGAGAGGTGGCTGCCTGTCGACTGGTGAAGTGGGCCGACTCCGAGACGTACGGTGGCTCGAGCTGTCTGTGGAGGAGTCTGTTCGAGTGTCGCTGGATATTGAAGGCTCCCGACCTAAAAAAAAAAAAAAAAAGGAGTGTCTAAATAAGAACTTTGTAATTCCATTGGACAGAAAACTCAATGATATATTGAAGTAGAGCTGAAGGTCAGGACTTTAAAGGCACAGTTTTCTTTGAAGTTGGGTCTAGTCAATAGCCCCAGTAAGAAGTACACTATACGAAGTCATAAGGAAAAGCGTTACTGTGCATTTTATGCCCATGTGATATTTACTATACAATTAAACTGAACTTGCTTTTGATTAGTAGGACATTTGTGTTTACAATGCATTTTTAAAAGGCTTGTATCAAAAATATAGTTTACTCCGGTGTGGCTTTACACCTGTCTGGCCAGGGATACCCATTGATTTAGGAAAGTGAAATGGGTCTGCAATCTCTTCTGTCTCTTCTGTTGTGAAGTTGTATGTCTATCCAACTGTGTCCAGAGGCAGTTTATTCTGTGTTCGTTGGTACCTCCTCCTGAAAATTCAACTTTAATCTACAGAAATCAGACTAATTGAAAATTATCACTTTTATCTAACTCTATAAAAAATGGCTGCCCAAGATCTATGTAAAGGCATTCTACCAAAGGTTTAGTGGTATTTCATAAAGCATGCAATAGTCAAGGCATAAAGTACCAATTGATGTATTATGAGCCATCTAAACCTACAGTTCATCTGGGACAAATTTACTTTCTGTCCCCAGAGAAAAAATGAAATCAGAAAAAGCAGGCTTTAGTTATGGCCCATATATCTGCTTGAAAACTCAGCACTTAAATCACATCAAAACTGAACCTCGGCTCTATTTAATTGAATTTAAGAAAATGCTTTTATTTCCTTCTACAACCAGTACAGTCATGCTCAAAAGTACTGTAAAAAGGATTTAAACATCACAAAAAGCACGTGTTAATTGCAATACAAAAATATATTTCTCATGACATATCACGTTTTAACAATTTCCGAAGACTTTCAATAACTGGAAATCTGTGCAACTACTGTATATTCCAGGATATCCAGGTTGTGTAGGAGCCCTGTACAGAAATAGATTTTGCCTTTGCCTAAAACTGTAGCAGCAGGATTGCGCTATACTGTACCTGAGTCCTCGCTGTCGTAGCCAGCCTTGCTGCTGCAGTGCTGGAGATCGAGCTGAGGGTTGGAGCTTGAGCAGGGGTTTGGGCTATCCTGCAGTATCACCGGCGTCCCACGGGGGTCAGCATAGAGTAGCAGCAGGGGCTGGTAGTGGCCTTTGATACAGCGAGACACCACGTCCTTCCACTTGGGGCCAATCTGAGGAGAAACATTTAGATTAAGTTATTGTTTTAAGCTTGACACCCACTGCAGCAAAACAATTTGGTAGTTCTTGCAGCTCAAAAGTCTGGTGTGACCCAAATTGTGTTCTGACAAATGGTTAAATTGTTTGTTTTTTTGCATATTTGTTATATTTGTGCAAAGTAACAACAAGCTGGATACTAAATTTTACTGCAGTGTTACTGTCAACTCTCACTAAGAGCCAGCCACACTTGAAGTAACCTACATCCCGACATCCCCCAGGTACAAGTGCAGCTGCAGCGGCTACTGTACTCTACACCCCCCTCGAAGTGTTGCATCATGCACAAACGCCAAACTGTGCCTCACCTCTTTGACGTGGGCGTCGTCAAAGTACATCCACTTGCGTATCTTGGTCTGGAAGAAGAAGGTGGAGTAGTGTTTGCCGTAGTAGCACACCATGCCCACCAAGTACAGCTCCGCCTGGCGAGCTCTCTCCTCGGTCACACGGTAGAACAACTACAGAGCGGGAGGGTAGGAGGGATGGAGGGGGAGGAGACAGGGAGCGAGAGAGGGAGAGGTGTACAGTCAGTGGATAAAGGTGGGGAGAGAATAAGAGACACAGGAGTTATTGTGAATACAAGCACATTTTTGCTCGGGCCAGTATGCAGTAATCTTTCTCACTGCCGCAGCTACCTCGCACCTCTTCGTGTTGAAGTAATGCAAAGGGCTGTCTTCCTAAGGTCATCTGCTGCTGATAATGCTGCGGCTCTTTTGCACATTTTCATTCATACATTCATACACTGTGACAAGTATTGATTTAGCCATTTACAGTGATGTACCATGAACTCTTCTCAATCCCATTCCTCTCCATTTTGATGTCTATATGTTCTATAATGATTCACATTTCTACATTACATCGGACCTGTATTGAACATGTAATCCCCAGACATTAAAACTAAGGAGACGTGACCTTGGAAAACATTTAATTGGATGATGGTATGATAGTATTATCGAAATGGTTAAATCAAAGCATTTAAAAGAAAGGGGAGAATAATAATCACTTTGAAAAAACTTTATACAAATTTGCAATTATTATTGACATTTGTCACACCAATGACAGGATATTCTATTCGGCAAAAGATTCTCAAAATCTCCATCTAGTGACACATGGTTATATAACAATGACTGGTTTGCATTACAGCTGCCTTATATTGTATGTGTAACCTTCAAGGATTACAAAGAAATGACCTTGCATAGATTGAAAGCATTTAAAAATATTGTATGTAGTTTCAAACAATTCCAAAGTCATCACCAAAACAAAATGGAAGTAGCAGGCAAGCAAACGTGTTTGACATTGTTGTAAAGACAGTTTTTTTTTTTGTACATGAGGTTTTAATAGACGCCAAGACAAGAGTAGCACACAACTCCATCTAGTGGCAAAAAGTGATATCACACACACTTCATGTTTCATGTCACTCAACTTTAGGATTTTTTACTTCAGTGGCACTTGGCATAAGAAATATAACTTTTACTCAAGTGAGAAGTCAAAATACATAAATAAGTAGTAACTTCGAGATATCATTGGCTGGGGGGTGCACAACGTCGCCTTACAGCATGCAATTGTTGTTACTCTTACTCAAGAAAAAATGATTGAGTAATAACTTTTGACAACTGTGTCCATATCTGGGAGGAAAGAACCTAATATTAACATAGAAGAATCACTCAATAAAACTCAAAATCTGCCACCAATCATGCTTTTAGGAATGATTAGGAAATTAATAAAGGATGGACCTAAAACTACGGTAATTTTCTTCTTTGTGGATTGTAACTGTCATAGTCACCACAAGACACAAATCAAAAGCAAAGATGGAGATATGAAGGAGAGAGAATAACTTTTATGCTCTTACACTGAATAAAAGCTGCCACAGATTAGGCCTCCGATTTGAATCTAACAACACACAAGAGAGAGCGAGAGTGGAGAGAAAAGACAGGAGAAACTTGTGTCGGAGAAACACATATGCACTGATCCATTATTCATTGAGATCCCTTGAAAATGCAGGCTGAGATGTTATGATGCATTAAAATGCATCAACATTAGTCAGTCATGACACAGAGCCTGCCGAGCGAACACATGTGTGAACGCCCGAGCGCTGCCATGTTCAAGAATAATGGAAGTTTTACACGAAGAGAGCTGAGTGATTTTACTGCAGCAATGTCAAGTGCAAAGCTTTATGAATTTGTTTATGTCCTACATGTGCGATAAATGTCTAGGCATATACGTTTGTCCTTGGTCTGAGCTCGGCCATATTTAACTCCTAAACTCTCTCAGGAAAGTTACTACAGCACTGCCAATCTGTGTTTTTATTGAGGTTACTTGAAAGGGAATCGAGAGTATCTTTCTAAGCACTCTGCCAGCTGATTGTCAACCCATAAATATACAAAAATAACTAAACTACAACAAAGGAAGCTTAGATGAGAGATGCACATCTTCAAAATATGTCCAAATATGTCCGATATTTATATGTATGTACTTAAATATACGCTAGTGGGATGTCAGAGATTCTGGGTTTAAGTTTAATTTTGCAGAAACCTGAGAAAAACGACGTATAACCTTTCATGATGTTTTACTAGACTATGCTAACATAGTTTAGAAGAGGCATCTGGCCACAGTTTTAAAGCTCAGCCATGTTTTATTGCTTTAAAATGTATAATACTTTGAGACTACATACAGATGCCTACATTTTTGTAAAACCGCTAAACTGTGTTGGCACCAAAACCCTGGATGTTTGCAATGGAAACCCCAATTGTTTGGTAAAAAAAAATCAAATACATTTACTACTAAATCACATCATATTTATGACTTAAAAAGAGGAGCACATTAACAATAATTCATAGTACAGTATATAAAATGGACAGTTTTGTCTGCGTTACTAATGTCCCATTGTCCATTGTTATATGTATGTTATTTGGTCACCACTGCAGATACAAAGTTTTTTTCTTATGAAAAGTTCTTATGAAGTGCTGAGCAAAATGTGTTTCTTATGCAAATGTTCTGCCAATAAAATGCTCCCCCATTAATCTGAGTAAGCTGTCACTGCAATCAACATCTGTAGTTTATTATTCATGTTGTAGACGTGTGTGTCAGTCTAGAGGCTTACATCTCCCAGACGTAAGCAGGTCCCCAGGCTGTGAATGACGTCTTCGGCCAGATCCGAGTGGTCCGAGTCCCACACCAGCCCGATGGACACGATCTCCGGTGAGTTCATCAGCACACGACGGATACGCAACACCTCTCCGCAGTTACTCTGTGAGACATGGAAATGAATATGGTGTGATCAAACAGGTTTATTCATGCAATAATGTGAGACGCAGCATGTGACAGCGGTGCTTGATGCTGAAACCATTTCTGTGTTTGTCACTGATGTTCACACACACAGGCATGCATAAATCTACAAACACCTCTGTTTAATGCTACTTTATGAGAGCAGTTGGAGGAAACCATTACACTTCAATAACATCTCTGAAACTCCATCAAGAAATGTAGTTCAATCATTTATTTTCAGCACATTTATTGGATACTGAGACACACATTAATATAATGACAATAGAAATGTGTAATGTGCTAATAAAAGATTTATAGGATGAACGTTGAGGTGATTGATGGGACAGATCCGTACAAATTGGAATTGAATACTCTGTTGTGATGTATTTTGTGGATCTAAAAATCCAGTTGTGGCTAGCGTTGATGTCCCATAAATGGTCGAACAAATGCATAACAACGACCTCTGATGCTAATGCTAAATCAAATTATGCTAATGCTAACTGAATTACATAATATTGTCCCTGTCACTTCTCTCTGACACACTCTATCAAAAGTTCACAGTTCCTCTCTACATGTCTGTTATTCACCCAAATTCAAGCCTCTGGGCTGAATAAATGTCACCCCAATGCTCTGTAAATCAAGGGGGCGGGCCTTTATACCTGTCAATCACCAAATCAGGAAGATGAATGCTGCTGATGCCATGTGTGCTCAGAATCAAAAATACTATGTTAATAAATAATATTACACTATGGTATGGGTTTTATATGATGTAATTAAATTGACCTGACTTTCTTTTATTTTCCTGTCTGTATTAACCAAAATACTGGTCTCAACTGACAGGCCTATAATTCATGCCCTAACTCAACATAAATGTGGTTACAATGCAGGCGACTATGAAGGAACAGTCTAAATTTAATGGGGTCAAAAACCTCTGATATACCCAGGTTCAAGGAGATTGTCCGTCTGAAAGGATACATACAGCTACAAGGCATCAGTTTAGCCCAATATTTCATACATTTGGAGGGACTATAATGATGATCAGAAAACCTTTAAGTAGTGGCTAAACTGTGGCATAGATACACTTTTGTGCAGGAGTACAGAGAGCTTTAAAAGTCAGGAGAGAGGAGCTGATGAAAGAATTGAAAGCGGCAGAGCGACAGAGGAGAAGCACTGTGCTGAGTTGTATTTGTCCCTGGGGCTTTGTGTTGAGTTCAGTGTGTTCCGAATCCTTCCTTTGAGTCATGACCCACCGCAGAGCTGGTGCAACAAACACAGGCACCGAGCTGGCAGAGAGGGCTCCGAAACAGCCTGAGAAGAGCCTGGCAACCAGACGCTCTGCCAAACACACACAACACACACATATGCACTCAAATATACATTAGAGGGAGGTTTTTAAGCATTGCATTTCACTGTTAACAGTCGGTCATTAGTGTTAACAAAAAATAAATATATCACTGAAAGTAAACCTTATCTACTGAGTCAAATTTTGAGTCATTTTTTTCTCTTTTCTGATTGGATAAAACAAGGCAGGATACCAGAACATATACACTATGTTGCAAAGCAAAACTGATATTTTCTTAAAAACAAAATATTTCACAAGTTCAAACCCTGGAGAAAATCCTTGATAAAACAAAGCTGAAACCTAAGCACTATGACTTAACTGAAAGGCTTATGGCAAAAAAAAAAAAACTGAACTAAACAAGGAAGAAGCTTGGAACTAAACTCAAATGAAACCAGGAATAACCCTGGGCTAAACCAAGAATAAAGTTTGAACAAAAACGACATTAAAATATGACTTTACTGGAACTAAAGTTAAGATTTAACCATAACTAAAGTCAAGTTTAATGTAAACCTTTCACAAAAGTTTTACTAAATGACTAAATTCTACTCTTGTTTTCACACAAAACATCACAACATTCATATGGATGAAGATATTTTGTTCTCAGGAAAATGTCAGTGAATTAAAATGTCTGTACAAGCCTTTGCCTAAACAGTTCCCTTTTGTTGATGTTTTCCGTGCTGTGGCCTGTCGCTGGCACCACAAACCCCAGGAAGGTCCTTTGCCAGTTTAAGGGACACAAACACAAGCCAGGGACACACACTGCTATTGTTAGCTCAGGAGCTCCGTCTCACAACACCATTCCTCACCTAAAAGTCCAAACCCATTTACACCACTTCATAATAATATAGCATTGATCGAAGCATCTCTACTTATTTTATATGCAAAGATTTCTGTTCTTTCTTCTCCCGCTGTGGCTTTGCAGACTTCCAACAGAGTGCAGGTTATATAATAGTGCTGCTGGTCAAATGATACCGGAGCTTTGCAGAATGCTGATCAAGGCTTTCTCCAGAGGAAAATGAAACAACTTTAGGAAAATGTTTGTGCTTTTATTTCCCAGTGACTCATACAGCGGCAAAGCAAAGAGATGCCTAACAAATGAAGAGGCCTATTGATGACGCAGGATCATTCGACTGTAAAAGTGAATTACAACTACACCGACGCAATGATTTACATTATGACTTTTCATCTATAGAAGGTCACATTGGTAAGAACTACCTCTAAACTAAACAAAATGCATAAAATCATGGGTTTCAACCAAATGCCAGAGAGAAGTCAAAAACACTGAGTGAAAGTTTGCCCCAACCATTTCAATGTCGAGTTTGTCTTTCTGTTGTGGGACTAAGGAATAATTTGTTTTACTCACTATAAGCAAATGTTTAAGAGGGAGAAGAAAATGTATTTATAGAGCACATTTTTTACAGAAATGACACAAAAGTTGTAGCAAAGAAAAAAAATAAAGACAAAAACAAAATAAAGACAGGAAAAAACAATTGTAAAAGAAATTAGAAATGAATATATAAATAGTTTAACATACTACAGCATAAACAGATGTGTTGCAGTTGTTAATAAACAAGTGAGAAAAGGTGTGCTTTGAGTCAACTTTTAAAAGAAGTTATTGACTTTAGAAGAACCTAGTCACCTTTACATGCATATCTTTGGAGAGTGGGAGGAAGAGCGAATGCCCAGAGAAAACCCAGGGTCGCACATCGAGGACATGCAGACTCCACATGACCTTTGTGCTGTAAGGCAGGAGTGTACCCCTATATCACCTCAGCTTAAGTCTATCAAAGTCTGTGCTAATGTGTAAAAGATTCTAGCATTTAAGACTAAACCCAGGGCTATACTATGTGTGTAAAACACACACACATCACATGACAGACCTCCATTGTTGCTGTTGAAACAAATTAGATTGTTGAAATGCAAAATAATCTTAAAATAGTGGGACAAATTTGAGTTGAATTTCCATAAATCTTTCAGAACACTGTCTTGAGACATGGAAGTTACATTCAGTTATAAAAAAAAAAAGATAAATGCCTATAATTTTCTTCCTAATGGTCCACACATTTATGTTGGAGGCCTGGTCGTGACTCTGGTTTCTAATGGTGCATTAAACAGGTCTCATTTTCAAAAAACAACCTCCATAAAACTTTGAAATGATCAGTTTTACATCCTGTTATTGCTCTTTACTTAATATTCTCTCCACCAGAGCATCTAGTGTCCATGTGTGAGAGTGTATTCATATGATAAACTCCTACGCCATTAACCACACAAGCCTTTTAAAGAGATTAAATAAGACTTCACCAAGACTAAACCAAGACTAAACCAAGACTAAACTCAGGACTGAATAAAGATTTAACAAGGATTAAATAAGAAAAAAAAACAAAAGGCAAAAAGTACAGCAGAGAAGTCAGACCAATTTTGGAAAAAAACAGGGCTAGGTCTAGACCAAGTCTAAAGAGATAGATATAAAACCTGCCGCTCTAACACCTACAGACTCTCCAGTTATTTTGCTCACAGCCAAATAACCTCACTTTGTTTGAACAGTATCCAAGGTGGTCTTAACAAACGCTGGGCGCTGAAGTGATGGAAGATAAACAAAGACGGCTGAGTGTCTCCCGGTGGACGCTGCACAATCTGAGGGTCTCTGAATGAGCTAATGGTCTGTATGTGGAGGTCACAGAGAAGGGGGCAGCTGCCGCACTGCGCCCAGAGAAGAGGCTCTTTGTGCCGGCGTTTTGGCAGCGAGACGTGGGCGCCAGGGGCCAAGCTGGCGCTATTCAGTGGCAGCACTTTCCCATGTGGCATCGCAGCACATGGAGACGCAACCACAATGGTGTTAAATGCTGCCTGCTTCAAAACCTGACTCTGTCTCCTTGGTGTTTTATTTTTCATCAAAAACAGACTATTCCTGAGGCTAATCGTATTATCAGCTACATTTTGAACAAAGTTTCCACTCGGGGACACTCTGGGACAAAACTTTCTTGTGATGAGACAACCAACATCCAAATGTGTGAAGGAAAAGACACACATTTCAATTTGTACACGCAACTATACTAACAATGTATATTATATTATATAAAGCAGGATCTTGCATCATCCATTCAGTAAAATTGGAGCACCTTTTCCTTTTTTTCCTCTCCATTTTGAGTAAAGTGTAGTTAATAATAATGGTCAGATGATGTCACAATAATATTATGTGGTTAAAATGTTTTCCACCACAAATAAACAGTTTATTGGCGAATTTATGCTACATTTGATCCAATAAAAAACAAAGAAAAGGGGAAGGACAGAATGAACTTATAATGAACCTATTTTTTAAAAGGTTGCTTCAGTATGAGTTTACACCAAAAAAGTCACAAGCAAAACATTTCTACACATGTTGTTAGAATAAAAGAATGCATGTGTACTTACGGGGCAGTTCCTCAGGTCCCCCATGTTGCTGGCGTTGAAGCAGCTCCCCAAACATGTCCGGCGTTGGCTTATCTCTGCACTCGAGCATCCTCACTGCCTGGTTACTGCAGCATTGATCACACACAAAGACAATCGGTAATAAAACCCCACACTCGATGAGCGCTTGTGTATTCACAGTAATCGGGGGAAAGCTTGAGAGGGAGTAACAGGTGTGGGATAATTGTAAATCAAGGAAAATGCTGGTAAATTTAAATGGGCAAAATGTAAAAGTTGGTCTAAAGTGCTTGTAAGTTGGAGTCATACAGTGCATTTCCACTCAATGACCTGATGGAAGATGGAATAAAAGAGTACTTGTATTGGTTTTATCTAGACTTAGGCCGCTTAAACCTGTCTCTCAAACTCTGAGCTCAGCAGAGTTGGGTAATAATGCTAATGGGTTATAAATACACTGGTTATTTGAAACAATAATTTTCTAAAAACACAATCAGTTTCTGGTTTAATGAACACCCAAACCCGCAATACATTTTGAAAACTCTAGTCTCTTTTCCATTTGTACTGGGGGGGGAGGAAGGTCGGAAGGAAAACCTGAATGCAGGAAAATACTAGTTGTAGGAATTAATAGAGGCATGGAAGGAAACAAGGCTTCCCCAAAAAAGATGTGTTGCCAAAACTGACTTTTAGGAAAATGGCCAAATTGCTAAAATGTCCTTGAGTGTCTGACTGCATTTAGAATAATTATGATCTCTGACTTCTGTGAAGTGCTGTATGCCAAAAGGAAATTTCCCCAGGAGGAACACTTTTAGTGGAGAAAAATGAACATTGACACACACAACATCAGAGCAGCCTCTTCGCCTGAATGACAATGGCCAATAGCCATCTAACATGGATCTATTCCCTTCACACATTTTGTCTCTGTATAAGTCCTGTTAGACCAATGGTAATTGTTGAACTATAATGTATATGGATCAGCATTTCTACCTCCACTCCTCCTTCCTATCCATGATGTGACATTTAGAATACCAACACTGAAGGCTAAAGGAGCTCATGAGGGGTTCCATTATTGCTTTTTTACAGCTTTAAGAGGATGGTCCATGTTATTAGGTAAAGCATGCATCACTTGCAACTTACCCAGATTCTACTAACTTTGACTAAACTAAACTGAGCTGCCTTTTTAAATTTCCAGGTGTCAACCATTCCTTTTATAAAATCTAAAAAAACAAACCTTTTATATTGTTTTTGAGTATTGTGCTGACAATATAGCTTGTTATGAGTGAATTTCATGACTGGATTAATTACTTCTGATTAACCAAATGTATGTTTTTTGTTTTTTTTGTCTGGCACAAAGAAAACACAAATATTCAAAACAGATAAGTCACTTTTTGCAATACTTATTTTGTGCAAGTTGTTGCAGGCTGTCCTGTATGATACTCATCAATGTTACACATCCTGATAAAAAGGGCAAACATACAAAGCCATTACCTAACCAGTGTCCTTCAGGAACTTCTAAATACTGTCCAGCATTAACCCTGTATCCTCCAAAGAACACACGCATATTCATGTAAACCATGAATTCATAATTAATCTGAACCAGCCTTTTATATGTGCAGCTCTTTTTGGGGATTATACTTTCTATGATTCAGCATGGTTTTTCACTTTTCCCTTTTACCCCATCCATTACCCTCAAAAAAAAAACCTCTACAACCTCATTTTGTTTTTGTCTCCTTGTTGCCCTCTGATTATCTCACCCGTGTTGACTTTTTCATATTTGTTGATGGCTAAAAATAGCTTGCTAACAGTCAGGCACAAACAACGAAGTGGTGGCACTGCCATACTGTGACACAAATGTGTTTATCTGTACTTTTCCTCTCATTTATTCCACTATTTGCTCTGCCGTTCCACTTCCAAATGGGATTCGGTACAGTGATGTTTCCAGGCATCATTAAACCAAGTCCAGTCAACCCAAACCCAATTGTCAGGAAATAATGTAGTCCTTTTATGCAAAGTCCCAAGTAAATTAAGTTGTACTGGGAATTATGCAATACTGGGCCATGTCTGCTGCAGGCCAGTCCCTCTACAGTCCTCAGAAGGAGGTTAATGGGACAAGATGAACCAAACATTGATAAGTAAGGTTTACTTAAATTATAGATTATTTATTGAGTGGCTGATAAATATGATTTTTTTCTATCCTTAATCTTTTGATGCTGCAACAGAATTAATTTCCACTTTTGTGGGTTAATAAATAAAAAAATGATATTCTATTCTAAAAATAAAACAGCTTTTATCTATTTATATTATATTAGTATTAGTTAAGGCTAAAAAATGATGTTATTAGTTGTTTTTCTCAAGTTTGTAATTCACTTAAAACAGATTCAAAAACATTGCATTTAACCCAATAAAGACAATAAGTTAGAAGAGTACTTTAGTACCAATTAAATCATCCAAACCAACATAAAAGAAGAAAGTATAATAAATAAATAAATAAATAACGTGCCTTTAATGGTGTAGTGTGTATCCTTTAGGTGGCATAACGTGGCAACATTAAAGATTGCAATTCCACACCTCACACCCCTCTTTTCTACATCCTGTGAGCACCTACGGTAGCTCTGCAGGGACATGTTGCAGTCAAATCTTGTAGAAATTGGGGAGATCATGGGTTTGCGTTAGAAATTTAGAAACAATTTAGTTCATAAATGTCATAAAAGTCCAAATAAGAAAAAAAGTGTGCACTTCTTCTCCAGCAGTGCTTGATTTGTCCACTTTTGGTTCTGTTTGTCAGCTCTGGGCAGTTGTTGAAACATGAACAGGACATAAAGAAAAAACTGGGTTCTCTGGAGATACAATATCTGTTTCAGTAACAAATGCAAAAGCAAAAACGATCATTTTACTGAAAACATAACTGACAAATTTGGTTTAACTGTATAGTACAAACTCCATCCATCCATTATCTTCTGCTTATCCAGGCCCAGGTCACAGCAGCAGCCCTCTAAGCATAGATGCCCAGACTTCCCTCTCGCCGGAGAAATACCGAAGCAATCCCAGGCCAGCCGAGAGATATAGTCCCTCCTGCGTGTCCTAGGCTTTCACCAGGGATTTTTTACACAATATTAACTACTTCTTACTACTTTGTCAATTTAAACCTTATTATCTTTTATAACGATGAAATTGTATGTCAACCCTTCTTTTGACACAAAACAACATTCATTCACCAAAGCATGAATTGAAATGAAACCAATTAAATTTCTTCAATTTGTAGTGTTGGGGATGCTCTGACCTAGTCGTCTTGTCAATACAGAAAATCACAGAAATCTTGCACTAAACAGCTCATCTTTAAAGGCAAAAAAAGATTTGACAGCTGCCATTGTAACCAGAAAGTTCTTTTGACCCTAACCCAAATCCAACAGGCAACGGGACCCAATGTGACAGGGCCACCTCTGGAAATTGGATATAGAAAAGCATTATATATCGTATCTAATCTCGCTCTTGTTCCCAGCCCTGCTGCCCCTAACCCCCATCGAGCGCTGTTATTACACCAACGCTCCTCTTTTATGTTTGCCGTGCATTCATCCTCCTCTTCCTCTGCTGATTCACTTCCAAACGGGATTCAAGCCGATACATACCCTGTTATTTCCCTCTTGTTTCCAGTCTTTCCGACCCACTATTACACTTATAGATTTCTGTCGCCCCCTGGGTCCACTGAATTAAACAGCTGATTGATTACTTCCCCCAGTTCCTTGCTCCATTGACTTAAGAGGTGTGTGTGGGATTTTGGGTTTACGTAACGGCTCTGAGGACACATGGACGCCCCACCTACATGTGTGTCCACTGGTGATTATTCCGGAGCTACACCTGCTTCTGTAAATGCATGAGGCGGTGTGTAGACATGTGAGCACGAGCGTTCAGCGGGAAGAGAAGGAGAGAACACGCTGTACCTTCCTTTACTGCCGCCAAGCCTCAGGTTGGGGCCAGTTTTACTGCAGTGTGTGTGTGTGTGTGTGTGTGTGTGTGTGTGTGTGTGTGTGTGTGTGTGTGTGTGTGTGTGTGTGTGTGTGTGTGTGTGTGTGTGTGTGTGTGTGTGTGTGTGTGTGTGCAGTATGTGTTTGGTCTTACCAGAGGGAAGTAGTAGAGATGTAATGAACCATCTGAATGAAGGGCAAGGGGTCTGATGTGGCGCCGCAGCTGTTACACACACACTGCAAACACAAATAGATCAAATACATCATGGCTTTTCATCTATATTCATTAAAAACTAATGAGGCTGCACTCACACTAGGCAGTCTATACCATGTCCAAGCACAATTGACCCTTTAAGTCCAGTTAAGTCCACATTATTGGTTTGAGTTTACTACTTGGCACAGCTGTGGGACAGGACGGTCACTGTTGCACAAGCACTGGTGCATGTTTTGGAGGTTAACGCAACTCTATGTAACCTTATCAAATACATTTGTACTTTATTAAAAGATACTTTTGATAGTTCCTTGAAATTAAGAATTGAGACGTTACATAGAAAAGGTTAGATACACTAGGAGGATATTTGTCAAAGACAATAAAATAATAATTTTACATTTTTTATTTTTATCTCATATAGTATTATATTATAAATTATGTTTGCATTAGTCATTATTTTTATAATATAAAATTTGAGTTTGATGATTGTACGATACTTGGACTGAGTGGCCCCTGAAAGTTTGGACTCAAGTTGCAAGTTACATCTAAAAGTTTGCACAACAAATGATGGATTTACAAGCATGGATTTACTCAAAGATTTGAATTTGACATAACTCTTCTATTGCTTGGCCAGTCAAAGTATTGCAATAATACATTGCCACATGGCCTCTAAACCAACCCATCAATTGCAATTTCCATCACTGACAAAGAAAGAAAAAGTAAAGATATATATATTTTTTTAAGATACATAATTAAAAGCGGATGTTTTACATATGACTGCCTCATTTTTCTGTGACCCCATAATTTTACAAAAGCAGACCTGGCATTTATTTGTATCTTAACATTGAGCAACAACGTACTAGTATTACTCATATGTGACAAAGTAACTTTAGTTGCATGGCTGGGGCTCCACACAAAAAGGCAACAACAAATTATTTCTGCCCTCAGATGGAAAATGTATATTTGCTTTGGTGAAAGGCAAGTGCATATGCTAGTGCTATTAAAAAAAAGGAATTCTATGTTTGAGCGTGAAGATATTCTTTTTGACCAGGGAGGTAGATCTTGAGCTATAGAGTTTGGGGACAATTGGCCTATAAGGTAGTTCCCCCATTGACAACAACATTAAAAACTGCATAACATAAAGCTCATTGTGTGTTTTGGTTAATGTGTGTGTCCCACCTGTTCGAACAGCATCATGGCAAACTTCTGGTGGGGAATGCAGTGCTTGGCTGTGCAGATGTCCTCTCGACTCTCAGCGCTGATGTGAAAGTGGATTCGCATGAGGAGGTTTTCCTGAGAGCAACAGAAGGCAAATTGGATGCCTATTAGCTCTGAACAGACTGTAATATGTGTATCTAGAATAGGGATGTTAAACAGTAGAGGAAATGGCTTTGTTTGCTTGTTTATGTTGGATACACACAACAAAAGTGTGCATTGTGTGTGTGTGGGTTTGATCGCTCCCCTCTGTTGCCGCTCTTGTTAATCTGACCGTGGGAGCAGCATCTATATTTCATAAGAAGCCGACGGATTCCCTGACTGAACACATTTACTACCAATCGATCAGACACTGCCTCTGGGGCTCACACACACACACACACACACACTGTGGGCGATGTGGAGGTCTTGAAGTTGGTGGGAGAGAGACCGAAAGTGGAAGAGAGAAAGCAGCAGTAAGAGTTGGACACCTGTGACTAATGACGTTATTTCTTCATAATGGAAGTGTTCTTTTTATGAGGAGCTTCTGCTTTGAATATTGTAGAGGTTATACGTCAAGTAAGGAAATTAACGCAGAGGTCTTGTAAATGAGAAACGCAGGATTTCCCATTAAACCAATCAAATGTGTCTATTTTTTATATTGTTACAACCAAGAGCTACTGGATAGTCACTTTAAAGGTGCAGTGTGAGTTTTTTGGTGACGTCTGGCGGTAACATTTCAGATTGAACACCACAAACCCCTCTTTTCTACAGCCTGTGAGCACCCACAGTAGCCCTGGGACATGCTCTTGTCAAAAAACAAATCCAGTAGTATGACAAATTACAGTAACCACTTATAAGGAGATAATTTTATCCAATCAGAGCAATGCCACGTTCTTTAAATGCAAAGTGTTGATACAAGTTCTGTTATATATGACAAAATATTACTTAAGGCAACTTGATATAAATCCTTTCTTTTTTCTCAATTCTTTGGCATAGACAATATGTTGTATCAAAAGCCAAAAATGGAGTGCCTGTAAATTTTACCACAAGATGGAGTCAGGCGCCCTCAGTCCAGCATAAGCAGAGGTTGCTTTGACACAGAATATCTTGACATTCTCACATTAAAACGTCTTAACATTGATGTAAAAGGACAAAAACAACCAGCAGGCAAAACTATAGCACTGGCTAGCTGCAAGAAATTGTGATTCAATAGCAATACACAGCTTGATTGAGAAAAAAAATTATTGTGATTATTGCAACTGAGGCTGAGAAAAAAACTTAAAATTAATAATAAGAAATAGGTGGGATGGGGATGCCTCAAAGAAAATGTAATTATCTGTCATTACAGTATATACAGTTGATACTTAATTTACCAGTCTGAATTACACTATGTCATTTTTATCATATTGTGCATTTGTTGCTTAATTCTTCGAACTATCTTTGTTTCTAAACTGAAAAACTCCCAAAAGGACAGATAATGTGGCCACATTGTGTCGGAGCAGATTGACTGAACGTGTGCGGCTGTGTGATGTCGCAGACTCACAAAGCACTCTGCAGCGTCGTCCATGATGCCCAGCTGAAAGCGCTGTTCGTCTTGGAAAGTCTTGGCCAAAGCGCTCCGCAGTGCATCTGACGGCAGCACACGCTCACTGCTGAACTGAAACTGGGCAAAGATACTCTGCAAAAAAAAAATATAATAATAAAATACAAACACACTGTTGAAGTTTTCATGTCCTTGTACACGTATACCTCTGCATTCAAAGAGTGAAAACCTAGAGTGAGTTCACCCATGCTTATTTTTGTACCTTACGTATGACAGAAACAAACACTTTGGTAAATCACTGTCTTGTTGCGGCGACTGACCCATAAAAAACACAGGTATTGGAGCGAGTTGTCAGTCTTAACTTGAATCGCGTCCAAAGTGCTGCACACAGATCCCAGACTGGACTAGAACACAATGCGGCCCTCAGAGCACAGCTGGCCTCAATATCACAACGTATCAATAATAAATGACGTTTGTTGAGCACTTTTCTCCGACGGAAACGACTCTTAAAGTGCCTTGTAGCAGCAAAATTGAAACAAAATCAGACAAAGAAACCACTAGGCCACAAAAGCGTGCTTTTAGGGCAATGTCAACAGCATCGAGAGCGTCAATCTCCAATTTTGTATTTCAATTTACACTACAAATTGTTTTATTTTTCACTTGCCAACAGTTTGGTCTATTGTGTATTTGCTGAACAAGAATAAAGATCTGTAAAAATAAAAATAAAAGTTCTAATAAATAAATGTAACAATTGAATGTAAAGTTTATTAAGTAAATGAGGGCTAGGACATCTATGTTTTTACTGAAGATGGTAAAGACTGGTTTTCAAAGTTTACATGACAACAAAAATGACACCCCTGAGTCTGTTTGCAGGAACTAAGAAGGTGATTCTTATGTAAATGGACAGAATGCTGTATCTAAGGCCCAGCTCTGAATAAGCGGAAGAAAATGAGATGGTAATATAAGCAAAACCTGTCACAGCCATTAAAAACAACATGTATATACTCACAAAATTATACACACTGTCCACCAATCAGGCAGCTCTAACTATCCAAACGCTGACAGTGACCGGGTTAATGTGTTCTTAAAGACTGATTTAAAACCCATCATCATTGCATTTAAAGTGTGCATTTATTTCCTGCAGAGGCAATCAAGAGAGCTGCAGATGTCAGAAACAGTGTGGATGACTTTCTGCAGATCGCCAAAAAATAAAAATGACCCAGTTATGGTGGGTAGGAAATTCAGAAAGGGAATATGTAAAATTGAGACTTTCTCTCCCGTGTTCTGTAAAATGAACAAGCTTCCATGGTGCTGAGAAACTTTTATATCACTTTAATCTTTTCAGGACGTGACTAAAACATTATTACCAACACAACTGCTAATTCTTGGCTAGTGTTTGTGCTAATCTGTCATTGGTCAAGTTAAATTCCAAGGTTTTCTTTGTCGGGTTGTAGAACTTATCTCTGGGCACACACAGCTGCACATAGCCTTTTCACAATCTCTTGTCTGTTCCCATAAAACTGTCCAAATCTACTACATCATCTACTCAGGGCACTTTCAGCCATAGGGCTGTGCAATATGGACAAAATAAGCACATTATATTTATATATAATATACTAGTATGTGACGAATAAAGTAATCTTGAATCTAGTATTATTTTTATTATTAATAACATTTGTGTTAACATGAATGTTGCGATAACAATTTTATTTGCAATTGTTTTTGCTTTTGCTTTTGGAACTCTCTCCACATACACAGAAATGAGCCACTACTACTGTATCGACACTTTATTTATCTCCATCTGGGGAAATTTCTAGTGTCCAGCAGCCTTTTGTGACATTCATGCAGGAGGTAAAAACAATGCATTACTTAAAACCAGAAAACGTATTCTCACAAACGTTTGACTCAATTTTGTCATTACTACTGTTCTAAACAAACCAGTCTCTGAAAGAGGGTATTGGTTTGGTTATCTTTATGTATTACCAGGAGAAATTAATGGACAACAACAAGGGAAAAACAAGAAGCGTGGTCATTGCCACTGATGGATCAACACTGGAAAAAACTGGAACATTCAGAGAAAATAAACAGAATTTTGATGGGAACATGAGAACCTAGCAATGCACAAAACCAGTAACCTATCACCCAAAACTACCCACCATGCACTCAGGCGAGAAGACAACTATTAACAGCTGGTAAAAGTTCACCACAAACTGCACTGAAGCAGAGAACATGTGGATTGCAGTTCACTTAAGTGCCACTGTGTGCATTATTAAAGACAGGGGTTTAGTTTTATATATGGTGTTGTTATAGTGCAGTATTGCAGCGTTTACTTCGGTAAAGGATCCTTCGCTGCATGACTCCAACAACAACAGCGGCAGCAGCAGAAGCCCATTAAATCAATAACACAAGACTTTTAACAATAAAGATGCATCTCCTGTTAGTTGTGAATATTGGAGGTATCTGATTACAATATTCAATTCGAAAGTTTAAAGTTAAAAGTATACATTTACACTAACTTCCTTAATAAACAATGGATATGTGTGTTTCCATGGCAACTGTTCTCATAGCCGCAGCTGCAGTTCAATCTATTTTAGCAATATCTTGAAACCACTTTGTTTGAGTTTTTTAACTTAAAATTGAGTATACTCATCAAGTATATGAGTACAGATAAGAGTACCTTATATTTACAAACTATACACAGATTTCATGACATTTGTTTTTCAGCTTTTTGAAGAAAGTTATGGACCCTTAATTTACTTTTCGCTTTACTTTTACCATTTCCATTTCCAGTAAAATATGTTAAAACAACACTTTACATATAAAGAGGTGGAAAGAAATCTCCCACTGCAGAGAGTTAACGCTCATGTAACTAACATCTCCTTCCTTCATGCTCCCTGCGCTCACCCCTTACTCCTTTTCACGGCAACATAGCATCATGCCTGCTTTTTCTTAACCAATTTCCCATCACAAACTACATCATAAACTTTGAGCTCTGAGTTCATCGTTAGACTGATGCAATCCTGTAATTTTCTCTGCCAAAATGTATATTTGAGTTGTTTTTCTGTAGTAGTATATACCAGTTCTGGAAAAGACAATTTTCTGCCACCATTTATTTAATGTTGACTAGTTAAATAGACCCACAGCCAATGGGAGCACCTCTTATTCGAGAACCCTTTGTGTCCGAGTAAGCGATTGGCCAAAGCTTGTTGTATGCACTGAACATACTCATCTACAAAAATCCTTAACCTGTTTTTTTTGTTATTGTTTTTTGACAGATGATTTCTATTACAATATGCAAACCTAACATTACCCTGGAGCTAAGGAGGAGGTGGCATTGAGCAGCATCAACAAGTATTGAGCGTAGCCTTATTCTAATCACAACCATTTGGCTAACTCTGCTAATGCTGGATGCTACACTTTTAATGATGCTAACATTTTACACTTGATGTTTAGAAGGAGCCAGAGTTGCTCCAAGTAGATAATTTACATTCTGTTAAATTTTACCTAGTTTCAATAGTGTTTTGTTTTAATTGTACTTTTCAAACTGTACTTTTTCACTGCTCTTTGTTGTTATAACTGTATTATATCTAATCTTATCTATATATGAGGTGGGACTGTTATAAAACAATAGGCTGAGAGTGCTCCGGCTGAGGGTTGGCAATGGTAAAGGTAATGCAGTCGTGCTGACAGCGAGTATGTGTGCGTGTTCTGGTGGCTGTGCTCACTGCAGCAATGCGCCAAGGAGAATGGAGGGGGGGTATACCCTACAGAGAGAGGAGGAGGAGGAGGGATGGAGGCCGGGAGGAAGAACAGTGAGTGAGTAAGAGGAAGGTGTGTTTCTGAACCCAGTGTGAAGACAGGACCGGTCTACACCAACTCCCACATTCATTCATCTTTCTCTTTCCTCTTTTCGTCCCAAGCGCTTTGCTTTGCAATGTTTGGAAGGAGTTTGCCATTGAGTGTGGCAGTGATTTCCTAGTGGGATAGCTGCAATCCCCTAGAGTTAAAAATGGCTGCCGTTTATTTTTAATGGAAAGGCGTTCCTTGGCGCTTGTGGGTTTGTTTATGTGTTAGCCGTTTGAGCATGCTCACTACATCCTCGTTGCATGAAGACTTGTTGTCATGTTTTCAATTCTGTCCTTTCCTGAGTAGAGATATCACAATTAAACAAAGTAGTAATAAAATGTCAACCCTTTTATTCACATTTCTTCAATAATGAAAATTGTTTTGGGCCACTTGAGTGGTTCCTAATACGTAAAGGATCTAGGAATAAAGCTCTAAAGATCAACTCAGAAACTTGGTCTCAGCCTCATCACCCTCCGTCAACAGCAGCGTAGTAACCCTTTTAGCTTCTTTTATTAAAAAAGCGGACGACTTTTCCACAACAATACACTAATACATTACATTTAACCAAAGTTTAGAGTTTACCTGAAACTTTGAGCTTTTGTTGTAGACTGTAGCAATCCAGTAATAATCTCTGTTAAATTTGCAGCTCTTTTCTACATTGTTCCAATGTAAAATAATGCATTTTGCAACGGGATAACCCATTTTTGGTTTATTTTCTTCGCTTTTGTTGTTGACATCATTGTTGACAAATGAGGGTGCTCCTTTTAAAAAGAAGTGAGATGTGATTTTCAAAAATCTAGGTATGGACGCTAATTCTTATCTTTTAAAATCCTTAATTATAAAGCTTAGATGACATCTTAAAGTCTCATTTTTGTACGGATAATTCCTGCTTTAGGAGATTAAACTGTCAAACTAAATGCAAGTGTTTAAAACATTGGTAATTCCTATTTAATATCAAGTTTAAAAAAAGCTTCCTATAAGAGTATCTCAGTGGCTGACCTGACAGAGCGCATATATCATATAACCAGATGCATGGTTTGTATAATAGAGCCCCTAAAATCCTATTAAAATGAACAGTCAATGGCTAATAGCCTGTTGAGACTTCCTACAGCAAATTGAAATACATTTCCAAATTTAATCAATTATTTAAACATTTTTTGCAAAGCTACAGTAGCTTGGATATATCTTAAATGCATTACAAAAGCAGCTGTCTACCTTTCCTCTCACAATTGTTTTGCTTAATCGGATCACTTCTTTCCCTTTACAGTAATGGCAATTGTGTCACTAAAAATCAAATTTTATGAAATTTGCTGTCATCCCAAGCATTTTCACAAATCTGGCTTTGAAAAAAATAGAAAAAAATAACTTATTTCTCACATAAAAAACATATCTTTGATTGCAAAAAATGATGTTTTAGTTTGCATCTCTATATGTTTTGCCGCCTTGTTTTCACTTGATTCAAAGACTTGTATTATCTGTGCAGCCGTGGGGACTGTAGCTCCAAACTAAGTGTTAAGAACAAGCCAACATCTGTTTGTTTGTGACAAAAGGAACGCGGTGACGGGACGGTTAATGGAAACTGGCAGGAAAATATGAAAGCTTAACACAGCCACAATACCTTTTGATTCGAACGCCCACAGCCGACTTACACATCGCGGTAAAAAAGATTTGTGCGCCTCTCACGATGCATGCGTGTTCCTCTCTCTGGTGTGTATGTGTGTGTGTGTCTTCCCAGCGTGGGCTCTGCTGGCTCAGCGCTTTCAGTCAGCCAATTAATTACAGAGAAGCGCTGGAGACAGAGCAGCGTGTAGGACACACACAGCGACACACACATGCGTACTTCCTTCCCTTCACTCTGTTGGGGATTTGTCATCATCGACGCAACAAATGGCTGGAACAGAGCGGCATAAAGCCACTTCATTATCAAGGCTTCATCATGTTACAGACAGCGCTCTTCGTCTTCAGCTTGTTTCTATCAGCGGCACTTACAACTTGGGCCGTCACAATCATCGAAGCCATTATTGACAATCCATTGCCGATGATGATTAGAATGATATTTTATGCCACGGCCAATGTAAACCTAATAATAGTGTAAAAACATGAAAGAGTGGAGCTATGACGTAATCATTCTCAAATTCATGAACACCAGCTTCAAAATAAAAGTGTGAAACCATCCAACAGACTTGTACAGCTAACGAAGAGCTGTAAAAGTTTAAGGAAAGGCGAAGGGTTGTCTTAGCATGTCAACCATCCTAATGTTTTATCTTTTTTTATACAAAGCATTAGTCTGATTGGATAGACATGAAAACAAAAACAGAAATTAAGCATCACATAAAGTCTGCATCATTTTAGATAAACTGTTACATTTGATAGATTTGTACCATGGGGGAATCTACTGTAACTGCAGAAGCATTAAGACCAACCACTGATCTGTAGAATATAAACAAAAATAGACCTGTTCTTCTCAACAATGTCTTGAACGACCCATTTTCCTCAGGCTTTCAAAAGCATGTTCAACAAGTGCTGGTGGCTTCATCCTTAAATAGTGGCCACATCTGTTTTTTCACAAAACTGATGACCTCAGTGATTGAATGCCACACTGCTATTTTTTTAAACACACCCCTTTCAACTAATTGCCCAACTACCCAGCCTTAAGAGCGTGCACATCATGAATGCTGGGTCTTGTTTGTTTTCTGAGAATCTACTGCACCTACTGGTAACTTGTTTGCCATTTAGCAATAAAAAATATACTAAAAACCTGGATTATTCTGGTTATAGTCACATTGTACTGCTATTCTGGGCATAAGCTAAACCTGAGTTTTGAAGTGATAGTATTTAGAGTGAAATAGTGACAACTGTGTGGGCTATATATTGTATTAATAGTAAACAGGAGTGTACCCTGTCATGGCTCAAGTCTGATACATAGTTAGGATGAGCTCCATGAAGCCTGGGACCCATTGCCTCCTATTTGTTGAATATAATAAAATACTGAGTCTATATTTTTTTACACTTCCAGTCTAAGTCAATTATGTTACACAAGAAGTTGATTAAATGTCAATTAAATGTCACATTGCTCTGGGCTATGTCCTTTTTTTACACACTTTGTTCTGCTGTAAAACAAGTAAGCCACTAAAGCACACCCCACTCCACCGACGAGAGGTGGTACAGTTTTGTGGTTAAACACGCTCAAGCCTTAAGAGCTCAAAGAGAGTATTTTTACCTTCAAAGCGCAGAAGATACACGAGTCCTCCATGCACTTGTGTGTGGTCAGCTGTCGAAAGCTCCGGCGGAAGATGTCGAGATGCCACAAAACCTGCAGAAAAACCCACAAACGAGAAAGACAGAATCAGGATCAGCGGCATTAATATTTCATTTCTCATATATCAGCAAACTGCAAATCTCAGCATTTCAAATTAAACATTAAAAGGTTTTCTAACAATTTTTCAGTTTTAACAAAACAATGTATGTTTACTGTAAAGCCATATAATGTGAAAATACAATCTCACTGAGAGGTCAAATGATGAATAAACATGACACAAATACAGTATCTTATCAAATGCACCAAACAAAAAAACAACTTAAGTTTAAGTTTGTAAAAGGAAAGTGGTGACGCTGCAAGAGCAACATTTGGTGAATAAAATTGTTTTGACTAACCACATGTTTTCTGAAGCGAGCCCTCTTGTCGCTAATTGAAAAAGATGTGACCATGCCTTTTCTATAGACTCCAGTTTGATCGACAGTGACCTGTGATTGGCTGATTAATCTCCGCTGTGCCCTCCTTTTAAACCCAACGATTTCTTTTACAATCACAGGGCTCAGGAGTTAAATCAACACCCCACTGCATTATCTGTGCATTTCATTTATTTTCAGATGTTTGTCACTAATTGTTTCCTCTTCAAACTGCTTCTAATGAGAATGCTTCCTTTGTTTGTCATTTCAGCAACAAAAACCATGGCTGTATTGTGTGTGGATAAGATACATCCTTAAAAAGACAGTACTTCATTGCACAAAAGGCGTAGTGAGCATTCTCTATAGATCACAGAACATAGAAATTTAACTAAAAGCCAGAAATTGTATGCATGTACCAAGGAGAAACCAACACAAAGCAGGGGAAAAAATAATGTCTTTGCTCAGAACGGGCCTATTAGATAGACCTTTTCCTGTCCTCTCGGTCTCTCCAGTGCATAATTAGAGGAAAGAGCTGTTCTTGCATTCATTCGCCGAGCTGAAAGATAATATTGACACAACACTGTCCCTTAGGCTTCTACTTCGGAGATCTACAGCGGACCACACACAAACAGGCTCCGCTGCAGCCAAACGGCCCAACGGCACACTCACAATACAGCACTTAGCACTTAACCCAATCTCCCAAATCCACTGTATCAATAACTTTAAAAAAAACAGGTAGAATATTAATGCGGCAGATGAAAACCTATGCACAATTTAATTTTAAAAAGTAATTGACTGATGAGGGGAAATTTTTAATAACAATAAAAGCTGTGTTTTTGTAAATCCCTCATGTGTTGTACAGTAAAGCTGCAACAATATTATAAAAAATGTATAAGTTGGAAATTGATATAACAATATGACTTGTAATATTTTGATGTCCCCCTTGACACAAACCAAATGGAAGAATATATCAATAGTATAATATAATACAATAAAATAATATAATCCTCTAAACTAATCTTTACTGGTTTCACTGGTGCCATTAATAATTCTGTTATTGCATAGCTTTGGGATATGATTGTAATAAGTGAAGTTGGCTTGGTTCACTTTGAAATAATTACAGTACAGTGCAAACGTTTTAGGCGGATATACATTATAGTAAGAATGCTTTCAACAATATACAATTTAAATGATTTTTTGAGTCAATTTACAAAATGCAAAGTGAGTGAACAGATGAAAAAGTCCAATATTGAGAGTCATGGAGTCCTCCTGACATGATGTAACCTTGATCCCAACATCATGGAGTCTGGCCTGGTTCTATCTTGGATTACATGGTCTGGTTTGACCTAAACCTTTTGTAAACTAATAAAAATAAACCTCCTTGAAATTATGAAATGTTTTACTTTTTGGTGTCTGAACTGAAAAGTTGGGGTCTGGGTTTTCTACTGAAAAAGGGAGTATTTTTTGATACAAATTTAGAAGTACATATTTCTGTGCCACAGTCATTCTTATTCTTCATCTCAAACCTTGCTGGTGAAGTTCAATAGTAACAATATTTCTCAGAGGCACTATTGTCTTAGCCCTGCACTGCTTTGTGTGTGTGTGTTGGAACGAGTGATCGGTGGACGATGACAGACTGCATGCTGACGCCAGTGCATACGCTCAATCTCCCCCTCCTCACTCTGTAGTTTATTTGGTCGTGATGAATCGGCTCTATGCACGCCACTGCAGCAGCCACAAGGAGGGCACACTCTCCCCCCGATGCCCATCTCTCTTCCTCTCCTCTAAGTGCATCCCCATCTCTTTCTGTACGTCACACAAGTCAAACACAAAGCCTCTAGGCCCAAATCTGGCCCTTAACATAAAATCTACATTGAGTTGGGCAATTTGGGAGCCTGTTGCAGATAAATAGTTTTTAAAAAATGCAAAATAATACAAAAACCTGACATAACAGAACTTTAATTAAATCAATGACAGGTTTTCTCTTTGTTCATTGAGTTTAGAGATACACTGAGTGAGAAATATAAAGGCTATGAAAAGATGAAACAACAAAAATGCATTCATATTGTGTAGGCCTGTTGAGGAGCACATTGGAAAGATAGTTGGACAACAGAAGGAAGAGATCTAATACATTTGTTGCATTTTCTGAGGAGGCACTGTACAGCACCTTGAAGGCATACCCAACTCTCTAAAGCTCAGTCTTGGATTTGTTTATTTCTTTAGGACAGCGTACAGTCTACATTAAGCCGGAGCAGAGATGCTTGTACCAGATTATAGCTTAACAGCTAATTTCCATCTGTAGTCCTATATTGTACATGTTTTTTTAGTGGTAGGGGAAACCGGAGTACCCGGACGAAACCTACGCAGACACAGGGAGAACATGCAAACTCCACACAGAAAGGCCCTGCCCTGGATGGGAATCGAACCCAGGACCTTCTTGCTGTGAGGCAGGCGTGCTAACCACTTTGCCACTGTGCCGCCCAAGAGATTATCCATATGCAAGTCCTGGTCAAATAGAAAAATCCACATAACTCTTTCAAAAAACTTATGTGGCTAAGAGGGAGTGGAGAGACAATTAGAAACACATCAGGAAGGCTCAGATGATCACACAAGTGGAGGAAAAAAACAAAGGCAGGAAGTAGACACACCTGGAATGAGATAAACTAGGAAATAAACTGTAAATGAGAAACATGACGTAAGATCAGGCGCTGGATGTGTGCAGGTCTACACTACGCCTCAGTGAGCTGCTTCTTACTTCAACACCTACATCTTAAAATCTAATACTATCAGACAAATTTTATTTTAACCAAATAAAAAAGATGGGTGGTCCTGATTTAGCTAAAAAAAAAAGGATCCATCGCCACAGGGCCTTTTAGAATGTCTTGGCAAAGGTGTGAACGGTTATGTCTAAAAGAGAAACAGTAAACCCAGACAGAACAACTGACTAGTACAAGGAACTGTTCCAGCAATTTCAAAAGTAACAAAATTAAAAATAACATCAGTTCTATTAACCAAACATATGTATGGACTATTACTAAATGTAAGTGTGGTATTTAAGACCTCTAATAACTAATCCATGGCACCAAAGGATTACTTCTAACAAAAAATTTAATCAATATTAAAGAAATATTAAATCCATATTACCAACATCTAATGGATCCAGTCAGGTTAAGTTTAAACTTGTTTTATTCTCAGATCAACAGTTATTATTTCAGTGGCAGCAGATCGAGTTGCACTTTATCACTTTTTTTTTCTTATACTGCAAATGTCTTGAATAAAACAATGAACCCAAAATACCTTCACAAACACAAAGCTGCCTAACGAGTGTACTTCTGTCTGCGCTTCATTAAAGCAACGCGCTCTACGGCTCTTATAGCGGTTTTATTTTTACCTCTGTTTACCCAGTGAGAAGTTGCTGATTGTGTACACTTTACCTTATAGCGCCTCATTAGAAAACCCCATTATCTACATAACCGCTGTAAATCTGCTTCCTCCCCAGCTCCACTGCAGCAGCAGGGAGCTAAATGCCTTGCTCAAGGGGTTTATGGAGACTGGGAAGCGTAAAGGAACCATTTAATTTAACTAAAGACTAAAGTATTTATCACCTATCGTCATTTCATAATCTCGGCCGTAAAGGATTCGGTGTGTTTCATAAAGGCTCATCAGTTTGATAAGTGGAGAATAATGCCTATAACATAACACCTAAACTGAGATAAGACTGTTATCACACTGGGCTTTACTTTGTGGACACAGCATGCTCAGATAACCCAGTATTGTATCAAAGGGAAATCAATCAGATAATGTAGCTTTAGAGTAGGTCATGTGACTCACTGTAGCCAATGGCTTCAGTTCTGCATTCAATCAATTATTTTCTCAGGGCTAATTGATAAATGATTCATAAGTTTTTAAATGAGGCTAATTGTACTGTAGCCTTCCCACAGGCCATAGGGCAGACAATTTTTATACAACACATTGAACATTAACACCAGAAGAAGAGAATGCTTTATATACATCATTATGCATCATGTACCTAAATACTTTTAATAGGCTGTTGGTAAAAATAAAGCCAGTCAAATGAAACATCTGCAAATAAAGAATCTCTGGATTATTGATTTGTAGCCTTCATGAAGATTTGTAGCCTTCATGAAGATTACGGGTACATGTTTAAATGCTGTGTATTCCTGCCAACATGGAGGGAAGTCTCCAGTGCAGCTTGAATGACGTCATGTCCCAGAGATCTATTAGGCTGTTCAAGTTTATACTGTATGTGATGTGATCATTGGTGCCAATTAAGAAACATTTGTTCAAGTCAAAAAGCAGCAGGTCTGTTAACTTGTGGCTATTTTCTTGCTAACTCATACACTTAGCCTACTCATACACAACAAAGACAAGTAATTTGGGGTTTTCAAATAAATGGCCAAATGTAACACCCAGTGCAAAACAATAGACAATGTAGCTAGATTTACTGCTAAGATCAACAGTTTCTATTAAGAATTCAACCTTAAAAAGTAACCAACACTTTGTAACTTAACAAGGGCCTTTAGAACAAACTTGCTTTGTGTGTTTGACCAAAATACCCTTAATAAAAAAAACTACAAAGCAACAGAAAACAGAGAAAGAAAGAGTGGCATAGTTTGTGTCATTCATTGAGAATAAAATATAAGCTAATGCACAACATAGTGAGCCCTATTGCAACAACCTGCCATAAGCAAAAATCAGAACAAAGACATTTTCCATAAAGCATTCACCACTGGAAACTCCCAAGAAGCATCCCAGTCTTTTAGCGATGACTCAGTTTAATCTAGTGTCCCGCTAACAGCGTCCTCTGCCTTTGGTTGGTGCATGTGTGGCGACATGTGTGTCCTTGAAGTGGCCCAATTCTCTCCTCATTGAAGCTGCTGCACGTTTTCATTGAGGCGTTTTCCTCTTTCATAAATAACCCTCGCTTCCTTCACACTACACGTGTCCCGTTCCGAACACGTTTTTCCAGCCTTACCTTATTAGACTCTTTAATCCCAGTGTATCTCTTGATGCTTTTAGTGTTGCTTTCCTGGTTTTTTTCATACTGTATGCTTCTCATACCTCCTTTTTCTAGGTTTGGCCTTCAGCAACTTTTCTCTTTTGTGCAGTTCAACTTGTGCCCCATCTCCGAGCTTACTCCAGCCACTGTGTTTCAAAAAGCCAGTAGTCAAAAAGAGCTATGCGTGTGTGCGGAGGTAAATTTGTGCCAGCTGGAAGTCTTGGGAGGAGGAAAGAGTGTGTATGTGTGAAGTCGGTGAAAGGGGGGAGATGCAGCAGTAGCAGTGCAGTGTAAGCATCAACAAAGACTCTGGGACAGAAAGCGCAGCTAAAAGCCAATGAAACATGCAAACACTCAATTAATATAGACCTAATCTGATCTTTCATGATAACGCTGCAATGTACTGAGTAAAGAGCATTTATGACGTTTTTTTTTAGCATTTCCAACATTTATCCATGTTTAATTTTCTGACCTTTCTTTATTTTTTATGTTTGAGCTGTTTCTCTGTAAAATAAGACATATTTTGCAACGGAATAAGACAATTCCTGGTTCATCAGTGTCGACCAACTCCTTTTTTCCAGAAACGAGCTGTGATTGGCCAAAACCTTGAGTGGGCTAATCACGGTAATCTAGTAAAAATCTTAACGATAAAGCCTAGATGACATCTTAATTTAGTTTTTCAAAGATGATTCTTTTTACAACAAGCTATTTGGGTAAAATGTGGGTAATCCAGGTTTATTTCTAAGAAACAAATTAATCTCTATAGCTGTGGTTACTAAAGACTGCGTTGAGATCAAAAGTCAGTCACCAAAGATTGTTGATTTTTGGACAGTTAGGAGCTAGAAAACAACAGTAAAAATATATGGCACTATAAAAAAAGATCAAAAGGACACAAAACCATGACGTAAATGACCACAGCTGCAAAGAGGAAATTAGGGTAATAATAATTATTACACAAAAAAATATAATAAAATTTAGCCAAACGCTAAATCCGATGATTAAGTTGGTTCATAACTGTTTTGTCTTTTTAAATATGGTGGGACCCATTGAAAGTTATAAAACACTTTTCCATAAAACCAATAACTGTAGCAATCTATAAATACACAAACATAAATTTGAAAATGTCCTGAGGTCATGTGACATGTGTTTTAGATGTTTAGATGTTCATGGGACCGACCTGCAGAGCGCTGTTCAGGAAGCAGCTGTTCTGTCCCGGCTCGTTGCTCAGGCCTTTGCTGGGTGCGATGGAGTTCATGTTCCGGGGGGTCACCAGCCCCTGCAGCCCCCCCGCCGCCGCTCCACTCACACCGCCGCCCGCCACTGCCACCGCCGCCTGACGCAAAGTAGTTCCTCTTCCACGACATCACTACCTGGATGCCCCCGATAGGACGAGGGCGAGAGGGGGAAGGGGCGGGGCAGAAGACCACGCAACGGACTCTATGTCACTCCCATCAGAAAGAACGAGCAAGAATGGTGGAAAAAGAAAAGTGACGGAGGGAATACGAAGAGGAAGAAGAGAAAGAGGGAGGCGACAAATCGAGGAGGTGCTTCGAGTCTTAGTTGGGGATTCGGCACCCATACAACCCCCCCCTCACCAGCCGTGGTCTTAGTTAAAAAATCTGTCCACTTGATGAAGCCAGGGGTTGGGTTTAGTCCTTTTTTAGCTCCTTGGATTAATACGTCCTAACTGTCCTTTAGTAGATTCTGTTTGATGAATGATGATTAGAAATCCCTCGAGAAAACGCTCCAGTTCATCATTGCCCACAGTTGACTCCAGCTGCAAGACACAGAGAACAAATGTTACCTATATGACAATGATTATTATTATTACAATATTATTGATTAAATAATATTTGTTTTGCAAAGAATGGCTTGTATCACAATAACCCTTCCATTATATAATCTTAAACTTTTTTTCTGTCCAAGTCATCCATAATTGTCCAAACTTTAAATCAAACTGTGGTGCAAATGAAAAAGTCCTGGTTTAGATCTGTTTACTCCTGGTTTACTCCTAGTATAATCTTATTGTGTATCGTATTGCAAATACTAGAAGTGGGAATCACATGGTAACACACGATAACGATAATATCACAATACAGCAATTATGCAGACATTCATTTACAAGAAATCATTTTATCTTTGAAAAAGTTTTTAACATGAGTCAACATTCATTACAATCCATGATCGAAATTTAAAGTGATATCTAGTGGCAAAAGCAACCTCACACTCTTTCACTTTTCAGAGCATGTGAAAAGCTATGGTAGCCCTGCAGGGACATGCTGTTGTCTTTGAACAATCCCAGCGTAAATACATCTGATTGTGATTTCACTTCAAAATAAATTAACAAAATCCATCTAGTTTTTAAATCTTTTTAGACTTTAATGCAAGAATATGAGTGTACTTCTCCTCCGTTAGTGCTCAGTTTGTCCACTCTGGGCAGTTGTAGAAACAAGAACAGGAAGCAATGGCTCTTTACACTGGTTAAACATAAACTTCACTGATGCATTCCCTTTTGTTCAACAATATTTCCCATAATACATCTTCAAAATAGAGTAAATTTGATCACATGCTAAATGCCATTAGTCATAGAGTCAAATAGTTAAAGATTAAGTAGAACCCCTTCAACATTGGGCTTATGCCTGGTAGCGCCTGCAGTGTCAGCCTGGGTAACATTGCATCACAGATATGACAGTGGAAGGGCTCCGACAAATCCCTTATGTCATTTCATAATCAGTACTTTGGGGCATTATGTGGAGCTTATGCTGGTTTGAGCGGCATTTCCGTGTCTGTCTCAGAGTGTGTGCGGACGAGAGACGGGCAGTGTGGACATGGAGTTGCATAACACCACAGGGCAGTTAGCAGATCCGCACTGCACCCTTCTGCTCATGGTTTTTACTCTTGATTTATGCTTCTTAATTCTGCTTCAGTCCCGGATTAGCCCTAATGTAATCCTGATTCACTTTAGGTTTAGTTTAGTCGTAATATATTTACTGTTAAGTTTTTGGTTTAGTCCTTGATGTTATGACATTTCTTCAAGTTTACTTAAGTAAAATAAACGTTAACATGTGTTTGCCCACTCAAAAATCTATTCTTCAGTCTGGTGCTGCTTTTGTCTGGTTATTTTTGTAATTAGACCTTTATATTTGGCCACAAACTCATCCAACTTGTGAACGTTTTTCATCACCTTGTCTAATGTTCAACACCTCACATATATTTTTCTGATTAGTATTACGTACAGATATTGCTGATATTAAAATAAAAATACTCCTTAAGGGTTTGATGGTCCCAGTGAAAATCTAGGAAACGCTCAAGGGACTATGTCTCTCGGCTGGCCTGGGAATGCCTCGGTATTCTTCTCCCGGAAAAACGAGACTAAGTGGTAGAAAATTAGAAAATTAGTCTGTTTCTTGGGTTTCTAAGCAGTAGAAAAATAATGAATGAATGATAAACTCAACTGGTAGCAGAATCTCACCGTATACCTGCTCTTTACATAAACTGTTCTTCTAACCAGCGCCATGTGAAAAAAATACAAATGTTTTTTATTTTGATCAGGTCTATTAGATCATTTTTTTCTGGAGCAGCATGTGATAAATTGAGGCCATAAACTGGGCAATGTCTCGGTTAACTCATGATTTAGACCTGGTTTAGTCTTGATTTAGTCCTGAGTTGTGTTTACACTTAGTTTGCACCGAAACATAAAACTATTAATTTAGTTCAATTACTGCAAAATGCACAGTCCACCTACTGTTCACAACTCGCAAACTACAACCCAAACATAAACATAAACTACCCACTGAGCTACTGCCGCCCCCGGCAGTAGCTCAGTGGGTAGAGTGGTCGTCCTTCAACCAGAAGGTAGGTGGTTCGATTCCCGCTGTCCCCACAGTTCATACTGTCGTTGTGTCCTTGGGCAAGACACTTAACCCACCTTGCCTCCAGTGGCTGTAACACTGGTAATTACATTAGAACAATGTAAGTCGCTTTGGATAAAAGCGTCAGCTAAATAAATAAATGTAAATGTAAATAAACAGTATATAAAGAAAGGCATGTTACGTTCTCTGATTTTTGTCGCCAATTCATGATCCTCTTCCTGTTTTAGCTCTTTAAGAAATCTCAGTTTAGTTTATTTGCCATTTGCGGTATGAAAAGCACATTGGAAAGCATTTGAAAGTAGCTAAAAAAAAACACAACATTAACATTAACGTTAAGTTTATATAATACTTTCACAAATCTTTAGTCCTAATGTAGTGCTAGTGTAGACCTGGTTTAAACTAAATTATTCCCAGTCCAGAAACACTATTAGACAGTAGTAAAGCATTTATAACTATGTAATTGAAAAAATAATTTGCTGTAGTATCATTTTTGTGTATAACTAGAGGACAAGAGTAATGCTTTGTAAATGATGAAACAGTGTGGTTATTATAAAGGGTTACCCCAATTTACTGACTGTCCATTTAAAAGCTTGTGTAAGTCCAGCTGAGTGTATAATAAAACTAAGTCAGTACAGATCCGCAGTGCACCCCCTACCCTGCCTCGATGCTGCTTTCCCTATAGCTTCCCATTTTTGGCACCACTCCCTGGCCCTGGGCGGGAGCTGGGATGTGTGTGCCACAGCGCCCCCCATTGGCACGAGGCCAGAGGTCGGAGGGATGCTGCGGCGCGCAATGTCACGACTGTGGTCACATGGGGCAGGGGGTGTGAGGTGACAAGAGGGCTATGTGACGATGAAAGAGGGGCATCGTGAGAAGGATTTCAAGTGATAAGCATGAATGTGAAAGGAAATGTTATGTAACTGTTGTGCAAACATTTGGCAATTTTATTGTGGACACATGGGATTAGTCCAAGTTAGGTGCCATTTAGTCCAAGTTAAGTCCATAAATTAGTCCTGAATTAGTCCTAGATTTATGCTTTGTTCCATTTTGGAGCAGTCCTGTAATTTTGTAAACCTTATTGTCTTCAGGTTTAGTCTCAATTTAGTCCTGGTTTATAATAATAATGAGTTAGATTTATATTGCGGTGGTTGTAAGCTATGTCTGTAGTCATTTTGTGCCTATGGCCTCTCCGACCACCAGTGCTGTGGCACACAAACAACAGTATGGACCAGTATGAACTGGGGAGAGCGGGATTCCAACTGCCAACCTTCCAGTTATAGGATGACCGCTCTTGAGCCACTGCGCCCGTTTAGTCTTAGATTGATCCTGGGATTCATCCTGGGGTCAGTAACGTGGTCCTAATTTAGACTTGGATTAGTCCCAGTTTAGTTTTGTGTTTAATTCTGGTCAAATCCATGACCAGGTTCTTTATATTATTTGTATTATAATTATTATCACTTTATTATTCCCTTTAGGTTAAGAGTAAGGTTCAGCTTGGTTTAGCTCTGATGTAGTCTGCACCACCCTATGACCCCACAACAACAACGTAACTTTTCCTGCTTTTATTTCTTTAAAAAGGTCAAACTGGACCAAATATCCACCACAGAATACTCATAATATGCAAACCAATACAATACCACAATTACTGTATCTTTATCTCCTGTTATAAATCCACATTTTACTTTGCTTCCCATTTTTCTAATAGTTGTAACATGTAGGATTTACTTGTGGATTTGTCTTGAGTCAAGTCTTGTTTTGGTTCCACTTTAGCATTTATTTAGTTTTGGTCCTAAAGCTTTAGTCCTTATCAAGTCCTCTTTCAATCCTTGGTGTAACCCTGGCTTTAGTTCTAGCGCCTGAACCATTTAGTTTAAATTCTGTTGTAATTTTGTATTTTTTCAGTTACATTTATGAACAGATTTGGCCGTGGCCCTGTGTGCCATTTCCCTTCACACAAGAGCTTCTGTCCCAGCACAGTACAGTGTATTTGAGTGCATCCCACAGGCAGCATAGTAAGCAGTCCAACCCTGTCTCACAACATGAACACAACATTTATAGAGCTGCTAATATAAGTCAAATTCAAGCACTTAATTCATTCATTTATTTTACAGCTGCTTAGGGCATGAAGTGGACAATGTGACAAGTTGATTTTTTATTGAAGGTTGACACATACTGTAGTATGTCCGCCAGGCCAGCACAGCACAGCACAGGGAGCTGTGATACATGCCATTGCTAACATCAAAGATAGAGTTATTACACACAAGAAGAAATAATGGCATAGCTAAACCACAAAAAAAAAAAAAAAAAAAAAAAAATTTTTAAACCTGTCTTTTTCTGAAGTAGCAAATCTTTACTGTGGTTTTGTTTTGTTGTTTTAGCCAATAGCTGCCTGGGACCTGGCTGGGTCATGTTGTTGTTTTCAAAAGGTTTGTGGCGTAAAAATGTCATCCTCTGTAAACAAACTGCCACAATGTCAGAATTCAGAATCGACATGGACAAGCATCGTTTATGATCAATGCCAAGTTAGTTTAATCAATTAAACAGCTTGTTGTAACAGAAATCACTTAAAAATCTGTAAACCTTAAGACATCATCTAGGTTTTATAATAAAGGATTTTAATAGATGTGAATGATCAGCTCACAGCAGGATTCTGGCCAATCCCAGCTCGCACAGGTAAAAAGGAGCGCTCTAACCCTAAACTGACTAAACATGAAAGAAATGTCACATATTTCAAAATAATAGAAACATTAGTGTGCATTCTGGGAAAACCAAAAGACAAATTTTAATTTTTTAATTTAACCTTTATTTATCCAGGTAAACTGTTTGAGAACCAATTCTCATTTACAAACATGACCTGGCCCCATGTGTGTTTGGGGGGGGGACTATTGTACATGTTTTTGGTGGTAGGGGAAACCGGAGTACCCGGAGGAAACCTACGCAGACACAGGGAGAACATGCAAACTCCACACAGAAAGGCCCTGCCTTGGATGGGGTTGAACCCAGGACCTTCTTGCTGTGAGGCAGGAGAGCTAACCACTCTGCCACAAATGAGTGATGTTATAATTAGTGTAGACTGGGATGGTGTGATCACATCCTCTGCACCCTTCAGCCTCAAAGCCTGAGCTCCTTCTGCCAAACCCCTCACACCCTCCATCCCCTGTTTATGTGGCTGTTGTTGTGTGTGTGTGTGTGTGCGTGTGTGTGTGTGTGTGTGTGTGTGTGTGCACACGGGTCCATGTATCCCCACATCCTTGGCTAGTTACCATGGAAATATGCCAAGCAGCATGCACGCAGGGGGAAAAGCCGAACCATGTGATTTTAGCAGAGAGACACAGTGTGCTGCGCCGGCTGAGGAGGAACTCACAGAGCAGGCCGCCGCTGCTGCTGCTGATCATGATGATGATGATGTGTATTGATGCTGGAGAGTTCCTAGAAGCCACACCGAGTCAAGGCACAAGTCAATCAAAGCACCTAACCCTTGCCCTGGCAGCAAGAAGAAAAGTGTGGTCCTAGCTAGCGCACAGAACAAACATGGAAGCCATTTTCCACTGGGGCGGTACAGTACAGCTCAGGTCAGTAAAGGTCAGAGTCCATTGGATAAAGAGGTTTGAAATGTCTAAATTAGCAAACTGTACCATACTGCTTTGTAAACCCAGAGTTTTAGGTGGAATGGTTACTAAATGAAAGACACACAAATCTTCTTATAAACTTCCATAATCTAAAATGAAAGAAACCTAATTGTATTAGCAACAGCTGTTTCCAGTTTGAGATAAAGTCTGCATTATCTGCATCTTTATTTTTTTTTCATACATTACTATAAACTCATTGTATTCATTATCCTCCATTAAAACAGCTAATCCTATCCTTCCCAAATGCCACTTGGTTCACTTCCTGTTTTCAGTTAGAAAGGTCAACAGCTAAAAAAAGTAATGGAGCAAGAAAAACAGTGTAGATACCTTTTTAAACTAGACAATAGACTATAAACGTATCATTTATTTAGCCAAACACAGCTTACCCTTACTACAAAATAAAACTATTTGGTCTTTAAACAGTAAAGGTTACTCCTGGAGATTACACCCTCGACCAAACACATAAGAAACTTTTCTTCTTTTTTTTTGTCAGTGAATTTAACTGCTGCAACAAAGCAATTTCCTAAAAAGGCCAAAAAAGTATATCTTCTTGATTTAATTTCTTCTAAAATCCAAGAGCAGCAGTTTTTTATTTATTTACCCCTTTTTTGGTTCTCATTCAATCACAATCACAATTCAAACTCACAGTCTGAGGTCCTGATAAAGCCAGTGTCTTTTACTGCATGGCATTTTGTTCTGAGTTGGCAGAGTAAATATTAGGTTCCATGTAAGCAGCTAAAATCAGTATATGTCTCCTTTTCATTTTTGTGTCCTACATCAGGTTTCCACTTTTTGTTTTTGGTTGAGGTTTTTATCCCGAGACAGAATCTGAAGCATGGCATGACGTCTGTTTGATCAGCTGCGCCCCGTGAAGACGCCTCCTCCTCTGATCCACATCCTGACGATTAATGTAAACCAAATAACATCCTGCCACACGCCGCTACATGAGATCAACGAGAATACGCTTAACACATCACTGAAGGGTTGCTGCACACTTTAAGAAATCATATTCAGCTATGACATAATGGGCTTTTTGAGACTTTTCAAGACCATAAAAAGTTGCTTTAATTTATTTCACTCCTTATTTTAAATTTCTTGATCAAAGTCTTTATTCCAAATAGACCTCAGTGGTGTCTTACGGAAAAACAAATAATATGGTCAAATCTATAGCTTCTTATTAGTTTTTTACAGAAGAGGATTCATTCTCAATTGGTTCTCACTTTATTCTTAGAAGGCCTACCACAGACTTTTTATTTATTTTTGTTTGTTTATTGTCCCTAATCATCTTTATTAGCTATTAATATCCAATCTACACAGAAATTTTGTTTGTTTTCATCATCGTGGGATGTTGAAATTTGCATTAACTCACTGTAAATTATATCTATTTTAATATTTCACTTCTGCAAAATGTGAACAAGTCTACAGTGAAAGATTAATTATTAACACCAGACGTAGATGGTTTCAGTTTAAATATTAGTTAGATCTGAAATGTGTATCTCCCACAGTCATTTAATACATTTTAAGGCCTTATGCATCCACTGCAGCCATGACACAGCTACCATTGCATTTTTTCTGCTTTAACCTAAACCCCTATTACGGTCTCTCTCTCTCTTATTAAAGCTCCAGCTCAGGCTTGTCTTTATCTCTCAATTTGGGACAGCCCATTACAAGGTCTTTGTGTGATAAATTCTTACATCAGAGCTCATTTTTATCTCTGTTTGTGATTGTTTTTTTGTTTGGTTTAACTATTTATTTTTTTTTTTTTTTACATGGCCTGTCCTGTTATAAGAGCCACAGTTCCATCTGAGTACTTACCTGAACAGAAACTAAAAGTAAGATTTTGTTTAGTCAGGACCACTTTGTCAAAAATAACTTACGATAGCTTTATGTATTTAGCCAATGCACTGTTCAAGGAGCTTCCTGAAAGGCCAAGCAGTGATACAATGCTAAATAAGTAACAAAAGAAGGAGCTGGGGTGGAGGTGGGCCAAAAAAGTTAAACATGTTGTTGGCTAAGATTAGATATAAAAATAAGAATGTCACACTAAACTGAGATAATTTAAATACAGTATATACAGTATGTACAAAATCACAGAGCGTGAATAAGTGGCAAATGAATCAAGCTTGTGGCCAAGGTCACACTGTACATGGTTAAAATTACACAATAGGACCAACATATTGCCTGTATTATTTTAATGACTGGTGTGATTTTGTTCATTCATTTCTATTGAGGCCTAAATCTTGAATGAAAATAGGGTTAGAGCCATGTGACAGCTGAATGATTGTTGTCTGTGTAGATCTCTCTCAGCTGTGGGCTATGACCCGGAGACGGTGACAATAGTGTCAAGCGACTGAACAAAGAGCTGATAGAGGCTAGAGGACAATGGCTTGTGTTTTGTTGACAGTAGATGAATAGTGGACTGAAGACGCCTGGTTTACTTCGACAGAAATATCACAAAAAATAAAGTCAATCTTTTCCTGGGTTTTATTTAAACATGACATGCATTTAGACTGAATTCCTTCCTTTCAAAAAAAGGTATTAAACACTGTTTGAGTTCTTGATTGTTGGCCTAGTACTACGTATTTTCCGAAATATCCTTGACCAAGAAGTCTTTACTTTATGTTATTTCTACCAATGCAAAGGCAAGATTTTAATCTCTCATAAACTGCTCTCTTTGCGTCTCTGTCTCTTCCTTTTCCCAATTCTGAAAAACTTTACTCCACGTGCACGTGCACCTACCGCATGTAAAGGCTCCCTGTAAAAGTGGGTTATGTGTAACTTCAAATAGGCCGAGCTGACAATAGGGAGAGCCCAGAGTTCAGCTTCTCCTCATTCTTACTCTCAACCTAAAGTTAAAAAAACAACAACGTGTGCTTCTGAATGAGAGGACAGAAGGAGCCACGTGTGACGCCAAGTGGACAAACCGAGGAAGTAAGGATGAGCGTAAGGAAAGAAACGAAGCAAGGTCATTCACCAGGAAGGAGTAGAGCTAAGCAATGTCTTTACACGATCTTAACATTTCTTGAAGATTGCAATCCTCATTATAAATTACACTATAAACCACTATTATACTATTTGGAGCATGTTTTGTTGTATTATTTGTGGCAGTGGAGCTTTTGTTATGTGACATGTGGAACAAAAAGTGCAACTAACTTTTTTGTAGCTTAATAACGAGCTGTCCAAGTTTCTCAAGCCAAGTAAGTCTTTGACATTGTGGTTAAAAAAAAGAAGAAGAATGTGGTCTTTACAAGTTGCAAGAGTTGTTAGCATACGTTTGTTTTACATATGAATGACTGAGGGATTAGTCCTATATGACCCACAAACAGCCACAATTAATTTGCTGTTCTGCTAATACAACACCAAGAGAAAGGGGCTTTAGACACAAATGGCAGTATACATTTTTATATTAACAATAGTGGTGCTTACATTGGAACAAAATTGAAGTGATATTTTGAAACTTTGGAAAGATAAGACAATGCCAGTTAGGTGCTTTGTAAAAGAAAACTTCAGGGAGTCATGGTTTCAATTATGTATTTTGCTCAACTATATATTTGTCTTCTAAGGAGTTTTGTGTTGGGATTTAGGACACATGCTCTTTTGTAAGATTATTGTGACTTTCTGTGTCATATACTGTGATATATTTGACCCGACTAAGATGGAGGCAAAAAGGAAGGTGAAGAGGGAAAAATAGACAAGTGGGAAGAAAGCAAGGGAAGAGGAAAGGGAGAAATGAAGAAATGGGTAAGGAATGTCATTGAGGAATTGAGGAAGGAGGAAAAGACAAAAAGGAAGGAAGCAAGTAAGGAAGGAGAAACTGTGGCAAGGTGACTGGCCCCGTGCCGACTCTGTAACTCTGTGCCGTACGTGTGAGAGTGCAACAGTGTGAACAGTGTAACCTAGATGCAAGCCATTATCAGCGCGGCTCACATGAACAGCCAGTCGCATGAAAGAGAGAGAATGCAGGCTTAATATTTAGGATGTTACATAAGCTCCTGGTATGGGGAAAGGGGGTTAGGAGAGGGAAAAGGGGTTTAGAGGGGGAAAGGGAGGGGGAAAGGGAGGAAGGAAGAGAAAAGTCGTTTAGATGTGAATGAGAAGAATACATAAATGAATGAATGAATAACAGCAGTGCATGTATGTAGGATTGAATGGCTCAGTGATTAAATAAATGAATGAAAGAATCAATGCACTGACAAATAAAAAAATGAGTGAGAAATGAATAAATGAAAGAATGAATGAATGAATGAATGAATGAATGAATGAATGAATGAATAAATGAATGAAGGATCAGTTGCATGCTTGCCTGAATAAACTGACACAAATATATACACTATCAGTCAATAGTTTTACCAATAATAGCCAAACTTTGAATAAACTAAATAAACTATGAAGGAATTAATATATGAACTGACATGGATTAGTGAATGAATAATTGAATGAATGTGCAAATAAGTAATACATGTAATAAATGGATTATTTAATACATGTACAGTATGATTAAATTAATGTAGGAATTGATGAGTGATTAAATTAATGCACAAATGAATGAATAAATAATGATTGAAAAATAGATTGTGTACATGAGTGAATGAAACCATTAAATAACAGAGGAAATGAGGTATGGGTAGATTGATTGATGGATGAACACAAAATAACATGAAAGACAGAATGAATGAATGAATGAATGAATGGCTGAATAAGTGAATACACAAAAAGAATGAATGAGAATAATAAAAATAAATGGATGAATTCAGTAAATAAATGAAAACAGAGAATGAGTATTGCATTAAACAAATAGATGAATGCTTGATTAAATGAATGCATAAAAGTATGAATAAATTGACATTAATGAATAATGAAATTTGTGAATTAATGAACAAATGAATAAATTAACATGAATCAATCAATCAATTAAGAAAGGAAGGACAGAAATAAACAAAGGAAGGAATAAAATACATGAATAAATGACTGCATAGAGGAAAGGAGCCAACACAGAAGAATGGAGAAGAGAAAAAAGCAAAGGAAGCATGTGAGGTAGGAAGGAAAGGAAATATAAAAAATAAAATAAAAAATTAATCGAAGACGAACAATTAAAAAAGCGAACAGTTAAAAGGAAAAATCCAGTTGCTGCTAAATGTCAAAGGAGACTTTCAGCCCTTTTTGCATTATGTGGCTTGTGCTTTGGTGTAATGTGTCCTTCCTTTTTCCTCGACTTCACTATAATCCCACACATGTGAAACCACAGCAACCGCTAACGCATTAACCACCGCTAATGGACAATACATAATACATAGGCTTAAAACACACTTCAGAAGAGCAGATTTAACTGATCAAAGGAGGATTTTATAGACTCATGTTCAGTGTTGCTGGAGGACAGACAGTTACACAGTATGAGCAAAATATTACTGATTATACTTGAAGACTGTCTGACCAAAATCAGTAGTGAATATAAACCCCCAAAGATTCAGTTTCCACATTTGTTTTCATATTTGCTAAAAAAAAAAAAAAAGGTTGTACAGCTATGTTTTCAAACAGCTCTAACTATTAAGTGTAATGCATGGTTATAGTGTTATAGTTGTTCCCTGATGCTGGGATTTTACTTGCAAAAGGCACTGTCGCCTCACAGCAAAAGAGAGTTTCCTCCGTGTACTCCGGTTTCTCCCACCAAAATCAAAACATGCAAGATTAGACAAGATTTTGTGTTGTATTAAGTCTAATGCCTAATTCGAATCAATTTTTACCCAATATATCACAGATTTTTATTCCTGAGTTAAAGCTCTACTACCTGATTTTGTTTTTGCTGTCCTGGTCTGAGCCCCCACCACTCAGCCCCAACAGCAGCGTAGTGCTTCTTTTATTAAACAAAAGGTAGAAACTAGACCAATTTTCCACAAAACACTAATACAATACATTAAACCAAAGTTTAGAGCTGACCTGAAACTTTTAGCTTCAAATTTACCGTTAGACTGTAGTGAGCCAGTAATTATCTCCGCCTTGTTCATTGCCAACATTTATCCGTGTTAAAATGTGCTATATAAATAAAAAACTTTAATTTGCTGCCCTTTTCTTTATTTTTCTATTTTTTTAACCCATTTCCTGGTTTAATTTGTTATTGACATCAGTGTCAACCAATGGGAGCGCCTCTTTACGTACATTCATTCATTCATTCATTCATTCATTTGTCAGCCCTGCGACTACCTGGCCACTGTCCAGGGTGTACCCTGCCTCAGGCCCAAACCTGCTGGGATAGGCTCCAGTCACCCGCGACCCCTAACTGGACAAAGCGGTAGTAAATGAATGAATGAATGAATGAATTTCTTTCACCTTTAATTATTACTGATGCTGATTAGCTGCAGTTAAGCTGAAAGCCAAGTGTGAAAACTCAAAGTGGTGGTAATGCCGATTGAAATGTCAAGGCGACATTTAAGCTATTTTTTTAAGGGCCGTGGGCCTCGTGTTGTGGTCCACACCTGCCTTTTCTATGAAATAAAAACCTTAAGCAGCTTTTCATTATTTAGATGCATGCTTGAGTAAGAAGCTGCTTGTTTTGGGTTATGTTTTTCCCGGCCACTAAATAATTCAAATGAGGGAAGACCCAGAGGAGTTCACACATAAGAAGAGGCAGCGCTGTGTCACCGGTGGCACTGTACCGTACTGTAGCGGTGCACGGTAAAGGGACAAAGTCATCAATCACACGGATCGAAACCGCAACACTAAATCAATAGTGGCCTGCTGGAGCGATGACAGCGGAGCGTGAATCCGTCGCGGTAAAGGGGCTGCGGTCTCTGGGCCATCCATTAACAAGTCTACAGTGTACATGGGACAAGGGCTGCACGGTATTAGGAAACACACAACAGTCAGTGTTCATAATTATGTCATTGACAATAGGATTTGTAATATTTGAATTCCCATGGGATAACGTTTTTTCACCGAGTTGTAAAAAGTCAAGAAATACTGTATATAGTGCTGTAATTTGTTTGTTTTAATCTGACAAAATATGTGGCACCATTTGATTTAAAAAGATTAACAGAAATCCCATAAGAAATGATTGACTCGTTGCTGTTTGAACAGTGAATGGTCCCTGTTGTTTAATACAGCGTCCATCCAGCCAGACATATATCACTTGGTCCTTTCGCCTGTATTTTTCGCAGCGTTAATTATGATTAATAAGATATTTATGTATTATTCTATAAGCCTTATATTGTTGCTTTTGTTTGTTTTTTCTCTATTTAGTGACGTTTGCTGCCTCTTAATCATAAGTTTTTCCATTTTTGACAACATTTGGTTTCTTTAAGAATTGTCTTATTCCTAAACTTTTAAACCTATTACTTCATATTAGCTCCAGAGGTCATATTTTAAAAACATAAATGTAATTGTGGTCCAAAAAAGAACTTCAACATTCATTCATTCAATTGCAGTTCATCAGATTATCCATATATTTTGACAAACTGAGAGTAATCTCTTTGCTCAAGTAAAATCAGAACATTATCACACTCCAAGCACTTTTTAGATCCATGACAATACTTTAAAACATAGGGTACTGGCTTTGTCCTGTAAAGCACAACTCACAAGGAGCCTACACAGGACAGATTAGAAGAGACAGAGTGGGATGGGACACCTGTGAGTGTGGGAGGGGACACCTGTGACTGCTATGATGCAACCAGGTCAAGTCTGAGGGCAATGAGGGTTAGGTAAAAGAAGAATAGAACAGAACAGAATAGAATAAATGGTATTGACAAAAGGAAAGTAGAAAGCATGTAAACTGAGGGAATGTTTTGTAAAATAGTGTTCACGTGGAGAGCTACAGCGCTGTGTCACCGGTGTAACGTGACAGTGGGTAACGGACCGAGCCATCGGAACAGAGCGTGCATCTGCGTAGAGACCCGCTCAGCAGAAGACGGGGCTGACGATGACAACGACAAAAACACATCTGGAGACCTCACATCTGCCCCGGACCTACCCCCGTGTGTCTGTGCGCGCACACCCCCTGATGCTGCTCTGTGCCTTGTCACATGTACCGTAGCCTTAACCCCCGGCTCCTGGACCCCGTTAGAGCCCCGTGATGGAGCAGTACTCACCGAGGCTGGGTGTCCGTCCGTTCCCGTGTCCTCGCGTGTGGTTTGACGGCGCAGAGGGCGAGCTGTGGGCGCACATAGCGGCTCGGCATGCGGCTCTCGCGATACCGTGCCATGTTCACACAGCTCTCCCACGGCAGAGCAGTGCGAGCCCGTGACGTAGCGCTTTATGGAGCAGCGCGTGGTTCGGCCTCATGGCGCCGCCTCCTGGGCTCGAGGCGGAAAACACGAGAGGATGAGATGATGTCACCTTTGAGAGAAAAGTGGAGGCTCATTAGCTCCGCTTTCTGCTTCAACTCAGATAAATGAGATGTTAATGAGACGAGGCTCATTTCTCTGGCTTTTTCTAAATCTTGTATTTGTCGTTGGCTTCAAAATACAATTCATCTAGAGAATTTTATTAACAGAATTAAAGGCATGATATCCAAGATTTCCATGCCGCCCAGATCACTTAAGACCAGCTAAGAGCCACTAGGCTAGAAGTCTTTATGTGTGGAAAAATTGTGATTTCTCAATGAGAATAAATACTTAAATACTTTTTCCTGCATATCATTAGCCGGGCCAGCCATCATAATTCTTTTTTTAAATTCCGTGCCAAGAATTAGTCTGTCAAATGGGGTTGCAAAGATAGTGAAAAGTTGATGGGTCTGGCAGTCCAGGCTAGCCAATTATAACTCAGTAAATAAAGTCTCTGCCATGAATTTCCCACAACATAACATAGGAGTAGCTGTCATACAAAACATCTTGTGAGATGTCACTGTCTGGGTTCACATACATCCAAAAAATGAAACCTAAAAAGAAAGTGCAAGCTGTCTGTGGTTAAATTTGTCTCTACATTATTTAAGTTCCAGATTACATTTAATGTTGTCCTGTATTTGCTCCTAATTGTGTGCCCCCATCAAATTAGCCTAAATTAGTGCATCATTGAGAGTATGGCTTCATCTTGAGTTTCCTTATTAGACTTATTAGGCCCGAGCCGGTGATGGCCGGGAGGGCCTATTGTTTTTGCTCGGATTTTTTTTTTTTTTTTTTTTTTTATCTAAATTTGACCCAGTGAACATGCACAAAAAGTCATTATATTGGCCCGAGCCGGTGATGGCCGGGAGGGCCTATTGTTTTTGCTCGGATTTTTTTTTTTTTTTTTTTTTATCTTTATTGTGACCAAATGATCCTAAATTTGACCCAGTGAACATGCACAAAAGTCATTATATTGGTCCCAGACTTCAAGCTCGGCAAAATGGTATGTATTTGAAGACGCCGAAAAAAATACGAAAAATGACTCAGTGGCGACCCTACAAAATCAAAATACATTGGGCCTATGGAAAGTGAAAGTAACTTTTTCCAACGTAGAAAAATGAAACTTGGTATATCCATAGGACACCTCAGGGCAAACAGAAAAGTCAATGACAGTCACACCCTAAACTTAACAGGAAGTCCGCCATGTGGGGTGAAACGCGCGCCACTAAAATCGCACCCCTTGCGCAGAAAGATGCAAATCATTGTGTTTTAATCTAAATGGCCCCAAATTTGGTGAGTATCATCTAGACACGTGTGCCAACCAAAGTTGTGACTTTGTTGTTGATATCTTATCGGGTATGGGTGTGGCAAGCCTGTAACGAGGTGGCCATTTTTGTGAAAATAAAACGTCTCTTAACTCTCAAACGCCTTCTCGGATCGAGTTGGACCCAAAAAGGCGTTTGTGCACATTCATGACCTGAACACAAAAATATGTAAATAAAAGGGTTATCTTTAGAAATGGCTCTCCAGCGCCCCTACAAACTTATAATGGACCCAAGAATTTAGTTTGTCATAGAGACATAAAATTTTGTACACACATCTCTTATGTCATGACGAGCATAAAAGCCAATGACAACCACCCCCTATCTATAAATGTGTTGCCATAGCAACGTCCCAAAAAAATGTGAAAAAAGTCAATGGGAAGTGAAATTTTTAGTTTGTTGTAGGCAAATAAAACTTGGTACACACATCCACCATGGGCTTATGAACAAAAAGCCAATGGGGACCACACCTATCACACACAGGAAGGCAGCCATTTTGAATTGAAAATGTGAACCGACTTAAAATACACCTCTTTTTAAAAGTACACAGAAAAAAGCTGCTTCATTCCACAGACACCAAACTTGGGCAAAATGAGCTAAACACATGTATGTAAATGAGACAAGTGTTTTTCTAGACTTTTTGCTCGAGTTATATTTTTTTATTATAATTCGGTATATATTTTTATTATAATTTTCTCTAAAATGATCCTCAATTTAACCCAGTAAACGAACAACTAAAAGTCATTTTTATTGGTCCCAGACTTCAAGCCTGGCAAAAATTTATGTATTTGAAGTCGCCGAAAAAAATACGAAAAATGACTCAGTGGCGACCCTACAAAAGTCAAAATACATTGGGCCTATGGAAAGTGAAAGTAACTTTTTCCAACGTAGAAAAATGAAACTTGGTATATCCATAGGACACCTCAGGGCAAACAGAAAAGTCAATGACAGTCACACCCTAAACTTAACAGGAAGTCCGCCATGTGGGGTGAAATGCGCGGCCACTAAAATCGCACCCCTTGCGCAGAAAGATGCAAATCATTGTGTTTTAATCTAAATGGCCCCAAATTTGGTGAGTATCATCTAGACACGTGTGCCAACCAAAGTTGTGACTTTGTTGTTGATATCATATCGGGTATGGGTGTGGCAAGCCTGTAACGAGGTGGCCATTTTTGTGAAAATAAAACGTCTCTTAACTCTCAAACGCCTTCTCGGATCGAGTTGGACCCAAAAAGGCGTTTGTGCACATTCATGACCTGAACACAAAAATATGTAAATAAAAGGGTTATCTTTAGAAATGGCTCTCCAGCGCCCCTACAAACTTATAATGGACCCAAGAATTTAGTTTGTCATAGAGACATAAAATTTTGTACACACATCTCTTATGTCATGACGAGCATAAAAGCCAATGACAACCACCCCCTATCTATAAATGTGTTGCCATAGCAACGTCCCAAAAAATGTGAAAAAAGTCAATGGGAAGTGAAATTTTTAGTTTGTTGTAGGCAAATAAAACTTGGTACACACATCCACCATGGGCTTATGAACAAAAAGCCAATGGGGACCACACCCTATCACACACAGGAAGGCGGCCATTTTGAATTGAAAATGTGAACCGACTTAAAATACACCTCTTTTTAAAAGTACACAGAAAAAGCTGCTTCATTCCACAGACACCAAACTTGGGCAAAATGAGCTAAACACATGTATGTAAATGAGACAAGTGTTTTTCTAGACTTTTGCTCGAGTTATATTTTTTTATTATAATTCGGTATATATTTTTTATTATAATTTTTCTGTAAAATGATCCTCAATTTAACCCAGTAAACGAACAACTAAAAGTCATTTTTATTGGTCCCAGACTTCAAGCCTGGCAAAAATTTATGTATTTGAAGTCGCGAAAAAAATACGAAAAATGACTCAGTGGCGGCCCTACAAAATCAAAATACATTGGGCCTATGGAAAGTGAAAGTAACTTTTTTCCAACGTAGAAAAATGAAACTTGGTATATCCATAGGACACCTCAGGGCAAACAGAAAAGTCAATGACAGTCACACACTAAACTTAACAGGAAGTCCGCCATGTGGGGTGAAAGGCGCGGCCACTAAATTCGCACCCCTTGCGCAGAAAGATGCAAATCATTGTGTTTTAATCTAAATGGCCCCAAATTTGGTGAGTATCATCTAGACACATGTGCCAACCAAAGTTGTGACTTTGTTGTTGATATCTTATCGGGTATGGGTGTGGCAAGCCTGTAACGAGGTGGCCATTTTTGTGAAAATAAAACGTCTCTTAACTCTCAAACGGCTTCTCGGATCGAGTTGGACCCAAAAAGGCGTTTGTGCACATTCATGACCTGAACACAAAAATATGTAAATAAAAGGGTTATCTTTAGAAATGGCTCTCCAGCGCCCCTACAAACTTATAATGGGACCCAAGAATTTAGTTTGTCATAGAGACATAAAATTTGGTACACACATCTCTTATGTCATGACGAGCATAAAAGCCAATGACAACCACCCCTATCTATAAATGTGTTGCCATAGCAACGTCCCAAATATTTGGAAAAAGTCAATGGGAAGTGAAAATTTTAGTTTGTCGTAGGCAAATGAAACTTGGTACACACATCCAGCATGGGCTTATGAACAAAAAGCCAATGGGGACCACACCTATCACACACGGGAAGGCGGCCATTTTGAATTGAAAATGTGAACCGACTTAAAATACACCTCTTTTTTAAAAGAACTCAGAAAATAGCTGCTTCATTCCACAGACACCAAACTTGGGCAAAATGAGCTAAACACATGTATGTAAAATAGACAAGCGTTTTTCTAGACTTTTTTGCTCGAGTTATATTTTATTTTATCATAATTTGGTATATTTTTTTATTATAATTTTTCTGCAAAATGATCCTCAATTTGACCCAGTAAACGTGCAACTAAAAGTAATTTTTATTGGTCCCAGACTTCAAGCTCGGCGAAAAATTTATGTATTTGAAGTCACCGAAAAAAAAATATGAAAAATGACTCAGTGGCGATCCTACAAAAGTCAAAATACATTGGGCCTATGGAAAGTGAAAGTAACTTTTTCCAACGTAGAAAAATGAAACTTGGTACATCCATAGGACACCTCAGGGCGAACAGAAAAATGTATTACAGCCATATAAACTCAACAGGAAATCTACTATGTTGGGTGTATGCGTGACCACCTAAATTGCACCCCTTGTGTCTAAAGGCTTTTCATCTAAACAGCTCCAAATTTGGTGAGTATCATCTAGACACGTGTGCAAAAAAAAGTTATCAATTTGTTTTTTGATAGATTTGTGGCTGTGGTCGTAATGAGTCTGTGAAGAGGCAACTATTGGGAAATAAATGCCATTTCCCAATTGCCAGGATCCTTCTCAACAGAAAATGTTGGGTGGAATACATGACCACCTAAATCGTACACTTTGTGCTAAAGGGTTTTCATCTAAACAGCTCCAAATTTGCTTTAAAGCACGACATGCAATCCTCCGAATATATGTGTCCCCGCGGTCTCAAGGGAGGCGAGGGCCTTTATCGCCGCTTGCGGCTTTAATTATTATACTAATTATTTTCAATGGTTAATGATAATGAGGTATTTATGGAAACTTATTAACACCCAAATGTTTTAATCATATGTTGATTATTATATTATTACCCTCTGTACCTTATGATAATAGGTGTCTTTCCTTCATCTACAACCAGTTATGAACTTCACTGAATCATTGTTTATGAATAGATCTTCATTTAAATATAATAGCGTATTGTTTAGTATTGCTCATTTCTTTTTGCACGTTACATTGATTGAATTGATGAAAAGAGGTCAAAAGTTCAAATACAGTTACAGGCTTTAACCAAAACCCTATTTTAAGTTAAACAAAATAAGAAACAAAAGTTCTTTGATGCTGAAAGTCAAAGAGTCAAGACATAACCCCACAAAGATGGCTAATGTTGTAACGTAAATGTTCATTCATTCATTTTCTACCGCTTAGTCCCGTTAGGGGTCACGGGTGACTGGAGCCTATCCCAGCAGCTTTGGGCCTGAGGCGGGGTACACCCTGGACAGTGGCCAGTTAGTCGCAGGGCTGACATTTAGACATAGACAGTGACAGACAACCATTCACTCTCACATTCATTCACTAGGGACACTTTAGAGTTGCCAATTAACCTGTACATGCATGTCTTTGGACGGTGGGAGGAAGCCGGAGTACCCGGAGAGAACCCACAGTAACACGTGGAGGACATGCAGACTCCTCACAGAAAGACCAGAGTCAGCCGAGAATGTTTGAGTCGGCCGGGTTTTGAACAAACAACCTTCTTGCTGTGAGGCAGGACCACTTTGCCACGTGCACCGCCTTAATGTAAATGTAACTTCTGTAATATAAAATATATATAAATATGATATAAAACTAGCCAAAACAGACTTCTTATCATGACCTTTTGTGATTTGGTCCACAAAGATACTACTGGACACACAGACAGGTGCACAAACCCTACACACGCTGCTCTCAGATGTTACCTGCTGACAGCTGCACGTGTTGCTGGGCATCTGTATAACTGCTGTCATTGGAGATGAGCCAGTACAGTTTAGGTCACAGCCTGAACACTCTATTCATAGAGCAGGTGAGAGGTCACAGGGACACGCTTTGAGTCCAACAGAGAAGTGAACTTCTTACAGAGTTGTTTTAAGTGAATGTACCACTTCCACAATTACAGTATTTTACGAAAAGTATGTTGCAGTCTTTTTATTTCTAGACCTAAATGGCAACTTTGACCAAAAGCACAAGACCCAATTGTGTTTATTTCCAGCAAACAATTACTTTGCCAGCAACACTTTCCCCTTATCCACAGACCTAATTGCACTGGAAACAATTTAATCTAAACAGCAAGGGAGAATAGAAGTGAAAGAATAATCGTCTCCTGCAACAAAAAAATGTCCATGGAGTGAACATATTGACTGTTTGCTCACACATTGTTTGGAGCCTGGGAAGCCTCCTGACTAAAAATCACTTAATATGAGTTTTTTCAAAGTGACCATATGTTCATGGCTAATGGTAGTGGTTTAAGACAATTATATTTTAAGTTAAAAGATAGTTTAGACATTATTTAATGCAATGATAATCAGTGCAAACATTAGCCTATATACCTAGTGATGCTAGAATGCTAAAGAAGTTGATTATAATGAGAAAATATTTTGAATGGGTGTATGGTAAACCACCCAGAAACTAATAACCTTGTGGAAAGAAATAATTATTTTGCTGGTGGTAGTTTACTTTAAATAAAGCATTTATCAAAAAAGGTTAACAAACTGTCAATGAACAGCAGGAAAATATTGATTGTAGAGAAGATTGGTTTCTTTTGAATCATAAAAATCTGACTAATAAAATGAAAAATAGAATGAAAATCTTCTGGTCAATCACTTTATCTGTTTTTGCCCTGTGTTATCAGTATATCTGCATAAAGAAGACATTGTGTAAAGGGGAATATTATTGCATAAATACATAGTTTAAAGAGTGCAGAGTGCATTTTATTCACACAGACCTTACAGTAGCTCACAGCCTGTAAATTCATGGTAAGACACAGTAATAACTGAGGTTAAAAAATATTAAAGACTCGGTTCATCCATTTTTGTCAAATTGAATACATGCTCACGTGACTACTTTCATTTCCCTTCAAATCTTATGTTACATCTCCTCGTGTCATTCCTTCTGTCTCATCCTGTCTCTACAAAAAGCTTGTGTTGTTCATGCATGTTCACAGGTCGTCTGTCTCTCCGTCGAACGGCATGTTGTCCAGGTCCAGGTGGATGTTCGGGTTGTCCTCACTACAGACCCAGCCGATGGGTGTGCGGTTGAACGAGGGGCGCGAACTCATGTCGGGCTGCAGCGAGGGCAGAGGCTCGGGCTCCTCGGGGGTGATGTTCACCTCTGGGAGCTCAAAGGTCAGCATCTTGGACGCTTTGTTGTAGCCGCCGAAAGGCAGTGCCGTCCTGGAAACAAGAGAGGAGCGTAAAGTGGTGTAGAATTCAAGACTTACCTGCCTAGGGACTAAAAATTAAAATGAGTAAATAAATAAATAAGAGTAATCTTGGTACAATCTGCAATATTTAGACTTGCATCACATGTCACAGATGTTCATTAATGTTCACAGTCCTTACTTAAAAAAGAGGTATAAATAAAATAAGAGCAATTGTTCATGGTTTTGGGTTCAGAAATGTTATTAAAATTAAATTTTTCTTACATTTTTAGTTTGAGTCTGTCCAATTTTACCAAGTTTAAGCCAACAACACCTGAGTTTTACATTAGTATGACTTTTGACATCTTAGATTTTATTCCCTGTATCCCTTCTAGTGGATACGGGTCTCAGTCTGGCTTTTCAATCCACAAAATTAGGCCTGCACATTTATCATTGATTCAATATAAACCAGCACCTATTTAAGAACTGCTTGAATCTCAATATTTGTTGTCTTCCATCGGACAAAGATTCAAAATAAGTTGTGAAAAGCCGTTCTGGGGGCGGATGTTGCAAACTAGCCTTGGCTATAAACACTGTAGTGCTGGCATTGGACCACTCTGAGAGGATGGTTGATGCCTATTTGTATCAGTCCCCATCAAATAAACTATAAATAAATAATTCACACTGTTCCAACGTGAAAATAGTCCAATCAGAGCCTTAAATCAAACTGTGTTCCTGTTTCAGTTCCTGTTTCCCAAACTTTGTTCTGGTTCAGTCTTGGTTGGAAACTACTGTAAATGATATATTCTGATGAGCCATAACCAAATGGTCCAAATCTTGCACACATTCCTATTGCTCCAAATCAACCGTGATTCAATGCCAGAACTCTATTAGATCTAGGTATCATTTAAGCACAGAAGGTTTTTGGCTGGGGCCTCTATGGTTTAAACGTTTTTCCTGCAGCCATTCAAGTCTGATTTGGCCAACTTTTGGTAAGTACCGACCGTTGCAGACCAGGAACAGCCCACAAGAACAGCAGTGTCTCTTGTCAAAGCCATTTCTTAATTTACACTTGCCAGTTTTTCTGCTTCTAATAATCATATTTGAGAAGAAAATGTTCATATTCGCCCAATCAACAAACACTTGATAATAGATCATATTCACTTCACCTTCACCAGTCGTAATGTTATGGCTGGTTTGCTTATCTTTTGTATACCTTTGCTGAAGAAAAATGCACAATTTTTTTTTACTGCTGGTTTAAATAGTTCTTTGAGAGTACTTTTCTACTATATATTGCATATTGGGACCCATTAGTCAGGGGCACAGCTGCTCTTATAGAGGCTTTAAATGAGATTAAGATCATTACATTTGGGGAAGTGCTGTGTAAGTGGAGGTACATTTCTACATCTGTGCAGTCGCCCAATAAAGCCATGGCAAAAAAAGGAAAGTGACATTTAGTGGCGATGATACAGCAGCTGCTTAAACGGCTCGTTGTCATAGTGACCTGTGTTCGGTGGAGGCAGGTAAGAGTGCTTTATTAATAGCAAGTTTTACCAGTAACTTACAGTGATGCCTTGGCAACCCACCATCAAACCACTAACAAATGAAAAAACACGCTCTCAGCTGCAAACCTGTATCAAAATAGGTAATGTTTAGAGATAACAGACCTCTACATTGTTCATATTAAGATGCTTAGGAGTTACTGATAAATGTACAGTGTCACTAATACATTTGAGGGTGGGAACCTTAAGGGTGTGCGACATTTTTGGGAAAAAAAAGATGATTTTTTTCACAGTAGGTTAATAATTTAGAGTTGTGGATCATCTAAAAATCCAAACATCAATCAGTGCTAAATGGTCTTGAGTGCATATAGTTGCTGTGCTGTTTGTGTTGGAAATTGAAATAAACATTGGAGCCAACAAGGTGCAGAAGGCTTTCCAATAACTAATTATTTTGTATATCATAGTATTTTGGAAAATTTAATAAAAAGAAAAAAGTCAAAGGTCTTCTCTGTGTGTATAATTTATCATGTAAGACTAAAATATCTTTAAACATTGTCTGTATATGTTTTGGTCTCCAGTGAAGCTGTTGAAAGACAAGTGAAGACACAATAAGGTCAAATAGGTCAAAAACCCTAAACAAGCAACAGTTACATGTAAACCAAAAAAAAAATGTATTTACATGAACCTTGTAACTGTATGTACTTCAAATGAACCTAAAACAAAACTGAAGATAGAAGAACTACTCGAGACTGGTCCCTAAAAGTCTTGGTCTTGTCTGAACATTAAGTCCAATCAAGAACATAAATGGTTTATTTGTCTGTTCTTGGGATTGAATGATAAACCTCTATCATTTTCAAAGCTCTAAGTTTCCTTTTCTTATTGGGAAAAAGAGACAAAGTCAACATATGTTTCAGCCTGTAAATTTTAACCTGGTATTTTCTTGTTATGTTATAATTTAAAGTCCAATATTTTGGTGACAGATGAAGAAGAGTGTCAGCTGTTACCTGTTGAAGCTCTTGTACTGGGGCATATCTGGTTGGATCTTGATTGGGCCTGGCATGCAACCCTTCATTGTGGCTACCAATATCTCGTCACCTTTCATGGCCCGTTCCCATGGCGATACATAGGTACGCACATGCTCCTTCCTCCTACGCTCCTTCTCTTCCTGTTTTTTCTCGGGATTCTCCTCCACTGAGAGACAAAAAGCCAGCCACATGAAATTCAAGGCGTTACTGAGAAAAAAAAAAAAAAAGATTAAATAAAGTGGAAAAACATTAGCACCTTCTTCCTGAACCTTGGGCATCTCAGGCTTTGGTAGCAGCGGTGGAGGAACAATCAGGAGGTTCTCGAGGTTCTGCTGTAAAACAAAAAGGGAATATTGGCCTGAATCTGTGCTGCTTACTATGGTCGTAGTGGAATTTCTTCTTTGTGTATTTGGGGTACTGAAATAGTGGCATGATGTGATGGTATTAGTAGTAAAACAGTTGAGAGCAATGTCAGATGCTGTGTCAGGTTTGTTTAAATGTAAAATAGACTGGAATATTAAACAGATCCCATCATTCATTCATTCAAGTAAGAAAAGAACAGTGCCTGTGGCTCGTTGGGATTTTTTAAACTTGATGTTACTATCCCTACATTTAGTTTATCTATAGTATTGTGTTAGTTGGGCTATTATTTATCGTGTTTTTAAAAGATGGTATATATTGTACACACTTTGTTGCACTTTATGTAGTAAAAATAATATTATAATATGATACTATGTGAGTCAGCCCTATGGTTGATGTAAAAAATGGTGGTGGGAAAACAGGCACAGTATTATCTGTCTATGTGTATATCTCACTGTCACAATAAACTTCTCCACTCGCTGCTGCCTCATCCTGAACATCTTAGAGCCCTTGTTCTTGAGCAGGGACAGCTCCTCCAGCATCACGTCTTTGGGGGTCTTGATCTTGGTTCCCAGGTTGAGCTCTGCAGCCTCTGGGTCTGACTCATCGTCTGTGGGCAACGAAAGAGGAGAAAAGAGTAGGAGGATGAAAATGCACAGAGAAAATATAGATTATCAAGTGGGTGAGCAGATCCAAGATAGAAGACAAATAAATCTGGTGCGTATTTTATTTTAGAGAGCCTCGAGTGAACCTATTAGCCCAGTACAGGCTGTCTTTCCACATTCTATAAAATGGACACAAATCAGGGTTTCAATACATGTTTACCCTTTTTTATTTTTGTTTTCCTTGGACGCCAAAGGACTTTATCAGTGGAACTAGAAATGGTCTGATCTAATCACTGATCACTGTCACTGATCTAATATTGTTATGGAAAGAAGATGTTGTTGCATTTAAGTCCAATTCTCACTTTGATAGTGCAACATACTATTTTAAATCTACACATAGTTGTAATGCCCCTCTTCCACACTTTTGGTCCTCTAGAACAATGTAAAGCTGAATCAAGTAAGCCAACTGACAGGAAACACGGAATTTACTCATTGAAGACATAATCTGTAGGATTTGGCCTTTGTGCCCCGTCTTCCTTAGTATTCATCTCTGAGTTAAAGTCAAATCCAGTTTCAATATGAGGCTCTTGCATCAGGTGACTGATTACTGGGCATTTGCAGAAAATTGGCCAATAGAGTTTAACCTGGACTAAAAAAGGAGGGGCTATTTCTGCATGGGAACAGGAAGCAACATGGTCATAACAGCCAAAACCTGAGAGGGAAAAAAAAAATGCTGGTTGTTGCCTATTTAAAGATTTTATTGTTATTATATAATGACAGTACAGATTGTGTTGCCTTGGCGTAGATTTTTCTTTAACACACTCAGATCATCAGTGCATTGAACAGAAAGGAGTATTTTCTTCATTTGAAACCTGATGTGTAAAGTCCAGGGCCTTGTGGAGAATATAGTCCGGAGTAATGTGGAGCAAAACGTCAGGATTGGACTGTGCCACAAGGTTTTCTAATGGGACCTGTTTACTGAGTGAAACCTTTTAAACATACTCATACTTCTCTTTTGCGTGGTGATGGAGAGATCTGATGGATTTTATGTCTCCATCCTCGCCCGGTCCTGCCATCCGCCACATACACTGCCATATCACTCATAACACCTGGAGCCCGGCCATAAAGCAGCGCACATGCCCGCACCCAGGCGTCTATAAAGCAGGGAGCTGCGGAGAGTTGTTAGCAGTAACTTGTAAATCAGGCCGTTGCGAGGGTGTGTGTGGGAGAATAATTGAGGTTGCCGAGCGGGGCCAACCCTCCCGTGGGGATATTGATTAGAGTGTTAATTCAGAGGAATGTGAAACCGGAGCGGGCTGCTGACTGGGACGAAATGTGGACGGACACGGACTGACGCCACCAGGAGGACGGGACAGATTGACAACGTGGGGGACTGACAGGAAACGGACAGACAGACAGACAGTGGGCACAAGGGTCAAGGCAGTAGTCGTGGGCTTAATATGAAGAGAACAAATTGTGGTGGCGCTTATTGGAAATGACTCTCTGTCCTGTTATGTGTCGGTTTAGTTTGGCTTTGAGGTTTAGTCCCAGTTTAGTTGTGATTATGGTGCTGGCTAGAAAAATTTGGCCCTCAAAGTTAAAATTTTTAAAAATCAAGACACTTCCAGACTGTGTTCAGAACTTGATATAATTCAGAACTAGGTCTTACAAACCTTACAATATTAGAACAGTTTTGATAAGGATTTAAAGAGTAGATTTAAGAAGTTCTAAAACAAAGACAGGTCACTATGTGGGAGAGAACTAATATTAATTAGGACTAAGCCTAAACTTAAGACAAAATGGTGGAAGGAGAAACATGTGACTCCCAAAGTCAACACCACATTTGTCACTAGTAATAATAATTTAAGTCAGTTTTTGGGTCTGACTTTTGCATAATTTCCTCCTCCAAAAGACCTGATGACAAAGCTTTGGAGTCTCCACTTCTTAAATAACCTTCTGTGAGTTTGATGAGTACTGGGAAAAGCAGCGTGAGTCGGGACAGATGGACCAACTGGAGAGTTTGGCAGCGACACTAAACACTCTCTGGGTATTTTCCTACTGCAGGTAAAAATCTATGAGACATTGAAAGTTATTTCTGGAATAAACCGAGGAACGTGGGGTGTTGGCAGCCAAAAAAGACCAATAAAAAACCGCAGTGCTATAAACACATTGCCAGCGGTGCACAAATGGAGGCAGCTAATGCATTATTAAACAAAGTAATGTTTTACAATTGAAGATTACCAGTTTCAGGAATGGATAAAACTCTTTTGGGGCTGTCCATTGGCTTTTACAAACAGTATGAGCACATTCAGCGACTGCTATTTTGCGACACTATTAATGTTGACAGATTTGTAGCTGCTCAGCAATCTGATAATGAGCCGCAGCTCTCCAGGAGATGCCTCGTGCATGTAGAATATTGTGTTACTGCTCGTATGTAAGCTCATTTAATTGCTGTATCATAAGAGCACATGCACTGATTTACACCCCCACAGGTGCTTTTTTAACCAGCACAGACTGCACACATGGCCGGAAGCAGGGCATAGAGCTCACAATGCCATCTGACATTTACTGTACTGATTTACACAAGTGTATCTTCCAGTTTTTTAGGGTTTGCATTTATACACCTTATATTATATTATTATGGTTATCAAGAAAAAAGCTACCCTAACCTACATTTACACACTTACACTATATGCTTCCAAAGGGACTAGTACAGTTTTGGGGAGAAGCCAAATGGGACACTTGGGAACAAATTAAGCTAATTAAGACCTTTTTGTAAGACTTACCATTCTGGCTGATGTTGGTCAGGTCAGTGATGATCTTATTGGCCTTCTTCTTCTTGTTTGGAGGAGGAGCGGTTGGCAGAGGCATGGCTACTGCACACAGACAATGAACATTTGACTCAGTGGATGGGACGTTACCATAAAGTGTTAAGGCATACACTACTATAAATAAAAACATTTATAGAAGTTTTTTTATAATTAATGATACAAAATAAAACACAATTGCAGGATCTAAGCCTGACCGAATAATAATTTTGATAAAAAAGCAAAACTAAAAAATGTTTTGCAAACAGCAGTTTAGGTGCCATTGAAAGGAAAGAGGCAAAAGCTTAGACTCTGTTACTGTTGTACAATGAATAATGTATTCTGGTCCAGAGGACTTTAGCATGAGTTACATTACTGCTCTAGGCTTCTATTGAAACCAGTCCCAGTCCCAAATTTACTTATTATAATAGCATATGTAAAAAATAATTTACAGTTTTAATTGTACAATGCAGAGGAAAAGAATCTCATGAAGCAAATATATTAGGCATGAAGCAAAGTTTGTATAGCACAAATAATCATTGTAGTTAGTGCAGTTGTATTTTCAGTTGGCCTGTTGGCAGTCTGTACTGTTATTTCAAACTGTTGTGTTTTTTATTTAAATATTTTTTATTTTACTATCGCCATTGTTTCAAGTTGGTTCGGAGAGGTAATATCAAATGGAGTGTGTAGAATTATGTTGCACACTTTTCAGCCAATCAGAAAAGAGTAATTAAAAATAGGTGTACATTGTTTTGTTTTTGTCCCGGGGGTTTCTTAAGACTCTGGGGTCCCAGGCAGGAATAGCCCACACACTGAAAATGGATATTAACCCATTTAATCCCATATTATCCCAGAAGAAAAGAGTTGTAAGGTACAGTAATAACAGAAATGTTTGAATTACAGTGTAATATTAAGGGTGGCACAGTGGCACAGTGGTTAGCACTGTTGCCTCACAGCAAGAAGGTTACTGGTGGCGGCTGCTGTAATAATTCAAAAAAGAATAACATAATATTAAAAAAAAAAAAAGAATGTTGGGAGATGAATAGACCCAGCCCCAATAAAATAAATGTTTTTTTTACATTTTTTCAACCAACTGAGTGCCTGGCTCCTGTGTTCTTTATAATGTTTGAATTTACTTTCTTTTATCTGCGTAAACAAGCTGTACAGAAATATGACAGCCTCCTATCTGCTTTCCAAACTCTATCAAAGCTTTTCAACTTTATTTTCCAATTATGACCAGTGGGGCCCTCTTCCAGCTCGGGGGCATTAGCCTTGTATGCCCACCTTACTGCACCACCCCTGTCTTTGTCGAAAGTTATATCATAATCAGGCCAAACCCTTTTATTTTAATACATTATCCTCTGATGAAATACCATGAAATATAGGAATCCCACTCATAATTGACTCTGGCAGTCAGACATCACGCAGAGAGCCTGGCTGAGTTAGCAACAAGACACTGACAGGGAGACGAATGTGATCCACAATAATGTTTTTCACTCGAGGTCTAATTTAATTACGTGGCTATTTGTTTCTGATGAAGTTGTACATCAAATCCAAATTCTTGCGAGCCGGTGAGCAGCTGTTTTATTTTCTAATCACATTAACAATGGCTTAAAAGGCTCTTTATGTGTCCTTAGAGATCCTCCTGGTTCCCATTGGCATCCTCCTGATCTGGGAGATGGGGCTGGAATAACGTCTATCACGCAGGTTAAAAGCAATTATGTAAGGCAAGAGGTGCGTCCTAGTGGGAAGAAAAAAGCTGAAAGGTCCATCTTCTGGGAGACAGTTAATGTAATTGCTTTTCATCTGCTGTAATTGAAGCCCATTTCCTTGCCCGTGTGAGCTATTTTTATGAGCCATGTCCTATAGCTTCACGCTGAGTTGACCTGTCACCGACATATATTACACAATCAAACATGGATCTGCCCTGGAATAACACTCTCTAAGATTAATACCCAACGTCAGGTTAAAAACACACCATTACAGGTGATTTAAAGAGGAATTTGGGGATCTTCTGCAAACCCCACTAAGGGTTTGTCTCCTGTTACCACCTATCTAAGTGAAGAGGCGCTCCTGTCCCCCTCGACCGGCCGGTTTTAGCTCCAGATATATCTCTAGGGGACAGCTGAGGAGGAAGGGCATGTCAGCACATTCCCAAATAGACACACACACATACATACATCCCGGAGGAACAGCTTTGGGACTAAAAAGTCCACAGCAGCGGGATACATTCCTCTGCGCTGTGGCGTTAGGTAAGAAGACCGATGCTCCCCTTAAAATCATTTACATAAAACCATTAACATTGGAGTCATTTATAAATTGTGTATGAGCACCTTCCAATATTTTAAATTATTCCAACAAAAACAGATATTTTTAGAAGGTGCTTTCCTACAAGGCTCTCAAAATAGTTTAACTACTATGGATAAGGATTAATCCAAGACTAAGCGAGGACTAGAACTAAGCAGAGACTAATCCAAAATGCTAAATCAGGATTATAGGAGGACTAGAACTAAATAAAGTACTATTAAGTTTTTCCCAATCCAATGCCAAGAGCCATTATTTGCAACTGGTGGGTCGGGGCACAACAATGGGCCGGGGACATGTTCTTGGGAGGTTGTAGAGTGTGTGGCTATATTCTTTTATGATAATGGATGTTCCGTTTGCCAATGCAACAGCAATCAATCGAAAGGAGCTATTAGAAAACAGTTTATGATGCGCATCGGTGGCTCACCTGGTAGAGTGAATACAATATACCTGGGAGACCTGAGTTTGATTCCTGCTTGGGATATTTTCATATATCCCACATATATGTTATGTGCTCCACCAGGTGAGCCACTGAGGTGCCCCATATTTGCATTTTTAACGTAAGCACCATAGCCCAATAACTGTTGCAATGGTTTTATATTGTTTTACACATTTATGTTTAGCTGCAAACTACTTTTGTCTCATAGTTTTTATGTTTTGTGTGACAAAACAAATTTAGCTTAGGTAGAATAATTTTGATCCAGTCTAAACCCAAACTAATCTAGAACAAGGATAAATGAGGTTTAGACTAGAACTAAACCAGAACTTGAACAAGAGTTAAACTTAGTACGACACCAAAGCTCAAGACTAAACTCAAACCAGAACTACTATAAACCAAGACACTAAAAGTGGACTTTGTGAAATCTATATGAATAATAAAGCAAGACAAAAGTAAACAGTACTAATCCATCTAAGCAAAAATCAAATCTGAATCAAACATAACAAGGGGAAAACCCAAGACTGTCAAAACCAGAGCTAAACCAAGGACTAAATTTAGAATTACCAGGACAAGACCCATGACTTAACAAAATTGGGACTAACTTTAACTTAAACAACTGGTAAGCCAAGAATTGAACACTAGACAAAACAAGGACTTTAACTAGTACTAAAGTACAACTATACCTAAGAATAAACCACAATAAACCACCACTAAAACCCAACAATAGATCATTATAACCCATGACAAAACTCCAACTAAACCACCAATAAAGAAATAATATGTAACTGCAGCCTATGAATCTATTTGTATTATCATAAAAAGGAGCAAACCAAGGCTAAAGCCATGAATAAACCAGGATGGTACTAGAATCAAAACTAAATCAGGATGAAACCATTGAGTTACAATTACAGCTTAAGAATCTACTATGTGTATTTAGATGACAGTTTTTGCTTCAACATGTCAATAAATAAACTCAGACTCATTCAAGGACAGGGTTAGATTATCCAACATGATTTTACAACGTGTTAGCCGGAATCCTAGTTAATCCATGCGCACTCCAGCCATGTGCAGTTGTAAACGTGTATGTGTCCACTGTCGAACTGTACCTTAGACTCAAGTGTCCACAGGAACACACAGCTCTTAGACGGTCCCAGAACAGGTCTCTTTATAGCTTATAGCTTTAATAGCGTAGTCCCAGGTAGATTCTCAGAGCCCCACAGTCCCTGCCCTCCTCTTTGCCCCCGGACAGAGTGAAACCCTATCAGCGAGGCAGCTCCAGTGCTATGGAGAGGGCCTTGAGGGGTGGTGTGTGCGTGAGGGTGAAGGGGGGTACAACCAAATGAAATGTCACATTGTGCGGCTATCCACCTTGAATACTGTTGGTCTATGTATGAAAGTATATGGTTTCTATGATTATTACAAAATTTGGCGGCAGAAATAGGCCAATACACTGGACCCTAGCAGAGTTGTATTTGTACCAAATACACAAAAATGACACTATTGTTTTAGAAGCCATGTTTTATCCATTGGTTAGAAATATAAAATAACAAACCTCTGGAGTAAATGTATAGAAGTGGGCTGTACATTTTATATTTGGATGTTTAGAACAAGAAAAGTTCAAAAGTGTGACACAATAGTTAATAGGTAATATTTTTCTTGTCACCAAAGCACAATATAAGAGAGGTATCACTTCTGATTGAATAAGAAAGGCATAGGACAATAGAAAAATGTACACATTGGTGCAAAGCATAGCAAAACGTGCACCCATGTTAATGACTTGACATGGTAAATTAGCAGTAATTTAATCAAAAGTATTCTTAAAAATCTAAAGTATTCTTGAAAATCTAAAGTTGTGACTGTGAGGACATGTGGTGTGATGGTCCTCTGTGTGCTTCTGTCTTTGTCTCTCTGTGCAGCTAGTTTGAAATCCTCACTCCATCCTCAATCCATCCTCACATTCATGTTCATTAGGCTCACATCTCCCACATAATCAGATATACCATACAGATATACTGGGAGGATCCTGTTAAAGTGTCAGCCAAAATATTGCAAATGAATGTTCAATTACTGCCTTAACAATTGCACAGTAAGTTGCAGCAGTGGGCTATAACACTGATCTTAAGTGCAACCACGAACAAACTACAGTGAGAACTTCAGACAATATGAAACTACAGAAAGCACACAGCATACAAAGCACACTAAACAGCAGTGTCACAATTTCTTAAACATCAAACATTGACTAAACTCTCAAAAACCCAAAGTACCAAATGTTTATTTAATTTTTTTTACCCAATCACAGCATGGTATCGGTCAATTGCTCATGTTTCAATCATGATACGTGTCAATAAATAAACTCATGTAGACCTTCCACCCCAGTGGACTTTGTTGATCTATAGAAAGCATAGCAAGTTGAGAGAGCTTGTATACCACATCCTATAGTACCAGCTCTAAACCAGGTGGTAGACTATAGCTTATTTTGTGACATATCCAAAAGTCATTCATTTTCCCAAAAGTGCAGCCGCAGCTTTTTTGTTTGTGAAATCCACTGACCTAGTTCTAAGAAAAAAGGCTACAGAGCAAAAATGTGTGTTGTACACTAACACAGCGGCTCGCCAGCTGGACCTGCATGGGACTAAAGTTAGCACCTAAAGTTAGCCTTGTCTGTCACCTGATAGGGGCAAAGGTGGACTCTCATTCTGTGTCCATGGTTAGATTTCATAGATGCAAGCTCTCAGGTTGGCTCCTAAAACATTCACAAACATAATGCAATAAATGTTTAAGACCTGACCAATGATCTTAATAAAGTAATTCCAACAAATTTTTAAATAGCTGTGTGGTGGCTTTTGTTTGTTCATAAAACCAGTACCTCACAAAATACAAGTGTTATTATCCGTATAGATGAATATGCAGCCACAACTGCTTCCTTTTTCTGAATGGAGCATTGCTATTCAATTTCTTTTTATTGTGGAAAATAAATGACAACATCTTTCCCCTGTTAGGCCCCACCCACTTTAAACCAAATGAATGACACTGGGTATGCCCACATTAATATAATCTTACACCAGAACTAATATTTGACAGATTTAGGCACAGCTCCCTTTTAAAACATAACCGGTGATTGCATACACGTTATTTTAGAAACTTTAAACTGAGGCTCTTTAAAACATGACTCATTGAGATATGGTGTACAATTTGAAATACTGTATGTAGTGTGGGCAACAGTAGTTGAATTTGGTTACTATACAACTTGGGCAAAAAGTCACAATATCTACAATCTTAAAGTTTTCACACCAAAATATGCATCCAGAAAATTATTCAAATGATAGCCTCAAATTATTATTTTTTTATTCCACTTCTTTTTAAGACCAATTGTTTCTGTTTATATTTATGGGATAGTGCTCAATAATTAACATGAGCGTAAATATGCCAGATTTGTGGTCCCATTGCAGGTTAGTAAAGAAGGACAAATAAATGGCACATGGACAAGACATAACATCATAGTTACAAACGTTATTAAAATATTAGAGCAGGTTTGTAAACATAATTTGAAACATATATTTGTTCAGCAAATACTCAAATAATACAGTGTGACGGGGCACGATACTGTCTCAAGAGAATACAAATCTTGCCAGCCATATTTGTTATTTGATTAAATTTTTGTTTTTTTTCTCTAGTTTCTCAAGTAAATGCACTTTACTAAATGTAACTTGTGAATACCTACGTCTGTATTGTATCTCCTGTGAATGAATGCATGTGTTTACTGCTTCATTGCCTACAATACAGTAAACACTGACTCCATGCCTATTCTCTTGATTAATTGCCTAATCTAAAATTGATAGATGGTAAATAAAAAAATGGTTCAAATGAATGAATGAAAAAAAAAAACACAATTTGTAATAAAGACCTAATGGTTTTACTGTATGCCAAAATGATAAAGCCTATAGCATCTCCAAGTGGTGATAAAAGGTAGCACAATACATCCATGTTAACCTGACTACCAGAGATATTAACAATGTGAGAAAGCATATAAAATCAAGCAATTTAAAGCTACAAAAGAGGGTGAAAGAACAGGTAAAGGCTGAATACAGAGTTATGGCCATGGCAAGGGTGAAGACGCAGATGACACAGGAAGAAACAATGTGACAGCTGAGGTGAGTCACGTCTATTTTTATTTAGCCGCATGCCTCTGTGGGAAAGAATCACAGGCTAAACAGACATATTTTAGCTCTCTTGTTTCAGAAAAATCAAGGTCTATTGTTAAAGCTTGTACATCATGAAAGCTGGGATACATTATGAAAAACAACACAGTCAAGGCACACAACTGTCTGAAAGACTACAAAAGGCACTCATTATCAAACAGAAATCTTTTAAAATAACAATTAAAACTAAAAATACAACAAAAAGATGATGAGATACAGAGATATACCACACTTTGTGGCACAGCAGGGTGATGACAACAAACTGTAAAACTAAAGCGTCTCTTTTCTGTAGTGCATGTGAAATTGTTATCATAGACAGTAGAGAAATAGTGGACCAAGGGATCTGTGTCTACAGAGTAATCTTATTTAAAAATATAGACTTTGAAATTGTAGATAAATTGTAGCAAATTATTGGAACTGACAGCTGGTTGCTAGCTGCTATCTTTGGAGTCAACAGTAATTTTATTAAGGACACACTATTTTTCCATTATTGTGCTTAGTGTTTTCTAGAAGCTCTGTTCCTGTTGTTCTTGTTAGGCTTTTTGAGTTCAGTGGTACTTTACTGGCCATTAGCATTACTAGCTACATAGAATAAAGCTACAGTTAATTTTGTGCCCATTGTTTTTCTTTTTCCCAAATATGGCAGTTGGTTTGGACTCCATAAGCCATTGAGATGTCATCGTTTACTGGTTCACTATTCTTCTACTGTCTGTAAGTCTTCAAGGTCTTGATTAATAATTAAAGCATAATATAACATAGTGTACACAGTGCAGTCATAAACACTGCAAAAAAGATGTATGATACAACACAGGTTAGTGATATGTTAAAATGCTCATGAAAGTTCCTTAGGCTTTCTGTCTCTTCCCAGTCCTCTCACAAGCACATCCTTGTCACATCCTCTTTTCAAACTTCATCTTCAATACAATATTTACATAACTTTCCACTTATCACAACAGTTGTCTTAATGCCCTTTCAGTCTATCTGTAAAAGGTACTTTGTGGAACGATAAAATGAAGGGGGGGGGCTCAATATCCTTAGCCGCAATAAAAATTATGTTTGCTAAGGGCACGTCCTACTCCATTAAAACATCCAGAAATACAGAGTTTATTAGTATTATTTACTTAAAAACCCTAACCCTATATGAAGACTTTTTCTGGTCAATTACCACAGTATGGCTCACTGAATTTTGCATTTACTAGTTTACATAAAACAACAAACAACAAAATCCCCTGCATTTATAAAAGTGTAGTCAGTAAATTTACCAATTTGACCAGTGGCCAGTAACTATGCCTTGGGAATGACAACAGGCTGAAACTGACCTAATAGGACTAATTTCTAAGGCTTCTCTTTACACAATGGAAATCAAATGTGTAAATGTCTTCATAATGTTCCACATAGCACCTTTAACTTTCATTTTAGAGTGGCTTTACACACTTTTCAAACAGTGTTCCTTTAAATTAGGAGCAAATGCACATGAAATCCATACAATCTGGTAAATAAGTGGATGAACTTAATGTATAAAGAGACAATACATTTGGTAAATAACTTTCCTAACAGAAACCAAACAACAACTTGGCTGCGTAAATTCTGGTACTCTTTTTCATTACATTGTGGAGCCTGGCCGCCAGATACTGGGCTGTAATCCCAGGTTGGAGGTGCTGAACCTTGGTCTAGGGACCCTACACAGCTGGTTGGATTGGGAGGAGCCAGCAGGACCCACAGGACTCAGATCAGGAACACTTTTAAACTGCCTGTTTGCTGTTGCAGGGTTGGGGGTTGGTTTTGATCCAGGGCTAGAGGAGAAGGTTGGCAGCTCTGGGAGTGGGGCATTTGGGGCAGGAGGAGGTGGAGGTGACAGAGGAGAGGGATTCCACTGTGACTGGTATGGAGGTTGGTCGGGAGTGGTGATGGCCGAATGTGGAGGGGATGCAATATCAGAGCGCCACAGTGGTTCTCCAAGTGTTGTGGCTGATCTTGGGACAATCACTTTAAGGGCCAGGCCTGTTGTTGTCGGAGGAGGAGTGGAGAATCGCTTAACTTCGTAAACTCGTGCTGTCTTGTGGACGTTACCAGGTGTACCTCTCTGTTGCTGAGAGTTAGATGAATCCTGCTGAACACCTCCTCCATAGCTGAACAGAGATGAGTTTAGCTGGTAAGGCTGGTGGTTCATGAAGTCTACAGGTTTAGGCCCTGCTTTCTGACCTTTAGATGTTGCGGTTTTGGGAGGTTCAGTCTTCTTCTGTGCTATCAGGGGGCATGAAGGTGAAAGAAGGGGGTTGTAGTTAATGGGAGGAGGAGCGCGAATGTTTGAAGAGTATTTCCAAGCGCAAGGAAGGGAAGGTGTAGGCGAAGGTTCTCTTGTTTGGGCAGGAGAGTAAGGTGCCGCAGCAACAGATGGTGATCTCTCAACAACATACCGGTCCATTCTGTTCTGCCTTTTGGCAAACAGCTCACCACCCTTTCCTGCGAGTTGGGGTATCTGTGGGGTTACAGGCTTGGGTGCCACAGGAGGTGGTTTAGGTTGACGTTGGGCTTGCATAAAGTTGCAAGCCTCGGCTCCCAATCTTAACCAGTCTTCCTCTGGTCCTGACTCATGCCCTACTTCTCCACTGGGAAGTCCACTGCTAGTTTCAACAGCAGGTCTCTTTTCAAAGCGATCGTCCATGTTTTGGACCATTGAAAGCAAATCTGGATTTGGGGAAACATCCTTGCTCTGAATAGCATGAAACATTGGCTTTTTGTTGCTACGTTTTCGAGCATCATTCAGGATACCTGTGCGAGCAGCTGGGACTGAAATGCGCTGCTCACGTGTTGCAAGGGAGTCATTGGCAGGAACATGGGGAGATGATGGAGGATTAGTAGGAGACATTGCAGCCTGTGTGGTAAAATACGGGTTGACAGATGGAGTTGGTGGAAATGCAGGTGTCGGCATTGATACATGGGTGGCTTCGGGGGTATATGGCTGAGAAACAGGAGGAACAGGGGCTGCATATGGATAATTAGGAGCTGTTGGAGAGGTTAATGGCTGCAGAAGTGGAGGATGGTATGGCCGGGCTGCATTCACAGAAGACGGAGGAGAAAAGGTGGGTGGATTTGTGGCAGGCTGGGAGAGTGTCGCAGAAGACAATGAAGAGGGCGGTGAATGAACGGAGGAAAGATCAGATGAGTTGCCATTGGTGTTTCTCGCAGGGATGTATAAAGAGGTGCTAGATACTGCTCTTTTTGAATCCGGCTGGCGGGTAGGTGAGAGGGTCACCATGGAAACTGCCGCAACAGGTTTAGGCGGTGTGGTTACAGGCTTTGGTTGGGGAGGGCGAAACATTACGGAAGTTACGGTTGGTCGGGAAGCTGCAGATGGGCCTGGTGTGAAGGGGCGAGCAGTGCGGTTCAGGACTCCCGAGTTGGGACAAAAGCTGGAGTTCAGGTCGACGTTGGGATTGTCTTGTTGGGTGTTCTGGCTTGTCATGGGAGTTTGCGATTGTGGGGTAAGTACGACACTGGCTCGGCTAACAGCTGCTGACCCACCATTGGTCAAATCCATAGCTGGAGGAGACATCGGTGCACAATTTGGTAAAGAGTGGATTAGCTGAGTTGTGATATTGTTCTCCAGGTTTGAATCCTGATAGGCCAATGTGTCAAGGCCTGAGATAACCTCCAGTTTTGGGCTTTGATAGTCTACTGGTCCAAAGGTGGGTGTCTGATATGCAGAGATGTCAAAACCTGGGCTATAATTGGATGTTGGTGTTGTTGGGTTAGTTGAAGGGCAGGCAGAGCTTTTCCTTTCCAGTAAGTCTAAATATCCTGTATCCCATGTGGGGTCAAAAGATCCTAAAAATCCCTCCTCGTCAACTTCGGAGCCACTTAGTATTGAACTTCCACCTTCCTCTTCCGTCTCTCCTCCAGTTTCACCCTCTGTTTCTGTGCCTCTGTCTTCTGGGGCTTTACCAAAGCAGGTTAGTGTGTACTTCTTGGCTCGCTGCCGGCGTTTCTTGAACATAAGCACTCCTTTAGAGTTGGGGTTTGGAGCATCCGTCAGTAAAGAGGCAATTGAGCGGCATTTAGTACGAGCTTCTTTCACTTGCTTCTCCACCACACTCTCCCCACGTTGCAGCTCTGAAAAAAAAAACAGTGGGAAAAATCAGGCCATGAATTTTTATATAAACTCTATTCCCCCCAAAAATCCCACTAAGACTGCAATGTAAAAAGAGAGGCACAGTGTAAGACTGACATGGCAGGGTCGGATATTGAACTGTTTTTGTCTACCCTATATATTTTTTTGTGCTTTTGGGTGCTTTTCTCTGCTAGAAAGCTAGAACATGTCTAGAAGCTTGGTTTGGAGAACTGCGAACAAGACAAGTATTCAACATCCAGTCTATCAAGCCTAGTAAAAACTAAAAAAAAAGTAGTGGACGAAGACAACAAGATTTTAAAGGATATACTGTCTGACTCTGCTCCAAGACCTTAACTAAACTGGGGAGAACTTTGGGAAGAAATACTAATGGGATTTTAGACATCAAAACAAAACAGTGTGATATCTTTGACTGACGCTGGTTTATACCGAATTATCTCAGTGAGGGCCAGGGATGTGGATTACTGATGAAAGACATCAGAGTGTGTTGTGGATTTAGAACAAAGAATTCCTGCTGCTCTCCAAAGTTAAGTCACTTGCACCAGGAAGGTAAGAGCACTATGACTCCCGTATCTGTTTGTGCAGCTGAGCTTAGAGCAGGGCTATTTTAGTCGTTTTATTATCTCACGTCATATAAATATCCTCTCATCGCAGCTGCAGCCTGGAGGTAATGTCTAAAGCATGTATTGTTGAGGAAACCAGAAAGATACCCATTTTTAACCAGTTAAATTAGATGGTTAAAATGCAATGTACGCTTTTATTGTATAACTTTACAAAGGCAGCATCCACACTGGGCTATAAAGCAACTCCAGCAAAACAGATGCCGTCAATAAATGAATAAGTTCATTTGCAAAAACAGATAAACCTCATTTTGGAACAGAATTAACTAATGCTTGTAATTTAATCTTTGCAAATTGCTGTTTTCAAAGCCCAAGTCCATTTTAGTGGTACTAACTGTTCTTTTTTGAAAATGTATTAGAATGGAGTTATTTACTTTTGCGAAAGAACTCTTTATTTAGTATCTCAGCTTTGACACTATGATCAAGGCTTGATACTGTCTTAGGGGTTTTGTTTCATACCTTGGAGATGTTCTGGTCGCATCAAGATTAAAAGTTATGGTTATAGCACATTTTAAATTGGCCCAATAATATCTTTTATTGACTGAGACTGAGTAAAGACCAAGACTAGATCTTTTCCATTACAATACCATTTATTTTGTATCAACAGTATCAACATAATTCATATAATGCTTTACATATTTTAAATATTTAAGTCATCCATAATTTACCTTAAATTACTGTGATTTCAGTTTTAAACTACGTAAATTGATTCATGAGGATTGAACATTTTAATATTTTGGCATCAATTAACCAATCAAAACAGGACAAGACGGAGTAAACACTTCAACGACCAATATGCAGGATACATGGGAGGAGACAAGACAACAGGAAACAAAAGGTTTTGTCCAATTACAAAATATCAGTCATGGTTTTAAGAGATTTTTACAGATTACCTCCAAACTGGATGTAATCTCAGTGTGTTTAAGGAATAAGAAAAAACATCAGAATTAACTTAACTATCAGAATTAACTTAACTAACAAAGCTAACCTATAATCTAACTTTACTCTAATTAAATACATAAACAATATAACTTTGACTTTTGACTACAAAACTATAAACCTGCTTCCTATTGAGTCTGTGTCCTAACATCCCCTTACCTTTGCGCACAATGCCTGTTTGTCCACCTACTTCAGGGATATCCCTCATCTCACATCAGTGTCCCGGTGCGTGCCCTTACCCCTCTAAGACACACAGCCAGACGGGAGACTACTGTCAAGAGCTGCTCTGGGACGTAAACCTCTCTTGTTTCCTGTCGTCCGCCTCTTCTCTCAGGGCACTGTCCGTGTGAAGACCTTTGTCTGTGTCCGGCAACCCAAACTAACACATGATGTCAACCCTCTATTTCTGTCATCGTGACAGGCATCAAACACCTGTCTCCCCCACAAATATATATATATATATACAAATGGGAAGACCCCAGTGATTATTCAGACTGTGATTTAGTATGAGCAAATAAAGCCAATAATAGGGCTACAGGTTTAGTGATTACAATTTATACCAATAATGACTTAGTATGAATCAATGGCAAAGGTACAATAAACTTATTCTCAAAGAGTGTATGTGTGTAACATGAGAAAGGGCAGATTCCTCGACGCTGTAGTTGGTATGAGTTCTATAGTAAAGCTCTAACGTTAGTTATTGGGCCTTTGCTGGTCGAGGACAGGGCTCCCATTACCAAAGCAGCCTTTCAGATGAAGTCACAGTTAAGTCAGGACAAAGGCATTTAATCTGATCATTTATTATTGTCTCACTGGAATAATGGCACGCACTGTGGATTACACTGAGGACATCGCAAAGCCTTATTTTTAACCATTTAGATAACCAACTAAGATTATCACTACAGTGTATCACAGAACAACAAACAGTGAGTAATCATTGAAGGCTGTAATATTAATGTTACCACATAGCAGTGTATTTAAATGAAGTCTGTCCTAAACCCATAGTAGAACAAACCCCAAATTATTATGATACGGGTTAATAATAATAATAATAATAATAATAATAATAATAATAATAATAATAATAATAATAATAATAATAGATTAGATATTGGATAGATTGGATTTATATAGTGCTTTTCAAGGCTCTCAAAAGCTCTTTACAGAGTCCATTATTCATTCACTCCACAGTCAGACACTGGTGGCGGAGACGTGGCAGCCATTTTGTGCCTACGGACTCTCCGACCTCCAACCATCACTCACACATTCATACACAAGTGTCACTGGAGGCAAGGTGGGTTGTCTTGCCCAAGGACACAACAACAGTATGAACTGGGGAGAGTGGGAATTGAACCGCCAACCTTCCGGTTATAGGACCGCTCTACCACCTGAGCCACTTCAGGATTAAACTAATACTAGACTAGGACTCAACCATCGCAAATGACAGATTCAACCCTAAGATTATGGAATCAAAGTGGATTAAACCTAGAAATAAAACGAGAATAAGAATAAAACATTGATCTAGTTCAGTAAGCTCCTAGTTATCTTAGCATTCACCATAGCATTATTGTCATCGGACCAAATGACAAAATGACAAAACAATTTTTTTCTTTTAGAGACACACTAGCTGGCGCTGTCAGTGCATTGTGTAGATATAAACCTGCACCAACGTTCACTTCCTCATATTCCTTCAAGACTCCGAAAGGGCATTCAGAGAAAATATGCAAACCACTAAACGATTCACTGTGGTGGCCGCTGAAGACACCAGCCAAAAGAAAAAAAACTGATAAATTCAGAACTAAACTGGGACTAGATCTATGTTTTGCTAAATCTAAACTTTGACTTTAACCTTATTTAATGTCTGACCCATGTTAACCATGGAAACAATTACACTTCAAAAGATAATCCACTGTGTTTGAATGTGTCAGTGACCATCAACACACAACGTTGACACAGAAATCTACAAGCCGCATATTCAGCTGTGTGTCCCACATCCCAACTGTCCATCAGAGGCTTCAACGTCTATAAATAGGGGAAGTGCTCCAAATACTGACAGAGGGGATACAGGGCTGCAGGGAGAGGAGGGGTAACACTGGGGAGGTCTGTTATATCTCGGCATATTGGCACAATTGTGTAAGTGTAAATTTATAGCCACTAGAGGGGGATATAGAGCTCTGAAAACAAGCAAAAACTCCAGATGTTGATTTAAGGAAACACCAAACAAAGCTCGATGAAGTAAGTCTTCTTTAATAAAACACATTCTATTTCTGAAATGATTTTTGTAGTCCTCTGTCCAGTGTGTCCACAAATAAATCAACATCATGTACTCACTGGCCTGTCGTGCTTTGTCCTTGTACGTGGTGCACAGCTCGTCATTAACCGGAGTTTGTTGGAGTCCCACCATCGGCACCAGCTGTTTCCCTGAGCCCAGCATCAGAGCCTCTTTGACCCGTTCTGGAGACACGAGTGGTGGGCAGATGGGCATCCCGGAGCCCCCTGTCTCCTGGAAGCCACTGTCCCCCTCTCCTTCTGCCTCCCCCAGGCTCTGGTCCAGGGTTGGCGAGAGCGTGTGAGGGGTCAGGGTGTGAGGGTGTGGGTGGTCCACTCCGGCTGCAGGGGCCGGTAGATGAGCTCCCGCCGAGGGACCCCAACTGTGCACGGGATGTCCCACTGTCGCTGGGTCACCACTGCATCTGTTGCACTTTCATACCTAAGTCAAAAGGGCACCACACACAAGTCAGTTTCAAGTTTCCTTCAGATAAAAAGAGGTACATTATTATTTTGCCAGGAAATTGGTATTACACATTAACAAAAAGGAGTCACTGTTTTAAATGTCATAGCATAGAGTTTTCTATTGGTTATCTGCAACAGGCCTGGCTCTACAGGGAAGAAAAAGGTTGCATTGCACACTCAATGTCACCACAATGGTGACATTCTGGTACCCGATCAGGACCTACCCGCTCATCTCTGACGTCTCTTCCTCTGTCTGGTTGTCGTATCGGGCTGGTGAGCGGACGTTAGGAGGCGTTCTGCGCTGGCGACGAGGAGTGAGGGACTGAATATCTGCGTCGCTGTCTGTCTCCCCATAATAAGCCTCACTGTCCGGAGGAGAAGTAATGCCAGTGGGGATTATGGTGGCCTGGTCCTGCCGTACGGGGCCTGAGGTGGGAGACAGGATCCTGGGCAAGATTGATGGGGAGTGAAACCCAGGAGGGGCCCTGCTAACAAGAAGACATTTGTGCTCTAACATTATTACATAAACTTAGTGGACTTTTAATCACTTTCTGTTGCTACGGCTGTCCAAAGGGGATAAACTGCTTTTTAGTCAGTGTAAAGTGCTGTGACGTGGTTTCATGTTGCAGGTGTGCTCTCTGACCTTTTGACCCTGAGGTTGAGTGTGGTGCTCTGTGTGTCCAGGAGACCCATGGCCTGAGCGTGACTGAGATTGGCGCACATGTGGTCGCCAATGGCAACCAGCTCGTCATGCTCCTTCAGTCCGGCTCGGCACGCTTTACTGCGTCTGCGTACCTGCGACACAAAGCATTCAAAAGATAAATTAAAGGGTGAAGCATGTAGTAAAACTAATTCACCACAATTTATGAAGACTGGCACCAAAGTCTGATTTTAAAGCGTGTGATTTCATTTGCTTCATTTCTATCTTCTGATGTGTTCTGCCATCCATTTTCTACTTGTACCTTTTAACTTGGGTAAATTTTAGCAATTGTCTTTAACTTTGGTTTTCCTGGCACAACGCTGATAGACTTCACTTGGATTACACTGTTTTTTACACTAAACAATGACCACTACGGCAACTATTAGCATCACTAGCAACACGGTTAAATGCTGCCTCATTTGATATGCTAGTTAACACAGGTTGCTGATATGTACTGTTTTATATTTAATATTAAATTATGTAATATTTAATATCTGTCTGAAATCTTATATATATTAATGTTTTAATTTTGTGACTTTTATCTTTTTCCAAATCCAAAAGCTCAATATGACATACTTAAAACATCCTTCTAGGCCACACAAGTAAACAATCATATCAAGGACTATATTGTTATTTTCTATTAAAATAGTATTGAGGTTTTTTTTTTTTTCGTCATTTTTTTCCAAGTTAAGATGATCTAATTTATCTCTGGCACAGATTTCTATTTTTAATTTTTTTTATGTAGACTGGAAGCAGCCCTCAGGACTTGAGTATGAGGAAAATAGGGATGGTATGGGTGACAGCACGGGTACTAGAGCCACATCTACTAATAATTATTTAAACGTAAGAGCTGGAATAGTAATAATAATAGATTGAATTTATATAGTGCTTTTCAAGGCTCTCAAAGTGCTTTATAGAGTCTATTATTCATTTACTCCACAGTCAAACACCTTCTGGTTATAGGATGACCGCTCTACCGCCTGAGCTACTGCGCTCCAAATTTAGTGATGATACATAAAGACCAAAAGACCAAGAAGCTTTAGACAGAAATTGAGGTCTATCTTCAAATACTATCATTATATTTACCATTTTTAAGCTGTCAATGTAGGTATTTGTAAAGATGTTTTAAAATGTCATTGATGAGTTTGAGTAACTCCTGTGTGGAGTTAATGGAGGAAACCTAGAGAAATGATGCCAGAGGGATGGGTCCTTCATGAAAATTAAACCCCTTTTTCCTGTTTCTAACACTTTGATTAGAGGTATAAATGTTAGGTGTCCCTACACCTACTTCACACTCTGTGCCTTATCTCCAGCTCTTGATCCATTTATCGGTGCACGTGCATGAGATGGACAAAAACATACACAGCACAAATGAACATTGTTAAAAAGGGGCCTGAACAGCTGCAGAGCCCGTCTGGAACCAAAGGGGCATGCCTGTCATTCACCATATGTTCCCCCACAAACCCAAAATAAAACTTAGGGGGTAAAAACTGTAGCACATTCTTCGACAGACGGGAAAGGACAGGAGTGATAACAGCGTGAGATTCCCACTAATATTAGGAAAGACAATGAACGTGCCTTGAATTTATAATACAACACTACATTTTCACTGTCAAATTTAGAGCTATACTGAAACTTCAGATATGTAGTTTAATGAATTATTAATGTAAGTATTTTATACATTAGTTTGGAATCTGTTGTCAAAATATACCAATCCATTCCAGCTTTTGGGTTTCATCTCATGTTATGGAAGTAAAGGTTGTTTAAAGTAATTATAACTACATACATGGTAAATAGTAGATCACTGTATTGTGATTTTTTGGGGGAAAGCAGAGACTGATCAATCAAATTGCCTTGGAAGAGGAAATATATTGTTTCTCATTTCCATTTTCCAGGCAAAGAAAACAAATGGACCAGTGAAACACAGGTGTGTAGAATAACTTCCTCAAAGTGTAAATGAATAGAAATGACTATATTCTACATCAGAGTCAATATAATGAATGGAAAAAAGGCATATTGAAGACATCATGCATCACCATCAGTGTGTGAACAAGAGGCCTTTTTCCATGCCCACTTCCAGCTCCACTCAAATGAGCTATTTCTATCGTGCAGTCTGTGTCCTATTCCCAACACGGCTTATCTGAGGTATGTGCCACCTCACACAGATACAGAAGTCCCATACACGCATCAGGACAAGGAAGCCAGAGTACACTGATCTGACCCTTTAGCAAGACATTTCTCTTTGGAAATTCTGGCTAAAGAGGGGTTTGTTGGGCCTAAAGTGCTCCAGTTAGGTTTGTATCAGAGGTTATGACAGCTTATTAGAGTCTGTCCAGATTTTAATGTCAGTCTGCTCCAGAATAGATTTTCTTATTAGAGAATACATTCTGGTCTGTCAACAAGTATAAAAGCAGATGGAAGTATTTCAGTCACATTAACTGCACTGACTGTGTGTTTTATTTTTGAGTCATGTTAGCCAGTTTACCAGTGATGATGTTGAAATTAGTAAGAAATGACCGTAATACCACAGGCCAGTAATAAAAAATATATTGTGATTTAATCTAGGCTACTTAGTTTAGTTTTTTTATTTATTAATTCTGACTGCTTTATAGTTTTGACATTCTATCTCTCAGCACAAGATGACAGTGGTGTGTGAAAATAAATACATTTACATTTAGTCATTTAGCAGACGCTTTTATCCGACTTACAAGCAATTTTAACAACACAAGGTAGCAAAAAAAGTGCACCAAAAACTATTCAGTTAAAACCCAGCACAGTATACAAAGCTAAGGATAGGAGAGAATTTTTTTTTTCAAAGAAAAGGAATCAATAGAAAGGAAGTAGAATTCAGTGTTTGTCAGTCAGGTGTTGATGGAAGAGATGTGTTTTTATGTGTTTTTAAATACATGCTGCAGAACTCTTATGCTTGCACCTTTACTGTTTTTCTGGGAATATTATTTCCTTTAACTAATGACAAGATAATAGGACCTGTGGTAAAAGAATCTTGTATGTTAGAGCAGTAGTAGCTTATGTGTCAAAGTTGTGGAACAAAATAATATAACCCTTTCTTCAGTACAGTATCTTGTAACACAGCACATTGGTGTTTGCCTAACATCAAGACACGTACGTACAAATCAATGAGGAAATGTGTTTTAATATAGTGATAACAAATTAATGAGCGTCTGACACATGCTAGAAAGTTATGAGAAAGACAAGTAAATGTTGTAATATAAACAATTTACTGCTATAATGTAATGATACTATTTAGAAGTACATCAATAAACAACTATGTAGATAGTTGCATTCCACTTCTGAGTTTTCCGGGCGATAACCTTTCCAACCAAAGCTCCCCTTACAAACACTGCAAACCACAAGTCTGACCATCAAACCTCAGGCTGTCCCCACATGCTTGTGTTACCTCTTTGGCAGTCTCTTCCCACTCTAACATACACCGATAGTTCACCGTACCTTAGCCACCTGGAGAGGTATCTGCTGCTCGGCCCCTCCTTGAAGCCTGAAACCCCACGGAGCTCCCCCAGAAAGGGAAACCACAATCTCCTCAGCCACCATCCCAGCTCCCAGGTTCCAAAGTCGAACCAGCGAAAGAAAGATGTTGCCACTTCAAACCACTCTGCTACTTCTGTATCTTCTTTTGCCACAGATTACTCCACCCATTGGTCTTTGGCCCCTCTGGTGGGTGCCTGCTTTCATCTGCTCAGACAGGAATGCTGTGCCGGAGGGTGGGCACTGCTAGGAGTCTGTGTGTTCATCCTCTTGTCTTCAACACTTGCCATGTCACTCTCCAACACTCGGCACAGGGGATGCATGCTGATATATACTCCCAAAATAACCCGCCATCACTGCCACCAAACCCCCACCCACCCCTCAGCCGGACTCAGCCCAGACCAGACAACCAGTCAAAGCAGAGAAGGCAGGTGTGAGGGAAAGTATTGAGGAATCTGAAAAAAGGATCAATAGGTTTGCAATGTTATTATCGGGACACAAGAGGGTTATAATTGTGCTCTGAAGACATACTCAGCAATACAAGTCTTCTGCTTGAATGATAACAAAGGACATGATTGTTTTCTGACACATAAACATCATTGCTGTCCATGAACAGGGTGTCAAAAAGCATCCATAAGTAGTTAACGGTGCACCTGTGATCCAAAAAGGCCTTTAAACAAACTGCTGAGATTGTTTGACAGATCCTTTCTTATTGTTTGGTATTTGGGTCAGCTCCATTAAAATAAAGCAACAAAGAGGAGTGTCCACATGTGGCTCTAACCTTTAATAAACCAATACAAAGCATTTTTATTAACTGTGTATGCAAAGTCAAACAGAGAACTGTCAGACAAGTGCTGTAAAAAATCTTAACTATTTTGAATAAGTTTTATTGTAGTTTAAGAATTGGCATCAGAGTAAAGCCAACTATAGCCTACTGGACTGGACTTGTTGAACAAGATTTAAAAGTAGATGTACTTGAATGATCAGGTTGGATTTTATAAACTTCCAGACAGTGACAGGGGTTGGTCAGTGCTGCTGCTGTGAGGTCTCCGTGCAGCACAGAGGAGCTGAAGGCCGGGATTCGAAGTGTGTTTCCCGGATGTGGACGTGGCACAGCGCTGCAGCAGTTCCGCTGAATGTCCGCTTCTGCCTGTGATACCGAGAAGGGATTAAGTAAGAAACACCCCGGGACGACATTGGTTTTGTGATTTTTGCTCTGCCGCAGGTTGTTCTCTTTGCACTGACCAGGGGACAGCCTTACTACTTACAACACCTGGGAGGTTTGTTGAATTTTGAAAACTGTGTGACATCCCCGCTTCATGACTGGACAGTAGGCTTTTACTACGTTAGCTAATGCTAGCGCTCTGCTAGCACAGTAGGGTAAAAACCGGAGCTTAGCTCGTTAGCACAGCTGATTCAAGTACCGCTGCTGTCATTGTGATTCAAGCTGTTGGCTTCAGCTATTTGGCTAATAAGCTTTATCTCTAAAACTGGTTCATACTACACGTGCGTGGCTGTACTTGTATTAATAAGTTAGTTGTGTTGTTGTGGAGAAGTGACTGTTTTGTAAGTTTTCGTTGTCACGTTACTATGCTAATTTTAGCAAGTTAGCGGCTAACTGTAATGCGGCACTAATATTTTTCGCTGTTAGCTACAGTTATTACGCCGTGTTTGGTTGTTTGTTGCCCCACTGTTTAGGTAGACGTGTTTCAACTTCAATTATTGTATCTTATGGAATCTTTTTATTATATATTTTTTTATTAATTATTTAGATCATGGCAAACCAGCAACAATATAGTTTGCTCACCGCATACTGTCAAATGAACAGATGCTCAGAAAAAGGTATTTTAACACTTAGAATAAACGAGGAAATGAAACATAATAACTTAACAAAACGTATACATATGTCAATTATATTGTAGTTACTCTATTATCATCCAGATTCTGTAAAACTGGTTTAACTTTGGTTGTAGTGGCTAACTTAGCTCCCAACTCTGAACCAGATATGGGTCAGTCCGAAGGCCCCTCTTACTAAAGTAGCCTACTAGACTCCAGCGATTGTATTTCTCTGTCACCTGCATTACTGAATTATTCAGCGGCTCCGCTCGTTTACCCTGCGTTTGTCTGTTAGTTGATACTCATCACTCTGTCATATTAGGGTAAGGCTAGTCGCCAGAAGCTGGGTAATAAATACATAACCCAACTCTGCCACATCTGTTAGCAGCAAGGTTGGAGTTGACATGTGACAGGCTTCACTATACGTGTGTAAAAAGTTTGTTTGATTCGACAGTTGTCCAGTTTTACAGGCGTCTGTTGACACTTGACTAAGATAAATTCATTAGCAACTAGACATTACATACTGCCCTTAGGTGTATTAGCCATATAATCTTATCCTCTGTGTTAATGAAGTATAGTTATCAAGTCTGGCATTGTGTTAACTCTAATTACAGGGCTTGTTTTCACTCAGGATCACTTCACTGTAGGGTTTTTAATTTATTAAAATGTTGTGTGACTGACTCAGGGTAAACATGAGGGAGTGGCTAGGTCAAACATCAGAAGCCAATAAAGGTGTTGCCACTGAAACAGGAAATATTGGAGTCTTAAGGACAGCTGTCTTACCCTAAACTGTAAACACACAGAGCAGAGTGCAAAGCAGAGTCGCGTTTAACTTTTTTAGTTCAGGTTCTGTGTGGGGACGCTCTATACTTGTCTATACTTGCAATTTTGCTTTCATCAGTTATTTTCCATTTTATATACCATACATTTTAATGTTTTAAAAGTCAAATGACATTCAACTTCTGAATGTCTTAGATTGTGTTTGTGCTGACTGTGAATGCATAAGAGCTATTACAACTTAAAACAGAAGACTCAGCAGTGTTTTCAAAAGCCTATTTCAGTTTTTTTAGATCTTATAATGACTGGACAGTACGCATGTAGAAACACTGCCAAAATTATGTATTTTAAGGTAAAATCTTTAAACATAGCCTGAATAGCATTGATAAATAAATTACTTTTATCATAAAAACATCATGGCTTCTTTCTTTATATAACGCTATTCAACTTTTACTATGGCAAATATTACAATATCCAACATAGATACTGCACGTTTTCCTTATTTTGCTGACCTATCAATGACCGTGTTGTTATTTTATACAGATTTAGGGATGAACTGAGGATGAATGTAAACCAGCACAGTCCTATGGCCTCTCCGTACGGCCAGCCCCCGCCCGGATACGGCCAGCCCGGTTACAGTCCCCTCGACGCTGGATATCATGCGCCGTATGCAGCCTACAATGGCCCCGCGTCTGCGTACCAACACGGGGCTCCTCCACAAGGTAAACCGAAACAGTACGGGACGAAATCCTCCAGCATCCATTCCACTGTAACCTCAAAGTCTCCTATACCTCCCTCGGGTGGTCTATGCTCTGAGTGAAGACTGTAGGCTGCTTGTGCATACTAATGTGAACCTCATTTCTTTATGTTGCGCTGTTTGTACCTCTTCCTCTTCCTTTTCCCACTTTTTCTTGTATTACAGGTTATTCTCCTTTCACAAGCTTTCCCTCTAAGGCTGTGGCTGCCAACCCAGTCTCTGACCTCTCCTCTCCTCTTGACCTAGGTAACTGCTTCCTCTGCTCTCGCTCATTTCACACTTTACGTTGTCTGCAGTCATTGACTCCTCCTCCTAAACAGAACTTTTAATTTCATTGCCACAAAATACTCAAAACTTATTAGAAAAGGTTTAATACAGTTTGGTAACCAAAAAAAGTAATTGAAGATCAGCCAGAAGATGCATTGTGTATATAATTGCCTGTTTTTAAAAACAGTAAAAAAAAAATCATAAAAACTAGGATTCTTTGAGTAAATCACTAGGTTGGTGTAAAAATGCCATCTTTAAGACATTACATTTGTCATTAGATACATTACTTTGGTCAGAAAGTGACAATGTGTCTTGAGTAGCTTTCAAAGACATCTCCCTCCAATTGTATTGTGTTTTAGGCAAGATTGCTGCTTGTATAAGGGGCTTGTCAACATTTTTTGTTAATATGGTAATACATCTATCTAAGTGTGTAGACTGTGTTTTGTTGCACCTTTTCTGCTCACCTCCTGAAGTATTTTTGTTGGTGGTGAAAACCAGTGATAAACCAGTGTAACTCATACACACACACACTTGTATTTTCAAGGTCCTAGCAGAGGTCCTCCCACTTCTGGATCCCTTCCCGTCTCAGCGCCTCAGCCCTATAACCAGTACAGCCACAGTCAGGGCGACATGCAGAATGGACCCCCGCCTATGACTCAAGCCCTACCGAGGTAAAATAACTAATCTAATATCATTTTTAGGTTTTAGAAATCAATGTAAGATCAGAAGTACTGCGCACTCATGTTAGTCTCTGGGTATTTTAATCTTGCATGCTGATTATTCTCTTCGATATGTTTTCAGGCCTCCTGTGTCTCAGCCATACCAACAAGGAGCTGTAAACCTGTCCGGTCCCCAGCCTTCCTACCAGCACTACGGCCCCCCACCCCCAGTGCAGCAGGTCACTAACCAGATGAGTGGGATGCAGATCAACGCGGGACCACCAACCTCTGCAGGCCCACCAACCCCTGCTGGTTCCAGGATATGGTACGATTTAGACTCAAGTTCCATTATAGCTCCAGAGACATGAGACGGCACTGTTTTTCTAGAGAGTTGTACTATTGGCTACAACTATTGCCAACTTATCTCTACTTTCTCTGGAGTATAACCAGACTTTCACTCGGATGGCATCAAGAGAAGCGGTCTCCTCTCTCTACTGAAGCACAAGAGTCTGAGCCCTTCCCAAAGCAGCCAGTACAGAGCAGACATAGAGCATAATCCAGCAAACACTTGAATATGAACGTAATTTACTGCCATAAAATCCAATGCCCAATTGTTATATTATATTTATGGCTCATTTGGAGACTATGGTGATGCCAACTATACTATGGTGGTGCGTCCAAGCAAAATCTATAACACGGCACAACACAATACCGGTAGTTACGTTCATACCAGTATAGCGCCCACCCCGAGAGCATCAGTCAGTGAGGATTTCAGATGCTCTATATGCAAAGTTTAAAGAATATTAACAGGGGAAGAAATTGTTTAGCTGGCTGTGTACATGTGACCTTGGCTTTAGTGTTCCACAGCAAATGTACATGGGAAATAGTTCATAAACTAATGTACTGCATGCAAACAAGCTACCTCACCTGATTTATAAAATGCTTTACTCTATTGTGACACAATTTTCTATACTGAAAACTGTATTTTTTGTGTATTTTAATGTGTGGATATTGGACTTGTTTTCTGTCTGCAGCTCCTCCTCACAGCTCCCAGCCTCCAGTGAGCACCCCCTACTCAGCCACTGCCCCTCCCTCCTACACACAAGCCCCTCCCCTTTGTCCTCTGCTCCGACACAGCCTCCTCCGCCTCCCGCCAACAACCCTGCGTCCACACAGCAATACTACGGAGCACCACCTCCTTCACAGCAGCCAAACAGATCCTCACTGCCCCCCACGTCCCAGCAGCAGTTCACCTCTTCTTCACCTCAGCCCCCACGTCCCAGCAGCAGTTCACCTCCGCTCCACCTCAGACCCCACATCCCAGCAGCAGTTCACCTCCGCTCCACCTCAGCCCCCCACGTCCCAGCAGCAGTTCACCCCTGCTCCACCTCAGCCCCCCACTTCCCAGCAGCAGTTCACCTCCGCTCCACCTCAGCCCCCCACGTCCCAGCAGCAGTTCACCTCTGCTCTACCTCAGCCCCCCACGTCCCAGCAGCAGTTCACCTCTGCTCCACATCAGCCCCTTATGTCCCAGCAGCAGTTCACCTCTGCTCCACCTCAACTTCCTGCTTCGTCTCAGCAGCAAAGCTATCCCCCTTCATCTTTCGCCGGTCGTGCACCTCCACAAAGTCAGGCTCCTCCTCTACTTGTGTCCCAACCGCAGCAGTCTTTCCAACCTGCTCAACCTCAGCCGCCATACTCTTCTGCCCCTCCACCGGTCAGCCAGGCTGGCTTTGTCCCGGGACCACCTCCTCCTACATCCCAGGGCTCCTTCCCACTTGCAGCAGCGCCTCCTTCTTCTCAGCCAGGGTCTTTTCCTCCTTCCGGACCCCCTCCCACATCGACTCATTCAGGCCAGTTTCTCTCTGGCCCAATGCCACCACAACCTCAGCCCCAGGCTCCACCCCAGACTCAGCCTTCCCCGTACCACTCAGGGCCCCCTCCTTCCAGAATGCAGATGCCTCCTTCATCAATGTCACAGAGCAACCACCTGCCGCCAGGACCACAGGGCCCACCCCCAGGACCCCCTGGGCCCCTACAGCAGCCTCCCGGGCCTCTTCAACAGCCTCCTCCTCAACCTGGAGTCCCTGCTGGATATCCTCCTCAGCAAAATGGTGAGGATTTAGGGTTGGTGGTTTCAATTCAAACACATCACATAAAGTAAAAGACTATGGTGGCTCGTCATAGTCTCATTTTCTCCCATAGTCTCAAATTTAACCAAAAATGGATCCTACCATTAGAACGTTATTGTTATAGTGTGTTGCGTTGACCTGAGCCTGACTCTGAAGCAGCAAGTGAGTTATGAAAGTGGAAGGACAGCTTCTTTCGTCACCAACTAAGTAATATTTAAGCAGTTGTAAGTTTTCAGAATATGTAGTAAAAGCTCAGCCCAGAAAAAGTGTCTCATTTTTTGCTTCCTCCACAGCAGCGTCAACAACAAGTGGTGGCTTCAAGCATAGTTGCAAAGTTGCTAGTTGGTTTCTTTGCAGCAGCCTGCAAGTTTTAGCTGATGCAGCAGCAGATAAAACCCCCTTTTTAACAATACGAGTCTTGCATCTCATTCTGTATAATCCTAGAATGACTGTAAAGATTCTCAAATTTAAGTGGGTCTGAAGTGTTTGTTAGAGGTATAAAAAAAAAGGAACTTTTTGATCTAAAAGGGCTTCATCCTAGCTTTACAAACAGCATTTTTGTAGTAATTTAAAAGAGGGAATCGGCCTTTAGCTCTCTTGTTTTTAGAGAAGTAGTCATATGAACTGATCATTTGATATTGATCCGGACAGATATGGGAATAATCTAAATGTCTAACCTGCTGTTCTTTTCTTCCAGGAGCCTATGGACAGGTGAGAGGCCCTCAACCTGGCTATGCAGGCCCTTATCCAGGTCAACAAAACTACGCCGCACCTGGATCTGCTCCAGCTCCTGCGCCCCCTGCACAGAAAAGACTCGACCCAGATGCCATTCCTAGTCCGGTGAGCACAAATCCATTAATGCACTGTTGGTTTAGAATGAGCAATAAATCTGTCCCAAGTTTAAGTAAAAATTCTGGAAATAATACTGGAAAATTATTTAGTGTAAACCCTGATACTAGCTGATACTTCTTTTGAATCTGAAATTACATGGAGCTGCGAGCATCTGCATCGAGCAGGCCACACTTCTGTATTTATTGCACCTAATCAAAATAACTTCTTGTCTAAATAACACATTTACTGCCTGCTACTGTTCGCCAACTCTTACTGGGGCCTCTTCTCACACACTTTTTTTTTTTTTTTATCTTTTCACTCTCTGTATTGATTGATTTTTGTTGTTGTCGTGTCTTTTTGTGCACAATTTGCTGGACAAACTTTTGAATGTAAAGCAAGCGTCTGACCTGCCAGCTGTGCAGAAATCGAGACATAGAATAGATCCAGACGCTATCCCCAGCCCAGTAAGTTTCCTGTGTGTTGCCTGCCTCCTGCCTCTGCTTCACCCTGTCCTCTCTGCCACTAACCCACTCAGCCTAACCCACAAACACTGTCACATATTGGGAAGTGGGCTTATCGGTGCGGTCGAATAATGTGTTTGTAGGTAGACCCTGGCGACTTGTGATTTGAAAGATGGACTTTAAGGCAATATATGACCAGTGCCATAGTTACTGTCTCATAAACCTTTCTCAATGAGTATTATTTCAGAAAATACAAAATATTTACTACCTACTCTTCTGTGTTATAATACTGGTCAAAAACAGACTTTAAAGAGGACATTTTCCTTTTTAAATAAATTTACCTTCCTAAATTAATTTATCTGTGTCTTGTTAGAAACACCTAGAAATACAATGACACAGTAGCCTGTGGCTGTTAATGAACTTCTCTCTTGGATGTGTTGGAGCACTGTTTCCAAGCTGCTGTCTTGTAAACAAACAGAATTACTTTGCAATAAGACTAGCACTACTGTCAGAGTCAACGGCTATTATCAGTTTAATGTGTTAAAAGCACTGCTTTTTTATGAAGCATAAATGTTTAGCAGCTATTTGTTTCAGAATCAGAATTATTTTTATTCATCGCCAAGGGAAAATTCTTTAAAGAGCAAAGCGTAAAAATAGGCAAATCTCTGCATGGGAACAACATAATGAGATAAATATACTCAAGATACAATTTTTAGTTTATATCATTAAGCCCTACCTTTTAAGCCACTCATAATGCACAAAAAAATCTGGCTTTGGTAAATCTACCTTTTTAGTTTTCGAATCTGTCCTTTTACTTCCTGCAAACCTGTCCTCTTCTCCTGCATGAGCCTGCAGCTTATCCACGCTCCCTTTAATAATCCTCACCTGTTCACGGGGATCTAATGTAGCTTTGATTTGTTCTGTTTGGCAAAAATACACACGTCACTTGTGGTCATTGCTTGACATAGAAAATATCTACACATCTTTTTTCTGCTCGCTGCTGATGTGTGTCTTCTCCTGCATGGTTGTTTTATTAGGATCTAGGATAGAATGTAATAATGGAGTATATATAATGCAAACATGAATAAGTAAATGACAATGCATACTTTCTGACTCTCCTTTCAGATCCAGGTAATAGAGGACGACAAGGCAAAGTGCAACGAGCCATTCACCACAGGGGTCAGAGGTCAAGCCCCGCCCCTTGTCACAACCAACTTCCAGGTCAAAGACCAAGGTAAGTTCTGGTTTTATGAGCCAGCAACATTTGGCTACCCCCCAGTCACTATGTTTGTGTGCACATACAGTAATTGTCTATGGTCATACCTCGATTAGACCTCAAATCTTGCATTCTGTCTGAGTTACATGAACAGGAGAGCATTTATGTATTTAAAACATTCAGTCAATCAAGTGAAAAGAGCTAACTTTAATCACTGACTTCTTTGTACTGTACTGCCGCTAATGCTAAGTGAGACTACTTTACCATGTAATCATCAATTTATTTAAGAATAGTGATGGTAACACTCCGACCTTCCAAGTCTTGAAAATCGGAAAATACAATCCTAAACTCAGCAGCTGTGCTTTCCAAGTGAACTAAAATGCGAGTATTGCTCTAAACATTGCTGCTAGTGTTTTTGTTTTTTTTCTGGATCATGCTCAGACCGCCTTGTGGTCAACAGTAGCTCATCTGTGAATACATTATCCAAGTTTATTAGTTATCTTGCACAGCAGCTATATTTGTAATTTTACATACTCTTAGAAATCCATCTTGTCCGGCTGACACTAGACAAAAATCTCAAACTACTGCCATTCCAGTCGGACTAAGAGTCAAAATATCTATATAATAAAATATACAAATCAAATTATACTCTCACTTTGGCAATGATTCAAGTCCTCTACTCTTTAAACATATCCGCACTCGCTGAGAAAGAAGTCAGTTTTTCACTTGCAAATGGGATTTTTATAACTTTCTTTTAAAATAAAATTTAGAAACTAATTTTAATTGATTGAACTTTGTTTGTGCAGGGAATGCCAGTCCCACTTTTATCCGCTGTACGGCCTACAACATGCCCTGCACGGCTGATATGGCCAAGCAGTCTCAGGTGCCCCTGGCCGCTGTCATCAAGCCCCTCGCCACACTGTCCCCCGACGAGGTGAGTCTGTCCTCTCAGCCGTATCTTTGTATTTTCAGACATAAGTAAAATCCTTTTGGATGTAGTCTTGTTGGAAAGAAGGAATTATTAACGTTTTAAACCAGATGTTGCGTGAACATATCAAAAAGCCACACAAAGCTCCTGGTGTTGAAGCGTTTAACACTCAAAAACCATGGTTTACAAAAGCTGGAGCATATTATGTAGCCGTTGATTGCGTAACAGTGTAACCTGCTGCTGGTGCAGACAGTAATCTTAATCCACGACGCGCCCCCACTGCATTTCTCCCACTGCATTTGTGTGCGTGCCAAAGGGATGTTCATTATCGTCAGTTTAAACCCTAGGCATTTGGGAGAAAAAAAGATTAGGCAGGACGTCCTGGATATAATCAAAATCACAGGTGGTGGTTCCGTCTGACCTCTGAGCATTTATTTATTACGTTTGTGACTGATGTTAACTGTGTTGAAATAGATCTGTTCTGTATTCAACTAATTGTAAAAAGCATGTTATTGTAGCTTTCTCTCATTTAAGTCTAAATTACACACCTTTTGGTGGGTTTGCCTCTTATATTTTTTTGAATGATGTTTTAATTTCACTTTCCCAGACCCCAACGTATCTGGTGGACCACGGTGAGACTGGTCCCATCCGCTGCAACCGCTGCAAGGCCTACATGTGCCCCTACATGCAGTTTATCGAGGGGGGGCGGCGCTTTCAGTGTGGCTTTTGTAGCTGTGTCACAGAGGGTGAGTGATACACATCAAATAGTACTCCATGTGACTCAATTCTGTTGAATGTGAAATTTATATTTTAAGTTGTGTGTTGTTTTTTTTTTTCTTCTGCAGTGCCTCCACATTATTTCCAGCATCTGGACCACACTGGTAAAAGAGTCGACTGCTACGACAGACCAGAGCTTTCTCTGGGCAGCTACGAGTTCTTGGCCACTGTCGACTACTGTAAGGTAAGGTTTGCAATGATCTTGAAGGACTACTCTTTTTAATCTTAGTCTATGAATTGATATTTAGAAATGAAATGCATCCAACAGTGCAACAACCCCAGTACTCAACTTTAAAATGAATTTCCCATAAAGAATTACTAATTATTGTCAAATACATGTTAACCCTTTCCAACAGAACAAAAAGCTTCCTCAGCCCCCAGCCTTCATCTTCCTCATTGATGTCTCCTACAACGCTGTTAAGAGTGGCATGGTTAGCATCGTCTGTCAGGAGCTCAAGACCCTCCTGGACTATTTGCCCAGGTAGACGCACATTAGAAAACATCAAACATTGTCTCACTAAAGTCTCACTGTGGCGAATAACACCATTTTCTCACTGCTTTTAATTTTCAGGGAGAACCCAGAAGTGGACTCTGTGGTGCGAGTGGGTTTTGTCACTTACAACAAGGTTTTGCACTTTTACAACGTCAAGGCGAGTCTGGCCCAGCCTCAAATGTTGGTTGTGTCGGACGTGTCGGACATGTTTGTGCCCCTTTTGGACGGTTTCCTGGTGAATGTCAGCGAGAGTCGGCAAGTCATCGAGAGGTAAGCAATATGACAGATGACATGTAGTGAGAAGGTAAAGTCAAGTAATAATGATGCACTGTTTTTCTTTTGCAGTTTACTGGACCAGATACCTGAAATGTTTGCAGACACAAGAGAAACGGAGACGGTCTTTGGGCCGGTTATCCAGGCAGGACTGGAGGCACTCAAGGTAACAAAACCCCCAACATAAAGAGACATGAATTTTCTAAAGCTTTTGTCCAAAATTATACACAAACTGTCAAATTCAGTCAAGGTAATAAAACAAATAATCAAAATATTATCAGGTGGGACATTTGTTAGGATTGTCACTTTACAGCAAGAAACTCCCAGATTTAATTCCTCTGTAGGTTTTCTCTACCACGAAAAAACATGTACTATAGTTGGCCAGGACCATATAAGTGTCTATACTATATATACTATATATACTATAAGTGGCCAGGACCCTCTTGACAAGTACATATATCACCTTAATTGGACTTTACTGGATCAATTTGGTCAGCAATTCATTCCTTGCCTGGTCAAATATAAATAGTGGATAATGCAAAGCCCCTAAGCTGTAATGTTTATGTCCATTCCGCTATTAAAGGAAACATCACTTATATTATATCCAAATTTCCAAAGAGTTAAATGTTTGTAAAGTGCACTCGTATTTTAAATTCACCCATTAATAAAGCTTACCTTTTAATAATGTTAAAAGAAAGACGACCATATTAACACCTCAAACCACAAACAGACCTGCTACTTCAAAGCTAGACCCTAAACCAAAGTTATAATACAGGAACTTTTTTAGACTGTTCTTGACGTGCTTTAATAAGTGATGTTTTGTATCACAGGCTGCAGATTGTGCAGGCAAGCTTTTTGTCTTTCACACCTCTCTGCCGATCGCAGAGGCTCCCGGGAAACTAAAAAACCGCGAGGACAAGAAACTGGTCGGCACTGATAAGGAGAAGGTGTGAGAAAGATCATTACATAAAAGCGTCACAAATGTGGACCCTTTTAAAAACTCTGTCCTTGTCTCTCTCTCGCTCAGGCTCTCTTTCAGCCTCAGGTCAGTTTCTACAACAGTCTGGCTAAGGACTGTGTGGCCCAGGGCTGCTGTGTGGACCTCTTCCTTTTCCCAAACCAGTACGTGGATGTGGCAACGTTAGGAGTGGTCCCTGTCTCCACCGGGGGCTCTATCTACAAATATACATACTTTCAGGTAAATAGGCTTTTGCTCTTCTTCTTACTTGCTGTTATGATTCTGGTAACGTCTTCAGTTGGTTCAGAACAGGCTGCTGTGTATATTGTTCAAAATAATAGCAGTACAATGTGACTAACCAGAATAATCCAGGTTTTTTGTAAAAAAATTTTATTGCTAATGTGGCAACAAGTTACCAGTAGGTGCAGTAGATTCTCAGAAACAAACATTATTCTGGTTAGTCACATTGTACTGCTTTTATTTTGAACAATACTGTAGTTTGTTATTGGTTATTTATATATATACTTGCATTTCATTTGAGCGTCTATTTTATATGATGATCGGTTTGTTCCTAGGCTCAGTCGGACCAGGAGCGATTCTTGAACGACCTCAGGCGAGACATTCATAAACCAATGGGTTTTGATGCCGTTATGAGGGTTCGCACCAGCACAGGTGAGGTTACCCTTTACTTTTAATGATTTAGATTAAAAAAACTGAACATCTTTACATTTACATAACCACTGCTTCGTCCTCAGGCATCAGACCCACAGACTTCTTCGGCTCCTTCTTCATGAGTAATACTACAGACGTGGAGCTGGCAGGACTGGACTGTGACAAAGCCATTACTGTTGAGTTCAAACACGACGACAAACTCAGTGAAGAGACGGGGGCGCTCATGCAGGTGGGGGCTTAAGTCAGTGTATTACAAATGGTTTCTGGGGACCTACTTTTTCTATTCTATACAAAGAGTTAGTCTGGTCTTTGCAGAACCAATGGATGCAGAATAAACTGTCTTTGAAGACAATTGGACAGATATACAACTATTAAGAAAAACAAAGCATTCCATGAGACCCATCTCATTTATATCAACTGTTCTGACAAAGTGTAAATGATTCTAAAAAAATATCTAAAAACGATTACCCTCAGTCTCTGTGTTGGATTAAAATCACAAATACCAGTGACGTGAGATTCTTGAAGCATGTTTTAACATTTATTCGTCATTGTCTGTAAAATACACCTGAAGCTAATATCTGTATCTGTCTGCAGTGTGCCGTGCTGTACACCAGCTGCAATGGCCAAAGGCGTCTGCGGGTTCACAACATGGCTGTCAACTGCTGCTCTCAGCTCGCTGACCTCTATCGCAACTGTGAGACTGACACGATCATCAACTACTTCTCTAAATATGGTAAGAAACGTTCATTATCAGACATTTGGCCCAATATTTTTTCACCATGCTTTATATCTTCCCATGCTTAGTCCTTGGTTTGGATTTAGTCTCTGGTTTAGATTCCAAAGCCTTGTTTCTCTTTATATTTATTTTAATATTTCAAAGGTAGTTTGGGGTTTTCTTCTGCAGTAGACTTATGTTTGGTTTTCTGTGGCAGCTTTCCGTGGTGTCCTAAACAACCCGACAAAGGCTGTGAGAGATACTCTGGTGAATCAATGTGCTCAGATTCTGGCCTGTTATCGCAAAAACTGTGCCAGCCCCTCATCAGCCGGTCAGGTAGGAAAAAGACCACGTGTAAATGCTCATGAATGTCAGGTTACTTATAAAAATGTCACTGACTTGTGCTTGCAGCTTATTCTTCCTGAGTGCATGAAGCTGCTGCCGGTTTATCTGAACTGTGTGCTCAAAAGTGACTTACTTTTGCCCGCCGCTGACGTCTCATTGGACGACAGAGCTTACCTGAGGCAGCTCATCAGTTGTATGGACGTATCAGGAGACCCACGTCTTCTTCTACCCACGCCTTCTTCCTCTGGTGAGACAGTGTTATAGCATCAGAGGCCTTTGGTTTCTGAGAACATTTAGATTTTAAACCGTAAGAAAGTGACCTCAAAAGTGTGTACCATAGAATTGAACACTGTCACAAAAAAGACTGAATGTGACAGAAAATCTTCAGATATTAACCAGGTTGCAGTTTAATCACATTATCTCTCCTTGAATCTTTCAGACAAAGTTGGAAAGCGGTTTTTTGCCGGTGGCGATAAGAAGCTCTGAAGAGAGGCTGTCCAAAGGCGGGGTTTACCTTCTGGAGACGGGGCTGCACCTCTTCCTGTGGGTGGGGGCCAGCGCTCAACAGGAGCTGCTACTCAACATCTTTGGGACGCCCAGCTTCAGTCAGATTGACCCGAGCATGGTTAGTCCATGATTGATGGGCTGAGGGCTGGGAGGTCACTGGGTTTAGCAACGTTTTCTGCCTTTCTCAGTCCTTAACCAAAGGACCTACCACTATGCAGTACTTATAGTGTGTACTTAAGTGCTTTGTGTGTAGCTCACTGCATGTCTACATTTATAAAAAAAAGGGTTTATAGACAAGGGCAACTGCATTCTTCTCTGGAGTCTTTGTCACATGCCCTCAACCTGATCAGTTTCAAAATAAATACCTTACTTTAAAGCACATGGGTTTAGGTATGTTTTTAATTAAATTTTTAACTTTTTTAGCTGACATGTTTTTAATTTAATTTTATTATAGACAAGTTTGCCAGCTCTGGACAACCCCTTCTCGAAGAGACTCCGAGAGATCATCAACTCTTTCAGAGCACAGCGTTCACGATACATGAAGGTGACTGTGTCTAAATTCATTTCACAGCGTTACTGTAGACGGCATTTTAGTTTAAAAATGAACCAGTTCAGTCTTCAGTTATTTAAAGACACTTAAAACTTGCTTCTAGCTACATAGGCCTAAATTACATCTGAAGTTTCTAATTGTGGTTCGTTCCAAACTCCTACTCTTTCCTTAAAATGGTTAATTATACTTAATCTACTTCACACAAATAAAAAAATAAAAAACATGCCAACCCAGGCCAAATGCAACCCTTTGCAATGATTTATGTGGCCCACCAATACATTTAGTATATTTTTGGCCTGACTTTTTAATTTGATTAAAACAGATTTTGATTAAGATTTATTTTTTCATGAAATCTTAAATGTTAAGCCATTTTTTTTAAACCTGTTCAAATCCACCTATAAACTGTCCAAATTAAAATGTGGCTTAAATGAAGATGAAACCTCGCATTCAAAATTTAATAAAAGCCTCCAAGTGTCACAATCTTTGGCCCCTGAAAGGATTCTTATTAACTATTGCAGCCCCTCACCATTGTGTGTTTGACTCCTAATCTTCCTGTTTATTCTGGGTTCTCAAATATATGCTCATGTTAATACCGTCACATGTTCAGGGGCTAATTTTTCTTTCTCATTTACAGCTGATGGTGGTGAAACAAGAAGACAGAGCCGAGCTGATTTTCCGGCACTTTTTGGTGGAAGACAAGAGCGCCAGTGGAGGAGCGTCGTACGTGGACTTCCTGTGTCACATGCATAAGGAGATTCGCCAACTTCTCAGCTAGGCCCCTCCTTTTCCCTCTCTGTCCTTCACATCTTCCTGTAGAACCCCACGACGGCCCCGGTCACTTTTCACCATTTTTTTGTGAAAGAAAGCGCTTAATCTTTTTTTTTTTTGACCTAATAAACTAAACCTCTTCTGGCTGTCTGTCGGGTTCGAGAGACAGCTGGCAGAGTTGGCTAAGTTGTGTGTTAGCGTGTTTGGGAGAGTTGTTAATAGAGCTTTACTCTGGACTCCAAACTGAGGGGACAGAGTACTGTATATATATATACACAAGTGAACAATTATGTATGCAACCAGTGGAGTGAATGAGGGAGATCTGATGAGGTAATAGTCCATGTACTGGCTGTAAAACGAGCACGAAGAGACTGTGAGGGGGCGTTAACAAACTTTCATACAATACCAATCGCAGTAGAACAAAGAATGTTTAAATGGAGTTGAATAAAAGCTGTTGTATCTCTTTTTCTCCTCTGCCAAGACCTTAATATAACCCCCTTAAGCTGCTCCAATCAAAATAATATATATGCGTTTGCCTATTCCCAGATATAAGAGGATTTCACTGACTGCGTTCAAACTGAAGGCTAAACCCAGGCTTTACAACTTTTAAATATCCAAAGCCTCTTAGATTTGTGCCCCCAGTTTTTCAATCTAGCCTCACTCGAAAGGTGACAATCAACCACAATTTGTTGATAGAGATCAACCAAGCATGTCCTATAATTTGAGCTTGTCTTTTATCGTATTTTAGCCTCGGAAAGAACAAGACATGCGTCTGTTGGACAATGTTCAAAAACACTTTGCTATTGTCAGCACAAAAAACTTGTTAGTCTCCGATTAAACAGCCTGTATCTCAGTGACTCCAAATTGAGCATTAAAGCGTACAGTCTGAACGCAGCCTGTAAAACCTGGTGTTAATTGTTGTGTGGAGACTTTGATCTACCTTTTTAAAAAATGAATTACCTGCTGAGGAAAATGTTACAGTGTGGTCTCAGAGGACACAATGTTTTAAAACTATGGTTAATAATAAAATCAAGTTAGTATATTGTGATCTGATAAATTATATCTTGGTCTTTTAAAGGGATAGTTCAGTATTTTTTGTGAATGACAGATAATTAAGAAGAACAACACAGGGATAACTTAGCATTGGAAAAACACACTTGAAATTGAATATCATCGGTTTTGAAACGTGTTGGAAACATAATTTGAAACATAAGCTTTATAAAAGGAAATACTTTAACAATATAGAAAATTTAAACACTTGTGTTAAAGTGTCTATTTGAGAGGTTTTGTGGACACTAAAGTCTGGACTTTATTTTATCTAATGGGAACAATTTTCATTAGAGCCTTAGAAATAAAATTACTAGACACGCAAAAAAATCTAAATCTACACATTTTGCTTCAATTCATTCAAGGTATTCCCAGACCTATTGTTCTGGTTCTCTGACTTATTAACTGTCCCATTTTTGTTCTCAAAACATCTTAAAACAGATGCAGGATATTTTGGACCTCAGTATTTCTAAAAAACACATTTGCAATGCTGCCACCATTTACAACCCTTGCATAGCACTTAGTCTTTGTTGGTCTTATCTGCTTTTTAAACTGCACAATATCAGTGTCGAACATTGTGATAAAGTTTGCGATATTTAAATGCTATGGTTTAGTAAAAGTTACATTTTATTAAAATTTTAAAGAAATGTAATGCGCTGGTCTAACTTCAACTGGGTCACACTGATGCCTTTTACTTCTGTATTTGGTCGCATCCTAGTTTGCCTCATTTATTTTAAGTGAAGACCAAAACACCAATAGAATTCAAGCATTTTCTTGCGGCGCAGATATAGCAGTTGATATTGCGATTGATAAATTTGCAGAATATTTCCTACGATCTGTTGATATTTCTCTAAATCTGTAAAAATACAATTTAAAATAAACTGAACTATCCATTTAAGAACACATTCAAACTTTACATTACTACATGGGAAATGAGAAATAATCAAGGTCTTTATATGACACTGTAATACGTATCTGGGAAGCTATTTTTATTTTTTTTAATGGGAAGTGCTGTAGACTTTATAACCGTGAAAATGTAGGAAGAGAGCACAGATGGGCAGCCGAGAAACGGACGTCAGATATTTTAGAAAATCCTGCACTGATAATAACCAGTGTGTAAATAAAATATATAATCTGTACAGAATTAATAGAAAACTCCAATTTAAAGATCTGCCTAAAGCTGTCGTCGATGGTTGGTTTGTGTCAATATAAAAAAAATCATGGCTTTTACCGATGAGAGGAAAACATTTGACTGGCGTTTTTTGATACGTCTCGATATAAATGAGTGAATGTGTGCGTGGAAGCAAAGAAGGAGCATGTTTGTGGTGTTTTCAAGCTCGGTCCTGGTGAATTTCTCTAAAAAGGAACAGAGGGATTGCCAACACACGTACTTTCCATAGTTCACTTTCTGTTCCTTCCCAGAGTAACGGATTTGTGTTTGTGTGTCTGCTGCCCTCTGTTCCCGCTTCACTGAAGTTTATCGACCCAACGTTTTGACTGTAACCTTACTTTCTGTTCCTCTATTTCTTTGATTTTTTTTTTTTTTTTTCATTGCCTCTTGGGACTGCTAATAAAATGATTGTGAAAGACGATAACTACATGGACTCGTTTCCTTTTCTTTTCACACCCAAGCTTCTCTGGACATATGTCAACAGTAGATACTATTTAACTATCTGTAATTAAATGCGCGTATTCTTTTATATTTTTTCTGACTGGAGTAAAAATGATAGCCTATTTTTGGAAAGTTCACAAAGTGGAGGATGTGAGGACCCTTATTTAATCAACATTCATTTTCTAACACTTTTTCCCTGCCAGGTGTTGCAGGTGAATGGAACCTATCCCCAAAACTTTAGACAATGGCCAGCTCTCACAGTCATAGAACTCACAATCTTCTTGCTGTGAGGCAGGTGTAATGTAATGTCGAAATAATGCCATGATGATTGTAAAAAAATATATATATTTTACATATTAATATCAAATCTAAATTGATTAAGCTATAACTTTATACATTAACATGAGTCAATACAGCACTGATTGCTGACAGCATCTCACAAAACACTCCACATACAGTGTTTAAGTATACCCGATTTTTAATCCCAAAGTCTCCTGGTTGGTTATCTTCAGCTCAAGCAGACGCTGGAGTCGACCCAGGCCAGATGAAACCCGGGGTAAAGCGGGTCGGTAAAGTTAGAGTGGAAAGTGTAAATGTGTGTCAACTCGCTACAGGAGACCCTAAAGAAGGACAGTTTTCCTCCAGACCAGTCCAGATACACCCCCACTCTATTGGAGCTGGGTGGGACAGCTGTAGCAGTGCCCTGGCCCCCATGCACCGCCCTGTATCCGTCTTTGGTGCAGTTCAGGCCCCAGGAGAAGTCGTTCCTACCCAGCCAGCTGTCGTGACCCTCTCCTTTCCTGCTCATGCGTCTGTAGGCCGCTCCTATTAAAGCTCTGCCGTTCCATTCGGTTTCCCAGTAGCAGCGTCCCGTCAGACCCTCGGTGCACAAGACCTGCGTCCAGAAATCAAACCTCTCTTTGTGCTCGGGATAGGGCTGCTTGGTCCACCTGGTGGCTTTTCGGTTTTCCTCTGAGAGCGACAGATCTTTGTGTGCTGTGTTTGGGTCCAGGGTGAGTTTAACAGCATCTGATGAGAAAAGAAAAAATAATTATTAAAATAATAATTATTGTAAAATGGTGGTGTTATTTAACTACGAGTTGCCATTTACTTACATTTCTTTGGACCTGGTTGAATTCTGGATTCACCACATTGTTCGATTCTAGAACCGGACAAAAGCAGAAGTTAGCTCATCTAAACTGACATTAGTGAAAAGCAGCAGGACCAATATTCGCAAATATGACGGAGGAGATGGTAGCTGCATAAAACTAGAGAAAACTGTAAAGGAGCAATAATGATGGACTGTAGATTGTCACTTCTTCTACATCCAAACCAAAAAAGTACAGACTATATTTGCTATTAGAAGTTACTTAGAAGATCCTTGTAAAAATGTTTGTCTAGTGGCAGTAATCACATGGTACTACACAATACAATACACTTCTGCAGATCTAATTCAGAAAATGGAAGTGGGAAAGGTTAGTTGAATTGTAGAGGGCAATATTATTCTGTCTTTTAGTAACAACGTAGATGTCTTTCTGACTCATCTCATCTGACAGAGCTATTTTTATTCTCTGCCCCAAGCATTAAATACAACAATCCTCCTCTACCTCAGTTTGACCATACTGCACTGTAGGTCGTCCAGCAGTGACGAAAACAGCTGCAGGCCTGAGTGTCCCGGATGGTTGTAGCTCAGATCCAGCTCTCTCAGACGGCTCGAGTTCAGAGCAGAGGCCAGGAAAGTACAGCCTCTCTCTGTGACTCGACACAGGGCCAAACTGAAAACACAGCAGACACAGATCAGTGACAGCGTTCACTACTGTACACTGCTGCTAAATTATTCACGGGGAATGAAATTTCACTCACTTGAGCACCTGCAGCTTACAGTAAGGACTGCTCAGACCTTCAGAAAGCCTCAGGACCCCCGCATCTTCAAAGTCATTGTCAGAGGCATCGAGCTCTTTGAGTTGACACGACTCAGAGCCGAGGACAGAGGAGAGAGCTTCAGCGCCGCGCTCTGATAGGCCACAGCTCTTTAGTCTGGACAAACAGGGAAGAAACAGCTGAGTTTAAATGTAGCACATGGTATGGATTTCCAGGTGAACACTAGTAAACAAGCCCTGGCCGTGTTTCACAAAGCAGGCTAAGTGCGAACTCAAAGCATGTTAACCCTGAAAAAAAGAGTCTGGTTTCCCGTTTCACAGAGGGAGTTAATTTAAACTCTGAAGGGACTTAGTCTGTGAACCTGACCTGATTGCTGCAGGTTTTATTCTCAGAGTTATCAGTCTCATCTGCTCCATCTTAAAAGGATGATTCATTTCTCAATTTATAAAACTGATAACAAGATTAAGTCAGTGTGTACAATTGCACTGCAATAAATGTGGGGCAAATGTTACTAATGGTAAGATTAATATAACGTTTTTTTATTTAAATCATACTAATTAGTCACTGAGCTTAAGACTTACTATACATTACTTTTTAAATGTTTAACCTGAACATTCGTGACTTTACCCTCCAGCCATTGCTGTTGCCATGGAGACTCCTCTTTTCTAGGCTTCAATAAAAAACACTTTCTTTCATAAAGCTAAACTCAGAGTTGAACTAACTTGTTCCTGAAAAAGGAAACTGAGTGGTTCTTAACCCTGTGCTGCAGATGGATTCTTGTTTACGTTTTACAAACATGGAGCTGCTCTGATTGGATAAAACTGTGGCGGTAAATCCACTCACAGACCAGGTATTCATTTTAAGTTACCTAACACACAAGTTTACCTAACACAGAAAGTGTTGCAGAAAATGTACAATCCAACTGCAAAAGACCACCTTAAAAAAGAGTAAACATATGACAAAAAACAAAACTTTGTATAATAATAACTGCTTTATTCTATGCACAGAGCCAACCCTTGTAAGAAAAGGGTTTTGTACCTGAGTGTGTCTACTTTGCTGGGCTCTATTCCACTACAGAGCATCACGAACCCTGCGTCTGTCAGGTTGTTGTTGCTCAAGTCCAGTTCCCGGATCTGAGACGTGCCGACGACACTGGACAGGGTTCCACAACAGTTCACCGTGAGGTTACAGGCGCTCAGACTGTAAAAGGAAAGACAGGATTATACAGTATGACTATTAAATCTATTATACCTGTGCATTTGGTTTAAAAACACTTACTTTGCTACTTGCGCTGCTTTGACGACAGCCTGGAGCCTCAGAAGCCCCTCCTCAGACCTGGTGTAGTGGCTCAGTTCAAACACGGTCAACTCTTCCTCTGACGTCAGTAAAACAAAGACCAGAGAGGCCCACTGTGAAGCTGAGAGCGTGGTCCTGTTCAGACTCCCTGCGCTGATGTATCTCTGAATCTCCTCCACCAGAGAGCGGTCGTTCAGTTCGTTCAAACAGTGGAACAGATTGAGAAGTCGTTCTGGAGGTGGACCGTCTTGTATCCTCATCTTGATGTGTTTAATGACCTCTTCTCTCGTTCTTTTGTTCGACCTGTTGTGAGTCATGAAATGTTTGAGAAGAGACTGGTTTGTTTCCAAAGAGAGGCCGAGGAGAAACCGCAGAAAGATATCGTAATGTCCGTTGTTGCAGCGTAAAGCCTTCTCCACCGCTTCTTTGTAGAGGATGACCTCAGACGAGTCTCTGCTCAGGAACCTTGAGGCAGATGACTTCTTGCACAGGACATTGGTGTTTTCGTTGTGAAACATGAGAAAGACATACAGCGCGGCGAAGAACTCTTGGACGCTGAGGTGAACAAAGCAGAACATCTTCTCGCCGCAAAGTGCAAGCTCCTCTTTGAAGACCTCGGTGTAGATCCCCGAAAACATGGACGCATGTTTGCTGTCGATCCCGTTCTGTCTCAGGTCGCTCTCGTAGAAAATCAAGTTACCCCTCTCCAATTCTCTAAATGCTAGCTTTCCCAATGACATCAGGTTGTTTCTCATGGAGTCAATGATGGAGTCCTTCCTTTTACTCAGCCTCTGTTTCATTTTCCCCACAAGCAAGGTCGTAAACTGGAGGTACATTTGCGTGAGAGTTTTCGGAGTGTCTTTGGTGTTGGACGCAGAGAGAGTCTTTTCCAGAACGCTAGCAGCCATCCAGCAAAAAACAGGGATATGGCACATGATGTGAAGACTCCGACAAGACTTAACATGTGAAATGATACGGTTTGACAGGTTCTCATTGAGGATTTTCCTCCTGAAGTATTCCTCTTTTTGTGGATTGTTAAAGCCTCTCACTTCTGTCACTAAATCAATGCACTCTGCTGGGATCTGATTAGAAGCTGCTGGACGTGACATTATCCAAACCAGAGCAAAAGGAAGCAGTCGCCTGATCAGGTTAACCAGGAGTACTCCCAGTTTGTCTGGCTGCATCACATTGGACATTATCTCATGGTTTTGAAAGTCTAAATTGATACGACTCTCGTCCAGTCCGTCCAAGATGAAAAGCATCTTGTGTTTATCATTGGTGAAGATTCCCAAGTCTTTTATTTCAGGAAAAAAGACAGAAAGCAGTTCCTCAAGACTAAAAGTTTTGCATTTCATCGAATTCAACTCCCGGAAACAGAGCGGGAAAACAAAGTCAAGGTCCGTGTTAGCTTTATCCTCAGCCCAGTCCAATGTAAACTTATTGGTCAACACCGTTTTCCCGATTCCAGCGACTCCTCTGGTGAGCACGGTCCGTATGCGTCGCTCTTGTCCCGGCTGAGGCTCGAAGATACTGTTGCACTGGATCGATTTCTCCTGAGCCATTTTGGTTTTGGACAGGGCCTCAATCTGCCGCACCTCGTGCTCCGTATTGACTTCCCCTCTTCCTCCTTCAGTGATGTACAGCTCAGTGTAGATGCTGTTGAGGGCCACTCTGTTGGACTCTGTCGACATGCCCTCGAGCAGATGGCTGAACCTCTGCCTCAGTGTGACTTTCAGTTTCTGCTGACAGTCTTTGATAGACTGACCTAAAAAGAAAATGTTGTTAGTTGAATCTATGTTAATATTCTCAAAAACCAGGCAATTTAATTTAAATGGTAGGTTTTTCAGAAATAAAAAGAAATATATATATTTGGAAAACATAAGTAAAAAGGAAAATTCAAATAACCCTTTTAGTTGTAATTCAGTCATTGAATGTAGGCAGTGCTAAAAAGGATTTTTCACTGTTTGACAGGAAGCCAGTGCAGAGACTCTAAACCGGAGTAATGGGGTTGTACTTCCTGGTTTTGGTTAGAACCCGAGCAGCAATGTTTTAAAATACTGCAGCTGTTTTACAGACATTATTTCTCTGACTTTGACCGTGAGTTTGAGGGTTTGAGGTGATTAAATAGTGACGTAATTGACTTAATGTTACTGTGGGCAGTCAAGTTTCTAACCATTTATTGACTTTGTTTTATTGTCATTTCAACTACTAGACTCAGGTCTTCCCAGGGTGGTTTGTTATACCACTTTGTGCCATTAGATAGACTTAGTCCAATCTATGTCTGTGACAGAATGAAAATAAAACCAAATCAGCGAGATCACATTGTGAGCCGTAAATAACAAAGCAATAAACGGGCAACACAAAGAAGTAGGATTTGGTTGGTCTATGTAGGTCCACTGGTTGAAAAAACTAAAACTAAACTAAACTAACTACTATAGGAAGCTTAGTTTTAAGTATTCAATAATGTTAAAAGTATAACCAAGTTACACTTATACATGACTGGTACGGATTTGTTTTTGAACAATACATTTTATAGTGACCCAAAGAAATACACATCTACCATTGGGTCTGGAGAACACTGGTCTAAAAACAGAAGTCTACGATAAAAGCAAGAGATCTGCTGATTGTAAAGGGAGATCTCAAGCATTTTTTATTTATCCTTCTTTTATCCAGAAAAAGATAAATAAAGCATAATTACATTTTTTTCAGCTACAAACTAAATAAAACAAAGTGTTGGGTAGAGTTACTATAGTTAAAAGAAAACAAATAAAAGCTTTAAAGAAAGCACAAAACTTATAATGAAAATGAAATATCTCATTTTTAAAGTGTAAGCAATTTACAGAACTGTTAACATAAAAGTGAAAGTGGGTTACTCACTTTGTGTCTGTAGGTCTACAACGGCCTCTTCATTGTTGTTGCTCGGTTTCTCTGTTCATGCAATCAGACAAGAGAAAAAAATAGTAGTTAAGGCTGACAGGATTTACAGTACAAGGAAGTAAATAATGGCTTTGTACCCTCAGCTTTGGAGATGACGCTGATGTTTAAGTTCTCGACGTGGGAGCCGAAGATGGAAGGTGCGATAACACTTCCTCCGGTCTTGGCCGTGTAAATTGGCTGGAAATGAGTAACCATAGACCTGATGGCAGCCACCACTGAGAGGAATGAAGAGGTGAAAGTGAATCTCAGTGTGTTTTATAATGTGGTATGGTCATGGTCAAAGATGTTCCTTTTACAGAAGAGAGTGGTAAGAATCAGTAAATACAGCAAACCCAAATTTATACAGCTAACGTTACTGGAACTTGGTAGGTTAAAATATTTTGAAAATCATATCTAAAAACACACATGAAAGCTTTACCAAACAATATTCATGAAATTGACAGATTTGGAGTCATAATGGTACAATAGTTTCCAGTCAAAGGAGACAGATTTGTGGAAAAAAAATGTCCACTTTGTTGAAAATTCTTCTTTAAACTTTTTTCTGCTCCTCTTTATTTATGATTTTTTTTCCCAATACGTTTGTTCTTATTTGCTAATGAAAAAGAAAATGAACATCAGAATTCATTGTCAACCGATAACAGCAAGTAATCAAAATATACATATAGGAGCTAAACCCAGAATAAAAAAATAACAGGGCTAATTAAGGACTAAACCCAAAACTAAACTCCTTAAATCTAAATCTAAAGCTAGTGTTATACTATGAACAAATCAACAAGAAAAACAAGATTAACCACAGATAAAAATGCTTGCCAGCACTAAATCAGGTCTTAAGTATATCAGGACAAAAGAATTCACTCTTACCTTCAGAAACCTTGTCTGTACAATCCTCGGTGGTCATTTTGTCCTACCTTTTCTTGCAGTCTACATACTTTCTATCAGACCCCTATGAAATAATGCACATGTGCGCATTATATTTCTGCTCTTACTCGTTTAAACCACGGAAAACGTTTGTTGCCATGTTTGTTCTTGCAGCAGATAAAGACATGTCGTGTGTATCTTCTCGAGACTGAGCGGCAGACGAGAAACAGGAAGGATGAGGTCTGAGTGTTATGTCATTTAAGTAACGCTGATATTTTCTACAAAGTTTCTCTCTTAGTTTGTCAGACAATAGAAACAGAAGTGGTAGTGGTTTTTATATTTTTACCCATTTCTAGTTCCCACCCAGCTTCTGATATGGGTTAATTTATTTTTAGATTCAACCATAAAAGCAATAAAATGCATTCAGTTTTCATTTATACAGGCTTTCTGCATATCTTGGACCCTCAGTCTAACTAAATAAGTACAGGCCTAAAGTACAATTATTTTTATTTATTTTTAAACAGGGCATGGCCATTTACACAGATTAATTACTCAGTGCACCATTGAGGACTTTACTACTTGCAGTTGCGTGTTTAGGCCACATGGTGGAAGCAGAGTCAAGGCAGAGTGATGTGTCCTGAGCTGTATTGATTTACAAACACTCCATAATCTACTCTCATCAATGAATGTGTGTTACAGGCAAGACCTCTCTAACACAGATCAGAGTGTATCAAGACCAAAGCAAGATCAGTACATTTGGGGATTATGGCCGATGGCAGGACAAGACCGAGTCAAGACCAGTGTTCGGTACATTGTAAGGAACAGTCTCCCGTCTGAGTAAAGATAAAATAATGTGTTTTCATCCACCCACAAGAATAATGTGGGCAACTTTTTTGTATTCTTATACTCGGACTGTTTTTAAGTGTTTACCTTGACATGTTTCAACTGCTAAACCTCTTGCAGTCTTCGTCAAATATAAATGTATAAATCAGCATCATCATGTGACTTCTGTGGAAGACTGCAGGAAGTTTAGCAGTCGAAACATGTCAAGGTAAACATTTAAAAACATTGGTCTGATTATAAGAATACAAAAATATTTTACTCTCAGGGAAGACCATAATGAACTATAATGTGGGCAAATAAATCTACAAGAACCCAAGACAAGACTAAGACCTTTAAAAAGTGGTCTTTAAGATCATATTTGATGATTATTTTGTTGCAGCTCGCTTACAAAGAAACATTATTTTTTTATTTTATTACATCCTTAATATTAGTTAAACATGCAGTATCCAATCACTGTGTTGAATATTGCAATAACAATATGACCTGCAATATTGGGCATATCCCCTGTTGGCATAGTATAAGTTGAATTAAAATCAACTTTATTCACAAATACAAGGCTAACTTCCACTTGAGCTGAACTAAAACTAAACCACAGATTAGTTTAAAACTCTAAATGTGCAGTTATTTTGACATTGTGAATCTCTATTAAATGAAAAACCATAGTGTTATTGCAATATAAATAATGCGTTTTACATTGAGTTAGTGTGAGCTGTCATGAGCTAAAACATCAGACCTAAGATAACACAAGGTTGAAAGTACTTGTGTCTAACTGTTGTAAAACTAATACTTTGGATTAGAATTAGGATTAGTCTTGGATTTAGTCGAGGGCCTAGTGTTTCCTTCTGAGTAAACATTAGATTATTTTATTATTAATTGTAATTATTATTAAGTATGTATTGGTTTGATTGGCTTTTCACTGTATACTACAGTATAATGAGAGGTTTGTGCTCTTAAATAACATGTTGGTTTACTACCTTTTCCCACTATTGTACCACTGATAGAGACTGTTCTCTCACTGATGCTGCTACACACTGACGTCTAACGCCACAGCTGCTGACTACTCATTCCGATCCGCTCCGTTTGAACTGCGGGGGTCATCAGCCTGTTGCCCCGGGACATTACAGCAGTATCTGTTAAAAGAGGGAAAGTGTTACTCATTAACGTCCCACAGTTTTCTTTTTTTTCCCTCTCTCAAAACCATGGACATGTCATGACTCAGACTCTCAGTTATGATGATGTAACAAACGTTTTTTTCACTGCCATTAGTCACTACAAAAGGAAAAGTCATGCCTTAAAGTGCGGCAGCTACAAACAAAACATCCTCGGAGTGAGTTTCAGCTGCAGCCAAATGTAATGAACTCCTATTTTAAGAAGCAACTACACTGAAAAACACAAACAACCCGAATGACATGACCCAAAAATAGATGAATAAACTATCTCTACCACTCTTTCAAAATACATGTTTCTATTGTCTCTCACAACATTTTATCACACATATAGACTTAACTAACTAACAATTCCCAGTCAGGTGGGGTTTCTCTGTGTGGGGTTTGCATGTTTGCCCTGTGGGTACTCCGGTTTCTCCCACCAACATCATAAAACATGCACTGTAGTCTGGTTAGTAACACGACCAATTACTACTCTGGAGAGGGTTTTAAGACATTAAATGGGGTAAATTACAAGTGACTACTAATACAAATCAATATAACTTTTCTTGATACACTGCTATCTGCTAAAACACTAACTGTATAAATGAACAAATGAATAATTGAATGAATAAAGCATAGCATAGTAAGAGTTTTGTACATTTTCAAGCACTTCTCAAACCTTGAAAACAAAACAATTAGTTTAGTAGAGTAAATGGCCTCAATCAAGACAGATCAAGATCAAGACTAAGGGATACTTCATGTGTATCAATAAATTGATTTCTATTATAAAAGGAGAAAAGAGAAATTTGAATATATAATGTAAACCTGTAAACAGTGTAAGAAAATAGAACAAGTTGAATACATTGAGGGAAAAAAGGCTGCATTGTGGCACTAACCTAACAAACAAAAGCTTTACTTCACTTGCCCATGTTTCCTGTCTGTCTACTTTCTCTTAAAAATGGAGTACAAGCAGGAACGTGTAGCATTACTTTAAGTTTACATAACTGCAACCTTAAACTTCCTGCTCCTTGTCCTCAAGTTAAGGGCAAAAGTAGCATTAGGTAATTCCAGAGCGGTTGGTTTAAAAGACACGTATAGTTTTGTTTTTCAACCAAGAGCCATAAAACAACAGCCTGAAGGCAACAGCACCAACTCTCTCTGAATAAAGTATATGGACCAGAGACTGATGACTTCAACCCTGAGACCTTAATAGTTCATGTTCTGTTACCGGACTATCAATGTAATTAAATGTATTCAGAGATATTGGATTGTAATGTTCAGCAGTACAAAGCTAAATCATAGATAGATTCATATTCAGCTATGTCTCCCTATCTATCTAAGTATAGTTACCTAGATATCAATATTAGCATCATAGGTAATGCAAGTATGAGGTATTGTAGCCACTTATACTTGTTTGACCTCCTCCCATACTGTCTTATATATTTTACTGTAAATAAATAGGTTAAAATAGATTAGACGTGATGCTCAGTTAAAGTCAAGAGGTGCCTCATTAAAAGAAATTGACATGTCACTGAAATCTGTGCATGGTTCATTAACATTATCTGTACTCAATACTTTCAAGCTTTGGAAAACTAAGTGTTTAAGACATCCCTACTTCAACGAATGTGAAATGTAACCAAACAGAGGCTTTTATTTTGCATCAACAGGTCTATACAGGACTGAACCTCAGGCTAAACAAGTCTGAACTAGAACCAAAGTTGGAGTAAACACAATGACAACCTAAAGCTAATGCTGAGGACTAGGGTCAAACAGGAGACCTAAGACCCAAAGCAGGCCTCACTCAAGCCGGCAGAACAGTACAGAACAGCTGAACAAAACCAGGACTATTCTTTACAGTAAATGAGGACCAAAGAAATACATAATCCAGGACTAAGCCCTGGTTAAAATTCAGGGCTAAACTCAGAACTAGACCCAGGCTGAGCCAAAACTAGAGACAAGCTCAAGTCAGGACTTGTGTGTGGTAAATAATCCTCATCCAAGCAAAAACGAGAAGCAAAAGTATAAACATTTCAAATTAAATGTGTTGTTCTTTGTTATAAACACATTTTAAGATTAAATGTGCAAAATGTTTTTCTTTACAAAAACAAATCTTGTCATGTTAAGCAACAGTTATTCCTTGTTTTAGACAGAGTCAGCTTCTAGATTGCATTAAACAGAAGCAGAAACTGTGGCATCAAATAGGGAGTACATTATATGTAATTGGCACAACTCTATGACATACGGTATTTAATATGTAGAAAGCTGGGAATAAAAAGAAGCAGTCTGACGTTTACAGGAGCAAGATAATGGACTAAATCCACATGTTCTGAGCTCCTCAAGCCTAAATCCCTGCCACAGTGACACAGATATAATCTAGGCCATAATAATGTATGTTACTATTCTGACTAAACTCCCTGTTTTTTCCCTGACTCCATCCTACTCGATGCCGTTCTGGCCTCCCTCCTCTCCCTTCCTGTGTCCCTCATCAGGCGGGCCGGGCCTGCTGTGTGGTTGGTGTGAGATAACAAAAGCCTGAGCGCTTCATCCTTATGTAAGGTTTCTGTGGAGGCTGAGGAGGTGTGGGACGAGCAGGAGGAGGAGGACAGGCAGCGGGGCGAACACGTACCAAACACAGGGCCAGAGAGGGCCGTAGCCTACGAAACAATCAGCAGTTGTCTTTAAACAAACATCGCGCTGGCCTCAGTCCTACTCAGCACAAACACACTCAGAATATGTGAACTTTTCCACAGCGCTGTGTTCCCACAACAACCACGCACACACTTTATTACCATTGTTTTAGCACAACGTGAGGTCTGCACAGAACCAAGACTAAACTAGGACTACACTAAACCAGGACTTAACAAAAGGCCCAACTACAACTAAACCAAGACTCAACTAGGACTGAAGTAGATCTAAACAAGGGGTAAGCCAGGACTACACCAGCACTAAAACCAGGACTAAACCAGGGGTAAACTAGCATTTAACTAGATCTAAGCCAGGTGTAGAACTAGATCTAAACCGGGACTAAACCAGAGGTAAAACTAGCTCAAAACTGTGACTAAACTAGATCATAACTTGGACTAAACCAGGGGTAAAACTAAGCTTCAATCTTGAATAAAACACAAGAAATAACTAGGTCTAAAACAGGACTAAAAGGCATGGTTAAATCAAAACAAAACCTAATAAGACATTAAGAGGGACTAAACCCAGAACTATGTGAGGACTACACTAGATCTAAACCAGGACTAAACTGAAATCATAAGAGCATAAAGAAAAGGTAACCCAGGACTAAATCTGGATTTAAGAAGAACTTAACAAGGGATAAAAAACTCAACTCTGATCTAAATCTGGCTTTAACCTTGCACACAACCCAGGACTAATCCAGCACTATATAAAAGGACAAACTGTGTTTTAAATGTCCAAATAGCAACTGAAAATGAATTAAATGATGCTAGACTGGAGGGAAACTAGGCTAAACACTAAAATGACCCAAAACACTAAAAGTCCTATGCAACCTTTTTGAAAAAAGTGACTAAATCTAGGCTAAAACAAAAAAAAAAATGGGTCATGAGTTTGGAAAATATAGGTCTTCCTAAAAATGTTTGGGAAACACTGCTAGTATAGATTGAACTAAACCATAATTAAACCATTACATTACCCAATCAAAACCAGGATCAGACCAAGACTAAACCAAAAAGGACTAAACATACTGAAATCATCACTAAACAAGTAAGAATATCTAACAAGGATTAAACCGGGACCAAACCCAGATCTAAAACTCCACTATCAGTATTACTCCCTGGTGGTGACGTCCCACCTCTAAGTGCTGAGCAGGCAGCCTCGCTCGGGGCCCTGTAGAGCTCTCCTCTTCAACTCCCAGCCCCTCCCGTCTGTTCGCTGACGGCCTCCCACTCCTGCCACATTAAACATTTAGTGAGGCACTCAGGATCTGTGTGACACCATCTTTTAGCGCCAACCGAGCTAACAACAGCCCTCACCTTGTGAACAAACAAAACAAAAACAACAACATAGGTGCACGTTTGGCAGTGGAAACACAATCCCAGCAGTCGTGCTATTCCTCTCGTTCACATCTCTACACACACAGTCGATGGAAAAAGGGCAAAATCAGTGAGAGGCCTAAGATGTGAATTCATCAATATTGATCGTCCGAGTGTATGTGCATCTGTTTATAGGTTGCAAACTGTGTGTGTGTGTGTGTGTTTGTGTGTGTGTGTGACAGTCGGTTTGCGGCGCTGCTGCAGTGAGGTGTGACCCAGAGCGGGGTGTATCCCAACCAGTGCAGTAAATTGCCTCTGTGGTGTTGCCTGCAATAATAATAATTAAAAAAAAAGTCTAGAACATAATCAACTAAGATCATACAAGTATTAATTTAAGATTAACCAGGACCTCATAACCATTGACTATTAAACAAATTTAATTTGTAATAGACTAGTTCTACACAATGAGCATTAAACAATCTATAAACCATGCATAAAACTAGACCAGGACTAAACCAAGACCCAATAAAGACTAAAACTGAAAAAGTAAATGAAGCCTAAACTAGGAATAAACTATATAAAATCTAGGTTATACCTTGGACTAAGTCAGGGCTATAATCAGACTACCACGAAACAAGGCCTGAACTAGGTCTGAACAAACATTAAACCAGAAAAGAACTATGACTAAACTAAAATGAGACCCAGGGCTAAGATATGACTGAATATATAGGACTAAGCCAAATAATTAAAATCACAAGTTTCAAAGCTAGCAGCTATTACTAAATCATACCTGCTTGAACAACAGAGCACATTACACGATTCACTGACTATCAGCAAAAGGAAGGGTTTATTTTTGTCTAAACAAGGCAAAGAATTCAGCGGCATCTCCCACATTTTCTATTCATTTCTCCATCTCTCACGTTGACTGCTGCTGCACAGGCGTATTCTCGCGAGACTTCGCATTGCCTTTCCACCACATCATCATCACTCCTCCTCTCTCCGGGGCCCCTCCTGTTCCGTCTCTCTTCTCCTCAGCTTTGCATTGCCTGCCTGTCAGAAAAGGTACTCACTCCAGTCAAGTGTTGGAGGCTAGGCTACCCTCCTCTTTTTCCTCTTCCCCGGACCCCAGCCAGCCACCTACCTTCAACCTACCCAGCCTCGGGCTCCCCTTTTACGGCTCCAAACAATGGCAACCACCGCTACTTGCACCAGGTTCACGGACGAATACCAGCTGTACGAGGAGCTTGGAAAGTAAGCAGCAGTGTACATCGTGTTGTCTTGTCGTTTTGTCCCCCACCCCCGCCTTCTCTCCCTGTATTAGATCTGGTTAGCCTCTTAGCTTTCCAAATAGACTCGTAACGCTTTTGCAATTCGTCCATGAATGCTAAAACAACCATTAATGGCTGAATAACCGTCGCGAACTGCCAGCTTTATCCGCAGTAACGGCAGGTTTCTAGCCAGCGAGCTACCACGCTGATATTTAGTTAGCCTCTTAGCGTTGCGTCTGTTTAGTCGCTAATAGTGATGAATACACCACAACGAACTTGGCGCATTAAAGACCGCGCCAAAGCCTGTATATTTCGCATTTTTTAGGCTGACAGCACGGTCCTTAAGAGACGTAGCCCTGTGACATTTCACCAGCCCGGGCTCTCTTTTGACAGCTCCGTGTTGGGAGACAGACAGAGGCTTTGGTGGCTCGCTGGTTAACTAGGCCGACCACTTTTTTTTTGAGCAGCTGCAGATGATTTGTGTAACCGTGTACGTGCCGCTAGATCATTGAATGACAAGGGGGTAATTTTGAGTGTAACAGTAGGTACAATTAAAGGACAATTGGGGGCGGACAGAAAAAAAACTTAGACCAATTCCTGAGGGGGAGGTACAATATGCACCAAAATCGTGTTGTATTGTTATGTAATTTAAACTGCAACACACCGTATTACTAAAGCTTCTGTGTTATGGTATGTATACCGCCGGTTCTTTTTAGTGGTACGCAGTAGTCTGAGGGATTTTGAAGAAATGCCTTGTAGATCTGTCTTGTTCCTGTTTGAATTCTGATTTATCCATAGTTCAACCTTATAAATGTAAAAGTTGATAACAGACACTTGACCGGTGTTTCATAAAAATGCTAATACACTTATGAGGCCATTATTACAGAATTTGAAAATAACTATAAAGGTAGTACTTGTAGAGCCAAATATTTTCTGAGGTGGTTCTCAGTGGGAAAAGTTTGAGAACCGCTAGTTTTGATTATAGCGTTTTTGAAGATTCAATGATGTTCTATGTGTCACTGGATTAATTTACAGTCTTCTGGAAATAAGTAGTTCTCAAAGCAGAACTATTAAATAATAGCTATGAACAATCATTGTACAGTAGCTTTCAATAACAGAGCCACTTATGTATAAATCAATAAGCTCTGTGTGAAGCATAAATGAAATGAAGCTAATATATTGGGTATTAACTGTGTTGTTAAAAGTTGTGGTGTACTAATGTTTAAATATACGCTTTTTACTATATTGCTTTTGGCATTCATCATTATGACATGATGGCATAGTGGTTTGCGCTCCTGCCTCACTGCAAGAAGGTCCTACCCAGGATTCGAACCCTGGGTAGGGCCTTTCTGTGTGAAGTTTGTATGTTCTCCCTGTGTCTGCGTAGGTTTCCTCCAAGTACTCCGGTTTCCCCCACCACTAGACATGCACAATAGCCCTCCCCCCTCTCATGGGGCCAGGTCTTCATTGTAAATGAGAATTGGTTCTCAATTGACCTATCTGGTTAAATAAAAAATAGGATTGATAGGATTAAATCTTATCTTATCTTATCTTGAAGGGGGTACCACTATATGGGACATTGTATAGTGATCTCATCTCAGAAACAATGCATTTAAATCTTCAAAACAAGTTTGTGTTAAGGTGGAATGCAAAAAGATGACTATAGTAAGATCCTCAGTCAAAATGGCAGCCAAACTAAACAAATTGTAGTTATAAGAAGCTACTTCACTGTAGGTCTCTTTAAGTTAAGTTTATAACATAAAAAAAGGTACAACTTAACTGGTTTATTTTGTAATAATGGTTATGAGGCAAAGTAATTTTTTCATCAAATTAAAAGACAATAGTTTCCTGTGCTCCACCCCCCCAAAAAAGTAATAAGTTATTAAAAGTGTGCTATAGTAAAAATGAATCTCACTAATTTTAAAAAGAAACCTGCTGTTAATGAGGAAGTTTTTTTGCAGTGCTGTAAGGCTTAGATAATAGATATGCTCGTCTCACTCTCGGGTAGTAAATGTCAAAGTGGGTCTTTATCAGTCTCGCAGCCGCTCTCACACGGCCTAGCTGCTGTTACAGCCAGGGAGTGACGTGTTTGTAGTATTTTGATGACGATATGAAATCCAGCACCTCCTCGCTCTCATCCTTGGCTGCAGCATCCTGTGTTTGTGCCTCGGCGAAGGCTTTGATTTTCCATAACACTGTAGTAACTGTATGTAGTGTTACAAGATAGATTGGAAAATAATTACCTTCTTTATACTTTCTTATTTTACGTCCCATGTTTTAGCTCTTGGTGGAGTTGTTCTTCTGGAATTACACTGTTATGTTCATGAAAAGGGTTTGTGGAATCTCAAAGTCCACAAAATCAGATAAATGGCTAATTAGTAGGCTGGACATCGAATAGAAAATGAAATCTAACCACAATAACTAGTTTGAATATTGCAGTATGAAACACAATATTGAAATGCTCCAACAGCAAACGGTTGACTGGTTTAGAATTTATATAGAGAGAAATACAAAGCCCTGGACTACTGGGCAGGGGCTAAATCAATATTAAAAAAATATGGGGTAAAATATAAACCTTCATCAAATGGAAGGCATTAATGTTATTGCAATACAAGCAGTTGTCTGTGTTATGATTATTGCAAAGGATGTTTCCATAATGATAAATGTGGAAATTTGGTTAAAAGGATGTCTTATTTGTAGAAACAAACATATCTTACAGCTACAGTTATTTGAAAACTAAATGCATTTTTCAATGTTTTAAAATTACAAATATATGAAAACGTTAATTCAAACAATTCACTCTCAATTTCAAATTTACCTAATAATTATAAACACTGAATTATTCTATAAAGAGTCGTATTTATGAACATTTTCCTTCAAGGTGTGGGACAATATGTGACACATTATTGTGATACAGATATCGGGCTATTACTTCACTTTGAAATTATGGTTCTTGTAATATGCAAGTCTTAAGTGAGAGCTTAAAAGGCCAGAGCTAAGAATGTGTGCTTTATTGAATGTGTGTGTGTATATATATATTTTTTCCTAATGCAGTTACAGATAGTGGGATATATTGATGATAATCTTGCAATATATTGCACTCCACAGAATTGCTGTATTGTGATATTGGTGTATTGTGAGCAGTATAGCAGAAATTGTAATGCATATGTTCCTAATTTGTCCCTGTTTTGCCCAATACACCAGCAGTGCAGAGACATGGCTCTATAAAGACAAACTGGCCTTAATTTCCAGCTGCCATTTCCACTTTCTGCCCAGTAATTGGCAGTAATCAATGGCACTGATTGCACAGGCACTGCACTCTCTCCTATGTCTCCCATAGCCCGACAGGTCTTCACAGTGGATCTGACCCTAATTCAGCCGGAGACTGACTACTTGCCTTTGCTTATGCTTCTTTATTTGTTAATGCATTTGGATTATGCGTCATGTGAAATTAATGTCAAAGCAGTGACTTGCTCTTATGTCACCTGCCACCTCTCATTTTCCTGTAAATATTTCAAACTAAGAGCAGCACTTGTAGGCCGCTGTTTGCCTTGACCTCGTGTATAAATTGTAAAGATGAACTTTGCCTCTTTTTATTAAGTGCCAAGATAATTTAAGTTATCAAAGATGTTCACTAATAAGATGGTGAATGGTCCATATGCTAAGAAGTGCCTGCCTGCCTCTGTGTCACACAGAATATCAAACTCAGATTTATAGTCCCAATTATAAACAAACATTATATAAAGATGGCAGAAGTATTGCAACTTCCTGTCTAAATATTTTAAGTCTATATTTCCTGTACAACATATGTCTGTATGTGAACAGGTGTCTGTATCTCTTTTTAGACCACCTAGACCCCAAATTAAGCATAAAGGTCTTCATATATCTTTTCATTGCCTAAATAGTTTCATTTAATTCCTTGTTCGTCTTCTCCATCTTTTTAATGTTAGTTATGGTAATGTATTACTACTTGTTTTACAATATTATAATGTCCTTTGGGTAGACATTTACATCTTGTCAACATTGTTGACTAATATGGGCATTAAATTATACTGGTGCAACAAAATAAAAATGTTTGACAACGAAGAAATACAAGTAAGCTCATATCCTTGTACATCTTTTATAGAGTTTAATTTTTACTTTGCTAAAATTATATTATATTGTAATATGTTGTATATATTTGAATATTTTATAACCTTATTACCCTTACACAAACCAACATTAGAACCAAAATCTGTTTGTAATTTGCCTAAAGGTTATTGGCTGGAGTTAACCTGGTGACCCTTCTCATGTGATCCTGCTTTGACCAATGGCTCAACACTGCGGTGATGTGGTGTTCATGTCTCGTTTTAAACCAGACCCTAAAACCTTAAATTAATACATATTGAGCCCATGATTTATGCCTTGGTGTACAATCACGTAAAGAAGTCTTGTATTATTGTAACTCATGGTCAATGAAATGAGCCTACGTACTGTATAGCTGTCTTGCAGGGAAAAAATATGGAGCATTTATCTGGGTCAATATGAAACGACTTAATTCAGAAGTGCACTTTTTCTGCTGCGAGTGCTGTTACCTTGAGTTATTTATAGAGCAGCCCATTATATTCATAGGTTGTTTCAAAAAAACGTTTCATTTAGGACAGTGTGTTATATTGTATGATTGCCATTCATAGTAAATGGATAGTGGACTGGATAATCAGACAAGGAATTGAGGGCTGGCTTCCATTGACCCCCCCTACATAGCCCAATACTAACTTTTTGTCATGCTTCACTCTACTTTTTTCAAATCCACTAGCTCAAGCTTATTGCAATTTGTGTAATGCCAGAGTATTGTGCACATAAGTATTCAAAGGTTTTTAAATGGTACTGTATAAGCAAGTGAAACTGAGCTAATGCTTGATGTTTTGTTCTTTCTTCTTCTTAGGGGAGCTTTTTCAGTGGTGCGTAGGTGTGTCAAAAAGTCATCGGGTCAGGAGTATGCTGCAAAAATCATCAACACTAAGAAACTGTCTGCAAGAGGTAAGGCTGTTAACTAGTTATACAATTGTATTAAATACTAACAATTACATCTAGGGTTTTTAGTCCTTTTGTAGTTGTTGGAGTTCAAGTGAGGTGCATCAAATGGCACAGTTAAATGTTAAAAGACCAAATGAAAACCTTTCATAGCAAGACATTATTACTAAACCATGCCAGTCTATTATATCTCTAACTTTCTATTCAAATTATACAATAGTTTGAATAAAATATTGTAAATTTGGATTAATTCTACCTTGGATATGTAACTTAGGATAGGAAACATTATTAGGTTTCCTAGGTCTAGGTTTCCTTGATAATTATGCTTGAAGAGACATGCATGTTTAAGACCTTCAGCTTGTGGTTTATCTCAGGTCTTTGGGTTAAAATTTTAGGTATACTGCATTTGGATGTAGAACTTGGATTCTTTTGGTCCTCTAAACAAAGCACTGAACCTAAACAGTTAATCCCTGTGTCATTACTCTAGTATACACAGTGTATTCTGGATTGTTTGGAAGGGCATCCCAAGCCTTCTTCAATTTACAATGTTGTGATAAATTGAAGATTCTATCCAATGCATGTGTCGGGACAAATTGTGTTGAAATAATGTGATTAGTCCTTTTTATTATGTAACGCTTGATTTATTTTCGGAGGCTGTTCTGTGTCGTCAAGGTCATTTCTATCTTGTCTTTGCAAATCCTGTGTGCTACACTGGGCTTTTATTCTGATAAATCAAGGCACTTCATCATATTGATGCAAAAATCCCGTAAATACAATGGAGGTGTCCTGCTCATTGATTGGCCACAGTAGACAGGCAAGACACACTAACCTACGGCTGCGCTAGACCAATAAGGGCACACTCTTTATTGGTCCTGCTGTATACATCATGGGAATCTACTGGAAGGTTCAATCAGTTTTATTCAATCACTGCGTCATGAGGGAGTTCTTATCAGCAGCTTCTTGATAGTTTAATGGCCCTTTTTATAAGACTGCATTGAATAACTCTCAACTGCTCCTCTGTGGTGTCATTACACAACCATTGTACAAAGAATTGATCCAATTCAATAAAATGCCTTGTTGGCCGGCCACACAACAAAGCGGAAGTTGCATTTGTCAGAAGCTTGAGAGACTGAGCAGTAAATGAGACATGGACCATGTCATCTATCAGCATTGAGCCCTGGTTAGAAGGAGAACTAATGCTAAACCTGACTTGTTTCTAGCGTTGAATTCTAATTAACAACGTTTAACAAGACATTTAGATGCAGGTAAGTGTAGAGGGGTGTGTGCAACTGGATTTGAAGGTTTTGCATTTTACAGCTGTTCCATGTGGTATCACATGTATCGTATACTGCTTCCAGTCTTGACCTGGTCTTGGTCCACTCCTGTCTTGGTTTTGTTGTCTCACCTACAACATTACTTCCACGGTGTCTACTCCTCATTCTTTACTGACCACTATGTGCATTTGTGTTACTCCACACCCACATTCTGCTCTGAGCTGTGCTGAGCTCTAACGGTGACGTCAACTGATGTCAGAGCCTCCCCTCGCTCAGACTCAACCACAATGCTTTCTGTATACACCTGGCCTCCATTTTTTGGTTTCCCTCTGCTTCTTCGGCTTTCCCTCTTTTACTTGCTCACTGCCGTTCTCTTGTCTTTCTGCAGCGGGGGATTGGTTTGTATTGAGGCTAATCCACTTACGCTAAATGTATCTCATCAACCACTAAGACCCCGCTGATTCCATAGGCGCCTCCCTGTTTGCCCCGTTGTTGTCGTCCATGTGGCATTTGTGTGAGAGGGAGAAGGGAGTAATGCTAATAGAGCTGCTCAGTATTGTGAGCATGTTGTAATGCTGTTTTTGTTCTGACGCCGCAGTCAAGTGGCCACACAGTGCAGATCCTTGTATTAAAACTGATGCCTCGGGTTTTTGAAGCAAACAGACTAGAGAAAAACGAATTATTGCCATAGTCCGATTTATAATCTGAGTTTTAAAATGCATGTATACATATTACTCCAATTGGTGGGGGCGTCATTCAAATTTGACGTTTGTCAAATTTGTTGTCGGATTACTGCTACTATTACTGGATGTATACGGCTCACTCCATTTAATGTCAACACAGTGCACTGAGCATGGCTATACTCTAAGACGCTATACGCTAAGAGCGAGCGGGAAATCGACTCGCTGATCCACACCCCCAGGATCTACAGCTCTGACATTGGGATGTAATTCGGGCTTGAGAAGTGTAGTCGAATGGTGACAAAGAGAGGGAAGGTAGTCCACACAGAAGGTATATCACTTCCAGATGGAACAATAGCAGACATTGAGGATGGTTACAAGTACCTTGGAATACCACAGGCAAATGGCAACCTCGAAGAGGTAACAAGGAAAACAGCAACTGCCAAATACCTCCAACGAGTAAGGCAAGTCCTAAGAAGTCGGCTCAATGGCAAGAACAAGGCACGGGCAATAAACAGCTACGCCCTGCCAGTAATCAGATAGCTTGTGGGAATAATAAGGTGACCAAAGGAAGAGATACAGACCACAGACGTTAAGACACGAAAGCTCCTCACAATGCATGGTGGGTTCCATCCCAAATCCAGCACCCTGAGACTGTACGCTAGCCGTGGACTAGTGAGCGCAAGAGCCACTATCCAGGATGAAACATCCAAGATCCACAAGTACATCAAAGATAAGGCCCCAACAGATGACGTGCTCAGTGAATGTCTCAGGCAATGGGGAACAGAAGAAGAGGAGCTGGAGGAGGGACCATCATAGGAGGACAAACCCCTATATGGGATGTACCACTGGAACATAACTGAAGTGGCTGATATCAAGAAATCCTACCAATGGCTGGAGCGGGCCGGACTGAAGGACAACAAAGAGGCACTTGGCATGGCTGCACAGGAGCAGGCCCTGAGCACCAGAGCAATAGAGGTGCAGATCTACCACACCAGACAAGACCCAAGGTGTAGGCTGTGCAAACAGGCCCCTGAGACGATCCAACACTTAACTGCAGGTTGTAAGAGGCTGGCAGGGAAAGCATACATGGAGTGCCATAACCAAGTGGCTGGCATAGTGTACAGGAACATCTGCACGGAGTACGAACTGGAAACCCCGAGGTCAAAGTGGGAAACACCTCCAAAGGTGGTAGAGAATGACCGAACCGAGATCCGGTGGGACTTCCAGATTCAGACTGACAGAATAGTTGGCGAACCAACCAGACATTGTGGTGGCGGACAAACAACAGAGGAAAGCCGTTGTGGTTGACGTGGCAATAAAAAGTGAATGCAACATCAGGAAAAAGGATTATGAGAAACTAGAGAAATACCAAGGGCTCAGAGAAGAGCTGGAAAAGGCTTGGAAGATGAAGGCGACAGTGGAAACACAAAACAATAAATCAGTAGCACTTACCACTTGACATACACACTGCCATTGGGTTTCCTGTTTGTCTGTTATTGTGCTCTGTCATGTCGTAAAAAGTTTGGAAGAACAAGCGAGTTTACCAGAGATTTTTCAAGTGCTGTCGGACGCCACAGTTACAGAGTAATAAATTTGTTTTTAGTTTGTTGTGTTTGCAACTCACTAAGACGGTGTGTTACTCTTGATAATTATTAACCAGATGATTACAGAACAAATCGGCTGCGTATATATTAAGATTTAACACTACGAAAAAGTCAAGTTTAATGATGGTTTCTTTTATCTTTTTTAACAACGGCTTAATGCTAGGAAGTTGGCCAGGCCAACAAAGGGAACTCACCTACCACTAAAGGGATTTTTTTTTTAACCCATGAACCGCACTACACTGTTAAGCTTTGTACTTTCAGTGATTGACAGGTGTAAGACCCGTCCCCTTGGAATCAGAGCTATTAGGGCTAAATAAAATTAGCCCAACGGCTTGTATTTTGGCCAATTACAGAGGACGTACAGTAGCCATGTGTACGTAAGCTTTACAGAGACAATGGCGGTGGCAGGGGCTAAACTATTAAAAGCACATGGCAGTAAATGTAGTCATTTCTGCTAGTAGGTTTAGCAGAAATTCAATATGATGATAGCAGTGGATGTAAGTAGACATTGATAAAGGTTGAGGATTTTATAAAAAAGACAGACTATTAAAAGAAGAGACTACATGCAAGTCTCTACTGCAAGGGACTATATATGATGTATCTCTTCAGAATTGTCAGGCAGTGATTGGGACAGTGACCCTGGACACACGACAGGACGATTACGTTGTGTCAAGTGGTGAGTGCTACTGATTTATTGTTTTGTGTTAATGTACTTTTCATGGATCTGGGTTTTATTTGCTGGTAGGCTACATGTGTTGCAAATGTGCTGTTGTCAAGATAGGCGCCTGGTTGTGACTGACAGTTGGCTGTAGTAGTGTTTCTGATAGGCACGGATTAGCATCGATGCTCGGTGTCTCCGATAGCTCAGCTTACGGAGCGTATGTGCAGTTTGTGCACAACCAACAGGTTTTAAACAGATTCACTTTAGCTGCTTCAGATTAAAAGTTACAGATTCAAATTGTTCATCCTCAGTGTGACCTGATTTGGCTTTCAGCTACAAATGTGTAATAGAATGAAACTTAGTAAACACAGGCAATATGTGAGTAGTTGTGGTGATAGATGCGTAATTTGTTTCTGGCCACAGTCCGTGTCTTCTCCAGGGGAGGCAGGGTGTATCAACAACTGTCTCAATTGTGTAAATTTTTGAGATTTTGTGTAGGATGAGATAAATCATTAGCGCTGTTTCTCAGTACCAGCCAAACCTTTTCAAACTAATCGCTGCAGCTGAGTGTTGTTGACTGATTACAGTAGCTAATATCGGATATACAGTATATCAGCTACATTTATTATTGATTATTAATCAATAGTAGCCAGCTTTATATGTTTGAAATATTTCAGTCATGTCTAAAGTTGTATGTGCAAGCATTTCACTGTGATGCTGCTGTTGCTGTAATGTGCGCTACTTGTATAACGATGCATCTATTAGCCCCTCCGCCCACTTTCACCCCCAGCCGCCACTGATCAGAAGCACAGATACAAGAAGCTAATAGTTAAGAACTATGCAGTTTTTGTGACTCTTAGCACTGGTGTTGGTGTCTGGACTATTGCACAACATTCCAAATTTAATCTCTAATATGGGATTAAGATTAGTCTTTCACACAGAAACCTTGGCTGGGTTGAAGAGTTACCATTTAAAGGGGAACTGCGTAACTTTTAGCCCTCTGCAGACTGTGTTGTCATGACAGCAGCGCTATATTCACAGATACTTGTTTACAAGTAGAGACTATCCAAGCGGCAAGTTTGGAAGAAAAAAGCATGTCTTCTGAAACGGTGGGGTCATTTCAGTGTATATTGCACAAATATGACTCTGAATTGACTATGAAGTTTCTGAGGGTACTGTGCCAGTGAAATAGGCATGATTCTACTGGTCTTATCTCTAAGAACCATCAAAATGATTTTTAGAATATATATTTTGGGGCAAAACGTTAAGTGGTTCCACTTTTAACATAAATGCATAGCAGGCACGTTAACTAAAGCTCTGTTTTAGTTATTAACAAAGCAATTGAGGTATCGTTGCCAAGGCTTACGTCTGAGGAGTGGTCTTTGGTGGGAATAAGCAGAACTGGATCTCAGAAATGCTTGTGTTACTCTAGTAAAACTTTAAATGAAATAAGATTGATTTTGAGTTGTTATATTTTCATTTTCAGTTAAAAATGTAAACCTGCAATTTACTCTAGCTTTTACAAGTGCTGCACAAAAAGAGCGTTAATTTGCAATCTTTAAATGTGTGTTTTAGCTTTAACCAGATTCACTTTCTTCTTAGCTCTGAATCACAAACATAGTTAAGATTACTGTACTTGGTACAGTGGGCTGGTAGAGAACCTACACATTCACAGGTGGCCGGTGCGTGAGCAGGCAGCTTGCTTACAAGAATTTGTGTGGAATTTTTATTTTTGTTATAATTTATTTATTTTTATTTATTTTTTCCCCAGTAGGGCGAGTGTGACCTCACGCGTTGGTTAAGCCTCTCAAAGCTCTGGTAAACACTGCAGTAATCTGAGGAGGGGGAGGGGACATGGGAGTATGCCAAGGAAGGACAAAAAGAAGAGTGGATATAAGGAAAAAAGCATTTAAGAAACAATGGCAAAAGGGAATGCCAAGGAAATAGGATAGATGTAATTGGTTGTAAAATTTTGCATCAATTCTAGGCATGGAACAAAAAACTGTTTTAAGTAGGAGTGACCATCCGCTTTTAGTAGCACAGATAAAGATCAGTGTTTCCCACAGGATATTTGTCGGTGAAAATGCTTGCCGACATATTTGATTAGTATACCTCTTTTAAACCTCAACACAAAAGCACCAAAATAAGTTTAATTTATCTCAACTAATTTTTAGCTCCTGCTTATGTTTTGCAAGTTAGCCACATTTCACTTCGATTAACGGAAAGGTATGTGTGACATTGCTTCACATTCAACACTAGATTACTGTAGAAACCGCCACTGTTTCCTCATAAACACTTACCAGTTCTAAATTGCAGCCTGTTGCCCAACTTTATTGACTTTGCTTAATGTGATGCTGCAGAGAAATAAAAGATGAGAGATGAGATGAGGTTTCTTTAAGAGTTTACCGTGGCTTAAACATCTGTCAGTAAAAGTCTGCAATACTTTGACACACTAACTCCTGGGCTCGCTTTATGTTTAGTGTATAGAAATTTGTGAGTGAAGTGTCAGCATGCGGCATAAACATAGAATTATAATAAAGAAGAATGTCACCATGTGCCGTGACTTTAAACGACTTTAACCGATACCCAGTCTAGCTGTTGTGGCTAGATAGGGGCCAGTATCAGATATTAATGCCAGAAGTTTAGGGAGAAGACTTAGTGACTCTTCAGATGACAGCTGTATATTTGGAACAAAGGTGGCAAGTGCTGCTGGTGCACTGCAGTTGTGAAATGTCTTGAATATGACTGATACAAAGTGCTTTATTGGCCTTCCTTCTCTTACTTGCTGAACTGGTGAATCACAAACATGCAAGGTGTGGTAGAACATTGATGGGTGCGTAGACAACATTGCAACAAAGGAAACACTTAAATACTAATCACTAGTGTTGTCAAAAATATCGATATTTTGATAAATATCGATACTGAAATATCTCAAACGATACAATACTCATTTCCCGAAGTATCGATACCAGCTGAGATTTGGATTTTACTTGAAAATAAGAGTTTTTTTTTTTTTACTTGCACTATTGGTTTCTGAATGTATGACAATCTGAGAGGCCTTTGAACAACTGCACTACATCAGGGGTCTTCAAAAGGCAGACCGCGGACTGGCCCGCAAGACATTATTCATAATTACTATAATATTATTTTTAAAACATATTTTTGAAACGGCACTTCTAGGACAGCTACGTATACACGCGCGGGTCCTCAGGTTACTATAATTACGGACAGAGCAGCGGGAAATTTCAACATGTTTAGCGTAGTCTGATAATGAGTTAGAAATGACTAAAATTGTAAAGTTGAGCCATAGCAAAACATAATGAAGATTCACTGACGTTATGGACGGAGAGGGAACGTTTATTTCAGAAAATACAGCTCCTTAGCTCCGTGTTACTGAGGAAAGTGAGGACGTCTAATGTTGTGAGTTGTACATTTGTCTGTCAACTTTTTTTATTCTGTTGTAGGTTAAGTATTGACTTGTTTGTCGCATATTTGACCTCATTTACAAACAACGTGAGTAATTAGTAATGTTCATTTGGGTTATTAAAAACAGAAAAGGTGTGAAAGGAGAGTTTGGAGATGAGTGACATGAGTTAAGTCTTCCTTAAGTTGTGTCAGTTTCTGTGGGAATCCTAAATCCTGTTACAGAACTAATCATAAGCATTTTAATTAAAATGTTACCCCACACAGGGAAAATACAGGAAATAAATATTTCTATAATAACGATAACAGTTAATTATTGGTCTATCTATCTAATGCTAAAGAAATGCTCAGTGCATTTTTCCTTGTTCCTGTTGTTTTCAGAGGAATGACAATAGAAAGAGATCAATTATGACAGGCATCTTTGTCATATTTGTTTAACAAAAATGTTTTGGCTTGAATTGATGATTTTGTATTTAAAATGTTCTCACACATATATAAAGGCGTACTAGGCATTAATATGCAGGTTCCCAGGCTGTTGTCAATAAACAATCAGGTCTTGAGCCTTGGCTTTAGCCTCTTTTGATTTTGTAGTATTTTCCTTTTGTCTGTGAGCTGTGTTTGGTGAAAGCTAAACACTCAAACATCCTCCTAGTGTAAACAAAGAATAAAATACAGAAAACAGTGGATTATCAACATTCATCTCCATATTGTGAGGCTGTAGGTGTGGAATAAATGAGACTTTACTTTAAAGAATTATATTTAAACACATATCCTTTTTATTAAAAATTTTCGGACTCCTCAAGGTGAGGAGAGTTAACTAAATTGGACTTTAGTTAACTCCGGACCTTGGCTGATTTTAATTGAAGTCCCCTGCACTACCTCAAAACATTTTTGTTAATGTAAAATATACCTCATTGTCATGTTCTAGCTAGACATGTTATATTTATCTTTAAATAAAAAAAAATATTGTGACAGTTTTCCCTTTGGTATCGAAACACTACTCACTTAATAATTGACTATGATAATTTATTGCTGTATAAACGCTCTCTAATAGTCTGCTTCATAGAGACCTAATCAACATTGTCTGGGCAGAACTAGCAGTTGTATAATGTCTACACACTTGTTTAGAAGTGTTTACTTGACCCCTGTGCCAGAGTCATTTGGGAAAGCTGCATGTCTTTTTCCCATTAGTGACTCAAAAGCAGGACCAAACAAACAAGACCAAAGAAGAAACTGTGGATTTTAGTCCGGCGTGTGCTGCATGACTGCTCCTCGATGTCTTTTCCATGTCCTTTTTGATTCCCTACAATTAAAAAATAAGTAACTCGGCAGTCAATACGACCTAATAACTGCTTCCTCTCACAGTTCAAATGAATTAACACGAGTGGAGGAAAATCTCTCACTTCCTCCAACTCTACAGTCCTATTTTTATTAAATTTTTTTCTTCTATTGAAGTAAATGTCACAGTCATACAAGTCATGTTAATTTTAAAACGCACTGAGTGTATATAATAAAAAATGCTAGATTTGGTTCAGTTGAATAGTTTATGGTCAGTTTCTTTAGACATTTATCATCAACACGCTACAAAAGGATGTGGTCTGATGTGAAGATCAAGATATCACACCTTTCCTTTGTCCTTTCACAGAGGTGCAGTAAACACCAAGAAAAACCCCAGTAAAATGCTCCACATGTGACATGCTCTTGTGCTTTCTGCAACAGCAGTAGCTCAGTGGTAGAGCGGCCGTCCTTCAACCGGAAGGTAGTAGGTTCGCCCCACAGTTCATACTGTCGTCGTGTCCTTGGGCAAGACACTTAACCCACCTTGCCTCCAGTGTCCGTAGCACTGGTGTATGAATGTGTGCGACTGTAGAGGTGTGTTTGGTGGTGGTAGGAGAAGGTTGAGTGCCGTTTGTATGGCAGCCCCCATCTCTGTCTGCCCCAGGTGTGAATGTGTGTGAATGGGGTGAGTGGAAGCATGATGTAAAGCGCTTTGGGTGCCCGAGAATGGTGCAAAAATGCGCTATATAAATGCATTACCATTTACCATTTACCAAGAGACAATGTTGCACATATATTGTAACATTGACCAACAGTTTTATAACCTATGTATATAGTTTTCAGTATGTTTTTTTATGTGTGGATATTATTCAAAAATATATAACGCATAACACTCATTTTGACAATTTTTTTATGTAAATGTCAATTTTATTGTGTTATTATTATGGAATATTGCTTACCTTGCTTGAAAAAAAAAAATTCTTCAGGCATGTGTCACGTGTGTGGTTGCGCGTGCCAACGCGCTCCGTGAGTTAATTAATATAAGCTATATAGTAGGCTATTTTATTTTTAAACCATGCAGCAAACAAAAAAAAAAAAAGAACCTTAAAAAAAAACGTTTTAAACCGTTTAACTGATAGTATTAATCGGTCAAAATTTTTACTTTAGGTTAAACGGTCGATATGAGCATCCCTAGTTGCATCTAACCAACATGATGGTAGCTGTAGGTGGCCTGTCAGCTGAAAAGCAGTTTGTTTTTACATTGCGCTCTATGGGGAAAATTGTTTCTGGGTTGTTGGCGTTTTGTTTTTCGTTGCAGTACTTCGAGTGACCACTAATTACATTTGGGGTGCCCAATCCAGTTCTAATAATACATCTATGGTTAACTCAAATAATAGCTGTGGCTCTCCAGATGCCAATGACTACTAATAATCACAAGAGAAAAGTTGTCATGGGACCTCTGTTAAAACCTGACTTTAGCACAAATGGTATTGCGTCTGTGTGATGCACTAAGGACTTGTTGATTTATGCAAGTTAGCAATGTACTTTCATTTAACAGTGCTTTTTGTTGAATATCCCAAATGCAAATGATGCTCAAATGAGAGAAAAAAACAGTTTCCTTTTGGAAAAACATCAGTTGATAAAACCTTATATTAAGTGCTTGGGTAATTGGACACAAGTTTTTGCCTCTATTGCATCCGTGCTGGGAACAAAAAAGTTGATGCACAGCCCTGCATATGCTCAAGTGTCGGGGGTTGAGAGGGAAGTGTTTATATATGGTCCACTCCCTCCTCGACAGCTGATGTAAGATGGCTGTGGGTCCGCCCCGTGGCTAAGCAGATGGCCAATTAGAGAGCAGCAGGAAGTGGCAGTAATTAGCCCGCAGACCTGTGTTTCCAACAAATAAGGAGATTGAATGAATTAGTGAGACGCTGCAGTGACATCGCTCCACCATCGACAGGGGAGCGGTGATCCTCATCCAGCAAATGGACGTCCCATGTAATCCTTCCTTCTCTGTTTGTCCTCTGTCCTGCGTCAGCGATGTAATTAGACGAAGGTTCAGGTCTAGTTATTGTGTGGCTTTCTGTCCAATGAGGGAAACGTACACCGGACAGGAGACAACAGCTCTGGCCTCACAGGTCTTAACACATGTCCGAGTCAGCAACAAGTCACACGGAAGGCTTGAAACTGTATACAGAAACTATACGGAGGACAGGAGGCTTTAGGTACAGTTTACAGGAAATTAGAACTGCATCAACATGTGTAACAATGGCAATATTATGCTATTTAGTTTGTAGTGCAATCAGAGCTTTAAAAGGGTTTTAATTTAGAATTTAAGAGGGTAGTGGCACTAACAGACAACCAGTTAATCAAGTTAATCCAAAGTCCTATGGCAATATCCAACAACCATATCACATATTGCATCACTTCTTGACATTCTGCAGGCATAGTTTACACACATCTCAGTTTGTCTTTTATTTTCAGCATGTGGGTTATAGTAGTGGTTGTATTAAAATGGCTCAATGTCTGAAGGATTTATTTTTTCAGTCGGGACAGGTGGTTTAATCCTAAGGGAATAAACTAATTAGGTGCTTAATGATACAACAAACTTGTGCCGTGTACTAATGACCTTGTTTAAGTGAGCAAGAAATGGTTTAAACTATCAACTAGAGAGAGATCATTTCAGTTTACATGTCTCAGACAGTCATTTCTAACATAATGTAATGGGGCGGCAGTAGCACAGTGGGTAGAGCGGCCGTCCTTCGACCGGCGGGTGAGTGGTTCGAAGACCAGCTCGAAACATCCCAAAACATCATAACATCCCGCTCTCCCCACATACTGTCGTTGTGTCCTTGGGCAAGACACTTAACCTAGATTGCCTCCAGTGAGTGTTCTGTAACACTGGTAAATAGCTTAATCTGTATAAAGCTTTTTGAGTGCCTACAGTAGGTGGAAAAGCGCTATATAAAAATAAAGATGATTATTATTATTATTATTAATGCAATCTGAGAAGTCTTCCTCTGTTTTACAGTAAACTCCTATTGGCCTTTGAAAATTGTTACTTTATAATATGTAATTTCTCAGTCCCTTAAAGTCCTCCCATGTTATCTTGTTAAAGAACTCTGCTGGTATAGGTTTGGTTCATGCAGTATAGATGATTATTATGATTATGTTTCAGTGCAGGTGTCCTTTATGAAGCACAATAAGCCTATTAAAAGGACAGAAATCAAATCAAATATACTTTATTGTCACAAAGGGAAATTTCTCTTAGGCGCAGTGCCACAGCAGCAGCAGAACATACAGTACACGAGACACAGCTGTCAAAGTACAGTGTTTGAGTTGGAACATACATACAAGACTATTAAGTTTACAAAAAAGAAAACGTAACACTGGAGACCATGGCCAATTTCAAAAACTAGTCACTTTATTATAGGATTTATTCACTTCTGTGGCTGCCTACTCTAGGACAGTGATAATGCAAACATCAACCCAGATGCCTCTATTTTAGGACCTGTTTTAATACATTTTTAAAATGTCCAGAAGCAAGGATGTTTAAAACAACATACGGAACAAAGTTTGTAAGTGTGACTCAAGACACTGTACAAAAAATATTACTTTGAATTATACCCCGTCAGAACCCACAGTAAAAATGTTGTGGGTTAATATTATCAGTCGAAATAACCTAGCTGCCTGTAAGCCTTAACCTCACCACATTTCCATTATGAGCTTTACAGAAGGCTTTGCTCTTTATTTTGCTTGCAAATCCTGCACTGCATTCAAAGAACAGTTAGGCGAGGCTATACTTGATTGCTCAGCAACGGCATGTGGCGTTTATCTGGTACTGTTACCGCTCTGGGGAGATGAATGCAAATCTACAAGAGGGTGACTGCGTGTGTTTTGTGATTGCCATGGAACTCGGGATGCGTTGGTCTCTCAGTGACACATGCTGTCTATAGCTCTGACTCATCCGAGTTACCCTTGGTGACCCCTGACCTCAGCATGAAGATTTAAGTCTGTTAACAAAAGGGAAAAATAGGTCACTAAACTAAATGATTAAAAGGGTAAACAATTTGGGAAAACTAAAGTGTGATTACTTTGATCATAGACTGTATAAATAATGGACCAAATACACAATAACAAACTGTTGTAATTCCTACACCGTTCACCTGATTTGGATGTAAATACCCTCAAATTAAAGCTAAATGGCTGCAGTTAAAGCACATCTTGTTCGTTTTATTTCAAATCCATTGTGGTGGTGTCGGTATTGACTGAAAAAATTCATATTGGCCCAACCCTAGTTATTATGGCCAATCAGATGACAAGGATCCAAAACAGACATTTAAACATTATTTCAGTTGAATGTAAAAACTACCTCAACAAAATGATCTCAGGTTACACAATTAAGTTTAACTTTATTTATTTCCTTTTATTAAAAGAGGAAGTTAAGACTCTTCAAATTAATTAAAAAGCCAATTAATTGCTTTAGACTTCATACAAGAGCCCATGAAGAGTTCTTGCGTTGTTCTGTCCTGCAGCTCACTGATCTCAAGCGTCTACTGGCTGCTCTTTGTTGATCAAAACCCCAATGTAGGGAATAGTCGATGTTGTTTAGTAAAGCATCTGTTCTGTTGTCTAAACTTGAAGAATAACCATCAACACCTCAATGTTGTTGTGAAATGTCAGTTTCCTGTTGCTGTCAAAAACACAAATGACTCAAACATACACGTCATGCAGGAAAAAAGTAGAAATAACATGAATTCTAAAATGACTCTGTTTTTTTTTTGTATCAGACCAACCATTGTGAGCCAGACAAGTGAATTAAAAGCATGCAATGTCCTGCATAACATGCTTTTCCTCTGTTTTAACAAAGATGTACACACCTTATGTTAGGAAACAGACATTTATTGAAAGGTGTCTACATTGGAGATGTATGGTTTGACATCTGGCAGCCCAAATACAAAATGAGTTATGATTCAGCCTAATTGAATATTCAAGTGGTGCTTTTTCTGTCTGCCCCAGTCATGATAAATGCTGTCAGTTACAGAGTGACCTGAACTCATCTTAGTGTTGTACTTGTGCTGTTTTTTTTTTGTCTAGCTTTTCTTGAACAAACACTTGCTTCACTTTTATTTTTTAATGCGATAAACTGATGTACTTTTGATGTTTCTCTCCTCAGACCATCAGAAACTCGAGAGAGAAGCTCGGATCTGTCGTCTCCTAAAACACCCCAACATTGGTAAGTTTCTGACGCTAAACATAATTGCTGCCTCTGGTTTATGTAAATGCCCTGTTGTTTCCTACCGTTGGCTTCATAGACATTCTTGTGGTGCTTTTTCAAAAACAAAATGGTTAAATTTAAGGATGACTACTCTACTAAGATTGAAGTTGTGGTCTTGTCTGAGCCAAACAATTTGTGTAACTATAACTTCAATGAGATTTGCTAGCCACGAAGTAGCTGTAGCTAGTTTCAGTGCTGAAGACTAGGCATGTTTATTAGAGTAAGCCGTACCTGGCTTTTAAGCATTAAAAAAAATGAGAAAAGCTTTCTTTTTCTTGTAAACTGTGTGCACATTTATTAGGCAAGTGATTATCTTGATCATCATCATTTTATCCGTCATTTCCAACTCCAAGCTGTATAAATTTGTATCCTGGTTGTATTTAATCCATATCAGGTGATGTGTATTTGTGTAACGAGGGAGGGTGTTGCCTAAGGAGATCAACAACCTATATCAAGGTGTGCATAATTATTAGGCAGATTCTTCTCCTCAGGAAAAATGGGCCAAAAAAGAGATTTAACTGACTCTGAAAAGTCAAAAATTGTAAAAAGTCTTTCACAGTGATGAAGCACAGAACCATTAAACTCTTGTAGCAAATAGTCAACAGGGTTGCAAGAAACGTTTTGAGAAGAAAATTAACCGCCAAAGATTTGCGAAGAATCAAACGTGAAGCTACCAGGAACCCATTATCCTCCAGTGCTGCCATATTCCACAGCTGCAACCTACCTGGAGTGTCAAGAAGTACAAGGTGTTCAGTTCTTAGAGACATGCCCAAGGTAAGAAAGGCTGCATCTTTCAAGAAGACTTTGATTTTTATGCAAGACAACTAGGGATGCACCGAAATGAAATTCTTGGCCGAAGCCGAATAATAATGAAATTCTTGGCCGAAGGCCGAATACCGAATACCGAACGCGGTGTTTCACATTTTTTCCATTTATTTTGCCAATTTTTTCACCATTACGATAAAAAAAATCAAATAACAAAAATACAATTTCAAAATATTTATTTAACTAACAATGAGCAATACATTTGTTATGGTATTTATTAATCTTCCTTAATGTAAGATAATAAAAAATATTTAGTTCATGTTAGTATGAGTGCATTCACAATTTTAACAAATAGGCCTACCACTTTTGATACTTTTAATTCAAAAATTACAAATGTGATACTTAATTTTAATACTGTATTAGTAAATGTTAACATTAAGATTAATAAATGCTTTTAATAAGGTTTTTTCATTGTTAGTTAATGTTAAAAATAGAAACTACTTATCAAGTGTTACCATAATCCAAAATATATATAAAATCTTAAATTAATTTCCCATACAAGTAGCCTACCTGCGTGCCATCTGCGCCAGGTCGGGAAAGCAGCCTTGATTGGTCCTCCAAAATTTGAGAGGGTTATTGCTCCTGGGGATGGGGACTTCTGAGAGATACATCCAACTGTTGAGCGGTCGAGCTTGTCCTCTGTCTTGCAAATGGGTTATTCTCTTGGAGGATCTGATCGAACATGTCAGACAGCGAGACTGTGCGCGGCTCATCTGTAGTACGAGCCCGTTTACCCTCTGCGCTGTTTTCATCTCCTGCGCTGTGCATCACCTGACCGTCTCCATTACCTAGCGGCTTTCCCAAATCCAACTCGGCCTGGATTGTTTCTTGTGTGCGCATCTTTTTCCCCACATCCAAGTAATGATCTTTATATCGTGGATCAAGCACAGTCGCGATGTACAGGGGTTCTGAGTCCGCCTGACTAAATCGTGTGCTGACAGCTTCTAAGAGCGCACTTTTAGTTGTTTTCACTCCGTGGTCTGTTTCACTTGAAGTACGTTTTTGCAGATGCACCCCATCTGGACAATTCAGCAGAACAATGTCTGCAAACGGCCGTTTTTGCCTCTTTCTCTGACACTTTAAAGTGCTTCCACACTGTTGACATGTTTGCTGCATAAAGCCCGCGCCTCTCACTTTACGCGGGTTATTTGATTGCGTCATTAAAAACGCCATTGTTCGCAAAATTTATTCGCCTTTTACTTATTCGCCGAACACCGAAAGTGCTTTTTTTGGCTATTTTCGGCCGAATAATTTCGGTGGCCGAACATTCGGTGCAGCCCTAAAGACAACATTTAGACAAAGCTCCATCAAAGTTCTCCAAAGAAAATACAGTGAAGGTAAACAGTACACCTCTCTGAACAGTGTCTGGGAGGATGTGGTTGCGACTGCACAAAAAGTTAATTCTGACCAGATCAAGAAACTGACTGACTCCGTGAATGGAAGGCTTGTGACTGCGAAAAGAAGGGTGGCTATTTTGGTCACCGAGTTTGTTTTTTTTTTTTTTTTTTTTCAGAAATGTTTATTTGTAAATTTTGAGTTTGTTTATTATTCTCACTTTAACAGGTTAAACCAAACAAGTGAGATGGGAAAATCTCTTGTTTTCATTACATAATAATTCTGCACAATAATAGTTGCCTAATAATGGTGTACATGTAGATTATTCTCCTAAGAAAGCCAAAACTTAACTCTTACTACTTAAATGCTCAGGTTTGTTAACATTTTGGATTGACAAGAGCACTGTAGTTGTACAATAACAAAATTAATCCTCAAAAATACAACTTGTCTAATAATTGTGCACACAGTGGTTATGGACTCAGACAGTACAGGAATACCTTACACTACTTTTAATTAATTAACAATTATATAAACTATTATTCTTTTTTTACATCGTTGTTTCGAACAGTGACTTAAAAGTTGTCTGATCTGATGCCCTGTTAATTTTCTTTTTTTTTTTAAGACAGGTTTTTCCCTAAGCATTCCTCAATATATCTTCCCTTAGTACATCTAAATAAATGTCTCTTACATCTTTAACACCCAGGGCATTTCCACTCTTAATAACCATAGAGTAGAAATGAACCATAGCTTGCAAACCACACTGAAGATAAATTTTTGTTTTTATCCAAGCTCCTTCTCTGCACTGCATTAGTTTGAAACGGTTTTTAGTTTTTCATCCTGCAGCTCCTGGCATTTCGCATCTCTAATAGAGATATCCAGAGGAGACGTGTTAAAGGGCGGAAAGGGAAAATGACAAAATCAATGACACCTTTTCCGATGCACTCTCTCCTCCTCCTATCCACTTGTGTCCTACTTTCCCGTCGGTCCCCCCAGGCACCCGTTTGCCCCTCGCCTACTTTTCATCGTCCCCTTGCCCTCTCTGAATACATTTCTCTCCATCCTGTCTGCTCATTTTGACACATTTTGGCACCTCCTGCGTCAAAGTTTGGACAAAAGAGGCCACAAAAGCGAGACAGATGGAGAGAGGAGACAGATGGAGGAAAGAGCAGTCTTGTTTCTTGCTGCAGGGCCATCCTACTTAAACTTATTATACAACAGATATTCATTTTACATAACTGCGGCTCTCCTGACACAAAACCTAGGCGCAATCTAAGACTCCATCCTTTTTTTTTAGTTCAGTCATGATGGGTTACAGTACAATACAGATAAGCCTAAATGTGGCTGTCTTCATTTCTAATAGCTCTGTTTTGTTGTCACCGTTGTGTTCTACTGCATTTACTCATGTTATTAACTTTTGATGCAATTCTTTGTCACTAACAAGATATTAATGCTTTCATCTTAATTTTCAATAATCATCCTCATCATGTGGCTGCCATTTTTTCCAGTTTTAAATTTTTTACAACCTTTGACTAATTCCCACACAAGCCTGTAATAAATAAGGACTGCATTATATTCCAGTGTCCAAATAGCTGGTACAAGTAAATGGACTGGAAGTGTTGCTCTGTCTTACCGCTATCCCTTCCCCTTAGTCCTCCAAAAGAAGGGGTATGTTTTTTTTTGCGGCGTATTTTAACTTGAGTCTTGCTCTGAACAGTATCAGCAGGTGTTTCCCCAGTCCCTGCTCACAGACACGAGAAGGATGTCGCTACAACCACAAAAAACCAAATGTTTGATATCAACAAAAAAACTGATCTTTAAAAAATATGAAAATTATTTTCTTTAAATAGTTTGTTGTGACTTAATGATGAGATGCTAAAGTTAGCAAATAGCATTTTTTAAGGAACTTTACGATGAGGAAAAACAGATTAGTTTATTAACTAGTTAAAGATTTTCGCCAAAATTATCTGCATTTTGCACGTTTCTTGCAGCTGCGGTGCCAGTGAACACACTCCATGCTGTGAATTCATCTTACCCCTTTGTTGTGTTCCCCAAAAATCTCTGTTTGATCTAAAAAAGTTGTGGGACACCCCTTCTATCCTGGCAAGCCAGACTCCTCGCTACATCAGCATGGTGTCTGGAAAAGCCTCATACTAGCTCATTTTCCTCAAGGTGGGGCTTGGTGAGGCAAAACAACTTGAGGCCAACCAATCAGAATTGCAACACACATGACGTTAGCTAGGCGACAACTAGGGATGCACCGATACCGATACTGGTATCTGGTATCGGCCTCGATACCACATTTTCGAAAGTACTCGTACTCGTTAAAAGTCCCCCGATACCGGGGACGATACCACGGTCTGAGAAATGTCTAGGTTTGAGCGGTGTGTAAGGGGTTAATCACAGGCGCCGAGTGCCCGCCCCCAGGCCCCGGCTGCAGCTCAGAGCGCATAGGAGTGAAGCAAGGCAACACTCCAGCGGCATTTGAATGTGATTGGTCAGTAGTAGTTCTTTGCATAAGAAAGTGGAGAAGTTATACTTTGATCTCACGCTTTCTACATGTCTCAGACCGCTGTTTTGTTCCTCTGAGGGGTTTGCAAATTGGTGTTCTATAGCTCTGATATGCACTCACAGCATTTCCTACGTAGGAATATACGTCTACAAGTTGTGAGCATAAACTATTATATGATTGGTCGGTGAACCAAAAAATTAACGAATTTCCCGCGGGAAACTTTCTTTTGGCTCACATTACTTACTACGCGGCAGACTTTTGCAGCTTTTCATTCTATATCTCACTCTTTTACAAAAATTAACATCACACATACTCCAGACACTCATCACACACGTTTCACTAACTCCCCACGCCATCACGGATAATTCTGGATCTGCGAAAACCCGGCACAAATGGCACTACCCTTCGGCTGAATCTGGTAACTGCGTCGGATGATGAAGATGGGTTTTTTACTCCTCGTGTGACCCAGATAACGCCGACAGTTATGAATAAGGCCACTTCACTGAAGGAATAGATCCCTTCTATGACATGTAAGTATATATTTCATGACATGTTTTGAGTTTGAGTTAGAGAAAAGTAGCACCAAATGCGCATCATTGTTTTATTGTTTTTGTGCGTAATACGTCTAATAATACGTGTCATGGGTGTTGTGTTGAAAGTATATATAATGCCACTGACAAACTTGTAAGTCATTTTTATATTCAATTCAAATGCACTTGTTTATATATAAATCACAGTTAGAGCAGGTCCACACCATACTCTTGAAATTTAGTTTTACTGATAGTTTTAGGTTTAGATCTAGTTGCATTAGTGTATGTATATAATCATTACTGTTTATGCCGGACTTATTCTGACATAAATTACATATTTATGTCTGATTTATTCTATCTGCAGTGTTGTTGAGGAGGAGATAGGGTCTTCTGCTCCCCTGCCCCACCCACTTCACTGAGGACAAGCAGAGGAGGGAGTCTGCAGCAGGCACACAGAAGCCAGAGCAGTCGCTTCTATTCAGATGCACTTCCTGGAGCTGGAAGAGCCAAGAGGAGCCTGATAGTTTGCCACAGCCCATGCCACATTCCCTCCCTAAAAGACAGCCAGGTGTGCAGCCACCTGTCACAATGTGTGGACATGCCATATCCATCAGAACTCTTCAAGATGCTCTTTGATAAAACACTGTAAAAACACCAGTAAAAATCCAGCAAAAATATTGCTGTGGCAGGTAAAAAATATTCAAATGGGTAGAGCCCAGAGAAGATGAGCTATACCAGTACACTGGGCTTATGCTGTATCTGGGCATTTTGGGAGAGGTTGGGGGAAAGTAGACAACCAGTTCATGAAGGAGTTGACTTCTCCAATCCACTAAAACAATTTATCTTTATTGTACTTTTATGAATGAACATGGTCTTATACAAAGTTAAGTGTGCTCCTATGTTTCTGTTACACTTAGAAATTTGATTGTAGTATTGTAAATTGTTTTTTGTTGTAAATGCTGTCTTTTTTGCAAATTGTGGAAAAATATCAATTATATTTTCGTTTTTTCACAGTTTATAAAAATATGTCTATCTCAAAAACTAAATTGGGTAGACACTTCAAATAAAATTTATGGAGTTTGAAATGATCTCCTGCACATTTTTTGTACTCAGAATTTTGAGGGATATAGCTCGGAAATTTCATTTTTTTGGGGGGAAAATATGTGGAAAAATAAAAACGATTTAAACTTTTTTTCTGGTTTATTGCACTTTTATTGCAATTTCTTATCAATTTCTTTTGTTACTATAAACTTACTGCTCAGATATTCTTAAAATATGGGATTTAGGGATTGTATTGATGTATAGATTGTTAGAATACTCCAAAGTATGGCCCAACAGCATGTAAAAATGTAAGAAATGCTCTGGCAGACTTGTTTATATGGCAGTTAATAAGGGGTTAAATAACCTGACACACAGACGGTTATGTCAATCCATAAAACAATGAAGGTTATGGATGTATGTTGTCAGGTGTGGCCACCTTTAACTTAAGTGGCACTGTATACAGTGGTCCACAAGGAGATTATTACTTTGTTGAGCAACAGTTTGAGACAGCAGGCCATTCAATCATGTTACCCTGCAGTGGGGAAGATTGACGGGTTGTAGATGATCATCATGTTTTTTTTGCCATAATGTTTTGTGACCCTTAGAGCATACACACTACAGCCTTAGTTCATGGCGCCTTATATTATTAGACCATGTGATGTCATCTAGGCTTTATTATCAAGAATTTTAATAGAGGAGATTTTTAAGTCTTGGATGTAGGGTTTTTGCACAGGTCACAACTCACTTCTGTGAAAAAGGAGCGCTCCCATTGGTCTAAACTCTAGTCCACAGGACGTTTAGGCTGCCAATAAAACAGAGAAATGTGTATAGCGGTGGATATGTCTTAACGCAGGAAAACAAAATAAAAACTTCAGTTTGATATAATGTATTAGTATTGGAAAAAATAATTGGTTCTGAAAGCATAAACGGTCCCTCAGCTGCTTATGAGGGTGAGTCTGAGTTAGTGATGGCAAAAAATAAAATATATTGCCACTTGAAGTTCAAGCTACATTTTTGTCTGTTAGCATCACTAACAGTGTCATTATTTATGTTTCCTAACTTCTTTTCAGTCTGCTCACCTCTATATATGGTTATGTCACGATTTATTTATTCCAGCATTTCTGCCTTTGGATTGAGTTCAGTTTTGTATTTTTGTGTCAAATGTGCTGCTCTAACTCTCCTGCCGCTGTCTTCCTGCCCCCTCCCTCTTTGTCTTTTTGCAGTGAGGCTCCATGACAGCATTTCAGAGGAAGGCTTTCATTACCTAGTCTTTGACCTGTGAGTATACTCCTCACGTACACACTGACATTTTATTTCAGCGCGTGACTGCGGTTTGTGGTGTTTGCTAACATCATCCCTCTTTCTCTCCTGTCTCACCCTTCTCTGTCTCTTCTTTCTCCCCCACTGACTTATGCTTGATTTGTCCCAGGGTGACGGGCGGAGAGCTTTTTGAAGATATTGTAGCCAGAGAGTACTACAGCGAGGCGGATGCAAGGTATGTATGGGCCTTGCTCAGAGACACAAACATACCTCATAATCCCATTAAATCTATGAGCACATCCTATCATCGTGGTTGAAGAGCCCACTCTTAGCACACAGAGCTGGATATGATTGGTTTGTTCATATTCCTGTCAGGAAACGCATCAGCGCTGTCAACAAGTCAATTAGTACAAACATTGTCGCCTTGTCTTTAGCCACCATTTTCTTTTAAATTTAACCGGGACGTGTCTTCATTTTTTATTCAGCCAATTATTGAGCTAAATAAGAGTATTTGAAAAAGCAGGCTGAGCTGTAATGACAAAGTGTCTGTCCTTTTATCTACTAATGCAGCTACAAGGTAAATACTTTTATTTGGTGATCAGGCATGCTGCAGCATCACACAATAAGCCATTACATATTTTAATGGTTCACAAACGTAGAAAATATTCACCTACCTGCACCATTGAAGGGAAGTGATACTTTTCTTGATTGTTTTTGGTACTGTTCAATCAGACCTGTTTTCCAGATTTGATAACATACATTTTTGTGTGGGTTTAAAATGTATGTGGCATGTCCGGTATGTGTTGCATGTCCGGTTGGTTCTTGTTTGCTCATAACACAAAGAAAAAACAGACAATGGTCAATTAACTGTATTTATGAAATCAAAATGGGTTAGGCACAACGGTAAGATGACAAAACTTCAGAAAAAAACAAATGATGAAAATGTGTGTAATGTATTATATAAATGTTTTAATAAAAAAATATATATATATATATATATATATTTTTTTTTTTTTTTTTGCTTAAATTTGCAGGACTGGCTGATATTACATCATATTTATAACTTCACAAATCAACGACAATCAATTGTAATATTTTTTGTGATTATTATTAATGAACAATTGTGGAATTACTTACATTTTTTAATTTGTAAACAATTTAAAAAACACAATGCCATTTTATGTTAATAAAACAGGATTTGAAGAGGTTTGTGTTGGATGTGAACAGGTTTTAGTTGGATTTGAATATGATTTTTAGTTGGATTTAAAGTCTTTTAATGCCAGTTGTTGTTTTTGTTTACTGCTGGTACAGAACACCTTCAGTTCAGTATTGATTGAATGATTATTGGTTATTTCCAATTAGAGGTCCTAAGTTTTATTTTGCAGTAAATTTTCCAGGCCTTTTTTCTACTGAAATATATGCTTAACCTCTTAATCTACGGTAGTGTTCATCTTTTTCTGTTGCATAATTGGATTAGGGGTCTCCCAAAGCAAATGGGGGGGATGGGCTTTGATCGCACCTCAGACCACACACCACTTTTATTCAGAGTGTTCAAGCAAGACACTCTGAATACAGCACTTTTTTTTTCACCAATGTGATTCTTGGACCTAATACTCTTTTCCACATGACAAACTTCTGGATTGATCCACAATCCAGACGTTATGATAATGCGTAGGCTGATAGTATTAAGCAACGTCAGACACTTTTAATTCAGTGGAACAGGCTTGTAGGAACATTTTTACAAGCCTACTCCGAGCCAAGGTTGTTGTGAAATCCAGCTCACACGCCTGAATGCAGGAATAATGGCAATAGTATTAGTGGCAGTATTAGTGCAGCAACTACCATTATTAAAATTGCTCCTCAGCTGAAATGTTCCCGGCCTCAGAAGAACAATGATGACATGATTTATTTTTTTTGGTTTGACTCTATGCATACTTACCTTCAGTCACTAAAAATATACAAGATTAAATGGTAAATGGCATGCATTTATATAGCACTTTTTTGCACCCTTCTTGGGCACCAAAAGCGCTTTACATTGTGCTTCCACTCACTCTATTCACACACATTCAAACCTGGGGCAGACAGAGATGGGGCTGCCATACACACGGTGCTCACAGACTTCTCCTACTTTTACCTGGTCTTTTGAGTCTTGATTTCTGCTGCGACATTCAGATGGTAGGGTCAAAATTTGGTGTAAAGAACATGAAAGCATGGATCCATCCTGCCTTGTCTCAACGGTTCAGGCTGGTGGTGGTGTAATAGTGTGGGGAGTATTTTCTTGGCACACTTTGGGCCCCTTAGTACCAATTGAGCATTGTTTAAACACCACAGCCTACCTGAGTATTGATGCTGTTCATGTCCTTTATGAACCATCTTCTGATGGCTATTTGCAGCAGGATAATGCACCATGTCACAAAGCTCAAATCATCTCGGACTGGTTTCTTGAACATGACAATGACTTCACTTTATTCAAATGTCCTCCACAGTCACCAGATCTAAATCAAATAGAGCATGCGGTGAAACGAGAGATTTGCATCATGGAAGAATCTGCAGCAACTGTGTGATGCTATCATGTCGATATGGACCAAAATCTGAGGAATTTTTTCAACACCTTCTTTTTAATCTATGCCATGAAAAATTACAGCAGTTCAGTAGGCAAAAGGGGGTCCAACCCGGTACTAGCAAGGTGTACCCAATAAAGTGGCCAGTGTGTGTATATTGAACATTGCAATACCAATATGACCAGCAAAAAAATTTCAACATGCAAGGCTCTAGAATAACTTCCAGAGCCAGAGAAAATTTTGACACACACACTAAAGGTTGTACGTGCATCCAGACCTACAGTATCCGGACACTTCACCAGCTGAATATGTCAAATTTGTATTTTTATTTATTTTTTTCTTTTTGTGACAGTGACTGATTTCTTGTCTCTTTTATCCCCCTGTTCTCTCTCTGTAGCCACTGCATTAGTCAGATCTTGGAGAGTGTCAATCATATCCACCAGCATGATATTGTGCACAGAGACCTCAAGGTGAGTGGCTGCCCGTTGCCGTGACAACCACACACTTGCGTGCACATACACACCTCTGCTAGTGGCCATGGCAACACACAGACGGCTCTCTCTTGGGTTGCTTCATCTCTATTTTCTCTGCTGCGTTTGTGCATGTCCTATTCCTGGTTCCCTTGTGTCCTGTTTTTATCTGTTCCCCAACCTTTATCTTTCAATCTTTGCTGCGTGTGTCCTTAACCACTGTGCGCGTGTGTGTGTGTGTGTGTGTGTGTGTGTGTGTGTGTGTGTGTGTGTGTGTGTGTGTGTGTGTGTGTGTGTGTGTGTGTGTGTGTGTGTGTGTACACACATGCTTACACGCCATGATGGTGAGTCATGAGCACGTGTAAGGGTTGGTCCATGACGTCGGGATAGACAAGGACTCTTGAGATTAGACTATATAGAGGCACACGCTCTAAGCATCATAAATATGCTCTGTAATGAATGGATAGGAGGTTTTGATGGACTTCAGGAGTTGCCAAGACAACCCATGAGACATCACACCGCCCATTAAACGGCGGAGGAGGGGTATGAGTTCCACTGATGGGTTCAGATAAGAAGTGGTGGAACGCAGCTTTTTTATAACAGGGCTGTATGTAGATTAAGCAGTCTATTAATAAACAACAGGGGGCGTAATGTACAGAAAGCACTCGAAAGTGAGAGAAGAATAGCTCAAGATGATGGAGCTATGTTTCCGCTGGAATGTTTGGTATATGGCACAGTTTGGTTAATCTATGAAGAGGCTTGTGTTTTCACTATGTTTTGTGCTGGAGAGAGTCGTCTGCTACAAAAACAGTGACGTCATACATGTTCCACACAAGTTGTCTTTCTATATGTGAAATTAATCAGAAGAAAGAGTACATTCTTAGTATATATAATAATAATAATAATAATAATAATAATAATAATAATAATAGAGGGTTGTTTATGGTTTGTTTCTAGCTTTAGAAATACTGCAGCTGTTTCTTTAAAGACATGTTATTTAATGTCACATTTTTACACGTTTAATGCGATGTAAACGGTGAAAACATTGTTTTTAATTTATCAAGCAAGTCCAATGACTCAAGAAAACAGAAATAGCGGTTACTACTAATTATTATTAGTAGTTTAAACATAGCATTCTTTATTTTAGAATTTATATTATAGCACTTAAGTGAAAACAATTAGAGAAATGTTAAGATTTATTTATTATACAGTGTAGGTTGAGTAATATCCTGCAGTTTGTGTCTCTCTTAAGCAACACAGAAGCAACATGACCGCTGCCCTGACTGAAAAATATGATGTAGTTCACTGTAGAGCTATGGTAAAGATAGTAAAGTCACATTTACAGTGCAGTCAAAAGCTGTCTGAGTTTAAACAACAATCACAAGTCATGTCTGACGGTGCCAAAAATCTCATGTATGTTCATATGTGAGTGGGTGGCATTAGTGTGAGAGAAAACCACTATTAGCTCCAGCGCTACCTCTGATTTGTTGGCCTTTTATCCTGAGTGGGCTTTTACTGTGGCCCTTTATGTCCTACTGCCCAAACAACATCGCCACACACTGCCTCTCGTTAAGTACACTTTCCATTTAGCATGCAGTCTGCAATGCTGCTCAAATGACTCCCGAGTGGTTTCTATGGCTACGGACTGATGCCCATATAAGGCTTTTTAGAAAATCTTTGCCCAACCTCTCCTTACTTCCTGCGTCTCTCCATCGTTTCCTCACACCTATCCTCCACCCCCGTGCCAAGCTGTTTCAAATACATCTGATATAAACATGATCGGGAGAGAGCTGCTGCGAAAGCCTGCCGGTCACTGTCTGTCTCTCACGGCCCTGATCCGCTGTGTTTGTTTGTGTCTCAGCCTGAAAACCTGCTGTTGGCCAGTAAGATGAAGGGAGCTGCAGTGAAGCTGGCAGACTTTGGCCTTGCTATTGAAGTGCAGGGAGACCAGCAGGCATGGTTTGGTAAGAAAATACAAACAGTGACACACATTTCAAATCACTTGGACTATTATCTGATGTGCTGTTTGGTTTGAGAAGCCCTGGATAGGTTCAAAAAATGACTAAAGGAATCAACATTAAAAAAGCAAAAAACTTTAGTGGCATACTGAATGTTTACAAGTGTATATGTTCCAACTAAGATAAGTAAAACATGGCTGCTGATTATTTTTAATGGAGTTTCTCATTGGACCAGAGCACCCTTCCATTTTCAAATAGTATGGGGCTATGGGGACGATCCAAAAAAAAAATCTGCTTTTGCCATATGCTAACCAGCAAGATAGCTATTGCTAATAGAAAGAGTAGTCTAGTAATAGTCTTCTGTTTGGTAACACATTTTTCTGTGAGAAATTAACATCAAGAAATATTTTTCTTTAAATTTTTCTGGCAACACAACTTAGAAAAGTATAGACCTTTGCCCCGTTCATGCTCTAACTTGCGCACTTTGAATTCCAAAAGTATTTGAGTATTTTGCTTTAGGGGCTTGTCGGCATTTCAGTCTTAGGTCATCTGCCGCGGTGCCAACGTTTGGCTGCCTTTCCACGAGCAACAAGATGATTAATGGGCCTTTACTCATGACTCTTTGCTGTCGTCATCTGTTTCTGCGTTGAACTCCCATCCAGTTGCTATAATTCTAACCATTCACAAAACTGTCAACCTTTTCTTCATTTAAAATTCAATACAGAAGATTGGTTGATTCAACCTGGGAGTCAGAAGCCCCTGAGGCGGCCAGAGATAAATGTGGAAACCTTAAATCAAGGGGCACTTATTTTTCAGGCTTTTCATCTGTAATGCAGTAATTACGTTTTACTTAAAACTTTTGTAATAAATCAATTTAAATGTAAAACAAAATTAAAGAAATCTAAACCTGAAGGTATTATAATTAAAACAAATCCTTCTCAGTTTAGTCTAGTGCATGTAAGAGTATTGTGACCTGATTTCCTGAGGCAGCTCGTTGCTCAGCTTTGGGGCGCTGTCTGCAAATCCTCTGTCACCTTTAGTTTTCAGCAGCATCTCAGGATCACATCAGAGTGCTCTGCCTCAGGAGCCCTGTTTCAAACCTCTTTACCACAAAGATCCTGTGTATGGAGCAAGACAGAGCCATGAGGAGTTAAGACTAGATTCTAAAACATATCATCACAAAAAGGGCCAAATGTGAAGAGGTTAAGCAGGTGTTACATGTTGTTTTTGTTATTTATTGTGTTTTAAAATTAAGATGTGCTCTGTCTCTTGTAGGTTTTGCGGTACACCTGGTTATCTCTCTCCTGAGGTTCTACGGAAAGACCCTTATGGAAAACCTGTGGATATTTGGGCTTGTGGTAGGTATAAGCAAATTTCATTTTTTTTAAACACAAGCTGCTTGTTTTTACATGCTCTGCCTTTGTTTAAAACCCCATGAACAAGCAGCCTACCTTTTTGCTGAATACTCTCTCCTGAATTAAAGGGGAAGGGGAAACCTGTCGCAAAGGAACTGGGACAACTATGTTACTTACTGAACATTTTAATTGTTCACTAAACACAGACCCTATTTTATTGTTATCCTGTTAAATTAAAGATACAAATCTGCAAGTTTTTTCACTATAACAAATCAAAAACAATTAGATGTCTTAACATATGTTTTTGTTGTTCTCCCATCAGGTGTAATTCTCTACATCCTACTAGTAGGATACCCTCCGTTCTGGGATGAAGATCAGCACAAACTTTATCAGCAGATCAAAGCTGGGGCATACGACGTAAGTCTGCTCATTGTTGTGCGTTTGTCGGAGGTAGGTGTATATTTGTGAAGGGTGCAGTGCAGGGGTTTGCTAAGCAGTTTTTGAATGTTTAATAGAGTCCAATTGAGAGCTGGTCCAAAGCTATTGATTCTATCAGGGCCTCCCTGACGCATTGCAGAGGTGTGTGTGTGAGAGTGTGTTTGTGTGTGTGTGTGTGTGTGTGTGAGAGAGACCGAGTGGGAGCATCAGAGAAGGGTATAGTCCTGCTTCAGTCACTGATAACCAACTCCCATTGCACTCTCCACAAAGAAGGAAGACTCCTCGGGTCTATTTGGGCTTTTTATTTTATTTTTAATCAAAGAAAGTTGAAGACTTGGAATAAATCCATTTTCAAAGTTAAGCTGAGATTTAGACTTTTGGTCTTATCTTTGTTTACATTGTTCTATCTGACAAAGTGATGCTTCAAGTTTTGTGATGTAGTACTTGAACCTAATGTCTCCGTTAGTCCCACCAGAGATTTAAGTTTGCAAGTTTGCTGATCCAGGGCTTTTTAAAAACGCATAGTCCCTCCAAAACGATTCTACAAAATTGTAAACATTCAATTGCTTTCTTGCACACATTTGCAAAAGGCAACCCATATTTTTACAGTATGCTCTTAAAACCACTCATTGTACTGTATTCCTCTGCTGCTGATCAACTGGGAAGCTATTGCACAATGTACTTAAATGCTAGAATAAGCTGTAAAAACGGCCACAATCATTTTTCACTTGCCCTATACTGTATATAGTAAGACTTGTGTTATTCCTGTGTTCTTCTCCAAACTAGGTGTATAATGGCAACTTAGTGTAATATTTAAGTTTGCTTTATTGCTTTCCTTTCTTTTGTTAATTTGCCTCTTATTTTCGTAAGTTTCCCTCTCCGGAGTGGGACACAGTGACCCCCGAGGCGAAGAACCTGATCAACCAGATGTTGACCATTAACCCGGCCAAGAGAATCACTGCTGAACAGGCCCTCAAACACCCGTGGATCTGCGTAAGTACTCCGTCAAGTGGCCGTCTGCACCACGTCGGACATAATTTGAATTATTCAGGATGTACTTAATCAACATCATTTTGCCCTAATGCTGTGTTAAGCACTTGATGTTAATGTGTGTAATTCCTTGGCCTCCTGCAGCACCGTTCCACAGTGGCGTCCATGATGCACAGACAGGAGACCGTGGAGTGTCTCCGCAAGTTCAATGCTCGTCGAAAACTCAAGGTACTTTTTAATTATTTATAACCTATTTCCATTGTTCTTTTACTGTTTAGAGTAAAGTCAAGTTTATTTTCCATTAGATCACTTTTTCCATTTAGTTTCTAGTACTGTCATGCCCACACACACACACACACACAAACACACACATTTTAAATGCTTTTAAATGGATCCCCACAGCATTTTGTAAACATGGCCTATACAGACTTTTCAGAACATCTTCAAAGCTCTTATTGGTTTTATTCACGCATTCTTAAACCACCCTACATAAGTTGTCCAAACACAACCAGTCAATCACAGTGCTTGCAGCTGCTCAATACACTTTTACACACAATTTTATCCAAACTGATCTGAGGCTATTTAATGTGTGTTAAAGCTGCATTAACACTTTTATTCTGGTTCCAAAGACACATTAGGGGTGAGTCTGGAGAAGACCAGAGACCCGCTAACTGTGCTACAGACGCACACAGCCCTAGTCTATTACATGTGTATGTCAGGCTTTATGACTTCACAACAACTCCCCCATTATGACTATGGAGTTGGTTATAGACCCATTTGATGGCCACTGTGTAAAATAAAGACATTTGGTCCCCTAAATTACCTTCTGGCAAACAGAAAAAAATAAAATAAAAATGTCATTGTGAGTTTAGTTGTAAATTGTGATGGCTTAGATGTAAGTCAAAATGTTCTGGCTTCTAACTTACTGTATATGTTGAACAAAATTATGTGCTACAGCTTCACTGTAATAAATAAAGTAGTTTGTGAAATTTTCTAGGGACTGGTGTGTATCATAATGAAGAAAAGCATAAAATAGCAAAACATTTGACATGAATTAAATTTGATTTTTTTTTTTTTATTATTTCATATAAATTTAATTTTTTTTTTTAATTTGTCCAATGGAATAAAGGAGCCGAGCAGAAAGGCATCTATTGCACCATTTTTCCAGTCTATCTTACAAACCTATTGCCTCTAATGAAATAACACGATGTCATGACTGCAGTATTTTCCAATACCACATTTGCTCTTAATATTGTGAAGCCTGATTGATTTATCCTTAAATGTATTGCCTAACAGCTCTATGTCTTAAAGAAACACTAAATTCCTGTTAAAAAATGTACTGCGCTTTTATTTTTTTATCCCTTTCTCTTACTGTTCTCCTCCTCCTCCTTCCTCCAGGGAGCCATTCTCACCACCATGCTGGTGTCCAGAAACTTCTCAGGTGGGTGTGCCCTTGGCCCTCAGCCTCCAACGCAGCACATGCAGAGGGAGAGGAGGAAGGAGAGTGGATAGAGTCCTCTGCACCTCCTTTAACCCCCACACCGCACACTCACTCACCCACTCAATCCCAAAATAACAATATGTTGTTGTGTGCTGCTGCTTACAACATTAAACTGATGTGAAATTCAGCGGTAGAAAGTAATATTGTGATATAACTTACTGGTATTTTTTGCTTTTTCTTATATTTATATAGACCATTTCTGTATGTAATATTGTTAAACCAGACTTTCTGGATGTTTGTCCTGTCTCTAATGTCTCTCTTCTCTGTTTGTGTGGACGAATGATGCTGCCGTGGACTGTTGCATGTGTGAGAGTGAAGCTGAGAGATGTCATGTCAGGCCAATTGTGGTTTTATAAAACTAGGTGACTGCTAAAATTGTGTCTTCTCAGAGTGACTTGTTTTCACTGAAGCCTTGTTCTCAGCCTCTGAAAGTAATTGGTCAATCAATGGCTAATATTTTTGACCCTGGGCCTAGAGAACCACAGGGGTGCACACATTGGCTTTAGCCTATTTAAATCACATGTGGCTGTGTCTCAGTCTGGCTGCAGATTGACAATGTGCTGACTCTTTGGATACACGCTCTATACAAGCAGCTTAACTGTCTGTACAAGAAATGAGAGGCCAAAATGAGCAACAAAAGACCTGATTATTGTTAAGACAAGATGGAAGAACTTAAGTTGATATAGACACAGTAGTCAGCAATTTCTCACAGGGGCTCTAGGGCTGGGAAAGAAAATATTTGAAATTTATTATTTATTTATTATTTTGACAAAATCTTCTCCACAATTATATTTATTGAATAGTTGAAAAGTGGTTTGTGAGGAAATTTGTGATTGGGTTGCAGTTATTGTAAAAATTCAGAAAATATTTTTTAAAGTAACTAGAACATTGGTTATGTTTAAGAGCATTAGTAAAACAGTGAAACAGAGGAGCACCAGAAACGTAACTAGGTAAAATTGACCAAATTACTATAAAGGACTAAACCTATATTAAAAAACATGACCTAAAAGACGTTAAAACGAACCAGGAAATTGGTTCACAATTTATTTGGTCTTTTGAACACTGAGTACTCTTTAAAAAGTTTTAGAAGCAATATAGAAGATGTCTGTCCTAAGTTCCCTCTACTGCACTCTACTGCAGTTTTTCTTTAACCTGTACTGACGGAGAAGACGTATTGTTAGAGAAGTGCCTCTCAATCATTTGCCAGTGTGATCATTTTAGGCTATAGCAGCACACCCTATAGCTTTTTAGGCCCACGATTAAAACTTAAAGGTACACCTTAAATATCTGTATAGCCCCTCCCAACTGTAGCATTTCTGTCCAATAGTGGGCCGGCAGCATACCAACTCTGCTGCTGCCGCCTCCTCCACCGCCTCACTGGCTCAGGAAGGTACGTCCAAGAGACACGCCCATCCACTCCCTCTCTACACGTTTTATTTTTAAAAGGGGTCTTACCTCCTTTTGAGTAGGACCCCGGACTCTTGCATGTAGCTTGTACCAATATTCCCATCAGCCGCACTCACGTATATTTCATTTACGACTCCAAAGATGTGCGACTTAATGCGCACAGTCCACACATTAACATTGTTTAATGGTAATCAATGCATCATTACAAAGTGCTTCTTACATTTACCACCACTTAGCCTCCACACAGAGACCCTCCATTTCATCCCCCCAAAGTCATTTCTACATTGTCACATCTTTTTGATTTCTTCTGCCCCTCAACGCCGCTATGCTCGCCTCCAGCCCGGTTGGCGCTGGTGGGACGAGCATAGGGTGGACTGGGCCAGGGGACGAGGAGGGGCATGTATCTTGGGAGCGGGAACTGACTCTGCAGGGGGCCGGCAAGAGCTGGGTTGGCGTGCTGCCATTGTCCGACCTGGGTGTTGGGGAAATGGGCGGGACTTTGAAAGACTGATACTAATGGGGTGAGGTTGAGACTTGGGACAGAGGATGCGAGCGCTGCTTCTGTAAGTGTTGATTTGTTCACCGCTGTGCAGCTGCTTCCCAATGGATCCCCAGATGTCGAAGGCATCCCTGGTCTCACCTCCCAAATCTCCAGATCTGTTTTAATACTTTCAGGCCACATCCACACTGATGTGTTTTCATTTTAAAACCGCAGTGTTAAATTAAAACCATTTTTGTTCAACAGTATTTTGAATGTGTAATTAGGGCTTATTTAATTAGAGAAAAGAATCACGCAATGGCCACATAACCTTTGTCAACTCTAGAAAAGACAAATAAAATCTGCATTTGCAGCAGAGGTTAGCCTTTGCGTAGTGTCTGTTGAGTGTGTTTTAAAATGAAAACGCATTAGTGTAAACATAGCCTCCTCTTTGAACGCTTCAAGAATTGACACGTTTAATGTTAGGAGGATGAGAAAGTATTAATCAGACCGTGCTCTGGTCCTGAAGGGCGGGTGTGGGTGGGTAAGGTCGGCGATTCCGATGGTGGCTCCTTGGATGTTGTAGATGCAGGAAACGCAGCGTAGAGCAGACTAGATTCTCCGTTGCCTTTTGAAATGGGGAATCTCCTGCTCTTCTGTGTACCATAGGAATATTTAAATGAAAGTTTGGGTTTTTTGAAGAAAGGAAAGAAGCTTGTGCATCGATGGTATTACTGATTCGTCTTTGCACAAATAAGGCCCCTTCAAAAACCCCAAACTTTGTTAAAGGGTTTCACTTGAGGGGAAAAAAAGGGAGAGTACAATGTTAGTGTATGTGGCATGTGTGACTTGTGCGTGGAGACTGGTTATGAATGTGGTGACTTGATGATCAGCTAGAGCCCTCAAGTTGTGGGCTTCCCTCACAGACACTGGACCTGGTAATTGTAAGTCATTTTGATAACTTGTGTGACATCACTCCAGATGGGATTTCCTTAGCCCTCTTCCTCTTTTTTTTGAAAGCAACATCCAACTTTGTTTACCTTTGGCTTATAGAACTCTACTCTCACTTTTTCTATTTTTTTAAAAGAGGTTTCTGCCTTGCTCATTTCGCATGTGGGTGTCCTGTGTGGTGAAAACGTTCTGTTATATTCTGGGACTTTCAGATGCTTTCTAATTTGTCATCTTTACATAACTAATTTGATTTACTTGAATAGTGAAGCCCATAATGTTAAGGTTTTGGATATATTTGGTTAGGCTTAGTATAATTCTGATTTTCTTGATCCTGAATTCACTGTGCAGTCTTTGGTTGCTTTCTTTAAGTGACAATTAGATTTTTTATTTTGCTGGTTGTTCATAGGAAGCATAGTAATAGGATTAGAGTTGCCTTGCAGCGTAACTTAAAAAAAACAAACTCTAAACATCACTTTCATAAAGAAACCAGAAAAAAATGGGGTTAACTACTCAGAAAGCCTATTTATTATTATAAAGCTCATAACATAAAGCATGAAGTATTGTATCTGCTCTTGTGGGATTTAAGTAGAACTTTAATAGATCAATTTGGGCATAGTTATGGCAATATTAAGTACAAGTCAAAAATTTACTTAACCCTTTTACAAGACGCATTAGAAAGCACATGAATGTGGTCCCTAGCTGTCATTTTTGGCACCTGGTGGCTGTTCGGTAAAGGACATGGCCAAATGACTAGTGGATGTCTGCACTTTGACCAATTAGCTCTTTTTTGCTGGTCAAATGAAGGATCTACTTACTTTTGACTATATTCCTTTGGATGCTGCATGGCCAAGACAGAATCTACAAATTCAACACCAAAATAATTTAGCATGAGTTGGCACTTGATATTGTTGGCTGCCTTAAATGCTGTGCCCCTTTATATCTTTAATCTCTTGTATTGAAATCCTAAGCCTTGTCTTTCAACCCCCCCCCAACCCCGTTCTTCTTACCCCTCTGTACTTCTTCCATTTCTTATTGGAAGGTAAGAAACACAGAAAAAGATTTTGTGTGGGTCTGTGGGTGGTGCGTTCGTAGAGAGAGAGGCACAGGAAGCAACACTCAGTAGTTGAGAGCTTTAGAGTGAAAGTAAACGTGACTGGAGCCCTTAAAGGAAATCAATCCTTTACATTAACCTAGCTCATCAGTCAGTCCTGGCGGCAGTTTGAGTCTCAACTACTAGGTCTGCTAGGGTTCTTTTTAGACAGGAAACGGATAAGGGCAAGTTGGCTCTCAGGTTACACTTTATTCCCAGATGACAACAAATGGGTTATGAAAAGGATGGGTTTGGCAGCATGTAAAGCCAATTTAAAAATCTATTAAATGCATGTCATTTTTTTCATTATAGAGATTCTTCTTGCTTTTCTTTTTAATATATAAGGAAACACTGACTGCTAAAAGAAAAATTGCTACTTGTCTCCCTTTTTATCCTATTTTATTTATATGTTTTACAGCATGCAAAAGTTTACTCAACAAGAAGTCCGACTCGGCTAAGGTAAGGTTTTTGGGTAACGTGTTCTCATCTTTACTTTTCAAACGTTTATGGCCCTGTTCAGACCAAGCACAAAATGGGTCCAGAGTTACAAATGCACACTAATTGGATCCCCAAATAATGGTCTTTGTAATTGATTTGCTGTGTTTTCTTTCAGTTGGGGAGCTACAATGATGATCCTTATACAATTTAAATAATTTTATATAAATTTAAAGGCGTAGTGTTTTAGGATTCCCACATACTTTCTAAACAAATCTTGTCCCATTGCTAATTCTTTCCTTTAACCATATCTAATAAGTTGCAACTTAGCCTTTTATTTTGAAAGAACATCATTACTATATTGTAAGGTTTACACCCAAAATGTCTCTACCATGTAAAGAAAAAAGTCTATGTGCATTCATCTACACATTATTCTACTGGCTATTAGAGAAATAAAACGGATTCCTGCCATGTTAGAAGTAATGTAATTTTACTTCTTCATATTTTGTCTTTAAGGTGTAATATATGCCTGACAGTTTCTGGTGGCTGTGACAACATTAACTTCCTTGTTGTAAGTCAGAAGCTGCTTATACATGCATAAGATACTATCTGAACTAAACGAACAATGCTAAGTCTGAACAGGGCCAAACAGCTTTTTTTTTTTTGTCCATTTTACTGTCTCTTTACAGTAAAATTACATTTATTCATGGTTTTGCTGGAGTGTTACTTCAGTGTAACCATGGTCTGCTTCTGTGACAATTTTAACCTTTAATGGCTTTCACATGAGGCTATAGCTTTAAAATTCCCTTTTTGTTGCAATAAAGTCACTTGTGAATAATTATCCTATTCCATTTATCTTTGTTTCTTTTGGATCTACTTCTTTCTCCAGTCTGAGAAGCCTGCACCTTTTTTTTGTTTTTTTTGTTTAACGAGCAGTCTCTGTCATTCTCTTGCTATTAAGCGTTTCTTTGCACTCCTCCCTCCTGATCTCCACTGCCCCAGGGGTCTCTCTGTGCAGTTAAGTGGCCAAGGCATAGAGAGTTAGCCAGGCAGTAAAAATGATGATCTAGAGTCCTTTGTGTGGTTCTCACTTACATTTACCCTGTTAGCTCTCAATAGTCCTGGAGCCTTGACCAACATTAGCCTCGTTCCCTGAAAGGCGTGTATCACAAATGCATCTGTGTGTATGTGTATGTATGTTTGGGTGCGTGTACCGTATGAGTTCACTCTGAGTGTTTGCGTTCTCGCCCCAGCCTTCCACCAACAACACTAAGAACAGTATAGTGAGCGCCATCAATGCCCTGAAAGACACCAACATGGCAACCAACGCCCAGATGGTACAGTACCAGTGCCGCCGCAGTGTCCATTGCTACAACCTAACCCCCGTAGTTGCATTGTTAGATTGTTTCCATTGTCTTCATCATCATAGTTGTTGCTTGTTACCCTCATAAACAACTCATGAGTAATCTTATCTCTGCTAGTGCCATTCATTTCCTAGAGGTGCACATGTGTTGCTTCATTCTCACAAAATGATTTAAAATTATCATTTCATTTCATCACGAGCCACACATGTCCTCCTTGGTTTAGACTACAAACGCATGAATATCTGTTTCATATTGCCATTAAAGAGACAGTTACTTTAGTTTTTGTAATCTTTTTGACGTTTGTTTTTCCTGCATTATTTAATTACACTATTTTTTTCCTCTAATTTGTTCTTTATCTAACCTGATTTACAGTGCCAAGAAAAACTATGTGAACCTTTTGTAATTTCTTGGTTTTCTGAATAATATTGTCTTAAAATGTGATCTGATCTTCATCTAACTCAAGGGTATTGACAATTGATATAGTGTCTAAAAATAATTACACAAAAGAAATCTGATCTTTCATGTCTATTGAACACACTCATTCAAAATAGCAATAGAAAAAGTAAGTGGCAGAATGGCAGTTTGGGTCTTTGTCCTGTTGTATCACCCACCTTCTACACAGTTTCAGCTGACGTACAGACACTCTCACATTACCCTGAAGAATTGTCTGATACATGTATACTTCCTCAAGGGTTTGTCAATACCCTTGACTTAGATAATCACATTTTGAGACATTTTTTTAGAAAACCATGAAATTCCAAAAAGTTCACATACTTTTTCTTGCCACAGATGGTTGAATTACTGGACTACTAAACTGACAGTATTAAACTTTCAATGGGCCTTGGGAAACTACAAAAATAATCAAACTGACTTAATGGAGCCAGAAGTGAATAGCAAATTTGGAATAAAGTCAGAGTTGGCTGATAGCTGGTGATGCTAACTGTTGTTGAAGTACCTCAAAACTTCAAAAGCAGTAGTACAACAGATTCAGTCTGTTTACATGCAAGTAGAGTAGTATTGCTGCATGTTTTACAGTTTACAGCAGCACATATGTAACTCAACACGGATGAGAAAAACATGAAGTGTTTAGAGCAAAACTCACACATTTTTAGACAAGCAAATACGCATATCTTGGGTCATTGTGTCACTGGCTCCTGGTTGTCAGTTGATTTGGTCAGTCATGTTGTAGAAATTTCTTTTTTTTAAAAGCTAGTCTAGCGTAGCTTATGATGCGTTTATGTGCTTTCAGAATGTGCAGTTGCAACTCATAAAGTCAGAGTGTTGCAGTTGATATATTTATAGCAAATTTATTAGCTTTTAAGGCTACAAACAAGTCAAGTTTAAAGTTTGCTTTTGTTCTCAGTAAAAAAACAAAAAGACAAAGACAACATGAATGCAGCATTAGTCCGAGCAAAGTGCTGGGGACACAGTTCTATTCTCTCTTGTGCAAGAAGTGAGAAGTCCAGCTGAGGGAGCGCAATCGACCTATGAGCACGGCCTGAGTAATCTCTGCATGTAAACATACTGACTGTAGCTTATTAACCCTAGAGTCATGATAGTAGAAAAGTAAGTGTGTGTACAAACAGACATTGTGACATTCTTATTTGACTCAGGTCTTACGAAACTAATACTACTTTTGCCCAAGTTTTACTGATAGATTCCGGTTCCTCACTCCAGTAATTGACTACTGTCTTTGTGTTTGACTCACATTCTGCTTGCATTTCCTACTAACAACCTACTACAACACTTCTGACTTAGGCCCTTCATCCTCATTAACACCCTCACCACCCAGAGCATCACTGATGGTCCATTACTAGCATGTTGTGGTTTAAAAGCTCTCACTAGCATGCATTACTCAGTAGCTTGTAGTGGTTCAATTACATCCTGTAAAAAGGGTTGCAGCGCTATGAGAGCTTCGCAATATGATTATCTCTGAGTCAGCATTGGTTAAAGTGAGGCCCCCTTTTTCAAAACACTTTATATTGTGAAACTAATATAACGCTGCAACAAAACAAACTTCTTAACTTTCACTGTGCAATACTTGGACAAGTGACAGATATTTAGCTTTATTACTCCTGAATATTTGTTTATAACATAGTTTACCATTTAAGTTAAGTTTAAGTTTAACATTATTTTATTCGTAGAGCTTCATCATAGACTATATATTAATATATAGTCTGACCACAAAAATGAGACTTGGGCTTAGTGTAGCATAGAAAGAGTCTTTGCTTGTTGGCAAAGACATACCATGGAAAAATTGTAAATTAGTAAAACTTTAAAGCAAACAAGAGTAATCTAAAAATTTTAATCAGAAGTTAAAGCAATGATTTGGTTAGATTTTTGCAGATAAATCCATAACTTGCTTTTGCTTTCTGATATTTTAGACTAACTGTTGCTCTTCATCCCAGGAATCCCAGAGCACAGTGGTGCATAACCCTCCTGACGGTGTCAAGGTAAGGTTTTAGGTTTAGTTTTCTATAATTAAAACCCACAGGTTGCTGAATTAATAATTACTGATGTCCCACATTGACAAGGTGCAAAGAAAGACTGCTTTGAGCTTATTGAATAACAAATGTTTGTATACTTCACCCATTGATGACCATAACTTATTTTTACACTTTTCTCACTATTGGAAATATTTAATGCCATTTGATACATACAAACTATCATTAAGCTGCTTCTTTTATTGACCCCATATAGCAACTCAACACTTTGCAGAACTCTGAATTACAGTTTTTTTACGTTTCCTGTGTAGCTGTGCTTTCACATCAATGCCACAGCTGTTTGATTCATTCATTAAAAGCAGAACTATTAATTAGAAATCTCCCATTGTCTTCAGTGTCTGTTTTATAAGGCATCTACGATTTATATTGATTCAGACTGCCCAAACGCTTATTAGACATAACTATGTAATAAAAATGTTAGGTGTATTTTACTCATAAACTCCAAAATGCTACATATTATCCACTAATGCCTTACCTGGCTCCTCCAGAGTCTATTCATCCATCCCACCAGTCTCTTGCTGGTTTTGTTAAAATCGGTGTCTGTCACTCTGCAGGGCTCGACGGAGAGCAACGCCACCAATGATGAGGAGGAAATGAAAGGTAGGAAAGGTACTCAAGAGATTTCTTCCTTTTATCACTTCTTATTGGCTCTCTTCCTGTGTTTCACCCAGTTGTGTGTATTTGATGGTAGTGACTGTCAGGCGTGATACGATACGGCCGGTGGACTGACTGTGTGTGTTTGTGTGTCCGGCTGCCTTTTGTGTGTGGTTGTGTGTTCTAGCGGACAGCTCGGCCCTGAGTCAGAGCAGTGCCACTGAGGAGATGCCCCCACTTCTGCCCTCACCTCTAAGCTCACCTGCCAGTAAGTGTAACCATGGCAACCGGAGGCTAGATGGTTGCTCTGGGCGAGGGCCTAACCCCGTCTTCTCACCCCCACCTCCCCCCACTCCAACCTCGGCTTCTTGTAGTCAATGGCAATGACGTGTTACATCTGACCTCCCCCACTCTGATCCACCCAGCCTTTTTGAGGGTTCCCACTGGTTTTCTTAAAGTTTTGGTAATAAAAAGTTTGGGTTTCTTATGTTTGAGTCAAATTAAATTTGCCTTAAAAGCAACATAGCCTTGAAATAGCGACCTCAAAGTCATAACATCATTTTCAAAGACTGTTCACCTAGTTTACCAAATACTCCTTCATCCAACTCCAGGTATGCTGTCACACATCTTGCCCAATTAACTCAACTGTTCTCTCTTCCTCTATATAGACAAGATAAATATTGAGACAGTCCCATATGTGTTAGCAGCAGTGCAGTTGCACATAGAGTCCTTTGGTGGGTGTTAAGAAGCTTTAAAGTTTACTCCTTGATTCATTAGATGCTGCTCAACTGATTAAAAGTTCAAATTCTTGCAGGGCTGGATTACTTGGGGCTTTGGGTACGTCTGACTGGAAATTTGCCAGTTTGTCCAGACTCTTGTCGACAGCAGAGACTTAATTTTCTTTCACTTTTACATTCAAGAGCTGTAATATATTCACCATTTCACCTAGTGTTGCACTTCTTTGCATTTTGAAGGTGGTGGTGCTAACCACAGCACAACTCTGCAACCTTTTCAGTTTCATGGCCTTGAACAATGTAGAGTATTTTTGTTTAAGAAGTGGTTAGTGTTATTCAAAACCAATCTAAACCTGTACTTGAGACACTAAAAGGGATAGGTAAGGGGTTACATAAAAACATTTTACAGAAAATTTTGCACCTCCAAATAATTTTAACTTGATGGTGAGATGTCAAAAAATATTGTTTGCCTCAGTACCCTGGCCTTCTAGGACCTAGAGCTAAAACAATCACCATTACAAGTCACTCTTTTATTCTTGTTTTAACAATATGTTAATTCATATGTGGTATGTGTTAAGTGCCTGTTACATTCACAAAACGCTTGTTTGGATGGAGATTCTAATGCTATAAGTTTAAAGTTCAAGCCAAAAAAGGTTATCTCATATTCTAAATATTGCTTGAAAATCAAAGCTAACACAGTTTGGGCCTGTTGAATTACTCTAAAGCAGTAATTGTTAGCGTCCAATAAAATATTTAAAATAAATTTTCTGTATAACCTTGCCAAAAAGTGTCACAGCTGTTAGTATAAGTCCTAATTTGCACATTTGCAAGATAAGGGCAGCCATTTCCTTCTGTTTAAATCCATATATTGTGTGCTCAGTTTCTAAGTTAGTCAGTGCTGCTTGACTGCCTCACTGCACTAAACTCTTCTCTGTCCAGAATAATCTCCAAATAAGCCCGAAATATTTTAAGGTCACTCAGACCTAAATATGGAAAGTAATGGAATGTTGTTTTTATTTTAAATCAGGGCCACTGTGGGAACCCTGAAACGTGTGCGTTTGTGTGTGTTTGCGTGTGAGATCACTGCATCGTTCCCCCTGTCGTCCTGATGTGACAGCTCTAGTTGGAGGAAGCCTACCTTGCAGCTGTGTGTCCTAAGCTGGCCTCTCTGTGGCGGCCTGTGCTGCCTGCCTGACTTTTTCACTGCATTCACCTCCACATCGTCTTGTCTTGTGTTTAACTTTTCATTCAACTGTCCCCTCTCAGGTCTTCCTCAAGGCCACTGTGTCTGCTTTACCCTCCTCCTGTCATTTCTATCTTAAGACTTGATCAATAGACTCCTGCACATTGTCCCATTTCGGCATTTCAGGATAACTAACAGCTAGTGTTGTGAACACCACACAAACCAAGATAAGACCTAGACAAGACCAGGTTAATATGAAGAAGGGTGCACTGGAAGAGATACTAGGAAACAGTGGGACAATGTGACAGCGCAGGTGATAATGTGAAGAAGTACAGAGAAAATTGCATTAAATTCAAGTAAAATGGTTAACGTAGTCTAAAAACAGATGATGCATATGTTGTTCATGGCTCCTCTCTGTCTCCATCTTAAACCTGCTTATAGTCTTTCCGCTAGTAAAAGAACTTATAACAATTGCTTCAGATGGGTGCTTGTAAGGCTGTATTGAGAGTACTAACTTCCACAGTGTTTGGATCAGAGCTGCACTAACCCTGCTTCCAGCTGCCCCCTGTCCTTGTGCTGTCCATCTGCATGCCTCATAATGATTTGTTTAACTAACTGTATTTTGGAGGGCGACGTTCACACCTGTTGGCCATGGTCCAATTTTTCTGTTAAAGTCTGAACAGCTGATGTTTGGTCTAACAAACAAAAAGTCTTGGTCAGTTTACAGTCTGATATTAATGCTTACGGATGTTAGATTAATAATAATAATGGCATTGGTATCAAAGCCCAATCACAGTAAGAGCAACATAGTATATTAAAAGTTTTTGGGACACAAAAGTGACTGGACCAAACACATTTTGTATTTTTGGGGTGTTTTGCCTGGTAGTAATAGCTGTAGTAATAGTCATAGCTTGCTTTTAAAACTGCATAATCTAGGTATGTTGGCTCAAGAACATTTTATTATCATAACTTGTATGTAGTCTTGAACAGATTTATCCATTCATAAACCTAGACAATCAGTAATTTCCAATTCAATATTAAAAAAATGCTCATAATATTTGGTTATGAACTTCCTGGATCAGGAGTGAAAATGGCCTCATTCTCATCACTTTCATTTTGCATGTTTGCCGTGGTTTGCATTTAGTTTTTGTTTCTTTTGTCATTCGGCGTCACCATTGTGTTGTGTTGACCATGCCTTGTGTGTTTTCAGTGCCACCGCATGACGTAAAGCGCATGGCATGGAACAGCACAGGCAACAGCTCGTGCCCCGACTCGGAGCATGCACAGTCGCCCATACCCGTCGCTCCACTAGGGAGCAACACAGGCGCTGCTGCTAAATGCAACACTAAGCAGAGTAAGAGCACATCTGGACCTAACCTTCCCTGCTGTTCACCCTCTGTCTTCGCTGTAGCTCAGTAACACCCTGCATGGATAACATCAGTTATATGTAGGGATGGGTACCGAAACCCGGTATTAAACTGGCCCCGGGGCTAAATTATGAAAGAGAGTAGTATCAATAAGATCTGACGCTATCGGTTCTGCTTTCGGTACTGGAGGGGAAAGAATTAATGTAGGCTACTATGTATTTTCGCTTAATAATATGTTATCGTGCACATTTTATCTCACCAAACATTTCTAATGTGGATCATATTAAGACGTTTGTCTGTGAGATCTGCGAGATCTCTCATGCGCGCCGCGGAGGCTGTCTGTCAGTCACACACACACACAACACAACGAGCGCGGCGCTTGCACACGCACAACAGTACGAAAACCTCCGCTTAATACAAAGTGACGATGGCGGAGAGAGCATAACGTTACAAAGTGTGGTTACACTTCTTTAGAGTTGATGCAGACAACGCTCGTTGTCGTAAGTGCAACAAAATGTTTGCATGTAAGGGCGGAAACACAAGCAATCTGTCTAAGCACCTTTCAAAAGTGCATTATGTGCAGACAGAGAAATGCAAAGTTTTCGACTGCCTAGCTAGCTCGTCTCTGGTTGTTGCCCCATCTACGTCTGGTATGTTTGCTAAAATCATGTTGAATTAACGTTGTTCACGTCATTTAAAATAAATGTAAAATCTCCCTGGATTGTTAACCTTATGTAGAAATTCTGTTGATTTCTTTTGTTTTTAAAATTCCAAATAAAGAAAAATCAGTATGTAAATGTAAACATTTACTTGGCTAACTTAAATGCACAGCACTTAAATGCACAGCACAAACTCAAGTTAGTTTAATATTTATATATATATATATATATATATAATGTATGTGTGTGTATAATAGCTATTTGTAACATGGCTGTTTCTTGCACTACAAATAATTGTTTTATTAATAAAAGAAAAAATAAAGAAATGTTAATTCTGTTATCAACTTGTTCTTAAAAAAACACACACAACACAAAGTACCGATAAGAATACCGTTAAAGTACCGGACCGTTAAGCAGTATCGGTAAGAGTAGTAATACCGTTAAAACCTTAACGATACCCATCCCTAGTTATATGTCATTAACTTCGCAATTTTAGTTGAGAGTAGGATTGGGCGATGAATAGAAGATGCTACATTTAGCGTTGACTCTAAAAAGTTATGAAAGTAGGAGGGTTAATCACTCTATGCATAAAGTGTAAGGCTTTTGTTTCATGTAGATGTGTATTGTTGGAGCTTTTTACATTGTTTTGTCAAATAAAGAATGGATATTAACTGTAGTAGGCCCAGCAACAGCACAGCCACCCATAGTGTTTGTAATAAACTGCTCCTATAGTTTACAAAGCTCACTTAACAAAAACTGACACAGTAAAAGTCCTTTTTCAATTTACTAGTGTTACAAAACTATCAAGACTAGGCCCTGGGAATTTGAGTCTGTTGTATACTGTCACACAGAGGTAACTTCTAACATTTACTACCTATATAACATTTTTCCTGGAGTAAAGTAGTTAAAATTTGTAATGCGTAAAATGAGGTACAGTAACTTAGCTGTACAGATTGACGACAAGGTGGGTAGCACTGTTGTTTCATATCAAAAAGGGCCCTTATTTGAGCCATACAGCCACATTAAGAGTAGTAGCAGTGGTAATATTAATTGCAATTAATTAATTTCAATTAATTTGCTTTGTCCAATAATATACATTGTTGATTACTTCTGGTTCAAAAACTCTTTTAAAGTATAGATTTTCACTACTATACTAACTTTTGCTGTATATACATAGTGTACATAACAAACAGCAGTGGTATAATCTGAGGCTTAATTGACAGAAAGACACCGGTCTCTATCATGATGAACAAAAGATATAAAAATCCTTATAGATAAACCTTTTGCTTTCAAAAATGACTTAATTGCAAATTTATTGACCTTCGTGAAAATAGTAGACAGCCAAGCTATGAAGAATGTGTACCCAGTCCTCAGTTTCCACATACCCACAATTCATATTTGTAAGTTTGTTTAAAAAATGCAAGATGGATTTGGCTCTTAGAAAACCAAATATAAGGAAATTTTGCTTCAGTATTGCGCCGTTGAGTAGAATCTGTTGCAACTTTGCTCAATCCCAATCCTGTAGTACATATTGGTGTTAAGTTGGATTTTGATTATTTGTAAATTGTTACTAGTAACTCTTATTTTGGACCAGCACCTATCTACCTAAAATGCTGTATATATAAATAGATTGTGGGAATCTACTTGTCTTGAGTCAGCCTTTAAGAAGTGAACAGCGGGCAGTCAGTGTTTCGCAGCTGAGAGTAGTGTTTCCACAGTTTAAGTCGGCAGCAGAAGGCGAGAAGCAGAGTAACAGACAGTGATGAGTCTGAGGTGCGATCATGATGAGTTGGAGGAAAGAGGAGTGACAGCTGTGATGTCGAGCCACTTTCAGGAAAACAGGAGCTGAAGCGCTGAGAGATTGTGTCAAACTAAACCACTGTTCTACTGTAGTTTAATGTCTTAAGTCTGGCCTACTATTCTCTGACTGATACTCTGACTGAACATTTACCACGTCCTTGTCTCCATCTGTGTCTTCTCTTTGCAGCTCGTAAACAGGAAATCATCAAAATAACCGAGCAGCTGATTGAAGCCATTAATAACGGCGACTTTGAAGCTTACACGTGAGTAATATCAAATAGTTTTTCTTTTTCAGACTATTTACTTTTTTTATTTTATTTTTTTTAGAATAATTTTCTCTTTTATTTAGACTTAGGCTGTTTATATAGGTAGTAAATGTTTTATTTAGACTTAGTCACAATAAATGACAAAAATTAAATAGACAAGTAGCAATAAGCAGATAAGTGAATGAGAAAGAAAGAAAACCACACATGCGCATATACACAACAAACAAAAAAACAAAGCAAACAAAATTAATGAGAAGAAAATAATAATTTTAAGATTTGGAGTAATTCATATTAGCGGTACATAGTGATTATGTCAGCAGGGGGACATTAACAATACAGTTGTGCTCATAAGTTTACATACCCTGGCAGAATTTTATTTAAACAGTATTTAATATTACTTCCTGCATTCATCAGCGATCATCCATGTTTCACAGTAGGAATGGTGTACCTTTCATCATAGACCTTGTTGACTTGTAACGTTTATGGTTGTGGCCAAAAAGTTCAGTTTTGGTCTCATCTCTCTCTCTTACTGTGCCTTATCTTGAAAACAGCCACACCACTTTTTTCAGAGAGTCCTGTATTTCAGCTGAAGTTATTTGTGGGTTTTTCTTTGCATCCAGAACAATTTTTCTGGCAGTTGTGGCTGAAATTTTGGTTGATCTACCTGACCCTGATTTGGTTTCAACAGAATCCCTCATTTTGCATTTCTTAGAGTTTGAACACTGCTGTTTAGCATTCTCAATTCCTTGGATATCTTTTTATATCTCTTTCCTGTTTTATACAGTTCAATTACCTCTGTTCAAAACAGATCACAGGTGAGGATGGTTACGCCAAAATCACTAGGCCAAAAGGTTTGATCAGGGTCATTCTGATAGTTACTGTTATTACGATTTAAAAAGAGTAAACACAGTTGTTTGACAATAAATGGCTTCACCCAACCATTAATAAATAAGTGAAAGAAAGCCAAAAAATTGCAAATTCTACCAAGGTACTTATGAGCAAAACTGTAGAAGGACACTTTCTTTTAGAGCAGACAGATAAGGGTTCTGTTGTTTATAAAATGTATTTGTGGTTCCTGTCAGGGAGAACTTAACCTTTTCAAGTTTTAAAAAGAAAAACATTATAAACCTATTGCATAAAGGTGGGTGGCAGAGGATAATCTGAAAGTAATACTAGGAGTGCAATAAAGACTGTTTATGATTTTAATAAATGTTTTTGGTCTTGCTACTGACCTAAAAATCGAATGTGCTTTTTAATTTATTATATTTTATACATTTTGCCAATACAAAACAACAAGAGCAAAGAAGCAGCAGAGTGCATTACCTCAGCAGTTTAGGCTGGATACTTTATAGTTAAACCATTTATAATATAATTTCCTACTGAACCTTGATAGAAGACGTTAAAAGCACTCTAAACTCATGGCTATTTTGCATAAATCATCAAGAGACTCTAACACTGTTCCTGTTGATCAGGTTTCTGCCAAGTCACTAAACCGAAGCATTTCAGAGAAAATATCACTGCTTTCTCTGGTGATTATTTGTGTCTTTAACGTCTTCCGAGTCACCACAGACATTAATGGAGCTGCTCTAGCGCTAGCAGCAGCATTAGCCACAACACAGTGCAGCGCAAGGTTAGAGGAAACGTTTTTTTAGTCATGACTATTTTTTACATAAAATTTGAAACTCAAATTAATTGGTTTTATCGCCCAGCCCTAACTTTGTGTACCAAACCTTTTTTACAAAGAACATTAAAAAAACAAATGTAGTGGTTATATGAGCGAGCAAAAAAAATATTCACCTAATTTAGAGGCAGTGGAAAAATATTCTCAGAATTCATATTTTTTTGTCAATAATACCCTTTTGACTGTTGTAGTGCAACCACACATAAGGCTCAAATGGAGAGAAAAACCTTCCATTTTCCAAACTTAGTGTTTCATCAAACTGTTCTCTAACAACAAGACATGGACAGCTGGGCTATTGTCTTTCTGTAGCTATGTGCTGCCTTTTTTAAACTAACCTTCCCTCGTTTCCTCAGGAGGATTTGTGATCCTGGACTCACCTCTTTCGAACCCGAGGCCCTGGGGAACTTAGTGGAGGGCATGGACTTCCACAAGTTCTACTTTGAGAACTGTGAGTGTCTTTGAGCACATTTGGATCTTAGATCTCAGTAGGATACCAACCTGCTTCATGGATGTAAAACTGTTCTTCTTAGGAGCTTAAACTGATCTATTTTATAAGGGAGTATAATGAGCAAGGAGTTAATGATGGTCACAGTTTAACTTGAGTGGAATTGTAGTTCTTTTTGATACTGTAGTGTATCTGAATGGATAAGTCTAACTAAGATTTATTGTATTTTTACTATAGAGTGGCAGTACCTCTTAGACAGGTTCAGGAGTGCTCCAAGGACCTTCAGAAATTATAACAAAGAAATAAAAAGAGGTGCTTTTTGGGAAGGGACTCAATTATCAATAAACTGAAAACCCAAAGCACTCATTTATTTTAATTAAGAAGTATTTATTCACTAGTGCTCAGCCTCAACAGACCCAAACAGTTCTCTCCAACGCGTTTCGACACTAAGCCTTCATCAGGGAAGCAAACAGTATTACTAAGTATAATGTAGGACTCTAGCCTTTTGTCTAATGACAGTGTGTCCATAACATGTTGACTGGTTTCTGCCCAAAAAGAACAACCCAAATTGACACAAATAACCGTTATCTACTTTCCCTTCCAGTGCTGAGTAAGAACAGTAAGCCGGTGCACACCACTCTGCTGAACCCACACGTGCACCTGATTGGGGAGGATGCTGCGTGCATTGCCTACATCCGTCTGACGCAGTTCGTGGACTCAACAGGCCGCCCCCGATCCAGCCAATCTGAGGAGACCCGGGTGTGGCACCGCCGCGATGGAAAGTGGCTCAATGTGCATTTCCACTGCTCGGGAGCACCAGCCGCACCACTCCAGTGATCAGGTAAGGACGCACAGAGAGGAAAACGTAAACCTCTGAGGTCCGAGTCAGTTGTTCCTCTGATCCTCCTTTTGTTTCATACTGTTGCAAATTCTCAACCTTTTTTGCACCTTGAAGTTATAGAGGTCTGTTTTTAGGTCTGTTGCTTTTGCTTCAATGTCATGACATTTATTGTTCAGTTTAGACATGGTAAATCTCAGTATGGCACATCAATAAGAGTGATTTACAGGTGGGTTCACACACAAAAAGTAAAAACAAATTGGCTTACTATTTAACTTAATAATGAACATGAATTCTATACTAATGCTCAACTAAGTGTTGAACAAGTCTGAGAAACTAAGCTTGTTTGATCTGTGTGTTTTTGTTATTGCTGTTATTGTTTGTCCCTGGGTTACTGTTAGCTTTAGGCTGCTTCTGGGCGGCAGTAGCTCAGTGGTAGAGCGGCCGTCCTCCAACCGGAAGGTAGTAGGATCGATTCCCGCTCGCCCCACAGTTCATACTGTCGTTGTGTCCTTGGGCAAGACACTTAACCCACCTTGCCTCCAGTGACTGTAACACTGGTAATGTAATGTAAGTCGCTTTGGATAAAAGCGTCTGCTAAATGAATAAATGTAAATGTAAATGCTTCTAAAGCTGTGTGTTTAATACACCACTATATGTTAATAGGAATTCTGAAACAAAAAAGGTTTTCTTCATACATCCCAATAAAACAGCTTCTGAAACTATCAAATACTATTTTTGCTTGTTCTTTGTTTTAAAATGCTAACTTTTTATCCCTAAAAGACCCCAAAAAACCCGCCATTTTTTTCTAATATCATGCAGCCGTACACAAATCTAAAATAAACCAAGTGGTTATAGTCTTTATAAGAGAATGCACAGGGAAACATTCTGTTGTAAACAAATGGCCGCCATATATTATTCCGTGGAGTTTTATTTATTTTTATTTTTTTCTGTCAAAGCTAACTCATGCCTCTTGTTTCTTCTCTGCAGTGGTCCTGAGCCTCCAGTCTACTGGAGTGTGTGTTTTGGGGGGCAGTTTTTTTCAGCGTGTTTCAGAGGCACATCCTCTGCGTGGATTGGCTACTGCCAGGAGCCCGGCCGGGCGAGATCGCATCCCTGTCCACGAAACCAACCAATCCTGTCCCTCCTTTGAGCTGCTGGGGCCGGCTGAACACAAGACTCCGCCCCCAATGGGATGATGCATGCGTCTGGCGCCTGATTGGAGGGCGCATCTTTGCCCTCTGCCCCTCCCCTGGCAGCCATCTTTTTTCTGCCCGCGCAAGATGAGACGTCCTGGGGAGGCGAGGATTTACAGTTGAACTTGTGACAGTTTATGAGTTATGAATATACTGTGTAAATTATGACTAGATGTACCAGAAACCACCAAAACCCTACCGAGCATTTACTCACTCTATTCTAATAAGAAACGAGACAAGGTTGTGTAAAGTTAGCAGATGAGATTTCGGACACATTTTGGCCTCTTAGGGATTACCTGGTAGAAAGATGTTGTGATGTTTATTTTTTACCTGGACGTTGATATAAAGCTGTAAAGGGACGCGTTTCCCAAAAGTATAGAGAGAAAAAACAAGTCGGCTCAGTCGCAATTCGTGAGAGAAACTGAAGAGAGAAACTTGATATCAAAAACACAAAGCACCAAAGTGTAGAACTATAGGCTTTTCTGTGTTTGTTCTTTTGTGTGCTTGTTTATTGAAGGGCGAACTACTTGTTGATGGGAATTTTTTTTTTTTTTTTTATGTGTTTGTATTTTTAGCGTCTGTTCCCTCTGCGTTTCCTGTGAATAACCGGAGCCTTTTTTATTTGGTCTTTTTATTTTATTATTATTTTTGACTGAAATTATATCCGAGGCTCCATTTTTAAAAAGAGGGATTTTATTGTGCAACTTTAAAAGCTATTGTTCGTGTTACGTCTGTATGCAGTGGAGGGAGAAAAGGCGTTTTGCATGTTTGCCCTCCGCCTCTCCCTCATTCACCACCTCCCGTTATCGTCCTCCGCCTCTTCGACCATTCCCGGTTTTACCCACAAGGCTTTTCTCTGCTTTTCGCAAGGTCCTGGCTTGTTTATATTCACTGTGTAAATACAGTGTATGTATAGATATATGTAGAAAAGTGTAATATATGTACATGTATCTAGAGACATTCATCCTGTGCGTTTGGGCCGTGGGAATCACTCCATGACCTTGAAGGGAAATTTGGTTTAATTCAACTTTAAATATTTACACAGACAGTAGAATATTTTCCATATTAGCACATTTGAAATGAAAGGCATAAAGGTTTATTAGTTAATATTAAAAAAAAAACTCAAGGGCTGGGGGCATTGAATAAATGTATGTACTATAACTAAACAGTAGAAGTGAAAGCTAAGTAAATTTTGGGCGACGCAACCTTTATGTCGCAGTGTCAGTCAGGTTTAATGCAACATAGACAATGAATGCAGTGGTTTTAATTCATGAAGCAAGGGTTTTAAGACGGAGACTACTTCAGCTGCTATAATAGGAGTTGGCCATTTTCAATAAAGGCACCTCGGATGTTGAATTTTTTGGGAAAGATTTCTGGTTAGCTTTTATTCTATCAGGTTTAAGTATAAAAGGGCATAATGAAAAGGCGAGACAATGTTGCAGTACAGAGAAATTGACCAAGTTATCAATAAAACACAGCAACCCATCCAAAAAAAAAACACCTGATACTTCAAAATGCAAATAAAATCCCTTTCTTGAAGCGTGTAGGCTGCCAGTGCCAGTCCCATGGCCGTAAGACTGTTGAAGTAAAAGAAAACGATGCCCCAACAAAAAAAGAAGACTCTCCATAGTGTCCTTACTGATTCCACAACGCTGTGAGCAGTTTCTTCATATCGTATGCACACACGGCTGATGGTGTGTCGTTGGCTTTTTGTAACATATCCACCCTTGCTGTGCTGCGTAATTGTCTCCATTCATCTGCGACCATCGTACCACCACCCCTCAATATATCCCCCCCTCTCTCTCGGCGAGTCTTGCTCTTGAGATGTTTATTTGTACCTCTCTCTTGTTTCCCGTGTTACTGATATTTTATTTTATGAGTTTGTTTGTCGTCGTCGTCGTCTCTGTTGCTGTTATTTGTCGTTTGGTAATTCGCTTTTTCTACCAAGCTGGAGTTCTGCACTCTCCCTCAACATTTAAAAAAGAAAAAAAAGGGAAAAGAGGGAATAGGTTAATACAAATAGATTTTAAGTGAAAGTAGATTGATCAGGGCTAAATTATTTATTAATGTAATCTACCCTTGGTGGTTAAAAACTGTGCCTGCTCTGATGGGAGTTGGGGAAAGTTGAATGAGTTGCACTGAGCGGGTGATCTAGTTATATGCATGTTTCAGTTAAGCATTTCTACCTGAATAAGGATGGAGCTAGTGTTAATATATGATATTTGCATCTTTAAAAAATACAGTCGCCTCCATCCAGAATGTTTAATAGGTGACATGTAAAATATAAAATTAAAAATTAAAAAAACTTCAAAATTACATAAAAAAACAAACAAACAATGGAACAGGAGCCGTAGCTTGGTATGAGGCCCTCGATGTTAGCGTTTTTTTCCCTGCGTTGTAATAATATAATCTCGGGCTGCGCTTTCTCCCCCAGCCTTCACATGGATGCTGGAATTTTTTTGCATGATCATGATGTACAATGAAATACAAAAACCATGAATTGACGACTATCAAGTGTTTGTCTGAGTGTTAGTTGGTCTTCATCATAGCTTTGTTATTCTCCAAACTTGGATCTTGAAAGTATTTAATAAAAATACTATTTCAGCACTGGTTAGAGGCTTTGGTGTTTTTCTTTTTTTATTGTTCATACAGCAACTAAGGAGGCTATTGGGCATTGTGTTTATTTCTTGTTTAAAACATTTCAATTAATGGTACAATCAGGAGATACTTTTCAACTGCTTCAATGAATGAGTTAAACCTGGCCCTGTCCTTTCTCAATGACAGAGTTGGAGAAAAGGAAACTTCCCCCTCACCTTTTTGTCAATAAGATAAGAAGAAACAAAGGGCCTTGAATGGTTAAATTAGTCCTTAAAGGAAGGCTTAACTGTTTTGCTGTTTTCTAAGGCGTTTCAGAAAAATGAACTTAGTTAGTTGAGTTAAAAATGGAGAGGAGTTCCCCAGGGGTCAACACTGCGACCACTGCTATTGTCAAGCCCAAAAGTAGCAAAGAAAAAAAAGTAAGTTGGAAGTATGTCTATAGTTGAAATATTTTTTTTTTTGCAATTCCTACTTCAAGCCTTATATTTTGCAAGACTGATCATGCGTCTTGCAATTGGCCAAGTGAGTGAAAGGTTTTTTATTATGCCCCAAATAAGTTTTCAAACTCCCCACACATGCATCTGCTATACCCATCATTGGAAAGTTGAGGGTACATTCCTGGATGTCAGATTAATAGGTGAATAGATAAATATAGGACTGCAGGACTACAAAGAATTGACAGTGTCCAGATGCCTTTTTAGTGAGTGATCTCAGGATTCAGGTTGGATTTCTAGGGAGTAGTAGCAATGAATCCTTTAAAAAAAACTGCTACAGTGGACAGAAATAAAACATACAGAAAGTTAGAAAAACAGCATCACATAAAGCCCATGCATTTTAGATGAATAGTTACAATTGGCTTGACAGGAAACTGCTGTGAGGGGAAGAGATTCAAGAACTATTTCATTTTGCCAAGTGAATGGGTCAGCTGACCAGGTTAAATACATAAGATGAATACATATGATGAAAGGTATTTTACTTCTATGTAATTTTAAATGTTCAATTAACCTGTTTGCATTGGATATCGTGGTTATGAGTAGATGAAGGACTTTGACTGTGATTTCTCTTTCAGCAGTGCTCAATTTGTTCAGTTTGAGCAGTTATAGTACTACAAATTAAAAGTAAGAACTATCAACTTTCTCACGGTAACATACACTGTTTATATACTAATTGTGTTTACTACACAATGCCCATCTAAATTTTCTTACTGCACTTATATTCTACTTTTTCTACTTTTTACTGACTTAGAAACACCAAATTTGGAGCCACATTGCTCATTATGTAACCCCCCATTATAGTTGATTAGTCACAGTGAATGCAGCCAGTCTAGACGTCATTTATTCTGACTTCTGAGAAAATATCACTTGAGAAAACATTAGCAAAAGGACAGTGATGTAAGTCCAAGTAGGTTTTTCTTTTCTTCTCCCACAATCGGACGTATAGCTTTGAACTACAGTTTATCCACTTAATTCCTGTCGTCCCTTGTCTTGCTGTTGTTTTAGGGCAAGTGTTGAGTAATGCCGCAGCCCTTATTTAAAAGGATTTTTGCAGTGTTATTTATGACGGCCCCAGTTATTTTAAGTTATGAGTGCGCGGGAGATGTAGGACAGCTCCCTCTGGTTTCCACTGCTCTCAGTGTGATTAATGAGCCAGCAGTTGGTTAAGTTCGACGCTCGCTTTCTCAAAGACACACAAAGTGGGAGAAAGGAAAAGAGGCTTGTCTTGTTAGTCCACCCTCACCTTCGTTCTTGTCAATAAGTTAAGAAGAAAAAGTCAGCCTTGAAAATTAGTCTTCGCTTTGTAAATATCTTAAACAAAAACCTCATTCTTTGGCTTTTGAAAAATGAGAAGCATTATAAAGGGAGAGGAGTTCACCAGGGGTCAACACTGGGGCCACTGCAATTGTCAAAGGCAAAAGTAGTCTGTTGGTGAAATTGCAGACAGTTTGTGAGCAAAGTTGTATATAAATGTTGTTTTATTTTGTCAAACATTTTAAATATTTGTGTAATTGATTAAAATTTTGTTTATCTTTCATCATTCATCCATGTGTGCATAATTTATTAAAAAACGAAGTTAGATGAAATTTGTATTGGTTCTCCTGTAAAGCTGGCGATGCCCGATAGTTTAGATACAATGTGGTGTGTAGTGTGCACTTGAGCTCAGTTTTGATAACCTTCCTTCAGTGAGTTTATTTGTTTTACTTGGATTAAAGTAGGTTTTAAATGTCTTGGAACCAGATTCAGTTGGGTTTGAATAGGATTGTCTTTAATTTGAGTTGCTTTTAGATGGATTTATCTGATTGGGTTGAGACGTATTTCATTTGGTTTTAGATTCACAGTTTTTAGTTTAACCTGACAAGCCAGATAAAGACATCTAGACAAACTGAACAGAGGAAACGGTTCTTCCTGCAAAATACCTCATCAGGAAATGACTGCACCAACCGCAGCGTTACTTCCTCAAATACATGTCGCCCATAATATAATACAGTATATATAATAAGAATCCCCTGTTATAAGTCTCATATGAAAGGATTATTCAGTAAATAGATAGAATACGCAGTCATTATTATCAGACATTATTTTCACCCACATCTGAGCTTTTCATGTCCCAATAGCTGCTCATTTAGCCTCATTATAAACCACTTAGAGCGTGTTGGACTTGTTCTGATCCGACTTTTCTTTCAGAAGGGACACGACTAAACAAAAGCAGAGATTAACACACAGCCAACAGGGCTGCGCTGAGGAGATTTGTGTGTGTCGTCTTTTTAGCTCATTGTTCATTAATAATGCCTGTGAAGTACTGTGTGAAACTTACAACAGCTGCTGTGGTGAGTTTTTCACAAAGACATACGGGTGCACACAAACTGAACTTGTAATTTCTTTTATTTTCTACTAATTCTTTTTACAGGTTGCCACACTGACCACAATTTAGATGGGACGGGGCCTTACCACTGAGAGCATGTAAAGAAGGAGAATAATTTTAAACTTAAGTCTGAATCTAATTTAAGCTAATGTGCTCTCACTCCACTTGCACAGTGGCAGAGTGGTTAGCACTCTTGCCTCACAGCAAGAAGGTCCTGGGTTCGATTCCCATCCAGGGCAGGGCCTTTCTGTGTGGAGTTTGCATGTTCTCCCTGTGTCTGCGTAGGTTTCCTCCGGGTACTCCGGTTTCCCCTACCACTAAAAATATGTACAAAAAATAGGACTACAGATGGAAATTAGCTGTTAAGCTACAATCTGGTACAAGCATCTCTGCTCTGGCTTAATGTACATTGTACACTGTCCTAAAGAAATAAACTAATTCTTCTTCTTCTTCTTCTTCTACTTACCAGCAACAACAAACAATTCTTGGATAGACAAAATAATACTATATATATATATTTTGGGCAAAATACTTAAGTCTATGCAAAACGTTTGACAGATTTACAACACAACTTGTGAAGTAAGCTGTCACAACACAAAAATCTGACAAAATAACACGTTATTTAATTGATATTTTTTTTATTTAATCTGTTTTAATATTTTTATTCTTTACTGAACGGGCCTTTAAACCCTGATAGAAGATGAGCCTGTGCAGCATATGTCCATATCTCAAAAAAGTGGAGTAACAATTATCACAGCCTTGAAAATATCCGGTACATACAGTAAATAAAGAGTTCATCTCGATATTAGTCCCTACATTTCTCATTTTCTCCTTAATCAGTCGGTTGGCAATCGGATTTGATTCAACATAGTCTGCTGTAAGATTCTGAGCAGAACTCCACTGCGTTTTCTGCCTAGATCTGAGTGCCGCCAGAAAAAAAGACACCAACAAAACAGTCTTTATTCCTATGGTTCCCAAACATTGGGTCAGGCTCCAAAGGTGGGTCGCAGGGAATTTTATTTGGGTCGCCAAGAAAAAAAGTCAATGGGCATTTAATTTAGATTAGAACAGGTTTTAGTTGGATTTGAACAAGTTTTAGTTGAATTAGAACAAGTTTTAATGGAGTTGAACAGGTTCTAGTTGGATTTGAACAGGTTCTAGTGGATTTAAACAGGTTCTAGTGGATTTAAACAGGTTCTAGTTGGATTTGAACAGGTTCTAGTGGATTTAAACAGGTTCTAGTTGGATTTGAACAAGTTTTAGATGGATTTGAACCAGGTTCTAGGTTCAAACGAAAGGGACTTGGGTCATGAACCACTTGGTCTTTTGAAATATGAGTCCCCTGGAAAAAATGGGAAACACTGCTTTATTCTATTTAAAGTAACAGAGCTGGTTTAACCTGATGTGTGCTGTGATTGGTCAGATGTTTAACATTTGCTAATGACCGTTGTTTAGACCAATGTTGATGAGTGAATAAGCACAAAGTTTATCTTGTAAATTCTTGTATATGGCCTTCCTTCTAAATGTCTAAAAAAACAACCGACTTTAGGGAAAATGTGCAGAAATTGAATAAGAAATCATTTTAAGAAATAGACACTGGGACACTGATGATCTCACCATGTACGTTTTTTAATACTCAACCATGACTTAGCACTTTACAAGAGAACGGCTGATGGCTTTGACAGATCAAGGCAGGCCTACATCATCACACAACACTCTCCTCCTCTGTCGAATGTATTTACACTGCACTTTTATGGCAAAACATCAAGGTTATTTACAAGATTTTAATGACAATAGCTGCAGCAGGTCACGACACGATGCTTCACATTATGACAAGCACAAGTCCATAAAAAAAAATCATCCATTTTCCAAACAGCTGGCCCTCAAAAGTAGACCAATGTCGCCATCTTCTGGTCAGAGCACATACAACAGTCAAGAGCTAAACTAATCCAGGCTATGGTAAATGTACTATTACACAGTCTACAGCTAAGACTCTTACCTAAGGTCTATAATCTATTTTATCTAAAGCCACCTCTGGAGTTGGTACAAAAAGAGAAATAGTTGGCTTTCAATGGCTTTGGAAACACAAATGTACAATTTAAAGGACCAGGCTGGAGTTTTTCCCTTTTACTTTAAGATCCCAAACTACAAACACAACAGGTTTTGCATACTTCATTTTAGGGCTGATTATTTTACACAATGTTGCAGTGTCTTTGCATACAAAAACAAAAAAACTATTTAAACACAAAGATACACAAAAGAAGCTCATTTTTAAGAAAACACTGACAGACGTATCTTGTTTTCTGTAAAAACAACATAAATAGTACTTTTTACTGTTCAGACATGAAAGTACAGTATATCCTGATGATACGGCCACGTTCACACTGATCTAAAAAGTTCTCCAGATCTGATTTTTCTATCATTTATCACTCACTATGCTATACTATCACACAACTTAGTGACGCTACATTTATAGCTCATTTAGCTTTGTTAGTGTTAAACTTGATGTCTTTGTCCCAGTACATGCTCAGAAGTAGATCAAACATAAGATGATAACATAAGATAAGATGTAATATCCATTATTATTCTGGTTGTATTGCATTGTTAATTTTTTACCCTGATATTTTGCTTTTGTTATTATAGTTTGAAAATATTTTTAGATCTTATCCTCGGGAGACACTTAAGACTTTTTGTTCTTTATTAAACGTTTACCTGTCTGTGAGCCGCTGTAACAGGTAAACCTCCCCAATACCATCAATTAACAAGTTTTACAGTATATCTTATGTTGTGTTTTTGTTTCCCTTTGATCTTTTTGTGTCACAACAGAAACTAACGCCGGACATATTCTGTCTCGTCCTACAACAATTTATAAGTTGGGATGATTTTTAGGTTTGTTGTGTCATACACATTCAACAACAAAACACATTGTCTAGCTCTGTTAGGTTTACAAAGAGAAATTTTAATTACTGCAATTCCTGAAGATATTTCTCTAATTATATTGTGATATATTGTATGTCCTTACCATCACTTAACATTTAGAAACAATGAACGTTTTTGAGAAAAAGACAGATCTGGGCTAGTTTTCATGTAGTGTGAACGTAGCCTAAAACACAATCAGTATGATCTATTGCCAAACTAACAATAGATAAATAATACATAAATAAATGAATAAATGTGGCTGCTCGTCTGGTCTGAACAAGGTTGTAGTGCTGCTAAACAAATTAAAAACACCCTTAAATTAGATGTAACACAACATCAGTGGCAAAATAATCAGCAAGATTGTATGCACTATTTGTATAAAACAACAAAATGCACTAAAATATGCACAATTATTCCCCAGTTTTCATTTGAGGAGCACTTTCACTGGAGGTTTACGACCTGTTTAGATAAGCTTTTCTATAACAACTGTCTACGGGCTTTTGTCACATGGCTTCAGATACAGCTTAACCCGGGGCAGATTTAAGTTTATGTACAAAATAATCAAATTTAATCCTCACATTAAGACACATATTTTTCAAGTGAACTTAGCTTATATCATCAAGTGAGCTTGAAATGTCACTCAGATTGTTTTCTTTGCTTAGAATACATGCCGGTTTTAGTTTTGCTGTTAAACATGCTGAGTCATTATCCAGCCTCTAACTTTATCACAATTTTATCAATGTCCGAGTCTGTCCACACTGTCGCAGGATCAACACTGAGCAAACACAACACAGAGGGAAGAAGACCATAGACAGTAGAAAAAAAAAAGCTATTAAACTTGCTTCAGTTTAATATAAGGTTGGTACATTTATGAAGCAGGAAGTGACTAGCATGATTGGAAACAGGGCAAGTTTGAAAAATCTGAATGTAAATATTTTTGATTAATACTAATATTGGGATATTATGGGATATATATGGGATATGTTTTTCTAATCACACTTAATCTGTGTAAAATAGAGGTTTTAAATGGCCTAGGGTAGCTTAAGATCAACACATGACATTCACAGAATTAGCTGTTGTTACCATGTGATGCTAAGAGCTAGTAAAGTACAGCTAAACTTAAAAAATTACATATTTTTAGGTCTTGTCCATTCCAAATGTCCGTGATCATTTTTAACAGCTGCCTAGTTTGCATAGTGGATGTCTGCTGCTATGGTTACGGACCCAGTCTTGTCAGCCAATCAGAAACAAGTATTTAGCAAAACTATGTTACAAAAGCGTACTATAGTTATCTGCGCTTATATATAAAGTATATGAACAAAGTTTAATTTTAAATAGTGGGATATGTTTTTCTCATAAGAATTAATAGGTGCAGTTAGTAAGATGTATTTAATGACAATTTAGATAAATTTGCATGATGCAAAGTTAACTTTTGTTAACTAGTAATACTGAGTGCCCGTAAAATATCCCTGTTAGCTTATTATTTATCGGCATTAGTTCAATTTCTAATAGCTGTTGTTTACTGTTGCTATGGTTACAAGACAGCTTGGTGGAGTATTGAACAAAAGCTGTGGACTATAAGTAGTATAAGTATTTACGCCATTTTGTTGTGTCTGAATATCTAGTGGGCTCAAATGTAATGTGTCCTCAGTTTCCCACAATGCATCAGACATTAAGATTTTTTAATATTTCAGTTAATTGCCTAAAGACCCAAATTTAGCAATCACAAACTATTCCATGTTAAGTAAATATATCTCTGAATCTAATGATTGGAGTGAAAGGGCTTCTTGCAGCCAGCCCTTACTTCCTCACTTTTCTCAGTCCACTATCCTTCTACTGTCTATGGTCAGAGCACACAGAATCAAGCACCGTTTCCCTGCTCCTCTCTGGACGATCACATGGCACGGATGGTTCAGCCAATGGCAGGGCGTTGTCAGACCTCGATGTTTGTGTGGTGGTTGTGATGATGCGTGCTCTTGCTGTGCGAGTGGTGCTTGTGTTTGATCTCGTTAACTCGTGTGTCGTCTTGTTCATGTGTTACATTTATGTCTTCATCGGTAAAATCATTCGAGTGCGTCGCGTCTTCTTGCGTCTTCACATTGATAACTTCATCGATCCAGCTCCTGAATCGACCGACCCGAGTGTACATCGAGGGCGAGGAGGGGTCACTGCAGCCGTTGCCCCCGGTGACCACTCCTGTGAGCACCCAGCGGCCAGTGTCGCTGAGGCACACCAGCCCCCCTCCTGAGCTGCTCTCACAGTCGTCTCCATGGACCTGGCTGGTGTTCGGAGGGCTCCCGGCGCACAGTGTGTCGTGGCTGAAGAAACCGTCGCCATATTGTTTCTTACATTGCCATGACGACATGAGCGGCACCCAGGTCGCAAACACGGGTTCTGTAAGAGACAATGACAAACGTGAGGCGCTATATGAGATGAGAGATTTTATTTGGATTACCAAAAACGTCTAACTCAAAATACAGAAAAAATATTAGTCTTTAGTCATTCGGAGAAAAACTAAAAATACTGATTTTGGAAATGGAAAGGAATGACACTTTGATAAGAATAATTTAAAAAGGACATAAAAAAGAAACAAAAAGTATATATATATACAAAAAAAGACAAAATGGCATAAAATATAAAACTAAGCTAACAAATACCCAAAATGGCACTGTATCCGTAAACAAAAGGACAGATACCTGGGCTGCTCCATCCAGCAGTAACCGTGACAACACAGGACGACAGTGTGTTTCTGTCCGAGGCGGAGTCAGGACTCGGGAGGCAGGCCGCGTTGGTGCCGGGGTCCAGGGGCATACAGTGACCCTTGGGGCTCAGTATTCGTATCAAAGCCAGGTCGTGATGTCCTCTCTGACCTTTGAACTTCCTGTGGACCACCACCTGCTTCGGGATGATGGTCTGCACCGACACCCCGATCCGCACAAGCAGCCGGGACGAGTGGGGGACAGCCCTGGGGCGAAGACACATTAGGGCTCAACCTTTACGATAACAATTATTATTATTACGATCATTACAATTCTTTTTTGTTGGACCAAAACAGAAAATATAACACGAGGCCTTCATTGTAACAGTAAATATTAGCAGTAACATGGGATGTTGTGAGCACTGACCTGGTGAGGCAGGACGCAGATGTCAGGGCCCAACACGAGCTGATGAGTGTCCCGCTGCAGAGAGGACTGAGGCCTTCGGGAGACTGACGCCACACTGACACCTGCCACGGCCAAGTGTTTCTACAGGATATAAGTATAAATTGTTGGCATAATAAGTGTTTAAATTAATAAGTGCATTAAGAAGTGTGTTTCTTATTTATACTTCTTTGCTTCATTTGTATGTGAGCTATAACATACAGAGGATAGTCTTAATATAACTGTTATTAAGACTGCCCTGTTGCAGTAAAATCCCACAAGATGGCGCTGGTGTCTTTCTTACTGCCACAACAAATTCTTCCAATGACTGGAGAAGCCTTAAACTCTTGCCTCAAATAGACACTTAGTTAAAATTAAAGTGTCACATATTTATATTTTCCTGAGTAAAAGTATTAGTAAGAGTCAGTTTGTGATTTTAGAAAATATACTCTTGTATCTACAGATAACCTAGATACAAGATACAAGTTATAATACTAAAATTACTACTGAGAATCATGTCACTATTTAAAAAAAATAAAGTAACGTAAAATGCAAAGCAGTGTAAAAAAAGCACATGAAAGAGTAGAAAGTATAGATTTAAGAGTCAAAATAACACCAAATTAAATCTATTGTATTTGTTCCTTATTATGTTTTTAATCTCTTAAAATTAGTCCCACTGACTCCACTGCTACCATGGTAACCAATTATGATTTTGACCATGTCTCACCATTGTTTCTGACTTACACAATAGCACTCAAAGAACCACCACAAAAGGCTTTACACAATTAGCTACAAAACTGTGCCTCACTACCGCCGTCTCACTCTGAGACATGTTTAAAATGTTGTTTTATTGCTCTTTCATGTGTTCATTTTTATTGTTATACGGTTCATCATTGACAAGTCTCCTGTAGAAAAGCATTTGTGTCCAATGTCCACATATTACCAAATGAAAAATACATAAATCAGCTTTCATGCTTGAAGATGGAAGTGGTCACAGTGGTCATAAGGTTGAATATAAAGTTATTGCTTGTCATGATATAAACAACCACACAATTCAGGCAGGCTTAGAAGATTAAACGTTTGATTATTCATTTATTGTTATGTTTCAAATAAATCTTTTTCTTCACTGAACAGTAAAAGACATATCCTCACCTGAGCGTGTTCTCTCCTCCGTTCACATTCCCCTCCAGTTTCCTCAAACCACAGCTCTGCTCCTCGGCCTGGGGCTCGGCCTCTGCCTCCTTCGGTTCCACGTCACACCTCACCCCAGCGTCCTGCCGCCGTCTGCAGCCCAGGACGCTCTGCCCCAAAGAAGGACACTCTCCCAGGAACTCCTCCTTCCCCGTGCACCTCACCTGGTCCAGGTGGATGGGCCCTTTAGCCTGTCCGAAGCCCACCGCTGCAGCCGCTCTGCCACTGGGAACAAAAGACAGATATTAGGCTTATAAGGACAAGCCTAGTGTCAGTCAGTATCAGAACTAGTCATTGTTTTGCAAGTTACAAGTAAGTCTCCAGTATTTGTCCTCGGACTTATGAGCCTTGATTTGAGACTTGACTCAAAACCTATGTCAAGTCCTGAGTCCTAGTAAGAGAGAGCTTTTAAATCTATATTTATTTATCAAAAGATTATAAAGCAAATACAACTGACAAGTATTTGTGTGTATTTACAGTCAAGCCTGAAATTTTTCATACTGGCAAATTTTGAGTTAAAGTAAATAATAATACCACATTTTGTTCAAATGTAAATAAAAGCTGAGAAATATTTCCACAACGATTATTGTCTTCTGGAAGATGCCTGTGTCATTTCAAATCAAGAAAAAACTTGCTGGTTGAATAAAAATAAATTTAACTCAAAATTTGCCAGGGGTATGAATCGATTCGGGCTTGATTGTACGTGTGTCAGAAATGATTTTCTCTATGCTTAGGTAATCACTTGTAATCTTTAGAGGAGAAGCATCAAGTCTTTTGAAGACAGAGGCTCAAGTCCAAGGAAAGTCTCGAGTCATTGGTGTCGATTAAGTTTCTTAAGTCAAGTCAGAAGCCATCAAATTTGTCATTTTACTATAGTAGTACTATTTAGCATTTTAAAAAGAGTTTGATCTTGACCGATGGCCTGCCATTTTTATTCCAATAGAAATGGTTTCTGAAGTCCACTATATAGTCTTTAAAAAAATAGGAGCCAACTGTGTAATATTTTGTGGCAAATATTAGTATTGTTAGTGTCACTGAACATCTAAAATATACCGACCAATCCACTACAATACTGAGAACTAAATGAGTGAAGTCTACAAAGCTTCTGTTTTAAGGTTTTTATGTTAGGGAAGTGTAGATAGTGCCTAAAAACTCAGCAAGAGTTACACAAATAAATGTATAAAATAAGTTATTGTGGACAAATTTGCAAGACTCATGCTTTTGGTTTAATTTCATGTTGAATTGAAAAGAATTACACTTGTATCTGAGTCAAGACAAAAAAGAAGTTGCCCCAATCTGCTTTGAAAAGACTGACTGCAGTTTTAAGTTAAACCCTGGTACAGTTTTAAACATTCACCTGTGTCCCAGCTGTCTGCACACGACAGCAGCGTTAAGGTCGTTCCAGCCAGAGTCACAGATGCTCCCCCAGTCGCCGTGAAGATAAACTTCAACTCGACCCTCTTTTCGACTGCTGCCTCCCACAAGACGCACCAAGGGACCTGAAAGAATAACCACACAAGCTCTATTATTATTATTATTATTATTATTATTATTATTCCTGCATCTACACAGTCTGGTGACAGCAGTAAATGTCATGCTCTGTTTTTTATTGTAATGTGTCAACAATAGTCCACTGCTTTATTCTCTCCAGTGTCAACAGGTGGCATTTAAACAGTGGCCAGACAAACAGTGGCGTTTATACATTCAAATCAAAACAGGCTGGTACAAAAGGAGACAGAGAAGGCTTTATTCATCATGCAGCGATAAAACTGTGTTGACATCTTTCAAGTTTATGCAGCACAACATGACCTTTTGGAAAAGATCATTGTAGAAAACAGTGCTCTGAAATGAATGTTTGTTGAAAAACTTTTCAAAGATCCAATATCCTGATGAAATATAGCAGCCTAGACCTAGAGAGAAACATTTCAAGTTTAAAACAGTGCCTAGTCCCCTACGTTTAGACTTAATTGATGGTGTTTGTTATTCACTGTTGCATTTTTCTTGCTTTATTACAAAGTTAGGAGGTGATATCTAAATCAGATTCTATAGTAAATATGGGTGTCCTGACCTGTGGACGGGGCGATGACCGGGACCTCGTTGGTCTCTGGGCTGGACCGTCCTCTGCAGCGAACCCCAACGTCCTCAGTGTGAGAGCAGTCGGTCCTGCCCCAGATCCCGTGGGGACAGTCCAAGAGCGACGTCTCTGATCCGTCGCAGTGAACGTCGTCCAAAAGGATCAGCCCCGCAGCTTCTCCAAACGTCCCGTCGGCCACAACTTCAGCGTGACCCCTTTAGGTGAATGAAATGTAATAAAATGTCATTGTTACATAAAAAAACAGCTTTATGAGAGAAGAGGGAGTGTGCCTTGTGTCTGTCTAAACACTCACTTAAAATATTAAGCTTGCTTCACAGTTCTGTTTATTTCAGGGGGATGTCCCATAACTCCCAGAATTAGCAAGAGTATAGGTCTTTAAAAGTGAGTATTTGCTGTTGTCAAATGTTTTATCAAGTTTCTTAAAGAGCCACGCTTTGGGCCTCGTTTGCTCAACTTATTTTTCTTTATTTATATTAAAATAATTCCTATCTGTGCCATATACAGTAGATAATCAACAGACACACACTGCAGTGAGTACTTATGTGGAAGTATCTGAAGAGGCCAAACAAGTACAAGACTCTGAAACTGGTGAGTACACAGCACTAGTATCTGGACAACCGTATTGAAGGGTTTGACAATTTGAAAAGAGCGCGTTGAGCGAAAATAAATACAAAATACAGTATTAGGACTAAATTCATGACATTCATTTTTTACTACTTATATCGTTCTTAGTGTTTTGGGCATGAGGCCGTTTCTTGGAAAACCTCAGCAGATTAATAAACAGAGAATGAGTGGCTCTTGGATCTACAGTAAACACAATCAGGAGGTTTATTTTTTACCTGTAGCCCAGTTGTCTGCAGACCACCTCGGCGTGTTCTTGTGTCCAGTGGTCATCACACACCGTGCCCCAGTCTCCGTTGTGGAAAACCTCCACCCGTCCTTCCCAGGGACTGTCTCCTCCGACCAGACGCACCACTCCATCTACAAACAGACCGGCCACTCTCATGATCTTTAAGGAAACAATTTTTATTTGTTTAAGCCAGTAGGAAATTAGCTAAAAACACACACACAATAGTCCGTCAGATGTAATGCACGGTTACATCGGACAGACAGATGTGGCAGTAATTAGCACCAGCTGCAACAATTAGCTTAGAGCAACAAATAATTACTATTAATCATTGAACTATACTAAAGAATATAATGTAAAAAGGGAAGAGCTGTAAATGTTGCTTTGTTTTATTCAAACAATAATTCCACGCTCTTGCAAAACATAGTATCTACTATTGCTTTGGTGAAATCTTATGTTAATTTTGTTGTATCTATTGTTTTTTATTTTTTGACAGCTTGAGTTACAAGCCAAATGTGCAATTCAACATCTGTACTGTAGATGATTTTAAAGGTGCAGTGTGTAGCTTTTGGCAGCATCTGAAGGTGACACTCTATATCTTATATCCCTGCCTATCACGCCTCCTTCCTACAGCCTACGAGCACCTACGGTAGCCCTGCGGGGACATGCTGTTGTCTATGAACAAATTGACTGAACAAAATACACTAGTTTACGGTTCATTAATGTCTTGCTTTTGTGCAATGAATGTGCTTCTCTTCCAGGAGAGCTCAGTTTGTCCTCTCTAGGCAGCTGTAGAAACAGAAACAAAAAGTAACAGGGCTAAAAGGCATCCTTTTACTGGTTCTATGGGACATTAAATGTATATTTTTTAAGCTACAGTGTTATTTTGAGCTAATCATGCACGTGACCAATGTGTTTACTCATATCTCAAAATATAACACTATATTTTATACTTTTATTTTATAACATTCCCCTTTAATGATCTAACAGGTAACATGTGAAAACAAATGGAGGAGCCAGGTGTTCAATGTTTATTCTCATCGACGTTTGCACTAAAAGGATGCTGCAGCTTCGTGCTCTAATGATTTATTGATGCCTGCAGCTGATAATAGTAACAGTGTGTAGTCCGTGTGTGTGTGTGTGAGTGTGTTACCTGTGTAGGGGCTGCAGGAGACCCCAGCGTCCTCCATGTGGTCACAGTTGTGCTGCTCCCAGCCGCCGTGAGGACACTGATCCAGAGACAGCTCATTTCCTGTGCACTTTACAGCATCCAGCAGGATCGGGCCGGACCCCTGCCCGAAGTGAGCCCAGGACCAGGCCTTAGCCACCCCACTGAAACAGAAAACACAAATACAGACTGTGAAGGGAACGTTTTTAGCAGTATGTAGATAACACACAAGACCAAAAACTAACCACATTACACACAATAAAGATAAGCCGGGTGGGCTGTAGTAGTTCACTTTTTGGAAGGACATGTACATATCTAATACTTTTTACTTATGAGTACATTTTGGAGGACTAGATGTTATGTTTACTCGTGTTTTTAAAAAGCATAAAGAAATACTCTTTAGTAACAGACATTTTCTGCTTAACTTTGTCCAATAAATCTAAAGAAACTGAGTTCAGGAACGGCCATTTCAGTAAATACTCTTCTTGGGTAATAACAACAACACTTGTACTTGACAACAGATGTTGAATTACCTCTGTTTTAGTATTAAGTGGTATTTAAACACTAATGCAAATGCAGAAAATGCCAGATTGTGTAAATGTTATGTGTATATAAGTGAGTTAAAGCTATATCCTAACAGGTCACATGATACTGTTTTTCCCTTATGGTCTGCTCTAATATCTGTAAAAACATGGATTGTATGTGGGCTTTGTAAATGTTAATTAAATTGTGACAACAAAAGGTTTATTCAATAACAGCCTCTGCCATAATTTCTGCTATTTTTACCCCAAACAAGTTGCACATTGTTTAATAAAACAGGTCTGGATCCCTTCAACAGGTCACACTGAACCATATTTATGACAAAGAGAACTGTTGTCTGTCAGGGTAAGGTCTGAAAGTGTTAGCCCTGCGATTCACCTCAAGCAGCCGGGATAAGCTCTAGTTCCTTAGTAGTAGAGGAAGTGCAAGCCTTCATGAAGACTAACATTTAAACTAGAAGTCACTTTGTAAGTACACTTTGCTGTTTTCTCACTGACCTCAGGAAACACAAGACAACCACGTTTGGCCCGGCTCTAGTTTAAAGGAAGCAACAAAGTGACCATTGTCCTTGGAAATAATGAAAATGTCTATCTTCCCAGGTTTTATGCAAAAGAAAGCAGCTCCACATGAATTATGAATCGTTCATGTGGCAATGGTTTATTCATGATGACAACGAAGAAAAAGCAGTGTTTTTAGCGTTAGCAGCGCACAAACAGTGTCTGAGCAGAGTTTACATCAAAGGCTTTGTTAAAAGGAGATGCTAGGACAACAATAAAGTGGTTTCAGGAGAATCACAAGACATTATTGGATTACTTCAAAGACCATTCTGAGCCTTTGAAAAGTTTGTATCCTGGGCTTTTACCATCACTAGCTAGCAACAATTAACTAACTAATTCATCTTTCTTTTTTCTAAAATAGTCTTCACGCACATGCACATACACACACTTGATTGATGTAAGATTCAAACATAAAAGAACAACTATTTATAGAGACAGAAGTGAGGAACATTAGGTAAATAACAGAAGGGTCTAAGTGTATATCTATATATTATTATGTCCATCAAATGTTAAACACATTTATTCTGTTTTCAATCTTTTCTAGCACTTTACACACAACAAACGGCTTTGTCAGAGGCATTATTGTAACTATTAATTCTATGTTAATGTTTAATGTTTTTATTCTATGTTCTATGTGTGTGTGTAGATGTATTATTCAGAGGCACACTCGCAGATGGTGAGGTGTCCCTGGGAGTCTACTACAAATGAAATGGCAGGGTTTTACAGCGACGACTTCAGCACCGTCTGACAGATTTCAGATGCACGCTACTTATTTTGATTGGTTTAGCCTTACTAAATATATTTACAAGGCTCTGAACAAACATGAGGTACTCACTACTACACAGTGGATTAAAAAGTACTTGAAAATACTTAAATATTTAATACGTTTACCTTTTTTAAAATGTTTAAATAGTTGATGAGTGCTTCAGATTGTGTGAATATTAAACTTCACTCCACAAAGTGTAGATCTAGGTCAAATAGGTTCTTCTCTGTGTAAAAACTGACTTTGGCCTTTATACAACTTATAAACTGCCATGGCACCTGTCAGCGGTGAGTTGTATTTGGAACATTTTTGTCCTTGAGGTTAATGTGTTGAAGCAGGAAATATGGTCAAACATGAAGTGTTTCAGATTTATGTGTTGGTTGTAAAAATAAGTCCAAATAACTTCTGTGGGAGGTTCTCAGCTGCACAAATGCTTTTTTAATATCTTCCTTGTTTGTCAATGACTTCATGTGAGACAACAACATTGGCTGGAGAACTTCTTGTCTAAATCAATTAAAGATTCAAACTTTCTTTTGTGCCATGTGCTTAATGCCCTGTCCACAAAGACACCTCTGAAAATGTATCGTTATCTGAAAACTGAACTTAAAGCCTTGTCTTCAGGGTAAATATCTGTTGTTGGTATTACATGTTACAATAAAAGTGACAAGCCTTTACCATGACTTGAATGTTCAATAATTGTATAATGACTCTAAAACAAAAAATATGAAGTAGATGCTAAGAACCAAGAATGTTTTTGAAGAAACAGGCCAAAATCCAATCAGCTCAAAGAAAAGTAAATTATTAGTTTATTTTCATATAATAAATCTTTAAGAAAAACTTTTGAACAGATGCCTCATTTTGGTCTGAAACAGTAAAAGTGTCTCTCAGACCGCCTGAATATAAGGTTACTATTGTATGTACAGTATTTTGAACAGTTTTCATACCCGAAACCCAGCTGCCTGCACACCACAGCAGCGTCTCTGTCGTCCCATTGGTCGTCACAGATGGAGCCCCACTTTCCTCCGTGAAACACCTCCACTCGACCTTCAAAGTCCTCCTCTCCTCCGACCAGACGCAGAGGGGGGGCGCTGCCTGCAGGACCACACAGCTGCGTTAGACCAATCAATGCCACTGAGGTCTCGGAGCAGCGTCACACCTGTCACCTTTAAATGGTTCTCATCCTAATCTCAGGTGCGAGATTTAGACCACTTAACTGATTTTTGGTTTACTAAAATAGATTAGTAGATATAATGTATTAATCAAATATTTAGGTCGGGTCCCACTGACCTTCAGGCGCCGCACAGACCACCGCTGCCTCGTTTCCATGGCTGCAGTCGCCGGTGACGAACGTTCTGCTCCGGCAGCTGCTCAAGGTGTTCTCGTCACCGCGGCAACCCAGACGCTCGTAGTGGAACAAGCCAGAGCCGGAGCCGAACTGTGAGTGCTGCAGAGCGGTGCCAATGTCACTGCAACAGGAATAGAACCCTCTCTTAAGAACCTTTTCTGTAGGTTTTTGTGTAACTTAATAGAGTTTTTGTTGAAGTTTTAACCAATTGTAACCATTACAAATCCACTGCTTAGGATGAAAACAAAAGGGAAATGGTCTCACCCCAGTCCGAGCTGACGGCAGGTCACACTGGCGTCTCTGTCGGTCCAGTGAGAGTCACACACTGCCCCCCACTGCCCGTTCAGGTACACCTCCACCCGCCCGCTGTTGGAGGACGTACCGCCGACCAGACGGGCCGCACCTGAGACAAGAAATATAAACAATAAACACAAACAGTTCACTACATTCATTTACATTTACATTTAGTCATTTAGCTGACGCTTTTATCCAAAGCGACTTACATTAAGGTTCCATTCACCAGTGTTACAGCTGGAACAGCTTGCCAGATAATTGTAACAGGAGGCTCTTGCACTCTACTAAGTCAAAGGTTAGGGACATACTCAGAAAGAACAGACAAATTGCTTGTCCTCGACAGCATCTGGGCAGAACTTTATTCCGGGCTATTGTGTGATTGGTCAGGACATTTGAAGTGGGTGTGGTTAATGCGGAAAAGTGGAAATGTTGCAGGAGTTCTGCACTTGAGTTTCTCGTGAAGTAGGAAATGTCTAGGCCAGAACTAAACTTTGTTCTTGGCACCTTCAAGAAAATAAACAAATTTCTCTCTTTCTTGCCGAGAACCAAGCTTTAGTGGTCAAGTTGCTTTGTCCTTAAATAGTGGCAGTTAGGTAACAGCGCCACATGTTGGTTGGTGGTGCAAACTGGAAATTGGACTGGACTATTACAGTCTTGATATTAAACATCATAACAAAGTAAAATAGACAGAATATGGAATACTGTGGCATGTATCCTTTTAGAAATATCAGAGCCACTGCACACTTTTTCCTTCACTGTTTTATGGACATGAAATAAAAAAGCTCATAACGAGGACACTCAGATCCCTGTAATTACACTCAGATCTCATTTATGGTCTTCTACGTTCGTACCCTGGTGGCAGTCGCAGTAAGCCCAGCCGATGGCCCCTGAGTTCTGTCTGAAGAAACACCAGGGGTTGGACTCTCGGTCTGGGTTCCTGCAGAAGCTGTGGTCCCCCAGCCCTCGTCCCGGATACTGCATCACATAATCCGGAAACTCAGTCCACTTCAGGCAGGGGGCACCCGAGTCAGTCTGAGACACTGTGCCGTTGTAGTATCCGAACTCGGTGAAGCCCTCGGAGCATGACAGAGGCACTGCGGATCAAAGAGAGAAACATTTAAGGGATTGACAGAATAGGACATTTGATTATATCAGGATACAGAAAAAACACAAAATCTGCATGAACAGGAAAAGGGGTAAAGGGTGTATAAATGAAGATAAACTGCAGAAAGTTTAGGAAATAAAGGGCTTAAAAGTGAGTGGAACATGGTCTCTTCTAGTCACATTATCCCCGTGTCTGTGTTTATGTGAATATAGAGGCTTACACGACCAGTTCTCACGGGCCGACCCTAATGCTTTTACTCTCATGGGAAAACTCAAATTTCCATAGCTTTAAACCTCTCTTTCTGAGCACCACATGTGACCGGACAGTTTCAGACATAATTGTCCTTTGGCCCAAGAGAGCAAGGTTTAGATGGGCTCAGAGTGCTGACATGAAAGTGAAGAGAGAAACTAGGCCAGGAAAAAATGAAGCTTTTAAAGGTTTTAAAACGTACATCCCACGCTGATCAAACGAGAGTAAAGCTGTAGATTATTAGTTTAAAGACTATTTTGTAGTCAAAACCACACTGATCAAGACTGGATCAATACTTTGAGGTGACTAAGACCATGAGACATGAGATCTGAAATATGAGAACAGGGAACACCACTATATTGAGATATTCCCCAACAATAATCTTATTGATAACCTTGTACCTCATGGACGCACCATTGTGTGGTCCTTGGAAACTTTCTCTGGTTAAAAATTGCCCATGAACCTGTTCAACAGCTCGGAAACTCAGGTCAGTTGGGGCTGCCTGAGGGTGTGTGTTATGTATAGGACGACTGCGCTACCATCTGAACACAACGGCCCATATTGTCACATATTGTCAAGAATAGATGTAAGATAACCGAAGTCGAAAAAACATTTTCCTAACTCGGATATTCAAAGTTTCCGAGGACCACATAAATGCATCATGAGTTGTCATTACTGTTTGTTGTTACCATAGAAACGTGTTGATTTTGTGATGAACATGTGCAACTTGAGCTGAGAGGCTTCCATGTTGTTTTATCTTATGAAATGCCACAGCTGTTGTTAGGCTTGTTTTATTCAGATCCAGATCCAGAAAACTTTATTTATGACATTTGTGCAAAGTCAGTTTGCAGCCATCGTTTCGCTGAGAGACACAAACACATAACAACAATCATCTTCATCATTCAGCCGCCTGTCAGTGCAGCACAGACAATACTGAACTAGGCTCGTCATAAAGTGCAAGTAATTCATTCATTCATTTTGCAGCAAGTACAATGATGATAAATAAATAAAAAACAAGAATAAGACCAGAGTAGATAATATAAAATCAATAAAATCATCAATGGCTTAACCTTTTAACTGTTTTATATCATAAAAAAGAGAGAAATATACAGCAGTTGGTAACCCTTCTTTCTTTGGTGTTGCATTTCTCTCTTGAGGATTGCACCACTGTTTTCTCCAGTGAAGCTTTAAATGCTTTGAGGCCAAATGGTGACTACACTGTGATTAATGGTCGTGGTTGTTCAGCTCCCAGCACCAGCCTTATCTCCCCGACACACACAGCTCGGCCGTCTGCGAATATTATTTACCCCCCACAACCATCCGGGGCACCACACAAATCTAGTGTAAACTCACAACAACAGCAACATACAGGAAGACACCTGGCTTAATGCTTTTTAGAGACTATATTCTGTCAATAAGAAAACATCTCAACAAAACATTGTTTTTTTAACCTTTATTTAACCAGGAAAGTCCCAGTGAGATTACAAATCTCTTTTGCAGGGGCAAGGTGGGTTAAGTGTCTTGCCCAAGGACACAACGACAGTATGTGGGGGAGAGCGGGATGTTATGATGTTTTTGGGATGTTTTAAGCGGGGACATTCTTTCTAAACGTAAAGATATTTATGACAGAAAAAAGTGCCATGTTCATTTTTAAGTTTTATCAGTGACTTGAAGGAACCAGTTTTTTGGAGCATGTTGCCTTTAGAGCAACAGTTTATAATATTTTTCATTTGTAAAAAAATAAAATTATAAGAATTTAGTTGATACATTTTTATATATAAAGCTGGTTGATCAGACACGAGTGAGTTTTGGAGTTCAAATGATTTAAAGAGGTTATCTGTAAAAAAAAAGGCACTATGTTGATTAATCACATTAAAAAAGATTAACGTTCTGTGAACTTTACTATATTTATCTTGGTACACTGTACTATACTTTACTATACCTTGTTATACTACACTATACCTCATTATAATGTACTGTTATGTACTGTATACTAGTTCTACACTATACAACAATACTATATGACACTTTATTATACCATATTACACTATACTACTATTACACTACTTCACACCACACTATAGTATATAACACTAGACTACTATCTTACACTACAGCATACTATTATCAACACTATACACTATTGCACTACAATAGTATGTTATACTATATTATGCTAAAAAACTACTATGCTATGTTATACTGCACTGTGCTATTTGAACAGAGCAAAACACAATAATTTAGTTCCAGTAGGTTAGCTTTTATTTTCTTTCCGTGTGGTATAATGCTAGGCCACTGAATCTCACTGAGCTGCCCATAAAGCTCACGCTACTGTCTCTTTAAGAACATAAACCAGGAAGAAAATGATAGTAAAGAAAAGTTTTGTGACACAACTTAAGACATTCAGCCTTTCACAGATCTTCACAAACACAAGTAAGTATCCAACACTGCAAAAATGGATAAACTTAACAGATAGAAAATAGCATTTAGTGGAAACATTTACATAAATGAAGCAGGTTAACAAGACAGAAGTGACCTTTGTTGTCGTGTGAGATATGTTTCTGAGAGCTTATCAGATCAGGTCATTAACAACAACACACTATTTTACTCAAATTGAGTCAACAACAACAAACTCTTGTTGGTGCTCTAAATCTGAAAAGTGAATTATTTTTAATTAAATGCTTAGTTGGTTACACTCTTCTAAAAAATACTTTTTCATAATTTTTAGTAAACTGCCCTAAACTCAGAGCCCAGTTCTATGTCAGTGTCTCAGTCATTTTTGTGCTTTTGTTGCAGAAATGGCGTCCAGCAGCAGTCTTTTGTCTGAAGAACAGTTGCTCTGTCCCATCTGTCTGGCAGTGTTCAATCAGCCCGTGTCTACTCCGTGTGGACACAACTACTGTATGTCCTGCCTCTCGTCCTACTGGGACACCAGCTCTGTCTTTTTCTGTCCCGTCTGTAAGGAGACCTTCAGCCAGAGGCCGGACCTCAGAGTGAACACCTTCATCTCTGGACTGGCCGAGCAGTTCATGACACTCCAGCTCAGTCAGGATCAGAGCCCCATCTGTGTCCAGTTTAGAGGACAGAGTCTGCTCAGAGCACAACCAGCTCCTCACCTTATTTTGTACCAACGAAGGGGTGCTGCTGTGTAAAGTCTGTGCCAGGTCACAGCACTCGAACCATGCAACAGTTCACCTGCAGCAGGCCTACAGAGACCTGAGGGCAGAGCTGGGGGGCACAGAGGTCAGAGTGCACACTATGATCCAAGAGAAACTTCAGAAAGTCACCTCCATCAAAAAGTCTGTCAAACAAAGAGAGGATGAGACCCAACACTTGTTTAAAAGTGTGAAGGATTTGTCTGTTTTAGTCAAAAAGATGGAAGACAAGCAACAAGAGGCAGATTCAGAGGCAGAGGCTGTGATTGAACAAATACAGCGGGAAGTTAAAGATCTGAGGGAGACTGAAGATAAACTTAAAGAATTAAAACAGACCAAAGATCAACACCTTTTTCTACAAAACTACCCTCACAGGCTGCTCCGCTCAGAGATGACAGACTTCAGTCTCAACAGTGAAGTGGGGCGACAGCAGATCAGGAGGTCTCTGAGCAGCTGTCTTTCTCAGCTGCAACTTTATCTGGAGAAAATGATTACACATTCTGACGCCACAAACCTGTCAAACAGTGCTGCTCTGAGATTTGTGCAGCAGTACGCAGTGGACTTTACGTTTGATCCTAAAACAGCCCACCCCAGGCTCATCCTGTCCCGTGATTTAAAACAGGTTAGGTTCAACTCAAACGCTAATGTAAAAACAAAGCCTGTCACAAACCCAGCAAGGTTTTCCAAACACTTGGCCGTTCTGGCAGGCAGGAGTTTCTCGTCAGGCCGGTTTTACTTTGACGTCTTTGTGGATCAGAAAACAGAGTGGATTGTGGGAGTGGCCACAGAGTCCATCTCAAGGAAAGACAAGATATCTCACACTCCTGACTGTGGGATCTGGGCACTATGTTTCCGGAGGAATACATTTGAAACGTTCAGCTGTCCCAGTGTGCCGGTGCACCAGGGGAAAGTGGAGAAGGTCGGGATCTTTGTGGACTACGACAGGGGCCAGGTCTCATTCTATGACACAAAGACTGCCACTCTCATTCATTCAATCAATGACTGTGTCTTCACTGAGAAGCTTTATCCCTATTTTAATCCATGCAACAATGAATTTGGCTCTAACTTGGGCCCAATGGTAATTGTTCCTGTCCATAACAAATAAACTGATGAAAAGGCCGAATATAACACTAGTACAATTGTTACTAAAAGTACATGTCAAGTGTTTAATAAAAAGATTCATTCACCTTGAAGGTTTTTTTCATCGGCTGTTGCCATTTGATTTTAGGGATGTCAGGACACACTTATGACAGATTAAAGTGCCATGTTCATTTTTAAGTTTTATCAGTGACTTGAAGGAACCAGTATTTTGGAGCCTTTAGAGCAACAGTTTTTAATACATTTTTAAACTGTAAAAAAATAAAATGATAAGAATTTAGTTGATACATATTTATACATAAAGATGGTTGATCAGACACGAGTGAGTTTTGGAGTTCAAATGATTAAAATAGAGTCTGAACTCAGCGAACACCGAGTCCTTTTCTTAATGTTATGTTTAGGGTTCTAAAAGTTATCAGTAACTTTCAAAATAGAGATCCATCAAACCCATTATTTGTAAAAATTTAAGGTTTTAAGATTTCATGATATAGTTTATTCTAGTATCATTAAAATGATGTAAAAAAAAAAAAACAACACTACCATCACATTTTCTAAAGAGTTTTGAAACAAGAGAAAGTGGATATTACCTTGAAGGGACTAAAATCTTAAAAAAAATAAAAAATAAAAACAGATTCAGGACCAAAGTAATGTAACAGAGTATCACTGTGAGAGGGTCAGTTTGTGGAATGGACAGAGGTCGAGGAGTCGGGGACAGCTGCAGGGTTTAAGACATGTGTAAAATCAGGAATGTTGGTTGCGTATGGAAAGAATGATAAGGTTGGTGTGTGTTATGGTGCAGGTGAAGGTGTCACAGACACATTTTCTTTTCTTTTTTGTTTGTTATTATTGAATTGATTAATTATTGATATTAATGTTTGTTTGTTTCCAGTGGTGACATTGATAAAGGCTTTGTTAGATATTTGATTTAAAGATTATAAATTGTGAAGGGGTTGGGATTATATAAGTTTACACTTCAACCCACTCCTTTTCAGACATTATTATTTGTATTATTTCATATATATGTCTGTTTTGTTTATTTTATTGTGTCGGATGTTCAAAATAAAAATATAAAATAAAAGTGTATATAAATATATTCACACTAAACTACTCCAGACTGACAAAACCCATGTGTACACAATTTATTTAACGTCATAATAAAATATTTCTCAGGTTATCTGTAAAACAGTGCTGCTAATGACAATGCATTAAGTGTAAATGAGAGGTTATCTGTAAAAAAGGCACTATGTTGATCAATTACGTTAAAAAAGATTAACGTTCTGTGAACTTTACTATATTTATCTTGGTACACTGTACTTTACTTTACTATACCTTGGTATCCTACACGATACCTAATTATACTGTACTGTTCTGTACTGTATACTAGTACTACACTATACAACAATAGTATATGACACTTTATTATATATCAGTATAAGCTTCTCTTGTCTTGTGTGGTCATTTTTCTCTGTTATTTCTTGGACTTTACTGCCTGCTGGACTCCTAAGAACCGATATGGATCTAATTACCTGGTCTCTGAGCGCTATTGACACTATTTTTTCACAAAAGAAGGGTGCTCCGGGGGAACCCATTTGCCCTGGCGGGACCTTTGCGGCATGCTATTCACAGGACGCCTATAAGAACTGGCAGGTTCTGTGTTTGGAAGCCCTGTCCGTGGAGGACGTCGAGGATATTTATATGTTTGGATTCATGATAGCCGGATTCCTGCTCATTGGTCTAGGGAATGCCTTCAACTATCGGAAAATTTGTAAGACAGCTGCCTTTAAATCTACCCAGCCACTGTCTACTGAAATTAAAAAGTGCTTCTGTGACGTGGGTGAAGGTTTGAAAGGGTTACATCAAAGAGACGCGCAATCCGAGGAGCTGACCCGAGACCTCTCAGCACGGACTGTGGACATACAGAAAAGAGTTCATAACACCAAGAGACAGACTGGAGAGCTACTGTGTGGCTTAACTGATGTGAAGGGGTTACATCAATGGGGCACACGAATCGAAGAGCTGATTCGCAACATCTTAACCCGATCTGAGGACATTCAGAAAAGAGTGGACATCATCGAGAAACTGACCGGTGAGCTGCTACGTAGTGTTTCTGGTCTGAACATGTTGAAGGATACATCAAGGCTATTCCACGACATGGACGCACGCAACTGACGCTGAGGACCAGAACTGATTGATCACGATCCGGACAAATTACCGAAGATCAAAATATATAAATTAGAAATCTCTGCTGTGTCCGCCCCCCCTCCTCTTGGAAGTCTAGCCGGCAGCTGGGTCTTATCTTATCCGCTTGAGACTCCCCGTTCCCAGCAAGGCCAAGGCCACTGATTCTCACTCAGACTGCCTAGTCTGTAACAGACTGCCTATTCATCGCCCCACAGAGGCCTTGGACTCCTATCCTAACACCAGCCTAAACCAACAGTCTGCCACTTTTACATCTGTCTGACCCTGTACTCTAATGCTTGTTGGAACTGCTACTGTTGTTTATGTTGGAACTGCTACTGTTGTTATAACTACCTGTCTGTTATGTCTGCACATTTTGATGTCTGCTATGTTTGTACAATGCCTTATTTCATTTTCCAGAAGATCATTGGAGCGCCGTTGCTCATCGATCTCGTCGATCATGGCTGCACCGGTGTGGTCTGTAACCTTTGTGTGTCTATCTATGTATAAATGTAATATGTTGCACCACCAAAGCAATTTCGTTGCAGTGTACTTGTACAATTGTAATGACAAATACAGCATAAAATAAATAAAAATAAATAAATTACCATACTACACTATACTACTATTACACTACTCCACACCACACTATAGTATATTACACTAGACTACTATCTTACACTACAGCATACTATTATCAACACCATACACTATTGCACTACATTAGTATGTTATACTATATTATGCTAAAAAACTACTATGCTATGTTATACTGCACTGTGCTATTTGAACAGAGCAAAACACAATAATTTAGTTCCAGTAGGTTAGCTTTTATTTTCTTTCCGTGTAGTATAATGCTAGGCCACTGAATCTCACTGAGCTGCTCATAAAGCTCACGCTACTGTCTCTTTAAGAACATAAACCAGGAAGAAAGCAGTGTTGTTACACAACTTACGACAGTCAGCCTTTCACAGATCTTCACAAACACAAGTAGGTATCCAACACTGCAAAATAGCATTTAGTGGAAACATTTACATAAATGAAGCAGGTTAACAAGACAGAAGTGACCTTTGTTGTCGTGTGAGCTATGTTTCTGAGAGCTTATCAGATCAGGTCATTAACAACAACACACTATTTTACTCAAATTGAGTCAACAACAAAAGCTGTCACATCTTAGATTAGACATGTCACATGTTCAGTATTAGACTTTTTAATAAACACTTGTTGGTGCTCTAAATCTAAAGAGTGAATTATTTTTAATTAAATGCTTAGTTGGTTACACTCTTCAAAAAAATGCTATTTTCATAATTTTTAGGAAACCGCCCTAAACTCAGAGCCCAGTCCTATGTCAGTGTCTCAGTCATTTTTGTGCTGTTGTTGCAGAAATGGCGTCCAGCAGCAGTCTTTTGTCTGAAGAACAGTTGCTCTGTCCCATCTGTCTGGGAGTGTTCAATCAGCCCGTGTCTACTCCGTGTGGACACAACTACTGTATGTCCTGCCTCTCGTCCTACTGGGACACCAGCTCTGTCTTTTTCTGTCCCGTCTGTAAGGAGACCTTCAGCCAGAGGCCGGACCTCAGAGTGAACACCTTCATCTCTGGACTGGCCGAGCAGTTCATGACGCTGCAGCTCAGTCAGGATCAGACCAACTCCAAAGTCCTGTGTGATATCTGCACCGAGACTCAGCGGGACGCTGTCAAATCCTGTTTGAACTGTCTGACGTCTTATTGTGAAGCTCATCTGGAGCCTCATCACAGAGTCTCTGGACTCAAGAGACACACACTGGTGGAGCCTGTGTCCAGTCCAGACAGAGTCTGCTCAGAGCACAACCAGCTCCTCACCTTATTTTGTACCAACGAAGGGGTGCTGCTGTGTAAGGTCTGTGCCAGGTCAAAGCACCCGAACCATAAAACGGTTCACCTGCAGCAGGCCTACAGAGACCTGAGGGCAGAGCTGGGGGGCACAGAGGTCAGAGTTCACACTATGATCCAAGAGAAACTTCAGAAAGTCACCTCCATCAAAGAGTCTGTCAAACAAAGACAGGACGAGACCCAACAAGTGATAGCCAACAGTGTGCAGGAGTTGACTGAACTGGTGTCTAAGGTTCAGAAGAGCCACTCAGAACTCGTCAAAAAGATGGAAGTCAAGCAACAAGAGGTGGATTCAGAAGCACAGGCTGTGATTGAACAAATAGAGCAGGAAGTTAAAAGTCTGAGGGAGACCAAAGACAAACTAAATGAGTTGAAAAACACTGAAGATTCATTTATCTTTCTTCAGAACTATCCAAATGAAGCTATGATCCCAGAGAGCAGTGCCTTTTCTGTGAGTCTCAGAAGTGACGTGGGAGTTCACAAAATGAGGGCGACTCTGAACAGCTGCACATCTCAGCTCCAAATGTTTCTGGAGAAAATGAACAAGGAAATAAATATGTTTTCTGATGATGATGTTGATGTTAGTGCTGCTCTGAGACATGTGCAGCAGTACGCAGTCGACTTTGTGCTTGATCCTCAAACAGCCCACCCCTGGCTCATCCTGTCCCGTGATTTGAAAGAGGTCAGGTTCAACACAGACAGTAGGGCCTACCTACATGTCACCACAAAAACATTTACTGTGCATATGGCTGTTCTTGCAGCCAGTGGATTCTCGTCAAGCCGGTTTTACTTTGAGGTGTTTGTAGGTAAAAAGACAGAGTGGGTTATAGGAGTGGCTGCAGCATCTGTTCCAAGAAAGACCGAGATTTTCCAAAGACCCGGCTGTGGACTCTGGGGGCTGTATTTTCGGGTTAATAACTTTTATACTTTTTGCTGTCCTAATGTGTTGGTGCATGAGGGGAAAGTGGAGAGGGTGGGAGTCTTTGTGGACTATAACGGAGGCCAGGTCTCTTTTTACGATGTAAAAACTGCCACTCTCATTCATTCAATCAATCATTGTGTCTTCACTGAGACGCTGTACCCCATTTTCAATCCCTGTGATGATGAGTTTCCCTCCAACTTGGACCCAATGGTAATTGTTCCTGTGAGTCACAAATAAACCCAAATAAGGCAAAAATATTTCTCAATGTGAGTTTGGAGCATTTTTCCTTAATTGCTGTTCTTCAGCAAATCCATCCATATTATTTTATTTATCATATTTATCACCTGTTCTGATTTGTCAAATGACATGTATCAGATAATTACAATACAACAGCATAAAAGCATAAAGCATCTCAACACAATACAATCTTACACATTTACCTGTTAATAAGTAAATTATTGTTTATTTTTTTCAAAATTTATAAAAAACAAGTTGATGACATATTAAAAATATATATAAATATAGTATATAGTATAGTTTAGTATAGTTTATATTCTGCATTCAGACATATTTGTACATTTGAGTGAAAAAAAAATTGATAAAGAGAATAATTATAATAAAGGCTTTTATTTTATAAACATTTACTTGTTGTTTATTGTCTCCTTTTTTTTTTGTCTATCCCAATTATTATCAAATAAAAGGCTCACATTTCAGAAATAATATGGCTTTATAAAAAAATATTCACTAAAAAAGCATTCATCTTTTATGGTCAGACTGTGGGACCCTAAACCTACAGTGTTAAAGGGGGTGTTGTAGAAAATGTTGTAGTATAGGTTGGAACAACATCATCAGTCAAGTATCTGATGAGAACCATAAGTGAGTGTGAGCGTCACATTTAGATTAAAAGTGAGATATAATCCTTTTCTTCTAAAGCTTCAGTACTAAACTTTTTGCATTTAATGATAAAAGACTTAATGGCACAGTGTGTGTTTTTGGTGACATCTTGTGGCAACATTGTAAACTGCAACTCCCGACCTCCCACTCATCCTTTTTGTTATAGAAATAGTTAAAAGACTACGGCTTCATATAAGAATCACTTCAAAATTGTAAAAACTGTAAAATAGTCAAAGTTTGTAGTACTGTTACTTTCCAATTAATTCACTCGGGGCAATTAAAACCAATTCACCTTTAGATGCATGCCCTCATCCCTGTGATAGAACTACACTAGAGTTAGATTTATACTTCCAAAATGTTTAGCTTTTGTAGGATCGACAGCAAGGTCTTATTTTATGACACAAAGGCTGCCACTCTCATTCATTCAGTCAATAACTTCACTGAGAAGCTTTATCCCTATTTTAATCCATGCAACAATGAATTTGGCTCTAACTTGGGCCCAATGGTAATTGTTTCTGTCCGTAACAAATAAACTGATGAAAAGACTGAATATAAAACTATTACAACTGTTACTGTAAGTACATGTCAAGCATTTTATTAAAAAGATTTATTCACCTTTAATGTTCTCGACGGCTGTTGCCATTCAACATTAGAGACACTACTTTCTAAAACTGACAGATTAAAGTGCCATGTTTTAAGATGTTGTCACTGATTTTTATTTCATTTTTACCTATTGTCTTTATTGCAGCATTCTGTCCAAACAATACTACGGAGAAAACGACAAGTGCGAAAAAGAACTTAGTATCTGTGGAGGTTAAATGAGTACAAAGGCTCCGATACCAGTGAGTACTTACTCTTTTCTTCAATGTCTGGACAACGCCTTTCAAAATGTATACTATTCAGCTGAAAATAAACAGTTATGTCAAGTCATATTTGTTATTCATTCATTTACTTTAATCTGGTATTAACTTTCATTTAATAATTAATTGTTCAACAATAACTGCACTAATACTTGAGAACAGTATTGCCAAAACAGTGAGTGTGGGTCAGAGTAGATTTTATGTAGGTTTCTGCAAAATGTGCATCACAAATCTTTATTTCATTTCAAAAAGAGCATATTTGCAAAAAAATTGAAAACTTTACTCATTTCAGAATAAGCTCCTTCTTAAACTTACTCAAAGATATAGTTGTATTTTAATTTTAATGACTTACGTCAATACAGTTTAAATAAATGTTTATTTAATGATGAATATTTTTACAAAACATGATTCAAAGCTGCATTGTGTAAAATGTTGTGGTATGCAGTGAGTAAATTGAAACACAAGTTTTTAATAAAGTACAAATGCCTGTGGGAAATAAGAGGTGTTCATCTGGATGAGTATTGTACTTGGCACATGTAGACAGCTTAAAAAAAGACAACCCTCACCAAGCTCTCCTTCCTTTCAATTAGACATTAAACCAGCTAAGAGCCGGTATATACTTTCCTTGTGCAACAGCTGCATTGTTCTGTTCTTACTATTAGCTTCTTTGGACACTGTCTGCCAATGAAAAGAATATTTAACCTGAGCAACACTGTCAGAGTTGCAGTTATCTAACTAAAATAATAATTTATTTAATAAGGTTGATTATATATTGTAAGTGAGTAAGTAATACAAGAATCTGAATCTGTTTGATCTGCTCCAACAGATCACTGCTACTGTCTCTTTAAGAGCATGACACAGAACAAAACTGAAAGTAAATCTGACGGTTTGATAAACACATGTAAGTATCTAACACTTCAAAAACGGTTAAAACCTGATAGAAATAGCATTTAGTGGATGTAGTTTTATATATCAAACAGGTTGAAAAGACAGAGTGACTCTTATTTGTCATGTGATCTATCTCTATCTTTTAATTTTTCCTGGTTTGTAAGGTTCTAGGGGTGCGTCTCATGTTCAGTACATGACCTTTTTTCAGAATCACTTCTTGGTGCTGTCATTTCAATATATTTTTAATGAAATGCTAAGATCTTTGTGATTAAACACAAAATGATTTTTAGGAAACTGCACTAAACTCAGAGCCCAGTCCTATGTCAGTGTCTCAGTCATTTTTGTGCTTTTGTTGCAGAAATGGCGTCCAGCAGTCTTTTGTCTGAAGACCAGTTGCTCTGTCCCATCTGTCTGGGAATGTTCAATCAGCCCGTGTCTACTCCGTGTGGACACAACTACTGTTTGTCCTGCCTCTCGTCCTACTGGGACACCAGCTCTGTCTGTCGCTGTCCCGTCTGTAAGGAGACCTTCAGCCAGAGGCCGGACCTCAGAGTGAACACCTTCATCTCTGGACTGGCCGAGCAGTTCATGACACTGCAGCTCAGTCAGGATCAGACCATCTCCAAAGTCCTGTGTGATATCTGCACCGAGACTCAGCGGGACGCTGTCAAATCCTGTTTGAACTGTCTGACGTCTTATTGTGAAGCTCATCTGGAGCCTCATCACAGAGTCTCTGGACTCAAGAGACACACACTGGTGGAGCCTGTGTCCAGTCCAGACAGAGTCTGCTCAGAGCACAACCAGCTCCTCACCTTATTTTGTACCAACGAAGGGGTGCTGCTGTGTAAGGTCTGTGCCAGGTCACAGCACTCGAACCATAAAACGGTTCACCTGCAGCAGGCCTACAGAGACCTGAGGGCAGAGCTGGGGGGCACAGAGGTCAGAGTTCACACTATGATCCAAGAGAAACTTCAGAAAGTCACCTCCATCAAAGAGTCTGTCAAACAAAGACAGGACGAGACCCAACAAGTGATAGCCAACAGTGTGCAGGAGTTGACTGAACTGGTGTCTAAGGTTCAGAAGAGCCACTCAGAACTCGTCAAAAAGATGGAAGTCAAGCAACAAGAGGTGGATTCAGAAGCACAGGCTGTGATTGAACAAATAGAGCAGGAAGTTAAAAGTCTGAGGGAGACCAAAGACAAACTAAATGAGTTGAAAAACACTGAAGATTCATTTATCTTTCTTCAGAACTATCCAAATGAAGCCATGATCCCAGAGAGCAGTGCCTTTTCTGTGAGTCTCAGAAGTGACGTGGGACTTCACAAAATGAGGGAGTCTCTGAACAGCTGCACGTCTCAGCTCCAAATGTTTCTGGAGAAAATGAACAAGGAAATAAATATGTTTTCTGATGATGATGTTGATGTCAGTGCTGCTCTGAGACATGTGCAGCAGTACGCAGTCGACCTTGTGCTTGATTCTGAAACAGCCCACCCCTGGCTCATCCTGTCCCGTGATTTGAAAGAGGTCAGATATAACAAAAATGTGAGGTTAACCCTTAACAATGATAAAAGGTTTCTAGGTTCCTACGATGTTGTGGCAGACAAAGGTTTCTCTTCTGGACGGTTTTATTTTGAGGTGTTTGTGGGTCAGAAGGATGAGTGGGTTTTGGGAGTCCTCTCAGAGTCAGTCCCCAGATATACGTTCATTCCCAAAGTGCCAGGCTGTGGACTTTGGGGGCTGTATTTTCGGGTTAATAAGTTTTGTGCTTACAGCTGTCTCAATGTGCCGGTGCACGAGGGAAAAGTGGAGAGGGTGGGAGTCTTTGTGGACTATGACAGAGGACAGGTCTCTTTTTATGACGTGAAGGCTACCACTCTCATTCATTCATTCACTGACTGTGTCTTCACTGAGAAGCTGTACCCTATTTTCAATCCCTGTGATGATGAGTTTCCCTCCAACTTGGGCCCAATGGTAATCGTTCCTGTGAGTCACAGATGAACTGCAACAATGAACAAATATTTCTTTAGGTCAGTGGGGGACTTCTCTTTAATTGCTGTTCTTCAGAGAATCCTTGTTTAATCTTATGGCATTCATCAGATAAATACAACAGTGACGTGCACAGACATTTTGAAGGACAGGTGCTCAACCAAATAAAAAGGGCACTTCTGCATAATGCTCGAGTGGTTAGCACTCCTGCCTCACAGCAAGAAAGTTGTGAGTTCAAACCCCAGCATTAGTTGCAAATGATATAATATTAAACAAAAAATATGCAGCTTCTATTAAAAATAAATAGTAAGTAGTTAATTAATGATGTCTTGCACAGATATTACAACACACATAACGAGAGGCCGATAGACACAAGTGTGTTTTTTAAATATAGTGTACATATTTAGCCACTGATTCCTTGTGCATGGGTCAAACTTAATTAAGCAATTAATAGCAATAAAAAATAAATTTAAAAATTGCTGGCCAGAAGGGCATTTAAAGGGCAAAGGGGCAGGAGCTGGAGTATCACCTGGGGTCTATCTGTGCACATCCCTGAAATACAACACAACAGCATATAAAACCATCTCTGTTTACACAATGTATTTTATTCTGCTGTGTCTTAGAAGAGCTGTTAAAATGATTTACCTGATGATCTGTTAATATTTAATTGATTGCTAAAAACATTTTTTTCCAACTCATAATAATAAATTCATCTTGGATTAAAAAGAGCTAAAATATATTCTGCATTTCTACATTAGCTGAAAGCTACTCACTCTGGAAGAGGGTGATATTACTGTATAATGAGGCTATAATAAACACCTGTTGTTGATTGTCTGTTTTTTATCAAACGAGGGGGAAATGTCAGAAATACTGCATTGCTATATAACATTATTTATTAAAAACAAAACAAAAAGCTACATTTATCTAAAAAAGAAATACAATAAAATGTTGTTACGTTTGAATGGTCAGGCTGTGACACACTAAAACTCTGAATAAGGAATCAGTCAATGCTAAAAGGACGTTTTATACTGTAATATCATAGATTATTATTATTATTATTATTAATTTATTTGATTGGGACAGTGCAGGTTAATAAACATACATGAGACACAGCCACATGAATGTAAACATGCAGATTGTAGTCTTAGGCTAATTTCCATCTTGTCCCAACAGCACACACATTCATTCACCAGAGCAACATTTACACACATTCACACACCAGTGCTGTGTCACTGGAGGCAAGGAGGGTTAAGTGTTTTGTCCAAGGACACAACGACAGTATTAACTATGGGGAAAGTGGGAATCGAACCGCCAACCTTCCAGTTATAGGACGACAGCTCTACCACTGAGACTGACTGTTTTTAAAACTGGTACAACTAATATTACAAGTAAAAGTCAGCAAAATGATTTACTTTATTCCTTTTCTACTCTTTATCCTGTAAAGTTTCAGTACTAATTATTTTGGCATTTGATGACAGGAGACTTAAAGGTACAGTGTGTGTTATTGGTGACATCTGGTGGCAGAATAGCAGACTGCAACTCCTGAGGTTATAGTTATAGGTATATAGTTTATGAATACAGTTTGATGCAATGACCAATGCCAAAAAATTTCAGAATCAACAAAGGTGGTTAGAGAAGTCAAACTTAGCCTTCTGTTAGTTTCCTATGTATTCAACATGAGCAATTAAGCTTTCACACCTGCGCTCTTTGGTCCGGACTTTCCCATTTGGTCTAAACCAAATGTTCAGGTGTGCAAGCTCCAGTGGACCAGGGTTCAGACCAAACAGCTGCTCTGTGGTCTCGGTTAGGATCAAACTGAACTAAGGGCCAGTTTGTTTGTGAAAGTGTGTTTGGCCATAGTTCAGACCTTCGGATGAGGCTCTTTATTTTCTCAGATGTAAAGCTGCCCGTTCTTTTTGGCAAAAAGCCTCCAGTTCCTGTAAATTCTTGTGTTGTCTTGCATGAACTGCACGTTTGAGATCTCCTCAGAGTGACTCAATGATAGTGAGGTCAGGAGACTGAGATGGCCGGTCCAGAAACTTCACTTTATGCTGCTGCAGCCAATGACAGGTAAACTTGGCCTTGTGCTTTGGATCGTTGTCATGTCATCGTCATGTTGGAACGTCCAAGTACGTCCCATGCTTTGTGGCATTTGCGTAATATTGGCTTTGTTTTTTCTCTCAGCTTCAAGTGCAGCTTAAAACAGCCACACCACTTTTCTCAGAGAGTCCTGTATTTTAACTGTAGTTATTTGTGTTTTTTTCTTTGCATCCAGAACAATTGTCCTGGCAGTTGTAGCTGAAATGTTTGTTGGTCTACCTGACCTTCAACAGAATCCCTCATTTTGAACACTGCTGATTGCCATTCTCAATTCCTTGAATATCTTTTTATTTCCCCTTCCTGTTTTATACAGTTCAATTACCTTTTCCCGAAGATCCTTTGACAATTCTTTTGCTTTCCATGACTCAGAATACAGAAATGTCAGTGCAGCACAGGATGAGAGGGTCTGTCAGGAGCCCAGAACCTCACTGACCTTTTAAACACACACTGATTACAAGCAAACAGATGACAGGTGAGGATGGTTACCTTTAGTAGCCATTCAAAAACCCGTTTGTGTCAACTTGTGTGCATGTTATCAGGCCCTACTCCAGTCTGATTGTTATAGTTTCCCAGTTAAACTGTAAAATGCTGTTTACAGGCACACACACGCACAATAACACAAAAACAGTAAACACAGCATCAGGGAAAGTCCCCTATAGTCCACTTTTAAAAACTTCAATGTGAAACCAAAACTGTTCTTAGTGCGGACTTGGTGCAGACTTTCAGGTTCCTCAGAAACACCCTCAGAGGTCAGCTACACCAGCATGTCTTTGAAGAGTGGGATTAAAAAGTAGCACTTCAGATAATTGACTGCTTCTCAGTGAAAATACAGGGATTGAATGAATGAATATGAGTGGCAGCCTTCACCTCTGTCACAGTGTGGAAAACCCCAACACTCTCCACTCAACCTTTGTGACATTAGGACAAACAGAAAATATACAACTGGGACTTTTGGGAATTACCTACCATATAAGCCACTCCCAGTTCGAGCAAACAACATTTATTTTCTTCTTTATTTTTTCCAGAAACATTTACAGCTTACCAATCCCACATATGTAAGATTCCAAAAACAATTGTTCTGGCATCACTGTATCTTGTGGTCTTCTCGCCTAAAATCTACTAAATTATGATTGTGCAAACAGAGCTGACCTTCTTAATTGGAAGCAAATAACAATCCAGCTTTAATTTGCATCATAGTCTACCTCACACATCGTTCGTATGTGGTGAAACTAATTTCTTTGACACTTCAGTGAGTGAAGTCCCTGGCTGTATATCACACTGTAGTATCATTTATTCTGGAACTAGTGCAATATGTACCATTTACGCAGTAATTTTAATATTAATATATGACATAAGTCTTCCTCATAGCTCCTCTTTATACACTCAGTATTTAATGTTTAAAGGAAAACCACTCCCTGCTCCTGCCACAAAACTGAAAGCATTATGTAAGTGGGGCGTTTACAAGACTGTTAGAAATGAAACTTACCTCAGTCATTCTTTTGCAGACCTTCACATAACACGTCTTTCACAGATCTTCACAAAAACAGGTATCTGATCTATTTTTTTATTAGCAAATAGAATTGATGTAGTTTTATAGTACCTATATTAAACAGTGTGATTGTATTATTGTCTTAATGATTTATTGAACATTATTTATGACAATGTAGATACTGTCTTCTTTATTTTTACATTTTACACCAATTTCTTAATTATCACAACAAAGCAGCAAATAAGGAGAGAATAAGAGTTAATTTCCAAATCAATGATATTTTCTGATTTTCAAAGCAAATGCTTACACCCTCTTCCTAGTCACTTCTATTTGATTGTTGCATTCACAGAGGGTGTACCAACATAAAGGTAATCTGAAATCAACTAATGTTGAGGGTGAAGGGGCTTATAAACTCATCACAGCGAGTCTAAACCAATGTCTTTCTCACTTGCTGCATGTTGTTCTTCAAACTAAGAGTTTGTAGTTGGATTTTTAAGCAGCTGTCTTATCTGTCACTCTTCAAAGTTTTTATGCTTTTGTTTTTTTGCAGAAATGACATCCAGCTCTGGTCTTTTGTGTAAAGACCAGTTGCTCTGTCCCATCTGTCTGGATTTGTTTGTTAAGCCCGTGTCTACTCCGTGTGGACACAACTTCTGTATGTCCTGCCTCAAGACCTACTGGACCATGAGCTCTGTCTGTCGCTGTCCTCTCTGTAAGGAGACTTTCAGCAAGAAGCCAGACCTTAAAGTGAACACCCTCATCTCTGGACTGGCCGAGCAGTTCACACTGCACTTCTATGAGAAGGACAAAGACCTGGACCAGGACCGGAACCTGGGCTGGTACCAGGGTTGGACTCAGGGTTGGATCCGGGGCTGGGACCAGGCTCGTCGTTCTCCGGACAGCACTGAGGTGTCCAAACGTGTTGCTCTGACATATGTGCAGCAGTATGCAGTTGACTTTGTGCTTGATCCTGATACAGCCCACCCTCAGCTTATCCTGTCCTCTGACTTGAAACAGGTCCGATTTAACAAAAAAGAGTCTGTAATTGTTTCAAATAATTCTAGGAGGTTTCTAAGACAGTATGCTGTTGTGGCAGACAAAGGTTTCTCAGGAAAGTTTTACTTTGAGGTGTTTGTGGGTCAGAAGGCTGAATGGATTCTGGGAGTGGCCAAAGAGACAACTCCAAGATCAATTGACATTCCCCCACGTCCTGGTAGTGGACTCTGGGCGCTGTATTTTCGGCTTAACAACCTTACTGTTCTCAGCTGTCCCAGTATATTGGTGTACCGGAAAAAAGTGGAGAGGGTTGGAGTTTTTGTAAACTACGACATGGGCAATGTCTCATTTTTTGACATGAAGACTGCAACTTGCCTTTATGCATTCACTGACTGTGTCTTTACTGAGAAGCTGTACCCTTTTTTTAATCCCTGCGATGATAAGTTTCCCTCCAACTTGGGCCCAATGACAATTGTTCCAGTGAGTCATGAATGAAAAACTAAAAAGTCTTATAAGTCTTAGTATAACTATTCAATTAGTACGAATCATCCTGCATAAACTGATTTGATTTGACAATGTAAAACAACGATCATGTAACACAACCAAAAAATGATTAGCAAAAAAGTCTCTTTATTGATCATATACAGTACTGTATATAAGTTTGGATGATTTCAAGGGAAAGAAGTGTTTTGTAAACAGATGACTATGAAATACTTGGAGATTCTCCAAACTCCACCCAGTTTGGAGAAGAAGGAGGGGCTTGTATTATGTTTGGAAAACACCTGTTTTGTATGAGCTTCAGTTTTGGTTTATATCTGAGTCCTGGGACTAGGCCTGTCGCAACACTCGCTTTATCAATCTATCACGTGATATATGGAAATGAGTGCAATAGTTTTTGGCGCTGCACTATGTTGTGACTTTTGTGCATGGCGGTTGCCATGGATATTAAGTCCCCCTCTGAGTTCACCCAGCCATGCCCCAACATGCAGAGATGCTCAGTAGGCTACACACTTTTACTAAAAAGATGGGGAATAATCTAATATGGACTGACATGCTTGTTTTGTGATGAGTTTTAGTTTACTACATATTTATTTATTGAGTACAAAGCGTCAGATGTTGTTGCTCTCTGCTCTGAGACGAGCCGACAGGAGCTGACCTGGAGCACACAGAGCTGCGTGCTCATGTGCTGGCAGACGAGTCAGAGGAAATGAAGATAGAGAGCAATATATTCTGCTGTATGGTCCATTTTGAAGCTGTTCAGATAGTAGCCACTGCTTGTTGTAGCAGCGAGCTAAAGGAAAGCTAACTTTCACAAACTCCTCCCTCTGAGTGTTACCATGGAGATCCAGACAAGTGCCTTTACTCAACAATATGACCTCTAGCCTTTTAGGTGCGCTGTAGTTTTATTAATTAAAATTAAACACGTAGGCTATACCCTGGTTTGTTAAATGACGGTAGAGCTGTGAAAACAAATTAGGATATAAATATAGAATATTAAATTATCTCTCGTCCTTCTGTTTAAATTGATATCTGTTGATGGGTCCACAGTTCAGCTTAATAAGCAGAGCAAATAAAAGATAAATACATCACCATCCCGGATAAACTGATTTGATTTGACAATGTTAAATGATCATGTAGCTAGTGTAGTCGAGTCTCTGGTTTTCAAGTCTGAGTCCAAGTCCAAGTCACCAAAGACTAGTCCGAGTCGAGTCATTATCCGAGTCATCCAAAAAATTTCAAGTCAAGTCTGAGTCATCTTTAGTTGAATTGCAAGTCTGGGTCACTAAAGAAAGGTCCAAGTTAAGTCCAAGTCGAGTCCAAGACAAACCAAATTGAGTTACAAATCTGAAAACTGGGAGCAAAATTGACACATTGATTGGGATTTTAGTTTTGAATATTTAATGGAGTTTTGATTGTGGCATTAAAATGAAGGTTGTAGCATTAATAGGCCTAAAACCTATTTATTTAGGCTCAACTTCTGCGTTACATTTAAGGGCTGGGAGTTAAATGACTGCAGCTTGTCCCGCTCTGAACACATGCAACAGGCAGAGGTTGTGTTATCGCTGAGCGTGACTTGCAAGTCTTTTGTGCTCAAATCCAAGTCTAAGTCTGTGTCATCAGTTCTCAAGTCCGAGCCGAGTCACGAGTCCTTGTGTCTGAGAAAAAAACAAGTCCAAGTTTGAGTCCAGACAGAGTCTACTCAGAGCCCAACCAGCTCCTCACCTTATTTTGTACAAACGAAGGGGTGCTGCTGTGTAAGGTCTGTGCCAGGTCACAGCACTCGAACCATGAAACGGTTCACCTGCAGCAGGCCTACAGAGACCTGAGGGCAGAGCTGGGGGGCACAGAGGTCAGAGTTCACACTATGATCCAAGAGAAACTTCAGAAAGTCACCTCCATCAAAGAGTCTGTCAAACAAAGAGAGGACGAGACCCAACAAGTGATAGCCAACAGTGTGCAGGTTTTGACTGAACTGGTGTCTAAGGTTCAGAAGAGCCACTCAGAACTCGTCAAAAAGATGGAAGTCAAGCAACAAGAGGTGGATTCAGAAGCACAGGCTGTGATTGAGTCTTTGTGGACTATGATAGAGGACAGGTCTCTTTTTATGACGTGAAGGCTTATAAAGTCTAGTGTATAACCATTCAATTAGTACAAATTATCCTGTATGAACAAATTTGACAATGTGAAATGATTATGTAGCACAACCAATAAAAATCATCAGCAAACATGTTTGTTTTATTGACAATATAGTATCTGTTGAAAATTGGATGATTTCAAGGGAAAGAGAAAGTACAGTATGACTATGAAAAACTTGGAGATCTTACTCCTTACAGTAGAGTAATATACCAGAACAAGTTTGGAGAAGGACGCTAGAATTTTGTGCTCATGAGATGGTATCCTGTCCTGAAACTCACAGGAACAAAGTGCAGTATCATTTAAACCAGGTGCACTTAGTCTTTTCCTTATTTTGTGTCAAAGAACCAAAATTAATGTAATACAACTGTAGTGTTGCTTTGATTCAAAGTTGATGTGTACAAATAAACAAATAAATCTTTGAATTCCCGGGCTGGAGGAAAGCCTAGGTCAGCACTAAATACAACCGATGCAGATATGTATCTATTGTAGAGTCAAATACAACTCTGTACCTGCTGCTAGCTCTCACCTGCCCATTTCACTCAGTGCTTTATTTTTCTTTTCACTTTAGTAAAGAACTCCTGTGGTCTGCACATACTACATTACATTTGCTTTTGTACAGGACGCAGCATAAGGTTTTGTTATTTCAAATGGTGTTTTTTGTTTCAATGGTAAAAGGGGGTAGGCTACACTTCAGCCTAGACCCTCAACATAAATGGGGCACAAGGCTGAGAAGACAGATCAAAAATACAGCATAAAATAGGCTAACAAGACCAAGAACTGTAGGCTATTTTGTGAGTTAAAGTCTTGGGGCCAGCGCTTCTTTAACCCTTGATCCTTCAGTCCATTATTTTATACAGTCCATTACTTTCTCCCCCCCCTTCCTGTAAGCCTTGTTGTACCAGCCTCTCAACACTGACAACACACACACACACACACACACACACACACACACACACACACACACACACACACACACACACACACACACACACACACACACACACACACACACACACACACACAACCCTCCTCCTTATTGCCACGACAACACAACTCTGCCTATCGCCATGGGAACGCTCAGCCTCCCTGCTCCCGTAATCCATTTCCCAGCCACAATGAGTATTCGACACGGTTCACAGTCGGAGGCTGGCAGTATGGGGGGGTGGGCGTTTGGCTGCCTTTTCTTTTTTTCTACATAAACCCAGTACAGTCAGGACAAAACTACGACTGCTATCAACTCTTAAACCATTCGCTAAAACAATGTCATTGCATCTAATTGCAACTGATGTTTAAGTGTTTTCTTAATGGGCAGAGAATATTTATTTGTAATTTTAACTAAAATACACCCATGTTTTTATGCAGCTCATGAAAAAGCTAATTAAGGCTAATCAAAATGGACATTAAAAGCCTCAATTGGTTAATTTGCTCACAACAATTGTATTGATCGATATAGGTGTCAAAAACTCAGGTGAGATGCACAGTTAATCAGTTAATTAAGTAGCATAGGTAGCAGTGTTAATTTTAAAAAGAAATTTTATTTTTATTTTTAGTCTCATTTTAGTCATCTTCACTAAAATTTCATGCAGTTTTAGTTGACTAAAATTTAAATAGATTTAGTCAACTAAAATCCCCAAAATATTAATGAGGTAATAATTTTGTCTCAGCAACAAGGCCCGCTCTGATTGGCTTACTTGACTCATCCCGCCCGTTCCACTTCATCTTCTCTTCTCCTGACTGGTTTTTGTCACAAGTTGATTTTGTCTCGTCTTTTATTTGTGGACAAAAATGTCAGTCTATTTAGTTATCGTTTTAGTCATTATGAAGTCTTTTTTGTTTACTTTGTGTTTTGTTTTTGTCTGCACCTTTGTTGACAAAATATTTTTGTCATAGTTTTTGTCAACGAAATTAATCAACTTGATAAGGTTTAGCATGCTCCAGTGTGATAAATGACACAATGTCAGGCTGTTAAAGCACACATCTTTCAGTAGGAGAAATGATGAGAAGGAGCTCCCCACCCCCATCATCCTCTCCTCCTCTCGTCTTCGGGGTGAAGGAGAGAAATTAAATGCAGAGCCCGCAGGGAAAAGGAAAAGGAGAGAGTGGCAGAAGGGAGTTGGCACAAGTGGATAACAGAGCGGTGCGTTCAGAGTCAGACTCAGAATGTGGGTTAAAGAGAGAGATTGGGGTTTAGAGCGTGCTTCAGTGAGATACTTATGGAGCTTTAGGAGGTGCAAGCAGATACTCAAAAAGCAGACTAGTGGCTGAACAATATTTTACTAAGAGTGTAGACATTTCAAGATTTTAGCATTAGTTTTACATCTAACTGTCAAGTCTATGGCTAGTTAAATAGTAAATGTATGGCTTGCTTTGGGATCAATGTTTTGTGATTTTACAAAGTAGAACTTAGCCTTTGGATGGAGAAATAGCTGAATGCAGAATAATTATTATTTTCATCAGGTTATTTTCAGCACCATAGTTAGGTGACACAAACACCAGACGTACTTAGCAGAAGAAAAGCATATCTGTACAGCTGTTACTTCCTTGTTATCATCAGAGTTGACCAATAGGAGTGCTCTGTTTTCAGGAGTAACCATGTGATTGGCTAAAGACCCGCTATGTGCTAAACAATCTTATCCATTAAAATCCAAAATGGCTTTACATTGTGACTGCCCATATTTCTGGCAACATGCGCTCCTCAGATTATTATTGATGCAAATGTCTTTCAGTCTATTCATCTGTCCTAAATACAGACACATATACAGAGTGGCTTGGCATAACAATAGTTGCTGTAGCTGCATTTCCTTTCATTTCAGACACAACTCATTTTATAAAACCATGCCTGACCAAACATCAAAAGTACAAGTACCCGAGTGAACAGCATTTACAAAATCAACACTTTTAAATGGAGTAATGGATAATAATACAACATGGAGGTAGAGCAGAGACGGATATTGTTAGGATGTTTCCTCCTACCTGAGTTCTGCACCTCATTCAGGTAACTGTCGTCCGTCACCACCTGCAGAGACAAAGACAGTTGAACGGCTCTGTCATAATCAGCTGCAGATGAAACACATTTATCCAGGTGCTGTCAGTGAAATTAAACAAGACTCCCACAGTACACCAAAAGTGAAGTAATTAGTTTTTAGTGTTGATAGGAGCAGAATATGGCCCTTAATAGAGAGGCTAAGGGGCTGTTACATGACACCAAAACACACAACAAAAGTGATCAAGCAAAGCCTCAGCATGGATGTATGCATGTAATAATATATTAACAGAATCAGAAATATATGTTTTACTAATTTCTTTATATTTCTACATATATATGTCCCCTCCATGTAAACATTAATTCACATGTTAACATTTACAGATTGTGCACCTTGATGCTTGACCTTTACATGGCAAAACTGAAATCTCTCATTTGTGCTTTGTCAGTGGGTATTTACATTTCAAAGCAGTCAGTGAAGGTCTGGTGCTAAAATAGTGATGTAACTTTTGCACCCGTCTGCCACAACAGAGTACTTAATCCAGCTGTACTTTTGTGCCGTCCCAAGCCAAGATAAAAGGGGGAAGGTTGCTCTTGAAGGATAAACTGAAATGAATAGTAGTGTTTCCCCAGACAGTATTGTTCTAAGAGACGATGATCTCTGAGTGATAATATATTGTGTTGTAGACCAGTCTGTTTTATAAAGATGTACAGGATGTTGTGACAGGTTTAATCTTGCATCTGTGAGCTGTAGCCTGTTCTCCGGATATTGAAGCCGAACAGCGCAATAACAGAAATTGCTTTTTGCTCACAGCTGACATTGTGAGTACATTTAATACAACGTCTTGTGAATCAAATAAACTGTCAATAAACCACCAAACTGTCTTGTAACTATAAAAACAGTAAAGACAGTAAGAGTTTTCAAAAATATATACAACAAGACAACTGTATTATCTAGAATTAGGATAATGACAACCACTTCAACCAATTCTTCACTTCTATAAATACATTATCAGCTAATTAGGATGGTATAAATGTATTTATTATTTGTTATTTTAAGGTTTAGGTGTGTTTTATGTAGTACAAGTGTGTCAGTGCTGAATGAGTGCACTTTAAAGTAGTGCTGCGAAAACATGCAGTTTGTGTGTCAATATGTGGAACATTGTGTTAATGAAATGAGCTGCCATATATAAAGGCTCTCTTTAATATTCTTTGATATCTTATAGTTAATATTCAGAGAAACACAAGTCTCTGGACTCATTGAAGTTAGCACTGGTTAAAACTAAAGAAAGACCAGGAATAAAGACTAAACATGGTCTCATTGGAAAATTGTTTTGAAAAGCAAAGAGTGATTGTTTGTCACATGAAGCTAAGATATTATTGATAAGATATTGCTGATGATTGCTGGTATTGCAATAACATTCAAGTTGCAATATATTGTGGAGCCCAACTTTAAAGTCAGGACAAGGACAGCCGTCTAGAACAAAGCAGATCCGCTGATACCTGACGGAGGAGAGGCACAATGACAGAAACGAGGTCACACCTTGGTACAGTGACGTCGAGATTAGCACACACACAAATACAAACCACTTCACCTTCACGAAGCCGACTCGTGTCACTCCCACAGGACACCGCTCCGTATAATGACATTAGAGCGGGAACAGGTGACCTCTGGTAGCAAACACGGGCGACGATTTCTCCGTTCGCACAAATAACACGGCTCAATTGCGACGCTAATCGGATATGACGCCTTCACAGCTGCGCCCCGATGCAAACACAAACAGATGCACAGTGAAGGGGACCAGGTGGGGCTCAGTCCTGATCAAATACAGCTGAGGTGTACTGAATGTGTTGGTATCTGCCGGGATCATTACAGGTCTCTCTGTATCATGTTGTTTAGATCCATCATTTTCAACTGGTGGGACAGAACCCAGAAGAAAAAAAAAAGTAATAGAGTGTTTAACTCTATTATGTCAGATTTTTTTATTGTGACAGACATTCTAGTTGACGACAGGCTTGTAACATCAAAATATATAGTATCTTTATTTTAAATTGTTGCTTTGTTCTGTGAAAAAGTAGGTCACAACCAAATAATTAAAGAAAAAAACAAAAAAACAAAGATGGGTTGAGAAGCACTTGTCTAGGCAAATACTGATGACTTTAAATAAACTGGGACCAGGTCAAAACCAAGGCCGGTATCAAGACACGACCAGGATCCAGTGTATGATAAATGTAGACAGATAAACCTATTGTGGTCTTGGTCCTGATTTACCTCTCCAAACAAAACCAAGTAAAAGTAAGTTTGGGTCAAAGAAGGGTCCAAGACTGCAGCTGCATAAAAATAGTTATCGTGAAAATGTAAAAATATGTTTTGTCTATTTGATTTCAACTGTCGTATGTTTGTGCACATGATCCTTTGCTGAAATTTGTCAGTGAGCAAACATTTACACGATACACATTGAAGAACTGTAGTTCCTTTCTCTGGGTTTGTCCAGTTCTGAGATGATATAGACTAACTCGTAGTTATTTAAACTGTGAGGTTTTGTCAACAAATGAATATGCAGTTTGTTTTTTTGTGATGAAAAGATTTGTTCTAATGAAGTTGAAATGAAAATGAAAAGTCATCTGCGGTGTCTGTTTGGTGCTCTACGCTCGGCTGGCTTCACTGTGAGTGGCTCTAATTAAATCTCGCCCGACGCTGTACTCTGGTAATGACTTCTACAGAAGCTGCACGGCTCGTGTGCTGCATATTAGATAAACATATGACCACATGTGCACATCAGTTATTACTTGATGATTTAATGATTGGTTATTACTTAATTATCAGTCATGCAAAAAGAGCATTGATTACTTCGAGTTTACCTCCCTTTTTAATCTAAATCACACTGTAGTAACACCTCCACAGCGGAAGTGCAAAGTGAAGTGACTGTTAAAAGTGTTGGAGTATTCGAGATCTAAGTCCTGAGATAGGTTTTAAAAACAGATCTCAGTCAGGCTGTACCTCAGACACAAACTCCTTTTTACTCATTTTGCCTTCTTTTGGTCTCTAACATAAAGGTCTAAGGGTTTAAAAGAAGACCCTCTTTGTTCTTCTTCTCCAAACACTAGCAAACTCTCCATAAGTCATCGGTCAGAGACTCGTGTCTGTTGTCTTGGTTACAACTTCAGAATACAGAGCTGATGGCATGCAAAAAAAAAAAAAAAAAAAAAAAGAGTGGTGTCCTGGAAAATGTGTTCTTTTCTCTTGACCACAATATGGAGTCCTAAGCTTAATTCTGAGGTGGGTGAGGTTGTGTTGATTTATGCACATGACGCTACAGCTACATACTTGAGCTATGTCAACTATAGAAGCAGCACACTCATGTAACCCCAGACAGAGAAGCACAGATCACTGTTCTCAAACTTGGTCTGTTTTATATTGCACTACTGTAGGTAATGAGCAGTAATGAGTTTGCAGCAAGAGGAGCACTTTATGATATTGATGCTATACACTTGAAACTGTACACTTCATATTTTATGTGTTGATTGATTTAAGGTTCTTCGACTGGAGTTTTCGGTGTGCTTTCATTCTAATAGTTTTCCTGCACAACACCAACACCAACCTGCATCTTACACCATTACAGCAAATTCAATCTAGCAAGAAAGAAGGACGGTAGGAAACAAGAAACCTATAAACCCTAGTCTTGGACATTTTTATGGCTTAGTCTCAAAACCAAACACTGACCACATTCATTTACATTCATTTACATCCACGTCATTAAAGGTTAGACCCATGGATGTCTTTTTTTTAATCACATCCATAGCCTGACCACATAAGAGTGCAAAAACACACAAAATTTAGGAGATCACCCGAGGAAGCACCTGCTAGCCTCCACACTCTCCCAGTTTTTGACTGAATGGCTTTGACAGTGTCCAACAGCCCGTGTGTTTTCCATTCCCCAAAAACCCACACGCCTTTCTGTCATGATACTTGCCCTATGGGGAGCTAAAGGGGAGCTAAAGGGGGGCAAAGGGGGCGACCAAGACCACGACTGTACGGATACTGTACATCCTTACTGGGTTAATTAGACAATGGCGGCATTAATTGGCTGAATGCTTGATTAGCCTCCAAGTGAACTAGCCGTTACTTTACAAGTGTATCGTAAAGATTAGAAATCTTAAAATAAAACAGGCTAGAAAATGAGGGTTAAAGACAGAAACCAGGCCACGCTGATAGGTTAGGCACGCTCAGCTCACCTCCGCCAACAACGGCATCCAAAAGAATACGCTGCCGATCAAAGTCAACATTTCCCGGCTGCTGAGAGGCATCCTTGTTTCCTTCCTTCCGCCCAACGCGTGTCCGTGTCAGAGTCCCACTCCCATCTCTGAGTCCGACAGAGGGATGCTGCTGCTGCTGCTGCTGTGTATGGTGCTCCTTCCTCCCGGTGTTCAGCTCCGTGTCTCGCTGCTGGGGGTGAGTGTGTGGATGGATACGTGGGAGGTGTGTGAGATGTGGAGGGATGTGGGAGGGACGAGGGGAAATAACTGGGTGCGGCACCAAAAGGAGGGGTTAAAAAAAAAACGACATAAACCAATCCTGGGAAATTGTTGAGGTCTGCAGAATGAGCAGGTCCTTCAGTCGCTCTCACAGAGACACAGTGCTATTGGATGAAGGATGAATCACCGGTGCGCATTAGATTAACACTGAGCATCGAGTGCCGCTGAATCCTATAAAACCTGGGTGAAGTCTGGTTTAGTACTTCATTTCTGATCCTGATACTTTTGCTCTGATTTGGTCTGGTAATGGTAATGAAGGAAACCTGGCTTAGACAAATAACACAGTATTAAAAAAATTTGCCCCTTGGTTTAATTGAAGAAATCAGATACAATACTTGATATTTATTTTAGACATATTTTTAATTCCATTAATTCATTAGCTGGTTTAGTTTAGTCTTGGGTTTAGATTGAGTCAGATCTAGTCTTGGTTTTAGTCAATGTTTAATCCTGGTTTAGTTCTGATTTGATTCTGGTTGAGTCTTTGGTTTATGTAGGTTTGGTGTGGTTTGGGTTAAGTCCAGAGGTGTTTTTAGAAACACAGAAAGCACACGAGCTTCCAATACACACTTAATATTGATAATCTGGTTTAAAATTGTAAAACTAGTTTCTAATGATATTTCTTTAGTAGATTTAAGGAGTCTTCACCAGTCTTCAAGGAATATATGAAAAATTGGGGAAAAGGTGGCCAAAAAAAGGTTTGATCCTGATTTAGTCCTAGTCTTGGGTTAATTCTAGTCCTGGTTCTGTTTTTGGTATGACTTTAGTTACAAGTTTTGTGCTGATATAGTCTTGACTTATTTCTGTTGAGTCTTGATTTGAGTCCTGATGCATCTGGGTTTAGTCTTGCTTTTGTCGTGGTTATGTCCTAATATAAAGTTGCTTTTTAAAGTTCTGGTTTAGCCCTGGGTTTAGGAATGAGTTGAGTCTTCAGTTTTGTCTGTGAAGGTTCTCAGTCATCCAGGACATCAGGAAAAAAAGATGAAGTAAAAAGCATCTGGACTCGGTTTTTAAGGTGAAGACGTTTCGTCTCTAATTCCAAGAGAAGTTATCAATTCTTTAGTTTTGAAAAATATACCTAATTTTAAACATGAAAATCTAAATTCACGTCTCTTCCAGTCAATAGCTCTTCCAAAACCATATATAACACAATTATATATATAGCTTTTTGCTGCAGACCATTTATTGAGCTCTAAATGTAATGAGCTTAATGAAGGAACAGCCAAGAACAAAATGCTGGCAAAGCAAATAAACCCAGTTGGCTGAACTGTTCCAAAGAAAACGCTGAGTTTGAAGAGAGTTATTCTTGACAAAACAGTCTGGATGCATTTTTCAGTGTGTTGTCATCAAAGCTTATTCAAGTTGATCACATCAGGAGAGATTAACAAATAAATAAAAACAGCTGCCAGGACTTTTGTCTTCATTGAGAATTTGGATTGTGTTTTGAGAAATGGTCAGCTTTCTCTGTGTTCACTGTGCATCTACTTTACTTCAGAAATGCCCACTCAAAAACAGCTTTGTGCGAAGTTGTTGAGTGTGGAAAGTCATCCATCACCCTTCGGTCCTGCTTGAGTCAGCACAGAGTTTAGCCCCGTCTTCTTTGCTTCAGAAGCAACGGAAGACAGCTGTCAGTCACAATCTGAAGATCAGTGTTTCATCCTTTCACTGTCCTTGAGAATAGAAGGCACCCACAAAGAGGAGTTTTTCCTTAAAGTTTTGTTGTGTGTAATTTTGTAGTTAACAAAGTTGGAAGAAAACACAAGGTAAATGTAAAATCATATCAGCACTATTTATATATTTGTCTATTTTGTCTGTGGAGGTTCTTAGTCTTAGTTCAAAAATATATACAGTATATATATATTAAAGCTACTTCCTTCTCATACAACAGACCATAACAGACAAACTGGCCACTTTTGTTTTCTGAACACACAAATCATACATGACACATTGGGTCAGAACTAAATCCATTCTGTTTCTAAATTTGTAACATGAACTCATCATTTGACCTAGTTCCACTGGGTTTGTTCATAGTTGTCCCTAGAGGGCTACCTTAGTCTGAAGTCCATAGAAACAAAGGTTGTTAGGGTGTGAGCTGTTTAATTGCAATCTCTACTTTGGCCACCAGATTTTGCCAAAAGGTGCACCTACTTAAAGTAAAGGTTGCAGTGAATAACCAAGAAATACATGTTAAAAGAAAAAAAAGCATTGCTGTGGGATCTGGCACCAGGATGTTTGCAGCAGGTGCTTTAAGATCTAGTTACATCTGGGAACAGCCCGCTTTAGTTTTTTCTGACACAGTAGCTCCTGCTAAAGGGCATAGATGACTTGTTATTTGGATTGTTGGAAGGCTTTCAATAAATACTTGTCATTTTTAATAGTTTTTCAACAAATCATGCCCCTGTGCTAGGGTTTTATGGGTTTTATTTAGAATGGTGGGTTAAAAAAGATGTATGTTAGTGTTTTCTCTGATGTGTTGGGGGCTCAAGGGAGACGGAGATGTTTGTCGCAATCAAAGGCAAGCTTGATGAATTTCAGTCTGCACTCAAAGCAATACAGTGCACACACAGCTCTTAACCAGACTTCTCCACTCTCTTTAAATGCAGTCAAATGCAATTCTGCGTCACAAAACTGTGGCTGAATCAATAGTTTGTCCTCCGTTAAATGCAGTAGAATCACAAGCTTCTCTCAAAGCAGTGATGTCCGACTTCTTGTTGTGTTTAAGAGGCAGTTTCAAAAACCTGCTTGATAAAAGTGGTGCTCTTAAATGGGGCGATGGCGCTGGCTTTTATTTCCTCTCTGTGCCTCTGCAGTCGCCCGGAGCTGCTCGAGAAAGATTAGCCAAATTCATCTACTTCATAGAGTTTTGTCTTACCCACAGGCCTCAAGGCTGAGAGATTACTTACGAAATTAAACTTTTTTACAAGATACATCCTCTGTTTTTACAGCCAAGAGATTATTCTTTGATGTTGGTGTTATCTCTAACCCAAATACAGTCGCTTATCGCCATCTTTATCGTCTCTCTGTTATCTCTGTCCTTCATTCCCCTCATTTAGTCGTATTTCTAAGCTGTCTTTTTCTCTTATTTAAGTTTCTGTGTCAGTGTCAATGAAGTGCTGCGCTGCAAAAGGAACCAGAGCTAAACAATGCTGTGTCGATAATCTATAAACACCACAGAGAGGAAGCCTAATGAAAGGCAAGCTTGAACGGTTTGTAAACAATCACCATAGATCTTCAAAATGAATAGACCAACAGACTGTGATGGGACTTGTGTAAACCTGCAATGAAGAGTCAAAGAAGGTCAAAGATGTAAGATGCTGTAGTCACAAGGTTAGTAATACCAACCAGCAGTAAAATACCCCAGCTCATGATGATGAATGTTGCAGATACTCTGACTAACATCGTACGTTTTTAAAGAACATAATGGAGGATAATGGCAGGTGTCCAGATTTTAATCACTGGACTTCTCTACTGGAATGTGCATATTATTGGTCATATAGTCTTGTTTTATGAAAATTACAGATGAATACATACAATACAATACAATACAATACAATACAATACAATACAATACGATACGATACAATACGATACAATATGATACAATACGATACAATACAATACAATACAATACAATACGATACAATACAATACAATACAATACAACACAATACAATACAACACAATACAATATGATACAATACGATACGATACAAGACTAAACAATACAATACAATACAATACAATACAATACAATACAATACAATACAATACAATACAATACAATACGATACAATACAATACAACACAATACAATATGATACAATACAATACGATACAAGACTACACAATACAATACAATACAATACAATACAATACAATACTATACTATACTATACTATACTATACTATACTATACTATACTATACACTGATTCGTCTCTTTTCCTCTGCCAGCATCTCTCCCTGTGTGTTTTTTCTCTGCTTAAGCCCATATGTGATCCTGGATGAGAGTTGGCATCACGCTGATTTTTGCAAACGCCTGGTTGCCGTGGCAACGTGGCTGGCTCTATATCTAAACCTGACTGCTTTTCCTGTGTACTGTATGTGTCCAGAACAAAAGCCATACTCAGAGTCCTACTGGGAGGCACGGCTGATTCGAGATGTGTGCACTCATGGCCTGTCACAGAGGATATCAGCCTAAAAGGGGCCATGCTTTGAAGATTAATTGGAAACAAGGACTCATTTGCAAAGGGTGTATTCTACCCAGAAGCACTTCCTCAAATCCCATTACACCGTCTCCATCTCGCTTTTCCAAACAGTCAGACGATCCAATTCCCCTCTGCCAAGACAGTTGGTATTGAAACGGATCAGTAAAGCCCCAAATCTCTTTCGCTTAACGACTCATTACTGGCTGCTGCTGCCCATTAATGTCACTGCGTTCACCCTATAGGCAGCATCACCAACCCGTGTTGCTGCAGGGGTGAGGAGGAGACATTAAACGCAGCTAATGACCCTGTGCTTTACTGTAATGTGTCTGTTTTCTGCGCTGTGTTATCTCACCTCTTCTGCAAACGTACAACACCCACAGACGGAAGAAAAATAGTGGAAGTAGAAGTCAGTGGCAGAGAAAAAAACCATTGACTACCATGGAATAAGTGTCTCCAAATGCGCCATATTGATTTATTGAATTATTCATTTGACTAAACCAAGTCTAAACCAAGTCTAAACCAGGTCTAAACCATACCCCACTTAATGGGGCTCTGGACAAACCCTATGGCTAGTTCATATTACTAAAGCTTAGTTTTGGGATCCCCAGACCCTGAGGCCCGGGACAATGTCCGCCAGATCTGTGAGAGTGAACCAAAACTAAACCCATTGGTCCCCTATTCACTGATATTGTCGTTACGGCAGGGCAATAAAATGGCGGTTACATCCGGGCTTTTCGGCTTTTACTCCATAGTAAAACAATAGTTTATAGATAGAATAAACAAACATGTTAATCAAAAATTAGTTATCTCTAGAGACCAGAGCCATCTTTTGTACCAGGCTGTAAACATGATTTTTATACTTGTAAAGTCGCCATTTGGTTTCTCTTATATTTCCGCTTTTGGAGCCTGCCCTCTGGTGGACGGTGGTATATTGCTGTATTTCGCCGTATATTGCCGTATGGCGGCGCCCTTACTCGAGGACCGTTTAAGAGGTTCCATGAGAGAGGCTTGATAGTGACCCAAAACTGTGTCTAAACCAGATTTAGACCAGACAACACACTGCAACTACAAGTGGATTAACAAGGCAAGACCAAAGCTGTGTCTAAATCAGATCTAAAAAAGGTCTATAAGTTGCCCAACAAGGCAAGACTCAAACTGTGTGTAGGTCCAAGCCACATGTTGCTCACATAACTTGAATTGCGTTGTGATGATTGAGATGTTTTTTTGTAAATTACTGCTTTGTTTAAAAAAGTTAATTCAAACCCAATATACTCATACAGAAGCTGGATCCCCTTAAGAGTAACCCAGATCTAAAAGCACCTAGTTCTCGGAGTTTCATTTCAAGTCTTGTCCACGGACACTTTGACAATATAAATCAGAAAAGCACGGATTCAAATCAGCATTCCAACATTTAATGGATAAAAAACTTCTCTATCCAAGCCACTACCTCCTTGTGCACATAAAAATGACTACATTTGCATTGGAGATAATGATTTCCTGCTGGGGAGGTAATATTGCAAAAGCTTTCCAAAGTGCATAAGGTCCCTATTCTGCTGTTTGGCATTTCACAAGCTGTGAAATTCAAAATGAAAAAGCAATAAAAGACTAAATACCACGGGTATAAGTGCAGATTGAAGAGAGACAAACAGAATGTTGATACGGCATGAAAAAGAAAAAACAAGATCACAGTGGCTTTATCTCAGAAAGATGCTTGATTTCCCGCAGAGAGAGCGCTGGCTGAGTGCTCCTCATCTCTCACGTTTGTCACCGCCACAGATGGAGGAGCCGGGAGAGGAAGGGAAGGATGTGAGGAGACAGACAGAGAAGCACATGGAAGACTGAACAAAGTATGGCGTGTGTTATATACTGTATGTACCTTAAACAGTATTTGTACTGTTCTTTCATGGCTTTCCCTGTGAATTTTCAGAATGTTTTAACATTACAGAATAATAACAAAGCAGCATCACAAAATTTAACTTTTTTTAAATTTATATTTATGCAGTTAAATGTTTTACTGTACTCTGAAATAAAAGCACTGAACAAATAAACACTTGAATGTAAAAAAAGAAATCATGGAATCACTTTATTAACCAAAATATATTCTAAACCTTTGCCTCATCAAAGTAGCCTCCTTTGGCAGATACAACAGGCGGACACACTTAGGGACTTAGGATACAAGTCAACGACCCTGGATCCAGCAAAACAGCCCCAGACCAACACACTTCCTCCTCCATGTTTCACAGTTGATGTCACACACCGAGGAACCATCCTACTCGTTAGCGTACGTAAATCCTGTGTGATGAAACAAAGATTTCTAATTTTAATTCATCAGTCCATAACACCTTCTTCCAGTCTTCCGTAGTCCATTGGTGGTGTTTCATCGCCCAGGCAAGACACCTTTTCTTATTCTGTTTTCTCAGCAATGGCTTTCTTGCTGCAACTTGATCTGTCAAGCCTACAAAGTCTTCTCTTCACTGTTGAAACTGAGACTTACTTATACGACCACTAAAGCTGTGCTTGAAGCTGTTGTCCTGTGAGCCTGTGAGAAACTTCCGTCCGTCAGACTTCTTCTTGTCAGAGTTTCCCCCAGTTTCTGAGTATCTGGTGAAAGAAACTGTACTCACTGACACCTTCACCTTCTTCACAATGTCTCAGAATGGTCTGTCTCTCTTCCATTGTTAATTGCCTTTTGTTGCCATTTTGACATGAACTGCTTGAATTTCAATAAAAAATTGATCTTTTGACCGGTAGTGTTTAATATACAACTTAACTTCACCCAAAATGTCACTTCACACACTTGTTCTCACCCCTTGATATTTGTATTATTTGAAAGTTAATTTTAATTTAAACTTTGTGTCCTGTTGATACACCTCTTGTATTGTTTGCATGAACAGAAGAGAAGGTCAACACAACTGTACAAATGTATTCCACATTGCTCTGTCAAATCAGTGTCAAGAGGTTCTAATGGAGAAACCTAAAATTCAAACTTCAGTGTTTTTGTCCAGTGTATATCAGTTTCAATTATTATTAACTAAAATTATTATGGCTTTAGTCTTACTTATTCTGCTTCTGAGATTTGCTGAGAATGTTGTTCTCCAAATTCATGTTTTTGTTTTTAGTTGTGCCTAACACTGAGGCGTGACAGAAATATTTGGTTTCTTGTGTATGTCTTGCAGGGGTACAGTTGACTACAAAACTGTATTTGACGTCACTGACTTTGATTAAATTGCACATATTTAGTGTTGGTAATCTCTTCTGATAGATGGTATACCAGGCATGACTTTCTACATCTAGTCTTTTGTCATCTTTTGTTCAAAATGCAGAATGTTGTACCAAAATTGACACGTAAAAGGGAGTTGTCATTCCACTACATAAAGAAAGGAAACTCTTTTTTTATAAACTGCTATCTCTATGTTTTGGACAGAGACAGGAAATATGGGGAAAGAGAGAAAAAGAAGTCTCAAACTCTGCTTTTGTGCCATTAATGCTCCCAAAACAACATCATCTTCATCATCTTCTCAGCAAATCATCTACAGTACTTCCATCTATATCTATCCTCTGCATCCTCTTCTCTCACACAAACTGCTTTCATGTCCTCCTTCAAGACATTAATGTCCTCCATAGGCCTTGTGTCTGGCAGCTTTACCCTCAGCATACATCGAGCAATTGATCCACTCTCCCACCTCTGTTCGTGTTCAAAACATCTCCCAAACTTCTTCTTCTTCTTCTTCTTCCATCTGCTATACCAAGCCGCCTATAACAGTGTGGGCTACAATTTACTTTCAGACAGGAACATTAAATTGCAGATAGCGAAAGAGGATATAAAAGGAAAATAAAGGTGCGACTATGTGATTATTGTGTCTTTGGAAACAGCACATAACCATCAGGATGTTTGTGAGAGGAAAATGCACTGTGGAGAATCTCTTTTGTCTCCTGCACTCAGAAGGGAAATTATGGATGCATCTCTCAGTGGTGTGTTTCTTCGTCTGATTGTGTTCATCTCTTCTGGTGGTGTAAGTATTGCCTCCCCGTGTTTAATGGAAACACTTTCTTCTGTTTGTGTTTGTACTAAAAAACTTTGGATTGCATTTAGTTTTATTGAAAATGTTGAAAAAATGAGATCAGAGTAAAAAGTGGAGTAACACTGCCACCCACTGACCAGAATGTGCACATATTATCTATTCCTTATATCGAAAAAGGGCTAAAGTAAAAGCATCTGGACTCAGCTGCTTTTACTGTAACCTTTTTTTCAATATGACCTGGATAACTGAGAACCTTTACAGGCCTTTTCTTTTTAGGCCATATTTTCCATAATACACAATAAGTATTTAATTGCAAATACTATAAATTATACGAATTATACAATTTTTAGCAGTATATTTAATAACCAGCAATTATTACCTTTATCATTATACAACCTATATAATATGAACATTTAGGCCTGTTTATTTTTACTACATGTTTACTTGCTTACACTAAACTGTTTGAATCCAATTGTTGAAATAAAGGGGAAGTGTTTAAATAGGAAATATAGACATGTAATAGCAGCACAACAGGATAGTATAGAAATCATATACAAAAAAATATCTGATGTGTGAACTGTTGTCTTAGATTTACTGCCATAGAGAGACTAATGTTTTTGGTAGATTTTGAGGATGTATTGAATGGTTGGTTGGATTTTTTCAAAGTTTCAAAATAATACAACAAAAAAGATCGAAATTGCATCATAATATAATAATATAAGATACTCATAAGTCGATAAAACACAGTCTGAGCCGGTTAATCAGCTACTCGGTGTCGTTGGGCATCATTGCAGCGTCCCCTCGTGGTCACGTGGGTCACTGCTCTGCGGCTCTTCAATAAAAAGCAGGTGTGACGAGTTTGTGGTCAACGAAGAAAAACGACTGCAACGGAAACAAACAGGGCTTACCTTCACAGTAAGAGCTTTGTTTTATTAATAAAATATAGTATATCTGTTTATATTTACTGTAGTCTTTATATTTTGTATTAATAAATTTATTACTATTACTATTAATACTATTAATAATAGTTCAAAAATGCTTTAGGTTTGTCTTGTGTTTAAGTTTTAATATGTAGGTGTGTTAATGCCTTATTCCATACTGCACTTTGTCGCTCTCTTTTTATAAATAAAGATAGGGACATTTCATTTTGCTTTGCATTATATGTGTCATTGATTTTGACTGTTTCTAGAATAAAGGATTAATAACTAGACACAAACATCAAAACATATTTTTTTTTCTTTAACTAAGTTGAAGCATTTGTTTGTGTATTTTATATATTTTATGTTATATATTAGGAATGGGACAATAACAGTTTATAGGTAGAAGATGCTTGCAGAGATGATTTTGGAGGAAGAGTTTCAACCTTCTAGCGGGCCGATTTTGGGCACCTGCGCTGTATTTTGTCCTTATTTGTGAACGTGGCCAAACAAACAAACAAACAAACCAGTAAATACTGGAAGACCTCATAAATGGACACGGGCTCTTTTATTTTGAATGTCCATAGCGGAAGTGTGACGTGACAGAGCGGCAGGTTGAGGCTGCGCTTAGCGGTGATGATGCGCGCACTCTGCACACCGGCGCCGGCTTCAGGACGACGCACTGCTCCCACAGAGACCAGACAGGAGCTCGGCTTTTCTTCAGCCCCCTGTCCGTGTTTGAATTTAGAAATGTTAATTTAAACCGGAAACAGCTCGCGGTGTATCGTGTGGGACAGGTGGAGCTGAGAAGATGCTTGCAGAGATGATTATGGAGGAAGAGTTTGAAATTAAAGAAGAGGAACCGTGGTACGACAAGCAAGACCTTGAGCATGGTATGTAGCCTTTTTTTTTAATAACCACCAATTTAATCCATTAAAATTAACACAGCAATTTATCACATTTTACTGCCACTCTGCATCAAACACAAGGGTTCAGGCGTTACTGTAGTTTACCCTTATTAAGCTTGCATGTCTAAAAATGTGGGTGTACTGAAAAGGAATGTAGTAGGTCCCATTGTCCTCCAAAATGCAGCAAAACATTTACATCATTGATCTGTATCTGTTTATAGTTTTCTTTCACTCTGAAGACATTAATAATGAATTTACAGCTGTAGGAAGTTGTCTTGTCAGGATTTTTATGGCACATGTCAAAGGTTGACTATTAAGAATGAAGGAAGAAAAGAAGTGTCCGTTCACTATTTGGGTCAATTTGAGGTTAAAGTAAAGTGGCCAAAGGAACTAGTGGCCATTGATGAAGCTAAAGGTGACGACTGGCTTCAACAATCTTTGCTCTAATTAAGTCTAGCAGTGCAGTTAATTATCATTATTTGAACTTCATCTTTCCTTTTGTGGTGCTTCATTTTCAGATAATTGCTTTATTGAACCACATTTTGATAAACGTTCTGGCCTGACATGAGATTAAAGGGTCACTCTTTGCTGCTTAGTTCAAAGAAGTACTTGCGTTTAAAGAGTTGTAAAATTATTTTAATCAGTCAATGGTTAGGCTGGCACTGGTTTCACTAATACATTTCAGTATTACTCTTTGCATTCATCTGTTTGTACATTGGGTCTGTTCGAACCAACAAAGACCAGAGAAAACTAATAAAGCTGAAGCTCAAATGTGATTTAAGAGAGACATGCAAAATACCATTTTTGATTCTTGTAGACTAGGTTTATTTGTAAAAGGACACATTAGGTAGTGCTGTAGTACTCTGGACTACCTTTTTATATATTATTCGTCTTGAACTAATTGGATGTAAGCTTGGCTACTGTGTGGACTACTTGCTAACTTTATTCCATGAAGCCTATCTTACACTTGTTCTGGTCTCGACTTGTCCCATTTTATACAGGTTTTGGTCAGGCCTATAGGTTAACACGGTCTTCACTACTACACTATGGTATAGCCAACACTAGACTCAATTCATTAAAAGGCTTATCACACATATCAGTTTTCATTAGGCAGAGGAAGCAAGGGAGCTGGACGTGGGCCAAAGGCAGTAGAAGCTTACAGAAAGCTGCTTTGTGGATTCTACTACACCACTACAACACTTACATCGTCGTTTAGCATTTGATACGGAGCAATTGCAGACAATGAGCGCTGAAACAGTGCTGGTCTCCCCCACAGACTTGCAGCTGGCCGCCGAGCTCGGCAAAAGTCTCCTGGAGAGGAATCGGGAGCTGGAGCAAGGCCTGGGGCAGATGTACTCCACCAACCAGGAGCAGCTGCAGGAGATTGAGGTATACAGCACAAGGATGCTGGAATGTCCCTTAAAACGCATAAGCAATAATAACTTTAATGCATACTTTTCCAAATAAATGCATTTTATGGGAATTATTTAACTCCTAACAAACTTAGTAGTTCAATTATTTTTTGTGTTTTTGTAAAAAAAAAAAAAACTGAAATTAAACAAGGTTGGATAGCTTTTGGGCTAATGCTAATAAAGCATAATTGTGCTGCTCACTTAGTTTTTAGCAGAAAACTGAAAAGATTTATCAAAATTATTTATGGGCAAATAAAATCAAAAAGTAATAAACCAGTCAAGTCAATAAATGGCTGGTGTTGGGCTAATGGCTAACCCTGCTACTGCTAAACTAACTCAAAAACTAAAAGTTATTCAAGTGGTTGCTATTTATAAATGTGCTTTGACTAAAGTTATGGCAGAAAATCTAAGCAAAGAAACAGAATTTGAAGGACTATTTTTAAACTACTATTTCTAATGCCTCACATCTATAAAATATGCTATTAATCACCACTTTGCTATTAATTGTCACATAGTTTTAAAGATATTAGATTTGAATAGTTAAGATGATACAAAGCATTAGATGAATGAATGAATCCATAAAAGAATACCAACAAGTCGCAAGAAACTCAGAAGAAGACGTTATTTAAATACAAATCCTCATTTCTTAGATTTATTTAATTCAAAACTATGGTTACTTCTACTGTAATGGAGCAAAAAACAACCAATAATGTTATTTATGCTCTTATTTAAAAATTGAATCAATGGTCAATATTTAGTTTCTCTTTTTGCCAGTGTACACATTTTAATCCTGGTTTAATTTGCTTAAGCAGGGTCAGTCTGGAGTGTCAATAAATCCTTCCAACTTGTCAACGCCGCCGACACGCACGATTAATCTCCTCAGACCAGTGCGGTTTATTTGCGTCGCTGCGTCTGACTCTAGTTCATGAACTCTGCCTCTTAGTGTTAACTCTAAACGTTGAAATCTGTTGTGAAGGTTTGTTTTCTCTGACAAAGGTTTAAAATGTCCTTACTGCAGCAGCTGATAAGCTAAAGCGTCAAAAGAAAAATGTACCTAACCAATGCATGGAAAGGTCTTCAGAGACACAGGTGTCGCCAAAAAACATGGAACATTTTTTTTTTTTTTTATTTTGGCCAGAAGGAGTTGGTCTATACAGATGGCTAATAAATACACCGTAAAGCCTTCTTCCATTGCCTTCTTCTGTTGTGTAGATTAGTTTGGTAAAGGTATTTAAGTAATTGTTTAGCAGTTATTAGTCATTATCCTAGTCATGGATCAAAGTTATTTCAAGTAGTAAGCATTTTTGTCCTGTTGGGATCTCTCTTGTCTGTCTATAGTACCTGACGAAGCAGGTGGAGCTCTTGAGGCAAGTCAATGACCAACACGCCAAAGTGTACGAGCAGCTGGACGCGTCGGCCCGAGAGCTGGAGCAGAACAACCACAAACTGTGTGTGGACAACCGTGGTGCCCAGCAGCGGATCCAGGGGTCAGCTCTCGGTTTATTATGTGTTTTTTCAGTTTGTGATGGTGTCTTGTGAGTAACTCTGGCTGGTTTTGTGCGCAGACTGACGGAGACGGTGGAGGTGCTGCAGACGCAGGTGGAGGAGCTACAGCAGCAGGTGGAAGAACTGAAGCTCGGTACCATTCAGAAACCGTCCCAGAGACAGACGCGAGGCAGGCAGAGCATCTCCTGTCTCAAAGAGCTGGACAGCACTTTCAGGTGAACACATTAGTATTGCTTTTTGTTTTCTTTAGCAACAGTAAAAGGACAGAAGTCTCAAAGGAGAATGACATTGAACAAACAGACCGATGTCGAGTTTTAAAACCAGTTTGCGTACATATGCTCCACTGTGTTATCTTGTTGGTACATATTTGACTTAATTACACAACATGATGTCTGCGTATTCATACTAGCAATTCATTTTTACACTTATGGGGAACATATTAAAGTAAACCTCCTTGACGCAGTAGTAACATCAGCACATGCGCTCAAATCAAATGCGTTTTGTAATCTACAAAAACGTATATGAGCAACTATTAGCTACATGTGCAACCCAAAAGCAGCTTGTCTCAATCTGAATTAATCCTCCAGTGAAAAAAATTTAAAACACCACCTAATCGGTTATGTGTCATAACTAAGTGAATTGTTTAAAATCTTTGCTTTCTTTTCTTTTTAGTGATTATTGCGTTGTATTCTATGAATTCCTTGAGGGACTTGTTTTGTGGCATGTACCTCTCTTAGCGTCTTGATGAAGGGAAATAGCAAATCTTCCTCTTGAGGATTTAGCTTTGCTCAAACTGTGCTAATCCCTTGCTACTGTCCACCTCCCATCAGTCCCACTCCTAGTGTTTTCATGGCTTTGTTTGCGGTCATTTCCTTTAGGCTCGGACCAACTACACATTCCTTGCCTTGGTTTATGTAATCCTTTCAGAGCTGCTTTTCCAAAATCTTCAGGTCAGGCGCTTGAAACTGTCACTGATAAAGGTGGGAGGTGTGTGTGAGCAGTGTACTTTGTGAACCACGGGCAGGTTAGGTTGGAAGGCAACCGGTCAAAGTCTCAACTGTTCCTCTTCTCGTTCCTAATCTTCTCAGTGACACTGATAAACTATCTTAGAAACTGTATATTGTTGGTTTTGTTTTGTGTCAAGTGTAATGGACGTACATAATGTGACAAACTGTACACTAGACGTATGCTCCAAGAAAACAACGCAGATAAGAACATGCATTACGGGGTTATTTTTATGTCCTTTTTAAAATAATAAGGCTAATGAATGAAGAGTTAACCAGATACCAATACCAGCTGACCAGACTGTCTTTCTCCTGGGCGGCAGTAGCTCAGTGGGTAGAGCGGCCGTCCTTCGACTGGCGGGTGGGCGGTTCTATCCCTGCTCGAAACATTCCAAAACATCATAACATCCCGCTCTCCCCCACATACTGTCGTTGTGTCCTTGGGCAAGACACTTAACCTACATTTGCCTCCAGTGAGTGTTCTGTAACACTGGTGAATAGCTTAATGTATGTAAAGGTCTTAGTACTGTAATAAGTCTATCTCTAAAATTATTTAAGAAAAAAATAAATAAAAAGAAATTGGCTATAAATGGGGATAAATATCCCCTATCCTCAAACTGTTAAACGGGAAAAGGCTGTCCTTTAGCCTCCTCTCTAGTTGCCTTCAACTTAGCTCCTTGAAATATTAGCTGCCAAAGACAGAAAGCTAATCCCTGGTTTACACAGATTGGTTCGGACTTGGGGAGTTTTTGGTCTCCACTCTAAAAATGTTACAGAGGTTGCAATAAATTAAAGGACACTAAATGCAATAGTTTTGAGGAGCTAACAAAGACATTAAACATATTTGACGTTGACACTTTGTGACAAAATACGCCTTCCTGTGTGTGTGCACCTGTTTGAATGACTTAATTTCCTTTTGGTGCAACTCTGTGACCACATCAGTCATTTTGCAAACATGTTCTCATTGCAGTCCAAAACATACTTTTTCAGGCGGAGGTTTTGTAATGAATCTGTCTCTATACTCTTATTTTAAAAGGATATTGCCAAAGTAAAATGAAAGAAAGTAAAATATTGTTTCAAATAAAGACTTCTGCACAATTACATTTTTATTAGACCGTGCATGAACAATTAAAGATGCAACCTGAAATATGTTCTATATCCAGCTAAAGTTCTGTCTTGAATTTGTCTTTGTTTCTGTCCAGGTTTTCAGACTGCTACTCGGATGAACACGACCTCCAGCCCTCCACTTTGTGTTGGCACGAGGAGGAGAAGGAAGCTCTGCGTGAGTCCTTGCGTTTGCTCCAGGTCCAGTTCGCCTCCGAGCGCAGTCGCAGAGAGGCGGCAGAGCGAGAGGCCGAGCTGCTGCTGGGAGAAAACGCAGCTTTGGAGCAGCAGCTGGGGGCAATGGAGGGCTGCAAGGTACTGTCTCACATGAAGTTAGTCTTTGAAAGTGATGTAGAAGTGAAATTATGACTTTGAAATAAGATAATCCTATAAATAGAAGCATAAAGTAGTGAAAATATTACAGGGGAAATTGAATTTAAACCCTTGATTTATGAAAATGAGAATAAAACTTGGCAGCAGCTGACTTCCTGAGAACAGCTTGGCTCACATAGATTTCTGAAGGCTCTCGTACTGTATACTGTACATTTTAGACGTAACATTATGTAACAGCTTCAGTGAGTTTATGGCCTGATAAAAAATGAATTTTCTTACTGTAGGACAAATAATTATATCTTATCGTATGATGAAAGTAGATTAAGCAAAAACAGAAAGTAATCTGATGATAAGAGAAGTGCTGAGTGTTTAGTTTTAACCCAGTGTGTCAGCCCTAAACAATAAATGGAAAAAGAGATTCATTAAGACTACTATAGAAACTAAAAATAATTATAAAGAAAATGATTTGTAACAATGGTCTTTATAGTTCACTCTAAGATTAGTAGTTTATATTAAATACATTTTTACGAAAAGAACAAATCATACTTAACATTTCTTTAATTAATGGATAAATGTTAATAAAAACATGCAAATGCATTACTGTTTAGGCTCTGCAACACCTTAACCTTTGCAAAGAGAGGTTTTAAACAAATAATTTCCACATTTCATATAAATAAAGTTTGTTTAGTTATTGGAAATGGATACAGCCTTCTAACTGACATTATTTCCGCTATACCTACAGTATGTGACTGAATGTCCTTGTAATTGGTGTAGGGCTAAATATTTTTAATTTTAATGCATTTCAAATGCCTTAAAAGAAAAAAAAATGGCTCAGGCTCAACCTAAAGCATGACATTAAATACACTTTTAAAATAAAATAATTAGAGGTTGATCCAAAAGCTGCCCTTTAAAGTTTACGGCGGGGGGTGGGGGAGCGAGGATGACGCTTAATTAGCTTGACGCTGCTGCTAAGGCTTTTTATTTAAGTTTAGCTCTGTTTATATGCAGTATGTTTAGGACAAACATGTTCAGTAAGCAAAATAAATCATAAGTGAATTGTTTCAAATCTTTGCTTTCTTGAAATGGCAGAGATTCTTAAGGAATCTTGAGGCTAGTGATTATTGCTTTGTATTAAATGAATTCCTTTGGGGTGTTGTACACCAGACACAGCTTAGTTGAAGGTTAAACAAAAGTGGGAATTTGGGAGTGGTTTGAACTAACATTTCTGGTGTGCTCCTGTAAGTGGGTGAGTACAAACACTAAGAATAACAGTTTATTATCTTAAAATCTTTGTTCTTGAGTTTTGTTGTGACTTGTCTTTGACGTAGTCTTTTTCTAATTCATGTTCAGGCCCGACTGACTGAAGTAGAACAAGAAGCCAATGAGTTGCGTCAGCTTTGGAAAATGTCCACTTCTCGATCGATCCACAGTTTTCTGCACGACTCTTGTGAAGAAAATGATTCCGATTCCTCTAAAAACCCCCGCTTCTTGAAACGATGGGGCAGTGAACGCCTCATCAAAGCCACGCAGTTTCCCGAATCTCCTATCGACTATGAGTGTTCATGTCTGCGGCGGTCTGATGCCATTAAGTACCGCGGGATTTCTCTGCTCAATGAAGTGGACGCCCAGTACAGTGCTTTGCAGGTGAAATACGACGAGCTCTTACGCCGCTGCCACCAGGGGCCTCCACAGGACGAGCCAAGCCACGAAGAAGTCCAGACCCCGCCCGAGACCTGTCCAAGTGTGGCCGACGTAGACCACTTCAAAGACGACTTTCACCAGCCCGAGTACAAGGAGCTGTTTAGAGAGATTTTCCTTCGCATTCAAAAAACCAAAGAGGACTTGAACGAGAACCGAGGGAGAGCATCAAGTGGAGAAGAAGGGCCTGTTTCAGATTAGTAACGTAAAAAAAAGAATGAAGGCTGCCGTCGTCTTGTTAGAGTCCAACTCTAAGATCATTATTGATACCTTTTTGAAGTTATAACTTGGAGGTTTACCCAGAAAATGTGATTCCTGTGCAGAGAAATGAACGATTGAAGGGTATACAGCAGCATTAGCCTCAGATGTGGCTCACTTTGCACATTAACACCAGTGCCTAACCTCACCATATCTACTGCTCAATCACTCTACCTCACTCACACGGTGCGGTTTTAAACGGTCACAAACAGGAAAAGGAAGTCACTTCTGGGAAATAGACCTTTTATGAAACCATGTCAAAAATAAGCTGCATGACTTGTTTATTGAACTATAAAAAATGATAGTCACATAAAAATGATGTTTAAAGACTCCCTGCACCACAACCGACTTCTGTGATCTTAAAAATATCAGGAAACATCTTTCTGCCATGTTTTTGTGGATATTGTGGGTTTGGGGTGCAAAAAAATGTATTGTTAGAAAATCGCCTTCTGATACAAGGTGCTCAAATACAACACTGTTCCTAGTGTGAGGTTTGTTTTAGAGTCCTGATCACTCACTGGTATTGATGACTATGTATGTAATAAAAATGTATTAAAAGGAGTTGTTCAGAGCAGAAGTGCCATAATGAAATAGCCCAGTGCATCATGTATAGATTCTTAATGCAACTGATGTAGTCTGTTAGTGCTGCTTTAGTAATATACTATTCTATGTAAATGATGAATACTGTTTAAAAACCTAAAAATATGGAGCCTGAGAGTCATTAAAACAGCAGCCTCAGATTTATGTTTATGGTTACTTGAAATTAAACTGGAAACTAACTCCTGTTAATCACAAAGTATGGCTTGTTCAACATATACTGTAAGTGTTGGGTCCTGCTTCCAACTCAAGAGATAAAGCATCTGACTGAAGTCACTTCAACACAAATCTACATCACAACTTAAATATAAGATAAGTTCCCATTGAGTTTAGCGGAGCCTTCCATCTCCTTTGGTTCAAAACATACCTAGTGTTCATTAAAATTTAGTTTTTTTTTTCAATTGTTTCTTAATGCAAAAGCAGATTTCTTTCTTTTTTTTTTTTTTTACAATCTAGCTTCATTTTCTAAGAGATTCTTCTTTTGGGGGAGATTTCAGATTCTCGTTCTCCCAGAAGATGAGATTTATTTTAGCGTATACCACATCTCACTTTGAACAAATTGTGATGTACCTTTAAAAAAATCAGTTTTTTGATAAAAGTAGTTTTCAGAAATACTGCGCAAATGTGTGTGCTTCAAGTGTCAATTTTCAAATCTGCTTCAGTCTTGATAGACCTCCCAACTCTGGGACCGTTTGTAATGGCTTTATATGTATATTATGAATGCTTTGCATTGTTGTAGCCTTCATTTATTTCACACCCAATAACAAAATTTCCTTCCAAATATGTTTTTCTGTCTACTTCTACAGTCTTCCACCCAATCATCAAAATTACCAAAGTTCTTATATTTTTCAACCAGACATCTCAAATCTTCTAAAGACTGTCATTGCTCCAACAGTTATTCTAGTGTTATGTAAATATAGTGTCTGGAACAGGAACACAGACTGTGTATCTACTTGACTTGAATAATTAGCCTGTGAATAAGCCATGTTTGAATAGTGTTTCACAGCAGCAGGTTTGTGTTGTATCTAAGGGCTGCTTTGTGTGATTTCCATTTGAAATACTGTCTCATTCAAATGCACTTTAGACTTTAGATCGTATCAATGCTCTGTGACACTTTATACTGCTGTCATATGAAGTTATGAATGTGCTTCTGTTCTGTTGCTAATATAAATAATTCACTGTGTGTAGCGGACAATGTGTTTTACCTGTTGGACTGGAGAAATGGTGAATGCACTGAGCCATTAAAATTAAACAAGATTCAAGTGTCAAAGTTTTCCCAGTTGATCATTAGAGTGTACAAATGGCTGAAATATAAGATTAAAGTATGTCTTGGTGCTTTGTCTCAATACTGAAAATACTAGATTTAGTCATAATACAATACCATGTTTATTTCTAAAAGTACTTAAAATTCTTGATTTTATTTTTTACAATAGAACTGATGAAATGCAGATGTAAAGTAAATGAGTATTTTTGTGGTTTTACTTATTCTTTAACAAAACAAAGACCCATTTTACTTTGATTAAAAAAAAGTCAAAAATATTAATCAGGGCTCCAAATTTCCAGAATATTTAAATTGCAGGGCTTTTCTAAACAATTCAGGCCAGCATTTTCACATCTGTCTTATTCTTATCCCAGTTGATTACACAGGATTCATGTGCAGCCATTATTCTATTCCACTGCAATTTAAACTGTTCTCAAAACTACAGCAGCCTCAGGGGGTCAAAACTCAATATAACTTCAAATATCCACTTGGTTCAAGAGGACATTTACTCAAAGTTTGAACTGTTTGCAATGAAATGTGCACAAATGTTTTTAAAGGGTTATAATATAAATTCCATGACATTCAACATTTTCTAATGTTTAGGTTTTACAAATGCTGTGAAGCCCTGGAAAAGCATGACTTCAACTTTCAAAATAAACTAACAGCAAAAATTGAATAATAACCAAGACATTTTATATTTTTATTTATATAGTTTAGCAATGAAAAACTGACACTGTCACAAATGTCTGAATTTATCACTAGTTTTAGTCATAACTGATGCATCTTTGCAGGTTTTCATCAACGCCTTTTGAGGCCGAGGCACTTCAGATGGAGGCTCGAGTTAGCAGCAAATGACAATATACATCAGCGTATCCATGACAACAACCTCCATCTTTACGTAGCGGCTCAGAGGTTAGATTTGCACTGAGTTTTAAACAGATTAGAAGAGATTATAATCTCAACAGATAATCTTTAATTGTAAATTAGTTTTATTGACTTCTTTACCTTCAAAACTCACTAAAGCTTAGATTCTTAACCAAAAAGAAAAACCAAACATTAGCCAATATATCTTAAATATTGTAACATTTTGGTACATTTAAACTGTAAACTACAGAAAAGTAGAAACAGCTCTGTCTACAAGATTGCCAATAATTTCAGAGCCATTTGCGAGTTTTATAATCAGAGCTTTAAAGTCTTTATAGCAAATGCCTCATACAAGTTTATTATCAAATTAAACCTAAACAATTACACCCTCAGTGCATTAACTGGAGATTAAATAGTTTTTCGCTGGGAATTTTTTTAAATAGGTGCATTTAAAAAGAAATTAAATCACTTTTTAACCTTTGAGGCAATCAGAAAGGTTGTAGTTGAGAGAAAAAAAAAAAGGAAAAACCAAGTCACAAATATGGCAAATAAGAATACTCACTAATGGCGTTGGTGGAAAATATTGTCCTGAAAATACTGAGTTTAAATTTTGAATTTACACATTCAAATTAACGGTCTTGAAAACCGTTCATTTGTCCAAATATGTTCCCTTCAGATTTTCTCTCCAGTTCTTAGTGTGCGGTTAATGTCAGCCATCACTGGTCGTTTAATGTCACAATGACCCGAAGATGAAATGACAAAACTTCATGTTCAAAGCTGAGCAGATGGCGGACATCTTTGTCCTACAGTTGCCCTGACAACAGGGCATGCTGAGTGGCTGTCTTCTCCCTACTGCCCGCCCATTGGACACTTGGGGAAAGGTATTGATTCGATGGTGGTGACCTCTGGGGGGCAGGCCCTCAGTGTCACGACGGGCACGTTCCCTTGAGGTACCAGGACCCTGAATAGCTGATACAGCATTCCTGCACCAAAACATACATCAAAGTGGATTAAAGTGGGTATAGTCAATAGACAATAAAAATGTATGGCTCAACGGTTACAAGGTGAGGGCAGGCTCCAACACGGCAAACTTTGATTGACTTTTATTTATGAAATACCCTTATTTTATACAGTTTTGGTTTCATTGTCTTTGTATTTGCAAACACTTTTCAGAAGGCCTATAAATTATTTCTCTGGTCAACACAATCTTGAACCAAGCAGACCTAAAACCCCTGCTCCATTTAGAAAGGACATCTGACTCAAGTCACTGATAGCTAACTCCCTGTTGCTAGAAAGAATAAAGATTTCAAACAATCCACACTTCACCTTATTCTGTAACCCTAACCTTCTATTGGTAGCCATTAGCACCAAACCCTTAGGCCCGTTTAAAATATGAATCACTGCTGAAGTAAATACATAAACTGTTGCGCCTATTGCACATCTTGAAGAGTGTGTCCAATGCTCCAACAACTCCAACTGCATGATATGTTAAGTCCATTGTTCAGTACCTTAAGCAGGCGATCCACATCTGCTTTAGGGGTGTCTCCAAACTCCTGAGTCAGTCTGGTTTGCAGCATGGTCCTCTTGATGCGGTAGTTCTTGGAGAAGAGCTCGTAGAGCAGCCGACGTTTCTAGAGACACATAGTATAATTTAGGCAAGAAATATGTAACAATACAAGAAATTAAGTAGAGAGAAGACAAAAAAAAGTGTGTTCACCATGTCAGATTCCTCTCCTGAATCCCACAAACAAAACACTTTCTGTTCATCAGCCGCCAAATTTGTCTGAGCAGGAAACTACATAGAGGAAAAAAATGTTAGAATAAATCAACGTTTACTTTTCTGATAACCATTAATTTATAAAGGAAATTTTAAAAAAAAGTCCCTTTACTGCCTGACCTGGGTAATGGACCATAAAGTCTAGCTCACTCATTAAAAGGCATAACCAACAACGATTTAAATATGTTATCCTTGATTCTGACATTTATGTGACTAGACACAAACATTACATATCAAGTCCAGACCTGACCACATTTGTCAACAACCTGCAGGCCTAAGTGTTTGCTGAAGAGTAATGAGCTTTGCCCTGGATCTAATAAGGCGTTGTGTAACAAAGATGGCGTGTGGCCAGTGCCTCCCTGCGGTGCTGAAAATCCTCTCAAGTCAGGGATACAGATGGGAAGAGGTCTAAGCCTGAGCTGGACCAGGAACTACTTAAAGCAGTCAGTAGGGAATGTTTTGGCTTCTGTTAAAAACTAGACTTTTAACCTGGCTCAAAAAATTAAAAGCATTTTGGTACAGGTACTTTCAGTGTTTTGTGTTAAAGCCAAACCAATCCATGACACTCCTACTAATAACACACACTATATCTACCTGCGCTAAGCCTAAAATAACACAGTAAGGTCTAAATAAAAGGCCTTGTCCCGCCTGCTGCACACAATAAATACACCTTAAACACTGGAGTTATCAGGTTGCTGGATCCTGAAGGGAACTCGAGAACCAGGTTTGCATTGCATCAGTGCCCATACTTCTTACAAAACAAAGCCAACAGAGGAAAAACCGTTAAGTCTGGTCAGAAAACTGATATGTACAAGGAATGACACAGAAAGCCCCTTGTACAGAGACACATGCAGGATGTGGCTGACGGGAGTATTTCTTGAAACAAAGAGCTGAAACCTATTCTAAAAAGTAGCTGCACCAGTGTAAATCCCAAACCTGTCTCAAAGTAAGCCACTCAATCAGCACACAATTCAAAATAATAATATTTGAGTGTTGCACTAAGTCAGAACAAGAGGTAATTATTTGGTCTATTTTCCAGAAGAGTTATTAATAGTTTCCTCCTAGGACTGGAAAAGGAAATATTTGTTTTAAACCGTTAAATGGATTGGATTGGCAGATTGTATCTTTTTGAAAGTATCTGGTGGTGACGTGCACATAGCCATTCCACTTCTACAGCATCCAGCGGGGACATTTTGTTGTGTATTACAAAACAAAAGTACAAATTGATTAGATGTTGAGTTTGCATCAGAACTTTATAAATAAAATCTATATATTTCATAAATGTCCTAGCCTTAGAATTGTAAAAAGAGAATGCTTCTTCCAGAACAGTGCTCAGTTTGTCCTTTCTGGGCAGTTGGAACAAGACTTTCTGCAACTGAATTAACCAGTCTGGAATGTAGTTTAATCACAGAACTGGCTGGCTCTTGTGCGATACTCACAGGCACCGGTATCTGTTTGCAGTTGTTGAGGAGAATGGCGTCCTGCAGCATGTGGTCCGACATCGACTGCACCACGACCTGTCCAGCCGGCATCGAGGCCAAGTGTAGGCCAAAGAGTCTCTTAAACTCACACAGTGTCAATACAAAATGCTTGCTGAAAATTTTTTTCACAAACTCCTGCACCTCGAGCGACGAGGAATCACTGGGACTCGCTCCGTTCCCGTTGGTGTGATCAATGTCTCCGTTTACAGTGCCGTTGGGCAGATAAGTCGACATGTCCATTGGTTCATCCACAATGCTGTTTCCTGCCTGTTCTTTTTTCACTGCTAGTTCCTTCTGTAAGGCCGACTGGGTTGCTTGGGCACGTTCTTGAGCCATCTTTAAGCGCTGCTCCCCAGAAACATGAATAGTATCTGAGGAAATACATTCAGATTTACAAATTCATCCTCAAACAATGCTTTCAAATGAACAATGGATTCACAATACTATCTGTACGCACCAGGCCGAGGGGAATTCTTTGATAAGAAGTCTTCTTTAGAGAAGGTAAACACCTTTTCCAACCTTTGAAGAAATAATATTACTTTTACATCAGAAACACCAACCATATAGTTTGAGTTAATTCTGTAAAAACCTGTTGAATGACTCAACTGTTTAAGGTATGTTCAGAAGCCTTCTACACATTTTGCCCTGTTTACATTCATTCACTGTAAACTATATGCCTTGTATCTATTGGTTGGGTCTAGCAGTGTGCTGGCTGTGACACATCTTGGAGGTAGTATCTGCTTTCCTGTTTTGATCTTGTTAATTTTTTTTGCAGACAAGCGAAGCGATATAGTAAATAATTGGCTGCTCTAGTTTCAAGCAGTTGTGATCCTTTTAAGCTTCTTAACCTACTTTGGTAAAGAAATGGTAAGGACTCCTAGTCTTTGTAATCTTACTGGCCTTACTCCTTGTACTACCGTGGGTTTTCTCTGTTTTCTTCCCACAAATACGTGCATTTATAGGAAAATTGGTGCAAATGCTGTTTCTAGGTATTAGTCCAGCAATTAACAAGCCATTGTCATGTGGTTGCAGTGAATAAATGTATAACCCTACTTGCTCTGAATGCCAAGCCACAACATGTTCTGTCTGTGGGCGATGTCTGGATGTTTCTTTATAAACTCCTTATCAGTGGGCAGCAGGAACTCCCAGCCGCGGTTCACACGAGGCACTGCCACATGCTCCAAGAACTCCTTCACATCTTCAGGAGGAAGCTACCACAAAAAAGGAACGGCATATTAAACGTCTTTAAATCTCGAGGTACATTAACAACCTGCTCAGACAAACATGTGCAGCCTGTTTGCATTGTTCGTTCATTTAAGGAGTCTTACTTTGATGATGGATGTAATCTCCTTTCTCATGACTGATCGCTCCAATGTGAACCTCCACATCTGGATAAAAGAAAGTACAATTTGCTCTGAAGATCTTTTTTCATTTGACCTATTTATCCACATCTAATGTATGTTTGCATAGGGGATAAAACAGGATTATAAATGTCTAACCCACTAACTTTTTCAGACCACAACAGGTTGAACAGTTGTCAGAACATATATAATATAAACAGAGCCAAATGTGTTTTCTCCCTAATTAGAAATAATATTGGTGAAGGAGGAAAAATAAAATCTAATCTCTTCAGCCTGTTATGATCATTTTTATTTCTGAGTAGTTCAGAGTATTAAAATAGCACTCACCACAAAGTCCCTTCCACGACAGAGCACTTCAGCTGGGACGCCGCTGTGTGGACTGCAGGTGTTTTTAGGATACAGAACATCACTGAAGCAAGAAAGAAATCAGTTTATAATTCAATGATACCAACATATACCATCTCTATAACTATACTTTTGCTTTTTGGTCTCACCTTTTGACCACCCAGTTTCCCTGAACCAGCAGCGCCACCTGCTGGATGCAGCGCAACACTGCAGTCGAGTCTGAGCCAGAGGCAAGGAGGCCCATCAGGTTTGCAAAAGGCATCAATTTCACTGTAAAAAAAGTACAATAAAATAAACATTGTGATTGCAATTTAGGATATGACTCAAGAAGCTTCACACTGCAGTACAGAGTGAGAGACAAGAGTTTTTAGAACTTGACCTACCATTCTTCATGAGTGTCTTCACCTGTTCGGCCAGTGGCAGTGTTCGCAGCTGAGCCATGGAAAGCACATTACTAGGACCAGCAGGCTGCACCCTGAAAAACAAACAGATGAAGCTCAACTTGGTAAAATAATTAAGAACTACAGTTGAGGGATGAAGACTTACACTTTCTCCTCTGTTTGTGGAGGCATCAGCATGGCCAGGTACTCCCTTTGGAAAAGAGTGGAAATTTAAAAGACTTCTAGGGTAATGAAGCATGTTTGAGATTTCTATTAATTATCATTTCATACTGGACTTACTTTGGAGTTTTGACAAGTTCAGAGTTTTCAGAAGCATCCACTGACTGGCAGTACAGATACTGTCTTTCATGCTCTGAGCGGGAGTCCTGAAAGTTGGGGCAGATTCATAAAATGAGTATCACAGAGTAACACAGTGAGACAAAAATGAAAAGGGTTAAGTCCTGTATTTTTGGATCAGCTTTGCATTCCACTAAAATGTGCCTTTTGCCTCTGGGCAGGCACTCAAGTTGAAAAAGACATTGGTCTCTTCTGGTATTTTGCTTGTAATGAGAGGTTTCTGTGTACCTTTGTGCTAATAGCTCTGTGGAACCATACTTTTTAGCTCTGCCTCAGCTACACTTACATCATTATCCATTTTTTGGCTAGCAAGTGACAGTTTTGCCAGGATAAATTTACCTGGGAACATGCTGCTTCTGATTTCTAACTGAGCAAATAAGTGACCATGGGATTCTGTACTGTTTGATAAGAGAACAAGAGAAAAAAAAAAACCTGGATAAGTGTGTCCCACCTTGATGCCATGGTAACGCAGGTGAACCCATGGCTCTTCTGCCTGCTTCTTTTGAAGAAACTCATATGATTGGATCCTTCTTTGCCGGGCCTGCTCCGACTCAGGACGAGCAAACCTCACCTGGAAAAAAGGCAAAAGAAAAAAAATATTAGCTTCATGGGGTAAATAACCATCTTTCTAAGCACAAGCCTACTTTAAAAAATCTGATAAGAGTTCTTACTGTTATAGCCTTGGCATCCTCTTCAGCCTCGTCCTGTGAGGAATCTCCTGCAAAAACAAGGCTCCAAATCAACACTTTGAGTTCAGTTATTTTTTTTTCTTTGACTCAAAACTCTATTCACACACACCCTCTCTTTCTGCCTCCCTCTCTCGGGTCTTGTTGTCAGCCTTGTCCAGATAAGAAAAGCTTGGTCTCATCTGGAGGATTCCTGTCAGTGGTGTGATATGAAGCTCACCTGTAAAAAATAAAATAAAATACAAAAACTTTTGTATCGAAGAGGCAGCACAGCAGTAAGTCTAAATCTAAATGTGAGTCTGTGAAGGTTCTCAGTCATCCAGGACATCTCGAAAAAAGGTTAAAGTAAAAGCATCTGGACTCAGTTTTCAAGGTGAAGACATTTCGTCTCTAATTCCAAGAGACTTTATATGTGCGCATGCGTCAACCCAAGTTCCGCCAGTTACAAACGCTTCGACTAGCTTTCTCACTTTTATTTTTATTTTGATATAGTATTGCGTTTTATTTTGTCAACAAATTTGGACTACGTCTTGCAAACCAATTGAGGATACAAACAGGAGGATTTTGGAGTTTTTCAGAATTCCTGCAAAACCCCCAGCTGATTGCATTGTTTACACAAAGGATCAGCTGATAGCACTGAAACCGGCTCTCGCAGCTAAAGAAGAAGGAGGATGGTAAAGAAACAACAGAGACTTAGGTTTAAGCTGTGTCTCCCCCTATCCTCATGGAAAAACATCCCTTGTCAACAAAATGGAGGAACTAGGCACTTGTACAAAGTCAGAGGGAATACCGCGAGTGTAGTTGAATGTGCTTTACGGAGACATGGATGCACCAGGACATTACCGCCTCCATCACGGGCTTCCATACGGTGCAAGCCGACCGGCACTACACCAGCAGCGGTAAGCGCAAAGGGGGCGGACTTGCTGTGCAAGATGGCCCCGCTCACACCTTGTCCCCAAAGAGTCCTGGCAGTGATGCAGGTAGATGCCCCCCTGGTGTCCTGGATTACTTCACTGGCAGACCACAGTATGCGCGGCTGTAGAGCTGCGTGTCTAACACTGTCATCAGCAACTCCGGGGTGCCGCAGGGGACCGTCCTCTCTCCTTTCCACTTCACCCTCTACACCACAAACTTTAACAGACTCCTGCCACCTTCAGAAGTTCTCTGACGACTCTGCAGCGGTTGGATGCATCAGCGGTGGTGACGAGAAGGAGTACAGGACTGCTGTGGACAACTTTGTCACCTGGAGCGAAAAGAACCACCACCAGCTCAACGTGATAAAGACCAAGGAAGTGGTGGTGGACCTGAGGAGGACTAAAGCCGCTGTGACCCCCATCTCTATCCAGGGGGTTAGTGTGGACGTGGTGGATGAGTACAAATACTTAGGTGTGTATTTGAACAATAAACTGGACTGGGGCAAGAACATGGACACCGTCAACAAGAAGGGCCAGAACCGACTCTACTTTCTGAGGCGGCTGAGGTCCTTTGACATCTGCAGGACTATGCTCAGGATGTTCTACGAGTCTATGGTGGCCAGTGCCATCATGTACGCTGTGGTCTGCTGGGGCAGCAGTCTGCGTGTGAGGGACACTAATAGACTTGAAAAGATCATCAAGAAGGCCGGACATGTTGTGGGGGAGGACCTGGACTCTCTGACTGTTGTGTCGGAGAGGAGGATGTTGTCCAAAATCAGGACTATTCTGGACTTTCCCTTCCACCCGCTCCACAAAGTACTGGTCAGCTGCAAGAGCTCGTTTAGCAATAGACTGTTACTGCCACGCTGCTCCACCGAGAGACACAGGAAATCATTCCCGCCAGTCGCCATCAAACTTCTTAACTCTGTACTGTAAATCCTCTGTAGTGTCACTGTGCAATATTCTGCCTGCTGCACAATATTAAGTGCACTTGTAAACTGTACATACTGTACTTTTTTCTCAAATCTAAATGTAAAGTAAAATGCCTTGTGTCTTATGTCACACCTTTGCGAAACACAGCAGCCGCGTATCGAGAAGTGTTGGTGGTGGCCTGGATCGAAGAGAAGGTCTGTTTGTCCATCATTTTCCTAAAGAACAGAGCAATCAAAGCATCCCAATTAAACACAGTATAATATAAAACAATGCAGAAGAGCTTATGACAGAAATCATTTGACTACACAGGCTAGTGTAATCAAAGTGATAAAAAATTTGGTAACATCAGAAATATTGTTTGTGGGAGTAGCATGGCGTCATATAGAGGGAATAAATTATCTCAGTATTCATCAATAAAACAAGTTTTTCCGGGAATGAAAAAAATGTGTTTTCAGGAGATATATTGGTTGATTTTTAACAATGAATCAGATAAGAGCCACAAACCTAATTTTGTTGGTTGCTTAGACACCAAAGTAAACCTATTATATGATACCTGTAAGTGTAATAGTGACTGTTGAAAAAGTGTTGTTTTAGAAGCTTTGCAATCAAGCGTATGCCAAAAATATTGATGCAATGAACAAATATAATAAGAGACTAGAAATCAAATCTGTGAACTGCCCCTTTTGTCATGAACCGAAGCTTGAGACCAACGGTGAGTGTGAATGTAGTCCGACCAGTAAATCAAGAGCTTTTCCCTGTAACTTAATGTTATGGCCCTCGTGCCATTTGTTTGTTTTCTTTTTGCTTTTGTCTCCGCCTTTAGGTGTCTGGCAGGTGACTGTAATCAGCGGCCAATAAAAGGAAGAACGCCACTACACAACGGGAACCCAGGAAACCCAGGAGACCCAGGGGTTCAGTGACACACCAGCGGCGCGGCGTTTGATTGCTTTATTATGGAGTTGTTTTTGTTTGTATTTGTTAATAAATGCTAAGCGGCCAGAAGGCACAAGCTCGCCAGCCTTTTCCTTGTGTTTCCGGTTGTTATTGTGCTGTGAGTTTTCCTAGACTAGCCGACGGCACGTAACACTTAACTACAACTTTAGCTATGGTTCAACATTAGACGTACACAGAATACGTGTTGGTTTCATCGTAGCCGGTGCCGTCCACATTCAAAGCGATCTGCTCCCCTTTGCTGCGACAATAGTTTGAACTCATTGTATCTGTGGCCATCTCCAGCTCCAACTGAAAACAAAAGCGTTAGTGTTAAATGTTAATTCTATAATCAGTAACATATAAAAGAGCCTTAACAAAAATAAATGATTGTGATCCTGCCATTCCAGTTTGAATAAACATGGGGCTTCTAATGTTTAGGACACCTTACCCTTTGCTGTTTGGGTTTAATTTTGGCCGCCAAGTGATTTACGTCATCATAGTTCATATTAGATGGCCGGACAGGGTACTGTGTCGGATCAAACAGAGGTGATTTAATGTTATCACAATGCACACGCTGTGAGCAGTAGATAAAATTGTGTTTAACTTCAAACAAAGGGTATTATCATCAAACCAACAGACTTAAGAAGGCAGAAAAACTAACGTACCTGGAGAAGATATAGGTTTTCAGTGAGGCTTTTGGCAAGATACACGTCAATCTAAGTAATAGGAGAGATAAACTTTTAGTGTTGTGCAATATCTCACAAGCCTTTAATTATTACAAAAAATACAATCAATCTAGACTGTACATTAAAATAATATAGCACTTAGTGGGGGTTTAAAATTGTGGTATCTAGGGATGTGAATATGCGATAGATAAAGTATCACAATTTTTCTCAAGTCATCTTCCTCTCTAAAACAGCCTCTGTCGCAAGTCTGACTTTAGGGGACAAAGTTTAATCTCACAATAAATAATGTATCAAGGACTTATCAATTATATTGTGTCATGAATCTTACGATCATGCAAATAAAAATACTTTGAAGCTTTTATCTACTTAAATTAAAAGGAGGGATTATAATATTTTAAGCCAACTTTTCCATTGCAAGAACAAACAAAATATATTAAGATTAGATTAGATTAGATTAGATTCAACTTTATTGTCATTACACAAGTACAGGTACAAGGCAACGAAATGCAGTTAGCATCTAACCAGAAGTGCAATAAGCAGTAAGTACAGAATATACAAGGTCTATAATATGTACAATAACTATACAGATAAGATGGCCTTATTGAATATATTACTGCACAGCTCTACAAGGCTGAGGCTGCCTTAAATACAGGTTGTTACAGGTCTGTGTGTTATGAATAGTCCACACCTTATTGCAACAAAGTGGTGTATAAATCCTTTCAAAGAAGACTATGTTCTTTGCCACAGTAAACTCTTCTATGAATTTCTCACTGGTGTAGATGGTAGACATACCTCTTCTATAATGGGGTCATCATCTTCTCCACTGGCCATTTTGATGTGAGTGGTGAATCACACAGACACTAAAACCGAAGCAATGGGAGAAGAGGCAGCAGATCTCAGGGACCTGGCCTGTAAATATACAAGTAATTAAAGTTACTGACATGTGCAAGATATTGCTGCAAAATTACAACAAATACAACAACAACAAATACAAACTAATACAACAAATTAAAAATAAACGAAGAGCCTTGAATGACTAATTTTAAATTAAACACACCATGTAACCTATTTAAAAAGAGCCCTTTAATGATTTCACAGATAACAAGTAGAAAATATGTCAACTAAGGCTAACTCAGATTGTGCTAATCAGGTAAAAAACGAGCAGATGCAAAACAATGCAGTGTATAAAAAGACAAACCATCATGTAACACAACAACGCTGAATACACAGTTACAACAGTTGAACAATTTGGGCTGGCTTTATTCTTTAATAAACGTGTTATCAACAAACAGTTTTCATGCAGAGTGTACCTCATTAGCAAACTAGCATCAGACCGGTTCAGAATGTCTTGGCAAGGCCAAACATAACGGGCCTACTTTTTCTATTACCCAAATGTTAAAGGCAAGGATCAAAAACACTACCGAACACAACTAAATATATGCTAGTCGTACGTTGTTAATTTACTCAATAGCAAGGAAGCGGACACTCGAGTCCGGCGTTAGCATGCTAGCTTAATGTGCTAACCTGCACATGCCAGTCAAAACGAAGTCACGCTTGTTCAACAGACTGCAACAGCACAGAGAGTAGACTTGTCCCTCACCTGCACACTTCACTGGACACCTTTGGCTATCTCATCCGCGTGTGGTCTCTCACAGTGGATCCTGAGCAGTGTCTAGCTAACACAACGGTGTTGCTCTCAGTTCAGACACGTGGGGAGGAGCCCATGCCCACAATCCTAAGCGGTACTCGTCTTTTTGGACCTGAACTACTTTCTAGTACATACTCTTTTAACAATGGAGACGTAATCTATTGTTTGCATTTGTATGTTGTACAACGAATATTTATTCCAAAATGAATGGCAGCGGTGGGATTCGAACCCACGCCCCCGGAGAGACTGGAGCCTTAATCCAGCGCCTTAGACCGCTCGGCCACGCTACCCTGGAACTTGTCTTCCCTTTACAAAAAAATCTAAATTGTAAAATAGGAGACAACACACAAAAGATGTTTGAGTTGAAACGTTGCTACGGGAAGCATAGTCTGTATGCAATGAATCAACAGGCTTTTAAAATGTAGAACTGTATGTAAAAATTGCTAATGTGATTAAAAACTCCAAGTAAAACAAGCACATTTGTAACTCACACGTTCATCCAGAGGGAGGCAGAGTTGTCACATAAATATTCTTGAAATCAGCTTATTTGTGCGGTGTCTGCTCTCTACTGGCTGAAGCTGGGAATTATTCACAAACATGAGTTGGCTATTTGTAGCCATTTGATGCATTTAATTTATTCTACCTACCTTACACTTTAGCCTACAGGTTGTGTGGGGTACAATAATTGAAAGGCACTTAGAAACAGGCACTGACAGACAATCATACTAACTCTTGTTTCTATGTCCATACAGTGCCCCAACACAAAGGGAAATGCAAACTTCACATACACAAACAGTGTTTGGGACCAGCCTGGCTTTAAAATCAAAACTTAACATAAACATAAACTAAGGCAAAATTTGAGGTTGGTGTTATGGGTTGCTTGTGTGGTTTTTGTTGCATTTGGTGGTAAAATTGCATACCGTTCTTTGTAGACCATGCCTAACCTATGGTAGCCCTGTAGGAACATGCTATTGAATATGAAGAAAACCCAGTGGAAATAGGTCAGAATGAACATTTATGTACTAAGCTTTTATGCAAGGATTGTTATTTTGTCCAGCTTTATAACTACAACATTTTACGCAATGCACCTTTAAAGTCAATGCAGTTTTTAATTCTTCCTGCAACGTTTTACTTGTTTAACACCCTTGTTGCTGTAGGCTATACAAATGCAATTACTACAGTTAAAACATATGGTTTTAACCAGGTGTGTTCTGACTGACTCCTGTTCGTAATGCTCCTCCTGGTTGCTCTGTCCCGTCACTCAGATCCAGATGTCAGGGGGAACTTTTTGGAGGCCTGTGATGTGCCAAAACTGTAAGTAAACACCATAAAATCTCTGGCACAGCCACCCACTCCTCAATCAGGGGGTTTCCAGCTTCTCCAGAACAATGCAGGACACTGTGGTGATGATTGAGTTTTATTGGCCAGACAAGTCCAGTGTCTAAAAGGTTAATAACGCCACGTGTGGTGTGATGAGAGCGCTTTGAGATGTGTAGTTTAATAGAGTCACTGTTCCCGCTGCAAACACAAAGAGGCCATGCTGTAAAATTATATTGAGTTTGAGTTGAACTGTCTAATAAAAATAGACATGTTGCAGTCAGAGGGCACACAGAACATAGTAATAGAAACAGAAAAGACAAGGCAAACTGAGCTAATGCTTACGTTGTGTTGTAATGTAATTCAATTTAAAATATATAATATCCCATTTTAATAAGTTATACATCCTCCAAAGCAGCTCAGATAGCCATTGTAAACATTATTCATACAATTAAAAGTAATAATGAGAACATGGGCTTTATCTCACATAAAATCCCCAAATTTGGGGAATTTTTGGGACTTTCCAAAAATTCAATTTACAATCCTAAAACTTTAAGTAATGGGGAAAGTTTCCTCCATATCTTTAACTTTTTGATAAGCATCTGTGATCAGGCTGTCAATAAAATTTATTTAATTTGATGTTTAAGAGCAATTTTTCTACTATTTTCATCCCAGGAGTAGTTAGAATCTCCAAACGCTGATGTGAAGCATTATTTTAAGGGGTTACAGTGTCATGTGCAAAGTCATCTCAGGACACATGTTATGCAGACTGCAATACATTAGAGATCAGACAAAAATCACAAATTTTGTTTTGACAAATGTGAACCGGTTGATTATGTGTGTGGTGCAAGTAAGTGGCTCTACCCATGTTCACCAGCTCTATAGTCTAGTTCATTTAGGCTACACCAGCTAAAGGCTACAAGTCACTGGAGGCTACTGTATGACATGCCCCCCAAAAAAACACACTGAGCACCAAGAATCCTACACGCATGGTTTTAGGGCCTGGCTTTATCATGTGATTCTTTATCAAAGACTGTTAAACAGAGATCTCTGTGCCATGATTAGCATATCATTTGCTAAACCTGCAAAATCTACGTTAATGTCAAATGCACATTGCTAATGTTGACATAGATAGCCATTATACAAACGCAAATTAAGATGCCTTTTACATGTTTACTTTTACAGTACTACTTTTAAAGTATAATGTAATATTTTTAATTTGTGCGATAAGGATAAATTGGAAATACAGCTCTTTCTGTTGCTGTAGTGGCTGTGTGTCTTTTCAATGACCTTGATTTTAAAAGGGTATATACAGATGTGAAAGCTGTAGTCTTCTTTTAATACATTTATTCCAGTAGTAATTTTATCTACCCATCTCACAGGACATATTTCTTTTACTGCTGCATTTCAGATTTCTCCAATATTATACAACAACAAAATCCAAGAAGAAGTAAAGAATAATATATTTTTAAAAATACACATTTCAGCTCGGCTCTTGAGACAGCGAAATGTTCAGCTGCTGGGTCTGACTCTGGCGTCGGGGGCTGCTTGAGTGACAGACGGGCGACGATACAACTCCATCACAAAGTGCCGGCTGACAGAGTGATTTGACAGCGCTCTACAGACTAAATATACTCTGTGTTCTCGGCACTACATCAAAATGACAAGAAGACAAGTGGTCAGAGATGATGCAGTTGTCTTTACTCGGATAGGATATCAGGAAAAATGTCCACATGCAGCCAGAATATAGATGATAATAGGGAGCCATTTTCTCCACCAGAAGATAATATTTAAAGCTATTTACATTGGGTTTGTTATTGTCTCTTTTGGTCGTACTGCAGTTTTTGTAGAAGAAACTCTGTCGTAGATCGTGATTGCTTTTAAATCTAAAACACACAATTAAAATTTAAATATGTAAAAAAGTATGACTTTAAATATACATCAACCCAGTAAATTAAAATAACGCACAATAGATGCTTTTTCTCAATTGACAGGAGCCAGGTTGGGGTGGAGGATGGGTACACAAATGGGCGGCCCCAGTTTAAGTTCAAGTCTAAGTTGACATTTAATTCCTGTGGCATTTATTGAAGGGAAGTTTTATTTCATTATCACATGCTACAGTCTGTTGTCCTTTCCAAACCTATTGTAATTCATGCCTAAACTGTCCCATTAAACAAATCTACAAACTCTAAAAAGATCCTTTTATGTTGCAAAAATCACACACCAAAGAACAGACACAAACTTCATGACTATCCAATGGTTGTCACAGAGCAGGGTCCCCTGTGCATTTGTCGTTTGTCAAGGTTTGGCTCTGAATATGCCTGGATCTTTATAGTACATATTCTTTCATTTTCCACTGCTTATCTTTTATGATTCACAGGGAGCTGAATATTATCTTAGCAATTTAGATTCACTAAATCATCTGTTCATATTTGTCTTTGGACTGTTGAAAGAAGTTAAAGTACCTGTGTCAAATATGACACGTCATGTTTTCCTCATGAATTTTATGTGTTCTATTTTTACAATTTGGAGATAGGGCACAACTAATCATGCAGTAGATAAATCAAGAAGTATTTTGCCTTTCCTTTGTGTCTGTATAAGTTTATCAATTGTTCCTTTAGGATAATTTTTCATTTGTTCATAAACTGTCCAATTCTTCATCCCAGTTTGAGGGGCCCCTGCAGCGCCACCCTTCGACTCCACAACGTTGCATTAGTGCTAATCTTCATACTGTTCACGATAATTAGCCTGAACATGTGCCAGCTTGGATAAAACGGATTCTTCCATTAAGTTCTCAGGGCAAATGCATATTGTGGCCATCACTGCGGGACGTTCTCACTCGAACGCACTCATAGTCTGCTGTTGGTTTGGATTATCCCTGCCCTGTAAGCAGCCAGGCCACAACGGCAACACATAACCCAGATATTAATTAGTATATTGTTCACTACACAAGTCATCGTGCTGAGATTTAATCATAAATTATGTAAATGGCTGTCATGAATCATTTAGACTGAGGTGTTTTATTTGCCAGAGCAGAGTGTGATCGCGGTGAAGACATGAAAGCACAGGTAGTTGTGGCTAATGGCGGGAAACACCTCCCTCGGGCCTGTTCACAATTGATCAAACAAGACTGTTTAAAGGCTATTAAAGGGTTATGTTTACCCAGAGGTCTTGGGTTTTAAAATAGGTACATTAACAGAATGGGACGACTTTATGCACATTATAACTAAAGGAGCTCATCAGACTTGGCTTAAAACGATCACTTCTGATTTATGTGTTGGGGAAAACTCATTAAAGGCGTCTCTGTATTTATGGGAATTGAATGGTCTGATGTAAACGGCTAAAAACTGGCACTGGTTTGTCTCTTTCTGCTTGATAAAATGTCTAAACCCGAGGCAAACTAAATATATACTGTACACGTTATTATTTCACTTCTGACCAATGTTTCTCATATTTATGGTGAATACATTTAACAATTTGTAGCTTTGAAAACAGTCAACCTACAGTATATATATGCTTGCATTTAGATGTATTTTGAATTAGATTCAATAGTTGGAGTGGAAAAAATGGAGATGAGTAATTATTTTATAACTGTATGTACATAAATGTGATCTAACACAGCTGTACATTGAAAAAGCTTTATGGTTGACTGGTGGAGCACATACCTTTGACCAGGGATCGATACCGGCTCGGGTCTGTTGTCGCTCACCATATTTTCCTGTCTGTCTACTGTCTACTATCAAATAAAGGCAAAAAGGCCAAAAACTGGTAAACTGATTTCACTTAAGATATGGTGTAAACTCCTGTCAATTTTATCACTCAGACCTCCATTGCAACCTTAATTCACTTACACTGCTTATTTGTGGATTAATAGTTGCTAATGTTTGTGGTTAAGCCCTGCGGTTCTCTTATTGTTTGATCAACTCATTGTGTGACTTATCCACTTCACTAAGCATCCAATCAGCCTTTTCAGGAGCTTCTAGAAAAAACGCTGTACTGTATTTGAATATGAATATGTTTTTTGACATTTGTGATTTAGCAGACTTTTACATACAGACACACCTTTTAAATGTTTTTGACTTTTTTTGTGACCTTGAAGGACACATGATGAAAATGAACTCACATCACTTTCCACTGATTTTACGAGCTCAGTCTATTCTCAGTTTAAGATGCGCTCTAACTCTTCTTCAGCTGTGGACAAACAAAGGCGTCCTCTTGACTAACGCCGCCCCCGGGGCCCGAGCCCTATCTATTGATCTGCTGTCACCCAATTTCTTATGACTTATGCCCTGCTTAATTCCCATTACAGCTCACACTGAAGCCTTATCGGCTAGAACAATGAGCCTCTTGTCACTAAGGGCCAAAATATGAATTGGTAGTGCGACGGTGTGAGCTCAAACCCATGACTCTGAGCCCCGAGCCCTTTCTCTGACCTCTGCAAATCATACAAGACGCTTTTTCAAAAGGCTTTACGTCAGTATATTAACTGTCTTGTTTGTAGATGAATCAGAAAATTGGATCTTGGTTGTTTCTTAACAACAAGCCCCCAAAACACAACTCATAAGCTGTGGCAGTGATATGTCTCCATAGTGATGATAATACCCCGTTTCCTCGCTGATATCTCATTCTTTCAATTATATGTTGCTCTGCTCTTTTGGACAAATAGTAATAAAGCGATAAATTGTCTTCCCAGCGCGAGCTATGGACATCCTGTCTCTGAACTGCTGTTGAAACTGCCATAAACCACCCACAAAGTCACTGATAAGGATTTACAGTTATTTGACATCATCTGTCTCCAGTAAATCACTCCGATAAGAGAATTAAGTGATGGCTATAGGTTCTTTGTCCTCTGGCTATTGATTTTTCTAACACAGAGGGCCACTGCCATGTTTTTATTGAGTATCCTATTTGCTTTCAGCTTCAGAATGGGAATGAGGCCGTTTGGGTTGGTTTTATTGGACAGAGCGCAATAAATTTATCTTATAAGAGTGGTCTCATTTACTAAAGACGAAGACGGATTCAAATACATGGAAAATGAATACCATGAGACTCAGACCTATTTTATTTGTGACAGATTCCCTCCAGTCACAGAACATTAACAAAGTACTCTGTTGTTACTTTTATTGTATTGGTATAATTAGTGGTTAAATGACTGGAGACATTTGGTTTGGAGGTTTGTAAAGGCATTGGCGCTCTATGGAACAGATTTGGTCAGTCAAGAGAGAAAGTAGGAAAACCTTGTTCTTTTTCTGAATAAACTCTGACAAAGCTGGTGTTTATTAGCAACATCTAAATCTGGTTTTAGATAAAGTCTCTCTTTGTGAATAAAAAACAGTGTTGCATTAGACTAAAGCAGAATCTGAAATAGTGAGTCTCCAAATGTAGGAAAGAGGGCAGTTCTCATAATTTAAAGTTTCGAGAGCTGGAAATAAACCAGAAATTATGTTATTGCCCATACTGTTTGTAAAATGCACCACTACAACAAAGAATTACTTTACTTTTTTGTTCTAGGTATTGGCACTACACCTACATTAAAATGTTCACTTCAAGTAAACTTCTTTAGGCATTACCCAGACAAATCAATGGCTTGGCTTTAAAAAATGCCAATAATAGTACAATTATTGGCAGGTTTTGGTAGAAAGACCTGTAGGGAAGGTTAGTGAATAGACATGGGCTTTGTTCATGTTCTTTTTAATGATATGCCAGAAATGAATGGAAAATGTTGTCCAAAATTTAATTAATTATATACATTTTAAAATTGCAGTTCTCCATTTTCCACATTAACACGTGATCCACTAGAGTTCATACTGTTCGCTAATGCCATTCAAAACAACCATATAAAATCGAGAAAGGGAAACAAATCCCTTTTAATACAAATGAAGGATTATATTATAGATCTATAAGATCTTATAAGTTGCATGAACGCCCTTTCAATGTACGTTTCACCTCTGCCTTGTTTATTTTATTTAAGTTCAATGTGTAGTAGAATAGCCTAAAGGCTTCCATAGGCCGTTTGTATGAAGTCAACAAGAGGTCATCTGCCTCATGTTAAATGTTTGTGTTTTCCAAATGAATGAGCTCATCTCAATAGAAATCATTGTGCACTTTCTAGACCAACCTCGTGACCGAACCTTCAGGAAGACATCCATCTGTTATGGTAATTGGTTATTTATATAAAATACAGCAGATAATGGCCTTGTTAAAGGATCTTATTGTCCGTCTGTGGCTTGAGTTATACATCCCTCTCAGCGCATTATGTCCCACTTTAGACAAAGCTGTGTTTAGCTTAGTGGAAGTTCATTGTTTGAGCATGAAAACACTTGTGTCAGTGCCCTGAGAAGCTGCACATTTAACGATTCAGCGGCTAAGTGCGCGACCTCGCAGCGATGATAAATGTCAACTGCAGAGATGTCCTGTTAACTAGACACGCCGCTGCCGACCCCACGCCCCTCTATTGACTGTAACATGACTCCAAGCACTGTATAAAACCCAGTCTGTCTCTCGGCCAGTGCACATCAATACTTTTAATTCAAAGGCAGCACATCAGTAAAGCAATGTATCTCAAGCATGAGCTTCATAGTCTATGATGAGCAAACTATATGAACATCTAACCAATGAAGCATAGCTAAATTTATGTTGATGGCTATAGTTTAAGGATTCTGCAGTGGATCAACAAGAATGGAAGTATAGAGAAGTTCTACTGACCAATTAGAGAGCACTGGGTCTTAAAAGGATGAGCACTAACATGGAGTGTTTTAAATTAGTGTATTGGATTAGGAAAAATGTTTGTGTGAAACATTGTTGAAGACTTAATCAATATACTTTGAAGGAAAAAAATGCCATTGACTACTTGATTTAAGAGAACAAATGGTTCATTTCTAGTTCAATTTTCCTTTATTCACAGTGATCCAAATCTGCTTTAAACTCTTTTTAAGCCACTCTTCAAAAGTGAACTGTAGGAACAAAAGACTGGAAACAAAGACGCCCCCCCACCCCAAAAAATAAAAAACTGACATTAATACAGCCAGGTGGGAGTTATGCTCAAATGTAAAAGTCTCAAACAAATGAGATTGGAAAACTCTCAGAGGCGTACTCTGAACTTTGCAGCCATCGTCAATCAGTAATATTGCCACGTGAGTCCATACAGGAGTCGGACAAACTGCTTCTTTAAGCATTTCTCCGGGAGGCATAAAAGAGTATTTATAGCTACTGCAGGCAGGTATAAGGGGAGATTGGCAAACATGAAAATCAAGTTGTCTCACGGGTGCCATCGAGGCGAGCAGCTTTGCATTAAATCATAGATGGAGGGAACAACAGTGTGTGGCACAACAGCAGTCGGCTCTGACAAAACACTGCCCTGGGCCAGAGCTTTATGCCCCCATCACACAGCCACACCGGACTCAGAGCTAGTTTTTAAATCTTTTAGAGCTTCATGCATTATTTTTGAAGCTAGATACATCAAAGCTTGACAGTGAAAGCATGACAACTGGGTTGGGTTAGGAATACGACTGGGATTGGAAAGGTCTGCTGAGCCTAAAATGTGGATGCTCTTTATTTTGAAGAGATACAAATTGAATATGCTAAGGTTCCTGACTTTTTGGTTTAATTATGTTTACTGTGGATCAAAAAAGATGCATCTGCCGCTTGTTTCAGTGCAGTACCATAAATGGCCAGTAGCTCAGTAGTAGAGCGGCCCTCCTTCGCCCGGGCCATGTACACAACAACAGTACACTTAAGGTTGTGTGTGTGTGTTTTTTTCATTTACATTGCAAACAGTTTTTCAAAGAACCTTTAGAGTACATGATTTCAAAACACACACTAAAATAACTCCAAAAAGAAAAAAATTCTTGATGTTGCTCCAGGAAATGATCATTCAAAAGAAAGTTTTGGGATTTACTTTCACCACTGCTTCTTCTTCATGTGTAAACACTGCATGTTTTTATGAACACCACTGAATTGAATAAGGGTTGAGGCGTCATGATTCGGTTCAGGTAACAACTGAAGACGCAGTGGCGCACAAGTCTTTGGAAAGTAGACCATACATGGAACCAAAAAAAGTGGTAATGTATGGTATGCTTTTTTAAGACACAAACAAGGCAATAAAAACCAACACCATTTTTTAGGAAGGTTGGTTTATCAAATCCTCTGTAGCATTAACATTAGTTTTATGGGAAGCCTGCCCCATTAAGGCACAAGGCAAGAACCCATTGATAGCTTTTGGGTGTTTTTACAAGCAGTACTGCAAACCTCGGAGGTTTTTGCTTGTTTTGTTGCTCAGTAATGAACTGCATCTGTCTCCCTCTGCTTCAGTGGCATGTTTTAGTTTAATGTAAGCCACAGTTTAACGTGTATTACCCCAAGCCAAGATTTAAAGCTGCGGAAGATCCTGTTTCTGCACTTACCTGATGTGGGATTGATTTCCGTTACAATTGTATGAATCACAGAGGTCATTACAGAGCCAGACTCTTTCATTAAGTTGAGCTATATCTGCTGCTGAACACGAGGGCCTTCAGAGAGGATATACAGTCTCTCCACAGGGCCAAAACCACTCAGAAGACCCCAGCACGAGACGCATAGCTTCATTTATAGCACTAACGCTGCACATCGATTCTCTGCAGGAAAAATAGGTGACAACATACTTTAGCAGGGAGTTTTAAATAATTTAGGAGTCGTCAGAGAATAATAAATACTGCCATAAGTGGATCTGGAAGATGAACAACCTGTAGCAGAACAGAATAAATACAAGTGCAGATGAAAGTATGCATCTCTGCGCTGTTTGAGGAATACTTTTAATGCAATATTGTTATTTTCTGCTATTAATGATGTCACTAGAAGGTTTAAGTTAATGAGAGGTTGAAAAATAAACTGTTGTAAGACTGAAAGATAATACAAAGAAAGGTATTCACTTTCACAAATCTTCTAAAAAGTGTTTGTATAATTAATTGTTAAAACCTATTCCATGTTTTGTTTTTTGTTTTTGTATTTGAATGACTATATCCAAAAACATTGTTTTGTAGTGCATGTTACTTTATTATCAGAAAAATGTAATAATCCATTTAAACCTACTTTGTGTTAACTTCTGCAATGGTAAAATGTTAAAGTGTATAGTCAAAATAAATCAGTCAAACAAACATAGAACATAATAGTCAAACCCATGTTTTCAATAGTGTGTGAATAACACTGTTGGATGGTGCCATTTATTCCCTTACTTCCTGTTACTGTTGGACAAACTGAGCACCTCTTGAGGAGAAACATATTTATTGTTTCTTTTTGATCAGACATTTACATTTACATTTACATTTAGTCATTTAGCAGACGCTTTTATCCAAAGCGACTTACAAGTGAGGATAACAATGGAAGCAATTTTAACAACACAAGGTACAAAAAGCATAAGTGCACAAAAACTAGTCAGTTTAAACCCAGCGCAGTATACGATGCTAAGGATAAGAGATTTTTTTTTTTTTTTTTTTTTTTTTTTTTTGAAAGGAATCGATAGAAAGGAAGTAGGGCTCAGTGTTTGTCAGTCAGGTGTTGACGGAAGAGATGTGTTTTAAGGTGTTTTTTAAAGATGGCTACAATCTTGCATGATGTTTGTTCTGAGTTTCTCCATACACAACAGCATGTCCCTGCAGGGCTACCGTAGGTGCTCACAGGCTGTACAAAGGAGGGATGTTTGGTGTGTAAATGGAATCTCAAATTTCCAAAAACAAGGCACATTAAGGCACATTAGGAATGGATCTGACTCATTACAAGAAAAAAGTTCATTCAAATTCCCCATATTCTCATAGACCACTGAATTTTCACTGAGACACACTGGAAGAGGCTCTTTTAAATTAAAGCAAAATTAACATTGCCTGTGTTTTATAATTATAATTATACAGTATATGTCCTTTTACTCAATTAATGAAGCGGTTGTTTTCCCCCTTTTTGCCGACAGTTTTCTTCTTGTTTTGCATCAACAGTATTTCTTCACCACTTTACTTTAATTCTTTCCAAAAAACGGTTTAATTGGACGCTGTATAAGTACAGACTGCTCACTCTAATGTTTTCCTCTGTGTTCCTCTGTTGTGTTGGCTTTTCAAATAAAGAGACATTAATGTAGATAACGGCCATTTTGAATCCTCATTATTCACTGGTAATCTGGGAACACAAGCGTCATTAATGAAAGTGTTAATTAAGTGCCAATTATTCCTCGAGGGGATCACGCTGAGATTATATCATGAAAGATTTACTGGAGAAGGTCTAATATACTTTTTACAGAAGCAGTGATGGTACACTCTGCTAAGGTCATGTAATGTGAGATAACAAGAGCAATTAAATGGTCAAAACACCATAAAAACGCCAAGCACAGAAACAAATCTTCTCAAAGACTTTTGACAACAGTGAATCTGCACCTTTAGAGTTTGCATTGTGGCTTTCTCTTTTTCCAGCGTCATCAGCAAAAACTTGACATCCCAACAAGCTCCTGCTACTATTGATGACACAAATACAATTATATGTGTATATATTCAGAGGATTTATATGTGCTGGACACCAAAAACTGATAATGTTTGTCATTAACAAATCAAAACAAACTCATGAAACCTAGATCATTTTAAACACAATATTGTAGATACTTATTATAATAAAGCAAAATGTTATTCACTTAACTGTTAAGAAAATAAGGTATTAGATATAAATGGTATAAATGAAGAAAATCTGACTAAGTGCAATTTGGGCTGATTGTTTCTGGCGAGCACTGCTGAGGACTAAATTATTGTGTCACAATTATCAAGCCGCATAATGGGATTAAATTATACTTTTGTTGCTTTTGGTGTAAACCTGGAGTAAAGGTTTGTTTTAAAGCTGATTTCTACAATTACTTCTTATCTTATATAGCAGCATACAGTCCACAGTCCCCCCTACAGGTCTGGCAGACCTACTACAGCCTTTTCAGCAGCTGTGTGGATCTGTGTGAAGGCAGGTTCTTTGGAAAATGAAGGAATGTGCTCCTTTGCATTTTTAGATTGAGTAAACAGCCCCCTTTGAGTTACAAGCTTGGAGAAGTAACTTCAAGTGCAGCCTGCAGCAATATGACTGTGGATCTGTCATTTCTAGGACAACTTTGTTACATGGCCTTTTAGGAGATGTTCACTAAACTAAATCTAGACAGGAGTTCAGGTCTAGATCATTTTTTACCTTGATTTTGTGCTGATCTATGCCACTATATGTCTACAGGAAAATAAAGAATTAAAGATAAATAAAGAATGTACACTAGAAACTGCACAAATATAAAGCCAACTTTTTTAAACAAAAAAAAACAAAGCCCCACAATCAACTATTGCCATGCCACTGGCCAGATAATGACAGTGCTTTCATGGGATTTGTCGATAATAACAAGTAAAGAATAGAAATTTACTAGACTTATGGGTCAGAATGAAAAGCAATGATTCAATGGTTAAACACTATAGTGTAACCGGCCAAAGATATAATATAAACCAACAGCAATAGTACAATCAGTTCCCAGCTGGAGTTAAACACTGGATTTCTTGGATATTAGCCGTTAAAACAGTCCACAGCTGTTATTTTTCAGGCCTGTTTCCGCTCATCATTAGTAAATACATGGTTGTATATTTAGTAATGAGGCCTTTAAACCTTTGGGACTTGCTTCACGAGGTCTTGACAGAAAGCCTGCAGTGGATCGGGTGTCCCGCACAGCGCTGGCCCAACACCTGACGACACGCCTCTACGGGGAGTTTCTACTGTCACAATAAATCACCAGCAGACAGGATACAGTATAATCATAGAGGTGTCCTGTTTCCTTCAGTGGCTGCTCAAGGAAAATGTATTTTACTCAATGGACTTTGCCAAAACAACGACACAGTGTTTGATGGTTGACTTGAGAGGAATAATCCATGAGAGATAATGTGCAAAGGCTATTCCTGGTTTATGTTGCACGTCTCACACAGTAAACAATAGCCCAGTATCCTGCCACTAGCCTTTATTTTTCCTTTGTTTTTATGGTTTTATGGTTTTTATGGATTAAATAAAAGATGAGTGTCTTAAAAGACTAGTGTCTGAGTCAAAATAGTCAAAGGACATCTACTTCTTCAAAGTCACTGGAAAGGTATGTTGTACTTATAGTGTAATACTATTAATGTCCACTAGATGCTAGCTCCAAAAACACTGAAAGTTAAACTGATTAATTAACTTTTTATATAGTATCCTTTCACCAAAACAGCTTAATCTGCATTTTAAATTTCTTAAGAACTTTTTGTGTGTATTTAGTAAAAAGCAGGAAAATTATTCAAGCATTTCCGCTTGAACAAAAACTTAAATTTGATCAATATTTCCTTATTTTTTACAGAAACTGGAATTTCCCGGTAAATTTGCCAAGTAAATAATTCCACAGGTCTGTAAAACAAAAACAACAAAAAGTTAGATGAATTCTGGTTTGTGATTAGTCAATAGCTGGAGATGGCTCGTTTTTAAAGATAGCCTACTAAAACTTCTCATTTATCATTTCTAGTTTTTGCTAGTCTCACTGGATAGAAATATGAAGTCTGGCCTCTGTGTGGGATTTGCTTGTAGTTTTACTCCTTACTTTATTTCTTTTCACCAGTTCATACTGTTGTTGTGTCCTTGGGCAAGACACTTTACCCACCTTGCCTGTATAAATGTGTGAGTATGTTTGGTGTTGGTTGGAGAGGTTGTAATATGGCTGCTGTGACTACAGACGTAGCTCACCACCACCAGTGTGAGACTGTGGAGTGAATGAATAATGTGAGTGCTTTGAGTCGATTGGAAAGGGGAAAAAGCATGAAATAAATTGAATCCATATTATTATTATTATTACTAATACTCTCTGTGAGCACCTATGGTAGCCCAGTTGGAACATTATGCTGTGTATAAACATATCCCGTAGCAATGGGTCAGTTCACAATGCACCTTTTACTACAAGGTCGATAAAATAACAGAGATGTCTTCAAATAAAAATGTGCTTAAGGATGCTCCTTCAACACACACTTCTTTAGATTTGAGGTGTTAAAATTTCTTTACTGATCTTTGACTGTGTAACTGTGTGAAGCCTATAATTCAAAACCAAAGCAAATTGAGACGCCTGATATCAAAGAGGGAACTTTTCTTTTCAAGAAGATAAATCATAATTCTCACAAATTACCCAAACATTTTGTCTCTCTCTCATTTCCAGCAGTGTTTAATCTGTGTCTGGAGTATTCACTGTCACTTCATGTTGCAAACACTCCTCAGTCTCTGGCAGATCATTGTCTTTTGATGGGCCATAAAAGGCAGGCCGTGATGGATGATAACTGGAGGCGTCAGTCTTTGTTGTGGCTGTGACGTCTCGGTGCATGTGAGAAGGGAAGACACAGCACAAATGGGAGATGTCATCGGTGGCTCGCACTGACACCGAGGCCTTAAGCACAGACTTTGATCTCAATGAATGACTGTGAAGTAAACACAAATAAGAGATACCACTGTCTTTGAGAGAAAGTTCAGTTACTTCCAAAACATACTCTAAAACTAAATGTTGTCACTGTTTGTGTGTTTGTGTGCACTGATGTGTGTAATACTTTTATTTTATTGGCACAATATGTGTCACATCAAGTCAAAGTAAAAATGAGTGGACCTTTTGAGTCCATCCATTCAACAACATTTAGTTGATTATTTTGATGTATGAATGCATTGGAAGCATGTTTTATACAGTAGCCATGTCTGTAAAAAATATTATAATTGGTTACTTGTTGATTTGGCTTTCAAATATCATAATATTCAGCGTCAGCATCCATCTTTAAAAAAAAGTCTCTAAACAGTTTTTCCAGACCATGGGTTGCCTTTTTCCACCATTTTCCAAGAGTTGTCTCTCTGATTGTTGGCCGATTTAGAAAGGCCTCTAACATATCAGTTTAAAGGCTGACAAATTGGAAAAGGTGTATCACAACTGGTACAATTTCTTTTAGGCTTTACCTATATGCAGAACATGATTTACCAAGAGAGAAGCTGCTCGTGTCATTGCTTTCTGATCCAGTCCAATAAACAGTGTTCGTAGTATGGGCCCTAGACTCCCTGCTGACCTTACAACATCTGCTCAGGCACTTACCGCTCTAATATATGAGCTGCGAGAGTGGGCAGGTGTTTTTTAGCCCAAACCGAAGTACATCCAAACCAGATTGTGCCTCCAATTGAATTAAAATGAGTCACCACCAACAGAACCAGCATCAGCAGCTTTTCCCATAAAACAAAAAGCTTGAATAATGTTAAGCATGACAGGCAGGTGGGAATGTTTCTTAGGTTTGTTTGATGGTGACAGGAAAATTAGATGTTTGAGTAATTGCACCGAGCCATAAGGAATCTATTGTGTTGTTGAATTAAATCAGTTTGATCTAAAACAAAAGCTTTCTCTTGTGGTAGTGTGAGGCACTTTGCCACATAAAACCAAATAATGGTATTTCCTTCTGAGTTTTTCCCCTTTAAAGAGAAGATAGGACATGGCTGTTTAATGCAAATGTTGATTTTCTTCAGCAATTACACAAATTATACAAAACTAATACCCATTTATTGAGGCACATGACAGTAGTCTGTATTCTGAAGATGTAAATGTAATTATTTATTGACTTTTAAACTACTAACCTGTATGTTTTGAACACATCAATGCGCCGAAGATCCTAGCCTCCTAGCCTATTTGAACTACCAGATACCTCAACTTGACCCCTGTCATTTTCTTTAATATATTATCTGTGTTTGATTTCCTTATGTGTCTTTTACAATCAGAATTCAGCCATGTGGTTTGCATTTCCTGCCAGGTTCAAGATTTTATTTAAAGATGGCGCCTTGTTTGAACTATTGCTAATACAACCAGGATGGGATCTGTCACTCAGTTTATTGCAGGTTGATGACTTAGGGTAGTTTGGGTTGTAAGCAGTGTGTGATTTATGAACACTGTGTGAACTCGTCAAATGTTGAGTTCAGAGCAGAAACCTGGCTTTTTTTTTGGTCTCTGGCTCTCTGCTTTTTCTTCCAATTACGCCAAAGTATTTCGCACGACAATTAGCTTGGTCCTCATTTGGGTCCGCGGTCCCTCAAGGTTAGCAAAGCCATTTATCATCCACCGGCCTCCGAGCTCCACTGCTGTTCTCTCTCAGGTAGGTTTTTATATTTGTTTTTTTACTACTTTGCTTTCCACAAAATAAGAAGGATACAGTAGTTTTGAAGTTGCCCATCCATCTGTCACAGGCTTTTCTGTTTCTCTACAGGTGTGAAAGAAAAAGGGAAATGTCGTTTTCACATGGCTCATTTGTCATCCACTGACTGCAGAGTTGCACTGAATAAGTGATGACAACTGGGCCTCTCGCTTTTTAGGAGGTCGACTGCTTTGGTTTTGCAGATGACAGATCTGTACAGGATAACAACAATCACTTGAGTCTAAATGGAAATGATTTTACAACAATTAATAATAATAATGCTGAGATGTTGAGATGTTACTCATATTGTGATCACTGTTGCTTATTTTTCATTTCAACAGCTAATCCTCTGTTGCTGCATATGTTGTTTGCATTGTTTTTAGAACACAGTTTAACACTATTGAAAACATTCTTTGCATTTGCCTATCTACAGACAAAAACTGGAAGCAGACATTAGTTTTATTAATTTCTCTTCTTGCATCTCTAAAGAAGACAAACTAATCCTAAAAAAGCAAACAAACCATACCAACAGAAATACATACTGCACATTTAGTTCAGCTGGCTATATCTTCCATATAACTGAATAAAAGCATTAATTTATCTTTTGACAAAGGTTGTTTTTTTTTACACTTTCATAGTCTTACAGTTTAAAAAGGATCCTTTCCAACATAATGTCAGACATTAACTGCATGTAATACATTGAAGCAATGGTTACACATAACCTTCTAATTTTATTGTACACTGTCAATCCATGTAAGCCTTAAACTTTTGTCTTTGCAACACATGCTGTCTACCATGTTAAATATGAACTACTGTACAGCCCTGACCTCTAGGTGGTGCATATACTTTAAACGTACATTCATTTTTATAAACCCTTTAATGATGATTTGTGGAGCAGTTTGGGCTGAACCTGTACAAAAAAAGGAAAACAACAATCCTTGGCTAATGAGAAGGTTTTTATTTTAGCTTATTAATGATGTGAAGTCTTTTGGTGAGCGGAATTTATGGAGCGTTTTAATGGGCAACTTGACATTTAGCACATGTTTACAGAGATACAGATGTAAGATATGTAACCTTGTTAGGCGCACATTAAAGAACTCCTCCGTGTTTTATGTCGATCTATGCTTTGAATTATATTAAAATGTAAGCGCTGGCCGTGGTACAAGTGTTTATAAAGCTTTCCAAATGCCTGTGGGGCGTCATTAAAACACATATTTGAGCAGGCAGGCCAGTAAACATGCACTGAATAGATTTTTTTTTAGCTTTTACGTCTAATTTAACAGGAGAATGTGCATTTTTCTATTTTCAGATGAGACCTTGGAGAGGCATTACTTTACAAAGACTATCTCGACTCTTATGAACCTACTATGAGCTGATAGCCTTGTCTTATATCCATTAAAATGTACATCTTAAGCAGACACGAGTTGTAGCTTTCATATTAAATAGTGCCTTCAGTTAATAGACTAATTGAAAGTTGACTATGATCAGTTTGTTACTTTCAAACAGGGGTTACTGTACCAAACTATGCAGTACTCACCTGATCCATTGACTTTTTCACTACTAAATATGGATTTATTCAGCTTTATTTTTACAAAATGAATGCACAGGAGTTTAACTTGGCTTCTCACCACAGACAAATAGTACAACAACAATTACTTTGTCATCTGTCTTTAGAGCAAAACACATAAACAGCAGTCTTCAACAAGTTCTACAATCAATCAATACATGCACATCAGTAGAGATAGCAGGTCTGTGCAAACCCTTGACTCTGTCCAAAACCATTTCCTCGTCCATAACTCCTCAGTCACTACATAAGAGACTTCAGTGATTAATACGTAAAGAATATGCATGTGTTATATTCAACAAGTCTTTTCACATTAGCACAGGTTGGGCGGGGCCTTTCTGGGTGGAGTTTGGGCGGGTTTCCTCCAGGTTCTCCGTTTTCCACCACCAACATTCTTGTCAGTGGTGGCTGCAGACAAGAATTTTCTCCACGGGGATAATAAAGGGATTAAACGGGAGAAATTCCAACATTAACGCTTTTTACATCACAATTGCCACAGGTCAAGGTCAAATTTGTGTTCTAACATGTTTTATAAAAATGGGATTGAATATATCTATTTTGCCATTTGTTTTTGGACACAGCCATTGTTTCTTAATCAAATAATTAAACGTGTACTATTTCTTGTGACCAACTTTGACTTGAGACATTTTGAACAGACAGCCCTTTTACTTGAGTACACCTCAGTGTTAAAGTGGAGTCACTGTACACTGAGCCGTCCCAGAGGTTACCCAGAGTACAGAGGGGACTAATTGTCAAGGTTATGTCTGTGGATGATTGATGTGAGGCCGGGCTGTTTTTGTCAGCTGTCAGGTGGCTGGAATGTTTAATGTTCTCATTATTGGTTGCTCTGTTGTGTATATTTCCCTGTCAGCGCCGCGCAGCCATCTGAACTGCCAGAGCACTTCAAAGGCCTGCGGGTCATCCGTCTTCCTTCCGACGCCCCTGATGTTCGGCCTGAGCTGAGCACCGGTGATTTGTTATGACTTTAGAGCCAGCTGACAGACAGGTCTCCTCCAAGACAAAAAAAAAAAAAAAACAGGCAGCCATTTCCCTGTTGTCGTGCGTTGAAAGCTCCTGTAAAACTGGAAAAAATGGTGGAGGGGATGGCACCTGACAATTGTACTTATTTGTAGACAAGTAACACTCAAGAGTTTCTGTCTGGATTTGGTTTTGGTGTCGCAGACTCTCGTAGGCTGCCATCTGTTAAACAGCGCTGCAGGCCTAAACCGGGACACTATATTAAGACACACTTTATATTCATCATTATGCTACCTTCACATCAAATCTGGAGGCTGCTTCTCACTCGTGAAGAAGCATTAGCATCAATCCAAAGTCTCAAGAAAAAGAAATTTGTTTTCAGAGTGCAGCTTGTTAGATGATGCAAAGCTTAAAAGAGCTTTAAACACTATAAACTTTATCTCCAAATAAGTGTGAATTAGGATGCTAGAGCACAGACTGTATATAAAGATGGACAAAGGGACAAATCCTCCTGGATGGTTCTGTGGAACAGTTCTATCTGTCAGAGTCAGGTTAATGTTTAAGGGCAATTAAAGTAATCAGATGGATAAAACGTGGAAACATGGAGATTGGGATGACTCCTTCTCACAACTTTGACATAATAAGTATGCTACGTTTCTGCTAAGTCAAACTCTCAAAAGCATATTGCTAAAACATTTATACACATGTATTGCTTGTCAAAGTAACTTTTCTGAATTGTATTTTATGACTTAACTACCTGCAGATGACTCCAACAAACTGAACATGACTCTTTTTCAGCATTGTATTTAAAGAGCATTGTGGGGAAAACATATGTAGTCTGTACTGTGAGGTTAAATCCTAAAGACAAGACAAGAGAAGCCAGGTTTTAATCCCTTTCCCAGAGCCTTTTGTAGAAGATGGATAGCTTTGTGCTGATCTAATTTTGGATCATACCAAAACATTCCATTTGTCTCAAAGAAAAATGATGCCACAAGCTGCAGATGGAGATCCCTTTTTTGTTTGAAAGCTGAAAATGATTAAATAGAAAATACGTCCCAATGACGAGTGGTAGATTCCTCCATCGATTTAAGCAGATGGCTGGTGTATCCTGCCGCTCTCCTCTCCTGTATATTAATGAATAGCCGTCTGTTATATTTGACTTAGGTAAGTGAAACGTCCATCACCTGTAATGGTCTGCCAGCTGCCGTTATACATTTCTCTCCACATAGCATTTTTCATTATTGAAGGGACTTTTTTTTTTTTATCACATGCTAAGTTTCCATCTTGGTCCCTGGTTTTTGGAATGTTTTTTCCCACCAGGAGAAAAGTCACCAAGTTGTGTCCACAGCTAATTTCCTCATAGGTCAAGGCAATAATTCTGGCACTAAAGCTGTCATGCTGAGCCGAGAGCACAAGTTCGATAGTAAGTTGATTAAGGTCCTGCCTGTTGACTTGACTGCAAACACCGCAATACAGTATGTTAACAAACCTAATAATAGGGAGTGGGGCATAAAGCTGGTCTTGACCTTAAAAAACGGCTTGTGTGGCTTCAAGGATAATGTTGCTTTGTTCTTTTTATCCGCTGGCTCGGCAAAATAAGACTTTTTTTTATGAACAGCAGTGAAAAATAAATATAATAGTATAGTACAGTGTAATATTTGTTGTAAAAATTGTGTATACTTTAATCTGCCATCTTCTGAGGTGAGCAAAAGTAGTATGGATTACAACGCCACCTTTTCTGATCATTTGGATTAATCAAGTTAAGGTCTGCAAGAATTAACATAAAAATTGATAAACATACTTGGAAAAAAATGTCATAGAGTTTCAGGGAAAAGATGTTGGGTTTAACATGACTCACGCTAAATTAATAGCCTTTGACTAATTTGCCTTAAGACCTAAACACACAAAATCAAATTCTGGTGGTTTCCATTTCTATCCATACAATATGGCAGACTCATGTCTAATCATGTAAATAGTGACATGCCAATAAAGATACTTTCATCTGATAATAAACAGCAACTATTTTTAGGGTTATTATTTTTATTCTGTATAAAGGTGTGTTTATTTAGTTCGGTTCGTCAGCAAAAAGGCCCTGTCCGCCGAGCCTTCACGGCTGGTATTTTAAACTGCGGACCAGACATGCATTTCTTAAGGAACACACTAGATGGTGCTATTAGCCCAAATGCTAATAAAGCATGTTACTATATCATTTTAACTTCTCAGTGCTTCACATTTGACCTCTTCTCATTTTATTTAGTTGGACAATATTGTTTTGGTTTGTTTTTTTCTGACCTCGGGAAAAACTAAAATTAAGTGAGTTTTTTGTCGCCAATTTATGAGGCTCTTCTTGTTAGAGAATCAAACCTTACCAGTGTTCACTTGGAAGCACTCCAAAACTTCTGTTATAAAGGGGTCTTGGTGTGCATATTTGGTGTGCTCTGAGGTTTGTCTTGTTTGCTTTCACACTTCTTCAGGTGAACTGAACTGCGCTAACAGAGCAACCGCACCAAACAGGGTAAGTGACTTTTAATGAACTGAATTAGCTTCATGACGTTATACAAAGTACTTTTTTTTTTGCTCTACTTAGTTAGTTCTTGTAGTACTTAAGAATGTGTTCACACTTGGCGTGTTTGGTGCGATTAAAACAAACTCTGGTGCTGTTGCCTTGTGGCTGCGGTTCACTTGGATAAATGTGAATGGATGCTTTTCTGTTTTGGTGCAAACTAAATGAGGCCAACAATATGTGCCAACACACCCTAAAACAAACGTAGGTCTTGTCTTGGCCTTGTATACAGAAAACCTGAAGTCAAGTCTTATCAAAACCACAGCTGTTTCACACTTTCCCAATGAATTAAATAACATTGGCTTGCTTTACCTGTTGTAGCCTTGCCAGCAATCCCAGGTTTTTTCTGTTCTGTACAAAGAATGAGTCTGGTTTCTGACAATTTGACTTTAACTACCTGGAGGCGGAAAATAGACTCTACCTCTGAATGCAGTTAGGTAGACATACAACCAATCAGTATTCAGGGGCAGTACCAAAAACACAGAATAAACTGCCGCTGAACTTTAAACATACAACCAATAGAAAAGATGTGATTGGTCGGTCGTATTGGGCTCAGTGGACATCGAGTTCAACGGGAGGGGTTCCAAACCAACATTACTTTACTAAGTCAGAAGTCAATTATTGTGATTGAATATAAAACGTCTATCTTTATTTTATTTATTTATTTTTTTACTTTTATTGTGTCCATACATATTAATTAATTTCTTAGGTTTTTCAGTAGTTAGTATGACACAATATTTTTTCACCTTTTATCCTTTGTGAAAAAAATCAATCTTTAAATTAATTTTTGAACTGCTCCTTGGTTCTTGCCACATATTTTTTAACCTTGATTTGATCTTAGTTCATAAAATGTATTATTTTTTTTGGGCTGTAACTTGGTTTGACTTAGTGTGGTCTTGAAGTTAGTAGTCTATATGCTGTTTTCAGCCATTAACACAGTTTTCATAGCGATTATGGTCCCATCTGTTAGGCCCATATCACCAACACCACTGGCAGAAATGGAGTCTCAAACCTCAAAGCTTTCTTGTCTTCAATCCTCAAGTTTTCCAATTTCCTTTTGAGACTGACAATGCTGACTGTGCTGATGTATTGCTTAAGTGTAAGACAAATAAAGACATTGACAAGTATTATGATTTCTGGTATTATTACAGACTTAAAAGAACAACCCTGTGGTCTAAGACTTATGCACAGTACCGTAGTCTGACTCCTGGACTTACTGTTATTCCTTTGTGATAGTTCAACTTGTTTGTTAAAGAAACTTATTGTCTTTGTCTCGACTTGTCACTCCAAAGAGACTTCTGAAAGCCTAAACATGCAGTAAACATGTGCTTGCCAGATCAAACGCCCAAAGAAGCTCCTTGGTGAATACGCCAAGCCTAATTTTAACCCAGCAGCGGGGGAACTTCTGGCTGTGTTTGCCGAGCTCTGAGCACGAACAGCGAGGGAAGCACAATGCCAGTATGTCATACATTTAAACACAGTTAAATTAAAGGCTGTTTACTGTTCGCACAGGCCATTCATCTTACTCAGTGTTACTCCGCAGCTTGCACATTTGTCAGTAAGAGCTTCCACATGCCAAGACGGGGAGGCGGAGGTAAAAGTCGAGGTTATCAGTGGAGTTTTTCATAGTCTTCAGTCAGCCTGTAGTTAATTAGCCACCTCCGCACAACAAGGCCACAAGTCATTAATCACTGGACCCAGAGCAAGACATACAGAGACAAAAAAAGGTTTGCAGCTTATGACAGACTTCAAAATGGCCGCTGTCACTGGTGTGTAAATTACAGGGCACGCTGAAAGACAAGGGCCCACTGTTTAACTCACTGTTGCTCTTAGCCGGGCTTTGTGTGTTGACAGACTGTTCGAGGAAAAATTCCCCTTCTACTTCTTCCATGGCTGATCCGCTGTGAACAAATGCATTAGGGTAATCTCAGCGACAGCTTGTTTTAAGATGTTTATAAAAGATGATGACTCAAAAGTTTAAACAAGAATCCTGGCACTTTTTTTTTGGTAAAGTAAATGCTGTGTGAAACTTTGTAGAAATGTGAAAATGGTAGTTTACACTTGATTTTTTACTTATTATTAGTCATATTTGGAACTGCAGCTGCACTGTTTAGGAACAATCATATGTTGCTTTGTTTGCACTAATCAGTTTTATAAAACATATTTTTTACTCACCTTCCATTTCAGGTAAAAACCAAACTACACTGCTGACTTTGTATTCTAAATACTATATTATAGTTTGGACATATTTAATTTATAAAAAATAATATGAACTTATGTATTTAAGTGCCTGCTCTGATTCGCTGAGCCCTGATCACAGGACCATTTACAAAATATAGTAAAGTATGGTATTTAGTATGTTAAAATAAAATATAATAATAAACTTATTATTATTAATGACGATAAGATTTAGTTCAGTTGCTTGCACATAGTAGCTTGTTGCAGTTGACTGAGGTAATGCTCGAACAGTTGTAAAACATATCCTATAAGATATGTTTTTTTTCTTTTTTTAATTTTTGTATTCCTTTCAAATAAGTATTATATCAGCATCTACTAACAGCATAAAATGTTAAAAAAAAATTTGATTTTTAACCACTTTTTACTGATATAGTGGTTACATATATTAAGTGTTTTGTAAAGGGTAATATTATGTTTTTATTGATATTAAATTGTTGAAAAAATGTTGAAGTGTGTGGAACAATGTAGATCTTATCTAAACACTGTCTTTTTGCATTATTTAGGCTACTAGCTAAATAAAAACATAAATAAATAAATATTGTGCAGTAATTCACAAAAATGTATATACCCTCCTATAGCTTAGTATTTTGTAAAAGTGGTTCTTTCAGATAATTTTAGGGCACTTTTGGACTTTTGGCACACTGCCAGTTTGGAAAAGCAGACAGGAACAATGAAACAGAAACTAAAGAAAGTACTGCTGTAAATAGGGATAGTAGAAAACTTCTTCAGTGGCCTTTTAAATGTCTGGTCCATAGGAGACATCATTACAATGTTGGTTTGAAATTTGCACAAACATTGTGCCACACTGAGATACTCCTGTCGGCTTCTCCAAACTGGGACTGTGCTGACATGTACATACTGCAAGGAATTAGTTACCGTACTTATACCTATTTTAAATACTGGGCTATTCCTGTGAATGTATTCTGTTTTAAAACACAGCCTCAAATTATGTTAGAGTTTCATTTCTTACACAAAACATTTATATACTATTATTTTAATGCACTCAAATAATTAAAGAATTCCGCTTTTTCTTCTTCAGGTGTGTTATAGGCTCCTCTGTTTTGTACTTTATTGACACCTGAACACACAAAATCTTTAATATAATCTTATCTTTTTATGACGCTAATAAAATCCATTGACTGCAAAAGGTCAACTTCCTTCAAAAACAGACCAGCTTTCAAATTAGCATTCTCTTGGTTTACTTAAATCGTCAAGGGCAGGAAATGATGGAGTGATGATAAACACAGAGCCTGTTTGGAGAAGACTTTACCCTTTGCAAAAATAAATTCAGCGGGATGATGGAAGACTTTCTCCTCGAACACACTAATGATCAGTGTTTCCTGTCGGGTAAAGTTTATTCAAAGAGACGTTTAGGTTACAAGTGGGAAATCCCTTGATTGGATTATTAATACAGCTGACACAACTCTCGTAACTTTAACCAAAACGAGGTGAGTTTGACGTCTTAAAGCTGAGCACATGTCGAGCAAATGGGCAAAAAAACGTTCCTGATGTATTGGGCCGGAGGTCAAAGGTTGTGAATGGAGATGAACAGGTGTGATTCAGCTCATGAGAAATGAAATGTCAGTGGTTGGATTTGACATCAAAGAAAATAATCACTGCTGCAAATTAGTTAAATGAACAAAGCAGCATTTCTGATACGTCTAGGTCTGGAGTAGTTTTTAAATTTTAAATAAAGACCAGTCCAGACCACAACCAGGCTATCAGTGTTACGATTCTGACTGAAGAACTTCTGTCTTCAAATGCAGCAAAGAACATGGATCATGTTCTACTTCTGGTGAATGTGGTCGTGAGCCTCGAGTCAGGACTAAACACGCTGAAGCAGTGTTTTAGTTTCATGCAACAGTTTAGAATAGCCTCCAGATGAAGTTAGACGAGCCTCCACTCTGACAAAGTCCAAATTAAAAATGTTCATTTTTAGCACTGCCTACACACCTATTGGCAATTGCACTCTTCCTGTTTTAATAATTTTAATTATGTATTTTTTACTTGTGTTTCTAATGGTATTTTTAAAAATTCTCTTTAACTTCTGAAACGCATGACAGAAATACTGCGTATGTATTATTGTGCTATATATACAGTACATAACTTGCCCTACAATTGGCTTTGTCTCGACTAAAGCAACACAATCTTCCAAGACTTTCCAATATTATTGTCTCAAAATCAGATATCCATATCAGACCAAAAGCCTGGTTCAGATTTAACGCCATGTCAGAGAGCATTTTGTTCTAGATTATTTTACAGGACAAAGTCAAACGTGAAGACTCTACTCACTGTTGGTGTAAATACTGCTGTCTGCCTTTGAGGGGCACTATTTACTCTCGTACTGAGCGTCCTGTGGGATAATCCATGTGTCTTTAAAGTTTTATATTAGCTCGGTGTTTGTGTTTAGTCTTATTGCACTTTTAATAACAAAATGCCACATTCAAAATCACAAGTGGCTGATGACGTTGCTCCCTGCTTTTGTCTTTAAATCTGAGGTTTTAGTTTAAGTGAAGACACAAGTCACACTGGCCAAAACCTATGTGCGGCAGGTTTAAACAAACATGAAGTAGGCCTTAGAAGTGAAGTAGTAGCAGTGTAAAATGTAAATTTGTTTTGGGATTTTAAAAAGTAATAATAATAATAAAAATGTGTGCACAGTGCAGTATATAAAAATAGTGCAGAGTTAACACTTAAGTAACCCACAGAGTTACACAACATCTTACGTTCTATGATTAAAGCCTAATGACAAATGTATATAGTATTAGTAAAATATATTATTACTATGTTAATATGTTAATATATTATTATATTTTAAAATTAAAACAAAACAGTCACATTTTAATTCATTTTATCATTATGGTCTATAATTATGTGGTTTCCTTTTTTCTCATGTTGCCTACGAATGAAAATAGTCCATTTAAATACACTTTTAAGTACATTTTGCAAAGAAAATAAATTAATAAAATAAACTTCAGGAAAGTGTTATAAAATGGTCCTTTTACAAACTACTTGACATTTTAATGCGAACTTTGAATATTAGTTTTAATACAGTAGAAGATGTATCTTTGAGGTAATGAATGTGTCAAGTGTAGACACATTTTCCTTAAAGGCCATTATAAACTGGACTTTCTTGTAATTATTAAAGTGGAAAAGATGAAGTGAAAACATAGGTTGCATGGAAATTTTACTTGTGTTTCAAATGGTACATGTACAGCAAGTTTTTAAATAAGAAATGTATCTCTGGACCATTTTGTCTCAGTTTCAACAAAGAGCACCTTCAAATCCAGGCTTCATCAAACTCATCACTGCTTTATTTCACAATCTGCATTTCTCCAGGTTCAAACTTAAATAACTTTATTAAAATACAATCTGTGATAAATCCAGGCTCGTGTCCTGAACTCAGAAAGATCTCCTCTGTGTGACCCTCAGTGACCTCTGTCCGGGTTCATCTCTGGTCTGCTGCCTCCAGGTCCGTCACGTGACTCTGCCTTGAGTTGAGACCCAGATCAAACCCAAAGAATAATCCACTGAAACAGGAGCCAGGTCTTATTTCGCTTGGAGCTAACTGCAATAAATAGTCAGTTTCCGGTCACGTGCTACTGGTAGAGCGCGGGCGTCAGTCTCTGTCCAAAGATGTAGGGTGAGGGGGAGTAGTAGGGCGCAGGTGCAGGGGGCATATGCATGGTCCCAGGCGCGCTCCCGTGCAGTGGGCTCTTGTTGTATGGGTGATACCTGCTCAGGCTCAGCGCGTGGTGTGATCCCCTGAGCGCGAGGGCTCCCGGACTGCCACTGGGCACATGCACGTGACACGAGGCCGCCATGGCCGCTGCCACCGCAAGGGAAGAGCCGTTGCTATGGTAACCGGACATCAGTTTGTCCGAGCTGAACGCCGTGTGCGTCCGCAAGTGCGCGAGCAGCTCCTCAGATGTGCCAAAGCGCTTGTCACACGCGCCGTTGGCGGAGACCCAGTTGCAGGCGTGCGGCAGTGGGTCATTGTGCACGAGGCCATACGAGTAGAGAGCATGGCCCGGAAAGGAGTGAGTAGAGTGCAATTGCGCGTGCGTTGCAGGGGGCGCGTACATAAGCGGGTATCCGCTCTTTAAAGTGTCACAGCTCGGCCCGCTATTGAGTCCTGCGCAATGGAAACCGAGGCAGAAGGGGTCCCGGCACAGTCCCGGAGCAAGCCCCGGAGGAGAGGCTCCTGCGAGCGGGCTACCCCCCTTCGCTCCGAGCGACGCAAACTGCCCCAGCAAACCTCCACCATTTACGCTGCTGGACTTAGGGTCAAGGGTCATCCCTGGCGCGAGGAAGGGCTGTGCGTATCCGTATCCAGCGAGGCTCCCGGGGTACGACACCCCTGCGGCAGGTAGCGAGAACACTGGCCCCGGGCCTGGTTTGTACGGAGAGACAGGTGCCACAAGCCCCAGCCCCGCGGAGCTCGAGGCCGAGGAAGTGGGGGGAGCGGGGTCAGGGGCCGCTTTAGTCGCCTCTTCAGCCACAGTCCTCGGGACAGAGTCCGGCCTGTCATCCTTCTTCTCCTCCTTCTCTTTGGCGTCACTTGGCAACGGCGACGCCGACGTGACGGAGCTGGGGCTGCTCGTGCGCGGTGTGAAAGGTTGGCACGTGGCACTGGGCACACGGAACCCGTTCCTCTCTGCGCTCGAGCCACTGGAGTCTTTCTTTTCAGGTTTATTGTAGGGTTTAAAACTGGACTTATCCTCGGCTCCGAGGTCGCTCATCTTCAGCGGGGCTTTGGCTTCTTTATCCCCGGAGCTCGAGCCCGAGGAGGAAGAGTGCTTAGAGGCGGAGGGAGGGTCCGGTTTCCCAATCTGGGAGCAGGTCTGGGCCAGTAACGCCAACGGACTCTTTTTGGCATCGAGCTGCGGGATAAGACACAAGACATTAATCAGCATCTGAACTAGAAAACTACAGAAGCTGAGTGTTTTAGAGAAATGGCGCTTGTCTTTGAGTGTTGCGCATTGACTTGAGTGTCAAGATGTGCGTAACAGCTGCCGAAACTCCAGATTCCAGAGTCAGATGCACATCAGTCAAAATAATCTGAGCAGAAACACGTCACATTTAGTGCCATCTGAAATATCACGTGACACGTCTTCTTCTGCTCAGTGACATTTACATCAGAACAGTCTCGTGTCTTACAAAATTATAGCCTACTAGAAATTTAAACCCACAAGGACGTTAATATGGTATGAATCAGATGTTGATAGTATGTGTATTTAAATAAAGCTTTGATTTCAGCTCTTTCTCAAATGGCAAAAAAGACGAAAACTTTAGCAAACTCCATAAAAGGCGTCATTTTGTGCTTAAATAAAGTCACGGGCTGAATTTCACATGACGCTGATACATTTGAAAGCTTGGTCCGTGAGACCAAATGAGCGTAAACCTGTCCAGTACCATGTTACATTTTTAACAAGGTGATTATGAATGTCCCATTTAGAAAGCTGCGTATGAGCACCACTGGCAACTTTCAAGTCAAATCATAGACTACAAATAAACGCACACGAACGTCAAACTAAAAATATATCCATAATAAAACGTCTCATAATTTGTCTAATTGTGCGGAATTTTCTCTTCAAGGTACAGTTTTTACATTGTTTGTGCCAAAGTCGACGTAAATGCGGACACTTTTGCGTAAAACTCAGTCTCATAAGGCATCGTTATGTGGAATAATACGCTTTATTTGTGTTTCTTTCAAAGGGGTATATATGGGGTAAATGCATGCTTTTTAAGATCGCCCAAATTGTGGCGTTTTACTGAGCCAGCTGTAAATTCTAGATTTCTCAATTGAAAAGCAAAGGGTGACACTGAAAAAAGCCAAATATCTGCGTCAGAAATCAAGAAAAAACTCAAATCCTCAGTAATGCGTCCAACATGGGATCGTTTTGTTGATTTAAACACTAAAGCTGTGCGTAAACTGAATGCCATCCGCGCGTCGCGCTACTGTCTCGTCCCGGGTTCCCTCCACTGATCCTCAGTCCTTACCTCGATGGGGCTGACCGGAGTGGATTGCAGCGGCTGGAGGTACTCCGGGTGGAGGATGTGTCCCGCCCGGGCCGTCAGCATCTTGAGAATCTTTATGGGCAGTCGGTTGGCCTGGCGCAGGGGGTCCGCGGGGGACACGGAGCTGTAGACTGCACCGGGGCCGCTCTGCCACGCAGGGTTCGTGCTCTTCGTCAGGACAGAAACCGCGGGGGACGTGCTCATGACCCGAACCGCTTGGAAAGAGTGTAGTGAGGCATCAGCGTGGCGTAGGAACGAGCCAAACACGAAGAAAAGCAACAAACAAACAAACAAACAAACAGTAAAATCCTCAAAAGCGAAGCAAAGCCAAGCAGCGCGATCCTGGGTGTTATTCCTTCATCCCCGACGAGGCTCGTACTGCGCTGTGGGTTCGAGAGTGAAGCGTTTACGTGGGTCGTGGCCACAGAGAGACACTCCGCCCCCCGCTTCTTCAGTCAGATCCTCCTTGCTGTGGGACGTGGAGGACAGCGACGCTCGCTCTACAAAACTAACCCACAGCGTCTCGCAAAGTGGGGGTTTATACGACGAGTGTGCATAAATGGCGCATGCGTCGTGCCAGAATCGGACTATAGCCTCTAGTTAAAACGTGTTTAAACATCTACACGGGGTCCTGTACTGTTTTAAACGATTATCAACTGCTAATTAACATCACAGTGGCTCAAAATCATCCCTTTCTTCTCTTCTCTTATTTAATTTATCTATGTGTTTGAACGTTTATGAATAATTTGATGTTGCATGTTTGTTTATTTCTTTTAAATTGCAGTTTCAAAGACTAGTTCAGGGGCCAATCATAGTTCAAGGCTAGTCTGTATTTGGCACAAAGCATATTTTAAAACCTCTGTTCAGAATGGGAACTCTAATTCTTAATTTAGATCCATTTTTGAATTTGAATAGGCATAATATCTTGTTGTCAATTTTAAATTTCAATTTTCAATTTTAATAAAAAAATAAAAACTACAGTAAACTGCCAGGGTAAGGTGGTAGAAATTAATTAAAATATTTTTGTCCAAAGACAGGCACATTTCACATCATGTCAAAGCTGTATGCATAAGACTGCTCAAAACCAGGTTGTATTGAACACCGTGCAGTTTGAACAGAGCCAAAACATTTTATTAGTCCTAACACATTGGGCAGATGTATAGAACTACAATATTTCCCCCTAAAAACCCAAACTTCTGCAGATGATATTTTCTTGCATAACATTGGAAATAACCAGCCTTTATGACTCATACGATCTTCAATGCTATTATGCTGTCCTAATTATTTAAAAAAACATAGTAATTGAGCGGGATTCAAGGACCAATGTTTAAGAAATAATAAAAATGCTTTCAATTATTTATATTGAACCATATATTGGTTCAATATATATATATATATTGCACCATAAAATCAAATAATAAAAAAAAAAATAAAGAAAATGGCAGGGAGAACTATCAAAGCAAACCCAGAAATCTACTCAATATAGCACTATAAGGAAACACAAAAAAATCTAAGTAAGTAGTTATTGAGGTTCATGCCTGAAACCTGTGTCTATATTCATTGGCTTGTTTAAATTTGGTGCCTCTCTGTCTCGTCCATCACACTTCTGTCATGTCTCAGCCCTTGTCTTGTTTGCTTGTCACCTGTCAGCACCAACTTTAACTCGCATCAGGCAAATACAGGACAAATCACAAGGAGCAATGGGTCTCTGCCACCAGGAGCAGCTGGCAGGGAAGCCAAATCAGGTCGTGTAATACCACTCATGACCACTAGATGCTGGCTCCAAGTGACTTGGCCAGTTGTTCTGATCTGGGTTTATTTGGAGTTGAATTCTTTTAGTAAATTATGGAGTTTGTTTATTTTAATTTTATGGCAGTAAATGAAGCCTTCACATTCAAAAGATTCAAAGAGTTTTTACAGTCAAATAACTACAAAGGAATTAAAATGCTGTTTCTCTCTCACTACAGTATTTGAGACATGAATAAAATACAAAAATGGAATAAAATGGCATATAAAAATACAAAATAAAAATAAATACTTCTAAAATAGATATGGATCACATATTTACAAAATGGCAGTGCAAAGAACAGCAGCAGTGCAAAAGGTATCAGTAAAGTCAAAAAACAGTTGACATATTAAGACAGGTAAGGTTATATAATTGGAAGTTTTCAAAAAAGGTGAAAACCCCAAACAAACAAAAAAACAAAACAAAAAAACAAATACATACATTTAAAAAGGTTATGTCTGGACTGGCTTTTAGTTGGACTTATGAGCAATATTTATTTATTTATTTATTTATTTATTTATTTATTTATTTATTTATTTATTTATTTATTTATTTATTTATTATTTTCAAATGCTAAAGATCAAAAACTAAAATGTAGTTAGCCCATTATGCTACTTCCATGATTAAGTGGTGCCTTACAAAAGTTATTTCTGCTAGCATTATGTAAAGGCACAAATATGATGTTGAGAAATAAAGTTGTGACTATTGTTGTCCCCGTCACAGTTTCAAGTGTTCTAGAACCACTTTCACACATCCACTGAGATCTGCACCTTGTGTCAATTGTATCCGTGCCCTGGTTGTATGACCAACTTTCACACCTGGACTCGATCCTTTATGGAATCTAGTGACAAGTCAAGAGTGACAAGCGTGTGCGCGGTGGACTTAACTCCGATTACGTCTGCACTGGATGTGTCAAAGTGGCTGATGTCTGAGGTGGATTTATTTTTGTTGCAGTACCACATATTGCCACTTGGAAAACATATTGCTACTTCAAGAAAGTACTTTGGGTTATAACAACACAATGTTAGTTATCAAAATCACAGAATCTCTGATATTAGCCACAGCCTCATGACATTTGTTTAGCAGCATGTGACCGTTAATTGCCTCAAATGTAAACTGTCCCTCTGCATTTCCGGGAAATTCAAGCCAAGTATTCCTCCATTCTTTTTCAAGAAGGCTAAAAAACTCTTCTTTGTCTATGCCATTAATCATTAAGCTTCCCCATTTTTCCCCATTGAAAGAGTCCCACTTATCTTATTACTCAATAGCCTATAAATGTCTTGCTGATCAGGCGAAAGTTAAACATATGCAAGTGTTTTTTGATTGATAACGGCGCTCCTGTTTTCAGCAGCGGCCTGTCACACTCTGACACTGCATGTTGAGTTATTAGGGCAGAGAAGGGCGACCATAAATTTCAGGCGTCAGGCAAAAACTCTTTTATTGTGGCCGTGATGGATGGCACTCTGCGGCAGACACCAAATTCCCGGCTTCATCCTTAAATGAGTGCACATTTTTCGTTGGTGTAATTCATTACTTTTAAACAGAGAGGCTTGAAATCAGCTGCTGGTGACTCACAAAAGGGCATGTTTGGGAAGTGGAGGGTGGGGAGATAGGGCAGGATACAAGTCAAGCAGGAATACCAGTGTTAAAAATGTACTGGTATTAAAGGTCCCAAAATGTGTTTTAGCTCAAGTAAAAGTACATGCAAAACAAAAGTTTTTGCCTAAAGACTGTATTGTTCAAAGCTCTGATATGGCTTCTTGGATGTTCAGCCCAGCCTTCTGTTACATAGTGATGTAGATAAGTAACGCAAGATGCCTTAAGACCTTAATAAGAGGAGTAAAGGTTGGGTAAGGGTATAGAAGCTTTGCAGTAGTTGACCATTCACAACAAAGTTGACTATCTGACCAATCACAGTAGAGTCGGAATTAAAGGAGCTTAAGGACACAGACATTAAAAACAGAAAGCTGAAGAGTGACATTTATTTCTAATTTTTGTATTTTTTTGGGGAAAAAATAAAATAAAAAAATAATAGTGATTAGTGTGAGTCCTTAAACTTGCCAATATACTTTTTTATTAATCTAGTCAATTTTGATCTTCTTTAGGGGAGCATTATTTTAGTTAATTTTAGATCAATTTAGTTCATTTACAGTAAAAAATGTCCTAACAGTGCAAAGAAATAAAATAAAAAGAAATGTAGGGAATAAAATACTCATATCTCTGTACAGAATAAGATTATTGAGTTTGGAGAAAAACATCAGGATTGTAAGTGAGTTCTTGGTGCCATATTTATTACCATTTAATTGACAAAAAGCATGTTAATCTGATAAACTGATTGTATTGTTATATTGTAAGCAAATGTATTATTAAATTGTCTGTCTCGGTGGTGTTTCACGCAGTCTCGGCTTAAAATGTACAACATGAGATAAAATCATGAAATAATAAATAAATATTTCACTATTGACCAGCATTCATTTATTATTTCCAAAGTAATGTCCTAAAACAACCCAACCATTTAATGTTCTTCTTAATACAGCTTCTAAGAACCCTTGCTATCTTTATCTAACATATTCAGTGTCCAATAGTAATGTTTCATTCTGGCGACTGTGGTGTACATTAAAGAGTAAATCCATTTGTTTAATGAAGCCTGCTGAGTTGAATTATACAGCACACATTAAACACTTTTACATTATACACCACAGCCAAAATAAGAGCTTCATGCTATTGTTCAATGTGCCATTATTTTATCAAATGCAGTGACATATGAACACACTGAGGTGTTTTCATTACAGTCATTAATTAAGGAGTTTATACTTTACACTGAGAACATGAAAACAAGGGATAAGATTTTACTCATCTGCCTTTAGAAAAAAAGAACTCAAATGTGCTTTTAAGAATGTTATATAGATCTGATCTGTTTTGCTTAATGGAAACTGGGCTGTATACAGTACCTCACTAACAGGAATCCAGGTGATCCATTTACGAAGCTTGGCAAAATAAATCAGGAGAAAACTGCTCCGTTTGACTGTGGCTTTGAAACTTTGCAGACTCTTTTACGAACAAGAAAGCAGCTATACCCAACAAAGACATGCTGTCATTCCTTCATCTAAATGTACATTAAAATGGGCACAGAGTATAATTTTAGCTTCAAAAAGTCAAAAACCCTTCACATATGGAGAGCTATATTCACTAAACGCTGCGCTATTATATCCTTTAAATGGAATAAGAAATCTATGGAAGTGACAGGAAAATTCAGCCTCGCCACAAATGAGGCAGGTAAAAGTGGCAGGTAAAAAGGTGATGGTTACAAGGTGCTATTGTTTCTGGGTTCTTTTTTGACAGTTTGTGACGCAGACACGACCCAGATCTGAAAACAGCCTTAAAAGGGCTGCTCGATCCAATGGCGCTGAGGAGGTCGCTCTGTTTAATTGATTTGCTTTGCACTGAGCCCTGTCACATTAATAATGGTTAAATACAGCGCCGTGTGTCGCAGGACTGGGACGTCTATCGGGAAATTAACAGCTTTAACGAACCGAGACAAGGAGTAGACGCCATTCTTCAAGTCTTGGAGTATAGTTTAATGGGAGTTCAGTTGTATTTATATATAATTTAGAAGTATATATATATAATTTCCATCTAGACCTAAGTTTTAAATGAATCATCAAATAATAAGTCAACTTAACTGCTAAGCTGACTGTGTATCACCTGTCTCTGGAGGAAGTATGCATATTATTTAGAAATTACATAGTGTAGTGGGGTATTTCATTTCTGATAATGTAACGCAAAATTCCAACAAATATCTTAATATTTCATTGAACTTAAGTTCACAGTTACAGTTTGAGACAATGCTGTTTAACATAGTTACAAAACAGGAAGCAACATACATTTTGTTGCACATAGTTTAAAGCAACTTGAAATAATCACGTGGCCCGAAGGGAGGAGCCTGCTGTTTACCGTGTGGTGGAGGCTAGACAGGACGGGAACAACTGGATTCCCTTGACCAGTACACCGCCATCGGGACCGGCTCCACCAAGAAGGAGGCCAAGAGGAGAGCTTCCACAGCACTGCTCCTAATGATGGGCTATCAAGTCCCTGAGCAACACCGGTCTGATCTGCCCAGTTCACTACTGACCACCAGAGGACTGCAGCCCCTGAGTCCAGATGAGACCACCAACCATCTGACCAACCAAAGTTCTCAGGACACTACAGAGCATACCAAGAATCCACAGAAGACTGTAAATCCAGTCCAGGAAGGGGCCTGGGACCACTACACATCCATCGTTGCGAGGTGAGGAGAAGGCAGTCCAAGACCAGTTTAAAGTCCCTGATGGAGTGGATCTCAAACACAAAATTATCAATAATCAAGATAGCATTACCATTACCAAAAGTATTACGATAACTTACAAGGTCTTTTCTTTTTCCTCAGGTGTAAAAAGAACTCATATGCATCGTCATATTTGTTTTAATGGTTCACACATTTGCTCTTTGCATATAAACATTTTATCATGAGACATTAACAATTAGTGTCGGCTCCAGTCGATTAAAAGCTTCCTAAAATCTCTTGTGCCATATATCTGTCATCATCATGTTATCGTCTAAATAAATGTAATTAACCACAGTGACATCAATGGACTCATTTGATTATTTCTCCATCTGACCGGCCCAGAAGCAATGTTGGGATAGGTATGGAGCTGATATTTTGCTGAGGAAGAGCTTTTACAAATGGATCATTGACAGTGTTAGTCAGAGGGGACGAGGCCTGCGCCACACCTTGTGGATCCCGGCTGATACTGAACTCTTTATGGAGCCACCTGCAGCTCACACTTCCACAGACGAAAGAGGGATTTCTCAACCCAAAATACATACTTTATGTTTAACGTAGTGGTCATTGTAGTTACTTTACACTTTGTTTCGGTTAATGATAAACTACACACTTACACTAAAATACTAAAATATTGATATTTCATAGGAGAATCAATTCTAGAACATAAATATCTGGTATCGGAGGTATTGATATTTTAGTATCAATCAACACCACTACACTGAAGGAGACAAGAACAGCCAACAGACAAAGATTCTCTCCGTTTTGTGTCGATATAGGTCTGGGGCTTTTTAGCAGTTTAAGCTTTCTTTGTTTACTACTTTGCATAAATATTCCATCATTTTCCATTTTCAATTGTAAAACAAAGCTAAGAAGTACTTTACCTGGGTTTGAATCCCAGTTTGGGTCTGTTTGCTTCTTGTCTTGATAAAAAAGTCACATTTATTGATAACTTCAAAAAAATAAATGCACCTTTCCTGATTTATATTTAACCAGCGCTGTTACTTATGAACATTTATTGTGAACAACCAAGGCCATAGTTGCAAATCTGAAAGAGAAAGCTCCATTTTCAAGAGCGGCAGCTGCTTCCTGTATATTTTTCACCTTCACTCCTTTACAGTAGTATAATTTCAAAGTCTCTCGGCACATATACATACATCTACATTATACCTCCATGTCATTATAACCACCAAACCACCATCCAGGCTACAACATGACGCTCCTCTGACAAGTAAATGGTGCCCGAGTCAATTGGCTTCACAAGAGGCTCACAATGTCAGGTTCGCGGCTGACATTAAGTCTGTGATATTTCTGTGAGTGAGTGACACTTTGAAATTGCTCCCATCACCTCGATAGCATGGTAATGGACCTTGCATGCAGACTGTCTTAAAGTGCAGGAAATTAGACTCCCAAGTTGAGAGTTGCCTTTCAAGCAAAATATGACAAGAAAATAGACTGCTTTTCTTGAGCACCGTGAGAGCGGGGAATAAGGCCCACATTCAGGTTGGTGCAGAATAAGAGGTTATACGAGAAAAGTGTCAGGAAGTATTACGGATATTATGTGTTTAAGACAGGACGTTTTTGACGCTTAAAAGTCACACCGGTTCTCCTTGACTGCTCCCCCACGGTTCATGTCAAAAGGCTGACATCATTTGCAAAAGCTCAAGTTGAAGCCAGACGTCAGAAACTTACAGAATCGTGTTGAAAACAGGGTGAACAGGGAAAACGGGAGAACATGGGAGTTACTTGATGGTCGTTTGGTTGTGCTGCCTTCAAAATGCTAACTTCTATTTCCTTCTAATGGATACTAATAGTCACTTTTACTGGTTTTTGCAGTGTTACATTTCTGAGACCAGTTTAGGACAGCAGTCTACACCCAACACATCTCATTTAGTTTCACCAGGACATTGAGGTGACGAGGAAAAGGTTCATCTCATGTAGATGTGCGGCCTTTACAGGGAACCGAGCAGCTGATGTCCATAATTCTGGAATAGAGTCAGATATATTTTCTTGACATGCAGACAGTCTGGGCCATGGCCTCTGTGCTTGGATGGGTTAACATGTTTACATCAAGTGTGGTCATATTCTAGCCTTGAATGAATTATTAGACTCAGGTTGTTGAAATTCAATAATTCACAAACATAACACATTTTAAGCTGAGCTTTTATTTACAATTTCCTGCTTGACTAGGTATTTCTTTGCTGTATTTCATCCCTCCAAGCTGTAAACCTGAACAAAAGAGTTTTTAGAAGCTTCTTATCATGTTTTTTTTTCACATCTGCCAGATTTGTCAGTGGCTGGTTGTGTGCACAGTGGGACTTACAGGTTCATACATTTTTGTGCTCACTACAGTAAGACCATTGTTTTACGCAAAAGATCTGCAAACCTTTCTACATTTGATAAATGAGGGCCACCTCAGCTGTTGAGACAAAGCGAACATGGCTAAATAGTTGCTGTTTTCTGTTTCTCTTTCTTGTTGGTCTCTAAAGACAGTAAGCATTTATTAGCTGGTGGGTTATATATATATATACATATATCTTTTTTTGACATCAGTTCCAGTAAGTCTTAATAGACAGTTAATATAGTTCATATAGTCTAATGGTTGCATCAAGAAGGCCTCACACTAAGCTGGAGGAGAATAAGAGTTTATACGAGCACTTGTCATGAAGCATTATAGATATAGCATATGTATAAGACATTCTAGATACTTAAAAGTCACACTGGTTCACCTTGGCGGCTGCTGTGATATTTTCCTCCCCCTTTTCCTCGTCTCTCTGTGTCAGATAGTTTGACATCATTTGCAAAAGCTCAACTGGGGGAACTTACAGTATCTTGCCGGAAGTCAGACAACATCGCAGCATGACGAGGAGCGCATGGAAGCGTTGCAGCCGAGAAGAAGGGTCTTTTTCAGTTTGTCTCCTTGATTAGTCAAAGCTGGTCAGGAGTTGAGGTAAAGCTGATGCAGATTACGACGCTGTCGGCCACTAGGTGAGGCTCCTGGCAGGTCGGAGTTAGCTTCAGCACCAGTTCTTCTATTCGAGACGACAGCTGCCACATTACGAGGTTCACAACTTTGTCCAAACTTCAGCGAGCTCGGCTAAGACATACAGTACTGATCCTACTTAAATGACAGCTCCAGGTCTGGATTTGACAGCAAAGTAGTCCACAAGACGTGACTTTTTGCAAGTTATTTAACATGCGGCTGCTGCTAATGATTATATTCGATTGTAGATCACCCAGTTTTGTCTTTGTCTTGTAACCCTTAAACCCACACAAATCATCCATATACTGTAAATATGTCTAAGACATTTTTATAAAGTGCTTTTAAAAGACATTTTCCCAATTGAATCTGCATGACCTAATTTTAAATAAGCTGACAAAAGCAGGCTGAAAGGAACTTACCTTTCCACTACCAATGACACAACCTGGTGTAGCACAAAGATAATAGAGCAGGCACACTACAGTACAAGAGAAATGTACAATGTCCTGTTCTGAACCTTTTCTAGATAATAGAACAACGGGCATAAGATGGCTGCCAGATGAAGTTAGCAAATAGTTATTTTTCTCCTGAAGAGCCCACCATTAAAATCTTTTTGTAGTTTTAGTTTTTAATACGACTCCCATAAACATTTTTCATTCAATATTTCAGACATTCAAACAAAAGTGCAAAATAGGTGTGTTTCTATTAATTGTCAAGAAGCTCGTGTAACATCAGACACAAAAGTTTTAAATGTAGTTTGCAGAAGCCAGAGGAAAATGGGGCATAGTTTTTTGAGAATATTGTGGACAGTAGGTGCAGGTTTCTTCTAAGATGATACTACAGCAGTAGGACCTGTATTTCTCTAAAACAACGGCATATTAAAAAGCTGTTTCCATTACAAAAGGACAAAACAACCTCAAGTGCCCATATTGTACTGCTCCCATGAATACTTTCTAGTGTCATATTTTAAAATGTGGCCATTGCCTTCAAGGGACTGGAAGTTTTTTCAACACCCCATTAAAAGATTGTCTCCAAACAAGCAATCAATATACTCTTTAAACTTATACTGAGTCTTAAATTAGCACTAATCAATCAACTAAAAGGTGTTTTTGATGATTATTACAATTACATTCATATTTCAGTATGAAACGTAATAAATACAGTCTGTAAACAGTGTTGATTTCGACCCACAGGCAGCTCTTGTGCCGATCCCTCTCTTCATTGAGATTTAATTTCTGGAGCCTAATCCGAGCGCTGCGGCATTGAAGATGTACAGGTAGTGTGTTGTGACAGTGTGCAGGTCGGGATGAGTGTCTGCGATGGGCAGATTATTCGTCTAAAGTCGGCCTAAAGAATGATGTTGTCACATCTCGGCGGCAGGATTAGAGAAGTGTGGGAGGAGCGCTTCACTCAGGAATTAGTGTCATCCGGTCGGGTGGAGACGAGTGTGCGAGGTATTCACCCAGACAGCATCGGACACTTACTGCTCCATTTGTCGACTTAGTGATTGAAAAGTAAAGATGATGGTTACATCTCTGTCAACTGTAGTTTATGTGAAATGAATGTGTGTTTGAATATATATATATACTGTTTGTAGTTGAGTTTGAGGCTGTATGAAATATATTTTTGCACATGACATGCTACAAATGTTGTTGATATTGATTGTACAGTACAAATAAGTTATTTTGTCTGATCATAAGAGATTAGCTGTGATTTTAAAGCAGCAGTGGGCATTTATTGGAAGGTCTTTTTTCTCTTTATACAGTAGAACCTTAACTTTCTCCAACTATAATAATAAGTTAGTATCCAAAGCATGGCAGCAGAATTCATCATTCAAGTAGTTAAGGGGTGACTGTCCAGAATGGACCCCAGGTTGGACCATCATGACCAGAGCACCTCCCCCTACAGCAACATAGTGACCTTCCCTGGTTTTATTTAGTAAAAAAAAAATGTAGATGTAGCCAGCGTTGGAATAGCCCTGTATTTTCAGCAGCCATTACTTCAGTGTTGACCAATGGGAGCGTCCCCAACTTGAAAAAAGCCAAAGCTAATGGTATGGGCTGAACATTCTAATCTATTAAATTCCTTAATAACAAAGGAAATATCAAATAGACAGTGAACAGTTTTGCCAAATCCTCTCAATTCACAGCAGGTGGTCTCACATTTTTTGTGCCTTAGTATTGTTGTAGTCAAGACCACATTGACCCGAGTCATGTTTTAGACTAGAGTGATTAGGGATTGCGACCATGACAAGACCAAGACCTCTAAAAAGTTGTATTAAGACTAGTCTCAAGGACTACAACACGGTTTTAGTGTCTGTATCATTAAGCTCCTCCTTCTGGACTCAGACCACTCACACTGTAACAGGCCACTCTAGCTGCTCAGAGACGTTTTTCAGACTATTTTTAGGAGAACACCGGCGTCAGACTTGGCACCATCTACATGATCAAAAACCATCTTTCTTACAAAAACAATTGAGAAAATTTCTGTCAACTTTAACGGAAAGTTTCATATTAAAACTAACCACACCCAGTAGTTTTCACAGTGTTTTCTTCATAACGCAGGCTACATATGATGTTGAGAAGCTTGAAGCAGCACCTATTTGTGACTGTGCATATTAAACTGTAGCAAGTGTGGATGTCTGCAGGCGACAGGAATGAGCCATTACTGCGATGATTGAAGACAGAGTGAGCTAAAAGACAAAGTGGAAGGGGCCTGACAAATGAAATCAAACTTCATAAGACCTGCCACTGGTGTCAGTTGTTATCCATATCCCGAGCGCATTACGGCCGCGCGTCTGTCGGCTCACATTCATCATCCCCTCGACTGTTTCTTTTAAGTCACAAGTGTCAGCGCGAGAAGGAGGACGCTTAATTGACAACCGAGCAGCGCAGACGTGGACCACTGCCTTTATTTCGGTGCCAAGGAGGGTTGTGTTGTTTTGATGAGCTATTATTGGCAGCACGTCGCAGTCAATGCCCTGGAAATGGGAAGTGACATTAGACAGAGAGGAGCTTGTCATTGTCTTCAGGCGAGTTCAACATAACGGCCCGCTGACATGTCACTCCAGACCTTAGACTTATATTATTGTAACTGTCAGCTCTGGAATATGAAGCTTTTTTTTGTTTTTTATCTCATTTGACCCAGAAGTAGAAAAGTTTTCAAATGGTTTCATGTAAACTGTCATGAAGCTAAAAATTTATATTGCAACTTGTCCTTTGTAGCAGGACTCTATGAATGTAAAGAATTAGCCCATAAATTATATTAAAAAGATGTTAAACAAATCCAAAATGTATGCTTTTCACACTTTTGTGACATTCTTTCGAAAAATTATACTTTTTGGAGACACAGGAATATGTTGTACTTCATCTCAGCAAGTATATTTTATAAAAAAAAGAAGAAGAAAAGAAAGGGGGTCTATAATTTACTGTATGGAAAAGGTTTGTAATATGTCACTATTTTTGGAAACAATCTATTTGTAGACTCTATTCTGTAATATAGATGTCAGGATCCTTGTCTTTTACCTGTGTTCTCCTGTTTGTCGCCCCCTCCCTTCTGTCTGTCTGTGTCTGTTAGAAACTGGGTGGTGTCAGTGGAGCCAGCATTCACTCAACCACACCTGCAGCTCATCAGACTCAATTGCCTCTCAGCTCCAGTATAAGAACCCTCTTCAGTCTTCCACTCGACGCCAGATCGTTCGTTACCTTTCGTGGTACACTGCATGGCTCTGAATGCCAAAATTTGGATTGTCTTGATTTTGGAAAACTTCCCTCAATACCTACCTTTGTCTTTGTGCACAACTCTGTTCCAGCACCAGACACCTGCCTGGCCGCCTCCTCTGCTCCACCCTCCAATATCCCCTGGATCTCCACCTCCTGCTCATGTTCAAGTTTTTGAACTGACATTCAGTCTCAGTGTTCGTCCTCCAGCTTCTCGTTCATTACAACAATGGACCTCTGTGGGTAAAAAAACAAACAAAAATGGCCTTGTTGTTCCCAAAAGAAGACAATGAATAAATAAAATATATTTTCTGAAGTCCATAGTGAACAAATTCCATGAATTCTCCCAATAGATATCAGGAGGGCGCTAAGGTCCTAGTAAACATGCATTTTAATGATGGATATACATCATTAAAATGTATTTATCTACAATTTAGTTTCCATAATGTATCCAATAATGTATTTCATTCATTCATCCTTACATTTTGGCATGTGTCTTTAAGCCCCTCCCTCTGACCTTTGCTTTCTTTGATTGGTCAAATACACTCATGTTACAATCCAGAGCAGCTAAAATCAGGGCTTTAGTTGCTATAAACCAGCACTTCACATTAATAACGATGTAGGCCTTAATCAGAAAATTGAAAGTACAAGCCATGGCCAATAAACACTTCACCAAATAAAACCAAAAAATAAAACTGTAATGATGTGTAATGAGGTTTAAGTAGTGCCACTACAGTTTACACCTAGCAATAAAATCTCCAATGAAGCTGAATAAAGTTTAAATGAATTTCAACAAACTACACTTTCCAAAGCACGTCACTCAATATCAATGCTTTCTATGGCTAATTATTTTCAAAAAAACAAGTTGAAACTGCAGCGTCCAGGCTTGCTTTGTGGAGACTTCCTTCTCTTTCAGCAGTGGGCACTCCAACCACTGGCTCTGTGTCAACGTCTTGCACTAATGGACAGCCACAAAGCGGATGGGTCATAAATCAGAGGGACTGTAGAAAGCCATTAGTGCGTGAATACACAATAAAAAGCCGTAATGGCCTCATAAAGTCTGCAACACTGCAGCCGACGTTGGGATTGTCTATTAAAGTCAGTGGCGAGCTTTGGATGAGCTGACAATAAGGAAACCATTCTTCTTTTGTGCATTGTTGCCCCGGGTCTTGTGCTCGTGATCAATGTAGAGCAAAATGTACCGCGCTGGGGGCCATTTGTTTACAGTGAAAACCAGAGGAGAGCGTGTTGTGGAGAGTTGCCGGTGAGCTTTGAGTTACAGACGCATCATTGAGCTACAGTCGGCTGGTGATGAGAGCCAGATGTGCTCCCAGTGCTGTTGTAACGTCAGGAACAACAGTTTACATAAGGCGTAACAATCTGTTTCCAAACTGCCGGTTCACTAGAAGCACTGAGACAAAGATATATCATTGTATCACACTGTATGCTGCACACATTTATGGAATAACTAAAGGAAAGCTAGGTTGTCTGTAGATTAAGTGAAATGTTTCTGACAGGATGAATAAGCACTTGGCAAATTGTGTCATGGAATCTTGTGTATAACTGTATCTGGTTGATGGAAACTAAAAATGAAATCCGTTTGAGTTATATTAGTTATAATATTTTAGTTTAGTGCAATACCAATGGAGACACTGGTACCTTTTTAAAAGCTGTATTTAAAGCAACATTGTGTAATCCTCACTCACTAAAGGACTAAAGGAGAAAAATGCTGAAACCAGATTGTCACATGTAAATAAATATCATATATATTTACTTTGTAATGTCTTCTGTTGTTGTGTCAGGTTCTGGCCAGATATGTTCCCATGAGGTGCCACTCAGAGTTACTTTGTGTCTATCCAGGAGCACTGCGTCTTTAAAAGAGAGATTAGTCTTCCTGTTTCATGTCAAGAAACCATCTAAATCTAAATACATTTGAGGTCATTATTTGAATGATTTTCTAAACTACTGTGTTCTTTCTATTTTGGTATTGTCAGTTTTATGGTTGGACCTTTAGTCTGGAATAAAGTTAGAAAAATGGTCTCATCCACTAAAGTACCCTTCTACTATATACACTGTGTGAGACCCACATCTCGCAAAACACTGATGCATCCGAGGTAAGAACTGACAATGCACTTTCTTCTCCAGCGGTGCTCAGTTTGCCTGCTCTGGGCATTTGTACAGAAACCTCTGCTGGTTATGGAGCTTTATGTCTATTTCTTATTTTTCCTGTGACAAGATAAAGATGATTGATCTCACGGACTTATAACACTAGTATATTATACATTTATAGTGGTTATTTAAGGCTATGTAAACAGACATGTTGACTACATATGCACATTTTGTGGGGTTTTCTCTCTTTTCTAAGCACATGGACCAACTTTTACTGACCATTGTTGAATCATAGCAAACTCCCCTAAGGGTTTATGTTGAGGTGATTAAACATTCTTCCATTTAATTCATCTGTATCTCTTACCCAATGCATCTTGAATATTTTACACCCTGGTTTCACTTAATCTATTTAAAAAAAATCAAAGCTGTGCTGCAGACAAACAGGAAGGAATGTTTAATTTAAAGAGGATCGTACACGGATCACAGCCCGTGAGAGCCACCTTAGACTTTTATCTGTTGGCTCTTCTCTGACCTTTTCATACTGTGTTTTTCCACATACAGCTGGACTACCTTTAAGTTCTGCCTATTCACATTACAGGAAAATACTATTACTTCTCAAAATCTGTCCCGGATCCCCTGTAAACCTCATTTTATTAGCTCATACATGAAGATGATCCATAGTGAATTAAGGCAAAAATGTTATACAAACACAATTTAACATGCTTCAGATGTTAACCTAGCAATAGGTGAAGATAGTGGTGTGAACAGTTAGGTAAATGTGGCAAGAAAAGCTCAGATAAAAAGCCAATATGTGGAAATGTAATGGTGAGCGCAGCACATTAGCCGCTGGCAGAGTTAGCCAGGTGATCCCGGACGTGGGAGGGGAACGTCCCGCTTCAAACCAAATCAATTCTGGCCTTTGGTGTTGGCAGCCGGCGGGAACACATGTCTGACACCTCCTGACTTTTTCATGAGCCGCTGTTTGAAGTTGCAGACCCCCACAGAGGATTCTTGGGGCGATGAATATAAAAGGACCGCAGCTAAAGCTCAAATGCATTAGCATCAATGGAGGCGTGTGATCAGTCAGATGTTTTGGGCGTTTATTAACCCCTGACAGTCAGTAAATGCAACGTTTTAAAAACAGGAACTGATCTTTAACATTTACGGAAACTGTATCGTTCAAAACCAGGGAAATTTTATCTATTGAATAAGATTTTTGTAGCTGTAATAGTTTATCATTAATGTCCAATTTAGTCTCAAGCCCTCTTTAAACCTTGATATAAAATCTGACAGTGTTCCAGATGAAAGTGGCCAGCCTTAATAATAAATGTCAATTGTCTAAATGTGTTTTAAGTGTGTCCTGTGAGATCAGATTTGAAAATGCATTTTGATGGTGGCCTGTCTCGCATGTATTTGTATCTTATTGTGAAGGCGCTCAAAGGTTCAGAGAAGCGGAGCATGACCTCAAAGCATCTGCTGTTGCCGTGGCAGCGGAGGGTGGAGGGCGGTGGTCATGTGAAAAAAAAAGACAGGCTTGTGTTGTTCTGCCTTGGTGGTCCTGTCAATCTGTAATCAACGTTAGTTCCAAACAGCATCTTCAGGCTGTGTCTGCAGATTTAACTATGATTATATTTTATCCATTTGCTTTAAACTTTAGTTTTTTCTTTATTCTGACATAGTAGACCAAACCACACTGTTTATGGATATGTTCATTTCATCCATAAACAGTAACAAATGTGGAACGCTTTGGGTGGCTTTATAAAGAAACCAGCTTAACATAAACCAGGAAAACATTAGTGACATAGGCCTCTCTTTAACTGGAATCAGACTTTCACAAAGTTTACCTCTTTCTAAATTACTATACAAGTTTTATCCTACCACAGGATGTCCCTATTTATGATAAATGTTACAATTTACTAAATTTTTAATATTATACACTAACAATCAGAGACTTTCATGCTTTTTCTCAGTTGGAGTAGCAAAAGCGCCAAATTACTTTTGGCTTTTGTGAGAGAAGCATTTGATAAAAAGGCTTTTCTAGTCAATAAGACAATTTAAAACAAAGCTTACCTAAGAAGTTAAAGTAAATTGAGCAAACACAAAACCCCAAGCATAATATAGCATTTCCTTCATGATATTGTTAAGCTTTAAGTCTAGTGTGTTATGTCTCGCTGGTGTTTTTTCTAGTCAGTACATGAAGCACCTGCCTCAAACACACACCTAACCTAACTATGCCTGTCTAATACCATTGTTTCAGTAAATGCATGAGTGACTTAGAAACATCTGTTGCATTGATTGTTTTTTTACTGATTATTTTGTAAACCTACTCTTGCAGACACCAAGACCAAAATGTTAAAGGAGCAGACTAGGTAAAGAAGGAAAATAGGATTTGAATCAGAGGTGACGTGATGATACTTTGCAGACCCTCATAAAACATTTCCGTTCAAAGGCTACTGCTTTTGTAAAAGGAGTGTTATTAAAAAGTTTGATCTCTCTATCAAGAAATGCTCCGACCTGGTGATGTGGAAGCTTACTGTAATTTATTTATAGTATTTCCGTGAGTCTATACAGGCCATATATTAACAGTGGAGTGCTGTTGTTTTTCTGTCTGCCTACAGTAGCTGACACATAACACTGAACAGCACTCCGAATCTAAACAAGTGTCATCTGCCAACGTCCTGTCGCAGATGGAAGTGCTCCGGCCAGGCTCTGGTGGCACTGCCATATAACCGCTGTATAAATAGATTGGTACGTGACAGAGCCATTCATCTCAGGCCCTGAACACATCAACATTAAAAGATGGATCTTGGAGACCTCTGCATTTGTTAGGGCCAAATCAGAGCCTCCAGATGCCTGGCATGTAAACGCATGAAGGGAAGATTAATTTGTCTGTCATCTCGGCCTGTGACAGCGGTTATAAATCTGATTTAGCGGCGAGCTGGGGCCGTGACGAGAGCCACATTAAGATTTCAAAGCAACGATATCAAGAGAACGAACCCGTGACTCACGGCCGGCCACAAACAGGTCAAAAGTTCTTGTGGGATGTTCTCACTCCCTGGTGTTCAAAAAAGCAGCGATCATGTGAAACGCGGGTGCGGTGTCAAAGGGGCTATTTAGTGGGAGATGGATGGGAACAGGCGAAGGGCAGTGGGCACATCCTATGACCATCTGCACCACAGTCATGCTACTTATTCACATTGGACACACATGCTCTATGGGGGGATTTAGAGACCTTCACAAATCTTTAGTGTCACGGATCATCCAGTGACTGTGCTAAATACATCTTATAACATCTTCATTTAACATTTAAACAAAGCTATGATCAGTGTGGCAATATTACTTTCCACTTTAATGTTCATTATTTTATTAATTTTTTATGTGTTCCAATTGGCCTGTTTCCAGTTGTATCCAATTTTAATTTTATGTTCATACTAAAATTGTAAGAAAGTATTTGTCCCATCTCCAATACATAATCTTTTTTGTTTCCTCTGTGACCTTTTCTGTCCCTTTAAAAAAAAAAAAAAAGTCATCCTGTTTCTTTTTTAAGTTAAATTAACGCAAAGCTCCAGTGGGTTCTGGTTCTTTATCTGAGATTAAAGCTCTTTGTGGGTTAAAGACACAGTGAGGTGTTCACTGACAGCCAAATTATTAGCGTGCAACATGGTGCTTTGAGATGCTTAAGGTGAAGATAAGGTGTCATACATGACCTGATCACTGTGAAGTGGGGGGGCAGTGGTGTTTGTGTGGGGCTTTGAGTTGGTTATTTCAGAGGAAATCATGCTTGATGTTATTGTGACGCGGGTCTCATACAGGTTTTGACTCCACGAGCAGTTCTATTGTAACACAGACTGGGATCACACCTAATGCACATTAGGGTTAAGCTCATTCTTAATGGATTTACCTCGAATCATACGCTTTGTTTGCTTCAATGATTGTTGAGCTATGTAGTTATTGATATAGCAGCTATGAGCTATGGATGCTTGATTAGCTCTAAGGCAGGAATTCTCAACTGGTGGGACCCAAATGTCATAGGGTGTAAGAAAAAAAAAATACTTAGTTTCAATGTTTAGCAGTATGTCAGCAACCAACTGGCTCCAGTCACCCGCAACTCCAAAGATAAATGAGTGAATAAATGTTTGGCAATAGTTTAATTTTTATTTTATAATTTTATCTATTTTAGAGAATGCTATTAAGATTTGTTAAAAATATATTTACATTTACATTTATTCATTTAGCAGACGCTTTTATCCAAAGCGACTTACATTACATTACCAGTGTTACAGTCACTGGAGGCAAGGTGGGTTAAGTGTCTTGCCCAAGGACACAACGACAGTATGAACTGTGGGGAGAGTGGGAATCGACCCGCCTACCTTCCGGTTGAAAGACGACCGCTCTACCCACTGAGCTACTGCTCAGTATATTGAAAAGTGTTTTGCAATAAAAGGATCAGTTGAGAATCACAGCTCAAAGAGAAGATTTTATTATTGCCATTAAAAATGTTATTATATTTAGGTGGAAGAATATGGCAACACAACCAACAAAAGCATTAAACTAGCACATATTTCTAAATTAATCAATGGTTTTCAAAAGATACACAGTAAAGTAGAGTAAAATACAAACCACTCCATGAATCTTTCTTGTTTTGAACTTAAAGGTTTAGACGACAGTAAAAAAAAGCTCTTTAGTGTCAAACTGTACTCCTAACATAACCACAAAGTCCCTCCACCTTTGGCTCGGCTCTTTAACACCAACAGATTTTCCATCCTTCGCTGCCACTGCCGACTTAACTCCGGCGCTCTCTACTCACTACAACACCACGGCTCTGAGTAAGTCATAACATACGCCAACTTAAGTGAACGTAATTACATTAATGATGGCATCATTTAAGGTCTGGCCGCTGCAGTGCGTTTTTTGTCAGCGCTGTGGCTCGGAGGACACGGGGAATTTCAAAAAGTGAGGCAGGATTAATGACCGTCTGCCTCGATCCAAGGTCTTTTGGCTGCAATAGTGAGAAGAGTCTGAATGCATTTTGAACACACATTTATTTGAAGGATGGCAGTATTGACACAGGTGTCCCATCACAAACTAAACAGCAGCAATGCCTACTTTCCAACAGCATAAATGTGGATTAAGTGACTTTATTAAGATGAATTTTACATGTCTTGTCATTTACTACTTTCACATGAGACGACAAGTTTGATTTATTGCCTTAGTCTGACAAAAACTGGACTTTTTAAATGCTAACTAACTTTGTAACGCTGATGTGGTGTGAATATCATAAGTCTGAGTGAAATTGGATTGAATAAAAATTCTCTTGGTAAGCTCACTGCTTAGTAGGACTAGAGCTGGACTATGCACAGCTCCCTTCACACAGTCAACAAAAAAGATAAAGTGAGCCCATAACAACCCATTTTTAGACAGACAAAAAGACTTTGCCAAAATGATCTATGGGTTGGATAGTTTGGACGCTGATCTGACACAAAAAAGTAAACCATGAAAAGTTCCAAGAAGTGATGCAAAGTGATCTATATTTCTTTTTTATGTACTATATGTGGAGTTGTGATTATCTCATTTCCCCAGCTTTCTAAACATAAACTTCATAGAGCTGTACCGATTTGCTATAATTTAAGTTAAATGCCACAACTTTTATTTGTGTTCAATGTAATGCAACGCTAACTCTGGGTAAAACCCGGAAAAAGCTGTTGCTAATAAATATTTTTGGGAAGTAAACCCATTTAGCATGTTTTCTCCTGAGAAAGAAATGAAATTTAAAAAGCCCATTTCCGTTGTATTTTTTTCCTTATGTTTGATGTTTTTGCTTGAGTAATGATTATTTATCCATTTATTATCACACTGCAATATTTAGCGCCACCTTTTTGAAAGCAGACCTCTCATTTGGAACAAATTTTTTATCCTGTTATTATCTCTGTGGGGAAAAACATTGTTGGCAGCCGCCACCAGCATGTTTTTTTATTTTGATGTGGGAAACTGGAATACCTGGAGAAAACCAACCCAAACACGGAAGAACATGTAAACTTCTCAGAAAAAGGCTTTGTTCGTCAAACCCTGGACCTTCTTGCTGTGCTACCCTTTAACCACTTTGCTGCTTAGTTTGGTAAAGTACGGTTTTTGGTAAAACAAAAACTTTCCCGCATACCTGTCCCTTACCACTCCAGTAGAAACCAAGCTGTTGTCACAAGTAGGCCTGAGTACCTCTTGAAGCCAACTTGACTTGGTCAGTGTTTAAACATGAAGGACAACAGGCCAAAACTCTACTGTCACAAAACTTTTAACCGCTTTTGTCAAATGGAATATTGTATATCAAATCTAGCATTTGCCACACAAGTAATTAATTTAGCAGCTGCATCAAAATCAATAAGTGCGTTTACATGGATTTGTGTATTCCGGATATGGTCAGTATTTTTAAGTATCCTGTTTTTGTCTTTGTGCATATAAACACCAGATCCTGATTTGGTAAATTTTTGGTAAAGATTTGATAAAACGGGATAAGTCAGTATCTTGCATACTCTACTCGGAGAACTCCAAAAGAAACCGGGAAACAGTGGCAAACGCAGTATCCTGGTTTCTAGCGGCAGCTGATGCAAAGACTGTCATTTGTCCCATATCTGGGAATTCTGCATACTATTGCATAGCATACTACTACTACTATTGAGTATAATAAGCAGGTTTCTCTGCATGTTAACGCCATATCCTGAATATGCTCATCGCCGTGATATGCATCATAACCCGGATACTCAGCTGCATGTAGCGCACTCTATTACATGTCAAAGTTGCATGTGTGATTTTGCTCATACTATCCTGCTTTCTTATATTCACCAATAAATTCCACCTAAAGCTGGGCATTACAATCAGTCAGTAATAAGATTAATTAACCATTTTGCCTTTATTTCTCAATAGTTCACTGACAAGTTAAGCAGAGATATTTTTTCTAATGAAAGGAGGCATATCTCGTCTTAATCCACACTCATTAAAGGTTTGCGTCCAACCCTAGGACAGAGCGACTCCTGTGCCTCTCTGTGGGTTGTGTTTTCTGGACCGGCTTCACCCCGACACGGTCCAAGACCTGGCGTCTCTTGCAGTCCACATCAAATACTGCCCCACCGCTGGGAGCTGGGACTATTTATTTATATTCCCCTTATAAGAAGTTGTCTGGCGTTTTTCAATTTTCGTGAACTTAAATCTCCACATTGGGGTTTGTAATCGGCTGGATTTAAAGAGCCCTTTTGACCAGATTTCAAATGGCCATTGAATTTTCAGCAATGTTTGGAAATGATCTTAATGTACAGAAATTAACAAATTTAATGTTGTGACCTGTTTGGTTTGAATTTGGGCAACTTTTACCCAATATATTATTCCACAAGATATCCCTAAAAGGATGAGTTCATGAATTACATTAACAAGTGACAAATTTAAATATATTGTTGTCCAAAACCACTGCAACACTTTTGGAGGCCATGATGTAAATTGGGGTCATGTAAGTGCAGATTAGTATTGTGTCACAAGAGACCTTTTATTATTGGAGAATCAATAACAGTAGTAACTTTATATCACAAATAAATTCAATTCAAAACAGTCCATAAAGCCCTTATGGCCACGCTTCTCTCTACATTATTGCGCTACTGAATCCACACAAGCCAACAGGAGTCCAAAGCTGGTGAAGCTGCATTCGGTCGTTCGTTCATTCATTCATTTTCTTACGCTTAGTTTCGTTAGGAGTTGCTGGTGATTGGAACATATCCCAGCAGCTTTGGAGCTTATGTGGAGTACACCCTGGACAATAACCAGTTAGTCTCAGGGCTGACATTTAGAGACAGACAACCTCAGGACCTGTACATGCGTGTGTTTGGGAGGTGGGAGGAAGTACCTGGAGAGAACCCACAGTAACAAGACAAGGACATTCAGACTCGGCCGGGGTTTGAACTCACAACCTTTTTGCTTTGAGACAGAAGCGCTAACCACTCTGACTCTGTACAACCTTCGCTCATTATGCTCCAAAAAATGGAACTCACTTCCAGACAATAACCTCTTTCATAAGTAGACTCAAAACACACCTTATCTCACTTGTTTATTAATGACAACATTAATATATTTGTTGTTGTACATATGTTTTCTTTCTTTCTTTATAAGTTTGTTCTTTGTTATGACTTGTTTTTCTTCTGTCACTTCTGTAAGGCACATTAAGTTACTTTTCTACAAAATGTGCACTATAGATACATTTTTCTTCTTGTAAGGAGGCATCTGTTGCAGTGTAACTATAAAATAGTGCCATACATAATACAATATTGTCTTCATGTTTAAAATATATTTAAACACTACACATATTTGCTTCCCCCTTATTGTGCATCTATTTATTCTTCCGTAGGTTTGCTGCAAAAATCCAGGCTTTGATTCCTGACTTTTTTGGTGTTTGGTCCAAAACATTTTGCACGTCCGAACAGCGGAGATGGAAAAGCACCCTAAGGCTCATTATAGTACTACAGCTACACTTCATAATCACTAAAAGCAGTTGTTTTTTTATCTACACAGTTGAGTGCACTCATGACTCAAAAAAACGTACTAGCCATCTGAACACAATGCCTGTTTATACTGCTATCATAAGACTTGTACTTGACCTAAAAACTATATTTGATGTGAGATTGGGGTTTTCTACTGCAGTTTTCTGCCTGATTAACAAGAAAAGACAAGTCAGTGAAGGATCCTTTCAGCGAACATTTCAGGGCAGCGTAACTTTCTCCTCCGTGTGTGTTTTTAGAGCTTTGCGATCACTAATTCACCTCGAGACTCGGTGACACTGACGTTTGAGGCTGGACGCTCTGTGAAAATGTAAATAAACTTTAGAGCAGCTTTCCTTCGTTGTGGAATGAAATTTATCGTTTTGGCATTTACTCTGGAGCCATCATTCACCATGCTGTCGAGAGCAGAGGCCTTGATCAGCAGAGGCAGCCCTGGCCCTCAGATGACCCCCTCCCCCCGGCCTGACCAGCTGTGCTTTAGACGTTCACATTACTGTAACAACTGAGGAGTTAACCCCTTTAACACTGCCCAAAATTCAGAAGATGATGTGGCTGGCCTGAGCCGCCTATACCAACTTTATATTTCTGTTGTTTACATGCCATTTCTTTTAAGTTTGAATTTCTATACCTTTACAGTTATATTTACTGCAGCATTCAGTATGGACAGCAAAGAAAGAATTGTACAGTACATAAGAAGGTAGATAAATAACTCAATAGGTCTCTAATGAAGGCAGTGGGGCAGGAAGCCATGGTCCATTACAAGCAGGACTTAAGAGCTGAGAATGGGGGGCAATGAAAAGTTTCCATTATCAAAAGGAGTCCAAAGTGTCCCCATTTATTCTCTTCTAAATATTATCTTTATATATCTTTATTGCTCAATTACCTGATTTTGTTTTTGCATCCACCACTTTCCCCAACAGCAACATAGTAACCTTTTCAGCTTCTTTTATTAGAAAAAGGTGAAACCAGACCAATTTTCCACAAAACACTAATACATTAGCGCTGACCTGAAACTTTTAGCTGGGAGTTTACCGTTAGACTGTAGCGACCCAGTAATTTATCTCCGTCTCGTTAAATACATTGCCAACATCTATAGTTTCTCTGTCAAGTAAAAGTATTTTCAATGGTATAACTATTTTCCTAATTTAATTTGTTGTTTATCAGTGTCGACCAATGGGAGCGCTCCTTTTTACCTTAAGGAGGTGGGCAGATCATTCTCATCTATTAAAATCCTTAATCATAAAGTCTAGATGACGTATAAATCCTGTTACAATAAGTTTTAGATGATTAAACTGTCAAACTAAATGCAAGAGTAAAAAAATAACTTAAAACAGGTAATCCCTGTTTAACTTTTGGCAACAAATCTAAGTTTATGAAAGTCTTCAAACATGCTTGATATCTCTGTTTTTGGACCAGCCCAGTGGAAACACAAGGCTTTTTTGCGGTTGCCTAAACCAGACTGTATCGCACTGACCCGAGCTCTACTGTGTCAGATGTGCTTTCTTTTTGTTGACCAACCACAATACAGTACACAGTGAAAATACTGCACTAACAGCTCTTGGGAGTCATATAGAAACATAGTGCCAGTTTGTGCAGTGCATGTACAACTACACAGACTTTACTCAACACAAATCCAGTTGAACAGACTCTTATTTTACAACAGATTAAATTTTTCAAGTAGCAATAAAACCAGTCTCCATTTTTTTAGGTTTATTCTGTATTGTTCTTTCAAGGTCATTGTTAAGTGGCCCGTGATTATTTTGTTAAAAGGACTTAAATACGACTCATCTTTAGTTCACTGCTTTGGTCTGAGGGTGTCCAGGTTGCTGCGTATCGTCTAAATTAAAATGATGTGGCAGCTCCGCGCGGCACTTTGTAACAGCTATTTAACAGAATGTACTGCCCTGTAAAAGCCAAATCAAAGTCTTTACAGCGGGAAGGTGGCCTCGGAGTAAAGTGCCAATTATTTTAAATGGCTCCATTAAAAAGCAGCGATCACATTTGTGTTTCAGCTGACTTCTGCCAGATTTAACTCAACCTGTGTCTCTACTGGAATCAACATGTGACTGAGATGATGGTTAGGCGTAAAACGTAAAAGAGCAATTTCTTTTATGATATAGACCAGGGTTTTTCAAACTTTTTGTGTGTGTGGACCACTATTTGTAATCAAAAATTTTGCGGACCACCTCATAACACACATAATAAAATGTCTACACACAGTCTTACCTGAATTAATCTGCACCTCTAAATAGGCTTACTAGCACTACTATAACTAGTCATCGCATCAGTGTGCAACAGGCTTGTTAAAAGAAAGTTTACTGCACACAACGGCTGCCTCTTTTCTCTTCAGAGAACCTGTTGCTATCCACCGATCCATAACGACACTGAACTTGAACGTCACGGCCGAACACCATTGGCCTATTTTAGTAATCGCACAATAACTTGACAATTTAATGCAAATGTTATATCAATATAGGCCTACATATTCTTTAAATTTTTTTATGGGAATTTCCTGGTAAAATGAAGGTAAAATATTATTTTATTTTTCCTTTCCACGGACCACCTGCAGTACCCTCACGGACCACTAGTGGTCCACGGACCACAGTTTGGGAATGACTGATATAGACACAGAAATTACTACAAAAACCTACTCGGGACCAATAGTTTTTATCAGCATTTTGAAGAATTGGCCTAAAATAGTTTATTTTTGTTATAGACAAAACGCAAACCATAATTGGTTCCTGTGCACACAATACGCCACAACAAAAAGATACTGACACGGCTGCAAAAACAGCAAAAACTTAGCAAACTCATGTATGATTTTAAAATTGTTATGCCCATTTCTTATTCAATATCATTTAATATGTTATGTTTGAAATACATTTTATAGATATATATAGGGGCGGCAGTAGCTCAGTGGGTAGTGCGGTCGGCCTTCAACCGGAAGATAGACGGTCCGATTCCCGCTCTCCCCACAGTTCATACTGTCGTTGTGTCCTTGGGCAGGACACTTAACCCACCTTGCCTCCAGTGGCTGTAACACTGGTAATTACATTAGAACAATGTAAGTCGCTTTGGATAAAAGCGTCAGCTAAATGAGTAAATGTAAATGTAAAAATGTAAATGTAGATGGCAATGTGTTATTATCTTACACATGTACCCCATACAACTCTGAAATCCAGAATATCCTAATAAAATTATCAGTATGGAATTTTTAGATTTTCAAAACTGAGCTCTCTTTTGAATCCTGGCACAGGTGCATGAAGAAAAAGTGATTTTGAAAATGTAATTCCCAATGACTTGCAGAGTGCAACATACAAAAAAATGTATATTAAGTGTTTATGTTGAACTTTAACCTCCTCTTAATGCCACTCTTTGTTGTTTTGAGTAAATACTAATAAAGTAGCTCCAATGGAGAGCAATGTGTTTCTCCTGCAATGAGCAGAAAAATGGCATTGTCACTTTTCACCTAAACTGTCTTTGAAAAGCAGATTTGAGATATTTGCTCTGATGCCGGATCCTGTATATTTTTCAGATGTATGGAGTCAACACAGAGCTGTAAACCATTTCATCATTTCCCGAGAGAACAACGCGCCCTGGTGTTTTCCTTGTTAACAGGTGAGGGCTCCTGGTTTTAATTTGTGTCGTGCACGTCTTTAATTGCTCTTAATCTGTAGTGAGTGCCTTTGATCACGCTGACAGTTTGACTGCATTAGCGCCGGTGCCAGGGCTAATCCTCGCTCTTTGACGCACTCGAGGCCTGTCCAACGATAGCGTGTCAGTTGAGGGATAAGCTCTCATCAAATAGGTCTAAGCTGCTGGTAAACGGAGCTGAGGGCCACGGTCACACACTGTCTTTAACGGCGATACAGACAAGTTTAACTTGCCTCGACTTAGTAGAGATCAAGAGGACACCTTTGCTCCAGATGAGCTACACTGGAAAAGCAAATGAACTTTTTCTCTGTCCATCTCTATCTGTGTCGTGGCCTTCAGCTGTAACAGACGTCTGAAGTGTTTATGCTGAACTCTGCGTGAACTCTTTGTGAATTATGATAACCATCGCTCAGAAACAATATCTGCTTTCAGGAAACCAACAGAGAGATAGTGTCTGAAAATGAAGAAAATAGCCGCACGTCTCCTGCGATTATATCACACATCACGATGATTTACTTATCATGGACCACTTCACTGGATCTTTTGTTTTGCTGAGGAATGTTGCCGATATTTCTCGAGGCTTACACGGCAAAAGGTCAAATATAAATGTTAGTTCTGTTTGGAGAGGCTGGGCAGAGAGAGAAATGTGTCATAATCATAAATCAGTGAGAATTATCTGTTTGCATGTCGACTATGAAGAAGTTACGGCTCATATGTGCTGCGTTTAAATGGACATAAGAAACAAGGCTTTCTTACACTGCACTTTATAAGCTATAAATGGGAAATTTCTTCCATTTTAAGAGTTAAATCAGTGAGTGAATAAAAATAATGTGTGCAGCCTTTAAGTCCTGACTCGGCCTCCGGATATTAAATGTTTACAGCGGAGTCATTTTTTATTTTCTCTCAGCCTTTAATTTAGTAGTCTTAGGTCTTTTTGGCCTAAGACCCGTTTCAACAAGTCAGGGTCTTTTTGTCAACAGGTTTTTAGCTAAAGCTGAAACCACCTTTACTACTACTAGTAAACTACTTTTAGATTCCTGAGTAAAGTTTTGCAGTATATATACATTGTAAAATAGTGTAAAGTTACCTAAATGAATCACCTATGTTCACAGTTTTTCCATATCTTACTCAAAAAGCAAACAACTGCACTTTTAGCAAAAAAACAAACCAAGCAGCTATATTGCCAACACTTTCTCAAATAGATTTTAGAGCTCATTTACAGAAAGTAGAAAGGTTAGTGTATTTACAAAGTTGCAAGTTGTTTACATATATCACAAAATTACATATTTTGTCTTTTCAGTGACTTCTTTCTTTTTCTAATAAGTTTAGATTGAACAAATGGACCTTGTTCTCCAAATATTTATCCACCCAGCTTATGCTCTTGTGAAAGTGTTTGTATTCAGTGCCATGTGGCCGATATCCATCACAAACCTGGAGAAACATGGCGTCCACTGGGACTCCAATGGAAGGTGACTCGCCCGTCGTGGGCACAAGGTAAGGATTAATCAAACGTTATGTGTGCTATCACCAGCTGGCAGCGGCCGCCTCTAAGCCTTTGGCGCGCTACTCCGCTGAGAGCCTAGTAGCACAGCTGAGTTTGTCTTGTAAAAGTGCAGCTGTCCAAGACATGACAGCTACAGCATTAGCAGGGCCATTAAGAGGTGTACAACATTTCCAGGGAAACCATTTGAAAAATGACAACCTCCGGCACGGCTGAGATATTAATTATACGCAGCAGCCACAGAAAATAAGCCAAAACAGTTGCCACGACAAAAGACGCCTTGTTTTCTTTCACAAGATGCCTGTTTGTGCATCAAGCATTTAACAAGCAGAGAAAATACGAAGGAAAAGTTGTGGAGCTGCCAAAAGAAAACCTTCTACAACATGGATGACTGGAGAAAACTATTGACTATTTTTTTGTCTACTTTAAAATTAAATAAAACCTCCACGGGTTATAGGGCTCCTTCTACTGTATTAAATCACATAAAGCAAAATCAAAGGCAAAATTGATTAGCCTCTTTGAGATACATTTATTACTAGAAATAGCAGTTAAAGTAAAAGTGAGATAGTTTAACAATCTATGGTTGATGTCATAATTATATTCTTTTGGTTGTCATGTGTTGAGTTGAGTTAAACATCTTTATTGTGAGAAGTTTTTACTTTAACCTATCTGAATGGAGCCACAGTCCCTGGAACAAAAAAAACATTTAGTTTACTGTTTAATATCACATTAGCCTCACACAGGCTTTGCTTTTTAATCCATCTTCTCACTATGTGGACATGTAGCCAACATAACTAAAAGCTTAAATACACTGGTGGCTGCTCCTGAATGGTGCCTTGTCTAAAAAACTTAATATCATTAATCTCATTTCCACCTCCACAAAGATCCAAATACATCTGGATGTAAATGTTAGCAAGGCCACCTTCAAATATTCGTCCACACGTTCTTCAGTTGCTGCTTCCTTTGCAGTCTTTCAGTCATTTGCAACAACACAACAAATGGTAAAAATTAACTCAAGGCAGTCAATACAGTAAGACTATATCAAAAAATATGTCATTACTAATTTTACATATTAATACTCCTAAAGCTGAGCAATATTTTATTACATATTATTGCTTATTTCAAGTTTTTCTCATGATGTAAAGAGAAGTTGAGGTCACCGCAGACTAGAGGTTAAACTGCACACATACAGTATTTTTTATCCCTTAATGCAGAAAGCAGGGCCATAATAACTAATTCTGCCTGTACTGTTAATTGGGGATTAATTTGTCCTGTTTCCATAAAGTTGGAGCCATTAACTGGGATCCAACAAGGTGCCTCCTAATTAAAACCTCAAGTCCCTGAGAGAAGCACAATTCCCATAAGAATGCAGCTCATAATTGGTCGTAACTAAAGCCTGAGCCGAGCTGATTACAGCACACGCCAGTTAGAGAGGTTTAAACCAGGCAATCACTGAGAAAGTTTGTTGCTAAGTCATGTTTCTGCTATAGAGAGTTCAAGCTTTTGGGAAACCTATGGATTCCCAAGATGGAAGATAATAAAATGGAAGTCCAAGGAGAGCAACAAAGTACTTTTTTTTAACTTTCTGTGTCATTAGGTGGTCAAAAATACTTTATTTGGTGAAAGATGATTTTCAATTGTAGATAAACCAATCTATAGACTACACAAAACACCAGGAGGCAACACATCTTGTAGAAAAAAATGAATGGTTATTTTCTATGACAACAGTTCATTGAGATAAAGGATAGTCATTTGGTTATTGGTCATTTTATGCTTTTTACTGTTGTGCATGTGGCTAGCATCTGCATCCCTACAATTAACTGCACAAGACTACTTCTGGAACTTCTACTACTGTATATAGATACTTTGTTGGCTCCTCCTACTGACTTTAAATACACTCTAAACTTTGAGCTTCTACAATCTATTGGTTCACAAATACATGGATATGATTTATTTGGGAGCCTGGGTATCCAAACTCTTTCATATATCGAAGTTATTCCCCCAGTGCTACTTTCTCAAGGGAGGGAGAGAAACCGATGATGGCCACATAATGTCTATTCACAGCAGCTCATAAATAAAAGGCTGCCCCTGAGTGCAAACTATGTTTATTATAGTCGCCTGAACCTCAGTGCCAGCCCTTGGAGTTACTTATGCAGATAAATGCAGCACCATTCATCATCACTCCTATTCATAAATAGCCAATAACTCATCTTCCCCCATATGGAAGATTAGACCTTGGAAATAGGACTTAAGCGCAGGAAGTATTTGGTTTATGAATAACATCAGCGATCACACACAGCCGCCTAGCCTTTAAAATTATATCTTATTTTACATGTCATTTTCTTGCTTGGCTATCATCGGCGAGGCCTATAAAGATGCCGGTGGAGAGCAGATGAGCTTTTTTTTTTTTTTCCTGTAGTGGTTTGCAGAGAAGACGATGCAAGGACTGATGAGAAAGGATGATATATGTAGCGCCTGTGTCCCAGCTCTCCTCTGGCCCGTTGTCATTAATCACGGCCATTAGGCTCCCCCTCCGCCCACTTCGTCTGCCATCGCAGCCTCCCTTTTGTCTCATAGTCATAAAGGGAAAGGCCGTATACTTTCACCTCGCCTCCCACTGCAGGAACGCTTCGACGCCAAAAAGGGTGTTAGCATGTGTCCTGGGGAATTTAAACTAATAATTTAGCTCGTACCCTGCTGCTGTACCCGAGCAGTTTAATTAGGAGGGTTATTACACTGCAGATGTATTTATGAGTTATATACTTTTCCTTAAAACACTAAATTTGAAATGACAAATTTGTTTTTATGGAACAATATCTAGTGGTAAAATGAGAAAGGAACAGATTTTTGGGATATTTTCAAAAGTATTAGCTTTGTCCAAAATTCAATTAGGCCCTTTCCTAACTATTTGTCCCACCATTATTTAATAGTAATGAATAAAATAGTAAACTGAGCACATTAATTAAGTAAAAGTAATTTTAAAAAAATGGAAAAAGTAAATTTATGCCACCCGCTAAATGGAGAGACATAGGGGTCTTTTTAATAACAGTACTGTGCACTTTTCAGCAGGTAACCTTTTAACTTTTATCAAAGATGTGATTTCCACTGAACCGCGACTGGTTTGGGCCGTGTCAACAACATGGTGTTGCTCTGATTGGAAAGGCAATTATTTTTCCTCCCAAATGGCTTTAGGTAACTTTGCTTTAACAAAATAAATAAATGAAAGAAAAACAAAATGTGGTATTGGTATGTAGTTAGCTGCTCTTTTTATGCTTTATACTAGAGTTGTGCATATGGTGTCATTTAACTGTCCTTTTTTGTCAAATGTCAATTTTAGTGGAAGAGCGGTCGTCCTATAGCCTGAAGATTGGCGGTTCGATTCCCGCTCTCCCCACAGTTCACACTGTCATTGTGTCCTTGGGCAAGACACTTACCCTCCTTGCCTCCAGTGTCTGTGGCTCTGATGTATGAATGTGTGAGAATGTTTGGTGGTGGTCGGAAAAGGCGTAGGCGCAAAATGGCTGCCACGTCTCTGTCAGTCTGCCCCAGGGCAGGGCAGGGCTACAGTTGTAGCTTACCATCACCAGTGAGTGACTGTGGAGTGAATGAATAATGGATATATTTAGTGTCTTTGGGGATCTTGAAAAGCGGTATATAAGTACTATGCATTATTATTATTATTATTAATTATTATTATTATTCATAAATAAAAGTGTAAAATAGTGTCAGTTAGTTAACACATATTTTTGCCTCCAAATTGTCCAAAAGGGCTAGTGTGTGGACCAAAAGGGATATCCAATATGTGAAGACTTTCTTGGACGTAGTAACCAATGGAAAGAAATAGTGACTGATTTTATGATCGTCCATATGTTGGACAGATGTTACTCATCAACATGAAAGAATCTGCTCCCATGATCTAAAACACAATACAGTTTAATGGAGTCAGACAGGATCAACACAAGACAAATTGACTCTGTATAAAGCAGAAAGTGGGCAGATAGATGCTTGGAAGAGGTCTAATGAAGAGATAACAGTCAGAGATATATTTTTGGTGTATCGTGACTAGTGCTCATAATGTAAAATTATGCTAAACGCTATCATAAAAATGGCTTCCCCAAAGCAATGTGAGAATGTGAGTTGTACGCCAACACCAGCCATCAACCCCTATCCTGAACCCGATAATAAAGAAATGACACTTTTATGATACCATAATTAACAGCGCTCTAGGATGAAATTAAATCAATATGCCTATCTAATATCATTTTCTCTAGTTATGCAAATCAAACATTCAAAGCCCTCGGAAAGTGATATGAATTGCTTTCACATTTGAGTTCACACATATTATCGTATCAGACCTCTTGGGTTTGATGACACGGAGGATGGAGAGGGGGGTTTAACGATGTGAAGGCTGGGAAAAGGAGAGCAGACTGCAGATTAGGTCCCACACACAAGCACTGATAATGTTCAAGTGTTTGGTTGAAGATGTAGGAAATATTGTAATAAAAAAAGACTAGATAAAACTATGTGGTGATAACCCAATGCTCTTAGATTATGTACAAGATGCAGAGTTTATATGGTCGGGAAAAAGTTAAAACGCAATTTCCAGGTCTATAAAGTAAGTTATGTATTTAGATTTTTTGGAAAAGTTGTGGCAATTTAAATAACGTTGTTTAATTAACCATCCTAAAAATTGGGCTTTTGATATTTGAAATAGCCTACTGCTCAGCTTTAGCTTTAATTTTGGTCCCAGAAATTAATTATCTTTTTTACAGAAATACAGAATCCTGTAATATTAAATTAACTAAAGATAAAGTATATAACCTACTGTTACTTCATATAAACATGGGCAAATAGGAGTGGCTGGTTTTATGGTCAAAGTGAGACAATAGTAGGATTCTGTATTTTTTTGTTTTGTATACAGTATTTTTATTGTGCATTCGTATTATATTAACAGGATGGAAATGCTTTAAACCATTTATTGTCTGGGACACAATTCCAACAGCATACCAAACTGTCATAAAGCAATGACAGCGAATAAACATGTTGGGGTTCTACAAAAACATGGAGAATTATCAAGCTAACACTTAGCTCCCAAAAACAGTTAAGTTAAGGGTTGTGGTGTTGACAGTAACATTTTCACATAAATGAACAACCTGGATTTGAATTCAGCTCAGGTTTGTTTGCTCATTGCCTACTTTCTCTCAGTTTCCTGTTTTATACACACTGTTACAAAAATAAAATGTAAACAGTAGTGCTTTTGTTAATATTTGGTCAAATATTGAAGCTGCTCAACATCAATATGGTAACATCATCAATACTTTGTGAAATAAGCTCATGTCTTGTATCAATAGTTACTGATATGGACCAGTAAACAATCCTTTCTCTGTTTGAAGTGAACTCAGATCTTTACAAATGGATTGCCTGAGTGTAATTTATCTAAATGAACAGTGATCATCATTCTAGATCCAGCCCATCCTTAACGCTGGAGCACTATTTAGCAGATATCTCTTTAAACACAGTAAATAGGTGGTCTGCTGACGGAGGGCTGGGCACATTCATTACAACCAGTATTCTTTTACCTCAACAACACAAAGCAGTGCATAATGTGCAATCTGATAAGTGTTCTTGCCCCTTCCGCGCTGCCATACATCACTGGCCACCTCAGCTGTGGTTTGGGAGCAAGGAACTCTGGGATTGGTGTGGCTGAAATTGATGAATAGGCCTGTGAGGGTGAGAAACTCCAGGGCCAAGCTGTAGGTCCATCCCTGTGGCGGGTGATGCTGATTGGCTTTGTCCTGGGCGGCCGCTCCGGAGAAGCGGACATTAAGATTAAGTGATGCTGTCGTGTCGGCGAGCAGCGCACTGCATCATCCCGGGGAAGAGACAGCTGCGGTGGTTAATCCGTCATCACTAGGGGAGCACTGCCAGAGCACGGATATACAGCCAAAGATAACCCTCCATAACTTCTGCTAAAGATCAGAAACTTTGCATTCATCTGTCCTCGATCCTCACATGAAAATGAGGAATGAGTCGACATGGCACACCAGACTGCAGACAACGAATGGAGAAAATATCTTCACAATGAGATCAATGTTTCGTAATCCGTCTAAGTAACACTTGTAACATTTGCAACTTTTGCACAAGGGACACCTTTGACGTCTTTGCTCTAGAGACACTGGAACTCTTTATATTGAACTGTGCCTTATTGTAGTGTACATTACAACAACACAAATTTGTTTGGAGGTATATACATATATCATCTTTGGCCTTTTTTTGTGGCAAAAGGGCAGATTGCTGTTTCTCACCTTAAAATCCTTCTTTTTAGAGCATGTGAACAGCGATGGTAGCTTTGGAGAGACTTGCTGCTGTCTATGAACAAAACCAGTGGAAACTAATCTGACGGTGTTTTCATTTTAATAAAGCTGACATCAAGCCTTCATGCAAGATTGTATGCTCTAAAAAAACATTTATTGTGCTTTGTCTCCTGCAGTGCTTGTCTTGAGCACTGCAGGAGGAACAGTAGGAACAGGAAGTAATGGCATAATTACTCCAAAAGAGCGTTTAAGCATTTCTTAGTTTTATTCAAGGTTATACTCTACAACCCTTAAGTACAATATATTTGTGTAGGTTAATGCAACACATTCCCCTCAAAACATAGATTTACATATAGAAAATTATCTATGGACATTGAGATGTTTGGGCTTCTTAATATGTTGTGACTGCTGTATTATATGTTAGAAGATTATAGGTTACAAATGTACTTCTAGGTTTTGCTATGTTTGATCCACTGTACTCTGAGCACTAAAACTCAGTCAGAACCTTGTAAAATGTAACATTTAATAAATGTAAACATTTATTAATTTAGCTGACGCTTTTATCCAAAGGGACTTACATTAGGCCTGTAATTACAGAACACCACTGGAGGAAAGGTGGGTTAAGTGTCGTACCCAAGGACACAACGAATGTATGAACTGTGGGGGGGAGCAGGAATCGAACTGCCTACCTTCTGGTTGAAGGTAGACCGCTCTATCACTGAGCCACTGCGCCCCGTAACACAACAGCTATTGCTAGCGGTAGTGTTTACAAGCAGCTCAGGTCATTTGTGACTTCAGTGTTCTATGACCAGTTACCTTCCTCTTTAGAATGACCTTTTATTTATGCTGCCACAATATCACATATATTCAGAAAAGATAAGATAAGCTTTATTTGTCACGCGCACAGTTACACATAGTAAAAAGAAAAGAAAGAAAAAAACACAACAGGGAGCAGAGAGTGTGTCCGGGCTGGGTGGGCTGTTTGAGGATCTTCTTGGCCCTTAACCTGCAACACTGTGTGTAAATGTCCTGCAGACTGGGGAGGGGGGTTCTGATGGTCCGCTCAGCTGAACAGACCACCCTTTTTAGGGCCAAGAAGTCCTGCCTGGTGCAGTTTCCCATCCAGGTGGTGATGCTCCCACACAAGATGCTCTCAATGGTGCTGGTGTAAAAGTTCCTTAGCACCTTGAGAGGGAGCTTATAGTCTCTGAGGCGTAGAGGTGGTAGAGATGCTGTCTGGCCTCCTTCACGATGGTGCGTATGGGACGGGTCCAGGATAGGTCCTGTGAGATGGTCACTCCCATGTATTTGAAAGTGTCCACTCTCTCTGTTTCCGGCTGAAGTCCACTATCAGTTCTTTAGTTTGGCTGACGTTCAGCAGGAGATGGTTCTCCTGACACCAGTCCTCCAAAAGAGAGACCTCCCTCCTGTTGCCTGTCTCGTCATTGTGGGAGATTAGTCCCACAACAGCAGTGTCGTCAGGAATCTTAATGATGATGTTGTTGTTGTCTGAAGTGGGCTCGCAGTCGAAGGTGTAGAGCGGGTACAGCAGAGGGCTTGCAGAACATCAACATGTCTATGTTTTAAATTTTACATACATTATCTCCACTTCCCTTAGCATCAGACTTCAGTTCATCTCTTTGTTTAGGTTCTGCAATAGAGACAACCATTTGAGAGGATCAAAAATGTTGAGACAGATTTGTAAGATTTGTTGTAGTGGCTTGTTAATTAATAAGCCGGCATGTTGTATTATTAAGAAGATATATAGAAAAGACAGAATTCTACCAAATTAAAATCTATGACTGTGGCCTTGCTGCTGCACACATACTGTAGCTTCTGTGAGAGGAGGCTGAAGAAACAAGGGCAAACAAACAGAAACCCATTTACACAGCTTCTGCAATCGCTCTGGTGTCAGCGGCTAACGGACACAAGTGTACTTTATCACACATTCAGCCTGGTGGGAATTCCCAGTAGATGGAAAATCTAGTTTAAACAGAGAAAAAAAGCCACTCAGTGCCGAGCCAAAGTGGTCTGTATTTATGTGTCTGCGTGAGGCGTCAGCATATTTTAGATTGCTGGGTTTGCATGTTTGTTGTTGGTTTGATGTAGCTGTCATGATGTGATGGATGAACATCATCATGTAAGTAGTAAAAGCAAGGGGCTGAGCTCGAGCAGACAGACGTGTTATTTAGCTCGAGATGGCCGGAAAAGACATTACATGGAGATCAGTCACTCCCCATAAAGCATGCCCTCATGTCTGCATCAAGAAGCAGCCAATGACTAACAAAAGAATATTTATATGAGTAAACAGTTCTTGACAAGGTTAGGAAGAGGCAATGTAGAGATTGTAGAGCAGTTTCCCATCTTTAGCCTCTTCAGCATATTATATATTTGGTATTTGCTAATGGTATGTAGGACTTTATCCTGTAAGCTTAAAAGACTCTTTTACAAGTAAAATTCTCATCCTATGTATATGAGATTGAAAGTTAAAAACACTTTAAAGGGCACTACATGTGTTTAACAGCATCAATATTCTACAGAACACTTCTTCTCAGGTATGTTGGCTGCTGTACTGTTTACCATTAGCTGATGTAGCAAGAGCTTTAGCATTTACCTATTTTTGCATGGCCTATAAACCACATGTGTATGTATTCAAGTCCACACATAACATAGTCTGAAAAATCCAGTCACTTTCCGATTGTAGACTTCAGCTCATGTAGCCCGAATGTGCAGTTGATAATGAGCCACACCACTAATGTTCTTGACCCACTCACTGACAGCACACAGTTGCAACATGGCAAAACTATTATGATGGATAATGCCCTTCATCAAATGTATAGCAGCCTGCTTACATTTGTTTGCCAAAATGTTTATCCCAGGCCTAAGAAAGTATATACAAATAGGCACCATTGTACAATTTGTAACTTTAGAATGTATGCTGTAGTCGGTGAGAAAGTTTCAGTGGAGTATGGTGTGCATTTTTATTTGTAGTTTGAAGATGTGTTGCCAGTCAAACATTTACAATAGACATGAGTTAACGTGGGTTTTAGTGCTTAAATGTTTGTATATGAAATTTAAACTATACATATAGTTTTAATTATTTTTTTAGTTATCACCATAAAATCAAATGGAAGCAGGCTCATTCTATGTTGAAAATAAAAATAAGTGTGTGCCTATTGTGCAAAACCAGTATAGGTCCTCATTGGTCATAACAGTTGCGTACCTTCTCGGCACTTTGATGTAAATAATAGGCTACTTGTTGAGATGCAATACCCTGAACGTCCACTGGAGCAATTCTCTGTAAACTCGATTGACAGCTTCAAATCTAGCCATGTTCTTCTTCTGCAATTACATTTCCATTCTTCCTGTGTCTGCTCTTTTCTGAATATGGTAATTTCCCTGAGAAGCCTGCACAATCCTTTGGGACGATATATTTGGTGGAAGCATATACCTGCAGAGAGCACTAGTGACAGTGACATATTAGTTACAGTGTCTCTTGGAGTCTGATAACTTCAAATTTGCCACCTTGTTAAGTTTTGATTTATGTGATACCATTTCACTAAAGTAATTGGCTTGGCCTGTTGTAGAAAATAATCAGGCTGTGTGCAGAACAAACGCCAGGCCATGCTAATGAGGCAGCCCTAGACTCGACTGATGCTGCCGACTGACAGTTATTAATGACTATTATGATATACAGACGAGCTGAGATTAGACTTAGCTGAGAAAAAAGTGACATTTAAAAAGTATGGCATGTTGGGAAGTACTAATGAAGTAATATACTGCTAGGAAAACAATCATGCGAGTTGTCAAGCCAATGTGTAATTACCCAGAAGCCCCCCTGGCTGGCGGTTTGGCTGAGAGAGGAGGGTTATGGGAGCGACCTGGCTGCTAATGGATGGAGCTCTGTTGGCGAGGGGCGAAAATGCAGCAGGCACTGACAGAGCACTACAGATTGATGAATTAATTGGGTCTTTCTTGGGACATAAGGGGAACCGCAGCGGCATATGCTCGGCTTGTTACTTTGGAAAGTCTACTGACCCCGAAAGTGCCAGCCCACGCAGGGAGCTTTTTTTTTTTTACGGTTCGTTTATCCTCAGGGGTTGGATGGCACACACTAAAGGAAAGTCAACCGCAATTTGTTACAGTTTTAGAAAGAAGAGTGATTAATGGTGCCAGCTGATAAGTATTATCCACTTCTAGTCAAACCATATGATGAGTTTATGACAAAATGACAGAAGTGGCAAAGACAAGACAAAGACATTAGTGGACTAAGAACAACATCTGATCAACATCAAAATAAATGGACTTTTAGAGAAGCTCTAAATTCAAACAGTACTTTCAATTTTATCTCATTAACTTGTCTGATGCAAGCACTGGAACCAATCAGAGGCTGATGAGCAGAAGTCACATGATGCTTTTGTCTTAGCTTTAGGTATAGGCTGTATAGGCAACCGCCTGGAGCGCAGCATGGGGAGAGGGTGTCAGGAGACCGGGCGCAAAGAAGAAAAAAAGCAGCTCATAGATGCGTGGTGCAAGACGTTTTTGGTAGACTCTAAATTTCATTTTTAGGTAATGTATTAGTATTTTGCAGGGGTAAATTGGTCCGGTTTTATTGGGGAAAAAAAAAAAAATAGATAGGGTTGTTTTGCTTTTGTTTGGAGAAGATTTTGTTATTGCTGCTTCAAGTGGCGCTAATAAAAGTAGAGTAAAAATAATCCAAAAAAAGACCTAACACAAACCAAAAAATGACTAAATTCACGGACCATGAAGTAAGATCCCGGTTCTTTTTGCTTTTTACAAATATGGGTCCCATGGATAAAAGAGAAAAAAAAAGTTTGGATAAGTCTTTTTTAGAGTGGATTTCTTCTTTTAGAACTTCTTGTGTTTCTATGTCTTTAAGTTTCTGTTGTTGTGTGTGAATCAAGCGTCAAAAGAAATAGGTACTGTGGGATTTTTAAGTTATCGGATACAAATAATTTCAAGCGAACAAGCTCCGCCACACAGAGTGATCCTCCCGAGTCAAAGTTGAAGTCATGGCATAGACAGCTGCTGACTGTCACTGTGGGCTTACATCAGCCTGTTCCCACTGTCTCCGCCCCCTGATCATCTCCCATCATGCACCACACCGGGTCCAGTCCCATCACAGCAGATTAAAGCAGAGGCTGCGGTGCGGAGCTGCTCTCGGTGCCACTGAGCATTACTGCGAGTCAAGCGCTGAGGATCTTTGTCAGCTATTATTTTGATACATGAGAGAGTGGTGCCCTGTCCATTGTGGTTTGTCTCAAGAGCAGTGTCCTGCTCCTGCTGCGGCCCACTTCTCTTTGAGTATCAAGTTTTGAATTCATTTTTTTAATTGCCATGCTTTGTCAAATCTAAATATTAATCTCAAAGATGCAACAACAATAGGACAGTGTGTTCAATACAGCAGCTTCTCAAAATACCACTCCCTGCATTTGTCTGTCTCTGAAAAAAAAAAAAACATTTAAAGCTCTACATAACTCCTTTTTTCTATTTCTTCCTGTTCCTACAACTGCCCAGTGAAGACAAACTGAGCACTGTTGGAGGAGAAACACATTCAAGCACCTGAAAATTATTTTTTGAACACACAATCTTGCCTAAAGACTTCAACATTAATGACATTTGAGCTGGATATATATATTTTTATTTTTAAGTCACCTGCTTTAAGTGTTTTTTTTAAGCAACAGCATGTCCCTGCAGGGCTGCTGTAGATGTTCACAGGTTGGAGAAAAAAGGGGTGTGAAGTGTGGTATTGCTAGCTTAAATTTCAGGTACAATGGGACGGAGTGACTCAGTGGTAGAGCAGTTGTCCTATAACCGGAAGGTTGGCGGTTTGATTCCCGCTCTGCCCTGTTCATACTGTCGTTGTGTCCTTGGGCAAGACACTTAACCCACCTTGCCTCCAGTGTCCGTAGCACTGGTGTATGAATGTGTGTGACTGTAGAGGTGTGTTTGGTGGTGGTCGGAGAAGGTTGAGCGCCGTTTGTATGGCAGCCCCCCCCTCTCTGTCTGCCCCAGGTGTGAATGTGTGTGAATGGGGTGAGTGGAAGCACGATGTAAAGCGCTTTGGGTGCCTGAGAAGGGTGCAAAAAAGCTCTATATAAATGCATGCCATTTACCATTTACCATTTACAATGGCTGCCAAAAACTACACTATACTTTTTAATTGGGCCTGAATGACATTGCTAATAATAAAAATTATACATTTATAGCTATGTAATTTTTAGGCTGTAAACTCACTAAAGGAAACAAATGCAATGGCCAAACTTACATGGGACCTTTAGCTTTATAGAAAGAATCATCTAAATATCCTAGTTGTGATGTATATTTGCCTGGATGTGACACGGCTAATTATGTGTCTTTTTCAACAACTTCTTGTGTCCAATGTCCTTTATTTTGTTCTATTCTTTTTGTGGCATCATCAGATCAGATCAGATTTAGTCACATTCTGTTTTGCACAAGGATGCAATACCCTAAATGTCCACTGAGGTTTGTCAATAAAATTGACTGACATCTACAGTTAGTGCTTTAATTGTTTTTCACACTGAATGAAAGCCGTAGACTCGTGGCTCTAAAAGGAACAGCGGGTTTATTTGTTGGGCCACTTTGACACCTGTCTCCCTGCTTTGGCTCGCAAAATGGAGAATAAGAGACTTTACTCGTCGTAGTTGAAACTTAAATCACTGCCTGTCTACGACGTAATTACCTGGTCACTGAAGCAGGATTTCAGTTTATTAGAGTACCAACAATATTCAAAAATATGTACTGTGTAGAATACTTTACATTAGGGTGGTCCGAAAGGCAGATACTCGGACCAGTGACCAGTACTTGCTGGTATTGCAGCCTCTCACACTGACCTCCTCAGAAACTGCCATTTCAGTAGGCTACACAAATCACTGCAGTTTTTGTTTAATAATGCTCTGTTCAAGAGGCTGAAAAATGGTCTCAAAACTATCACTAACATTTGAACCTAGCTCTGAAAATTGTACATTATTTATAAATAATTCTTACTTGTAGATTATTATTCTTAAGTATACACAAGTATAAATTTTAGGTATAATAACCTAATCTGGAAAATGTTTTATGTTTTTTTTTCTAATTTCCAATCATGCATTTTTTTCATCCATATATAACACAATTCTACTTTCTTAGGTTTCATTATGGTTCCGAGTTGTGTGTAGTAGTTTGTGACATCTTTTAAAAAAAAACCTGATCTAAATAAAACACAGTCAATTAGCTATGAATGTCCCATCCACTCCCTCAACCAACACACAGAATAACCATTAGACACTAATATGGTTAGACATTAAAACACCAATGATCCATGAAGTTTGTCAATGTCTACTTTTATTCACTGTTACTATCTTCACCAACATCAAGACTCGGCTTGTTTCAGAGTGTTGTCTTGTACAGTAAATGTTGTGAAAGTATGTACAGGACTACAAGAGCCTCCCATCTGGCTGTGTCTTGTTTACAGAACACGGTGGCAGCTTGGGGTTATTAATCATGTTTGTCTTAATTACCCCACATCGCTGCTCCATCCCCTACTCTGCGTTTGACCTTTTTTCTGGATCTTTTCAAACCATTAATCATGCAAAGATAAAGAGCAGACAAATGGGAGGAGATTTCATTGCGTTGCCTCAGCTTTTTGAGAATGTCCAGTGAGAAAGAAGTTTAAGGATTTCAAGTTTTGTAATCGTCCATTGCTAATGTGTCTGTATCGTAGGGATCTAACAGAGACAAACGGCCATTGCTGTTTGTTGCCATATGGCCCAGAGCAGAGGCAGTCCAAATGTTAATCTGACAGGTAAATGAGGCTCTATCTGTGGACAGGGGACACTTGAGTCCTGTGGGCTTCACTGTCCTTGCCACAAAGTCAATACAAGTCACTGAGAAGACTTAACCCAGGCAGAAAGCTGAAGGCTTGTCATGGTTTGTTTCTGTCACACTGAAGCATGACATGTTTGTGTGCAAATTATTTACATGTCACTATTCAGTTACAAAAGAAAACGGTAACACTTTAGAATAACTCCACACTATTATGCATTAGTTGAGTATTTTGTATCAACTTAATTCATTTTTAATTCATCATTTACAAAGCATTAATCCAACATTAATAATCACTATTAAGTTATAAACATTGTTATAAATGTTTTATTCTCAACAATAAACACATGCATAATTATACATAAAATTATATTTCAGTGTTGTTAATGTTAACTACTGTTTTATTTTGAGTTATTCTAGTGTTACCTACAAAATTAACCAATTCTTAAAGGGCGCACTCACACTGTTAACACTGTGCCCAAGCACTTTTCACACTCAATGTGCGTCTGTTTTTTTCACAAAGCACATAATCTTGTATCCTGACTTTGCCAGATAGAACTGCTCCACAGAACACGGTCTGTTCCACAATGTCATCTGGAGGGCTCCCGTCAAAAACGTTTTCTAAAGACCACTTTCAGCGATCAACTGGTCGGTGGTTGGATTAATCAACCGCAGTTCATCCAATCAGAGCAGCGTCATGTTGTTTACGTTACAATAAAAATGCCTGTTACATTTTCAAACCAAGCCTCTCTCATGGAACCCCTTAAAAGATCCTCGAGTAAGGGCGCCACCATACAGCGATATACAGCAACATACCTCCGTCCACCAGAGGGCAGGCTCCAAAAGCAGACATGCCGTCGGAACAGGCCATGGTTCAAATGTGAATAATTTGCTTGGAGTAGTTTAAGATAAATTTTTGTGAGTTTTGGTAAACTTCCAAACTTCTTGTGTAAATGTAAAAATTAGGTTGGATACTACAAAGTATTTAATGAGGTCCGCTTAATTCCTAAGTTAGGTTTGGGTCACCCCTATTTGTCTTCATTTAGTTTCATCCACCTTTAAAATGTCAACACCCCTGAACCTTTTACAGCCCTGTCGAGCTGTTTTTGTTTTTCTGTTCAAATCCACCACTAACTTACTTCAATCAAGTGGTCGTTAAAAATCCTGACAATGTGTAACTGCGTGGGTGAAAACAGTTCATCACCTCAGAAAAAGATAGGCTCTAATTAACACTTTTAAAGGAAACTGTAAATCTGTTCAGACCTGGTCTCACAGGAAAGAACCACATTCCTCACCCACAGAGCATTTGTATCAGGAGTTCTCTGCTGATTTGGGTTTTTTACCCTTTACACTTTGTAAACTGTAAATTCTGTCAACTCTATTATCTTTAGACAAAAACTGAAATATGTGTCCAGAAACTATGCTATGTTTACAAACTTGAAAAGAATCTATGCTGCCCAACCTGACCCTAAAGCTTATGTACTGGATATGGTGATAGTACGGCTGAACTGAATTACTCTAACCACAGTTTTATACGTTACATAAAAGGTTGGAATGCAAATACATTGTCATATCAAAGGTTTCCAGAAATTTTGTGCACATTATATCCCAGTGACACACTATGGAGCAATCTTAGGTGGATATTTTTGTTGGGAACATTGATTTTTAATGCATGTGATAGCCTGAGTAAAGAGCGTCTGCTGATATGTTGTAGGAATAGTGCCGTTTATCTTGACTCATTGAAGCGCTGGTAAACATTTGCATCACAGAGCAGCATGTGATAGTCCCAGTCTGTTAAGCACATGAACTATTGCAGGACAGACAGAGATTAAACAGTAACTGGGGGTGCCACTGCACAATGTGAGAGGGGCCTGACAGACAGTTTATCAGTAAACCAATTAACATGATTTATGGTCCGGGGGAAGCACGGGACTGGCCCATAAATACAAAGGCACCTCCTTCTGAAGCGAGATGTTATCACGGAGCTATCCACTGCAATGTGCTGGCGAGGAGTCAGCATGCATTTGTAAATGGTGCTACTGTCTTCTCTTGCCCCCGCCCCCTTCCTCTGGGTCAGGAGTTTAAAGCTCAGCCTGAAGAGTTGAACGCTAGGGTGTGAACTCTCGACCCTCTTAATGTAACAGGGCGACAAGTGGGAAAGTGGCTTTTACGTTCAAGGCTCCGCCCACAAAGGAAGTAGCTGTCTGTCTGTTTTTAAGCCAATGTTAGTCTGGGATTTAAATCTAAAGGAATGTGGTCTTACAGTCTTATATTCCACTTCTGTATTTGTACGCATGGCAGTAACCAAGGCCCTCTTTCACTGAGATTTGATTCAGATTAAATTCCACACAGTCTCTGGACTATATCGCCAAAGTTGTAATTGACTACATTTACATTTACATTTAGTCATTTAGCAGACGCTTTTAGCCAAAGCGACTTACATTCACCAGTGTTACATTTTTAGATGACGCTTTCATTGAAAGTGACTTACATTAAGGTTCCATTCACCAGTGTCACAGCTGGAACGCCACCGGAGGCAAGATGGGTTAAGCATCTTGCCTAAGGACACAACAACAGTATACCACTGAGCCACTGCGCCCCCTGTAGCTAATTGTAGATACGGTAGGCCTGCAGGAACATGCTGTTTTCTATGAATGAACTGAGAGAAAACAGCTCATCTCATGTGTTTTCTTATAAGAAATAAACCCCTTAGTGCGCTATATGCAATATAATGTGTGTTGAAAAGAAAACATAAATGTGCTTCTTCTACAGCAGTGCTTAGTCTCTCCGGTCTGTGCTCAGTTTTTTTCCTTTCTGGGCAGTTTTAGTAATGTAACTTTCACAACATTGTATAAAGCTTTAAAAATATTTTTTTCCGGGATATTTTGAGGCAAATATATCACTATTGAAAACAGTATTGACTGATGTGTTCTATTTCGTTTGACCTATAGAACAAACACTAACTCAGTGCACAAACAAACCCTGTTATTAATATCCATGTTGTCAGTTGGTGGACAGCAGCTAATTAGACAAAGTGAAAATTATGTTATCATTATAGGTTTTCATTCATTTCTCCAACTCACTTAAACTGGACATACAGTGGTTGAACTCTTCTTGCCAAATGGCAGGGTGTAGTGGATGTTGTGAAGTAAATGCCTCTGTGAAAATATCCATGCAACATAAAACAACTATTAGTTAGATTATCAGTCACTCATTTATGACTAGTTTAAACAGTTGTAATATCTTGTCTTGTGTGAGTGTAAGTAAAAAAAAAAAAAGATGGTTTTGGCCTCAACGTCTCATTCTTCTCTCCTTTGGTTTAGAATGCACAGTGTGTTTAATTATTTGTTTAACTTCTTGTTCTATTTAAAGGTACAAATGTAAGATTATTGTGATTAGCTTCGTCTTCTGCAGTAGTTATTTAACATTGATGTCTTGTACTAATCAAACACTCATTCTCAGATCACTTTTATCAACCGCTGTGTGTTAATCACAGCCGAGTGACTCAGTGATTAATGCCGCTAATGAAGAAGCTGAAATGACGATCGCTTACATCCTTCATTGTGTTTACAGTTTTCACCTCTTTATGAGCCTGAGATGGAAAACCCTATTTACGAGTTCACTAACATTTATGATGGCCGTGTCTCATCAGCGTTTTATCCTCCGCAACTCATCTACAAACGTCAAAATAAAACTGGCTCGCTTTGACTTAGTCGAGCGCCCCACTCTCATTCCTGCTTTTATGGTAGCTTTTAATTTTTTATTGAAGGACAGTGCAAAGTAAATGGTTCCTCGTCTAAGGGTGATTAAATGCTCTTGTATAATTTACAGAGTGGGACAATGGCATGGCATGCACTTTAATGTCCTTTAGGTAATATATGGAAAGGAAACACACCAGGAGACAAGTAGAGATCTGGACATGTTTCTCTGTAGACACACATAAATTTATTTATATCAACCCCGTCCATACAGGCAGCAACTCAGCATCCATCGATTTAACAATTAGATAACTGCTGTGTCCATCGAACAAAGAAACATATATTTGATGGAGATAAAATGTGTCACTCATTAGTCTTTATACTGGGATGTGCTATTTTAACATTTTTGTTCAAAACCTAATATAGCAGACCTCCAAAACCCAATAAAGGAAAAGAATAGGGGAAGAAACAATAACATTTTCTGAATTACTTTTGTGTCATCTGAATCGATAACACTAAAATGTGCTATTCATTCATTTTCTACCACTTCTCCTGGATTGCAGTTGGATGGATCGTGGGCTTTTCTGGAGCAGAGCTAATAAACTCTAAAGCATCTGTATTGATTTATACACGAATGAATGTTGGTCTTTTTGTTGTGTCTAACCTGTAGACAAACCTGTAGCTGCCCGCGTTACTTTTACATCATCTTTTTTTACTGAGGATGTTTTAGTTTTACAGGAGAGCTGTAAAAACAAAAACACCTCTTTGGTTAAGTTTAAAAGTTTGCGTTTTTGTGGAGTGCTAATGCCGTCCTTTTGTAAGCAAATGCAACAAAACCTTTGTTTTGGGCAATTTGGAATCTCAAGTAAATTGCTGGAACTTTGCAGTGAAAGTCTGTGTTAAAGGAGTGTTAGATTTACATAAATGACCATTAACACTTGAGTCCCGACGGACAATGTACTGATTCATCCGTACATGCATGTTTTTGGCTGGTGGGAGAAAGCCAGTGGAGAGAGTCCACAGTAGGAACAGTCGGACATACAGACTCAACAAGGACAGGCCATCGCTGTCGTCAGCCCTGGGATAGAACCCACAATGTTCTGGCATTATCAGATTAAACCATCAATTTACTAACACTGCTTCCATTTGAGAAAGCTTTAAATGAAGAAATTGATATATAACTTTATTACATATGTGTATATTGTAGACTCCCCTAGTTTCTTAATACATCAGTAAGTTTGACAGGAGGCGTGTATTGTTTCAGAGCACAAGGCAGCCCCATCACTTTGCCTGTATCACTTCACTGTGCAGGTGTTCTCTGTTAACAACTAATTAGGCCTGCAGTAATGGGGACTGTGAACATAGTTGGAACTGAATCTGCAGTAAAGCAACTATCAGTGACAACAGAGAAAAGAGGAAGACTCAAAGACTCACAGATTTCAGGTAAGGAAGGATGTAACACTGAAACAACGACTTATTTCTCTGCAGCACAACACTAGACACCTGCTTGCTTAACCTATGCTAACCAACTGCACAGTAGCTAGTAAGCTAATACTATTATGTTAGCTTGAGTCACAAATTTATAGTATGCATGTGATTCTGATGCTAACAGTAGCTTTGATGGTATTGTTTTCTGCTTCTCCACACTGAGATAGTAGGCTATTGACCTTCATTTTGTCCGTATTTAAATTGGACAAAATGTAAGTATGCATATTATATATTACTTCTATTATTTAAATGAAGCACTTTTTCACATTTAACTCTCATGTTGTCTTCCAATAGTCGTTTATTTATGATGGCATTACTGTAAATTGCATTGTTTATTACCAAAATGACTGCTGTTTTCACTGTTCATAGCCTCATATTTGTACGCTGTTGTCTTTTTGGCGGCTGTCTTGGAGGGCCAGTAAAGCATAGTCTCAGCCTGAAGCAGGAGTGATGAGCAAACGCTTTCGGACTCTATCCGTGAGCAAAGGGCTGTGCTGACAGGGATGATTATTTATTTGTCATGGTGGATGTAATAAGCTGTAGATACAGGAAGGAGGGCCGGTGATTTATTGCTCTGTCTACCGCCACTAGCAGGACGAGCGCTGTAGCGTGCAGGATGAATACCGCACTGTCAGTTCTGTCCATCCGTCACCATCCCCTCGGCCCCCGGCCCTCCCCCGCCGCTTCACAGACACTCACTCCCATTTCAGGCCACAAGACATAAACTACCACTCATTATTCTGATACACTCATGTTTGTATTCAACAAAACGTACTGGAGGAGGTGCTGGGGAAAGGCAAAAGAGAAGACTAGATATCTGATTGCACATTAGTAAAAGAAGATTTTTTCAATATAAAAAAAATAGGTTTTAGAGTTTAAAAACATGGTTTATAAATCAAATAAACGTTGATAATCATGATTTGCCTGATGATGCCACTTGTATGTGTAGGTCACATAGATTGTATAAATATGGATGATATCCGCCCATTGGTCCCCTATTCACCAATATTGTCATTACGAATGGGCAATAAAATGGCCGTTACATCCGGGCTTTTTCCATAGTAAAACAATAGTTTTTAGATAGCATAAACAAACATATTAATCAAAAATTCACCCCAGAGTTGTCATGTAGTAAAAACTTAGCTCTAGAGACCGGAGCCATCTTTTGTACCAGGCTGTAAACATGAGTTTTACTCTTGTAAAGTCGCCATTGGGTTTCACCTTATATTTCCGCTTTTGGAGCCTGCCCTCTGGTGGACGGAGGTATATTGCTGTATTTCGCTTTAAAATCATCGTATGGCGGCGCCCTTACACGAGGACCATTTTAGAGGTTCCATGGGAGAGGCTTGGTAGGTCAACTAACTGGTGCCAGGTCTATCTATATATCCTTAGCCCAAAATGTGTGTGTGTGTGTGTCCAATTGAGTGGCTTGGAGTCTGCTTTAAATGCACATCTACATGACAATATCAGACATTAAGTTTACTTTCCAAAGAGCACCTGTTTTTACTGTTGTTACCTGAAACAGCCTGGCTTCTGTTACACAGTGTGATAGAAAAGTAACACAGTTGGCCTCTAACCTCAACAGATGAGGAAAACAATAAACCTATAGCAGACCACAAAACCAAAGTTAAGAAGCCTTGGGATTTTCTGCATCTTCAAAATGAATTGGTTTGGAGGAAGTTGTTTTGGAGGACTGTGAAAAAATGAAGCTATGGCTGCAGTGTGTTTTCAAAGTTGGGTTTGTAACATTATTTGCAGATTACAGCTTACTACACAGAAAAAGCAGAAAAGCTCTCAACTGAGTGGGCTTAAACAACAAAGTGGCTCCTGCTCAAGTCGTTTAGCGGGACACAAAGGCAATTCCTCATATTAATTAAGCTCTGTCACCGTCGTGCGCGCTCCCTCTCGCCGAGCACACACGTCCACGCTTCTGAAATGTGGGCTAAGTGTTTTCCCTGATGCCTTTCTCTCAGTTTTCACATAAAGCCTCTAGTGGGAGCCAATGTTTACTGAGTCAGTTCCACTTACGCAAATCCCCCCGCCATGTAAACACTGCACAAACCCCTCCGAGTGATGTTTACGGCTGCGCAAAATGTTTATCCAATTAAGTGACATTTCAATACCGTAATCCCAAAACCATGAAGGCTTTTAACAAGATTACATGACCCACAGAGAGGCAGCCGAGTCGAGCCTTTTGTGAAACCAGCTCAATATCGGAAAAGCTGCAGCAAAACGCTCTACGGACACAATGTAATGGGTCTGAAGCGGGCACTGCTGCTGGACAACTGGTTCATAGCACTGATGCTGCAATTTCTATTTGCAGCCAATTTGTTATTAAGGGCCCCTAGTCATTGGATCATTTTGTTTTCAAGGTGTATGAGAAGAGGTTTAGTCTGTATATGTATATATATAGTCTGTAAGGCCCAAACTACAGTAGTCTGACTAACCAGGACTAAAATAGCGGCTTATATAGATGAAGTGAGAAAAAGTAAGTGCAACTGGCCCTAGTGTGAGTGCACCTTTAGTGAAGCTTTTCACGTAGAAGAGGTTTAGACAATGTTTTTCACTCAAGATTATATCCTGACCATTTGTTCATAAGGATGGCACTCTCCTTGTGACAAAAAAAAAAAAACATACAAAAAAACGTACTAGGGAACTTGGTGGTGGACTTGATTCGGCTTCATTGTTGGGTAAATCTGCTCTGTCTTGTGACATTTTTGCTGTAGCTACTCACTGCTAATCTTCATTTCTCGCCTGAAGCCACACAGCTGACACTTCCGACACTTCCTCCTTTCCCTCACATGTCATTTACTCTTTTCCATCTGTTTCAAAGCCTCATTTTTCCTCAGTCAATGGTTATTTATGGACTTTTGTTTGTTCTGGGGCGTCATTACTAACGGCAGAGCTAATGGTGCTCGTTTGTTACCGGGGCAGTGCAGTGGAGTGAGAAGAATCATTTGGAGGTTGGGGAGAGCCCTGACAGCGGCCATTTATATCCAGATCATTGTGAGACGTTGGCACAATTAATAACCCTCTGTGGCTGTCTAATTAGCTCTCACTGACAGAAAAGAGACTCTGTGATTTAAATGTTTGTGTCATTTCTGCTTTTAATCCGATTGCTTCCAGCTGCACTTATTGGGTGTAATAGTCATGTCTACAAAGAGAATATCATTGGACTCTAATATTGTGCTTAAGTGTTTGAAACCTTTCTAGATATAGTGTAAAATATGGTCAACAATATTATTTTGACTTCTATTTGAAGGTTAGAAGCTAAATAACCCAACACTAAGAACACCATGTTGAGTGCTTAATTAACATATTTTTTTAAAGGTACCAACTTAACTGTTCTGACATTTACTAATGGTCTTATGCTCTTTCCAGAGGATTTTTTTGGCAAAAATGAATTTAAAAAAACAGGTTTGGAATTATTATATTCTTTTTTAATACCTAAATGTTTTATTTTTTTCTTAGTTTAAGGCCTATTTGCTGATGAAGTACTGTCGCAGGAGTTTATACTATCACATAAAAATCAAGGGATTGTTTATTGTAAAGTTTTAAGCTAGAAGTATAAAATAACATTTACATTTACAGTTTAAAAAAAAAAAAGTAACCTAACCTTTGTCAGCCCATAACTTATATAACTGAGGACCACACGTCTTACAGGTTAAAGACTTCACAAAGAGTTGAACAATGTCTGAAAAAGTTATTTAGCTGGCACAAATGGTTCAAAGGTTATTGTGCAGAAGTCCTGTTTTTGACCTGACACGCCCTCTTTTTCAAACCTAAATATCTTACAAACTAAAAAAGAACTCCAAAATTATTTCCATTTATTCACATAGACTGACTCATCTCTGAGGTGGAAAATGAAAACGTGCATTAATTCAGTCCATCATTTTGAGATGGGTCATAGTAAAACAATGTAATGTTCACAAGCAGCTGTGTCTGTACTGTGTCTGTAATACAGTAAGATAGAGCTGCAACTAACGATTATTTTTTCTGTCGACTAATATAACGATTATTTTTTCGATTAGTTGACTAATCTAACGATTTTATTTTTTATTAATCTAGTGTTTTTTTTTATAAACTGTATAATAAAGAACATTAGATTAATGTATTTTAAAGAGGGTAGTAAATATGCATATTTTCAAATGAACTGAATGTGATTATTACAATGTTTAATGTGATTACTTTGATTACAATCTTAATTGTATTTCAGAGAGTGTAGTTAATTTTTCATTTTATTATAAAATAAAAAAGAAAGCATTTAAAACTCTTTAACTAAGGAGATAATTTGTTATGATAAATCCAATCAGATTGTACTTATAATTATGTTTTATTTAATTGGTTTGTCCCAAAAGTAAACAAAAATGCATCTAATTGTCCCAAAAGTAAACAAAAATGCATCTAATTTGCATACCATGGCAATATATATATATATCGACGCGTCGTTGCAGCACTACAGTAAGAACATAATGACAGTACAATAGCAATGCAATTTCATTCCACCCCTTTTTAACCATGTACCATTGCCATAATATATTTGAACCAATTGCAGTATTTGGACATTAATGTGTAAATGTTGACTAATAATGACCATTAAAACCTTTTAAATACTCAACTTTTCAAACTTCACTTTCCTCTCTGCATCTTGTGTCTAAAACACACTTGACTCGCTCCATCTCAAAGCCTAATTAGCATCACATTTTCAGCCTGTGATGTCTATTGACGCAGCAGAGAAGGTAAATTGAGCTGTGGTCCGACCTGAGCCAATCCTTCAGCCTGCTGCCTGTCTCAATCTCACCTCTCTCGTCTCTCCCAGTGCTGCATGGAGAAACGAGGTGCAGCAATAGGGTTTTTTTGCTTGCCTGTGCAATAGAAAAGCGTGCGTGTCAGGGGCCCCGTCAGCAGATGGGGGAGATGCAGATGGGAGGTGAAAACGCTCCCCGGTGGCACTCCGATGTGATTGCGGCCGCCAGGATGTAGTCAGTGCTGACAAAGTGCGGCGTGTTGATGGATGGACAAAACAGCGGCTGGATGTGAGTATGGATGGGGCCAGAGCAGGAACTTAACACAGACAAACAAAATGAAAGACAGAGAGGAATTACCTGCTAAAGCTTTGCCACTACACAAATCCCACTGCAATTTACTCTCTGCTAACTGAGTGCAGAGCATTGTTCCCAGCGCTATGGCTCACAGAGGCTTCCTGCTCTTACAACTGTGTTTTCACTGAATACATGGAAATGTCACGGAAGGTTGAAAGCTGTTCACTTATCCAAATCAAATGGATCTACGCAACATTGCATAGCTTAAGTGAATAGATTCAGTGAAGAGAGAGACAGGTAAGAAGGTGTGAGAGAGGGGAGTGACATATGACCCGAGCCAGAACTGAACTCGGGTCACTAGAGTCTGGTAAATCCTAAATGGACAGAAATTCAACGTTTTCAAATCAAAAGTTTTCTCCTTAAGATTGTAATTTTTTGAGCTCCTGACAATGTCTAAGTTTATCCTGGCCTCCTGTTGCATAGTGAGGTAGATAAGTAACGCAGTGATTGGTAACTATAAATAGATGGTTTTTCATTTATATAGGTAATTCAAACTAACTTTCTTGAACACAAATCATATGCTAAAGCACCCTTTGTATGCAATATTATTATTTCTGGCGTAGTGACCTTAAAACTCACTTACTATTGGGTCACTATGCATTGTCACCTACAAAGTGGCCTATTCAAGAAGTCATCATAAACTTGTATTGTGAATCAAAAAAGGATAAATTGTTTCATCAAATATAATTTTACCAAATTACATTGTAAACTTTTTTGTAAATTGGTCTAAATTAGGCATGAATCATTTTTTGATCAGCTCTGAGTGTGGACTACAGTAGAAAGAGTAGACGTGTCATGGCCTGAAGAGGAGGACTAATAACCCCTGAAACTTGGGCCAATAGCTGTCCCGTGGTGGGCCTTTGTTGGGGGCAGAGGAGTGTCCCTCGTTGGGGAATGAATTCTCATTAGCGCTGCACTAGCACTACATTAAATGTCAGTGTTGGTGCTGGACGGGGGCTGTGAGATTAAGACTAATGCTGTTGGCCCCAGGAACTGCGATTACAAGTCTTCTCATTAATCAGAGTCTCAGAGATGGAAGCAATTTGTGGGGCCGGGCCTCTCCGAACACAGGGCAGGGCAGCACCCCGTCAGAGAGGGACCAGCCATGCACCGATCCACACTCCTCTATCAGCCACAGCAAGGACGAGTGAAGGCCGGGTCTCTGTAGAAGTCACTTTATCACAGGAACTCTTCCGTTTCAGAATACAGAGAAGTATTTCTGGACTATAACATTTTTTATATTTATGTTTTTGGACACAAAATCATACAAATATTATGTAGGCTCTTTTTGAATTGTCTAAAATAATTTAATTTTATCATTTAAGAGTAAGAATATTTTAAAGACATTGTATGTGCTTATTGTAGATGCTCACAGGCTGTAGATTCACCACCAATTACTAAACACTGCACTCTGCAGCTTTGAGGCTAGATTATATTTACTTTATTTTTAACTTGATAAGTGCTATGCAGTCCTGACAATAGTTCCCAGCTGCTTGGTCCATTTTTATACCAGTGTTATTTATGATCTCATGAAGCGTCTCGGTGTCACAGTCAAGGTTGTCCGTGTCGACTTGCTAACACAAGGCCAAAGACAAGATGTGTGCCTTAAACTCAATGAAACCCAGTTGTGGTTCTCAATTAGCACCTGTCACAGCGGCGCAGCCATTGGGTCCAGTCTCAGTGACACCCAATAGATGGACTTCAGCTTCAAGCCACCAGGGAACAGCCTCTCAGTGGGAGTCAATGTATTCAGTAAACATCCAGGCAGCCACAGTGAATCCTCCATAAATCTTGTGCTTTGCGGCGCTATCATTTCCTTCAGCTGACCTTGGAACACCAAGCCTGGGTGGCAGCAGGAAAAAACCCGGTTTGATATACGAGTTGCAGGAACAAGGGGCGTCATGAATCAGAGCGGCCGGTGATTAGCTTTGAAATCTTACACATGTGAGCTCCTCTGAACACAAACTACCTCATACCTCGCCAGAAGAGTTGGTCATTAAGACATAAAATAATTCCTTATACAATATTGAAGCTATGACGAGATCCTAATAGTCCAATGCAAATGTTTACCACTAACGCTACAGCTGGTAATTTTACAAATATAATACTGACCTATCATGGCACACTGTGGATAAAAAGAGCTAAAATTCATAAACTTAAAGGCTGAATAATCACATCATGAGTCACTAATTAAATACCAAATTGCACAATTCTAGCTCAGTCGATAGGGCACATGCCAAATACGTGGGAGACCTGGTTTTGAATCTCACAAGTGTTTTTAGGTTTTCTGTACCAAAAACATAATACTGGTACATTATTTATGTCCCATCACTAAATACTAAACTTATTTTGTTTACGGATCAGACCATAAACAATGAATGGGAGGACCCCAACACATCTATTAGCAGTTAGTAGAGCATGAATCTGAGAACATATATCCAATATTCAGTAAAAAAAAAAATACATTTGAAAACATGTTTCTTTGTTTTTAAGAATCTGGGCGTCAGAGATTAGCACCTCCAAAAAAAGGCATATTTGGTGTGTGTGACTCTTCTACATTCATTTTCTAACCTTAACAAGATGCTTGTAGTTGTAAGATCATACAACATATATATGGTTATGTAAAACCCAGTCATTGGGTCTTACTTAGTTCGTCACCACTGGACAAAGCCATCAAGAAATCTGGAGAGGTCTGTGTAAAATGGACTGAAATAAAAAGGTCAAAGCTCATTGGCACCTGTCTTTAGCCCAGACCCTTGGAGCACATTCATTTCCCCATCTGCGTTTCAAACAAATACTTATCAACAGCCCATGGAGTAATCAATGGGGATTATCCATCTGCGAGCCTGTCGATATGGTAATGACTCTGTCTCATCGTTACAACTCCGCGGCCATAAATCATTCGCTTTAGCCCAATGCTTAGCAGCTGTTCTAACAGTCTCACGTTTGTGTTGGAAAACAGCGCGGCCTTTCTCTGATTAATGCCCCGCCATTGTGCTGATTGTTTTCAGATTTCAGATAGATTGCATATCAATAAGTCAGCAATAAAGATGGCAGCAGGTTTTACCAGTCTCATTTCTCCAAAGATCATTTTGTGCGTTGTTAATTCTCATTTGAACATGCAGCTGTGACTGATATGAAAGAAACGAGTGTTAATGTTCTCATACGACACATGACAAGTCTATTAATACAGGAACTAACAGCATGCAGCAAATATTGTGGTTATCAATTATTCATGTGTGCTGTAGCTGTTAAATATTTCAGTAATTAGTTGTTAATGCAGTGGGAAAACAAATCGTTTTCCTCATTAAAAGCATGGGCTTATTGTATATTTGTCAGAATGTGCTATTTATGGTAGTGCTATATCTCATTTTGCTAAATCTGATCATGTGGCAAACCCTTAAGTCATAAACTGTCCAAATACAACGATCTATGCACATTTGTTATAACACAGTCATTCTGGTCTCTGTCTTTTGAGAGCTTGAAAATCTTGGTGAAATGCATAAATGTCCCTATTCATGTCAATTTGAGATGGCCAACATGACAACATCCGTTTTTTCAAACTGTGATTTAATAAACATATAATAGTACTGCATTTGCAACTAGGCATCTATATTTAAGATTCATTTATATTTCTGATTTGTTAGACATTAAACGTAAAAATATGAGTTCAAGCTTGTATTTCAAACTCATTTTATCAACGTGGGACACCATCTGCCATAAAGCGATATATTTAAATCAAATCTAGGCATCGATGATTCTGCTTTATTTTTCTTGACAAATCAGCAGAAATCTATATCTGACCAATGGGAGCAGTCGGGGCTCAGAGGGAAGGCCTTAAAAACAGAAACACATATTAGACTATAGTAGCACATTTTAGCAAACATTTCCCAGAAAAGCACTATACGAGTTTTTTTTCTGAACACATAACGATCTGTTGCTGGAATAAAAGGCCATTGTAGTTTTTTGCAAGGGTTGTATTTAACATTATTTGACTCCCATAAGTCATATAGTTTCTTCCACTGACTGTCATTTGACCCTACGACCACACAACAGGTAGGACAACGCTTCTTCATGTTGACTTTTTGTGTCTCTAACCCAGCTACATTTACTTTGGCATCATCTAACAAAGAAGCAGGAAAGCCTTGCAAACATAAAGGAATGGAAGACAATTAGGACTGATAGTGCTCAAGTGTCAACCGTAGCAGGATGGAAGCAATTTATTCAACCAATCATCTCGTACATCAAGCGATGCTGGAAACTCTGAGTGTTATTTCCTCTGTATGAGTCACCAAAAGCAGAGTGGATTGTCCAGATAACAATTTCAATCCTGTTAGAGATAATGCTGCGTAATGGCGTCCTGAAAATTGAACATGACAGTGGGGCGATATATTGTCTTTGCGTTCCTAACCTTGTTTGTTCAAGTGTATGCCTTTTTGATCCTGAGTAAAGTACGCTGTTCAAAAAGCATTTTTCTTCACATGGAAGTTGTTCAGAAGCAGATAAAAATGACAGTCAAGGGCATTGATATATGCTCATATTAGAGACAAACACTGCAACAAATGGGCCCAAAATACTCCGGATATCACACGAAGCAACAAACCAGCAAACACAATATGGTTTACCTGACAATATAGAGGCCAACAACGTTTTAGCATAGTCCATTTAGTCCATCATGAAAGTCAACCTTACACACATAACACAATCTTTAACACAATGTCGCAAAAAAGAAGCAACACAATAAAGACAAAATAAATCTCAACCCATCCTTAAAAAACATGGCACTGGAGTTGAATGGTTAATGAATCCGTACTCTACCTAACTATTGTACTGCCATTTACTGAGAAATGATAACCTAATAAGCCAGATATATTCTGTTCCACAGTACCATCTGGGAGGGCGTTTGCAAAGGTCAGGAACTTTAAATGAATGTGGTCGGTGAGTGGATAAAGCTGCAGTTAGTCACAGATGATAAATCCAATCAGATTGTAAGGATAAAACAGTCGCTACATCTTCAAACAGCTACTTTTTAATTTTGCAATAGCGCTAACTCTACATGTAAATCTCTCATAGATCACCATCATTTTTGTTCATACACATAGGGGCTCAGTGGTAGAGCGGTCGTCCTTCAACCGGAAGGTTGGTGGTTCAATTCCTGCTCTCCCCACAGTTCATACTGTCATACTTGCCTCCAGTGGTGTTCCAGCTGTAACACTGGTGAATGGAACCTTAATGTAAGGCTTTGGATAAAAGCGTCAGCTAAATGAACAAAGGGGCCTTCTGTGGCCAAAAGGTGAATCTGACTTGTAAAGTGTTTCTAAAGTTTTTTTTTGTTAAAGTTAAGTTAAAAAAAAAAAAAAAAAAAAACTCTGTAGCTCCCAGGCAAAACAAAACAGTGAAATTTCTCAGAAGGTTCAGGAAATTGTTGGCATTTCCTTGTAAAACCACTCAAGTACTTAATTGATTTTGAAAAACAGCTGCACTGGTTGTAGTGTTTCTGCTAAAGACCCACAGTGAGTGACTTGACCCAGAGGCATGTGCTCTGTGTCCAGCTGCCTTTTCAAACCCAGCTGCTAACGCCAAAATAATCCACAACAAACAGCCCCTCCTCTTTCTCCTCTTTCTGTCTGTGGTCCGGGCCTGACACTGGGACGGCCTTTGCTCTGATTTAAGGCCCTGTCCTGTTCATGACCCTGCTCCCCCTCCCTTCTCCGTATCCCTGCTTCTTGTTAAGCTCACACTTTTAGGAAAACGCTCGCTCATTAATCCCATGAACAATGACAGGAGGCAAACATGGACGTGTGTAAATCTGTCGCTGCTTTTACTTTTCAACCTGGGACCATGCACAGTTTTTGTTTTGACTTTGAACTATAGTTACACAATATTAGACATTGGGCTATACTCAGACCTGGATCTAAAATCTGGACAGAATCTATTTTGACCAGCCTTAACGCAAAGTGTAAATGTGCTGAATGGCGTCCTGGATAAGTCCTGAGAGAACAGCAGTGTCTGAAAGTTTTTCTGCAGACTTTCATGGTTTAACAGTTGAAATATAATGTTAGATCACACAATGGGAAGTAAAGGGCGAGTCAATCTAACGCGGACTAAAGAGGAGGATTATAATAATTTAAAGAACATGTGTTCCACAAAAAACGACTCAAATGCGAGCTCTGAGGGGCGCCTTAGATTTGAGATTTTGCCTCGGGGTTGGCCACTCACATCCTCTCCAGCTGATTTAGTGACTTGGCGACTCTAAAAGCGGAAACAGCTATTGATAGAAGACATTAACTTAACGAGTGCAGCATTTCAGTTTTATTTTTGTCTTGGCTTATAACTGTTTATCATTAGAACAAGAAAGTTTTGAGAGAGTTTTTTCCTTTGGTTTCTAGTCCTGCCTGACTGAAAATGCCTGTTATTCATATTTTTAGTTGTGGCAAAAGTAGTACAATAAGCTTCATTTACCCATTTTAAATGCAACCTAACCTTCACCATTTTGTATCACCCAGTAGCTTAGTTTTATTCTGTTTTTTGTGCATTTTGTATTTCATTGAGCAATTGAAAGACATAAATGAAACCATTAAAAAATTCCTGAAACTGATTATTGCTTCCAGCACCTTTTTGAGTTTTGTCAGCAACTTATCTTAAATCAAAGCCATACAGAGTTTCCTGCTCTTGACTTTTTTGGCTTTGCAGCTGATGAATTATCCTCTCCAAACATGACGTCTTAGACAAATGACCAGTCCTTGACCTTGGCTGTAGCTCGCAGCACTTGGAAGGAGATATGTAGCCTGTAAATTCATAAATATATTATTTATGTGAGCTTTTGTTGCTATTGTTGTCACAAGGGCCAGAGCCATGGCCTTGGGCTTCAACGACAGCCCACTTTGTCACGCTTTCATGCATAATTAAAAAACTTAAATTACTTGCCATGTACAGAGTTATTACGCTGCAGGAGCCACATGGAAATGCATTTTATTTTACACAAGACTGACAGCGAATCAATTAAACCTGATGTATTGTTTTACGGCAACGCTTGCAGAAAACCTGGAAAGTGATTGGATACAACTGTATTTTTTTACGTTTGGGTTGTAAATTACATTGGTGGCAGGTGACTTGTTTGTGTTATAGAAGCCCCCTATATAAAGATGGACAGAGGGTTGAGTCTCTAACATTAGGTCAATACCTCTTCTTTGACCCGAGTTTGGTTCTAGTACATGTTAAAAAACCCAACTTTGTGTTTTTCCAAACAAAACAAACAAAATGGAAACATAAAACTACTCATTTCTTCCTTAATTCATTTTTTATAGTTTGTGAAAGCCTGTATCTGCTTAGTACGTAAGGTGGAGTACAATTGGCAAGATAATAAATGTGAGTGTGAATGGTTGCCTGTAAAAGTATCACTTTCTGTAGTGTTTTACAGATTACTGGCTAATACTTGAATATGTGTATTTCTAGCCATCATATATCTTTTTTAAAGTGTTCCAGCTCCATAGACATAGAGGACCTACTGTGAATGTTTTTTGGGTGCTGTTACTCCACTGCAATTTTAAGCATAATTAAAATTAATTGAATTGACTTTATTTAACAAAATGAATTGCTGTAAGATGTAGCCGACGCCACTTCCAGTATTTTACACTCTGTTCAAGTGACACGTCTGATAACACGACCCAGCGAGTCCTGTGGAGGTCAGATAACACTTCACAAATGGACAGCTCGCTCATAACCCTCACACACAAAAAAAAAGGTGTAGCTCAGTGTGCGGTTTAATTCACGAGATGAAACGCTGTGGCACATGACGTGTCATATATCAAAGACAGGGCATCAGTAATCTTTGCTCAAGGGCACGGGTAACAGGCTGATAGACATGTGAATGAGATGGACGGGGGCTGGGAGACACTCATCCTTTCTGCTATCACTGCACACAGGATACAGAGAGATTTATGGAGCAGCGCGGACTGTGTTCAAGCTGCAGGGGTGACCATCTCAGACATAAACCCGCCTCTCATCTTGTCTCTGTGTAGACCACAACAAAGAGCCGAGGAACTGACTCAACTATTGGTCGACAAATTCTTCCAAATACTTTGAGTATGTCAAAAGAGAGGCCCTGATACGGCTGAATAATGAGAATTAAGACCAAACAAAATTTACCAAAATGAAAATAACAGTCCAGGGGATTGGTGTTTTGAAAAATGGTCCATAGAACCCCAACAGTCAATGGGTTCAATCCTCTTCAATCTGCCTTTTCTAAGCATTTGATTGACCAAAGCTTGTTGTCATAGGCTCAATGTTTTCATCCATTTAAAATCTGATAACCCTTTATCATAATTTCACACTATGAAACTAGAAAGCAGTTCAGGGAAATTGTGTCACGGTGAAATGGGTCTGGAATCACTGTCTTTAACAGCCAGTAAAACATTTCTTTAGACACTGGGGTGGACATTGTGTCTTGTGTTGTGCATGTGCTGCCATCTTGGTCAAATGTATAGTTTGTCCATTTACCATCTTCTTTTCTTCTGGTGATGGAAAGCTTGATGACTGATGGCTGTTGTTAGGTCTTAGCGATTGACATGAATAAACCTTCATGACTCATATCCTGCTCCATGCCGTTTGGATAAAATAATCCCAGAACAAGCGTTTGATCTCTCTGGGGACTGACGAACAAAGCAAGTCTATCCAACACTCAGGATATCTGTATTTGCTTTTGCACATTAGCAACCCATTGCCATTCGATAAACACAGATGGTTTGGAGTCCTTCCAGTTTCCAAAGAACAGCAGAAAGCACAATAGTCCTGCGTATTATTTAATTACACTCATCTGTAATGCTGTCGGCCTCCACCTCGCCGATGAATAACTTTACAAAGTGTTGCGTGCAAAACCGACAGCAGTGTAATCGGTGAAGTATTGCTGTCTGACGGATGTAATCTGAACACACAGACAATTTCCCATCATTCCTTGCCACAGAGGAGTCACATCTGCCTCACAGGTAAAATGGGGATCACAGCTGGTGCCCTCCCTCCGGACACATTCATGTGTTATCATCTGTTATTACACAAAATGTCTGCCTTTGGGAGAAACATGTTAAAATGACATGTTTGAGCTGTTTTTAGATTTTTAATTAAGTTGTATGATCTAAATGAAACTTTTAGGTAACCCTAGCAATCAGAACAAACATCCAGAAGAAGCAGACCTGCAAACAGAACTGGATGCAAAGGTTTGTCTAGATTCCAAAACCACACTGTTGCATCTTTTACTTGTACTCACTCAACCCCCTTACATACTGAAATACTCAAGTAATCACAGCAGTGATCCTGAATATAGTGGTGTTTGGACATATATCACTGTAAATGACAATAATACAGGTTAACTTTAAATGTTAAACTATCAAGACACAAAACCTTAATACATCTTAATACATCTCTTTTGACTGAACAATACTGTGATATTTGAAAACAATGGTTCTGTGCATTTAGTTGATACCTGCATCGGCCAATTATCAGACTCTAATTAAACTACTGTTTTTCTTTTCAGCTCTGTGCCTTCATTTGACTCAAACATAGTCTAGTCATATTTTTTTTCTTTATCTAAAGAGAAGATTGACATACAAAATCTTGCTTGACGTTTGTGCTGTGCGCCAGTCAGTCCTGATGAGGCGTAGATGTTCCCTGTGAGTAGGTGCTGCTTCTCGCATCTCAATGTTAATTGATCTGAGTGGCAGATGAGAGTTCACTAAATAATGACTTGTGCGCCGTTCATTTGTTACGTGGCTCAGTCAGGAATCTGGAGATGGCCTCAGAGCGACTGCTGTCTTAAGGTGAGCGTTGAGTCGTGCTGTGAACTGTCCTGCAGCTTGTCAGGACTTTACCTGATGATATCAAATGGCCCTCGGAGAGTTACACAATATTTGTGACACTATTAGTGGAGTAATATGATGTAATAAGCTGATAATGGGGCATTGTTGGAATGATTTTGAAGCTTGGCTTAAGGTTGTCTGTGTTGTACATGTACAGTATTAATTCTACATATTATACATTCTGTAAATATGTACATTGTTTGCAACCATTTTATCTGAATCAGAAAATATACCTTTATTTTTTTTATATTATTAATTACATTGGATTTGAATAGTTTTACATGTTATTATGTAGATTAATTTCATTTGTAGGTCCACTTTGATGCATGGTAGTCTCACATTGGTCAACATTGGTCATCAATGTTTCTAGATAACTTCAACTACCTTAACATAAACCACAGATCCTCTACATTTTGTTTTAATTTGACCCCTTTAAGACGAAAAGAATGCACATGACACTACTTTCAAAATACTATTTACAGTAACTACTCAAATCTGTACTTGGTGTGGATGAGGACTAAAGTGTAAGAACTGAAACTTAATAAAAAGAGCTGAACTGGGACATCTCTACTCATGCTTCTGTCCATCTTAATGGTGCATCGAGAACAGCTGTCACCTGTTTCAGTGAATGTAATGACAACATCAGTCCAACTCCTGGGGCTAAACTACTTACCACCGCGGGGCTTTTAAAGGGCAGTGTACACCGGGACAGCCTCAACAAGTGAGTGCTTTACGAGGCTGCCCCCTCACCGCTCTGCAATTATCATCAAAGAACATCTGTTTGTTGTTCCTCGGGCTCCTCCGTGTCCTAGCCTCACCTTGACCCGCGCTTTCAATTGTAGTGCGTGTTATGACTAAAAATAAACAATTGCGAAGGAGTGAGCCCTCTCTTTGTGTGAGCAGGGCGTTTTCCTCTCTACCTTGAAAGGAAGGATGTCCCCCCTTCCTTCTCCGAGTCTTGGTCCTGACAGCTACATGAGCAAATGAAGTGAAGTACAGCCCAGTAGCTTTTAAAGTTGATCCCGCAGTCCCCTTTTTCTGCGCTGTCACAGGCTGAGTGACCCATCCAAGGAAAGTTCAATAGTTCCTGGCAGGAAACTCAATCCGTACTGAGGCTGTGGTTTGTCCTGCTCAGACTTCTGGGACGCGATCTATACACAATGACCAGCATTAGGTGTAACTTTGAAAATGTATTACTCTAGAATTTCTGTGTTGAGTCATAATGGCTTTATTTTTGGTAGTGTTGTAGTTCAGACCACAAAACAAAATAAAAGTCATGACCGTGACCAGATCAAACCAAGACAAGACCAATACTTTTAATCACTGGAAACTTAGCCAAGACTAAAAACAGTGCAGGGTAAATGGGAAGAGCCAAAGCCAACTGCAAGTCAATCTCACACCAAAGACAATACTTACAGGAATAGCACTTTAAAGAAGGGCACAGAAGGGTCCTGAATAGTTTAAAAGATCAAAGTAGAAGAGTGATGAGACTGGATTTTATGCAATCACAGTAATGATAAATACATTTATTGTTTTCTTGGAACAGCTTTGGTTTAAAATCCTGAGTCCATGTGACCAAGGGAAGGCTAGGTTATTGATAAGTAAGACTTTCTTAACACTAAAACTCTACAAACCTAGTTAAGGAAATATAATCAAATAGACAAATTTGATCAAGGAATTAGTATGTTTTGTGTCTTGTTGCTTACTGATTGTAGAAGTAGTCAATATGTGTACTTTTAATAAAACAATAATATTACTCAAGTACAAGTAACCCGTCTTTGGCAAATCTCAACCGTTCTTTTAATAATCCAATAAAAGGTTAAGTATATTGTTTTGACTTGATTGTCTTTAATGAAGGACAAAACATCTACTTTTATCTATCTCAAAAAAAATGTACATCTTTGCTTCGTAGCAGTCTACATCTCTGCAAAAAAGCCTATTTAATCCCAGCAGACTATATTTATAAGAAGGTTGCTGTACGTCAACACAGTGCAATGGATTGTTTTCCTTTCTGTTTATGGTTGAGACTTAAATGCAACGTGTCTCTATTTGAATGCCAATATCTTAGCCTTGAACCGACCTGAAATAAAATAAGTTTGTGTCAGTGAGTGACAGTCTCCCTGAACATGAAAGGTTAGTGAGCCACAGCCTTTAATCAAGTGAGTCTGTCAACGGGCGCCCTTTAAAATGGAGCTGTAAAGACAGCCTGCCAGCGTTACAGCCGATGAGCGCTGCCTCTGTGTGATTGATTTGTGTAAATCATTTTATTTTTTACCGTCTCTCTCCTCTTTACGAGCATGCTGCAGCAGCTCAGGATGGAGAGGATACCATCATGAGATTAAGTGTAGCTCCTCGGGGCTGTCTCTGTGATTAATGAGCTGCCACCGCGTTCCCAACTGTCAACGAGAGACGCAGGGTTCAAACCATGTCCAGACTGATGATGCAGGGATAGAATCAGTTGTGTCATCGCGTCATTAATGTCCCGGAGTTGTGATGTGGTTTAGCAGGTTTGAGATCGGCCTCAGGAAGTTGTGACGTCAATGACAGCGGTTTATTTTGAGGTCTGAATCAGGTTAAGTTTGGATTTCAGATGGGTTATAGTCAGTGCAGTGTATAGAAGCAGACAGAACTTTGACTTTTAGTACACTTTGATTAAGACAACAGTAGTGATTTAAAATAAAGGAAGTAATGGACATAACCCAAGAATATAATCATGTTTTATAGCCCCGTACACTTTTCTCCATGTGATACATACAGCAGCCCCCTTTATCAAACCTAGCAGCTATCTTGGCGCTGCTTACCCCCCTCTCTCTCTGCTGCCATTTAATTAGTGCTATTTATTTCAGATATTGATGGATATGTCAGCAGAAGTCATCGGCCCGGTCTTAGAGGGCCTCCTGAGATCTTTAATGCCTTGTTCCGTTGGGTAATGTCTGTTGGCCTTTTGCATTGAACTGAATGAGCCGAGAGGAGGCCAACGATTGAAAATGGAGACCAACTGAGCCGCTTTAGCCTCCCCAGAGGAGCGTCATGTTTCTCTTTCCATCCTTTATTTGAAAGCTATCAATTTCCTGGGATTCATAGCTGAAAAATGGCATTGATTCTCGGGATGATAGATGCTAAGTGTCTCTCTATCGACAAAGCTATTGACAGGCCTGTGTAAATTCAGCATCTTATTACCCCCTCTGGATAAATGATACACCTTTAAACTCAGTCGATGGCTACGTCTTCTACAGCAACACATGTTATTCATTTTGTCAGAAAACACCTTAAGAGTCAAACTGCTGAATAATTAAAGATAATAAGAATGACAGGAGATAACATTTCTCAAAGTGAACAGGAAGGTCAAATCTTAAAGCAACACTTAGCCTCAGGATCATCGGATATTTCCCGGCCACAAAACAAAACTGAATTAGCACATAGCGGCACACGCATCTAATGTTTTTAAAGTGTCTTTTTTATTTTTTTTTTCAGAAACCTTGTATAAATTTAGCTAATGGTAGCATCCAATAGAAGCTGAGCTGTCCAAGGCCCTCTTTGAGACCATAAAAATATATTTTTAGTTAAGGCTGCCTGAGAAATATTACATTTACATGACAATAAAGAAATGTAGAGAATGAATTTATTTTTATTTTTCAATGAGACTATATGTTGGTCTGGCCAGCCATTCTTTTTCTTTTCCAAACAAATAATTAGTCTGGTCCCTCTTGATCAGAGTTTGATTTCTAGGAGGTGGAGCTAGTGGACACAGATTAAACTACTTCTGAATGAAATTTCATTAACAAAGAATTCATGGGACAGTACCAACATTCGTAGAACATGCAACCAATCAGAAAAACGCTCCCTAACCCTTCACTAAGGAAGTACATGGGTCCAGATACTATGTCACTGCTGGCTAATTTATTACTGCTACAATCAACTCAACTTTAATGTTAGCTCACATTTTTGGCCAGTGACTGCTGTCCAGACAACATACACTAGCATCGGGCCGCGTTGAGTGCTGTGGACCGAGTAGTTTTTCCTCCAGGGTTTGTAAACTCTGGTAAAACATCATTATCAAATCATGAGTGCCAGAAATAGCATTGTCTTTTCAATTTTCCCTATCACTTTAACAACAGTGTTTCTGGTTGATGGAGTTGTACTGAATCAGAAACTTCACGATACATAATATTTTTGTCAGTGAACTGTTTCTATCTGTGTTGGCATTCTTGTCTGTGATGGAGGAGTCATTAGAACCTATACGTATGTGTTTTGTTTGGGAGTAAAACACAAAAACTCAAAGATGTCTGTGTTTTTGGAGTCTAATATCCTTGTCTGTAAAGTTTGCTGTGCCATTAAAATGACTTGTGTAAAGCCCTAAAACTAGAGTGTGTGCAGTGGAGCAACCCATTTCCTAACTTCAATGTTTACAATGGCTATTCTTCTTGAACTGACTCAGGTTTATTGCATCTTAATCCTGGTCTTTTGTAGCACTGCCCGTAAGGACTTTAAATAATGCCCCGCTGCCAACGCTTTTCTCAATCTCAATTTGTTTTATAGTAATACACAATTTAACCTTCACAGCAGCATTTGCAGGTTCGTAACACCGGGAAGAGGTGTAATTTTTCTAACAAACGAAGTGGCAATGTGACCTAGTTTATCTCTGCTTCCCATAATGTATTGTATTAATCTGCAGGCCTTTCACGAGCCATTATTCCAGCAGTGTAATAACTCATTCTTATTGTTTAGCAGCGCCTTTGAAAATCTTTCCACTGTTGTAGTTGTTGTTAGACCTTGGTTTTAGCAGACTTTAGTTCAGCTGCTGTAGATTTATACATTGGGTTTTGGCTTTCAGTAATAACTTCATTTATGAAGTCACAGTTTCAAAGTCAGGAAGTGTTTTTATTTATTTTTTTGTATTTTTTTTCTATGAGAAAGATTAGCTTTTGTCTCACTACACTGTACCCAGTTTTATTTTAGCTTCAGATTGCAAAAATAGTGACAGCTGAATTGAAAAGTCCATAAAAAGTTGTAACTAAACAATGTATTATGTGCCAAGCTCTATTTTGCAAATACTCAAATCAATTAATCCAGAAAACAAGCCGAGCACCAAACACGCCAAGACGTCTGTCCGTCTTAAGCTAGCAATCTCTGGTGTAACTTCTTCGGTTGGAGTGGCGATAGGACGACAGCCAGAAATCTTCAATGGCAAACCCGGAGTGATACTCTGACTAAATATGAAGTAGAAGACACTAGGGTTATTTAATGCCACTACAGTATGTCAGAGATATCCTTTCTGTTAAGCCATGCGCCACGTACATTCACATACAAAGCCTGATACTCACTTCTGTTGGGACAGCACTGGCCGGCTTTCACACAATGTATGACACATGAGTACAGCCTACAACTACGCGTTAGACCCTGTCACTGATTAATTGTAAACATTCATACAGTATCTACACGTGTTATATACTAAGGCATGTTATGGGAGCTTTCCTTTAATTTGTCAAATGAGTAAGAGGCATGTTGATGCTAATGGAAGATAAGAACATCATGATTCATGTTTAAACTGACAAAGCTCTTTTTAGACCGATAAAAACCATTCAGCAGCCAAGAGATCTAAGCTGAAGCTCTGCTCGCCCGCTCCACAGTTCTCCTCGTTGTGAAGATAAATTAGCAGCCTCTAAATAATGCAGTGAACCCTAATTCTCTTTGATTAGTGGTGAGTTAGATGATGGCGACCCAGTAAAATTGGTCATCAGCATAAATAACGAGCGAATGAACTGATAAAATGCAAAGTCCCGGGTCGTCATAAATCAAATGGAATCCAGTTGCTGTGGAAGCGGGTGGAATTAGAAGTCCATGCTCCTATTAATTATGTTGCCGTGTGAAGGCGACAGCGCGATAAATCAGCGCTGAAGGCCCTTCAGAGCTGCTGCCTGAGGACTTCCACTGCCTGCAAATTGCTTTGTGTATGCTCCTAATTGTTTCTTAAATAACCTACCTGTTTTAAGGTGCAGCGCAGTGGGAGTCCACTAGGAGGGGTCCATGGGGTTAGGGCCCAGCTGACTGGAAAATATTACATTGTAAAAATTACTTTGGGTTTCCAATAACATGTTTAATCATATAGTTTAAAGTTTTACATTAGAAATTATATTAGAAATCTTTAAAAATACTGTGGATGTCCCAATACCACTGTGTCCAGAATGAGTACCTATAATTAAGTACTTGCTAATACCAAGTACAGATGTTATTTTTTGTTATTAATTGTGACTATTGAGACTGTTATAGAGCATTATTTGTAGTTTGCTTATTTTTGTCTACAGTAGAATATTTCCAAACAGTGCTGTATGGTCAAATGAGCAATGGAAACCATTACTACCAAAAGTAAAGTACTGTAATGGCAGTTTTAAAGGTGTTTAAATGAGGTTTGGATTCGGTGACTGGAAACCTTGGTGCTGTCTCTTGAATCAGCCTGTGTTTGAGTGAAACCAACGTTCCACAGACTCATATCATCAAGAGAAGGCGTTGAGCGATGCACAGCGGATATAAACAACAGCCAGCAACATGGCACAGCCCCCAGCCATCTGAGAGCTTTAGTACTTTTACCACAACAGATACATTTTTGTTAACCAACTTTGTTATCTGTAATTCAGAGCAGATAAAAGGATGGAAGAAGACAGTGGTCTGTAAAGATTTCAGCTTGTGTAACTAATTGCTGGAGACAATAGCCCAATGTTAACGCTAGCTACAGTTAGTAAATTACAGAAAACAACATATAGATAACAAAAGATTGGGCTGAATCTTTTTAGGTTCAGAACCAAATAATTTTTCTTGTGAACATGTCAGTTGTAATTTAGTTCATAAACCAGAACCGGCCCCGGGCTTGCTCAGTGTAAAAGAGATATAAGCTATTTAGTTAGTTAGTGAATAATAGATTTGATCTGTAACCACTGAAATACTACTGAAATTTGCAAAGATCAACTTGAGTGACACCTCATCTAAAGAAACCTATTTTTTGCCTGAAATCCTACTGTTATTTGCTGCAAAGGGGCGATGGTGTTATTTTTTGTCATGAATCATGTGTGTTTCATTTGGGAATGAAAATACATGCTGTTTTTTGAAATGCTTACAAGTAATATTGATTAGGTACATTGTAAATTGATGTTTTATACAACTGCATTTTTGCTAAGCCTCTTTTCTTGTTGACTAAATTTTGTTTACAGCAGCAGGTCTCACATGTAGGTTCATTATTAAAACCCTCTCTAGAGACACAGTCACTTACACCCCTCTACTGCCGTGACTGCATTTCTCTGGAAAAGCTGTGTTTAGTCTAAATGAAGTCAAATGGATGAAATTACTCCTGGTTTTGAGGCGTGTAATAATAATAGCACCTCTGAGGAGCCTCCAATTAAAGTGATACAGTAGCAGCCATTCCTCATTAAAATACAAACTGCTGCAAAAGCCTTTAAATGACCCGGAAATGGTTTGAATTAGTTAAACGTTGAGCTTGCTTAAACACTCTCGGACTGTGGTCTTTATTAGGGCAAAGAATAAATGCCATTGAAGAGATCCATACTTCAAAACCTAATGAATTTAGAACTAAGACATGGCACTGAAAACTTTGTTCCCAGCCTGAACCAAACAATAGTTGGTTCCTCTTTGCAAACTGTGCTGTTTTATAGTCTCATTCTATTGCTGTTTGTACAAAGCATTGATATACAGTATACTCTATATTATTTGCTTACATAAGAATATTACATGGTTGGACACATAGTAATATCTGGCCAAACAGTACATGATGCATTAATGTGATAAGTTTACTGTACTGCTGCACTACCACTGTTGTCCACTAGAGCTCAATGACACGATACTGTACACTTTCGATTTACATTATTTTGAATGCTACAAAACGGTTCTTTTATTTTTTTTTAAACGTAAGGTGCTGTTTTTCCATTTATACAAAGCATGTTAGTTTTGGCAATTATAGTTATTGAGTTTTAAGTATCATTTCCACTCTTGTCCTTGTCATAAAGACTGATCAGAAAAAATAAAAATAAAAAGATTCAAGTGTAAATGGTTTGAATATTAATGGTCTCCCAAGAGCAACAGTAGCTTTCCTCTAAACATCCAACCATCCAGTGAAATACTACTCACGTACAGAATTGCTTTTTTAATTTTCAGTTTATTTAAATGTTTTTGTGCTTTCTCATCACGATCTTATGTTAAAGTACTCAAGTATTTTCCCCAAAAAGTTACTCCAGTAAATGTATTTAATGAAATGTAACTAGTATATCCACCTGATCTAATTCTTTGTCTGTACAACTAAAAGATATTTCAATCATAATATTGTCCTAAAATGTTTAAAGATTTAAATAAGGATATTAATCTGTCACTAAACCACATTGACCAGTTAAACGTGTGTCTGTCTCTTTTATAAAACACATATAGTCTGTGTGTGTGTGATGCCCTTGCCTGACATTCAGCCTGCTCTGTGTTTGACTGTAACTAATGCTCTGGTGTGTGCGGTCGGAGGAGGAATAATGGCGTGGACTTTCATGACATTGCGTCAGTGCCAAGGTGACTGACTCGGGGACTGATTGCTCCCCACTCCCCCTCTTCTCTTTCTCTGTGCCCCACGCCCTCTCACCCTGTCTATAAGAGTCCTCTCGTCTGATGGAGTCACGTCAGGGCAGTGCAGCTGACACGCCGCTGTCTGTGTTTCCTGCAGCAGTCTCTTTACAACACACATCAGCGGTGATTAATACAGTGACAGCCGCCGCCAGGTTAACCCCCTGCAGACCTCACAGGCCTCTGCACTGGATAAACCTACTGTAAACTATTAACTGCATTTGTTTAATAATATAAAGCTAATTTATAAGAATGCATCTTAAATTTGGCAAAAAATGCAATGTTTTAATAAAACCACAAAAGAAGCAAATTCAAATGTTGGAGAGGTTAGTTTGAATTGACATTAACCCACATACTAAGTATACTAAGTACATTGTTTGAGACAGTGTGTTTTGTATTAGCCTGGACAAAAACCATTACAGACCTGTCCCGTTAAAAGCAGATATGTTTGGTTCAACAAGATTTCTACCAAATGGAAACAAAAGGAAGGGATTTCAGACGCATTTTACTTCAATGTTAACTGTTATAACTAAAAGGAAATTGTATTTATACAGCACTATTCATACGTATGGGTCATTGACAGTGCTTAACAGAAATAAAAGACAAATGTCAAGTAGACTAAGGGGCTGTCTACACGGAGACACAAATCACTGTATCCATATACATTTTGTATCGTATTGGCCTTTCGTCCACACGGATCCGGTGTTTTGGGAGACTGTATCCGCTATTTTTTGAAACAGGGTTCTAAAGTGGATAAATCTTTCGACAACACCTTGGTGACACCCTTGCGGTGTCGTGTGTACAGCCAATCCGTATATTTTGTGAAAACGATGATGTCATCGCATCACGTGTCGGCCTCGTCACACGTAACAGCAACAACAATAATGGCGGACTACATGATTGAGTTCGTGCTGCAGAAGCTACTAAGCCTACTAGCTTTATTACAGCAAAATCTATTGCTTCTATGCAGTTGTGGTGAGCAACAAGCGATAATGGACAACACCATACGCCACATGCTCTTAGATCCACCGCGAAAGAGAACCAGGAGAGCAACCAGGAGAAAATGAATGGAGAGAGAATTTCCGCATGTCCAAAGCACTCAGAACTCAGTCCGTATATTGAAGAGCAAACAACAAACATGAGGGCACCAATTACTACACTCTAAATATATGACTGCAACAATTTGAGAACTTGTTTTTATTAGAAAATAAATATTTAGGTCCGTCTTCTTCTGCAGCGCGCAAGGTTATGCGCATGCTCAAAGTCTTCTTCTTCGTGTATAGTGTATATCTGTGGCAGAATTACAGCGCCCCATACTGGTCGGGCATATATACTACATCGTTTTCAGCCGGCCGTGTGTACGCAGATATTTTCTTGAGACGACGCCGTCTCAAGATCGGATAGGGGATGCACTGGCTTCGTGTGGACATAGCCTAAGTTAGTTAGTTAGTTGTCTTTACTGAATGTAGGCGGAGCTAAAGAACTTCCCCTTGAACATTGTTAAAGTTGACTGTTCCAGATTTTTCACCCTGTTTAGTTCTAAGAGTCCGAGAAGGTTCATAAGCAACTAAATATATTCTGGTGCTAAACCATTTTGAGACTTGTAAACCAGCAGTGCTGTTTTAACATCTATTTCTCTTTTTCTACACAAACCTGTTCCAACTATTAAATCTGTGATTAGGTGATTGTTCAGTATGCCATAATATTATAATCTTCTTAAAAGGATTCATTCTCCTTTAATCCAGACTTTATTGAAGATTCTATTTCTCTATGACCATACATAAAACATATACATTTCCCTTCAGATCTCTTAAACTGCTTAATGGATGTTTTTGTTACATAGTGAGGTAGTTAAGTAACAGACAGTGGGAGAAGCAGCAGCAAGGTCTTACTAATATAGAATAATGTGGGGCAACACATTTATAAATCTATGTGTTCCTCGTCCTTATTTTTTAGGAAGAAAGTATTGTTTGTAGAAGTGTCAGAAGTTAAGAAGGTAACTGCTGGTGCAGATGTTTAGCGCTGACTGATAGCAGCTGATGATACTTGGTATTCCTGAAGAGTGTCTCACATTAAACCAAATGGTAGGTCCCTGCCGCAGCTGCTCCGTTATTAAACCGCAGCTCCTCTGATTTAAAATGATGGCATCTGAGTCAGAAATTTCCATGTCCAGGTGTTGCATCTGTTTGGCTTCAGGTAGAGGTCACTTTGATTTATTAATAGTCCCCATTTGGTTTCGTCGAGACAGTCACTGACATATTGTCACTTAAAGCAGGGCGTCTCTGTCTCCAACAGCTGTGATAACCAATGTGTTATTATCTCCAGACTGATCCAACATGTCACAGTGTGTTCGCCGACATCACTCCCAGCTCTTCATGCTTATAATAACCAATAAACAGCCAATCATAGGCCAGAGACTCAACATGTTATCAACACCTGCCTAATGGTTGAGCAGCTCAGAAGTCTCATGATGGAGGAGATGAGGTATTGCTCTTTGGGACGCTCCCACCATCTGCAGCGTTCACAGCCATATGTTCACGCTTAAAAAAAGTGATTGTGTTCATTTGCTCAAGAACATATGCTTTATATTTTGCTGAGATTGATAGGGAATAAGTTGTATGTAATATGTAGGTCACATACACAGTTAATAGCGTCATAGATAGGACAAACCTCAGCCCATTCTCAGATCCTGGATTACTTTGGGTTTTGGATATTTGCTAGTGTTATTAAGTTAGCGTGTCCTGTGTTGTTAGTAATTGATGGAAAAAAGCCTGTCCGTAAAACCTGTAAAACCTTCAATTCTTTCAATAAAACCATCTCATGGACAAGATGTAGTCATCAGGAGGATAGGGTTTAAATCAAGTGGATACAATATTGTAAAAATATTACTTTTAGATACAAACCAATCATAAAAACATTAGCGTCAGGTTGGACTTTTTTTTTTTTTGTTTGAACAGTCAATTGAAACATTTACAGTGATTCAAACCATACCACACAACTTTGCATAAATGGAAAACTGTCGAGTAAATTGTCAGCATCAGGCGATACCTGTCTGGTAATGGTAAAACATCAGCATCAGGTGAAAAAGTCCTTTAGAACATTATCATCAGGTGAAACTGTACAGTGAAATGTAAGCATCAAGTGGAAGTGTATGTAATATGTTAACATCAGGTCAGTAAACCATTCAGTATGATAAAAAGCTCAGATCAGGTCGAGATAGTCAAGTAAAATCAGGTAAACACTGGCCTCTAAAAAGCATACCAAAATACTGTTGTTAGCATCAGGTAATAACTGCATTAAAGTACTGGCATCAACTTAAAACTGTCTATTAATGTGTTAGCAACATTATTAGCACAGTTAATAAACACATAAGGAGCATAGCATGAGTAAAGGTCCATTATTTGTTTTATTTGTAATCCTGTGAACAGTACTAAAGTTTTATTTTTTAAGTTTTGTACGATCTATTCTCTTCTGTTTTTACATGAACAAAATTCTACACCACATACAAAATCCCACAATCCCTCTAAAACACAAGTGTCAGGTGACAAGTTGGTGTCCATGTCTGCTGTTGGCGTGATGCCTCTCAGGAAAGCTCCAGTCTTCGTGGCAGAGCATCAGGAAGTGTTCTGGGGGCTCCAGCTTGACGACATTGGCCATCACTGTCTCGGCGCTCACAGCTCTGTCAGCAGGACGAGCTCCGAGGGCCATAGGTGTCCCAGTTGTTAGGACACAGCTAATGTCAGTGTCTCAGGACAGAAGAGCGTCCCCTCGAGTGGCACAGATGCTGCTCCCACCTCTCGTCATTAACTCTCACACTGAGGTAGTAATTAGGGCTCCTCGCGGCGGAAGACACATCCTGCATCAGTCTGAATTTTCTAAGCTGTCAGTCTCATTACAGGCCAGGCCGAGACGAGCAGCTCGGTCATGAGTTAGTATTGATGTCACTTAATCACAGCGACTTCTGTCCTGAGCCACTGCACCCACTGCTCCATCCATTTAAAGGTAACAACAACAACAAGTTACTACTCATTTGTTTTCTCATTTCTGTCCAACCTAGACAACCTAGGAGAGTCACCTTGCTAGATAATAGAACTGTAACCAGTCCACACTGTTGTGACTTTTTAAAAGTTTTATTCAAATCCAATTCATATTTTATGGAAAAGTAAATCTTAAAGTCAATGTTAAGATGGGCATCATTGGACATCAGTCTGTTTGGATGTGTAAATGAGAGTGTTAATTCTATCACGACTCATAAACTACTTCAACACAAGTCCCAGTCGGACGGTGTTGCATTATGACTCAGACTAAAGCACTCATTTAAGTCTAATGCCTTTAGCTGCCACTTCTCAAAGTAACTGGAAAATTATAACCTTTTTTGACTGCAAAGCTAGGACGTGTTAATTGGATTTGACAAGGGCATATTAAACACAACAAATATGAATAATTTTGCAAAAACTGGAGTGAAAATTGGAAATATAGACAAGAACAAAGTAGATTTATATGGTTGGCTGGTCTGGATGTCTGGTATCATATTCCCTCCTGCCGTCTGCATAAAAAGGCACAGAAGTGTAACAATGGGTATCAGTGGAAAGTGCTTTAAAGTTAAAACTGATGGATGGCTTGTCAAAAAAAATAATTGCACTGGTTGGAAAGTGGGTCTGCGTGGTTGGAGGGGGGAGTGCTGGATGTAGGGAGAGGCTGATGGGAAGTGACAGTGGTCTGTCAAGACGCAGTGGCTGCCCACAGTAGTGTGAAGGCCCAGCTCGAAGGTGGCAGAACAGAGCGGGCTGTCAGAGCGGGAAAGTGCCTTTAATACAGCGAAAAGAAAAGGAATCCGCCTGTCAGACCTGCTCAGCGGCTGCAGGGAGGACAAGGGAAGACGGTGAATAGGTGTAGACGTGCCAACGCTGGTGAAGCCACGAGCCTCGCTACAGGTACAAATCACACAGAGACAGATCGTCAGCTGCTACTAGTTACCACTGGTCCCCTTTGCTGTGACAACTCATTAATCAGTTTGACACATCTGGCCTTATTACACGCAATATTTGACACTTGAGCAATTGGATTGTCAACTGCATCCCATTATAAATGCAATGCAAAGTGTCTTGTTGTAATTCAGAGGAGCCTGTTATCTTTAGAGAGCCCCACGTTGACCTTGAGAGGAACATATCGCCGCTGCCTGAAGGCTGTAGGTAGGATTAGAGAATATGCAGAGAATCCCCACAACACCTTTCATTAATCGGGTTAATTACTTATAATTAAAGTTATGAGAAAACACTTGACATTTGAACAGAATGTATGTAGCTGATTTATCTGTGTACCTTTCTAATGACAGACGTGTCAAACCCAAGGCCCATGGTCCAAATCTGAATCTTGATTGCAATTCTATAGACCTCTCTGTCCCAGAGCTTGTAAGCACATACTGTATGGTAACCCTGCAGGGACATGTCTCTGAACAAGTGATAGCTTTATTTTATTTTAACTTTACTGGAGAGAAAAAAAAATGTATTAACATATTCAGTTTGTCCACTCTGGGCAGTTGTAGGAAATGGAACAAAATTTTTGCACCTTTAAGTTTTAGAAATGGTACAAATAAGTGACCATTACATTGTATTTTATTGTTATGGTTATTAAATAAAAGAAAATCTCTTTGACTTCACAGTTGTCTTTGGAAAAATGTCATAATTCTAGTACAGTGTGATGTGGGTTCTCAGTCTTGTAGTGAAGCTGGGGCTCGTCTATGAGGTGCAGTCATTTTGTGCTATGTTTTATCCTTGACAAAGACACAGTAGGTGCCAGAATAATGCCAGAATAGTATATATACGCTTAAATGGTAATGTGTAATAATTTATGTTTCATTAGTATTATGTATAATGTAGTAATAAACCATGTCATAACCCTTACACCATCATCTATTTTGACTTGTCATGCGTTTGCAGATACATACACATTCTTACTGGTGGTTGCTGATGTGAAATAGTGAGTTTTGAGCGGAGGGATGATGTATAGACTGCCCTAACAAAGGATCGAGTAGCCACTGAGACGGACAGCTAATAGATAGAGGAGCAAGAGGAGCCTCATTTAGAGAGGAAGGGCTGTTTGCACTGCCAATATGACAAAGGGGAAGTCGACAACCATTGATCCACGCTCTTGGATGACAGCTTTAGAATTCAGCAATAATCATGACAAACGAGGAAAGGCACCACAGCCAGAAATTTATCAATATATCGCAGCTCACAAGAAATGCCAAGGTCAGAGAGGCAAGTCCAGTGAAGTTCAGGGAATAAATTGGTGAAGATACAAGGAGCAGCTTCAGGACTGTGGTAGAAGTTATTAATTAAGTTTTGGATCCCGCTGGGACACAAAAGTCCCTCAGTATGGATTGTCAACTAGATGCCAAGGGCAGAGAAAGCGTTATGTAACAGGCGTTTCGTTGTAGCTTTGATCGGTCACAAAGAGCCACTGCATAGATTTTCTGCATCGATAACTCAATCCTCAATGTTCAACAGGAACCGTGAGGTATTAACAGCGACTAGTTGGTGTCACACAGGCTCAGACTGCAGGGATTTACTGTGCTCACTTTTGGACCTGAGTTGATAAAATCCCAGTGGCTCCAAATGTATTTTGTATAACTTTACTACCGCTGCAACAATGATTATATCGTATACATTAGAGAGATACAGGGATGTGTAATTATTACAAGAACAAGCAGGGGAATAACAAATATTTTAATATTTAATGTATTAATTGAAAGCTCTGTTTTCATATTACTGTTATTGTATACACTGCAGGTTTTTGTCTTTTTTGTAAAAGACCTTACCTTCTGCCCCCTCTATGACCAAACAATCTTGCTGACAATCTTGAATTGATGTAACAGGCCAGAAGATGGGCCCTATCATTTCTTATAAACTTTTTTTAAGGTTTGTGAGGTTATTTATTGTCATTTTCTCATGCAAAGTACTAAGTAATCCAAATGTGTTACTCATGTCCAACAGCCACTGGGAAGGAGCTGCGTTTATACCTCATTGTTCGGGCTTTTAGGCTCTGTAGTCTTCTACTCGAGGAGAGGAGTGTAAAGAGTTTGTTTGCTGGAGGTGGAGGCTCTTTAATGATGGAGGTTGCTCTGATCCTTTAAAGAGGGCCTGTTGTTGGGTATTTTTTGAGCAGATTGAACCTCTTAATGCAGCAGAAGAGCAGTTCCAATACTACACCGATAAAAGGCTATTAGGATGTGGAGTTGAGCCCACTTCAGCCTCTTTACAAAGTACATGTGTTGGTGGGCTTTTATAATAATGCTGCTGTGGTAGTCTGTTTGGTAGTCCATGTCTAAGCATTACTTTCCACCTCTCACTCCCAAGAGCTCGTTTTACTCCAATGCAAATCCAGCACACCAGTTACAAATGCACTTTTCTTGGATCTTTGGTTATTTGGGCAGAGTTCAATGGGCCACAAGGTCAAACAGACAGGAGGATAATTTACTACCGTGTCAAGGGGGTGTGATTGAGTCGTCATTGGGCTGGAGGACTTGATTTGTGGCCTCAGTGCGAGAAGTGACGTGTGGCTGTGGGTACGCCTGCTTCAGGGGAGGTGCGCTTTCTGGCATCTCTGCTCCAAACTAACACACCTCCAATAACAGCACAAGATATTAATCCTGCGCTGGTGCGAGTGCTGCTGAAAAAAAGTTGGCAAAAGTGTGAAATCCATTCACATGCAGTTGTAGATTTTGTACTGTTGTCTTGACATATGATTAGTTCAATATAAGAGTCAAAATATGTTATTTTACAATTGTTGTTTTTAGTGGCATTAACTATAAGATGACCGATTATGTTTTTGTGTACCATTTGATTGCAGAGACTTTTCAGGCTTTATGTAATACAATGCTATTTCCATAAAGTGTCAATGAATCTTTATATGTTTTGTATGTTCAGAGCAATGGGATTCCAAGAGGTTGGGCTAACATGTTAGTTGTTAAAAAAGACAAATGTGTTATGATTTATCAACAATGGATAGTAACTTATATTTACTCAAAAGCATTTATTTAAACATAAAAACACACTAAGACTAAATTTAAACATGACACTGCCTAAATATAACTTGTCTTGTATACAACTTTTTTTCATTTTCCACATGTCTGGGACTTGCAGAAAAGCCAAAATGCTACTTTGCTGCTCACACTGTTAAACATTTCTCAAATACTGTTATCACTAAGGGCCACCTCTGGAGAGATAAATATTCTGTCGTCCAAGTAATGGCCGTCCAAACTCTTCCCACACACTTCCCGTCCCTTTGCTGCGAGGATATAAAGCCCAGTTCCTGTTTTTCTGGAACCATCTGTAGAAAAGAAAAAACCCAAGGTAAAAACGATGACTACAACTTGGCAGAAGATTAAAGAAGGCCTCTGCTGAAGCCATTAATAATTCTCATATTTTGGAAACAGACCATACATACAGAATCGGTGGTATTTAATCTCCCTTCTCAACAAATAAAAAAAGGTCAACAGTGAGCGAGAGGCTTTTTTTCTTGCCGGCCTCAGAGCGATGGGCTGAGGTTTTCCAAGGCACCCCATTTGTCTGTCATGGCTGTGATTAAGTTTCCATCACATGAAGCTCGTGTCCGGTTGATGATACTGCCAGGCGGGATATGGAGGGAATTTGTCACCTGCAGCTTTGACAGCCAGATAATTGCTGATAGTTAGCAGAATAATAGGATATGAGCATCGCTAGCCACACACGCTACAGCCACTGAATGTTTTCTCCACAAGGCTTTTTCTCTGCATCATTTAGGTATCGACTTTGCACTGAGATAATTTAACCTAATCACAGCAAGCCACAAATCTGTAATGGCTGGAAAAAAGTCCATTTGAACAGTTTCTCTACACTCACAGTGGAAAAATGTTTGCACTCAAAGTATGTTTAATTGTATTGACTATTATATTGCTTTGGTATACACTTTGTATACCATAAATACCACCTCATAAATAGGGTTGAAGACAAACCCCAAAGCCACAGTAAGATGCTGCAGTTTGGCAATATACTAACTAGTTGGTAGCCTAGTTTGCTAAAGCAGTAGTATACCAAACAAAAGCAAATTGTACTTCTTTTACTTATGTCCTTTATTGACTTTTATGACTCTGATGCAACTGAATCTGGCAAAATCAAGGCAATCTTTGCTTAATATGCAAAGTACTGTATAAAAACAGAAAGTGTCTAATGGGCTGGCTGTGTTACTTCTCTGTGTCACAGTTGATGTCCACAGGTTGAGAGCAGGACGTCAGCAGGTCTCACACCTCCAACAGGAACCATCGACTAACAACTACCTCACAACACCCTGAGGCGACCAATAAGAGAGGACAGATCTACAACACCGGACCGTTCCCATCTCAACAGGAGCCCCCATGTCTGTCAAACATCTCTGTCTTGTTTTGTAACTTGACCAGTGAGCTTTAATGGCATTTAATGTTGAATATTGGAGATTCGACAATGGTAAAAGTAGCCTTAGTACACGAGTAGCGACAGTGCTTGGACAGGCTGTTTTTGAGTCTTTGTAGATGTCTGCTGTATTTTCTTATTCTATTGATATATATACCTATATTATTTTGGGATGTAATGTTGTGTAATGCTTTTGCTAACTGCAGCCTGTACAGTTAAACATGTCCAAGTATTTGTTAAGAGAAACCATTGAAGGGCTTGTTTCACAGTTATAGCTAAATTCAATTCAACTTTATTAATCCCAAAGGGTTAATGCCGTCAATCATAACCAAAAGCTTTTGGAACCATTTAAATAATTTCCTCAGGCAAATTTTCAAGGTCTGTAACAACTTGTCTTATATCCAGCCTGGCTTTTGTTCAGAAACATGTCTCATATACTTCAAAAAGTAACTGTCAGCAGCCATTTATACAAACTTTTCTGCTACTTAATCATTTGAAGGTTTCTTCTATTGCAGCTGTCGTTGCAGTTCGTCTAAAGGTCTCATAACGCTGACTTTAGGCCAGTTTTAGAAATCCATTCTTCCCAATTAGTTCGGAAAGTTTGAGGTTTCATGTGAATATTATATCCTTTTGTAAATCACAGTGGCACAGGAGTTGTCCTCTGATTGAAAAGACAATACAGATCTTTATCCAGGTTTAATTTGACCCAAATGTTGGTCGACAAGAGAGACAGGTCACATTAGACTGCAGTAACAGATGAGGAGTGTAGCAGATAAAGGGAGATGTGCCAGAAAGCTCAGCTGTGGGGGTTTGGGAGCTGTATATGAGTAGTGTCGGGTCAGAGTCCATGTCCTCCTGTGGTTTAACTAATGCTCACAAACTGGGCCGAGGCTCTGGGAATATGTAAGTATTTCAAAACTGTCCTGTTGCTGCTTCAACAATTCAGACCACTACTGACCCGTTGAATTAAAGGGGAGTGGACAAAGAGTGCTCTGTCACCTGTCGCAGTAAGGAAAACCTACACTTGAATTAAAGCTAAGTTGAGTTTCTGGAGGCATAGTGACATTCTTTGGAATAAGATCATAGCTCGGGAAGTGAAAGACACTTGCACAAACAGCTGTTCCTAGTTATTAATGCCTCAATGGAACAGTGGAACAGATTGCCAACGTTCTAACCACGTAGCAGACTTTATTATCACTGTCATGCTTTCAAAAACAATCTTTGAAATGACGTCCAAAATTGACACTGTGTATAACTGTTGGAGCCCCTGTAAATTTAGAAATAATAGTAAAAATGGTGGTAATAGTTGGTCACTAGCAGGTTGTACATCCAATCACTTTCAGGTATTTATCCAAAGTGTTGGACTTCTTCAAACATTTTCTGTGGAAGCCCTCCAGATAGTCACAGAATAGTACTCTTACCATCTTTATTTAAACATAAAACCTGGCCCATAATCTCATGTGCTTTGCCACTAATTGACACACTTTACTCTCATTTCTGATTTGCACATGGGCTACTCTGGTATTATACATAATTACAAATAAAACCCATATCAGATTTAGTAAAACAATAGCATTGCTTTAATGAATTACCTTTAGACATGCACCTAAAAGCATGACTTGTGTAAAGAGGTTCACTCTGCATCTCTCTTCAGCCCCAGTCTAACTAGTCCTAATGAAGGGAGGTTTAAAGGAGCCCCCCCCACCCCACCCCTCACTCAGCCAGGCATCACCGATTAGGTCAGTGGAGCGGCCGCTGGGCTGAGCATGATGGATGACTGCTGGAATGAGTTTCTGCCTGGCGGTATTGTGAAATCTTTTCATTGTCACTGACATGTTCCTATGAAGGGGACTGATAAATGAGGGAGCAAGTGTCAGAAACGCCCTTCTCTGCCCTGCTCCGACTTTAATATCTCATCTCCAGCACTGAGCCATATTGATAAAAGTTTTAAAAAGAACAGTGGAGGCTGAATAAATTATATATATATTTTACTGTTGCATGGTTTATGTGTACAACTCAAGTCAAATGTCATGTAAACATCTGAAAATATGACGTGATATCTTCAAATTAGATTGTTCAGTCTAATAATAATAAGCAGGTAGGTTGGGGTGGTGGATGGGACACAAAATCTAGACCTTTTCAATGGAATACCCAAATTGGTCTCCTAAAGAAAGTCATTAGAGTCATTAGTGAATTGTTTTTGAAAGAGCCAGCTTTTGAGTCTCTTGTCACTTTAACAGAACATTATGTGTAGTTTGAATACTTTTAGCATCTTAATTTTCAGTAACGTGAAAATAACACTAGAAAATGGGACACAAAATCTCAAAACTGTGATTATAGTAGTCATATAACACTTTCAGATTAGGTCAAACAAGTATGAGTATTCATATTGGTAAGGAGACAACCCTAGCTCCAACCTCATTTCCCAAGTTTTATTTATTTTTTTTTTTCATAAACAACTTTTGGCTCAAACTATGTTAAAAAAAGCCTGTTATCTTAATTGTAAACTCAACCTTCGCCCTGAGACACTTACATTTTACTAATCCATATTTCCTCACAAGGCAAAGTTACAGCCCTTTTATTAAATGTGGGTGAGTGTTGAGTGTTTAATGATTAAGGCAGCATGGTCAAGACTCAGCCGGAGTTTGGTAAAGGCCAGTGCTCGTGCTGTGAACAGGGAGCCACCGGTTCTTTATGGGTGTTACCTCAGTGACACGGAGCCATGATGAATGTGTTGCCTCCATCTGGCTGCAGCACATGTAATAAATATCTGGACTTGTGTTTGACCTCTCTCACTTCGCAGACACATCCTTCACAAAGAAACGTCCAGCGGGATCACGTTTACAGTGAACGTGGACAGCAGTGGCTTTGGGGAAGAAAAAAGGCTACAATAAAACTCAAGCCTTGTATTGCTCATTGTTTATTAGTTCAAATGCTAGTTTATTGATTAACTGATACAACATTTTCTTTATTAAACTTGACATATCAGTTTGTTTAACTGAAGAATATGCTCTTTTTGTCTGTGCTGTAACTCTCCTTTCGAGTGCATGTGAGCATGTATGGTAGTCCTGAAGGGTGTCTTTGAACAAACCTGAAAATAACACACATGAGTTTAATTTTGAAAATCTGAGAAGCAAAATTTACATTATTGGATTTATATAAAATGTCCTAGGATTTTAGATCAAATAACTTCTGAGGAGCAACAATTGGAAGGCCGTAAAAACAATCTGTTGAGAAACACTGCCTCAGGGACCTGGTGTATGTGGACATGGTCATGGGCCTTCAAACTAGTTTGTGTGTTAAAAAAGCAGCATAAATGTGCCTCCCTTCCAGCAGAGTTCAGTTTGTCCATTCTGCAAATGAAACAAGAAGTAATCAAACTTTCACTAGGTTCACCTAATCTTTAAATGTCTATTTTTCCAAGATGGACAAATGCAAAAAAAAGTGATATAGTTGTTTGTTTGAATGTTGTTTTCCATTTTGTCAACTGTATACTACAAAATAATATGTACCTTTTAAAAATAGAGTCAACGGTTTTAAGAATGAAAGGCAGAATTTGCAAGGTCACATTGTTAATAGGCAATATATACTGTAAGCATACACTCTAGCATGTTTATTAGCATACTGGCAGAGTATTTAGACCAGCGTTTTTCAAACTTTTTGTGTGTGTGGACCACTATTTGTAATCAAAAAATTTTGCAAACCACCTCATAACACACATAATAAAATGTCTACACACAGTCTTACCTGAATTAATCCGCACCTCTAAATAGGCTTACTAGCACTACTATAACTAGTCATCGCATCAGTGTGCAACAGGCTTGTTAAAAGAAAGTTTACTGCACACAACGGCTGCCTCTTTTCTCTTCAGGGAACCTGTTGCTATCCACCGATCCATAACGACACTGAACTTGAACGTCACGGCCGAACACCACTGGCCTATTTTAGTAATCGCACAATAACTTGACAATTTAATGCAAATGTTATATCAATATAGGCCTACATATTCTTTTTTTTTTTATGGGAATTTCCTGGTAAAATTAAGGTAAAATATTATTTTATTTTGCCTTTCCACGGACCACCTGCAGTACCCTCACGGACCACTAGTGGTCCGCGGAGCACAGTTTGGGAATGACTGATTTAGATTGTATAAGGGACAATCCAAGAAATGACCTCATACTCCAGACTATAAATAGCATCTTAAGTCATAAACACAGCTATGAATCAAATAATGTATTAGTATATTCAGTTAAATGCAAATAACAAATTCACTGATCACTTTAGTTACTACAGAAGTCAAATCTGCAGTGGTAAAGCCCTGTCCTCTATAGTCTGCCTGCAGCTCTCGGTTTTGACCTTGCAGCTTCTGTGCCCCATCCATCTTGAGCTGTTTAGCCAATTCACTGGATACATACTGCGCAGATTAACACAATTCATCACCACAATCATCCTCGATTCATCACCCTTCCCAATGAATGTTTTGACATCTAGTTAATTTTCTGCTGATGATTTATCAAATTATAATTACCATACTCTGAAGGATCCATTTATTATGTTGATGCATGATAATGACGCCAAAGTGGATTGAATTTTAAGTAAGTTCTCAGTGATTATAACATATGCATTATCGTGAGTTATGCCGTACATTTCTGTCGCTTGCAGCTAAAAAACACAAACTGTGGAGACGTGTTAATGTTGCAATCTCAGGCAGGTTGTTCATTCAGATTTAATCAAGAATATGACAAATTATTTGATGTTACCTAATATAAAATCAGAAGTGGGACATTCATATTTCTGGGCCCATTGGGAATGTACCATACACTATAAAAATATAAAAAAAATATGTTATTGATGGTTTTAAGGAAGCTATAGAAGTACATTAAAAATATAACTACAAACTGGACTTTTAAATTTTTTTTATTTAAGAAAGAAAACCCTACAATTGTGAACAATAATTTTGCAGTTTACCTGTTTATTGAGCCTGACAATCAATACAGTAAAAGGCAGCCATCAGACACTGTGATAATGCATTAAAGTCTGGTTATAACTGTTCATATCTGAGCTTTAATTGTTTTGGTAGAGCTACAAATATCTGCATTCAACAAACATCCTTGAGATACGTTGATTCATTTACAGTCGTTGTATCACATTATTTGTGGATTGCGTAGGAAAGCTAGCTTTGACAGAAAGCTTCTGTTGTATTTCCAAAACGTCTAACCTTGGCTTTTTATTGTCAATAAAATGTTCAAATAGTATGCTAGCAGCAGTTACGTGAAAGAATAACATTAGCTGGCATTGTTATTTTTTATACTATGTAATACAGAGCACAATAATAGCAGCCTGGTCAGCCATCCTACTTCTTTTTGTATCAATTCGAAGAAGTCTGGTCTCTGTCGATTTGAGTCCTATAGGACAATACCAACGAACACAGAGAAAACTACGTCTGTAAAGTTAATAGACATCCAATCAGAGGAATGAAACATCACAGAAAGCCTGTCCCACAGAATTCCTCTGTGGAAATGGCTGTGAACGAGTTTCCAGACACATTCAAGGAGTTTTAGCAAAGGGACTGTGTATGGCTGGCCAGGCTACATTAACAGGCTCATTATGAGGCATTGCTGTTAAGTAACTCAGCTGTGATTAGTACAATCCAATGATTTCTTTCCAGCACATGAACAGCTCCATTGTACTTTTAGTTGCATATTTCTTTTTCCAAACCCCTGAGCTGGCATCTCTGCTAGCATGGTAACCCGGGTTTGAAGAGTTACAAACTTCACATTTCTTCAGTCAAACTTCCCCAAGTGTTGTTATTTAGTGCTATAGTTTAAATTATGTGTATTTATTTATTTATTTATTTTTAGGTTAGGGACATACAGTAGAGATACAGCCATAAAAGTCAGAACTTAAATTGGTAGAGACTGTTAAATTTAGTAAGTAAAGTTACAAAAGGAAGTAAAATAGACTGTACTGTGTCTTCCTGTTTTTTCAAAGCATATTAACAGTGTCCCTTTAGGCAATCCTTTTAGCATCATCTGATCTTTGAGAACTATAGTTTATTCTTTTACTGTTGGCGGTACACAATCAATGAATTGACAATTGTTTTTTTAGAGAAATGCCTTCCTAAATGTCCTGTCACTAAAACTCTGAGGATCACCCACTCTAGAATTCATAACATCATTCTTTTAACCGACCAAATGGAGCGAAACTGACCTTTCTTATCATTAGTTGTCTCTTTTCCACAAATTTCCTGTTCCTCCTGAGGGCTTGTTTGATTGGCTGTGTCTGATTGAGCCATTTGGTCTCACTTCTAAACAACGCTCCATGTCACTCTGTGATCATTAATTCATATTTGCTTCACCTTTCACCCCGTCCTCCTTCCCGTTGGCTGCGGCCCTCGCCTCCAGTAATGCATGCTGGGTAACTTTGTGAGCTTGTCATTCCCAATCTGCTGTCATACAGTATGAAGTGTTTTCCTCAAGGTGAGGGCCTGGTAATTAATGTGGCTTTTTCGTCTGTTTCTTGTGTCTTTATTCTTCTTCTTAGGCACTTGTTTGGGTAAATTGTTTGAAGATTTACTGTAAAACCCCAAAGAGCATCCCCTGCTGCTGTGGCTCAGTGTCCAAAGCTCAGAGCTGATGACACGTCACTGGTCTCGAACAAAAGCCTGTTTTCCTGAGACAAGACAAGGGTGGATCTCCTGCATGACAATCAAGAGGCTTCAGTGAGTCATTCTTACTCATGAGCGCTAAATCAAGCTTGTAGAGGTTTTTTAAAGAACACAAGGGGAAAATAACACAGCAGATTACTCAACACTAGTTCTTTTGACTGAAAGCCTCAATAGCCAAAAACTCCCCTCAGTGTTCCCTCAACCTCCCAAACCCCTCTGGCAACAACACAGTGTTTTTCTCTGCATTTATTTCAGTAAAAAAGTCAAACTAAGTCAATGTATTCATCCTAATACTTTACATCAAACCATCAAATAAACTGAGTTCAACATTTCCACCAATTAATCTCCATCTTGTGAATTACTTTCTGATAATTCTGCGTCTTTTGCTTTGCTCCCCTTTCCTTCATTGATTCAATGTTGAAACAGTTTGTTGGCCAATATGACCAATACTGTTAAAACACCATAAAAGCCCAAAGTGCCCTTTAATCCCCTTTTCATGTTATAGGTGGGTATTTTTTGAGCAACCGCGTAAAAGGGAGCCACTGTCTTCTTCTATGCTGCATCCTGACATTCTGTAATAAAGCCTACTGCTGTCACACAAGCTCTTTAAACCAGTGGTAAAAATGGAGAAAAAAAAAAGAATGTAATCTGTCAATATATGGCGTCTCAAGGGTTATTACAATACCATTTATACTTTCACTGAGAACGCAGTATTCACAGTTTACACAACCGACCAGCAGATGATGGTATGAAATTAAACACCACCTCGGCCAGATTTAATAGTTTTCATTTTCATGCAGTTCTCTTGTAAATGACAAGCTAAGACACAGCAGAATTCTTTACATCTGGGCAAAACATCTTGTCAAAAAGCGTCTTAATCACCCATTAATATTTTTTGTGCTTATTAAGGTTGTGTGTTATTTATATTTAAATGGCAATAAATATGTGCAGAAACAATTATATCTTTCTAATACTGTGGTAGTCTCTTCACTCCAACAAGCCTTCGATGCCTGTCACCAAAAGTGCAGATAAACACTGGACTCCTTTGAAACAGAGAAAAAATGAATACAGAGAAACGTTTAACCCCATCTTGATGTGTCGGCACGGACCAACGCTTCCAGGAGAGACTTTGAAGTAGCAGTCCTCGCAGATTCTTGGCTCATTACACAATAACAGCACTTCAGATGGGACTGAAGTGGGTCGGGTAGCATTGGTTAATGATGTTTATGTGCTCCTTGATACAGAACTGGATTTACAAGATGTTTTAATCATCTATTGAAAGAAGTGAGAGGTGAGACTTGAGAAAAATGTCTGACGTTTGTTGTATTAATTTTAAAGATGCAGAAATGTGGGCTGAAAAGGTTCAAATATGTGGTTGAAAGGTTTATGAAGATATTTCTGATGGAATAGTTCAAATTCCTACTCAAGTGACTGACAATACAAACTCAGACTTAAATGATGACTGCAAGAGGGAGGCCTTAAGCCTTTTCAGGAATTTTCAGAAATACAGATTGAATGCCTTCCTCCCACCGTTCATGGACCTGGATCTTAATTAATCCTAAAGAAAGAATGTGATGGTTGTCTGTGCCTAAGTGTCAGCCCTGTGAGTAACTGGATGACGGATGTTTTCTCTTCACCTTTAAACCTATGCCTAGATGCCTTTTTTCCTTGAAACCTTTTCTTGAATATGTCCTGGATGATCGAGAACCTCCACAGACGAGCAGCTTTCAGAGCATTATGCCATCTTGAATTGTCGAAACAATTTCTGAAAGGGGAAACCCATAGTTGCAGTGGTTGAAAAAAGCTTTTGGGCAACCTTAAACTTTTACTTAATCATGACATATTTGTGTTTCAACTGCATTAGACAGTCGCAAACAAATACAAATTATATATTTTTTTATTGTTTACAAGAAAAACGAACAAAACAAAATTCTTCCTTTCAATGTCAGTTCTCATCATTGTTGATATCAAAGTCAACAAATAACAAAGAATATTATATGTTACAAAGAAATGAACAAAAAATAAATAAACCATCACATCATTAAATTAATACTTGACTTGAAGAGTGATTCTTGATGCAATATTTGGGGTGTCTGAAAACTTTCTTTCACCACTGTATGTCTACATTTTGAAGACATTTAAAATGATCTTGTGCTATTCATACTAAATAAAAGACTTGAGTAGTAGAAATCCCAGGATTCATATTCAAAGTATACACAATAAATGTCAAGATAATATGACATAGAGATGCAACTATGCAACTATATATATAAACTTTATCAAACATTATCAAAATGGGACTTTTGTGTCTTTTTTGTGCAAGATTATGCTGCCCTAGAGTGTAGGCTTGTAGGCTAAGAAAAGTGTCCAGAGTGTCAGAAGTTTAGCAGATGTTGAATTCTAAACATCGGATTCATATTTGAATTTTCAAATAAGCATTTTGATTTTTAATTTTTTTTAATGGTAAAAGCTGTTATACTACTTGAACACAGCATACATTTGTGAACCCCAGATGACATTACTTAATGAGCCTTTACCATTGAAGTCCCTTGATAACTTAAGCCTTTCTCTGGATGTGCAAGAATCCTACAATACCTTCTCATTGGCAGTAAGTTGGGTGTGTAACTCCTTTCTCATCCCCAACAATAGCTGTAATCTCTTTGATCGTTGGCTGTAAAGAAGTGAAGAAGAATGTGAGCCAAACACCTGCGAGGACAAAGCCACGAAACGCACACAAGGCAGCTGGAAACCTTTTAATTAGCACTAATTACCTTAGCAGAAGAACGTTGAGAGGATTTGTGTCAGCGCGCCACAGATCAAAGGCGGAGGCTCACGTTTTGTTCTGCTGAGTCACAAACTAATAAGCAGCAGTGATAATGGGCCTCGGGAGGATGACAACGCAGGTGGCGGCTTGTTTAATCTCCATGTAGGATGCTTTTGCTGAAACAATCAGGCTAGCAGTTAGTGAGAAATAGTTTACCTGTCATGGTAATGGAAAGAGCTGTTAAAAGATAGAATAGTTTAAGGAGGACAAATGTTCAGTCAGTTGTGGAAGAAGTAGGTATTTTTTTGTGTTTTTGCTCTCAGCAAATTACAGCTCATGGAAGAATGGATAATAAAGTAAACATAAATGACAGGAACTTTATTTAAAGACAAAGTAAACCTAGATTTATGATCAGCACTGAAAGAGAGTGTAAAGAACCCAAGGACCAAGTTGAATGAAAAATTACAAGCCCTTCTTGAAAATGTTAAAGGAAAAACAAAAATGATTAAAAATCCTGAGACCTCTAAATTCTGAACCAAGACTTGACTGATTAAAAATAAAATTATTTCAGCGATGAGACCTTTAAAAAGAGCCCCTAATCTTTACAGGTCACCTAAACTTTAAAGCAAAATAAATACAAATATGACCATTTAAATCAAATGTTAACTGTATTTACCCCATTAGCTATTCAGGCTTTTTGTTCTCACATCAATAAACAGGTTTTAAGAGTCTAATCTGTCTATACTTGACTTCTTGTTTAGAGGTTAAGCAGAGAAACGGGTCTTGAAAGTGGACTCGGAGTAAAACCTGGGATGAATAATAGACTGTTTCTTGCGTAGCAGCACTCTTGGTGGTAGGAGGTTAATATTCTCACATGTCATTAGGTCTGCTGGCTCCACTGACGGCTCATTGAATCAGGCAGCAAATGATTTCCTCATGCCGCAGCGGACAGAGCACTTGAAAGGGAAGGGGCTGAGGTCAGGACAGCACTCGGCTTTGATTAATGACCGCGCCACAGCAGAGGTTGCCTGTAGGTAACAATGTGACGCCGAATTGAATGTGAAGGGGACCGACTTTTAAGCTGGATTTGACCCACCTCCAGAAAAACCTGCAGATAGCATCACGCGGCTCAGACTGATGGCTTGTGACTTGAAGCCCGCTGACCCTCTGGCTCCGACAATCATAAAAATGAAAGTGGTGGGTTGACAGGCCCCTCACCTGACACCACACAGGCATTTCGTCTTTGAATAATGAGCGCACAAGAGCACACCACCACCTTGTAATGTAAATCACAAGGAGTATGTTTTGTGGCTTTTGGAGCAATTAGCTCAGTTCAGACACAGAGACAGGTAGTTTACTGAAAAAATTACACTTGTGAGGTTTTGTTTAACTATGTACATATATTGATGTTGTAATTAATGCCCTATTATCTTAACATAACATCATCTAAACTTTCCAATTAAATCTACTTGGAATATATTGCTGCGTGTTTATTATTTGGCCTTGGTTTGCATTTATGTCAAATCATTTGTCTAATTTATATTTTTAAATGTGTGCCAAGTTTAAACCAGGTTCAAAGTTGAGCTTAAATTGCACTGTGACCTATTCAAAATTAAACTCAGTTTTGTGAAGCAAAGTTCAGGGACATTAAGCCTGGTTTATTACATTTGGACAGAAGCCATATTAAAATAAACATAAACATAATCATTTAAATAATGCCGCCATTTTGTAAACATCAAGGTAAAACAAAACTAAATGAAACTAGGTTTAAAAATTGGTGCAATGCAAAGTAAAGTTACACCATGATTTAAACCTTGTTGGTGAAACAAAGCTACAATGTACAATAACTTTGATATTGATATATTATTATTAAAAGGCAAATATTAGTAAAGCCAAAAGCAGTTGATATAGAGCAATGTATATAAGCCAGAATTCTTATTCACAAAGAATGACCACAAAAGTAGTGCAGAAGAAATGTTGCACAGTTTATATTTCCTACGGTTGCTAAAATGGCCTCCTGTGACATACTTAGGTAAATAAGTAACATATAAGATGCACCAAAAACATACATCTGAAGAAATTACAATCAAGTTACAAGCACTCATATCAGTGTTTGGGTCTTTACCAATCAGAGCAGATGTGCCGTGGGGGCGTGGCTTAAAGTCACATATACAAAATATGTTTCAAAAGCTTTTCGATACTGGACATTATAATATATATTTAAAATGTTTTATTAATTTAAACATTCCAGCAGGCTTAACCACAACATCTATTGTGTAGATACTAAAGAAAAACATTGTCAGTATAATTTTAAAAGCATGTAATACAAAAAAAAAAAAACAGATCTTCTCATTGTTTTTAATCAAGTTATTTAGTCTGTTCATATACAAGTCAAAACAAATGAGCCATGTGACTTTTTCCCACAATGTCATGTCTTTTAAATGAAAACCTTATCTGTTGACGACCGTTGCTCCCTGACGCCATTCATTATGTTTTCCCATCTCGACAAGCAATCTGTACTGAGGAGCCTCCAGTCCATTACACACATACGAGGCCCATCACTCCTGCAATATTGACAAATTCATCAGGCATTTTTCCTTCTGCAGCCTGAGCAGAATGTCAATCTGACTGCCATTCCCCACCACTGCGGTCTTGTTGAAACGCAAACACGACTGTTGGGAGCTCTTACGGTGATGAGGCCATTACCTGTCAGACTCTAAAGCACGGCCCACAGTTTACACCAAGTCCACGCACACAACACTCGAATGAATCTTGTGTTGCTTTGAAAAATTAAGACCTGAGGAGATGTAGATGGTGTTGTGTTAAACTCACTCCCTTTAAAGGCAGTACATACAGTTTGTACAGAGGACACCAGCCACATTAGTCATGGCTTGTAACATTGAGGGAAACTGTCCGTATAAGCCAACGCTCTGTAACCGACCGGCAAGTTTGCAAGTTAAATGTTGTCTCAAACATCCTTTTAAATTTAATTTTACATTTTGAAGCATGTTATTTTTATGCTAACACTTTCTCCAAGGTCTATAGCAACATTTGGTCAGAGGCCATTTTTTTTATTCCACTGATGCTCTAAGATACATCCTGTTTAATGGTTCATGGGATTTTTGAGATGAAACAAGCGTAAAAGAAATGTTTGTGTTTAGGCACAGTAATGTTGAAAGTAAGTCTGTTAAATGTAAAGCGGACTCAACAAAAACATGCAACTTTTTCTGATAACTTTTATTTAAAACTGTGCCCTACAACCTCAGTAAAATCAAAATGAAACCCTTTTGTTTTGTTTTTGCCCTACTAAAGCTATACTTTCTTTAATTTGGCCAAAACACATTGTTATCCTGTGACTGAACAAACCCAACACATTTGAACCATTTACTGTCATTAAACACTTCAATCTCTTTCAAGTCTTCAAAAACAATTGTCAATATGTGTTGTTACCATATTTTTCAGAACTCATCAATACAGAATACTGAAAGTTTATGAAATAAAAATAGATTCCAGTGCTTTGTTGTTTTGTGTGCCTCTTAACCCAGCTTTATTTACAGTTTACTATAATCATCCTAATCTACAGCAAAATAATTTCAAGCAGTGCTGTTCGGAGAAAAACGAGAAAAGAAACACAACCTGAAGTAAGACGTATGGCATTATCTGAGGAACAATGAGCACAAGAGGCTCCAGTGAGTCTGAAGCACTAGTATTAGTGTCAGGATACAGTTTTTCAACCAACCTGACTTTTACTTTCTTAACATAACTACATAATTCAGCTACAATTACGACTTTGATGGTCAATGGAACCATTCAATTTGTTTTCCTTTTTTCACACTAGAAAACTGTCAGATGCATTTGGTTGTCAGTTGTTTTTGCAGTGTTGCGGATTGTTTGAGACATGAAGAAAACTCTCCAACAATCAAATTTCACATGTCCAAGAGCTATATTGATGGATGAAAAAGGTGTTTCTCGCTGCAGCTCGGCGTCTTGTAGTGCACCTCTGCAGTTGCTCATATACATCAGTCGTTCATCACTGTCAGAACCAGGGCTGTCACATACAGTAGTGGAGAAGTGAGGACTGACAGCCCGCTGTATCCCATCTGACAAGTGATAAGAAAGTGTTCTGACATGTTACGGGCCTTGTGGGCTGCCCTCGTCGCCCCACGGTCACAGGTTGAGGACATCCGACCTGAAATGCATGCAAACTAAAGGCCGGTGTGAGTGACGTTTCCACGGATGAGCCCAAAGTGTTCGCCCGTTGTCAGCAGGAGTTTATCAATAGGCACGTCTGCATATGCGGCACACTATCGATCCATCCATCTCTGTCGCGCCGCCTCTTCATCACTGTAGCTGTCTGTTGTCATTCAGAGCCTCGACGCTGAGCAGAGATGGCTGCTGCAGACTCCATTAGCAATGCTTTCACTTCTGGGAGGATTTAGAGACTGTGACATCATGTTGACAAGTCACATGATCTTTACACAGCAAAGAAGACTCGATTTTTACCTTTTGACAAATAAATTGCAGGCAATGATATTTATGTTGATATTTTTTGTTAGTCATGGAACCTAAACATATATTGATGTACTCAAGGCCAACTTTGAAAACACTTTTAAAAGTCTTGGGCACAGTCAGAATATTTTTTTATTTTAACTCAGTCCTGCCATGGGCATATAAGACCCAATACCACAACTAATTAGTTACCAAGGAAACTCATCCAGAGGTTATTTATTACGCGGTACCAAGCACAGGTACTTGTGAAGTACTTCGATGTGCTTCGACTTTAATCAACATTGTTCAAATAAGATTCTATAGGGTGCAGGATTTCTAGGTGTTTCTAAACAAACCTTGTCCCGTGCTCTGCCCTCTTTTAGTACTTTTTAGTGAGTTTCTGTCAAATCCAGGTTTACTTTTCTAAATAAACTCAAGGCACTTAACAGATTTAGTTTTGTCTTTTGTTTTGTGAGCTTGTGGTAGTCCACAATTAAACTAAACGGTTAAACAGATTCATTGGTTTACATTGTAGGTGTGTGAAATTAAAAAGATTTAATGTGTATTTTTATTTTTTTGCAAATAGTTGATGAGCTGTGTGTTATTAAAAAGTGCAATTCTGCCACTGTGTAAACCGACAAATGTTATGTATTATGTTTATCTTTGTGCTGTTGTGCCACCATTAACTTAAAGCACACGGAGAATGTAAACCATTACAGCAGAGAAGCTGTGATGTCATTAGTGTGAAGTGTCAGACAGTGTTAGCACCTCGCAGTAGATGCTGCGGTGTTTATTTGTGAAGCCTTTGTCATCACCGCTGTCATCATTAATGGATGAGTGTAGCGTGGCCTCATTTGTCCGCGGAGACACTGCAGTGGCTGTTTCGGTAACAAGGCCCCAGGTTAATTACGGCGAGTGCTGGAGTCCTGCCCCGACAGATAACACCACAGCCTCTGAGCCGGGAGATGCTTTGTGATTAGAGCCCAAGCCCTGGTCGTTGTCTGAGGCGAGGGGTAAAGGAGCCACATCAGGTCCCGTGGGGGTAAAAAGGAGCGGGTCTGTGGGGATTGGGGCAAAAACAAGACTGTGCCTGTGAAGCAGATACACCTCAGGTCATTACTGGCCTTAAACCAGGAAATCAGTGTCTGGGGGATAATATAGGGCCAGTGTTGATTCTGAATTGTCAGCTGAAGGTACTTTCAAGATGCAAGCAAATTTATTAGAGCTTTTTGGTTAAGAGGTGTTTTTGTAGTTATGTTTTTAGAGTACAATTAAAGATGTTCTCACATAATTTGCTGTAATTATCATTTATCGCTCACTAAAACTATTTAGATTTCTTTTTACCCAAATCGTTTTAATTCATAAAAAAGTAACTGCATTTTCAAGTCTCCAATTGTTCTTGGCAGGGGCATTCTTTTTCCCCATAAATAAACATTTTGACAAATATTATAAAACACTTTCCACAATGCTTCATGAAAAACAATGGTCACTACAGTCAGAACAGACCATAATAGTTTGGCGTGACTTGAGAAAATACTTGCTGCCTTTCAACACTTACATTTATAACTATGTGGCCTATATTTTGAGAGGAATTGTTAGTGTATGGAAGCTGAACTGTACTTTGTTGGATCGTTTTAGATTGTATGTTCCATTCTCCTCCACAGCCTGCGTCTTATTAATATAATAGAGCTCATAATTTACAACACACATTTATAATTTGAAGAATTATTGTCCCAAACTATTAGCTCATCACCGCAATCTTTCATGACAACTACACAATGAGTAAGTTAAAAATCCAATTAATGAAATAGCAACCAGACAATAAATCCATCCCATTGGTCTAATCAGTGATATTTAACACGCGTGCACATAAATCATCTCCAGGAATGAGCCATAATGACAGCTTTATTGCCGATATATTATCCTTACACCGTCAGCGTTAAACCAGGCTGGACGCAGCTCCCATTGCGGTGAATTTAGCTGATTAAATCACCGGGTGCACACAGCGGAGGTGACACGAAAACAACAATTAATAAGTCAGCCCCCAGTGCACTCAGGCTTAGTTACGCAGAAAAATGTCCTAATAAGTCAAGTAAAAGGGGAGAGGGGAGCTGGACTTTTTCCTGTAAGAAACCATAATTGTGAATTGATGAAAATGGCAATTAGTGTATTAATGTCTAGTATGCCAAGTGTGATATTTAGCAGCTACAATATTACTCATAGTAAATGTGTGCTTTGGTTTTGAACAGTCTATTCTCAAAAGAGATTTTTATAAGCCATTGTACAAGCAAAGTGTTTGAAGAAGTCAATGGAAATGTGTTTTGTTTTTTAAACCAAATTTGTTTAATAATAGATTAATTTAACCTAACCAAAATATATATTTAGATATACTTTTAGTGTCTATGCCTTAAAGCCTCTGTCTGCTCTTACTGGTCAAATGGCCCAATTTTGTTACTTGGAAACCATTACAAGTTTAAGGGAAATAAGCATTTGGCAAAACATCCAACGTGTCCACATGACACATTTACATTTAGTCATTTAGCAGATGCTTTTATCCAAAGTGACTTACATTCACCAGTGTTACATTTTTAGTTGACGCATTTTTTTAAAGCGACTTACATTAAGGTTCCATTCACCAGTGTTACAGCTGGAACGCCACTGGAGGCAAGGTGCGTGAAGTGTCTTGCCCAAGGACACAACAACAGTATGAACTGTGGGGAGAGCGGGAATCGAACCGCCTACCTTCCGGTTGAAGGACGACCGCTCTACCACTGAGCCACTGCCGCCCCCCACCACAACAAATGCTCCAAATGTGTCACGCAGTGTAACAAGTTTCTGAATAATCATTTATTGTGGTCAAAGAGGTTGGTGCTTTCTTTAGCTTTACCGTAAAACTGCACTGTGTTTCTTTTTTTGTGTTTTAACTGAATAAAAGTCCCTAGTTAGCCAAAATATCAGTTTTAATTTGAAGCCCATTTTTTTTGTATTGGGACAGTGTGAGTTTATGAACAAACATGAGACACTACCACATGAATGTAAACATGTAGCCTTTCATTCTGACACACTCGCACACCAGAGCTGTGTCACTGGAGGCAATGGGTCGTGCCCAAGGACAGTATGAACGGGGGAGAGCGGGAACTGACCCGCCAACCTTCTGGGCTATAGGAGGACCGCTCTACCACCTGAGCCACTGCACCCTTGTCTATAGCACAGTGTAACGTGAAGCCCAACTGACAATTTCAGAAGCCTAGACAACTGCTACTCCATCAGACTGTGGCTTTCACTTGGCTTTGAGACTCTAAGAAGGTGAAGTAAAAGAACTGGTTAACCTTTAAATTGATGATGAAAGTGTTGACCCTTCCATCAATTACTGCTGCTGCTGTGATGTATTGTAGGTCTAACTGAAGAATGTGAAGCGTTCTGAAGTGTGGCTCAGTGCTTTATGTGCAGTGAGTGTTGTGTTTATCTCTACAGCTATTCCTCTTTATCTCATTTGTATCCTTGCCCCTCCATCCTCTCCCTCCCCTCCTTCTACTCACATGCACAATCGCTCACAAAGCACGCACATTAAAAGGATTTGTTCCCCAAAGAAGGTCGGCATTTGTAAGGCGACTGACAGATTTAAGTGTCAATTAAGTTGATGTACAGTGGGCACATTATCATACAAGGTTGTCAGCGGCGGCCATTTGAGGGAAAACAAATACCCACAGCTTTACACCTTCCACAGCTTGAACTTTGTATGGACCCACAGCTGCAATGAATGTCACAGTCAATCATTTATCCAATCGCCTGCAAGCTTTCCAGCAGGGAGTGTGAGATCAAGTCATTTTATACAAATAATAACCGCATAAAAAAATCCAAAATGCTTTGTCATGTTGTGCGCTGAGGAGCTACGAGCGAGGTCCCATCCCCGTCCCGTTTGGAGGTCTTGGACTCATTATGGGGAGGGGGAAAATTATAGTTGAGCCCACGGATGATGGATGACAAGTTAAATTTGTGTCCAGGGACTGAAGGTGAGCGGTGACAGAGGTATTTATCTTGAGAATGGAGGCTGGGGTCAGACAAGGCAGGCCGCCTTAAGGCACCAGACATTGACAAATTTATCCAGTGGACCCCGTTGCTTGGGCCTTTTCTTTGTTTTGAGTCTCGGCCACTCGCTAAGTGACCCACATCGCTCATGCTGCCAGCGTGTGAGGAATAACCTGCCATCTACCGCTGCGCACACATTTCTGACTGGTTTCAGGTTTGGTGAAAATTCTGAATCGCATTTCACAAAGCTTTATTAAAGGTTCCATATTATGCTTACCAAAGAATTAGAATAAAGCTCATTATCTTGTTTATGACCAGTTTCAGTCCTTCATTTGTCAACCTACCAAGACCTCATTGCATATGTCAAAACAGCAGTACAAAGGGGGGAAAGTAGTTGATGTAGACTTAATGCTAATGGTCTGTCCATGTTGATTCCCAAAAATTGCTTTGACCATCTGTGATTACTCAACTCTTTCTCTTTACACTTGGGTTCAAATTCATTGTAATGCTGAATAATGCATCAGATACATTAGATATTCTGTGTTTAACCTTTTCAACTCCAGTCCAGTCACCACTCCTGTTGAGTTTTAATGTAGCACACCGCAGACATCATTGTTTTAAAGTCTCAGGTTATTTGTATTCCAGCACATTGCTTCTGTGGTTTTGTGTCCCAATACCAACAAGGGTCTCATTTTCCAATTAGGACAATATATCAGTGATGGATACGATGTGAAGTGGTCATTTGTTTGTGCTTTGGAAGAACTTTCCAGACCCTTTACAATCGCTAACCGCTTTAGCGTGCTTCATCCATCATTTTGTCAACACTCTAATGTCCGCGACTTTCACCCTCAGCCCACAGAGGAAAGCACCGCAGACGGGGCTTTCACAACATGCCAAATACTCAACCTGTCCTGCACTTTTCTGTCTTTGTCTATCAGCTCCAGTTGGACAGATATTTGAGATCTTTGAATAGAAGGAAATGAGCTGACAAAGATATCTGTCTGCATTTCACCCTGAGTCAAGACTTGGTTATAACACAAATCCATTTAAACACAGACTAAAACTACTTTCTTTTGGTTTTCCATTCAATTTTGCCTGTGGACACACTTTAGATTATGTTTGCATTGTGTTCTCTGAGACACAAGACATGACATTTCCCAGTTTGCAGAGGTTTCATACGAGTGCTTGTCAAAGATTCAGACAAAGACAGTATATGTGGATGATTTGTCAGTTTTGTTTCAGCCTAAAGATTTAGCATCACTTGCTTTGTCTGAAACCAGTTACTTTTAGTCAAAAATGACAGCTGCCATGTTTGATGTTATTTTCTGTCTTTATAACACATTTATGCTTGGCACATAGATAGTACTTTTATCTTGAGACAAAACATTATTTGCTGGAAAAATAGGAGATTGCAATTCATCATCTTACACTTCCTCAAAGAGCACTTATGGAAGCCTGTCAGGGACATGGAGGTTAACAATAAACAAATCCAGAAGAAGAATCATTAACTTATGACACAATTATCAATTACTTTATTATAAATGTGCTTCTCCTCCTGTAGTGCTCAGTTTGTCAGACACTTTCATTGAGTCAAAAAAATAAAATCCAAGATGGAGCTGTTGACCGATGCTAGATGTTGTTAAACTGTATCTATTTTCTTTTCATAATGCATACTGTATGTTGTTTTCCGATATTTGTACATAAACTATTATTAGACCGCTAAATGTGACTAGACAGCTAATTTTCTTATTGAAGTATTACTTTTTTTCAATTTTTACGAGACGTAATCTTGAAATCTGTAGTGATTCCTAGTTTCCTTCAAAGACAAACAGGATACTTTACCTGACTAAAGGCTGTGATAGACCCCACTTCTTCTCTGATGACAGAGGCCAATAGTCGACATGACAGCCATATTCAATTGACATTGTGTCACATGGTTTGATACACTTACATTAATGAAAGCTGATGCTATCGACTCTGTGAACTCGCGTTGTCAGCACTTATTGTTCCTCTAAGGCCTATTTCCTGTTCCTTTGGAGACACATATTGATTTCCAGTCTCAAACGGTGATGTAAAACTTCAATGACACTGATTGTATATTATTTAAAACACTTTGACCACTTACCAAAATACATTCAGACTCTTTACAGAACTGAATTCAGAACCTAACAGAGAATAATAGCATAAAAAATATATGAAACGACTAAGTGTGTCATGTTAATTGACCTTTCAGAGCATGTGAAAGGTGCCAGGACACATCTATTCAACCTAAAACTCTCCTAAGCCCCTTGTATCCATTAACTAGCAATGGCATTAATATGCTTTTAGACAGACTTGTATGATGCTCTTCCACGGTGACTGCTATTTACTTTATCCAGGCCCTTAAGTGCTGTGTTTTTAACAATGCAGGTCTATGAATCATTTACCATGCAGGAATACCTTAAAGGAATCATTTTCATAGGAGGCGTTTGTGGTTGGTTTGGTGCTGACGAGAGGCATTATGTCTTGACCGACAGCGGCGCGGCTACTCCCATGCAATATTTATCACATGTCACATAGCCGCATTAGGGCAAGAGGGGGCCATTGTCTCCGCGTTGGGCACAAGCTGAGTGTGTCATAAGTGGGTTGTGTCAGGTCAGAGGCCAAGGGGAAAAAAAAGAGAATGCAATGAGAGAAGTCTCTGACCTTTGGTTTACATACAGTACCCAGGAAACAGTGGATGTAGGAAAGTTTATTTTGAGCTACTCCTGAAATAATTTCAGTCTTAGCTAACCAAGCTAATTGTGATAATTTATTGCATTTTAATCCGATTCAAATGGAGTAAAATTAGAGCAATGTTTTTGCCAATAGTCTTCCAAGTATGTGAGCAGATTAGTTCAAATTATTCTTATCAATTTGAAGTTGTCAGGTACATTTTGGACAAAATAAGAGCTTTTCATTTCTTCTCTACTCTCTAAAAAACATAATCTCTACCAAAATTATTTTTAATTTTGTGCTGTTTTAATATTGAAACATTAGTGTGGACATAACTCTGACATAACTTTCTGTCTAATCAAAGTAACTCAGGGTATATTGGTGCTGACACTGTTGAGGCTATGAGACCGGCCTCTGGTCAAACCTCTATAACTTCTCCTCGTTCGCAGTAATTGAGATGTGTAATAACTATGACAGAGGGCATTATCTGACCCATTTTCTTAGCTTCGCACATTGCTATGTTTATACATGCCTTCCTGTCATAATCCCATACAAATCTCTTAAGTACAAGCCCTTTGAAGAAATGGCGTGATATCCCGTTTAAAGCAGTTCTCTTCAATGACCAGGATGTGACCTCATTTCATTTTCATAAGCCCACATCAAAGTAGACAGCTTACGTCCAGTCACAGTAGTGTTTCTTTGCTTGACAGGGCTTCACATCGGGGCGACAAGGCACATACACCAGGCTTGTAATTGCTTAATTAGGTTCGAGCCGTTCAGTTTTTCCTTGGGTTGACCTTCTACTGGAGGAAAGCTGTACTCTCCCAGAGGAAAGTTAGCTCTTGATTGATTAACACAAGCTCTGTTCTCTCTGGAGCCAATATTATATCAGCATTTAATACAATTTAATAACTATAGGGTCATTTGTTTCTGAATTTAAATGCTTGTGATTGCAGAAAGGCCCAGTGTATTTCTGTGTATTAGTCCCAGATTTTTATATATTTAATATCCCATAAAACAAATGCTAGATTTTCAGCCCTGCTTTGGTGACAAGTAACAGACTGTGTATCTGAGCAGGTTATAATGCTAAGTCTTAAAAAGGCAGGTCTTAACAGTAACATGTTTCCGTGTAATTGTCCAATCACTATAAAACAGGCTTAGTGGGAGGAGCTTAAATACATAAGTCCCTTTTATGTTCACTTTTCTGTAATACAATTTTCCTGTTTTTCTCACGTCATCCCAAAAAATGGATGGGTGGTGTGAAGTGGTCCCTTCATGGTCCAGCAAAGGGACGTGGTTACAGAGGCAACACCGACGTGAGACACAACAATCAGCTCAAGATTAAACAATACAGTTTAGATTTTTAGGAAATCAAAAAAGAAGGTGTGCACAACAACAAAAACAGTGTGTGTTTAATGTACCACAGGATAATAATGTGAAAAAAAAAAAATCCAACAAGCCTCAAGGAAATGAACAAAGCTACAGAGATTAAAACTAAGAGTTTGAGAAAGATGGATTGTCGTGATTTTTTCTAGAAAATGCAAACTGTCAATACAACATGAGCTGTGTTGGAACGTAGGCCGAGTGCAATACTGTATCTTCTGAAGAAATGGCCTTAGCCAACAAATATTCCAAGTACTTTATGAAGATTTAATTGGTGACTGACTGAGGCTAAGATCTATTAAATGCAGAGACAAAATAAACATGACATGGAAGACAAAGAATTATACATCGATTGTTTTAGGACCTGTGCTTCCTCATCAGAGACTGTAAACCTGATCTGCCTGACAACATTAGCATAGGCAAGGCAAGGCAAGGCAATTTTATTTTTTCATTCATTCATTTTCTACCGCTTTGTCCCGTTAGGGGTCGCGGGTGACTGGAGCCTATCCCAGCAGCTTTGGGCCTGAGGCGGGGTACACCCTGGACAGTGGCCAGTTAGTCGCAGGGCTGACATTTAGACATAGACAGTGACAAACAACCATTCACTCTCACATTCATTCACTAAGGACACTTTAGAGTTGCCAATTAACCTATACATGCATGTCTTTGGACAGTGGGAGGAAGCCGGAGTACCCGGAGAGAACCCACGGTAACACGTGGAGGACATGCAGACTCCTCACAGAAAGACCGGAGTCAGCCGAGAATGTTTGAGTCGGCCGGGTTTTGAACTCACGACCTTCTTGCTGTGAGGCAGGAGTGCTAACCACTCTGCCACGTGCACCCCGCAATTTTATTTATATAGCACTGAGTTACCCAGTGTATGAATTGTGCTATGCAATTTTATTTATATAGCACAATTCATACACTGGGTAACTCAAAGTGCTTTACAGGAATAAAAGACAATTTACAAGATTTATATTAAGAAGCATAAGAAAAAAATAAAATAAAAACATTTTAAAAAGAAGAGTGCAGATAAAAAGAAAAAAACAAACACTTTAGGTTGTAGTGTAGGCGGAGCTAAAGAGGAAGGTTTTTAACCTCCCCTTGAACATTGTTAAAGTTGAGGCTTGTTTTACTTCATCTGGGAGGCTGTTCCAGGTTTTTGCTGCATGAAACTTAAACGCTGCTTCACCCTGTTTAGTTCTAACTCTGGGAACGAGCAGAAGGCCTGTTCCAGATGTTCTCAGAGTCCGAGGAGGTTCATAAGTAACTAGCATGTCAGAGATATATTCTGGTGCTAAACCATTTAGAGACTTGTAAACCAGCAGTGCTGTTTTTAAAGTCTATTCTCTGAGCAACAGGAAGCCAGTGCAGGGATTTTAAAACTGGCGTAATGTGGTTGTACTTCCTGGTTTTGGTAAGAACCCGAGCAGCCGCGTTCTGAATAAGCTGCAGCTGTCTTAACCCTCGTTTTGAGAGACCAGTGAGCAGGCCATTACAGTAATCTAACCTGCTGGAGATAAAAGCATGGATAAGTTTCTCTAAGTCTGGTTGAGACATCATCCCTTTGACTCTGGAAATGTTTTTAAGGTGATAAAATGCAGATGATGTAATTGACTTAATGTGACTGTGGAAATTCAAGTCTGAGTCCATGATGACCCCTAGATTTCTAACCTGGTAGCATACACACGCAAAGAAGCAAACCCATAGCAACAATGTAACAGACATACATTGCACATACTTTAACTTATTAAGTGAATGGAAAAGGCAACTCCTGGGGTGTAATGTTTTGGCCTTAAAGTTAAATTCACTTTTTTTTTCCCACATTCTTTCAGTTGAGATGAAGCTAAACAGGGACCTTGAGGCAGGTGGCATAAATCTCACATGAATAGCCATTAACTGAAAATGTCCACTTGGTAATAGATGAAAATTGATGAAAAAAGCTTTGAAGTTTTTAGATACAGTATATGTGCTATTTTGGGATGCTGTCTGCATAATTATTGATATTGTATGAAGCCTAATTCAAACTTGAATGGGTCATCTGTTGAGACGATTACAAAACTGGTTTAAATAGAAGAATGTTTTATGTTTCCTATTTAATTTATACTTCCAGAAACATTCGATTAATCAGTCAAAAGGTAAAGTTGGTAAGTTAATCTTCATGAGTTGATGTTTCCTCAGAGCAGTAACACTGGCACCCTGCTGTTCAAATAAAATGAGAATTTTGTTTAGCTTTTGGTCCAACTGGCATTTTTACTTAATCTGAAAACTATCATATGTTTTTTTTTTTTTTTGTCCGAAACAGTCTTGTAACTGTTTGCACCGAGCGGCACCTGTCTCTCACCAGGCAGCATCTGCAGCGTTTTTGAAGTTAGTCATTGACCTCGCGCTGCTCTCTCCGCTCAAACAACAAGCCCGTGTCCAGCTGCAGTGCCAGGTTCTCCGTCTTAGTGGCAGCTCCTTTGAAGTCTGTAACTATCAAACTAAACACGGCTGTTTATCTGAGCAGACCTCCATGAGATCATCACCACACACAGTCCACTTGTTTTGGTTATGATAACTGCAGGGTGTTAGCCGCTTCGGGAGTCAAAGTCATTTTTCACATAATGGAGTTTTTAAAAGTCCTGTAACATGATGATTTATGAGTTTACAACAGGTTTACAAACTCTATTTTTGAAATTCACAATAGAGAGCCTAAGTCACTGTGTAATTCATATGACCTTCAACTGAAAAAACAAACATAGACACTCCTCATGCCTTGTCATTTTTACATGGCAAGTAGCACAATTCATAGAAGAGTAATACAAGTGCTTTACATAAATAAAATACACACATCTGTGTGATATATGTGTCAAATAAAAGGATACACTTCAATCAAATCTGTTGAAAGTTTGTGAAGGAATAGGATTTTGAAAATGTGCTACTATAGATAACACATAGTACCATTTGTAATGACATTTGGTTTTCCCCACATTCACAAATTCCACTGGATACAAAGGGGTTGTGCGGTGATTAGGGTGCACAAACACAAAATAAATCACAAGAACATTTATTACTGCTCCCCATTTTAGCTTTAGCTTTGTTAAAACACTGGATTAGTGTGGACAGTATGACAGTTCAATCCACCATTGTAGTTTGGAAGCTGTGTGATAAAATGTTGATGAGAGAACTGCTTCATCTGCTAGAACACTCTCGTATCAACCACAAACCTCTCACTCCATATAAAGGAAACTGTCAGGTATGTTTTTTCTTTATGAAAAGGCAGTGCAAACTAAATTTCCTCCAGTGATGGCATTTGTTAAAGACTGTACAGTTTATTTTGTTTGAACTGACAAAGCAGCAAAGTGAGCTTATTACTGTACAGCAAACAAAAGCCAGTCTTTCAACACAAAGCTTTTCCCATTGTAATGACGTCAGTAATATGTTTTGAATAGATGTAATTCCTCATAATGTATTATAACTATTTATAATAGTTATTCTGCTATTAATTCAGCAAATACAGTGAATTAACCAGCCCAATTATGTAGCTTTTCCTTGGATTGCTTTCTTGACATAAACTTGTAAGTTGACATTATGGTAGTGTTTAAGACAAGAGCACATATTAAGAGCAAGACGAGCAGAAAATATTTGTGGACTAAGACCGAGTCAAGACCTTGATCAGCTCCATAAAAGGTTTCTGCCATAATTCTAGAGCTAGATCCAAGATTTTCCATAATAACTATATACCCAAGTCCATCCCAGATGTCAGACAATTCTGCTGCACGTTTAAAGCCCACAGGCCTCGGGGTAATCATAAAGCCTGTCTAACACAGTGTATTCAAATCAACAGACGCTCTAAGTCCACGCTGCAGCCTTTAATCTACAACATGCTTAAACGCTGTGTGTCAGAGGAGCTGTGTACTGCCATGATACACGGGTCAAACGGAGGTCAGCGCACACAAAAACAACCACAATTAGACCGATGACTCAACGTGTTCGCATCATTCTTGAAAAACTGCGCGTCGTAAAGCAGGCTGTTAAACTTTAAAACACATGCGATTACTCAGAATGGCTCTAGAAATTGATTTATTAGCCCCGGTGTGTGAGCCATGTGACCTCCAGCCGAAATGAATAATCAACAGGCTCCTATGCCGAGCAGATGTTTCGAAGTGTCGGTGTTTTATCAGCGGCGTAATGCGAACAGGCATGAAACCAGATTAAATTAAACGATGTGAGGACAGACAGCTGTGACACATTTGGCTGCATTTTTCTCCCTCTTTTGTGCTAATAGCGGCTTATGTTCCCCAATCCTGTTTATGATGAATGGCCAGAGAAGGTGATGAAATGCAGCTCTGCTCTGGAATAAATCATAAAAGTTAATAAATATCCACTGGAAACAACGGCTCAAGACAAACAGCGTGTTTTCAGGGCTGTTTTGCTTTAGAGTGGTGTTTTGTAAGACGAGAGTAATCTTTAGGGAGGTGAGTGATAGTCCCAGAGCTTCAACCCTTTTCTCTAATTGCTCTTTAATTTCTAGCTTGACTCCATATTAAAAAGTGTAGTTGTTGTAATGAAGGAGTTGTTTGTGAGCATTTGTTGTTTGTGAACACCAACATGGCTTTGGAAAGCCAACAAAAAAATGTTCAAAGGTACCCTATTTTCCTCATTTACTGTAACTCATTTGTTTATTTACTCAGGGTTTTTTCTGTGGGGTGGTAACACATAGAGACATAAAGTGACAACCAGTAACTCTCTAGCATTGTTTTATATGATTAGAAAAGTATAAGCAACTGGAAACTAATGGAAGAAAAAGAGGATCAGAATGTGACATGAACATTAATAATAAAGTTCTGAACGTAACCCCGGTTCTCTGAGTAGATTGATGCACTAATGGAATTGGCCACTAACTATAATGTCACCTATTCTTTTGTTTTTTGGGTGTGTTTCTTGACCATCTCAGTGTTAGTTATGCTTCCTGTCAGATGTTTGAGTTTTTTTTAACAACCTCTTTGGAACCATTTAACTGAATGGGAAAGCCACAGTGTCTACTGAATTCTTCAAAATCATTCAGTTTATTCAAAATTATATACAGTATGTTTATAATGTTTGCAATTTGAGTTTGATACAAGTTGCAAACGGGTTTCATAAAAGTGCAGTGATATATTACACTATTGATCATCTAAAATGTTACATATCATGGCAAAGAGTAAGAAAAATGTAATAAATGTGACTTCAACAGAAGATAAAACACATCCACTACAATTACACTCACAGAACAACTGTCACTTGATAAAACTTGCATGACTTCCAGAAGGAGTCACACTAATTAGATATGGTTTGATGGAGAACCAGTGGTATCTGTGCTTTGTTTTCATGGTGTTAAACTCAATACCAGGAATTGGTTTCAACAATATGTAGGCTTCAAAACAAAGGGTCTCACCACTGTAACTACAATTTCTTACAGTATATTTAGAACAAAGGCAACCTGGTTACAATAGGGACTTTGTTAAGCTTCAGGAGCCTTCATTGTCATAGTAACAATAACAAACAGTGCTACAGTTGAACTGTCTTGAAACTTGGAAAAATAAACCTTGGTCTCCTGTGTTGGAGTGTTGTGTTGACCCTCACACCCACTGACCTCCTCTCAGACTCGACTTATCGCTTTCCAACATCAGTTCACTTCCTGCTCGTCATTTAAACATAACACTTGTCTCATATCTTTTACAGCCAAAGTCTTAGTGACAAACATCTAAGGGAAGGGTAATGAGCTGTTTCATTAAGGCCTTGGGGGTGGCTTTTCATCAGAGGCCCAGTGCGAGTGAGGGTTACGGGGTTTGTGGTATTTTTGTGAGTTGTCAGATTGTTACGGTATAAATGTTTAAGCAGATCAAAACCTGGTTAAAGCCATGCAAAAATTCGATTAACATTTAAACCATACTTACTCTTGAAGCGTAGTTTACTTTGTGTGATAAGGGAGGGGTATTGAGAGGGTAGAGATTTTGTGGCTTTATGGCTGTATGGTTTAAGACATTTTTTCCTACAGCCCATGAAATGTCCAAACATAGAAGCTTTTCTCTTCATTCTTAGTTTAGACTTTTAGCCTTTCAGATGACTTTACACAGAGATAGCTTTTTCAAACTCAGTTGACAATATCCATCCATTTCTTTAGGTCTCATTTTAACAAGGGGACAGTGCTTTCTCAGGCATTATTTCTTTCTGTTGCAGTACCACATGTGGCCACTGGGAGGTTAGCCACACAACAATGAAAAGGTTTGTTATCCAGCTGGCAGAATATTTTGTATTTCTCCAAAATACAGAAAAAAGCATGCCATTTGGACATCTTTTTTATTGTTGGTACTCATTATATTGTAGTAGCACATATCTGGGGCTTGCAGATAGAGCAAGAAATTCTGTAATATCAGGTTGTCGAGGCCATTTTGTGCAGATAATTAAAATAAACACTGTACTTGATGAAGCTCTGGGGCTTCTTTCTAATCTATAAGTGTTTCCAGCTCGCTGTAAGTGATACTTAACAATAGTTTGAACGTGGATTGGTGCTCGTTGTTGTGTCTGGCCCGAGGAGCTGTCGACTCTAAGTGTTTTTTTTTTCTTTTTCGAAACCTGTCACACTTTTCAGGAACAATTAGAGAAAAGAAAGTAAATTGTTCCCAGGCACTTGGATTGCTGTCCTCGCGACATCTGCCAGCGCCGAGCGGATGATAGATTCCTCCTTCATTAGCCAGGGGTGTGGGATTACCCAGCAAGAACACATTAATCACCACTTTCTCTGGCAGACTGAATGCACTGCGCTTTGTTAGACCAAACTTTTTTCCCCTGACGTGTCACTCTTGTCTTGTGACAGGCTACAATCAATCATGTTGACTGACAACACTGATAGGTTACACTGTGTACACAATGTGTAATGAAAGATCATGTTACCCACTATTGTTGTGAGTGAGACAACTCTTTTGGGCTGGCTGTGATTTGTGTGGGTGCTCTGCCACAAAGACCCACAGGCTTGAGCTGTTTGTTCAGGGAAGGAGAAAGTTTCCTTTATTCTTTATATCACAAACTCACTAAAACAAGTCAAAATACATCACTTGTCAGTAGTTAGGATATGAAGCTTTGTTTCCCCTGTAAAAGAACTTTAACCATGCATTATCATGCATCTGTATTGGCTACTGGAGCATTTGTCCATTTGATTAAGAGGCAATAACAATTTACAGATGGCTATAATCCAGAGAATACAAGCTGAATATTTTTATGCAATTTTTTTAGTGAATTTTTTCCAAGAAACAAATGACCTTATACACAGTTTTTCTTGTCAAAGTCCAAATTCCGCTGACTTTCTACTCCTTTGAACCAGGCCAAAGAAGGACATTTGTACCACGAAGCCCTGTGGCGTCTTAATGAGAAATGTATGAAACTTTTAGAAGCTGCATTACCTTAAACACTCATACATCAGTTTAATGTAGACAGTTTGGTAATTGTGCTGTGGAGCGATCAGTCAAACAGCGGCCCCTGAGTTATAATTAGCTCTTTCACGTTGATGTATTGACCGTTTGTATTGAAGGCCTTTGTTATTGTAGGTTTTCCATCGGCCATCTGTCTCTCAGTTTTATCGCTGATCAGAAGCATTTACCTGACAATTGGCCTTTCCATCTGTTGACACACTTTTAGACAGATTTTATATGGGTCGCTGTGGTCACTGGTGAGATTGACTAACTTAAAACTGCAAAGCATAAAATCATAACTTTGAGGTCAAGGACATTTTAAGGTGCATTGAGTGGTCAACACTATGTTTTCAACATATAATCACATCAAAGTGTGACTCTTTGCTTTTGTCTCTCTTGGAAAAACTTGTAAAGCAACATAGAACCCAGTCAAAGTTTCATTACTTGTTCCTACATCTGCCTAAAGAAAGCAAACCTGCCCTGAGCAGACAAACTGAGCACTGCTGGAGAAGAAGCATGATTATTTTTGTGCACACAGTCCTCCATAAAGACCCAGAACTTTGAAGTAACATTCATAAATAGATGCTTTTTTTTTATCTTACCTTTATTCTACCAGGAAGTCCCTTGAAATAAAATCTTTTTTCTAGAGAAAGTCCTGAAGACCGCTGACTGTTTAAACATAAAATCTGCAATAATTGACAAACATCCAGATAAAAGATAACAATTACACACTTCTGTTAAACAGTTTGTCAGTAGGGATTTGAATAAACTCAGGGGATTGAGATGCTTAAGCTGCAATAAGTTTTGAATATTGTTCTATGACCAAGGTGCAGCAAGAAAAGCAGATCTACCAAGTTCTGTGTATACTCAATATACAGAACTTGAACTCATCTTCCAATTATTTGTCCTGCATTTTTTTGCTTTATTTGGGACCTGTATCTTTTAGCCCCGCCCTCTAACTCGGGTTTGATTTGTCAGATTATTTTGTGATTGTTTTGCTGAATATTGGGGTTCTGCTTAAGTTAGAATTTGGCTTAGTCTCATGCCTAATGTTACTTATTGACATTACCATGTAGCATCAGAACATTTTAACAGAGCTACAGAGCGTTAAAATAAACATAATAAGTCAATGCCAAAGTTTAATGCTTCTATATTTCAATATCAACATTTTATTTTTACATAATGCAAACATTTATCTAATCCAATTTCTAAATCAGCTTTCATAGTTTAGTTGTTGAAACCTTTAATGGTCTGTGTTTCAGGGATCGGGTACCTAATGGCAATCACACAAAGCAGTAATCACATAAGTGTAGGTGTAATATTATAACTCCCACTACAAACTGGAGCAATTGTCAAGATGTTGCAATTATTTTAGGGAATCAAATAAACATATTTTTGTAACTTGAAACATTCTAAATATCTTGAGGCTAACACAACGCTAAAAGTCCTATTAGTCTTATTTTTTATTTTCGGAGATGTTTTTGAGGCTCACTCTGAACTTGAATGACTCATGTGGAAATGCGCCATTATTTGGACACATGTCTTCCTTCTGGGCATCACAGATAAGCTGTATGTAAGTGTGTTTTTCTGTTAATACAGTCTATTCAGAGGATTTATACTCCCCTTCATTCAATACGTAACGTACCTGTCCGACCCAAATCAAGGTGTAATACTTTATGAGCTTCTTTGGGCTTGCAGAGATTGGTTTGCAGAAAGAGGAGCAGGGCATATAGCTAAAGCTTCTGAACTCACTGACCTCAAAGGGTTTATGATGCCATCTACAGTTTGTTCTGAGAAGAAAAATGTATTAATCTGTATGTACAGTTTAAAAATGTCACATTTATTTGATCCTTTGTCAAACCACACCCATGTTTTCACCCTCCCTGGTTAAATGTAGTAAAAAATTAGCAACCTTTTATTAAATAAAAAGCTGCCATCTTTGATTTCGGGACTTTTTCTTACATGTAAAACACTGTTACAGATATACCTTCTCTGGATCTGTTCCACATTGGTGGAATAATCTACCTGCTTCTACAAGATTAGCAGATTCTGTAACCATCTTTAAAAAACGCCTGAAAACACATCTCTTCAGTCAACCTAACTTTCTGACAAACACTCAATTCTACTTCCTTTCTATCTCTTTTCATTTTGTTACCTTGTGTTGCTTCCATTGTTTTCCTCATTTGTGAGTTGCTTTGGATAAAAGCATCTGCTAAATGACTAAATGTAAATGTAAATATATGTTTAAGAGGGCATAGCATTAGGGTACTACAAAACGAAAGTATTTTTTTCCCCCTAAATCTATCCATAAAATGTACACTTTTGTGTTCTGCTGACTTGAACCAAACCTCACAAAGGGAACAGCCTTACATTCAATGGTAAAAATAATTTTCATTTCATACCACATTTGAGGTTATTGTGTGATGGCTGACATATCAGACTTATAATCGTTTCTCCGTTGGGCTACATTGTGTAATACGCACTGCTGCACTTGAAAGCATAATTTTAAAGCAAAACCACAGCTGTTAAAAGGAGCCAGCTAGTACAAAATGTTTTAGTATAGTTCTCCTCGCAGCAGGGAAGCAAAGACTCACTGAGAACAACCAATGTTTCACTTTAAAAATCTTGTTTCTACAGTCCACACTGGTCAAACTAACTTAAAAGTCCCTTCTGTTCTTATAAATCTTTATTCTTTGCACTTATCTCTCAACTGGGAACCCACTCTGACGGCGCTTGGGTGGTCTTTTAAGACAACTTTCTATCTGTCTATCTCCTGCTCGGCGTCCATTGTAATACCAACAGAGCACAAAACTCCTGAGGAGACAGCTACAAAACACACGCTTGAAGCTGGAAGAGTTTGGCGTCTGCCTCACGTCTTTAAAGAGACTGTTAAATATGAGTCAGCTGTTGTGCTCAGGACTCCACAACAGCTTTAATTCCTCTGCCACCCCCTCCTTTGCTTAAAAGGGGGCTTTGTGCCTGTAGGGCCCCCATCAGTTACCTGCTGACAGGCCGAGCATGACTGATGAGCTGCCTGAGGCGCCCGGTATACTTTGTCAGCTGCTCATAATTTATACATCTTATCTCCGTCAGAACAAAAGACAGAGTGCGGCTTTATGGAAATGAAAACACAGGCTTGTTTAGACTCCAGCGTGTGGAGTGAAGTGGAGCGATCCAGCACAGGCCACACCTTCAGCTGAGTGTGTGTTGACCCAACGAGGCCGAGTGAGGTCAGTCTTCTTATGTAAGGCTCGAGGTGGCCGAGACATGGCACAGGTTTTAACACTGTGTATGTTAACACTGGGGAACATGAAGTACTTCAAGTGGTAGAGCTACAACTCACAGATTATGTAGCAGTGAATCTCGAAACAAAACACAGCGGTTTTACCTCTTCAGTATGGCTTACTCTAGTTTGTCTGTGGTGGTTATTTTTTAGATTAAACTAAACATTAGATAGGTACTTGTTTATGGAGTTGGAATGGAAAACATCTTATCAATATAGTGTCACCTTTGTGGAGTTTGTGGAGTTGATTTTGTAAATATAAAATGAACTGCCCATTCTGAGTATTCTGACCAAGAGACAGTTTGTCACTTTATACCTGGAATTTTCTATTGGACTAAAGGTCTGAAGCATAACAGGCAAATATGTAAATGTCCCACAACTATCAATGCTATTCAATCTTTAGGTGCAAAGAAAGTAGCATCGTTTTTTTTCAGTAGTACACTGCTTGTACTGCCAATACTTGGTGTAGCCTTTACACTCTTGTTATATGTGATCATCTCTAGATATTTTGTACGTGGCATTGGGCACCAATACTATTCAGTGATAAAATACACAAGGTTATCTTAAAAACTTGTGAAAATGTTTTCACAAACATTTTAAGTTTGTTTTGTAGTAGTTCTTCACTCAATAAATCTATTTGCCAGTTATTGTTTATTAAATTTCTGTCTATTTTGCGAATTGCCACTTCAAAGTACTTATCTAAGCTGGAAGTGTCCCAGGATTTATATTAAGGAAACCTGTGGTGGGAGTCAATGCATCATAATGAATGAGATATTGATGTGAACCGTGTTGAAGAGACCGCAGAGGAAGGTAATTCATCACTGCCAATGGAGGTGGGTTTTTTCTCTAAAGGCTGTGCTTTGGTCTGTGATATTAGACACTTTTATTCAGTGACTCATCCTCAAACACTGTCCTGCAAGCTCTTATTGCTTTCTTATGGCTTTAAATCAAATGTGGGAGATGGTCTTAACCACTGCAGTTGACATAGCTACAACTTTATGCTTTGTTTAGTTTTAGTTTTGAAAGAAAAGGCAGAACACAATATGTTGGCGGTAAACAATATGTAATAACTCAATAAAAAGACATGGAATGCTAATAAAAATGTCCATAAAACATGACAACTGTGTATTTAAGTGATTTCAAACACGGTGTATAACAAAAGCATCATCATAATAGTGCTAAAAACTAAATGTGAATAGATCATTGCTGGTTGATTGGTTAATGGGTTGGTTTGATGGTTAGTAAAATGGTTGACTGTATTTTTAGTTGGTTAGTTAGTTGTGTTGTTAATTAGTTGGTTGATTGGTTGGATCAGTTATTGAATGTTTGATTAGTTGTTTGTTAGTTGATTTATCGGTTGGTTAGTTGAATAGTTGGTACTAATATGGGTTACATGGGAAATCTGAAGCTGGGTTGGTTGGTTAGTTGGTTAGTTAGTTGACTGATTAGTTGGGTAATTGGTTGGATGGATTATTGGTTGTTTAATTGGTTGTTGGTTGCCTAGTTCAATAATTGGTTGGTCTGTAGGTTGGCTGGCTAGTTGGGAGGGTGGTTAGATAGATAGATAGATAGATAGATAGATAGATAGATAGATAGATAGATAGATAGATAGATAGATAGATAGATAGATAGATAGATAGATAGATAGATAGATAGATAGATAGATAGATAGATAGATAGATAGATAGATAGATAGATAGATAGATAGATAGATAGATAGATAGATAGATAGATAGATAGATAGATAGACATTTCCTCTTAAAAAGAGAAGGATAATCTGGTCAAACAGTGATGGGATGAAGCCCTCGCCCAGACAGACAGGTGTGTCAGCAAAATAATTAAATGATGGCTTTAACATGGCTTTCTTTTGTTCGTAATCTTTTTATCTACAGATATTGTGTCGCAGGAGTTTTGGAGCTTTGAGAAACTCTCATTATTTTGAGAAATTGTCAAATCTTAAGTTACTGAGTGTGTATTTTAAGTATTTCTTTTTGATCACAGCGGCAGAAAACAGTTTTCTCAGTAGAACACATAAGTTGTAAAGCAAACGACCGAGCAAACATCTAAACTGCACATTTCTGGATTCTCTTGGCCCGGCAGTGGATCATCGCACACCAGTGACAAGTACATCATTGTCAGGCTGTAACCTTAGCTCTGAGAGATGACGCAGCCTTTGTTCTGCGCCAGGCTCACTTGGGGATGTTTGGCAGAGTGCTGATAGATATGATTATCCTTAATGTCAGTGCATAGCGCTGCTGCTGATAACAGATTCTCTCAGTGCAAGAAGATGCGCTTATCTCACAGCAGTGTCTTCAATCTGGAACTGGCTTTCTGTGGCGGGGAATGTACCACGGCTGCTCTGGAGCTTAGAGAGTTTTGACAGATGAAATAAATGTTTAGAAGACCAGGTAGAGTTGTATTGGAAGTTATTCTGTATCAATCTGTACTATCTGGTAAAAACTGTGAACTCATTCTAGAGGGACATTTACAGAATACCAAAGTATATGCATTTACACATATACATTTGTTTATTGAGAACATTGTAGTATTTCTGCCAGACCAGAAGGTGTGCTGGCATTACACTCAAGAAGTTGTAATGGCGTTTTCTTGGCAAAATGGGTTAATGTGTAAACAGCCTCTTAACACAACCCTTTTGGGAATGAGCTTCCATTACAAGACAAGATTTATACTACCATTATTGACTCAAGGATCTATATCAATTGGCCTCGTATCATTGACACCAACAGTCCACTAACCAAATATAACCCACTAGCACATAATCAACAAAAATTATTCTTCATATTACATTTAAAATAGTTTCTCCAATAAGTGAGTTGGGTGGGGTGGTTGCATGATTAAATTTAGTTTAACCATTATTTAAAGTAAACTTCTGCATTTTCAAAACATTTCCATGCGTAATGGTAAATGTCTTTATATCTGTACAGTAACACGTTCTATCTCTATACAATGAGTGTCAGGTGCCTGTCTCCTGCAAACACAGCTGCAAACTATTTCTCAGCTGCCAAAAACAGACATTAAACTTAAAGATGATAAACCCTCACATCTGACAGTGACTTCAGACAAAACGTGAGGAGAATTTTATAAAGTCATGAGCTGGATTAAAGAAGAGAAGATGTCTTTCTGACGCCAAACCATGACTTTGATACAACGCGACAAATATAGATGAGGGCCTGCAAGTTTCTCTAAAGAATACTAATTTATATGAATTTAGATTTTGCATTAACATGTTAGAAGTGCTCCCAGTTTGAGTGTTTTCTATAGAAATGTTCTCTCTCTGTTGCTTTGTAAATTGAGAACGTTTTGGGATGGTGCCTATTGTTGCAGAGTAGCAAAGCGAGTGTTGGCGAGATCTGTGTTTTAACCATAATAACACACTGAATTATATAGTCCCATACTTGGTCAATAACATTTAAAAAGATTAATGTGTGCAATTTTCCATTCTAAAAAGTTTTTTTTTATGTTTTTTGTCTTTTAAGTACAATTGGAAACCTATATGGGCTTTTGTCTTTAAGCCCCTCCCTCTAGGCCCACTCTGATCTGATTGGTCAAATGGCCACTCTGATTACTAACAAAGCTTGTAGTTTTCTTACTTGTTTTGCTTTTTTATTGAGACTCATACGCTCTATAGAGGACAAAGTAGTTACTTATTGACCTCACTATGTAAAATCATTATTTCAGAAAAAAAAACTCGACCCTCTCACTGGAAACTTTGTCAACCTTTTATCTGACTATCTCTGTCTCACTCACTCGGTGCAGATTAGAGAACTATTAGTCGGGGATGGGATCAGGGTTTGAAGTGGGTTATGGGAATACCATCTGACAAACCATTTACTGTTAGCAACACGCATCTTTCATTGCCTACTCTTCCTCATGCACCGTTGAGACGACAGAGGAGCTCATATCCTGCTGAGGATGATGGACATGTCATATCTGTGAGAAGCCTGTTTGTCGTCTGCAGGTGTACACATCATTGTTTCCTTCACAGACAAGGCACTTTTCCACTCAGTCTTTCCTCAATAGTGGTTTGTCATGCTCCGAGTATCAAAGGAGATCTTTCCGATGCGATTATGGAGGAAAATAAAGGTGATGAGGGTCATGGCATAAAGGGAGGAACAAGATCAAACAAAATGGAATGGGTTGAAAGGGTTTCAATAGAAGCCACTCGATGCCACAGCATTTTACATAAACAAAATGTGCTTTTTGCTTTTAATCTTTGTCTGTGCAAGTGATGAGAATATAGAAAACTAAAAAAAGAAAGAGAACCAGCTGAGTGTCCAAGGTACCACTGCTAGTCTGGTGTCACTTCTGCCTATACATCTTTACATTTTCCTCATATGACATACCCTGGCCACACACATATGGATTTTTTTATAAAGGCACATTTTCTCAGTGTTTGGCTCTCAATGTCACAAACAGACATTTCAAAGTGCAAAACAGAGATTTATTTATTCCTTCCAAAATGGAGATTTATAAAAGAAGAAAATCAAAACTTTGCTTTTTATATCCACTTTATGTCACGGCTCCATTTGGTCATAGTTATGGTTGTTTGGTGTAAATTACCATAAAAGCAGTAATGGTAGCCATATTGGGCCTTTCAACTAATAACATTTAACTTAAAAAAAAACCTAAAAAAAAAAAAAAAAATTTTAAAAACTTTAAAAACATATTGTTTCCATCACTTTAAAACTTTTTTTTCCAGTAACTTCCCCAGCAACTACCACAGCTATAAGAGAACTTGAAGTAAGTTGGAGCCAGGATATAGAGGCCAATAATGGTATTACAAACTGATTAAGATCCCTGGTGGTGGCAGTTTTAATCCAACCTGCTAAATGTAGAAATTTGTACAAACTGTGATTGGAGCACTGTGCTGAAGTTGAAAATCTGTTTAAGTAGACTTTAGGCCATTTTTTGTGGCTGTCAGAAGTAGTGGGTAATTGTTAATGAGCGGCCTCTCACAAAGCCGATTCTGTCCTGTTTCTTTTATAATGTAATAATGCCTGATTGTTCCTTGTTAATCCGCTGCACAGTTTCCTTTCATCTCTACAACGCCACAAAAAAAAAGCTGATTTGCCGACCAGGCAGCTCCACGGCCCCATGCTTAGATGGCTCAAGACTCTCAACACGATTTACCCACTGTTGTTATGACTAATACTCTGTGGATTACAAGTTACAGAGAGGTCGCCTATCGCTTCCACTTCCTCTGAGAGACTTCACTCTGAGGCCTTTCTCTCAACCTTCAAATTCAAAGCACGTCAAACACTGAATGACAAAGGCAGCTTTTTCTACTGAGGTGAATTTGTCACATACAAATCTGCACCTGCTGAAAAAGTGAATTAGCCTGATGGATAGAATTATAAGAGGGCCCTTTGCCAAGCCATATAGCAACACCCCACTGCTTCTGCCGTGATTTAGCACCTTAACAGGGCAAGAAAGGGAGGGTATAGTTTATTCACAGCAAAGTGGTGGCCAGCACTGACTCATGCAGCTTCCCTGCACCTGAGCATGTCCTGATTCATCAACACATGCTGGGAAAAACACTCATAGTTTGAGTGGTTACAAAACATTTAGATTTAAAACCCAGTTTTTAGTAAGTAGGTCCTATATTATTCTATAAATCTTATATTATTCTATGAATAATACGGTTTGTTGAGACAATGTGGTGACTAATTATAGGTTTTCTTTTTAGTATTTTTTTACATACTGGCTGGAAAGTAAAAAAATGGAAAAGCCCTCTTTGAACAGAGGAGGAGGCCTCAGATTCATGTTGCCTAGTATTTATAAGAGTGTTTTAAAACCTAAATCAAAAGAGTTTTACCCTAGAACAACAAAGACAGCACCTGAATGGAGCAGTGTCACTAACGACTCACCTGAGCCTTAACGACTCCCACATCAGGAGTCACACTTCCCTTTCAGAGCCAACGACCATGAGACCAGAACAGCCTGGTCCAATCAGGTTTGGTTTCTTGGGAAACTCCTCCCTCTAGAGATATAAGCTCAGCTCTCTCACCAGTTGATCTCAGAATTGATAAAAACTCTTGGAATTAGAGCTGAAACGTCTTCATCTTGAAAACTGAGTCCAGATGCTTTTATTTTAACCCTTTTTTTCAAGATGTCCTGGATGACTGGATGAACCTTTACAAACATCAGCACATTATGAAATCCGGAGTTTTTGTGGCCTTTAGTAGGTTGCCCTGTCCAGCATTGTAAAGACCTTAGAGGCCTGCCAGGTTTCGGACTAAAGCTTAGCAACAGCATTCCTGTGCCTTAAATAGCAGAAAGCTCCTGACTGCACCCTTTGATGTGGCTGTCAGCCTAGATTCATTTCCCCATAACACATTGTCTTCTTGTCCACTCGCATAAAGGGATAAAAGCCGGCCGTGTTTACACTTTCTTAGCGGTAATTAAATTGTGTTGCTCATGATTTTTCAGGTGATGTGAGATGCTGGCGGATCATAGCAGGGAGGTCTGACAAAGCGGCTTAGTTTAAATTTGCCTGTTGACATTTAAACGCCCAAGTCGCCAGCCTCCTTAAGTCTCGCTGGATGACTTCTTGTTTGATGACCATAGAAAGACCTTATGTTCCCATTTGTCTTGTTGTTTTATGTCAAGCCTTTTGGGCTTATGCAGCTGAAATAGCTAAAGTTTGAGGTTATGTTTTAGGGTCACTATTACCCTCATTACTGTATGATTTAAGCCACCAATTCATCCAGGTCTTTTATATACAGTAACTCTACCATGGTCTGGCTTTTCTGACTGGCGGTCAGGTCACCAGCAAAACTACACACACTGCAGTTACCCTAGAATAACCAGATTAATCAACAGAGCTCCTGCTTCTCAAACAAACTAAGTGCTGCTGGAGGTGAATCACATTTGGGTTTCTTTATGAACACAGAATATTTTATGTTAAACATAAATGAACTGAAAAAAATAATTAAAACATAATCATCTGGCCTTTTTCTAGGATTTTTCTTTTCCTACACACAGTATGACCCTGCATGGCTACCGTAGGTGCTCAGACACAGAAAGGAGGTGTGTGCTTTCTGCAATGTTTAACAAAAATTTTACAATTTTGAGATTTCAACCTACACCTAATGATGTGTGAGGTTCCATTGCAAATATAATTACAACCCTTAGCATTTAGTACGCCACCATTTTCCTAATGTGACATCATTCAGAGTAGGGGTGTGCTCAAAATATCGATTCTTAGATACATACCAATATAATAAAAAAAGATACAGTATCGACATTCTAGCCCTTAGTATCGATACTCCGCCCAGCCATTAAGGGGCACAGCGGCGCCCGCGAGTTTCGAAAAACTCATGGAAAATGTCGAAGATTTTAGAAGCGCCGTTGTCCCTAAAGGCAGATGTTTGGACACATTTTGGTTATAAAGCAAAGGAAGGAAACCAAGGGGTCGATAAAACAAATGCAATCTGCAAGCATTGCCAGGCTTCTATACGCTACACCGGTAAGACAACTAACCTGCGCACCCACCTGCAAAGACACCATGCAGACAAGCTAGCTTCGCCGCAGCCCAAAAAAACACGGGACCCCACGCAAACTACTTTGGACAACACAACATCCAAGCTTCCATCTAACTCAGTCCGTGCACAGAAGATTACGGAGTGTGTGGGGCATTATATTTGCAAAGGTTTATGTCCCTACAGTGTTGTTGTATTGTTTTGTTGCTGCAGTGATTTTTGTTCAACCTGCCTTTTTGAGGACAAACCTGGTTTAGCCTTAAGATTTTAAAAATCCATCCTGTTATGAGGTAGATTAGATTTGTTGTTGTGCCAAATGTTAAAGCAAGATGTAGCATTTAAGTGATTTAATAGTGAAATATGTTATAAGAAGATTTTGTGCTTGTGTGAGCTCAGACTGTACCCTTGGAAAGTTAAATGTTGACTTGTGGTAATTTCCAGATTAATACAATTTGTGTACAATTAATCAGAGCACTTAAAGTTGCAAATATTTAAGCAAAATGCACTTTGTTATAATGCACTTTTGTCTTCAATATATTTAAGAAAAATGCAGAGTTCTGTTTGTTGAGTAAATGTGTTCAGCATTAACTAATTGGCTCTGGCCCATGTATTTTTATTGAATTGTATCGAATCGTGTCACATTGTATCAAATCGTATCGAGGTACGTATCGAATCGTGACCTGTGTATCGAGGTATGTATCGTATCGCCAGGTTCTCCAAGGTATACAGCCCTACTTCAGAGCCAAAAACACTAAGTGTAGTGTGATATTAACTTGCTATCTGGTTTAAATTTCTATGCCAGGTGATTTACGAAGCTTGAGTGGTTAAATAGCTTTTAGTTTTTCAGATGTAAACCCATTTTTACAGCACAACTGGTAAATCTGTACAAAAGACAATTATACTTTCAGATTTTTTACAAATACCTAACAGTGTGCTTCTGTGTAATGGGACTTTCCACCACATTCAGCCTCTTAACCAAAGCCACTGTTGGAGACTCCAGTTTTCACTCTGGACGTCCCGAGTAATTCCTCTGCACTAACAAAGCTGCCTGCTGCCTTCAGTGTGAGCTGCAGATTTAGATCTAAAGCCTTATTTGAAGGTTCTGGTCATGCATGCAAACAAGAGGCTGCTGTGAAAACCATGGCCTTTGTCTGGCACACAATAGCATTTCATCCACCAGGGAACAGCTTGGATCTGCAAAGAAGTGGCATTACTTTCATGTCAAGTGACACTGAAGGCGATGGAGTGACCAACTTCTCAAAAGCTGCCACA